>JAQSVV010000004.1:0-1409916 GCA_036375495.1 Agrotis segetum | reverse complement strand
AATATGGCGTCTGGTTGTCACTGTGGTGAATTTTGATTACTGTCATGTCTTTAGTGACACTCGCAAGGTTAAGACGAATCGATTGACGTAAAAATTATCAAAATCGGCCTACGCATTTGGTCTCTAGAACGCCACATAGAAACAAACATACATACATACATACATACATACATACATAGACTGATAAACACATTACCCTCCTTTGCGTCGCGCAGTCGGGTAATAAAAGCGGCAGGTGCACGCGAAACTGTTTGCTCGTTGCATTTGCTATTTCAATGTCATTTGCAAGCTCATACGTCTAATGTGCCATACAATTCTCGACTCTGGCTGCAGATAACATGCAGAAGATTAGAAAACAGATACAATTTTGTGTACACTATAGGGAGAAAAGATTTGTACTTTTGTTTGTTACGAATAAACTCGAAAACTAGGTAAGGATAGGAATCAAAATTATTTCACCCATAATAAAGTAGTAACTTGGGCGACCCACCCTTCTATTTGAAAACTAATAAATTCATTGTAAGTTTTCAAATAGAAGGGCGGGCCGCTGGTTAAGATAATTAATAAAGGTTCACCAAATGCTTCTGTATAATCTTTACAAGGGATAGGAAACAATTAGGTTTATACAGCTGCCAATCACAGGGTAGGCAATATTCAGTTACGAGCGATAAACCATAGATTAAGTTAAAAACAAGTAATCTATGAACAGGGATTAACCTCGGCGCTTCATGATAGTGATGTTTATAAAGGCAACCCACCATACAGGAGAAATTGTGGAGTCGGACAAAGCTTGTAAAGAAAAAGAAAAAAAAACCAAGACGACACTTTTGCCCAGTCTTGTGGGTTTTGTTGCAAACAACTAAAACAAAACAACACCAAGTTAAGATAAAGTTTGCCGTTAGACTTTAGACACTAACTTTGTCCGATTCTCACAGCTCAAAGATAAGTAAATAAAACAATATGTCCGATAATGCATTCATTCAATCAAAGATAATCCAAATTTGGACAAAAGATTTGTTGTATCAGTCTCCACCGTGTCTTCCACAATGAAACACGAATTTAACATTCATTCCGGAGTAATACGGTACGTAAATATTGACAACCTGCCTTACTTTTGAAGTGAAAATATTCTGAATTTCTGCGTCTAACTGCTAAGTTTATTGTTAGTGCACGGTAACTTTGGACAGTGAAACTTGTAGGTAAGTTCTTTGAAGTTTGCCTAAGAACTTCGTCTGTTAACTGAACCAACTGTGTTTCTACGGTAGATTAAAATCTCGTTCTTTTGTGTGCCCATAAACTTTACGGAATCGACTGTGTCAGAGACTCGATAGGAAACAAAAAGTGGACACCCTACTTCGTGCGTTATTGCGTGCGTACACGCATGAAAATGCTGTAAGGTTCGAAGTGGGACTATGAACATAAGTGTGTAAGGTGTAAGATCGCTAGAGCGTGGGATATCAATACTGCAGAATTTACCAGTCGGCCGCACACAAGTCGCACACGCAATTAATACTGTTTATCGACTCCCGCGCATGCTTCGATACAAGCAGTCGCCGCCGTCGCTTGCGCAACCATCACATAATACGATTTAATTTTGTAATTAAGATATTTGTAATGTTGTAATTGTATGCGCATCTTCATGTGACGCAAGCTACACATGTCTGAGAGTGAATGGGATGATGGGTGGCCTCTGTAAATAACAATTTCTTAAGATTGTTAAAACACACAAATTTATTATGTGTATCGTTAAGTATTTGCATATTTTTTTTCTAGCCTACTCTGTCCCGCTCCTGAGCAAAGGCCTCCCCCATTCCTTCCACTTCTCCCGATGGTGTGCCTTTTCACGCCAGTTCGCTATAGGAAGCCATCCAAATCGTCCCGCCATCAGTTGCATATTAAAGAAACATAAAAAGCTAACAACTAAATACAATCTTACGGTATATTATATTATTGAAAGTAACTAAACTATCTATGAGAAAGAAAAAAAAACAACCAACATTTATCCATCATTAACTGACAATTAAATATTTTAAATTCAATTTAATATGCGGTTCCTCGTAATTTTCGGCCATTACCGCTCTCTATTAGAGTAATTAGAAATAAGCCAGATGTACATGATATTTATAGGTGAGAAGTAGGTCAGTGTATTGCATATAATGGCGATGAAATGGCTCTACACATGCAACGCCAGCCACGACGACAAACCGGCGACAGATGATCGTGACCACAGAATAGTACATCATGGAGTACAGATTTACCGACTTAATAACTGCGACAATAAGGGACAGGACGTTTACTGAATTACACTTAGTTATGTGTTACCGTGTAAATAATGTCGTAACTATTTTATGGCACAGAAAAGGGTGTCTTAAAACTATGTAGGTATGCATTATTTATTTGGCAAGGCGACTATCGCAATAGTTTAAATGCACCCGCTAACGCGATGATCGGGAAAAAATCCACAAAAATCCTGGCAAATATTAAAAAATAATCATGTTAGCAAGAAGGGACGGATCACGGAAATATCCCAAGAATTATTTTCTCAAAATTCGTCACCAATCCTCAAAGTTCGGTACCACATGTTCACTCCATTTTTCTGTTTAATCCATGACGGGGTACTGAGGCTGCACGACATGTCGTAAATATGCGGCGTCGTCTACATCCATGTTTGCACGTTCCCGTTCCCTTATTCATGAGAAGGGAATAAGGAAGAAAAGCGAAGCTCTTACAGATGCTTCTATGGCATGTGTTTGAATGCAATGTGTTTGTTGCAAACATTATTCAGAAAGCTGTTTTATCTAAACGCAATTTCTAGGTCGATGTTTAAAATAAAATAAAACAGCCTGCTGTCAATGGCAACTTCGAATTAGTCAGCATAACTTTAACGCCATTGGCTTCAATGATAGTCGTAACATTGAAAATAAAAGCATAGCTAACGTGAAACATCCTCCCATTATGAAACATCAACAAGCAAATCACCATCATTCTTGCGCATCGTAATGGCTTGATAGCTTCGATCGTAACACAAATCTCACATGGTGGAGATTGCTTACGCGACTGTGTAAGCGGTACAAATTACATACGGCGGAACGGTGGCATTTCGTAACAATAATTGTACCGTAGTTTTTCTAGAGCACTTCCTCATTAAATGGAACGAACAAATGAACGACCGCTTTTGTGTTGAACGTTCCGTAGCTCTGCATAGAAACAAAAGCCAGTAGCTTCAGAGTGAGAGGGACACACCACCCACAAAGGTTATTAAATAAGTTCGAGTCGACTCGAGTATTGTTTTCACAAATAATTGCGGTTCTTCATGCTCTTGTTTACGGAACTGCAGGATAATATTTTATTTTATTTTCACATGTAAGAATGTTTTGTAAACATTTTTCATTGTCAGGTCAGCATAGCTTACTTTGCGAGAATCGAATCATGTTTTTCTTTTTCTTTGTTAACAAGACAAATAATTAAGATACATTAGGGAAGTTCTTTATTTTGGATTACTTAAGTTTGTTACAGATATCCTAAAGCTTATAAAAAAACAAGTGCCGTTTATCTAGTGAGGTTCTCTGGTAAACGGGTGCAATTAGGGAAAATAAAATACAGGCTATGCTAGACTCGAGACTTAGTTTTCTAGATGAAAGTTTTTCAGAATCTTTACAGTTATTCTAGTTATTACTTCTTCTTACAATCAAACTCACAAACTTACTACATAATTATTTTGCTTCAGCAAACCCTGTTCTTTACATTAGAGCAACGACCTAAGATTTCATACTTGGAGGTTAAAACCTACGTATGTTAGGTACAATCGACAAAGTTTAATCATGACCCATTTTGACAATAAATCGTTTGAATCCGTCAAATTGACAAAGATCAAAGTCGTTACCATGGATATGTATGTTTACGCGAATGTGGACCTAATTATATTTAAATGTCTGTAGGAAAATGAGCTTATGGTGGGTCATAATTCAACTTTGTCGATTGTACATACATACATACCCGTAGCACTTTCTACCACAACTACATCGGAGGAAATCTTGTTACGTCTATTTCCCGCGACAGCTTTCATGTGCCGCGATACGGGGAGATACTGCATTCCTATTTCGTACATATTTTTCTTAAGATATAAAATGTATGGATGTAAAACTGGCTTTGTTAAAATTTAGGGACGCGTCCAGGTTTCGTATAGGTGCAATTTGAAAATAGCATTTAACACTAAGGAATAATAAAACTTTCTACTGGTGAAAGAATTTTCAAAATAGGTTCGGTAGTCTCAGAGTTTCATCCAACAAACGTAACCTGTATAAAATATTATCTAGATATCAATCTAACATTGAAACCTTTTTTGAATTGGTAGTAAATGTATGTGTACTTAGATAAAATACATTACGTAAATGTGTTGTTGCTCTCGTGGTTACCAGCGCTGCCGTCGTAATGGAAAACACAGTAACTCAAGTTCTGTGTTTAGCTTTGGAGTCGTATTGGTTATTGTAATAAGGAGTTTTTTTTATTACAAAATAGCATATTCGTTGTTACTGTGTTTTCAATTACGAGGGCAGAGCGCGACTGCTGAGCGAGAGGTCCTGGGTTCAATTTCCATGTCGAGCAAAGTGTTATAAGGTATTTCCATCAGGAATGTCTCAGTAACAGTCAGGCAGGATTCGTGCCTGATTGATGGCAAAAGGGTCGCCCCCTATTATCTTCATAGAACTCAAAATAAAAACAAGCGAAAAATTTGTGTACAACGTTCACCTCTGCCTGACCCATCAGCCTAGTGATTATAAGCGTGATGTTATGTTAAGAATTATAAATGTAGGTGTATGTGGTTCTAGGAAAAGATACTTTCAACCAATAGAAACCTACGAACGTGCAATGCGCGTTAGAAGCGCACACGCATCATAATGTGCTGGGCTTAAAGATCAAATTAGTGCTAGTGGGTTAAATCGGGCTAGCCTTTGATCACTAGTAGTGTGAATTTGTGTTCTCACATAGAAATACGATGGAAGCACTTATATATCAAATCTTGAAGGAATTATGGTCACTTATGCGGTATTATCCATAAATCAAACACGTACCTACATTTGTAAACAAATGATTAGGGTTAATATATTACTTCGAGTATTTTCTTTATGATATTTCCCGTTTCGGACGAGTCTGTAAGAAAAGAACCGGCCTACATAAAATATTATAGGTACTTATTTTAGTGATAACTAAAATAAGTATGATAATATATTCATACGAGTAATATCACATCTGTGGAGTGCATCTAATAGGAAAAGAAGGGTGGGTCTATGTACACGGAAAGAAAAATAGTCTTAAAACAAGAATATATCTATTGGTCAAGAATATTAGTGTTTCATAAAGGGAACACTTTATATTCTTGAGTTCAGCATTTTATTGTTTTGGTTTCAAAACAATAAAATGCTGAACTCAAAACAACCTTATAATATCTCAAATAAAGAGGAAATATTCTCCGTTGAAGAAACCAACTAAGTCTTTAGAGAAGAAGAGCAGATTTCTTGAACTTTGAGACATCTGATTTTCTCGAACAAAATCATATTAATTATTTAATGTAAGCTTTTCTTTTGTACGAGTAAGATAATGCCGTCTTCAATAGAAAATATATTGTGCTTCTGACAATAATTTAAGATTTTATTCAGAGAATATGATTTTCTTGGATTGAAGTTATTTTATATATATCGTAATCCGTCACAATATTATACATATATTTCACCACTTTTTTTTTAGCTGGACAACGGCTATATCGGAAAATAATAATGATACGGAGGTATTATTATTATTTTCTAGACGCAGCAGCCAGTCCGTTCGTCAGTTGCGTATTATTTTATTTATTTAAAAATTAGCGCAATATTTATTTTATTAATCTTAATCTTACTTGAAGGTGACAAGTCCAATCATTTAACCAACAATTATCAGATACGAATGCATTCTTAATAAATAAAGGACATGACACACACACATAACTTAAACGCAACTTGTTCTAGTTTGCCGCGACAGTAATGCGAATGTCAAGATTTGTATCTATAACTTCAATGCTAAGAGAAAACAAGTTACAATTAAGTACGGCAGTGAGATTCGACCGGTATTACACGGATATAAACTGATAAAAACGCAATGATAAAATTTATACTGTAAGAAATAACAACTCAAAAAAATTAATAATTTATTTTCTTCTAGTTAGATGATACTTTATTGGACAGGTTGGTTTAAAGTGCTTTTCTACAAGCACTGAAATATGTCTAATGCTATTTCTCATTTTCGAATATATTAGGTCTATTAATATCTATATTCGAAATTGAGAAATAGCATTAGACATTTTCAAAATAGAATACCTAAATAGGCAATCAATATTCGTATAATAACTATATTATATCATCTAATCTATCCGATTACATTACTATTCAATTATAACACTAATTACATGCTTACATCACCGCAAAATGACGCAAAATACAATCACTATAAACTTTTCAACTTCTACATACTTTGTCAAACAAAGAAAAATATGCAAAAGGTTCCTGTCCAAAAGAGACCAATTGTACGGTACTTAAAATATGTCGAAATCTGACGTGCAAGATAAAGCAGACTGCACACTGACGAAATATGTCGTCGGCTTCACGGTTAGCTACTTCGTTTACCACCTTTGTAAATATCTAACGCCAGATGCTGAAAGGCAACTAGCGTGACGCGGGTCAAACTTAGCGGCTAGGGCCCCCGGATTGGATGACGGAACCGCTAGGTATGTGTGTCGACTCCATTATGTAGAACAAAAGATTTGTATGGAATGCTTTTCAAAAATATGTGTATATTCACAGATTAGTTACAAAAGTTAAACCGTGACTTTTGAGTTTATAATTTGAGTAAAATTATTATGATTTATTTAAAATCAAAGACGGTAAGATATTTTTTTGGAATTATATTTAATACACGTTTCACGAAAACGTACAATCCATTTAAAAAAACATAATTTTGTAATCGGTAATTTTGTAATTTCTTTTATTTCATGTTTAGACTTTTTATTAAAGTCCAATAACCTTTTACTAAGATACAGATTAACACAATTATAATAATAGGTCATGCCTTGGTCAAAGAATTATCCACCAGCTTTCGCAAAATAAACGATATACATCGTCGCTTCTATCTGCACAGCTACTCGTCACAACTTACTCATTTGAAACTAAGTAGGCCAGTGGTCTTTACAATCAAAAGAGTCCTACATTGAAATGTTCATGGCTTTTGGCTTTACCAAGCCCGGAGTCAAGCCCGGAGCCAAGAAGTTTGTATAGCATTCGTTTATTTTGTAATTTTGAAAGGGGCACGTCCATTCAACTGTTTGTTTTGTAGAAGATTGTACTTCATAATATGTTTAATTTTAATCCAGATTGTGGTTAACTAATAACAATTTATGAATGCCATTTGATAAAGGTACATAGGTACCTACTTACTTATCTTTAAAAAAATATTCTGTTTGTACTTCAACAACGGAATGTTAGGTACTTAATTATTTTCATGGCAAAAAGGTTCACATTTAATCACAAAATTTGCAGAACGTAATTAAAAATAAATCACTTGCTTGTTTTCACTGCTTCGAAAGGAGGAAAAAGGGCAACTGAAATTTTAAGGAAAATAATGCCTTAAGAATATAATTTATACTTATTTCACTGTTACTAGCTTTAATTAAGAAAAACCTCATTTTTGTGCGTCTCAAGGTCCGAACTTGCTTGTTACATAAATAAGTTTGTATTGTTGTCCCATCAACTTCTGTCTCAAACATGACTTGCGTTATCTTACTACCTATTATTATTAATAATAATGAAAGTTTGCGACGATGGATTGTATGTACAGACGGCATGCGGTCAACCAACCCGTAACTGTCGAATTTGACCAACCGAAAATTCCCCTATTGTGATAAGGTTGAAAACGTATTGAAAAAATTTGGCAGGTCTATTGAGGTAGAGTGATGTGCTGGCGTCCGTACCTTAGGATGATTGGATGGATTATTCACGCAAAAATACTGTATGAAGGAATCTTGGCACACATGTAGTATACCTATATCCTGGATAAATATTATATTTAGTACTTTTGTCCCAGTAATATTTATTTATTTATTTATTAGATAAGAATATACACAATATAACAGACGGAAGTCTAAAAAATTGTATATTTTAAAAAATAAGAAAATTATCACTAGGCCAGAAAACATCGAGAGAAAGAAAAATATTTTACATCCATCTTCTCACAAAAGCTCAAACATCCACGACATACTTCCATCCATCTTGACGCAAACAAATCCAACTCAGGTGTTGATGTCAGCATAGCATTTAGCATAGAAAGTGCGCGAACCAGGGGAGAGTTCGCGTGTGAGACTGTTCGTGCAGGGGGAACATCTAATAGACAGTGAACCCTCGGCCTAAGGTCGTATTTGGGGATATAATATGATTCAGCGGGACAATAAGACGCGAGCCCTTGAAAATGAGCAAGTGTGACATACCTTGTAATCCCATGATCTAGTGTCCCAAGCATAATTTTTAATTATTTTCGTGTTTGACCATTATCTCGCCAGATGGTGAGCGAAGATGTCGTCGAAGCAGTGAAGCTAGAAGTAACCTGTTCACTCTTGACTTGAAGACCCCAAGGTTATAGCTGTCAGAAAAAACAGATGCAGAAAATTCCACTCCTTCGCTATACAAGTATTTATTGGCAAAACGCTTTTTACGTACCGAAGGGATAAACCATCAAATCTATTGATCGTATCGTATCGTTAAAAGTATCTCCGTGTTCGTCAAGAAAGAAGGAATATAGGTACGGGTACATTGAACTTTAATTATAACGTAAAATATAATTTAATTTCAACTTTAGTTCAACTAAAAAGTAACTATCTCTGTTGAACTAAACGTACAGTTTCTGCAATTTTCCATTTCTCCGTTCGCTTATTGTAAGTTTGACTTACGACTTATGTAGAGAACCGTCAAAAGTGGTTCTTATGAACACCCCGCTAGAGTTCACAGATGGACTTAAGGGCTTCATTCGTCTGGCAAATTAATTACTGGATAAGGACGCTAGAGACAGCCGGGGCGAAGTTCCAAGAACTTGCCGAATGAATGTGGTTAATTTAACGGTTCTTCTTAACAGTTATGTAATCTTGCAAACATTTGTTTGAAGAAGGATTATGAAAACAAAGTTGTGAAATGCTTCTCGGAGAATTTGATCCCAGCGCAGGCAAATTGTTACGAGTTTCTTTTGTTCCCTCCCTTTAATATTTAAGTTGAATGTTCATCTTTGATGTCAATCTTAATACCAGTTATGGTAAGAGCGATCGTGCTCTTCGATTCCCATGTAGGCCAGGAGTACCACGGGCGGCGGGGTCGACGACCTTCCCCCTTCCCCCCTCCCAATCAACTCTAGACCCTGCACTACTACATTTCTCCACTCGGGCGCAACGCACGAGTTATCTGCTCAAGTAGCTCCACCAGATCAATTTAACAAGTTTTATAAGTTGTTTTTTTTTTAATTTAGAAATCTTTACTTTATCGCCAGACACGGTTATCTTATCTCGTCTCAAATTGTTTAATTGAAGTAGTAATGTGTGAACTCTGCCTCAATAGTCGGAGAAAGTAATACTTCGCAGTTCATGTGTCCATTTTCTAAGACCGTATCTTTTAAAACCTGCCGTTACCGTCACGTACTGCATTTAGCTATTTTTTAACAAATTGACTTTAGTCAGTAAGTCCATTGTAGGTTAATTGCACTGTTTTTAACTTTTAGTGGGTTTTCGTTCGGTTACTCTGTATAATGATGGTAACTTGCGGTAATTGCGCGGTTTTCTGGGATGTTCGGTTATGGCCGAGTGGAGCCGAAGTTATAAGTTACGCGGTCACAGATCGTGATCGAGGTTAATCGAGTTATCTCAAAGATTGCCCGGCACGGGCTGCACCGACGTGACCAAACGATTGGTCATTTCCGCCTTAATTGGTTGCAATTTTAATGAAAGGGTTCCACTTGACGCTGCCTCGGTTTGTCAATGTCCATTTCGTGAAAAAGGCTCATGAAGTGCCAGTAAGATACCAAAACTTGCTCAATATATTTTCATTTTCGGGTATGATAAAGCCGAACCTCATTTCGGTCACAAACGAGGGTCTGAATGATACTCGTACACACATGATCGCAAGATTCAAGTCACGTCTTTTATGTATGTTCTTACAACGAAATAAAGACGTATGTAGCTGTATACAGCCGGAGGTGGCGAGGTAGCATGACTACCTGCATTTCCACCACTTTCTCGACTGACCTATCACGAGTCTGGTCACTGCGTTTTATGTCCGTAGCAAATCACCTGCTGATAATACTGCATAGACATTCCATTTTGCACTGAACTACGTCGAACGAGATAAACACGCTGGAAATATGCTTGTTGAAATGATTGAAAGAAAGTTCTCTTTTATAATTCATTCGTAATTTCGCATTAAATAACAAGTATGTCTGAATGACCAATAAGTATACAGCTAGCAGAATGTGCACGTCATTACGTTTTAGATTAAATTATATAAGCACATATTTTGTATCCACAGTAACGTTTCTATTCCGAATGCAGTCGTTTCAAGAGAAAGCTCTTATTGTGTTACAAAGCACATGGAGATACACACGTGTATATGTAGCTATATACTCGTAGCCATCAGCGGCAGATGTATCTTCAATGTTCCTTGTATTTTACAAATAGAAGAACTTTGTTTCAATTTACGACGATACGGATAAGAACTTAGATTGTATGACACAAAGGTGAATCTTAACGTTTTACTCTATGTTGAATCGAGCCTTTTGCCAATTTGAGACTCCACGTTTGTCATGTCCTAGACACAGTAATACGTTGGTTGGGCAGTAAGCCAATGTCTGCTCGGACAAAGCCTCAAGTACCGTACGCCAACATAAAGTGGTAGTAACAGAACAAGTACCTTAGGTAGGGCAGCGGTCGCTTCTGCATTTTACGCGACTTTCACCGAGCTGCGAGTAACGCTGGCACACATCATTATTGATATTCTGCGTCTAAACACTGTTTTATACCGCTAGTCAACCGAGGTTTGACTCCTAAAACAAAACAGTAATAAAACCTTACAATCCAATGCAAATTGAGCAAATATTGAACCACTCCAATCTCAATTTCATACGAAGTGTAATTTAACCATTCTATTGCTCGGAAAGAATGGGCGCAGAGAGGAATTGTAAGGAATTTAGTACTTACGTCCAAGGGTTTTATAAAACATTTTTAATCAACTTAATTTTGGCATACAGGGGCAAGCTAAATAAAGGTTGGAACAGAAGCCGAACCTGTCATTTGTGTTGAAGGTCTAATCCTTTATCACCACCTGCTACAGGACCCGCTTGTATATTTTTTGTTGCGTACTAACCCCGTTGACCTTTTCGTAATACTGTTGTACGGACATTTTATTTTTATATAAGCTGGGTTCCCGATATACGGTCAACATGTTTACGCTTCGATGAATTGTTGATTTGGTCTATGGTCGCATCAAAGACAACGTTTAATGACGAAAGAGAGATAGATGACTCAAATGGTTTTGCCCAATGAACCGTTGCATTAGGTACCTATATATTATTTGATCTAACAACCTTTAGAAAACACATATTATCCATCTTTAATTTTAAAGGTCTGAGAGAAATAGGCCGCGAAGGGCTTTCCTGCGCAAAGGCTTAGTGACCTGTGTCTAACTAAAAGGTGTATTTATAATTTATTGCCGAGAACACCTGCGTCACAGAGACCTTTTGTACACAACAACAAGTAGAAGATTAAGTTCGATGTAAGTTATTTCTACGTCTGTCTACTACCATTTGAAACACAATTTCTTTAGAAAGAAAAATAACGGAGCGTGCATACAATTTCAAATAACTCTATGTCCCTCGGTTTACTCGAGAATATGAAAAATCGTAACATTTTCTCAGCGTGAACCCAACACGTTTGCTGCGGACAGTTATTACTTGTTTTCTGCAAGTTTACGAAGACGGATACAAGAAAAATATATTACACTTTTCTTGTTTTGAAAAGGGTTGAATTTAGAAATGTAGTAAGTTTGATGTAGAAAAAGCTCGATTCTCCATCGTTGCATGACGCGGTGCGCATCCGGCGTTGTCGCGCGACTGATCTCACGCCATCCGATACCCTTGTGTGGTCCATATAGGATAGGAATACGCTGTAAACTCAGCATATAGCTGCCTGTACTTAGATAGTTGGGCGAGTAGCTCAGTATCAATGGAGCTGCGGTTTCCTGCTTAGTAACCTGCTTTAACTTAGCGCAGTATTCAATGAAACAGCTTTCATTGCTCGTGAATCGTGTTTGATCAAACTAACTTGGAAAACGTTACGTCTAGCACCAGGAGTGTTTAGTTAGTCCATTTATTATCCGGTCCATTTTATCCCTTGCGGTTTTGTTCTCCTAAAATAGACTGGAGAACCGAGATTAAAGGTTTATCGATCCCTATCTGGTGTTAGAGAATGTTTCTAGAATTAATTGAAACATTAAACAGTTTTATACTGGTAAGCAAACGATAGTTGTTTGCGAGACGAAAGTTTGATTGTTTAATTTGGGGTAAATTCGGCGCTGATGTTCAGCATGAAAATAAAATGAATACCTAATAACATTTCTCTCTATAGCACTTTTTCATTGGACTCTCTGTTAGGATTCAAAAGGAGATTTTTAATAATTAATAAGATAGGGGTCTCTGCTTGGGTTTCTTCAAGACAATTTGTCTTTGATGTCAGTTTCAGACAAACTCCCATGGGTGTTTATAAGGAGTAGGTACAGGTTAAGAAATTTCATTTGGATTCGTGAAAGGAAACCTCTTCCAAATGAAACACAATTACCAATAAGAAGCAATATCCGGGAAGGCCGGATCGCAACACTCTACGACTTATGAACGTATACGTATACTTACTTTAAACTTATATAAATGTTTGTACCTATAAGTTCTTCGCCTTCTCTTATTTTTTTTTAAGTTCATTTCATAGGTTCCCTATAAAAACGTTTCTTGAAGAAGAAACTTTTCAGACTACCTACCTATTATATACAGTATTTGTTAGTCATGTTTATCTTAGTTAAGAAACGGATGAATCGGTGTTTCTTTAGTTTTTACTGAATCCTCGAAGAGCAAGTCTAACTTGCGCTGTTCTTTTTGTTCACGTTCCATTTTCAAATGCTTTATTTTTTTTTCTTCTTTTCCAGCCAACGCAGTCGTTCGTACGAGTCGGACGACCATGAGAGGGGGGCATGCGAGTGGTGCGAGTACGCGCTCGTCATCACACTCGCCACCATCCTCCTGATCGGAGTTTCTGCCCTGACCATCTTCTGGGTGTTCTACTACCGCGAGGGATATGCCTGGGCCGACGACCAGCCCGACAAGCAGTTCAACCTGCATCCCACGCTTATGGTGGCTGGATTTATCACGTTCAGTGGATTCTGTAAGTATTACATTCCATACTCCATTTGACTAAGTCCCGTAAAACACTGCCAGTAACTTGCAAGGCTGTAACAGATTCTGATTGGCGAATGTTGCCTGCTAATTGCGAAGGTGCAAGATACTGACGCATACGCCAAAGCGTCATGACAATATTTCATTAAACCCACATATTACAGGGGACGATTTTCCTCCGATTTCGTTACAGAATTCTGAGCTAAATGTCACGTTTCTATTCCTAGCAGCTGAGGCTCCACGGTTCTTTGTCAGTGAATAATGAATCTAGAGGATTAATTGTTCGCTTCTAAAAATAATCTAATGACAAGGCAAGACGTAGTTAATTTTATTTTCTGAGGTCTTAGATAATGTCCAGAATCCTAGGCCACTGAGAAATGAAGCCAAAAACACAGAAGAAAAAACACCCGATGTGATAAAACAAGTGAACATCTCCAAAGAAAACGTTTAAATGTCTAATTCGTCTAATAATTCGTCTGAATATTTTAAAATCTAAGTCTGAGGTATATTATCCTAGTTGATCGCTCTCTGAGATCATAAATCGTGGTGAAAGACTGCTATAAAACTCGACATCTGACTATTTGAAAACTATCTACTGAAAGGAGGTTTACATTTTTCTGAGACGAGACGGAAGAAAAGGTACCGCTCCGGGCGCATTTTACCGATAAAACGATACAAAAGTATGGGGCCGATGATATTACAATATTCCCGATATTGAAAATATCAGCTCGGATTTTATGCAAGCCGTTTTGTTGGCTGCTCGACTTCAATATGATAGACCAACAATATCTCCTTTTGTAAACGATCTCGTTATAACACAATATTGACGAAAGCAACTGATATTTTACTATTATTGGATTTATGTGGAATGTGTCTATTACTTATGTAATAAAAATATAAATTAAAATAGAAATTACGGTGTCGCAGGCACGACATTGTGTTATTGGCTCAAAACGGCTCCACGGTTCCACGGCTTTGTCGCTTATCACAAACTTTGGTTTAGTTTTTAAATGACCTGATCATCTTGTCCACAGCCGTGCTCCTGTACCGCATCTGCCGCTGCTTCAGACGTATCTACGTCAAGCTGCTGCACGCCATCTTCCACGCGCTGGCGTTCCCTTGCATCGTCATCGGATTCCTGGCAGTGTTGGACTACCACAACAAGAAAGGCATCAACAACTTCTACTCGCTACACAGCTGGATCGGCTTCGTTGCCATGGGACTGTTTGGAATACAGGTAATATTATTATGATGATAATTATTATCATCAGTACCTTACCTTTTTAAACCCTGTAGGAATTGGCCTTCAGTCTTACTTGTTGGCTAGTGTATTTTACATTGGTGAAGCTTGATCATATCTGTGTGACAATTAATTTGACGAACAAATACTTCTTCGTCCGAGAAAAAAATGAGAAGTGAATAAATTCCTCAAGGGATGCATTGACCGGGCACGCCGCAATTGCGGCGGTAAGACCCCTCTTTGAGGAGTGGCTGGAGAGAAGTCATGGCGTCCTGACCTACCGCTTGACGCAGGTCCTCACCGGACACGGAAGTTTCGGGAGGTACCTGTGTCTGATGCGAAAGGAGGAGACGCCTGGGTGTCACCACTGCGAAGATCGCCCGGAGGACACGGTGGAGCATACGGTGCAAGACTGCCCAGCTTGGGCGGAGCACCGACGTGTCCTCACGGCTGCGATAGGCGGAGACCTCTCGCGCCCGGCATTGGTTGCGGCCATGCTGCGGGGCGAGACGGAGTGGGAAGCGGTCAGCTCCTTCTGCGAGGCAGTAATGCTCGTAAAGGAGGAGAGGAGGAGGCAGGCCGCGAGCGAGAGAGGACAGCGTCCTCCCTCCGCCCCAGCCGCAGTGGTAGGCGCCCACGGCGACGGACGTCGCTAGATGATCTCCGGCCACCGTAGGCGCGGGCATGCGGGCAGCGAGTAAAGGGCAACTCGCTGCCCGACCAAGGACCATGCCCGGGTCGACGGCGCGTTGTGTCCCACGCGCGCCTCAAAGAGCGTCAGCATAATGACGGGGCCCCCCTCTCAGAGGGCCAAAGCCTGCCGGGGTCGCGGGATTATTCCCTAACCGTAACCCCGGAACTTAACAGGCTATGAAGGACACCGTGGATTTTAGTCAGTAGAAGTCTGACAGTCCCTCCCGCCCTGCCCGAGGTTGGAGGACTCATTTGATGATATTACCACGCTAAAAAAAAAAAAAAAAAAAAAGGTTGCACTCCAGGAGTGCCGGTAGAAGTGAAAACTTTTTTGTTACTATGTTTTATTTTTAATTTGAATGACGTCTTACTCATTTTCGATCAGGGTCACGTGACCCTGACGCGAGTTTTGGTCACGTGACCCTGACGCGAGTTTTAAATTTTTTACCCATTACAGAAAAAGTGTACAACGCCGCTAAAGAAGTTTTCACTTCAAAAAAAAAAAAAAAAAAAAAAAAAAAAAAAAAAAGGGATGCATTGACTCAGTGGTGGACGCCCACGGCGACTGACATCGCAAGGCGATCTCCGGCCGTAGGCGCGGGAATGCGGGCGGTGAGTAAAGGGCAACTCGCTGCCCGACCATGGACAATGCCCGGGTCAAAAGCGTCAGCATAATGACGGGGCCCCCTTTAGAGGGCCAAAGCCTGGCCGGGGTCGTGGGATTTATCTGATTACCGTGACCCCGGAACATAAAAGGCTATTGAAGGACACCGTAGATTTTAGTCAGTACGAGTCTGACTGAGTCCCGCCCTGTCCAGGGTGGGAGGACTCATTTGATGATTTTACCACGTAAAAAAAAGGGGATACATTGACTTGGTTTAAAACACGATACCAAATTAATTTGCTGTGAATTTGAAACATACCTATTACAAGTTGATAATATTATCAAGATTTGCCTCGCAAAACGAGCATGAAAATAGTGCTTAAGTGAAGCACAACGTCAGATAAGCAACCGGCTCGTTAGCGGCGTAACGGCAGGATGCGATAAGCTAACTGCGGTTCAAATGCTTGTCCAAATTAATTAGTTCGGCTGCGACTCATTTGCATCAAAAGCTTTTTGAGAGCCTTCCAATTACGCGGAATGGTTTTTGTAGAGCATAACTAGAGAGTTGGTCACGTTTTGATTGAATTAAACTTTAAGCATAAATAAGGACAATAATGTTTATGGTAGCGCTTTTGATATTTAAAATATCAAAGTCACTGAATTTGAAAATGGAATTCATAGAAAATACTAAGTCTATGATGGAATTACTGATAATTATAAACAATAAAAAAATAGGTAGGTACCTAACTTATTCAGACCTTCGCAGATATCCTAATAAGCTCACATTATCTTGTCTATTGGACCCTGACTACATACTATTACATTGTAGTTTCAATCAAAGATACTATTGATAGCGAAGAGACGATGCGCCATATGACCAGGGGGGTATTACAACGTCTTAAAACCAGGCTTCTTCTGGCGAGTGGAAGTGACAGAGCTATACAAGTCGTCTAGCGCCATCTCGTCCAGTCACTGGAACAAGCGTGGTTTTAAGACGTTGTAATACCCCCCTGGTCAAATAAGCTCGCCTGCTGAAGATCTTCATCGTTCTTCTTTCTAACGCCTTACCCAATTTTTTCCACAGTACGCTGTCGGCTTCTTCAGCTTCCTGCTGTTGTTGATCTGCAATAAGGGGACCGCTAACTTCCGTGCCTCTCTGGTGCCTGTCCACGCGGCATTCGGGATCCTCACCTTCGTACTTGGAGTCTGCGCCTGCGTCACCGGACTTACTGAGAAGGCAATCTTCGGCCTTGGGTATGTAGAAAGTTTTTTTATGAGTAGGAAATCTCGGCATGATTCTTTGCTTAAGTCATATTTATTTTGGCACAGTCGATGATTTTCTAAGAGTTCAGTTGAACTTGACTAATGTGACGTCAAAGATCACCAAAATTCATGAAAAAGTTAGGAGTATCACCAGACCGAACTACACTGGGAGCACCTTAAATTTTTTTTTTGTCTAATTTTCATCTACACCTAGCACTGCACTATCAATGTGTTCGTACGCTGCACGTGTGCCCGTTGTTACTATAGCATGTTTTCTAGAACAGTCTTTTGTCTTAGTTTTATGTTATAGTTTTACAAGGATCTTTTGGCGCGTGGCTATAATCTAACGTTATCGTGTTTTCGCAATACAATATCAGGTCCACCGACCCACACTGGGTCCGCGTAGTGGAATTTGACCCACTCTCTCTCTCTCTCAGAGGGTCTGTGTCCCAGCAGTGGGAACATTTAAAGGCTGATGATGATGAAGAATGTCAGGTCAGGAGATCCTTGTAACACTGTTTGTCTTGTGTTGTGTCAGTTGCTTGTAAGTGTACGTATCCACAGCGCGGAGAGATACAGCGGTATGGTGGACGAAGGCATCATCATCAACGTCATTGGAGTCGCCTGCATCGCTATTATGGCCGTCGTCATGTATATCTTGTCGAGGGACAAGTTCCGCACTCCGGAGTCTCGCGGGCAACACATAAGGGCCTCAGTAGACCTCTAGATTTAGACGCTATTTGTTCCCAAATTAGATATCAGAGTCAATGATTACATAAATAAATAGTTATAAAAATGCGATTTAAAATTAGTTTAGCCATGTAAAAACTTATTTAATGTTATGTTATTTTTTAATCAGTGGCTCTGATATCTGATAATTCGAATATTTTAAATACAAATAGATACATAATTATTTTTCAAATGACACATAGTAAATATCCCGTTTTATTTTCTAATGATAGTTAGTGACTATGTCAATTTAAAAACATAAATAGATTGTTTTAATAATTTTGCAACTTGCATTTTTGTAGTATTTTTCATATAAATATGTACATAAGTGCAATTGGCTGGTAAGATAAGTGAGAAAAATATATTTTTGATAGCATATTGTCTTATTCTAGATACCTAATATTGTTTTGTACCTAAATATCTTTCTATTAATTTAGAAAAGATATATAATACCTAAAACAAAGTATTTAAACGAAGAGGTATTTTTATCAATTTATACAGATTACAGAAACGAGGCTTTATTGTATCAGCTTTGATCTGTATCAGATCAAAATAACTTAGGCGTTAGGTTATTTTAGTAAATTTAGAATAACGACTATACGTAGGAATATAAATGACTCCGTAATCTAAGGAACAACACTGTATTTTTGTTGCATTAAAATAAATGTAAGTTACTCATTGACTTTTAATTTTATTTGATTTTCAAAAGATATTAGAATTTTATTTTTTCGTGATAAATGCAGAGTGTAAAACGAATCGACTCAACATTTTTGGTATAGGGTCATTGATAACCTAGTTTTTTATCCACGGAATCCATATCTTTAATGTTTCGGTCTACGTCAGTAATGAAATATTACCCCACCCCAAAAATTGTGTTGCTTTTATCGAACACCCTGTATTTATACTATATATCCATAAATTCTTTACGGATTTATTTCGAGTATAACCGACTAGATACAAATTCATATTGAGCTGTTCAATCGAATTGGTGACTACAAGTCAGAAAATTCGTAAAGAATACTTTTCTTAAATCATAAACTTATATAAAAAGGCACCGTTATGTTTTACGTAAGCATTTCGCTTGGTTCGCTTGTTGGAGTGTTTGCATCTATGTTTATTATTGTCTATGCTTGTGGTTTTGCACCATTATTTTGCTTTACTTGCACTTCTATTTTATGTAACAATTTATGTGGTAAATGTTACATAAAAGTTGTTATCCAATACCTATTTTATATCGAATTGCGTTAGGTAAGTGTTGGTCAGTGCCTATGTTTTATTCTAATAATGGGAGTACCTAATATGCGATTACTGTATGGACAAATCCAAGATTGACGACATATTGTAACGTCATGCATGCTTTTCTAACACTCTTATAAACGATAATCACATGAAAATAGCAATAACGATAGTAAAATTATTATAAAAAATAATATTTGCACAAAGTGATTTTGCTATAAGTACCTAGAAAATTTTCAAGTTACATTTGACGGATGGTGTTCATTGACGTTATTGTTCATATCGTAGTCACATAGTAGATAGGTACAATCGACAAAGTTGAATCATGACCCACTTTGACAAAAAATCGTTTCATCATCATCATCATCAACAGCCGGAGGACGTCCACTGCTGAACATAGGCCTAAAAAAACATAGGCAAAAATCGTTTGAATCCGTCAAATTCACAAAGATCAAAGTCGTTACCATGGATATGTATGTTTATGTGATTGTGGACCTGGGGTGCTATGACAGGAAACCTCCACGTGCGCCCGTGGACTGGAGTTCCTTCTCGGATACGTCCGGGGGGAAGACCAGTTTTTCGGGCCGGTGCACCCTGGGATGCGGGCAAAAACTCTTTCTTAAGCACTGTGTGCCTAAGTGGTCTCTTTGCCCGTATGCGAATAGCCTGTCGTGTGGACGCTCCAACGCGTGTCCCTCTGATCAGCAGAGGGCACAGCGGCGGAGCGGGCTTGCGGACGGTGAGTGATGGGTAGCTCGCCGTCCGAAGGACCAAGCCCGGGTCGGTGGCGCGTCGTGTTTCGCGCCAAATGCCTGCTGGGGTCGCGGGTTTTTCTTAACCCAGGATACCGTGGCCCCAGAACGTAAAGGGCATAGGAAGGAACACGGGTGGATTTTAGTCAGTAAAAGTCTGACAGTCCCTTCCGCCCCACCCAGGGCGGGAGGACTCATTTGATGATTTTACCACCTTAAAAAAAAAAAAAAAAAAAAAAAAAAAAAAAAAAAAAAAAAAAAAAAAATGTGATTGTGGACCTACATAATTGTACCTATTTGAATGTCTGTCAGAAAATAAGCTTATGGTGGGTCATAATTCAATTTTGTCGATTGTACATGTAGGTATAGTTTACACCAAGATTTTTTATTCTGATAGATTAACTTTTGAAAAGTTTCTTTCGTGGAAGTATTTTGAATTTAGGGTCATTTCCCTTTACTTCCTTACACATTAAGAGCAAAAATAATAGAAGGTAAGTTGGATTTAGGGAGGAACATAAGTCCATTTTAAAAACTGGGAATTTGTATAATTAGTAGGAAGCTAATTATTCACTTAAACTAATATTCTAACCCCCTGCGAGAGCAAGCGCTTGACGTGTATTTTACTTTAAAATGCAATCTATCATTTTTTTTGCCTGGTTCCTAAAGTACAATGCTGATGTAAAAGTACTAGTTATTTCGTTTTAAAAGAGAGGAAATTCTAAATAAAGCAATATTGCCCGAAGGCTGTTGGCTTTTTCTATAGGTTCGGTTTACACATTCTATGTAAAAACCACTTGTAAACACTGTCCGGTAAGTAAGTTGCGATTAGTTAAGTAGGTACACAAGTTGAACTTGCTTAGTTCCTTTTGTGTTAATTGACCTTAACTCACGAAAAGTATAATAAGGCGATGTAACTTTGATTCAAATGGGTGATGATGGCTTATTTGCTCCATAGATGTCGCTAGTATTCCTCAACTTGAAAAATCCCCTAAGCTTAGATATTAGACAAAGAAATTACCAGTACTTTAAGAACCAGGCAAAGTCCTAACAATTATATAACTATGTACATTTCAAAACTAACTAACCCGGGGCATGCGGTGTACAGGAGCGAGGTATACGCGACGCTGAACAACGAGGCCATCGTGATCAACGCCATCGGCATGTCGGTGGTGGCGGTGGCCATCTTGGTGCTGTACACTGTCCGCGGCACCGGCGGCTACCGTCTGCGCAAGGTCGCCGCGCAGCACCCCAGCTAAACACCCGGGACGAACATAGACGTAATCCACAACAGTTTGGTGACAAATTTTTAAATTGAAGAGTGTGATTCGGCGGTATCGATAACTAGACCGTTTTTGACAACTGTGGAATCCTGATCCTGAAAGAGACAGAGATATACAAGTCGTCTAGCGCCATCTCTTTCCCACAGCTTTATCTGGATCTCGTTAAGAGATCATGGTACCTCATGGTCACCTGCGGTCGTATTACAACGTCTTAAAACCAGGCTTGTTCCGGCGAGTGAAAGTAACAGAGCTATACAAGTCGTCAAGCGCTATCTCGTTCACTCATTAGAACAAGCCTGGTTTTAAGACGTTGTAATACGGCTCCTGATGGCCTTCCATCATGTCGTCTTAAAGTCAAAATAGTTCTAGTGAGGGAACGAGGTGGCACTACACGACTTGTATAGCTTTGTCTCTCTCTTCTATCATTGTAGGCCACCTGCTGTTAAAACCTTAAGAGCTCTCCCTCATCGCGAGCATTCACCTGTAATGTAACGTTACAAATTCGAATATTCGACGACAATTGAGCGTCAAATTGCGCACTTTTATGTTATATTACAGGTGAATGCGAGCGGTGAGGTAACGCCTTTAGACTATGTACCGAAAAATAGGTTGATAATTCAGGTTTTAGTACAACACACGTGGGAATCTTGTATTTTGTCGATAAGAGGTTAACATGTTTTGACTGAGTAAGGACGCCAGCACGTCAGTCTATCCCAAACTTTAAAACTTTTCCAATCAAACATGAAACTTCCACTTTTGTAATAAAGTTGAAAATATGTTTAGGAGAAACAGATGGGTAGGTTGCTTTGTTGGAGTTCTACGAAGTTGACCATGTATTTTGTACGAAACGTGTCATGTTGTTGATATCGCTGCCTCCAGAGGACTGTTCGACAATAGAAGAGAAATAAGCAATAATAAAATCGTAAGATTACCATAAACAACTTTGTATCGATTGAGCAATAATATTCACTTTATAATTTAGCAATGCAACCGCAAATTGAATAAATATTTCTCCGCTCGCCAGTCGGACAGGCCTCCAGTCGTAAAATATGCAGTAGATATTATATAAGAACTATCCAACGATTGAAATTCATCACACTTGTCAATTTTTCAAGGACAACAAATATTTTCAGGGTCCTTTCTACACATCAGTTCACACGCATTTAACAACATCAGTGCGTAACCAAATGAAAACAAAAAAGTTTCTAAAATAATCTATTGTGAAAGGAAAATAAAATATGACAAGCTATGTACATCTTTGTGGATTGAAATAGATACAGCGATTTGTCACCAAACAATTTTCTACCATTTTTAAACAGTTTGTAAGTTTGTTTTTATGCTCGACGCGAAAGAACACCATGACTATGGACTAGTAATATAACATAAGCATAAAATCGAAAAATAAAATAATTCTTCCAATTTTCCTTAAGTATAGATAATTTTGCGCAATAAAAGACAAATATCTATTTATTCAGAAACACGGTCTGCTGTTTCGTGAACTTTATATTCGACTAATTCAATTAAAGAATATAATTATTTAGCTCAATTTGTTAACTTTAGGTTTACAAATTCTATTGTGGTGACATTATTTATGATTGTTCTTGGGGTTGTGCGTTGTTCCATTTTTAAATCTTTAGATGAAAAAAATATGGGTGAGTTGATTCCGTCTTAGTCAAAATTAATTCGACTGATATTGGAACAGTAGTGTTTATTTCATTTCTTTGCTAATGTAAACAACATTGTGTAAGTACCTAGCTATTAAACGCTAATAATGGACGCAGATAACGAACTTTAGTAATAAAATAAATGCAATGTATGGGAAGGATTTTGTATTCTGCTATGATGATGAAATGTATCGAATAAGTCGGAAATAGGTTCGTTTTCATTTCCAACTTTGTACTCGCTGTTCTGTGGTGAAAACCTATGTATTATTAGCGACTAGTGTAGGACAGTACTTCCAGTGTAAGTTAAGTATGGAACGAAACCAAGTATGTAAAGGATTGTCTAAACATAATCAGTACCAAAAATTTAAATACCCATATAAATCTATTGTTTAAAAATGATAAAGTCAGAGGCCATACACATGATACATTTTTGCTGGTATCAAACTAACCTACGTAGGGTTGATTAGTTAAGATATATTAGATGTAACTTGTATATAAATTTTAATCTAATTTAATGTAATGTGCGAGTGTTCGATAGTTGTAGAATGTGATGGAGTAGCAAAAATACCATTTAAATATTTATAATGATCAGTAAAATACGTACATTAACATTAAAAACTTAAACAGAACAATCTAAACTAATAATTTTATTGGAGCTCGCATTTTTGAAGTTCTCATTAGAATCTTGAAAACATCTTTATCTTTTATACATATTTATAAAAGATTGTACAAATTCTAGTAAAAACTTCAAATTATAAATCTGGACACCGTTAACATTCACATGTATAATGCTAGATAATTGTGTAAGACAAGTGTTCATCCAAGTTGCCAAATTCGGTGTAAAGTCAAGTGGTCATATATTTGTTATAATCAATTATTACTGCGTATTACAAGTAGCATGTTTATCAATAATTATAGGGTAATGCTCAACGTGTTAATTTTATACGAGGGGTACCGACGCGTTCATTTCTTTTTAAATTATATAATAAAAATATAATATAAGGATTCAATTTTATAAAATTGCATTCCATGTAAGCATTCGATGTCTTTATCATTCTTTGATGGATATACAACAGTACTAAGACTGCATTCATAAGTAGGTCCTTTTGTATTCAATTACAGGATTTGCTATAATTTTAAATTTTTGCAAATGATATTTACAAATTAAAAATAATTCTAGTTTTTGTGGATCCCTTTCAAATGCTGGGGCCAAGTTTTTATATTATGATAATGATCCCCAATTGTACAGTTGAGGCAGATTTTGTTACAGTTCTTTATTAGTGACAAAGTTTAATACCTATATTACATTGAACACTATGAAGTCCGATGATTCCTTTTATTTAAAAATGCACTAAGAGATTTAAATATGGTACCTGCTTATTAATGTTATAGTTAAGGATATTGTAACAATAAATAATTTCCAGTTGTATTCATATGTTGCGAATGTTAGATAAGTTTCATGAGTACTATTTCAATTGTAATTATTTTGAATATTGAAATATAATTTCGCATACTTAGTTACGTTTGATTACAGTTGTATTGGTTGAAATATGAATTTTATCACTGTTTTACATTTTGAAATATTTATACGGCATTCATAAGGTACATTAAATACTTGTAATAATTATGAGTTGTTTCATTTGTAAATCCCTATCCTTTGAAGAATAAGTTCTTGACTTTGAATCTGTGGTTATGTAGCAGGTAAGATGTAAGGTAGGTACGGTTGGCGCAGTTACTGAGCGATCGACTGCTTCCCTGCGTGTTTCGTGTTCGATTCTCGCACAGAACAAACATTTGTATGGCCTACAGATAGTTGTACCGAACCTGATTGTCTGTGCATGAGAGTTTAAAACATTAAACGCACCTACGAGACTGGAACAAAATCTTAGTTACAAAGTATAGAAAAATGAATCATAGACATTTTGGGAAGGGCTAGTTAGAATAATTATCAGATAATTTTAAAGAAGATATAAAGTCTGGATGAGATATGAGTGTGGATATTGACACAAATAAAGAGGCCTTTGTTCAGAGCTATTTTCTTTCATTAACGTGGCGGTCAGGAGTGGGCGTAAGGCCGAGACTCCACCAAAGCAGTGCGAGCCGAGACGTGTTTTGAACAACCAATAGAATTGCGTTGCCGGAGTGGAGCTGTGTCAATAACACATGTGTGGAGTCTCGGCCTTACAGTGTTAGCAGTGCTGATAATGGTGATGAACATAATTGAGGAGATCAGAGACTTTGCAGACATTGCTGTATCAAGAACTAGTGGCCTGCCCCACCAAAATCTTATACTGGCAATTAAATAACGAACACAACAATAATTATGTAATCAACTAGCAAACCTGGCGAACTCCGTTACACCACCAGATGGCTTCGTTTTCTTTGTTATAAACCTTACGGAGCCCGAGACCTTTCCAACGAATGCAAAACCGTAGAAATCGGTTCTTGCGTTTTGGAGATATATCGTCAGGAAAGAAAACCCGACTTATTTTTATATAGTAGATTTGTGGCATTACTTTAATGTAAATATAAATAAGATAAACATCAAAGACGATTGAACATCATTTATTTATGTATATTGACAACCTTCCTTCTAAATATTTAATAATAAAGAGCGTTCAATAAGAATAAATACTTATCATACGTAATTAATTTGCGCAAAGAAGCTAATGAGACAACATGACAATTCATTAATTTTTAAATCTGACTAGATAATGTTACACAATCAAATAAAAAAGCTATTCAGCTGCCATGAGTTTTTTGATCATGTAACATACACCAAACAATGTTGCCAGGAAGAAAAATTTGTAAAAATTTTGGTAACATTTCAAAAGTTACTCATTAATTGAATATTCAATGACAAGCCTGCACATATTATTCTTATGGTATGTCATATTTTAATTAATATCAATGGAGATATTTTGTCTTTTTTAATTTACAATTTTTTATTGAGAGATCGTGTCATATTTTAATTAATTGAAAAAATACTTAGCAATGAGATATAACTATCGTGGAATGTGCGTATTATATGAAACCATAAAAATAATAAGTATTCACATTCACATACACACTCACACTACGCACGTTAGTTACTCCCTGACTAATTTATTTATTTACCTAAGTGTAATCATCCCTGACGAAAGAGACTGGATCCTGCAACACAGGGTATCCTAGTGCGGGATCCAGTGTCCCACACCCTATTGTAACATTTTTGAGTAAATAAATAATATTTGTAAAAAAAAAAAAAAAAAAAAAAAAAAAAAAAAAATATTTTGACATCACTGGTTTTAAATGAATAATAATCAAAATCTAATAAAATTTGGCTTCGATTTGAGCATTTTTCAACCGAAACAAGACTTTAAGCTCATAATTATATCAGATACTAAATTTAATTTAGGCCAACATCATAATATAGTTCAATTGATAACTTTACGATAGAAATAGATAATACAGTAAATCTCATATTATTAACATT
The DNA here is from genome assembly GCA_036375495.1 of Agrotis segetum. NCBI lineage: Eukaryota > Metazoa > Arthropoda > Insecta > Lepidoptera > Noctuidae > Agrotis > Agrotis segetum. The sequence goes on along the minus strand of JAQSVV010000004.1, from coordinate 1,383,486 downwards.
TTTAACATTTCCAACTAAAGTTTCATGAAAAATTTGAATTTAATTTCTATAATTTACAATGGATTGTGAAATTAATTGTGATTTTATCATGCATTTAATATTAAAAATTCTATGTTATATTATTTGTAATAGTTTTTTTTACTATGGACACCCTGAAATGTTGGTCGATGATGTATCTCATTTTACAAGGCGATAGACTACAATCATAACATTGTAATAATAGATATACATAGACGGTAGAATATAATTATGTATTATTTTGTACTCTGAATAAGTACTGCAGTTGATTGTGATGTAGGCGCAGGTATTTTAAACCTACATCTTCAAATCGGTGGTGAGAAAGGCAATAAAAAAAAAAAAACTGGTCATACCAATAATTCAGTATACATATTAAAGAGTCTATAGAAATTATTTCTTCTAACTGTCTTTTAAAGAATTTTCTACACTGAAATCAAGATCTACACTATTATCAACATTTTATAAACCATCAGTACATTTAATATAATTTTTATATCATTCATGATTGTTGACTAGAAAAATATTGCTCTTTTTATAAGTACGAACGCAAATAATGAAATTAGTTTTCTAATAATTATAATGAGTATCTAAGCCTGATCTGAATAAATCGGTGGTCTAATATAATGATTGATTACAAGATTTTTTTTAATGTGCTGCGTCTCTCTCAAAAGAATATTGAGTCAGTTGAATGTTGCTAATATTAAAAAAAAGAAATGCAAAATACATACATTTATGGATACACAAAAAATATGTAAAATGGCACCAACAAATTACTTTTTTAAATACCTATTTTATAAATACATAAAAATGCAGTAATACCTAGAGAGTAAAATAATAGACGAGCATACATCACGAAAGCCTTGGCACAAACCATAATTGATAGTAATCAATTAATTACATTACAATAATAATATCATCTGGCATCTAGCGACAAATACAACACAGTGAAGGCGCAGTTCCAAATGCGACCGCAACTGCAGACAGCAGCGGCAATGCCAAACAACTATATGGACACGCTTCTATGTTAGGTGGCAATGCTGCCATCGCCATACCCGGCGAATATTTAACAAATCCCACATAGTGTGTATACCTTTTTTTTAGCGTGGTAAAATCATTAAATGAGTCCTCCCACCCCGGGCAGGGAGGAAGGGACTGTCAGACTTGTACTGACTAAACTCCACGGTGTTCTTCAGTAGCCCTTTATGTTCCGGGGTCACGGTAAGGAAATAAGTCCCACGACCACGGCAGGCTTTGGCCCTCTTAGAGCGGGACCCGTCATTTTGCTGACACTCTTTTAGGCGCGCGTGGAACACGACGCGCCGTCGACGGCGACGTCGGAGTGTGTATACCTTAAGCCTCCTCTTCACAATCGGCCATGATGGCCGTGTTTGCCGAACAGAAGGAGACGGCGCTATACCAGAAAGCAAGATGCAAATAATTCTATCTCGATTCTTAGTATAGCGCCGTCTCCTTCTGTACGGCAAACACGGCCATCATGGCCGATTGTGAAGAGGAGGCTTTAAAGACTTACATATACCAGTCGTATGTCGTTGCGGTCTGCCGCAGCGATTAATCGGCATTGCCGCTGCGGTCTGTGGTCGCAGTTAAACTTAGAAAATCACCTGAATAATACTATAAATAAGAATAAACCAAATATCCATCAAAACACATACTTTAGGCCGATAAAATAATTATTCACGAATGCTTCCAAGTTGTGGAATGTAAAAACAAATACATACATACTTTTGGATCGGACATACTTTAAAGCATTTTTAATTGACTGTTAAATGAGCGTACTGTACTAGGAATTCAGTTATCTTTGGTGATAAATGGCAATACTACTTTATACGTGAAATTATAATCTTAAATATAATTTATACAATTTATGCTCTGAAAGTTGATAACTTTTTTATAAGAAATATCATTTTTTTTTTGTTCAATTTATTAGTTAAAATTGAATAAATGGTGAAAAACTTTCGTATTTTTCTTAATCCTTGTATTTACAAGGGCAGAGCTGCTACAAGGTTTAAATCACATAGAGTATATTTTATGTAATAAAATAAATTGCTTACTTCCTAAGTGAAATACTGTGAAATTTATATAATGAAACGTTAAATTGTCAACAAAATAACGCATAAATGCAGTGTAAATACTGTTTTGTTAATATGAGGTGAAGAATAATATTTTAATTAAAGTGATTTTGTCCTACTCTAAGACAATAATCTTAGAAATTAGAAAATTTAACCAAATTCCAATGAGTATTTTAAATAATGTTCTATTTTCTATTGCATTGTTTCGTAATGTGCAAATATAATTGCCATGCAAAACATATTCTAATTGTGCAACATTTTAAATCTACAAGATAATAATAAAGAAGTAGAATAACATTTGCAAAGCAAGTTAAAATTCACTTAGTGACTTCTAAGTAACATTCACATGAACAGTTTTACGTATATTTATATATATTTTGTTTTGAATCTCATAAACAACACTGAACATCGAACTGATGCTATATTTTTCGCATAATTTGCCACACATATACAAACCTCGTTTGTTGTAAAGGGTTGTATACCTAGATCATATCACTGTATTAGGAATATTCTTCTTAGGCAGAGATCGTAATTTAACAGCCTAAACTAACAGGAAGATAAAATACAGCAGCCATTTTAGCTGTTATTGCCGCTCAAATGCATAAAACCCTTATTGTAATAACGCCAACAATGATATTCTAAACGACAAGCACTGAAGTATCAATAAGGTCCATAATGCCACAGTAATTCGACCATCTTTTATCAAGTAACACAGCCAATCCATGCGTCTCCCAAGGTTGTTCACATCTGAACACAGTTTAATTTTGTACCGAGATACTTTTAGTACAAAAGGTTGCCAGACACTTGATTCGAATTTCAAAATCAATCAATACTACAATCTCTTTTTTCAAAAACAGATCATAGACAAATCGATTTATAACTATTAATTGAAAAAGAGGTTAAAACAAAAAAAAACAATCTAGAATCTTTTCGCGTGTGATCTGACAACCTGTAATCATCAAAGCCAGGTGTTACCTTCCGGTCTTAAGGCTTGAAGTACTGCGGGAACTCATTGGAGATGGCTCTCACGAGTGTCTGGTCCTCTCGGCTGCACTCTCCCTCCTCACAGAAGATGCGCGCGAAACATCGCAGCAGGTCGTCGCGGCGGTGCACGTGCGCGCCGTACTCTGTGTTGCGGATGATGCCTTGGAGGATCCGGAGGTATTGTTGACGGCGCTGGGAAATTGACATGGTGTTACATATGATATTTTGTCCCTAACCTTTGAGGGTCGGACTAAAATAAAACCACAACATAACATAAACCGGTTTATTACTGCGAGTAACAATCCCCCGTATAATAGTAGTATTTGATTAATTATTCACACCTTAACTTTAAACCTTTAAATTAAAATTTACATTAGATAAGTTACTTTATTATCTTTACTATGTGGTTATTAATTATTACCCTTTACAATTAATTTAAGCTAGCCAGTTGTAACTTATAGATATATAGAAGAGCTGAGGTCGTGGGGAGTTGGAGATACACCCGAGTACTGTTCCGTTAACAAGGTTAAATTATAAGAAGATTTACTAAAGCAGAACTAGGTAACTACCGGAACCTTCCAGTTAAAAAACAATTATAATGATTTAATGAATGGGCGCCAGGGACCTGGAGAGTCCCGAATCCTGGAGCTGAAGATATCCTCAATTCTACTGTCTCCACGGGAGGAATGCAGCAGGAGCTCAAGATTCACAAAATAAAGTTCGGGGTAGTACCGACATCAACGCCGGGGACCAAAATCACACCGGTGTACCAAGGTGCGGTGATAAAAAAAATAAATACAAAGAAAAAAAAACCGTCACGCCTGCGCTCACGCTAGGCGGTGTCTGCCAGCCGTACAGCCCCTGCAGGAGGCTTCCCGCGCTCTCGAGAGACGGACTTCACGTCCCGGCTCTAAGCTTCAGCCTACGACCCCGGCGGTGAAGCGAGTCCCCCGATTAGCCTTTTCTGCAATTGACAAACGGAGACCAAATAATAAAAGTGTAACTTATTTGTTATCCTCGATGTGATCGAGCTGTGAAACCTATCAGACAGAACCTCGGCCGGCTCATGGCCTTTATTCAAAATGAAATACGCGTGGCGTCCGTCCACTACGCCAAGGACTTATGCCGTTTCCCGGGACAATACTTTAACACCTAGGTCAATCCTGAGAAATTGCCTACGGCCTACGATTGGAAAATAGCTGGTTTATTACTCACGGTTATTGCTGGGGAAGGCGGCGTGGGCTGCGGGCTGCTGCACGTTCCATCGGGCAGAACCGCGACGACAGGCGCTGTTAGGAATCCTGAAATAATCGTTAAGATTAGCACGACGTTATCCCCTCACACACACACCCTTCGGGTGCGCGCGCAGACCCCAGCCCAGAAATAAACTTACCTTCTGCGGACCGCCTCCAGACATGAGTGAACACAGCGAGTGCTGGGGGGCAAGTAAACGACGCCATTCCAGCAAAGTCATCGCAAATCGCCGGCCGGAAATCGGTTAAGGGTCGGGTGCCCACCCCATGTCGAACTCCCGGATTCGGCGGAGAAACCAATATCCCGGCAACGACCACAAACACCTCACACCAGAAATTCACCTTGAATACTGTGGAACGACACTTGCCACAGTCGGCAACAAATTACACAAGACCAGAACCAACTATTCCGTTCTCCATTATTGATCTGTCTCAATAATTGATCACCAAAACAGTTTCAACCAGGGAAACCATTCCTACAATAATAAATGGGTAAAAACAAAACCCAACGTGACAACATTAAGGTTGACAGTTCCAAAGACAATCCACGCAAAAGTCCACAGATTAAAAATGTATCGATTCAGTCGAAGGTTCTCGAATAAAGTCTATATTGAAAAAACTAAATCATTTCCGTTTATGGATATTTAGTTTATTATTAATTTCTTTTATTTATTTACTATTTAAAATTGATAATTATTACAAAATGAGTTAGTTCATATTATTTAAAGATTTGTGATCCTTAGATTAAAATATCGATTATTTTATGGTTGTTAAATCGGAGCGCGCCAGAGGGCGCCTCGAACTGTCAGAATTGACGTCTGACGTAATGAATGTCATGTCATTAGTAAACAACCTATGTTTTGGTCAAAATAATATTGTGAAACGGTTTAAAAGAATTTAGAAAAGTGATTTATTGTTTGGAAATGAAACCAACGATACATAGGAATGGTTGACCCTTGAATGCAGGTACTTGACACTTTGTTTATTAGAAACGCAGCCGCGAAATAGCAACCTAAGCTAGGAACACAAAAAAAACAATGTAACAGTACCTCCCCAACCACCAGAGATTTGACCCACTAGGGCAAATCTCGACGCTGGCCCTCCAGCGTTAAAGCAGACTCCAAAGTACCAAGCTCGCTTTCCAAATCCACTCCGTTCGAGCCTGAAAAGAATAATGGAGAACGAAAAGAAGTAAAAATTAAATATATGAATGCTGGTGTACGATTAGTATTATTATTTGTTGTAATATATTAACTAAATTTTTTTTCCTGGTGCGAGTCTAATCCATTTACAAACATGTAAAAGACAAGCTCCAAAGAGTTTAAAAAAATTACGTAAGTAAGTCTCTACGCACTGTCCCAGTCTGACCTACTATATTTATGTAGGACAGACAACCCTATTCAATCGTACACCACCCTTCACACCCCAAATTGGTTAACTGCCGACAATCATCTGAGCTAGAATCCAAATAATTCACTGAAAAGGAAAGTACCGGCCTTTGGCCTGGCAAAAAAAAATACTAACAAGAACGTATTCCATCAATGCAGCCTACACGCCCGCCATTACGGCCTTCTATCTCAGGACTATCAGTTTGCTGCCTTATCAGCAGTCCGGAGGTTTGGATACCCAACTGACAGGGTTGTTAAACAAGCACACCCACTTCTAAATATGGTCAACAAACGTGGACACAGTAGGAACCTGTGTACCACTACAAACCCTAAAAAAAAATGGAAAATACCTGTAAACAACTGTAAACTAGCACCGTGGAAATAAATACACCCACGATTAAAAATTACTAATGGACACCTGAAGGTTTTAAAGCCTCCTAACCAACTACCTACCAATACCGATCCACCTACCAATTCCAAATTTAATGTAGTCGAACCTAAATTTAGAAGATAAATGAAGTTTTGGTGTAAGGCTTATTTAAGGAGTTACCACCCGCTCCCGCAAAGGCTTATTTAACGAGTTGCGTCCGCTCGTAAGAAACACCATGAATGGTGTATACCATTAGTATTAGATGAACAAGCTAGGTTCCTTGGTGTATGGCTTATTTAAGGAGTCACCAACCGCTCCCGCAAAGGCTTATTTAACGAGTTGCGTCCGCTCGTAAATGAACTAGCTATGTTCTTTGGTGTAGGGCTTATTTAAGGAGTCACCAACCGCTCCCGCAAAGGCTTATTTAACGAGTTGCGTCCGCTCGTAAGAAACACCAAAAATGGTGTATAAATTAGTATTAGGCAAACAAGCTATGTTCTTTAGTGTATGGCTTATTTAAGGAGTCACCAACCGCTCCCGCAAAGGCTTATTTAACGAGTTGCGTCCGCTCGTAAGAACTAGCTATGTTTTACCCAACTAAAAATGATCTATGGAATAGCGCCATGATCAAATCAAAAACCGTCGGTGTAAGTTCGACAGGTTTAAGATAATAAATAAAATGTAATGAATGGTTTAAGCCATCCATACACAATAGACCAAAAGTAAACAATAGAAAAGCAATGGTAGGTTGGATAGTTCGGTATGGTAGTATATAAAAAAAAAATCAAATTATGATTTACTCTTATTTTTAAACTTTACGGATTTAGTGTCACGGATCAGTACTTTATATAGAAGGTCATCTTTCCTTTCTAAATTAAATTTAATGGGTAGTTCCATATCAAAAGATAGAGGTTAAAAAAAAAATACCTAAGTCAAAACTGGCCGTCACAATTTACGAAGATATTATAAGGTAAATGCCGTTACAGTAGTAGCAGTCATAGAGTAATACAATAATTGTAAAATGTTTAAAAAATATAAATTGTATAAAACAACACAAACACAAACAAAGGATTCCGCACGACGGCTTTTTCTTCTTAAAATTAAAATAAATGGAAGGTTCCAGAAACAGTACTCCGGTTTTTAAGTTACAGCGACAGACGTAACCTCTATCTCCAACTAATACACACGTTGGTCGCCACTGTTACATATGATATTTTGTCCCTAACCTTTGAGGGTCGGACTAAAATAAAACCACAACATAACATAAACCGGTTTATTACTGCGAGTAACAATCCCCCGTATAATAGTAGTATTTGATTAATTATTCACACCTTAACTTTAAACCTTTAAATTAAAATTTACATTAGATAAGTTACTTTATTATCTTTACTATGTGGTTATTAATTATTACCCTTTACAATTAATTTAAGCTAGCCAGTTGTAACTTATAGATATATAGAAGAGCTGAGGTCGTGGGGAGTTGGAGATACACCCGAGTACTGTTCCGTTAACAAGGTTAAATTATAAGAAGATTTACTAAAGCAGAACTAGGTAACTACCGGAACCTTCCAGTTAAAAAACAATTATAATGATTTAATGAATGGGCGCCAGGGACCTGGAGAGTCCCGAATCCTGGAGCTGAAGATATCCTCAATTCTACTGTCTCCACGGGAGGAATGCAGCAGGAGCTCAAGATTCACAAAATAAAGTTCGGGGTAGTACCGACATCAACGCCGGGGACCAAAATCACACCGGTGTACCAAGGTGCGGTGATAAAAAAAATAAATACAAAGAAAAAAAAACCGTCACGCCTGCGCTCACGCTAGGCGGTGTCTGCCAGCCGTACAGCCCCTGCAGGAGGCTTCCCGCGCTCTCGAGAGACGGACTTCACGTCCCGGCTCTAAGCTTCAGCCTACGACCCCGGCGGTGAAGCGAGTCCCCCGATTAGCCTTTTCTGCAATTGACAAACGGAGACCAAATAATAAAAGTGTAACTTATTTGTTATCCTCGATGTGATCGAGCTGTGAAACCTATCAGACAGAACCTCGGCCGGCTCATGGCCTTTATTCAAAATGAAATACGCGTGGCGTCCGTCCACTACGCCAAGGACTTATGCCGTTTCCCGGGACAATACTTTAACACCTAGGTCAATCCTGAGAAATTGCCTACGGCCTACGATTGGAAAATAGCTGGTTTATTACTCACGGTTATTGCTGGGGAAGGCGGCGTGGGCTGCGGGCTGCTGCACGTTCCATCGGGCAGAACCGCGACGACAGGCGCTGTTAGGAATCCTGAAATAATCGTTAAGATTAGCACGACGTTATCCCCTCACACACACACCCTTCGGGTGCGCGCGCAGACCCCAGCCCAGAAATAAACTTACCTTCTGCGGACCGCCTCCAGACATGAGTGAACACAGCGAGTGCTGGGGGGCAAGTAAACGACGCCATTCCAGCAAAGTCATCGCAAATCGCCGGCCGGAAATCGGTTAAGGGTCGGGTGCCCACCCCATGTCGAACTCCCGGATTCGGCGGAGAAACCAATATCCCGGCAACGACCACAAACACCTCACACCAGAAATTCACCTTGAATACTGTGGAACGACACTTGCCACAGTCGGCAACAAATTACACAAGACCAGAACCAACTATTCCGTTCTCCATTATTGATCTGTCTCAATAATTGATCACCAAAACAGTTTCAACCAGGGAAACCATTCCTACAATAATAAATGGGTAAAAACAAAACCCAACGTGACAACATTAAGGTTGACAGTTCCAAAGACAATCCACGCAAAAGTCCACAGATTAAAAATGTATCGATTCAGTCGAAGGTTCTCGAATAAAGTCTATATTGAAAAAACTAAATCATTTCCGTTTATGGATATTTAGTTTATTATTAATTTCTTTTATTTATTTACTATTTAAAATTGATAATTATTACAAAATGAGTTAGTTCATATTATTTAAAGATTTGTGATCCTTAGATTAAAATATCGATTATTTTATGGTTGTTAAATCGGAGCGCGCCAGAGGGCGCCTCGAACTGTCAGAATTGACGTCTGACGTAATGAATGTCATGTCATTAGTAAACAACCTATGTTTTGGTCAAAATAATATTGTGAAACGGTTTAAAAGAATTTAGAAAAGTGATTTATTGTTTGGAAATGAAACCAACGATACATAGGAATGGTTGACCCTTGAATGCAGGTACTTGACACTTTGTTTATTAGAAACGCAGCCGCGAAATAGCAACCTAAGCTAGGAACACAAAAAAAACAATGTAACAATGGGTAGACGTTTGTGTTCATAAATCTTAAAAAAAAGTAAAAAAAAATGCGAACAAGGCGCACAAAAAACTAAGATTGTCAAAGTTTTGATGAAGGCTATCGATAAAAAAATAGAGTTATTCGTGTAGTAAAGTTACACGAAATTATTCTATACAAAGGACTCTACTCGTATTATAAGAACACTTCGACATTATTTAGCAAAGTTTGAGCAATTTGCTCTTGTTACCGAATGCCGAATCGCAAATATTGTTGTATTTTCAACAAAGGCAGAAAAAGATTGAAAATTCGTGGATCATTTAATAGATATCTTTGAACACAGAGTCCAAATTCAAATGCAGCAAAACTTTTGTCGGTTTTAGTTTATATAATAATTATTAAAAAAAATACGTCACGTTGGGGGACCGGTCCAAATTATTTATTATCTAGGTTTTTTTTCGGTCCCCCAACGTGATGTATTTTTTTTTAATAATTATTAATACATAGTTAGATACTTTAAGATTGAGTTTTTTTTATTATTTAGTACTTTTTAAAGGGATCTTGGTTTTTGTGTCGGGGGTTTTTTAAATTTTTAATTTAATTTTTATTTGAAACTTTTTATAAGTACACACTTAATTAAGTGATCAATATTCCCTTTCAGTTTGCTTTGATTTAAGACCCCACTCGAGTATATTTGCAAACCCTCGGCTACCCTTTCTCACTTTTACACCCACAACTTTTAAACGGCTCAACCGATTTTCATAAAACATGTCTAAGAACACTCGCACGTAAATCACCTTTAATACAAAAAAAAACTAAATTGAAATCGCTTCATCCGTTCGGGCTCTACGGTGCCACAGACAGACAGACAGACATGTCAAACTTATAACACCCCTCTTTTTCCGTCGGGGGTTAAAAAATGACCAATCAAATATCAACTTTAACTACACCAACTAAATTAAATATTCAACTAAATTACAACGTCATAGAAATGATCAAGTATATAGTACTCACGGCGTCTCCAGGTGAGAGATCAGCCAGCTGCCTCACGATTATATCAATGGCGACCTTCACGTCATTGGTGTAGAAGTGCTCGGCCGTCTTCTTGCGACTGAACACGTCAATGACCAGCTTTAGAACCGCGTGCGCCGGCGCAGGCTCGTGGTCGAAGATGTGGACTGGATCCTCTGTGAAATATATTGCAGTTTTGAAGAAACTATGGCGGAATATTTGTAGGCTATACAAAGCAAGGTTACGCTGTTTTCAGTTACGCATGTAGCAGCGTGCGCGCGTCTAGTCCGCACGGGAAACGCAGACCAAACACGTAACAAAAACAAATTATATTTGCACTCTAATTGGCGTGAAGTCGCCATGGAGACTTTCCAGCCACTCCTCTAAAGTAGAACTTGGGACACATTAACCTCCAGATAATAGCATTAATCACTTTAAAAAAAATCTGTCGTTTATTTGGAACAAAAACACAAAACATATTATATAAAAGATGGCAGCTGCAAAAGTTAAAACTGTGATGCAGTTGCCTACGCCCGTCTCCAAACGAGAGGATAATTATGGTGTTCCAGTTAAACTAAAATTAAATTAAGGAAGAGTTGAATTAAATCAAACTATTAGACATAAAAATATAAGTCAAAATTACCTTCACGATTCAGCAACAAAAGAGCTTTTTCGCAAAAAGTTTTGGCATTATCTCTGGTTTCCAGCGCGTTCAGGAGGAGGTTGTCAAAGGAGTCCTCAAACTGCAGGTTGTAGGCGAGCACTAGAGTCAGGAACAGGTCAGGTATCTGTTCATCCACATCTGTCTCTGGTGGGTTCTCTATCAGCTCTAGTAGGAATATTGCGAAGTCTATGCCTAGTTGTTCTGAAATTCAATGGAATAAAACATACTTATACTGCTCACATACTCGTAATTTAATTTGGAATTATATTTTCGAGCTGTCGTAAGCAACTGAATCCTAAAATTTCAACTAAGTATGGGTTTTTTTGACGTTATCCTGTAAACACGACGCAGACACAGTTTATTTTGTAATTTAAAAAAAAAAAACATATTATATAGTATTGTGTTTAATTGCATTGATTGTCATTGACTTGCTTAAAAATCTATTCCTGCAAATACTATGTTAATGATGGCAGAGTGCAGCGCAGTCGATTGTTTTTAATTAAACCACTTGATTGAGACACGGATCTTTTATTTAATTAAAACATAGTTATTTTGTAACGAACAAAAGAGGCAGACATTTTAGGAATAGAACATGAACCATAGATTATATACGCAACACGCAATTAGTGTTGTGACAACAAAATAGGGATGTGAGTGAACCGATTATATTTACATTTTAACACTCCCCCTCACGAGCATACCTATTCTTAACTTTATATAAAAACAAAGCAATATTTCAGATTCAATCTAATTCTCTTTATACAAGCCAAGTCTTTCACGACATTGTATAAACTTATTGGAAGGTAATGCCTTTGTGAGGATGTCAGCAGGCATTTTCTCCGTGGACATATACTTCACTTCGATGTGGCCTTCTTGAATGGCTTCCCGGATGAAATGCTGCTTGATATCTATATGTTTAGACTTTGCACTCACAATAGGATTGATGCAGAGCTTCTGTGTTGCTTGGTTGTCATTGTAGATGGGGATCATATCTTGTTTCAAGTTTATATCAGCAAGCAACTGTTTTAAGTGTATAGCTTCCTTTGCACATTCTGTCAAAGACATGTATTCCGCTTCAGCGGTTGATAATGCAACTGTCTTTTGCTTGCGTGATTCCCAGCTAATGGTAGCTCCGCTCATTATGAAACATTGACCAGTATATGATTTTCTGTCAATGGTACATGTTGCCCAGTCAGCATCAGCGTATCCTATCAGAGGTTTATTACATTTCTTATAACACAGTTTTAGGTCTATGGTGCCCTTCAGGTAACGCAGAATTCTTTTTGCAGCTGTCCAATGTTCTTTGTTATAACCATTATTAAATTGGCTGAGGTAGCTGACGGCGTGACTTATATCTGGTCTTGTAGAAACTGATAAGTATAGCAATGCTCCAATTAAATTTTGATAAGGTAAGTTTATGTCTTTTGTTTCTTCCCTTTTTAGTTTTAAATTAACTTCCATTGGAGTACTAACTGGTTTCGATTCTTGCATATTATATTTCTTTAATATTTCACTTATATATTTGCTTTGGCATATTGTTATATAATCTTTCTTGCAGTTAAATTCTATACCCAAACAGCTTTTCAATTCTCCAATATCTTTCATGTTGAATTCTTTCATTAATTTACCTTTAATATATTTTATATTTTTCAGACTTTTTGACATCAGCAGGATATCATCAACATATACACTAATGAGGGCAGTTTCTCCCCCTATCGCTGCTGTGTATACACAAGGATCAGCAATGGATGGAGTGAACTTTAATTCTTTTAATTTCAGATCCAGCTTTTTAAACCATTGTCTTCCGGCTTGTTTTAGACCATATATAGCCTTTTGTAAAAGACAGACAGCGCTATTTCCATGCTTTCTTAAGTCTATTAACATATTTCTTGCCAACAAGCTGATTTCATCATCATCCTCTGTCATTATTTTGCATAGATATATGTCTAGCTCTTTGGGAATTTCCATATATATTTTCTCTTCTAGAGTCCCATTTAAGTATGCTGTAGTCACATCCAACTGATTTATTTTCATATCCTTTTCTATAGCTGTAGCAAGTAGTGTTCTGATTGAGCTCATTTTTGATACAGGTGCGAATGTTTCTTTGTAGTCGATTTCAGGTCTTTGGGAAAATCCTCTGGCAACTAGTCTTGCTTTTCTTTTCTCCTCACCATTTATTCCTATTTTCCTTTTTAATACCATTTTACTTGTAATACTATTTTCTTCTTTTTCTTTATGAACTATTTTCCATGTTGAGTTTTTAAGGTGAGCTTTTATTTCTTCTTTAATTGCTTCTTCCCATGACTCATCATCATTTTCATTTTCATCTTCACTTTCACAGCAATATCCAGTCATATCATAGTCTCTCATCCAGGTGGGTGGTTTTCTAGTTCTTTTATTTATTTCGTCTTTTTCAGGTAATTCTTTTTCTTTATTTTCAGGTGATTCTTCACTTTCTTCAGGTGATAAATATTCATCTTCTTCATTTTCAGATTGTTCTCTTCTGGATGGAGTTTCATTCTGTTCTTGTTCTTCATCAGACTGGTAAGTGTCTTCATGCTCTTCATGGTAAGTATCATTATTATCATTTTCTTCATTTTCTTGTATGAGAATTTTCTCAGGAGGTAGTTGTTGTTCTTCTTTTTCTCTGAAGTACATATTACTTAGGAATTTTACATCTCGACTAACAGTGATTTCATTTTTATGAGGCAGCCAAATTCTATAACCTTTTGTTATTTCAGAATATCCCATGAATATGCCTACTTGTGCTCTTGGCGCAAATTTTCTTTTGTACATTTTGTTTAGTACAAATACTTTTGATCCAAATATTTGGAAATGTCTTACAGATGGAGTATATCCAACCCATTTTTCATATGGCGTTTTATTATCTGTATTTCTTGTAGGAATTCTGTTTGTTATATAATTTGCACTAAATATAGCTTCTGCCCAAAATTTTTCAGGAATGTTCCCTTCAATTAACATGCAACGGGCTTTCTCGACTAGTGTTCTGTTTTTTCTTTCAGCAATGCCATTTTGCTGTGGCGTGTATGCTGCTGTTAGTCTTCTCATTATACCATTTTGTTTTAGGTAATTATCAAATTCTTTGTTGCAATATTCTTTGCCATTATCTGATTGCAAGAATTTTATTTTATTTCCTGTAAATCTTTCCATTTCATTTTTGAATTCTTTAAATTTTTCTAATGCTTCATTTTTATGTTTCAGGAAATATACTCTGCAGTATCGGCTGTATTCATCTATAAATGTTATGAAGAATCTGTTTCCGGCTGTAGATGGTACAGGCATAGGTCCGCATATATCGGAGTGTACAGTTTGTAATTTTTCTGTAGCCATTGTTTCTTTTTGTCTTTCAGGAAATGGTAAACGTGTAAATTTTCCTTTCACACATATTTCACATTCCTTCATATTTTCATTTTTGCTGAAGTTTAATCCTCTTACAGCCTCATTTTTCATAGCCATTTTTAAATCTGTTTCATTTATATGTCCAAGCTTTTGATGCCAGTTGTCAATTCCATTTGTATTAATTAAGTTTGATTTTTCATTTTCATGTTTATTTGTTTTATTTTCCTTTGTATTGACATAGTATAAATCATTTTCTTTTGTAGCTGTTAGTATTGTTTTTCCATTTTTATCTTTCATTGTGGCATAGTTTTTGTTAAAGTAAACCTTGTATCCATTATCAGTGGATTTTACAACAGAAATTAGATTTATGCTCAGATTTGGTACATATAATGTGTTAAATAAGTTTATTTTCATTTTTCCACATATTATAGAAACTTTTCCTTTACCTTCTATTTTTTCAGTTTTGTCAGATGCTAATTTTAAGACATCATTTGCTTTTGCAGGAATAATTTCTTCAAATAGATTTTGATCATTGCACATATGCGAAGTGCATCCACTATCGAGTATCCATTTCTTTTCTTGGAAACTTTTATTTGGAATGTTTGATGATAAACAAATTTCTTTCACATAATTATTTGTCTCATTTTTGTTTGTATTTTGTTCTTTTTTCTTATTGTACCAACAATTCTCTGTTTTATGACCTGATTTTTGACAATTTGCACATTTTATTTTGCATTTGTTTTGGTTTTTATTATGATTTTTGTTTTTAAACTTATTACCTTTTTGTTTTGAGTAGAATGCTTCATCATTTGATTCTCTATAATTATTTCGAGCTTCGCTTTCTTCAATAATTTTTGTTTTCAGGTCATCGGGTGATGGTAGTGAATCTCTGGACTCAATCGCAATTCTGAAGTTTTCATAGGATTCTGGTAATGAATATAGAAGCATTATGCTTAATAGATCTTTATTTATGTCTATTTCCATGTCTTTTAATTTGTCTACCAGGTCCATAAACTCTGTAATGTGTTCTCGAACATCAGTTTTATTTGTCATTTTTGTTAGTAATAATTTTTTCAATAATGTAGCTTTTCGAGCAGGGCCTTTGCTTTCATAAGCAGTTTTAAGAGTTTCCCATACCTCTTTTGCTGTTTTACATGTTTTTACTTGTTTTAGTTCAGATGGGGCGATCAGCAAAAGTAGTTCCGATCTTGCTAACAAGTCTCGATTTTTGTCTTTGGACGTCTCGGCGCTTGTTTCTATGCAATCCCATAATCCGGTTTTAATTAGTACTGCTTGAGCTTGCACTTTCCACGTGTCGTAGTTTCCTTTTTGGAGTGGTTCAATTGTTGAATGCATTTTGGATGCCATTTTCGATCAAGCTGGCGCACATAACCTGATGGCAGAGTGCAGCGCAGTCGATTGTTTTTAATTAAACCACTTGATTGAGACACGGATCTTTTATTTAATTAAAACATAGTTATTTTGTAACGAACAAAAGAGGCAGACATTTTAGGAATAGAACATGAACCATAGATTATATACGCAACACGCAATTAGTGTTGTGACAACAAAATAGGGATGTGAGTGAACCGATTATATTTACATTTTAACAGTTAATATAGATGATATTATTAAGCGTACGGATTTCATACACTTTGCTTGTCAGTGATGTAAGTAAAAGGTATCCTATTTGGTTATTCGAGGCTATAACTATCTATATTTTATCTCTATTCCCAATTTCATTAAAAGTTGAGACATTCATCCAAACATTTATAATAATGGTTGGATATGTATACTAACCAAAGTGAGTGATGGGCAGCTTATCCCCCATTGACAGTACCATGGACAGCAGCAGCGCGGAGTGCGACAGACGACTGACAGCGCGCGGGTTGTCCCGCATGTCCCGCGCTATCTCCGCGGGGAGCGCGGACAGCGCCAGGGTCGCCAGTGCCGTGCGTTCCAGTCCACACATTACGCCAAACGCCTGGAATTTAGTTACGTAACATTAATGCTAGTATGTCTTTCTGAAACAAATAGCTATAGTCCCTGCAAAATAAGTCTGGAATAAAGGTCATTGATCCTAATAATGCATCGTTCGAATTTCATAACACCATCGTTCGAATTTCAAAATAAAATATAAAGTCAAAATCGCTTCTTACCACGATATGTTGCTTTTGGTCGTTCTACGACATTTTCTTTACATTTTTTCGAATGGTTTTAAAATATTGCAATATATTGTTACATGGGAGTCAACGTATTTTATTCCACACTTATCTAGAGGAAACTATAGACTGTTTACTGAAAACAAGGGCGCAGGAATGTCATAAGAAGTCACAGAAGCCCAGAAAAAAAATCGCAAGCAGTTGGTTCAAATCTATCAAGTCAAGAGTGAACAGGTTACTTCTAGGCAAGCGTGCTTCACCGTCGACCTCATCTTCGGTTACCATCTGGCGAGATAGGGTTCAAACGCGAAACAATAAATAAATAAAAAAATAATAAAAATAAAATTATCGAGAGAAGTAGTAGTTAGAGTCGAAAAGCTTTTAGTTGTGTACGAAATAAACCCCGTTACATGTCATTTAATACTAAATATAATGCCAAGAATCCCCAACCTTCAAATAATAATGAACTTGACCCTCTTTCTTGAAGTAGTTATTATTCAAACGGGCTCTCCCAGTTTTCATGGAATGAGCCGGGAAAAACATCGGTTGACCTTCACGTTCCAGGGCTACAGTGTCTTTTATAAACAGTCGCATGATCCAAGAGTCCCATGATTCATGAACTTAGTCCTCAATTTACTATGGAATGTTCAAAATGGCAAGTATAGTTACGACGCGCAACGTAGCTTGCAGCAACGCAGTCAGAATTTGAGATATTGTTTACGTAGTCGAGTCAAAACAAACGCAACATCACAGTAACATCCTAAACATTCATTATGTATGCACACTCAATTTCGTTTAACTTTTAGAGCAGTTACGCACTGCGTTGGATTCGAATAAGTGAAAACATAATTATAAAAAATTCAGGCTAGTCTAAAAAACGTGGCCCAAATACCGATTTTTCTTACATAATCTAAATCAAGTAATCTTATTCTTTGATGGGTAGCTAACATAAGTTTGATAGATCGACGGTCCCTACGTACAAACGGACATGTCGAAAATGTCTATTTTTTTTATTGCACAGTTCGCTTTAGATTTTTAAGATGCACATATCTGTATATTTATTTTTTTATTATATTACGTATTCAACGAGATTTACCAATCGTATATGAGGACAAGTATTATATGTGTATTTACAACGAATAAGTAACGTAGATGCGGACATCTACACATAACGCTTTGTACGGTGTTTTAAATTGCGCGCAAACGCGGTCATGTCTGACATAACGTCATTTACGGCGGAAGTTCTCAATAGGGCGTGTACATGTCCGTATTGTATGTTTAGATGCTAAGAAGATTGTTTATTAACAATAAACAATTTCGCTTCGGTTACCTATTTGGGAATTTGTCTTTGCAATTGTACTATGTTACGATGACGAATAACTACCGAAAAAAAACGTTTGACATATATGTCGTGCATGCCACCGTCCGAGAAAATCGATCTGACACATTATCTCTAGGTGTTCTTGTCTTTCCCGGGTCGACGGCGCGTTGTGTCCCACGCGCGCCTCAAAGAGCGTCAGCATAATGACGGGGCCCCCCTCTGGCTCTCAGAGGGCCAAAACCTGCCGGGGTCGCGGGATTATTCCCTTACCGTAACCCCGGAACTTAACAGGCTATGAAGGACACCGTGGATTTTAGTCAGTACAAGTCTGACAGTCCCTCCCACCCTGCCCGGGGTTGGAGGACTCATTTGATGATTTTACCACGCTAAAAAAAAAAATTCATTTATTTCAATCAATTTCAGATCATACACCAATATCGAAATTCAATTAGTGGAGAATATTTGCATAGACTCAACCTCGTTTCCAGGATTATTCACCAGCAACTTGCTTTGAAGTACAACCTTGAGATATCAGAAGTGCCGTAATATAAGTATGCGCCTGACCCTGCCGGTCACGGCACTAACGAGCTACCGTGACCCCGGAACGCAAAAGGCTTTTGAAGGACACCGTGGATTTTAGTCAGTACAAGTCTGACAGTTCCTCCTGCCCTGCCCTGGGTGGGAGGACTCGTTTGATGATTCTACTAATGTTAAAAAAAATGTATGCACCTGACTCAGTTCGCGAAGATGGCAATTTCGTTGTATTGGGATCGACCTATCATCACTGACAGAACTATTGTTGCCAAAAAGCATGACATTGTGGTGATAGATCGATCGCAACGTCCGTCACACAATGATTTGTTGACTAGAACCTCGTGAAGGCAGAAAAAGATAAATATTCAAGTATCTTTGTTGTTGTTGGCATATGGAAAGTGAACAGCAGTCATTGTGCAGATAGTCGTGTCGGCTAATGGTTTAATTGCCTAGAGCCTTGACGAACATCTAAGGAGGCTTTCGCTTGGCCAAGCGTTTGATTCAGAAGGCAGTACTTCTGAACACGGCGCGCATCTGTAGGAAGTTCGTCTCTCAAAAGCCCTGACCACCGGTAGCCCGGACCTTATTCCCGGTGCTTGTGGACTACTATCTTTGAGGAGTGACTGAAGACACGCCACGGGGCGGCAGCGTCCGCCTGACGCAGGTCCTAACCAGACTGAAGTTTCGGGAGGTACGTTCCTGTGTCGGACTGAGAGGGTCCATTGTGCGGAACGCCCGGAGAACACGGTCGAGCATACGGTGGATCTGCCCCGCTTAGGCAGAGACCGCCGTGCCTTCACGGAGCCGATAGGCGGCGGCAACCTCTCGCGCCCGGCATTCAACCTCACAATCCCAGCCGCCGCGGGAGACGCCTATGGCAACGGTTACCACAAGGCGATTTCCGGCCACCGTAGGCACGGGTGGATGGCGAGTAATGGGTGACTCTCCGTTCGATCATGAGCCATGCCTGGATCGACGGAGCGTCGTGTTCCATGCGCGCCTCAAAGAGCTATCAGTAATCTGACGGGACCCCTATAGAGGGCCATAGCCTGCCGGGGTCGTGGGACTATTTTATCAGGTAACCATGGCCCTGGAACGTTAAGGGCCATTGAAAGAACACCGTGGATTTTACTCAGTATAAGTCTGCCAATCCCTTTCGCTCCACCCAATGGGTGGGAGGACTCATTTGAGGAATATACCACGTTTAAAAAATTGACATGTCTTTATTTACATTGCAAGAACTATAGACACTTCGAATGAATGAAACCGCGTATAAAGCGATATGTCTTCGTCGATGTATATTTTATAACCAACGGTGGTGATTTTAAGATGTTTAACATATCCGTTTGAAAATTATAGCATTGTTCGACGTTTTCATAACACGTCTTATTTAAATTCTATGTTATAAACTGATTTCTTCTTTCCTACGTATAAAAAGTTATCTAAGACATGTCCGACATTCTTTTATTTTAATATCAGCGTAGAAACAGTCATCTATCAGTTTTTCTAAGAAAATGAAAAAAAAGAAAACATGTATAAATACCATTATAAAGTTCCTAAAGCTAATAAAACATTATAGAAAAAAAAAATTCAAAATTGTACATAGAATTATTTCTAGAGCGATTTGAACATTAAAATCGCTCTCCTGAAAACCTCGGTTTTTGACATGTCCGTTTGTACGTAGGGACCGTCGAGATACCTATAGCTAGAAATGCATCTTAAAATTATATTTGTTCATACTGGAAAGAGCTATGCTCGGAGTTTCTTTGCGGGATAAAATCCGGAACATGGATATTCGGCGAAGAACCAGAGTCACCGACATAGCTCATAAAATTTGCAAGTTGAAGTGGCAATGGGCAGGCCACATCGCCAGCCCCGGATCTTCAACTTTTTTTAGGTGGGGCAAAAACTGAGAAATGCCGCCCCCGCCCACTTATATTTATTTTTACCTTTATCATTCTTTATAATTTCACTAATTGATTATATTATATCATAAATCCACTAATTGTTTGATATTTGAACATAGCCTACATAAGACTTTCGTAAGTAATGCATCCATCACTGCTTTTTGTGCGCAGTTAAAACAGGAGCTTTTACAGTACGAAATAGCGGAGTTTCAAATCCAAAAGTAGAAAAATTACAGTTTTAACCCTTAACCACCTAACATACGTCTCACAGACCCTGTTAGGTTTAAAATTGTGAATATTTTTGCGGGGAAGTGTCGTACCACCTTGTTCCTTCCTATACCTTTTCCTAGCGTCCCTCAATACTGTGTAACGGCTTGTCGGGGTTGAACGGTTGCGCGTTTACCTCAGGTGAGCAAATAAATACAAGCTGGGGTCTGAGAGACGTATGTTAGGTGGTTACGTGATTATTGTAAATTGTGTATTTCTTTATTATTTTAGTTATAATAGTACTTAGACAGTCCGTTATTAAGAGCTGGTTTTAAAAAGAATTATCACATGACGATAATATACCAAACGACGCAAGTGGCGAATTGTCGCTCGGCGTGGCGGTCTAAGGGGGAGGCCTATGTTCAGCAGTGGACATCCTCCGGCTGATGATGATGATGATACTGTAAGGCGTCCGGTCATGAGACCAGACCAGACAGATGCGAGTAATAACCCCGTTTTACACCTTGGGTACAGAGTCCTAAAGGATAAAATAATCACCTGCAGCAGCAGTTGTCGCAGAGGCCACCTGGTTTCCATCTGGTAGTACTGCACCAGAGTAGTCACATACGCGTACTTGTGGCTGCTCAGAACATGCTGCGAGATGTTCACGTCCGCATTTGACTGTAAAACGAAATATGTATGTAGTCATATTATGTTGATAACAAAACTGTCTTCATACGGCCACTTAGCAATATGATTACTAATATTTACTTCATGAATGAATCCCAGTAGCGTTATTCATGTGGCTTTTTAAGACCATCAGTTTAGTGACTGCAGAGATGGGGCACATTTTACGAAAATTATCCTACAGGATCAAAAGATGGGGATAACTGTTATTCTATGTGTTATTATAGAACATAACCTGTATCTATGTACCTTTCATCCAGGTTTGTTCAGCAATTTTGTATTTGATTGAGTAACAAACCTCCATTATTTTATAAACTTACATTTAGAAGTAAGGATAATGATATAGCAAGTATGGGTATGGGGTACGACACACAATAACTTACCATAACAGAGATCAGTTCCAGCAACTGTGTCTGTATATCGTGAGCATCATCATGCAGCGCCCAGCCCCTCTGTTGTGCATCATTAGCTGCCTTGGACAACGCATTCAGTGCTGTCATCATCCGCAGTGCGTCAGGGGCCGCGTCTATCGCGTTCTTAGGACATGTTATGTTACTGTTGGCCTCGCGGAGAAGAGCGTCGATGATGGAGCGTGCTGCTCCACCTGGCAGGAACTCCTTGAATGGGAAAAAAGAAAATAAGAGCATCTCTTGTCAACGTGGAAGCCTCGAAATGGTGCAATGTATGGAATCCATAGTTTTAAATTGGACGTTAGCGGGTTGGAAGACTCATTTTGATGTTTAGCGTGACAAAATCATCAAATGAGTCCTCCCACCCCAGGCAGGGCGGGAGGGACTGTCAGACTCGAACTGACTAAAATCCATGGTGTCCTTCAATAGCCCTTTATGTTCCGGGGTCACGGTAATGAGATAAGTACCGCGACCCCGGCAGGTAGTTTAGATCCCTTTAGTAATTTAACACATTCACTGTCCATGACCACATGTGGGTCATTTTGGGTCGGAATAACATGGTCGTTCCACACATGTGGGTCACTCTGCAAATTGGGGATAAAGTGTCCCTCCCCCCTATTTTTATGGCCCTGTTATGAACCTGAAGTATAAAGGCAGTTATTTTGAAAAACTAAATTGGATGTGTGACATAATTTTGATATTGCGGCTGGACAGTGAATATATTAATAATGTCTTGTCTGTTATAGAAACAAAATTAAAAGGCCTTATAAGTCTAACACTAGTACTTAACAAGATTTTTAAATATTTGAATACATAATATTATATAAACATTAAAAATTAAATTCATCAGTATCAAGAACTAGTTCCAAGTTCTCTAGAGCCTCAGACAGCCTCGTTAGAAATAGAATGTCTGTAGTATTATTTTCTGAATCAGGGCCCTGATCCAACTGTGTAACGACAGGCTCCTCAGATGTTTTGGTTGAGACTCTTTGTAATTTAGCCATTATTATGACTAGTTTGACACAATAATTGCAGAGTCCCACATAATACCAACAACCTTAGGAGCCAAGTTAATATACTTGATTTATTTTACTCAGATTTCAAAGATTTACATAAACAAAAAAGAAACTAATTAAAACAAAAAAAGAATAATTACTTTAGATATAAGTATTATCACAGTCAGACAGGCCTGTTGGTCTAGAGTATAGTAAACCTGACTGATATGCCCGAGGTCTTGGGTTTGATTCCCACCCAGGACAAATGTTTGTGTGATATGTATATTATATTATTACAGTAGGTAGTAAGAAAAACAGAACTTACTCTCAATGAAGTCAGAACAGTTTCAACAGCTACTTTAGACATGTCATGGCTGAGCTGAGTTTCCTTTCGTACCGCTTGCACTATTTCATAGATGGCATTTGGTTTGATGCTCTCGCTGCTGTCCTGACTGTCATCCTGGTTATCTGTGTCCGAAGACACCTGGTTGGATGATGTCTTGCTTACCGTAGGTTTCTTCTTTACTTCCTCATCCTCTGGTACAGCTGGAAATAAACAGATACTATTTATTTACCTAAACTATGGAATGGATTCAAAAAGAAACTTCTGCCAGCAGTAAAAAGAATAAGAAGCCTTAAAATCAGCCATAAACAACATTACCAACCAGGATTCTTTTAAAAGATGGCTGTAAATATAAACAAAAATCATGCATACAGTAGCTGCTTCATGCACATATTGTGTTTTCAAATGTTTACCTTGAGGCACATTATTATTAGGCTTAGTAGGTGATGGGGAAGACTCTCTCTCTTCATAGATGTGCTGCTGTGAAATTACAGGTCGCAAATCAAAACATGGTGACACACCATTAGGTGGAGTGCAGTCGTCCAGCCGTGGTGGAGGTTTTGGAGCGGGAGCTTTCTTCCCATGGGGCTTAAGACTTATCTGAATTTGTTTCTTCTTCTCACTCAACTTGGCAAGTAAATCTTGCTTCTGCGACATTGTACCGCTTTCATTTATACTTTTAATACAATCGTTCAGGAAAGCAAGATAAAACTCTGGCTCCACCTGTTACAAATGAACAATACACTGAGTTTAGTAACTGAAATACAACGTGTAATAATTGTGCTAATGACTTTAGCCTGTTACCTTGACTCCGGCGACGTAATTCGAGGGCACGAATCCAACTTGACCTTTTCTATTAACAACATGCCACCAGTTCCTCTGTTTGGCGTTACTCTGTTGCAGGAAGAAAAACTCGCCTTCCGTGAAGCTAAGAGTTTTAGCCAATGTTGCTTCGAAGTCGTAAAGCGCTTTAAGCATCTCATGGTCTTCTGTAAACATTAATAATTTGTAGTTGTTCGCATCCACACCCAGGTTTCAAACGATTGGGATATTGTTAAAGTAATACTTACCCAAAGAGTTCGGTGCGTCACCCATGGTTATAAACGAATTTATACTTAAAGGCTAAGAAGTTTTTCGTTTCATTTGGGTTTAATTTAGGCACATTTCATTTGTATTTAGCGTTTTTTCAATGGGCTACCTGAAAATCAACACAACAAATCAATTTTTTTGACAGATGACAGTTGACACTCGTTGACATTTTGATTCTCTGCCTCCGGCTGTGTTTGAGTATGTGTAGTTTTAGCCATGTTTTAGCATTATTATGAATAACTTACAAAAGTTGCATAGGTACTATAACTTTTTATGTTTTCAAACCAATAAACTAGTCGTAAAAATAATAATCGAGTCCGCCAATGGCTTAATTACCAAGAGCCTCGAATGACATTATGCCCCAATTGCCCCCTTAGTCATTAAGCTGGCGACGCCCTTGCCAAGCGACATCAGCCTTTCCAGGCCTCTTGGACTCTTTCAGTTTCCAGTAACAATACTTATACAAAACGTCACCAAGTTAGTCTGCAACATGGGGCCTCGCGCGAGCAGTGAAGGCGCTTGACCTAAACGTGACCGTCGGTGAAATCAGCATTGCAAGGCCTCTTAGTTTATTTCAGTTCTCACTCATTAGACACCAGAAATATAATTATGTGCAATTTTATTGTAGATCATGTTATTACCTGACTGCGCCAGAAGAAGGGTAGGTACCTATCTAATATCTTTAAACGAGCAATTCTTGTAGGTATATGATATTATTCTTAGAAGAAGTTAACTTGCATTGCTTTACTGACTGGTAATCGCTGTTATAGTCAAGACGTTTTTCCGAGCGCGTGCGGGGTCCCTTCATGTGCGAGGCTAGGGTTTGCTCCGCCTCCCCTTAGCAAGTAGCGGCTGATGTGAAGGTAGACACTTCAAAGCAATATTAAGGTCCTATCTATAGAAAAAGATATACCTACCTACAGATATTAATCCAGTCCACAATTCAGTTGGTGTACCTACTGGGAAAGTTATTATCTGTGTCACGTGTCAGGTAAAGTACCGCGCCATTCATATTTAGCAAAATATTTAGTTTTCTTAATACTCTTATCATAGGCTATCACATTATGCAAACTAAAAAACATCATCATTTTTATAAAGTTTGGAGATGACATTGCCCGTGCCCTTACTCGATTTGATCCACATTTCACGAAAAAAAAAAGAAAACTATACACAAACGGTGCACCAGAAAGTACCGCATGGACAAACGGACGTCACTGTCTTTATCAAATTTTCACTCTACAAATAATAACAAGCTAAGGGGTCGGGTCACAAGATAACCCTACAGGTTCTTCCCTTTCTCCACAGAGCTAATCTCGTGTCTCATTTTCCTCGATGCACTGTTATAAATACTCAATGTCATAATAACTAAAGAGCATTTCGAAACAAGATACGCAAAACATTGCTCGCTATGTTTAAACCAATTATTACATTAGCGGTTGTGTCCGCATTAATTATTGTTGATACAACATGTCATCCAACATGGACAGCTCAAAGCCAAGAGCAGCTTGCCAGTCAAGAACAGTTGGCCAGTCAAGAGAGTCTGTTGCGTGTAGCCAGGAGTGCTGCTAGTCAAGAGCAGCTTGCGAGTCAAGAACAGTTGGCCAGCCAAGAGAGTCTGTCGCGTGTAGCCAGGAGTGCTGCTAGTCAAGAGCAGCTTGCGAGCCAAGAACAGTTGGCCAGCCAAGAGAGTCTGTCGCGTGTAGCCAGGAGTGCCGCTAGCCAGGAGCAGCTTGCCAGCCAAGAAAGTCTGTTGCGTGTAGCTAGGAGTGCCGCTAGCCAGGAGCAGCTTGCCAGTCAAGAAAGTCTGTCGCGTGTAGCTAGGAGTGCCGCTAGCCAGGAGCAGCTTGCCAGTCAAGAAAGTCTGTCGCGTGTAGCCAGGAGTGCTGCTAGTCAAGAGCAGCTTGCGAGTCAAGAACAGTTGGTCAGCCAAGAGAGTCTGTCGCGTGTAGCCAGGAGTGCTGCTAGTCAAGAGCAGCTTGCGAGTCAAGAACAGTTGGCCAGCCAAGAGAGTCTGTCGCGTGTAGCCAGGAGTGCTGCTAGTCAAGAGCAGCTTGCGAGCCAAGAACAGTTGACCAGCCAAGAGAGTCTGTCGCGTGTAGCCAGGAGTGCTGCTAGTCAAGAGCAGCTTGCCAGTCAAGAACAGTTGGCCAGCCAAGAGAGACTGTCGCGTGTAGCCAGGAGTGCCGCTAGCCAAGAGCAGCTTGCCAGTCAAGAACAGTTGACCAGCCAAGAGACTCTGTCGCGTGTAGCCAGGAGTGTCGCTAGCCAGGAGCAGCTTGCCAGTCAAGAACAGTTGACCAGCCAAGAGACTCTGTCGCGTGTAGCCAGGAGTGTCGCTAGCCAGGAGCAGCTGGCCAGTCAAGAACAGTTGACCAGCCAAGAGACTCTGTCGCGTGTAGCCAGGAGTGCCGCTAGCCAGGAGCAGCTTGCCAGTCAAGAACAGTTGGCCAGCCAAGAGAGACTGTCGCTTGTAGCTAAGAGTGCCGCTAGCCAGAAGCAGCTTGCCAGCCAAGAACAGTTGGCCAGTCAAGAGAGACTGTCGCGTGTAGCCAGGAGTGCTGCTAGCCAGGAGCAGCTTGCCAGCCAAGAACAGTTGGTGAGTCAAGCGAGAACGCTGCGTCTAAATACTGTGCCGCTAATAATTATGAGCAGATAAAGATTAGAAGAATATAATTTAAACACTGCGAGTTGGAACAGAGCCTATCTTAGTGGAATTTAGACGACGACGCCGCCTCCCCTGGCGCTAGCGTCGCCAAACTATTGAAAACCTAACTTTTGTATTTAATTTCTTCAACTTCAACATTTTTTACAGTTTTCCCTTTTCGCAAAATACATTTATTACTGTTATTAAAAAAAAATTTGGTGCTGTCATTTATGTTGCCATGATGTACAAAAAAGAAAAAAAAAACATAGACCGAACTTTGCGTTTTTTTTTTGTATCGAGAAAATTTCATTGAATCCTGTTTTCATTTTCGTCATACTTTATTACGGACATAACGGTTTCGATCCCAGCGCTGTACAATGGTTCCGTAGTTATTTAAATAATAGAAAACAACGGGTTGACCTGCGCTCGAGTGACGGCATTTCTACCAGTTCTGCACAGCTTCCCGTAGACAGAGGAGTCCCGCAGGGTACCAATTTAGGGCCAATTAATTTTCATTTTATACTGTGCTGATATAATAAGCTGTCTCCAGAGATGCAAGTACCATATATACGCTGATGATGTCCAACTGTATATATCTTTTAAACCAGAGGAGTATGATCAGGCCGTTAAGGATCTAAACGAAGATCTTCAACGAATTGCCGATTGGTCCGAGAGGAACTGTCTGTCGCTAAACCCCACTAAAACAAAGTATATGGTATTTGGTAGTAGACAGCAGTTGGCTCGACTTCCTATGACCTTTGACGTGAATTTATTGGGCGAACCGATTGAGCGAGTGTTTGAGGCGCGAAATTTAGGTCTGAACATGGACAAAGATCTTCGTTACGAGAAACACGTCTCTGACTCGGTAAGAAACTGTTTCTACCGTCTTAAGGTCCTGTACAGAATGAGGTGTTATTTATCGGAATCGCTGCGAGAACAATTAGTTGAATCACTGATCCTATCAAGATTGAACTACACGGATACTGTTTATGGCCCACGCCTTCTGGCGCGCACAGAACGACTCATACAAAGGCTACAAAACGCGTGCGCCCGGTTTTGTTACAATATCCCCCGCAGAAGTCATGTTACACCGTTTCTCAACAAACACTATATTATTAAAATGAAATCCAGACGTAAGTTACACCTGGCATGTCTTCTGTTCGGGGTGATTAAATATGGGGAACCGGGTTATTTGTACAGCAAGCTAAACTGGTTAAATAGTAAGCGTGAATGTGGTAGAAGGCAATGCTCGCAACAGCTCTCGTCTCATCCGCATAGCACGGCTGCTTTCAGAGGCAGCTTTCGTTACGCGGCTTCCAAGGTCTGGAATAACCTACCACCACCTATCAGATCAATCAACACAATGGACACTTTTAGGCGACGTTTACGGCAGTATCTTGTGGAGGAGCAGCGCAAACTGGATATGGTCGCGGCAGACGTTTCGTTAATCTGATGCATTTGCCTACCTACTTCAGCATCCTTCAGAATTAATTCTTATTATAAATACACTGGTTTATGGTACACGGTTGTACAAAAAATATCGAGGTTACTTCGTAAGCCTATTTTGTTTTTCTCCTCCCCATGCTCAGCCGGCAGCCTCATGATGACAACTGTGTCCTTTAACCGGAAGGTGCAGAAAACACACGACTACGTTGTGCGCCCATCGCATTATGTGAGACCTGAAGCATGTAAAAAACATGCCTAAAAATCTCCAACCTATAGGTAGTTATAGAATAGTATGCATTGTTGCTTTGTGTTTTTTTAACTTACCGATTGTTTATGGTCTACTTGTATGCGACTGGTAGGTACATCGGAGTGGTACTTTTAACCCGGTTGGCTACTTGGGTCCGCAAGGGGATGCTGTCCGTCACTTTACTTGTGTATTTTTGCCACCCTGACGACACTGGAAGAGTTTAAAACACATTAAATGGGTGCTTTCTACCCAGAGGCGGCCTTACCCATTGCGAGGCCCCGGGCGGCAAGTCTTTGCGAGGCCCCTTCCCCTTCATAAAAAGTATGTGATGCGAAAGTAGGTTTGGTTGTCCTGTTTGAGGACAAATGCTAAAGTTATACAATTCAATAAATGTAATTTGAGTTTTAAAACATTTTACAGTTCATACAAGAACTTTGAACATCCGTGTTTGCGCAAAATAGAGTAGTTCTGCTACAATATGAGACTAAAATGGTTTCTGTAGACCCAAAAGCTTCCGAGTTAGCACTTTTCAAAAGTATCTCAAATCAATGTTTTTTTCCAACAAATGCCGCCACATTTGTTGGAAAAAAACACTGATATCATGTCTTCAGTTGGAATGTTTTCCAACTTTATAACTTTTTTCGAAAAAGAACTTTGAAGGGGTTTAGGCCTAGGCCGCACTACGGTTAAACCGCTGTAGTTTTTAATGGCGTGAATTTGTACACCTAGAAAAGTAATACAAGCGGCCGCACCGTGGTTTTTTTCCGCGACTGATTTTAAAACCGTGATTTGCTTAAAAATGTTTGCGGGTAAATGCCGCAGCAAAACTGTAATCAATAGAACTTAGTTGACGCGTACGCACTGGCGTTAACCGCGGGCGGTTTTTCGGTAGACCATCTTGCAGAACAGAGCGCTGGCGCACAATTTCAACCACGTCTTCCACCGCATCGGAGTAACCAGAATACGAATTTATTAGGATGATCTCTTAAGTTTTGATAATTCTTATGAAAGAAACCTTTAAATAAAATGTAAATGGATGGATCCAATATTTACGAAATTTGCGTTGACGTCTTCTTTTCTATTTCTTAATATCAGAGCAAGAACACGCACTGCTACCTTGAAATCCATATTCAAACTGCGGGTGTATGCGTCTCAAGCGGTTTCGCGGTGATAGCGATTAATCGACCCGACTTAATTACGAGTTGTAGGTCGCAGAATCGAACCCAACCCAGATTACTTTGTGTATTTATTTTATCACCATTGATCTCAAAACGATGAAGGAAAACATTGCCAGGAAACCGGCATGTCCTCAAACCAAAAATTTTAAGTTAAGTGACACACCAACCGCACGGGGCCCGCGTGGTGGATTATGAACTCCTCTTACAGAAAGGAAGCCTGTGTCCCAGCAGTGGGAACATTATAGGCTGATGAAGATGAAGAGCGAATATAAATACCTCAGTAGACCTAATAGTCTCCGAGTTAACATCATCATCATTAGACGGAAGACGTCCACTGCTGAACAGGCCTCCCCCTTAGACAGCCACGCCGAACGACAATTCGCCACTTGCATCCATCGGCTGCCCGCGACCCTCACGATGTCGTCGGTCCACCTAGTGGGAGGCCTGCCTACGCTGAGTTTTCCGGTCCGTGGTTGCCACTCGAGAACTTTTCTACCACATCGGTTGTCAGTTGTACGAGCGATGTGGCCGAGATAAACCCTCCCAACATTTTTATTTTTTTTGAAAAAAGTCACAAAGTTCTAAGATGTCCCAACTCTTTGCCTCTTCCACACTTGTTTTCGATTCGAGAAGTCAAGTCGAAAAAACTCTCAACTCTGAAACTACTGGGTCTACAGTCACAGATATAAATCGGTTCTCATATTTTAGCAAAAGGCATTTATAAAACCGTTCCGAGAAGTTATTATCAACAACTAGTCCTTTACGGTCATAAACGCAAAATTTTTAAAAAAGAACGAAATTTTCGAGGTATTTTTTATTTTTTTACAGAGTACGGTGTTTGAAGTCTCAAACTTAGATGATTCATTGGGCCCAGTGGCGTAGCTAGGCGGGGGCTTAGCGGACCCTAGCCAGCCTCGCACATGACGGGGCCTCGCGCTTAGAGATTTAATAAAACAAAATAAAATTTAGAACGGCAATCTGAACTTTGTTACCACTCAGTAAAGCAGTAGTAATTTAACTTCTACTACTATTTCTAACTGAGAACTGATAGAGCCAAAGCTGATGGCGCCGACGATCATATTTAGGTCTAGCAATTCCGCTTCTCGCGCGAGGCCCCGTAGTTGCATGATAACTTGGTTACTTTTTATTTCTAACTGTCCAAAGAAAGAGGCCTCGCAAAACGATCTTATCATCTATTCATCAAAAAAAGGGGCTTCGGTCTCGGAGACCCACACGACGGGCTTAAAAAAAATTCACAAATCTGCGCGATATTTTTCATCCTCCTACAAAGGAGAGGGCCTCGTAGATACGTCTTGCCCCCTCCAAGGTTCGGTCTCGCTACGTCACTGATTGGGCCAACATCATAAACAAATCTGAACTACCAAAACTAGCCGTACATTCAGGCGACAAAATTATTGTACTAGACAAAAGATTTACAAAATTAACCAACTCTGAGATGATAAATTAAAAAATCGATGTTTTGATTTTTCCTAAAAGTAAAATCTTATTTAATTTTGCTATAACATGATTAATAAATCAAAAGTTTTTAATTAAAAATTACTAGTTTTTTCTTTTACTTGGTTGTTGCGCGAGGCCCCTGCAAGCGCGAGGCCCCGGGCGGTTGCCCGGTTCGCCCCCCCCTAAGGCCGCCACTGTTTCTACCTGACTTTCAAATAATCCATGACATTAATAATTCTTATATTATTTTATTATTGACTACCGCTTACCCGTTTTTGCATTTTCAATCCAATCACATACTTTATTATTATTTTATTGTTCCTTCCTGCTGTTCTTTCCGTATGAAAGTAAACTGACTAAATAAAGTTAAGTCCGAGTATAATCATGACCCACATATTACTTTCCTATTGTTTTAATATTGAAGCAAATAGCAAATCAAAAAGTGTCTGTCTCGTTAATCCGCCGCGCTTGGCTACCTGCAGCGTTATGTCACGGGCTTGTCTGTGAACATAATGCACTGGTCCTTGTACTAGTGTGCGTGGCAAGAAAGCCTGTTGTCGCCCGAAACAGGTTTTGCAAAGCTATAGTTCTTTACCTACACAACCTATGATTCACACGTCTATCTTATCTGTTTATCTGTTCCTTGGTTTATAGCATTTATGTAGGTATACTTTTAATATTATATTATTTTGTAGTATATTTTTTTTTTTTTATTTATTATAATATTATATCTATTTTTTATGTAAGTAAGTACATTCACACACAAGCATTGACACTACTTTAAATTATAAAGCTGATTTACATCCGTTACATCACAAAAACAGGTCCAGTTGAAAACCAGCGTCGAGCACCAGTTGCTCGACATTATGCTGAACTGGGGCCTATTTGGCGCAGCCATGGGACACACATCAAGTATTTGTTTTTGAATTGAACTCCCTTTTATTATATTTTTGTCTTTAGTTTAAGTTTCCATTTTTCTGTTTCTTTTGTTTATTTTGTTGTGTGTTTGTCGTGGTTTTTGTGCCAAATAAACGTTTTTTCTTTCTTTTCTTTCTTTCATAATTTAGATCATAGTCTATATTCCAAGTTGTTAGAATACGAAAAATTAAAAATAAAACCGAACGTGCACTGATACAGAAATATTATAATTATTATCTAGGTATGTGCACCGACCTATTATTTTTTTTCGTGGTAAAATCATCAAATGAGTATCCCGCCGCCCAGGGCAGAGCGGGAGGGCCTGTCAGACTCGTACTGACTAAAATCACCGGTGTCCTTCGATAGCCCTTTACGTTCCAGGTTCATGGTTACCTTTAGAGAAAGTCTGACCTCTGAACTTATACCTAATTTTTGCAGGTATGTTGTAGTAAATATTTTTTATTAATTGTACTAACTTACAGACGCCAGCAGGTCAACCTACCCGAATCAGTCAAATTTTACGAATCGAACAATTAACCTTCCCCTATTGTAATAAGGTTGAGGAACTATCAAAGTTTGATATCTTCTATTCGTTCGTTGAGAGGCCATGAAGGACGGTGTGTCCTTGAGATTCGTCTTCAGTCACACCAACTCAAGAGGCATCGAACCGAAGAGCCGGATTCTCAAGCTTTGTATTTTAAGCACAATGTTTCTTTGTGTTCACAAATGGTTTGTTAAGATTTGTACCATTTGTAGATAGGTACTTACCTAACTATCCAATACGTAATAATAATGAAATTAGTTAAAAAGTAAGTAACCTTATAACATACAGCTGTTCTCCCGCGACTTCAGCCGCTGCTTGGCGGTTATTAGTCGTAGCTTGATGTTATTAAAGCCTATTGCCTTCCTCGATAAATGGGCTATCCAAAACAAAAGTACCTAATTTTTCAATTCGAATCAGTACTTCTTGAGATTATCGCGTTTAAACAAATTCTTCAGCAGATTTTTGTAGTTACTACAATAAAACAACATGTTTAAAATTTTATTTAAGCACAAAATTCAACTGAATTTAAATAAAATTTTAACAAAAACATGATTAACCGTTGGTAAAAGTCACCCTTCTTATTACTTATTTATTATTTTGACGCCATCTTTTATTTCACAGGTGTCTCTCTTTCAAGTCAGTACGTAGACACCTGCTGACTAAATATCTATACATCATCATCAGCCTATACATAATGTTCGCCTGCTGGGACACAGGGCCTCCTCTCTGTGAGAAGGAGTGGGTCATAATCAACCACCCGCTGGTTGATAACCACCAGTGCGGATTTGATAGAAATACCTATTGGCTTGTATATTGAGCTATACCTCCATTAAAGTTGGTATTCTATATGCTACCTTACATCGTAGAAAATAGTAGTCAATCATATTATGTTTCTTGCAAAGGAACTGCGCAGTGGCACGGTGCTCGGTTTGGTCTCGGATTTGCCTTATGGCAACGCGACGCCGTGGATTCTTAGAACTAATTAACTATTAATTTGCCTGTCTTTAATCGGGGACCATTTCTTCTTCTCAACATTAATCATAGAACTTCTTTAATTAACTACAATCTTTCCTATTAAAGATAACATGTCTCTGACCTTCGTAATCTCTGACTTTGGTCAGCAGGAAAATGATAATTTCTAATTAGGTCCATGATTCGAACGCAATTCCTAATTAGTGAACAACTATATTAATTGGTAGGTAGCTACTTAGGTGCTTTATAAAACTGCTGTCTGCTCCATCAGTCGATCTGCAGAACGTTCCAGAAAATTTTAACTCCGGGAAGCACCAGTACAGTCAACAAAAGGGAAATGGATAAAATTTAAATGCGCATCAATAATTCTTTTTGTATACCAAATATACTGAATGTGCACCAAATCTAAAACTCGCATTAGCAAGATTTCAGGGACACCCCGAAGTTCGGTTTGGTTAGGTTCCTTTAAACCTTGTACACAGAAATAGAAGCCCCGCGAAGCGGGGCTTCGTCGCCCCTGCTTAGGTAGATTTTTTTATTACACTTGTTATTATAGTATAATTGATTTATTTGATGAGCAAATTTAGTGTGCAATTCAGTATTTTTGGTGATAATTTCGAATATTTTGATAAAAAAGGGGATTTACAGTTAAAGTATTAAATACCATCCAAGGGAAATGTATGCAGCTAGCAAGTTTGAAACTGTTTGTTGATGATGAGTAATACGTATAATGTTCGCGTACCTACTCATTTATTTGGCTGTTTAGATAATATGTCCAAAGAGTGGACATACAACATGATATAGCATACAGGACAAGTAGTACTAACTTGCTGATTGCAAACGTATGTCTTTTTATTGACATTACACATCTATTCTGCTTTTTGGATATATTCCTTTATGGGCAGGGTACAATCAACAAAAGCAATTTTAATGGCACCAAAACGACACCAAATATTGAGCGTTTGGTGTTTGTGTCAAAATGTCAGGAGTAAGGAAAGTACTAAAATTCTTATCATGAGACAAATAAGATATCTTATTTGAATTTGTATTTCTCTAGGTTTTATGGTCCAATTTGAATTTTGTTTAGGTATTTTCCCAATAAATATCAAGTTTGCTTTGTAACAATTTAATAGGCGTAATATCATTGGGTACGTTTGCGATTTTTACGAGAACGGTCATGTTCTACCAAGGATATCGAGTCGAGATCTTGGTCTGCGTCATCTTGAATTATTCATGAGGGTTAAACGGACATGACCCTCCCGCGGGATAGCATAAACTTGAAGATATACTTGATAACAATGACTTTGAGATAACATTTCGAAGATGAGATTTTAATTTTGGAGGAATCTTTCGGATGGGTTTTTGCTTCGAAATTTTATAATCGTCCATCTTTGTTTCATATCACTGAGACTGAATATTTATAAAAAAGGTTCATCATCTGCTTACCCTTTTCCCAACTATGTTAGGATTGATCTCCAGCCGAACTAGATGCAGCTGCAAAACCCAGTAACTGGGTAATACAATATTTCTTGGTAATCTGGTAGTCAGACTTTCCAGCTTCTGATTAACAGTAACGACTGAATATAAACAAATTATACGATCGTAACATAAAAACTTTTAAACTTCTGTTGAACACTTTTCTAAAAAATGAAAAATTATGACGTTGAAATAAGGTCCAATTTTCTATCACACTTTTTTTAGACAAGTGTACAACAGTTGTTTAAGTTTTTGTGGTAGGGCTGTTAGACTACTTTCTTAAGTTGCAAGAAAAGTTCTTTTTATATCCATCTTAACATTTTTTCATTGCTTTTAAGCTCAATTAAATTAATGAACAAAGCTAACTAATTGTGTTGCGATAACAAAGCGTTGCTGAATGTCAATATCTTAATTACTGAGCACCTATCTCAATTGTTGCACACCTGAATGAAATGTGTAATTAATTGCCATCACGTTCAATTAACATAATAGTCGGTAAGTAATTACTAAAAATTACATTACATACAAAGACTTGTGCAAGATCGAAAACAAGTATTTAGACTTACTAACATTATTAACTGGTAAATATCTTGCTATGATCCAGTTTTTACCTAAGGAAAGAACCTATCGTCAAATATGTTACATACAACATACACACATCTCAAAAAAAACCAAAAGATTATGATCACTAGTATACCCTATAAGTATATTCTTTTTTAATTTTATGGAAAAACAATTATTAAACTTTTTATCTTATTGATTCAGATTTTGATATAAAGAATCTAAAAAAAAGAAAATCATAATTTTACTACTTAGTGCAAATCAGTGATACTAACTTAGTTTTAAGTTATATTTACTAATACAATTGTTATAAAACGTATGTATTCTTAGGTTAAGGTATTTATCTATGGGTCTTTGTTACCTGAAAATAAATGATTTATTATTATTATTATAATTTATAATCTACCGTAACAAAAAATGTTCCGATTTTTCAAAGTGATCGCAAACTTTTGTTGATGTGTGTGTTGTACTTCCACATTTCCCGAAACACATAAGTATTATGAAAAGCCCGGTACACAACATTTCCTTTTGAATAATTGACGAAAACGTGACGAAGTCTCAGTAGCAATCTTAATTTACATTTCGTGCATAAGTACGTGATTCTGTTTCCATTATTATTCATTAGAAAAAAATCTGCATAATTACACGTCATTTGGGGTCTGTATATGGTTAGAAAATTGTATTAAGTAAAAGTAACTTCCGTTGGTGGTTGTAGCATAAATGGGGTTCCGTACCGTAGTAAAGGAGCGAGAATTTCCGAGCAGTTAGTGGTTTTCGCTACGACAAAATACTTAGCTGCATCGTTCAGGATGGAAATTTCTAGCTCTCCCTCTATTTAGAATTGGTGCGGTAGTACCGTTTAATATTATGCAACAAAGACTTAATTTTAATCGAGTTCTATTAATTTTGATGCTGCTGTTCTAAATTGCATTGTATCGTTTTGAAATACCTAGGTGAAAATTGTCTTAGGCGTACTTGGAAGATATTGCTGAAATTACTTTTGTTTTTGCATGCAGTTTTGGTACTTCTTTCCCCACTTGCTTTATACAATTAGTGTTATCGACCAATGAAATTCATCGGTCGATATGTGAGTCAAATAGATCAAGACAATAGACCTATTAAAATAATGGATGTTTTGACGAGGAACGCAGAATGTTCTAGTGAAGTAAAGACAATGAAGCCATTAAAATCGATACCCCTGACACCTTGGACTATGAAGAGCGAGCAAGCTAGTATATAAGAAGCCTACTGACCAGCAACACTTGTTCTGTTTCCGATATCTACTCGCCGGCTTCACTATTGTTATTATACTTAGTCTAAAAAGTTTAAATTGTGAAAGTTAATTAAATAAGTGATTTAAATAAAACTTTTTATTTTTTTTAAAACAATCTCAGATCGAACTATTTTGACTGGCGCCCAACGTGGGGCCCAGCTTAAGTGAAAGTTTTTTGAGTGCGGGAACTTTGAGCTAAATACTCCAAGTGCGCGAAATTAACTTCACGTGACTCTCAAGTCTTTAAAAGTGGGTGACCTGCCAAAGAAATTCGTCAAAATATGCTGCTTGAAGTCGTCGCTAAGAGCATCCTGTGAGTAACCGAACGCATAATCCATCAAAATTCCGCTCCTTCGACCCCCGAAATTTGTATATATACCTAAGGCAGTAGTTAAGGAAACTGAACCACTTCCCGACAATAGTATGGAAGGCAAGCATGGCTACGCCCAGAACGTACCCAGCATTCCACAGGTACCATTGGGGCAGTCACTGGCATCTCCAGTGCAGTCCTCAATCGACCCAAAGCATTACATTAATTTTGTGCCCACCTATAATGGTGATGCATTCACAATTTATAATTATCTTAATAATGCCAGACAGTGGCTTAACGTTGCAGGAGGTAATACGCCTCAGAACGTTATGTTGTTACTGACCAAATTAGAAGGCAGAGCCGCCATAATAATCTCAATGATAAATCATAATTTTAATTGGGACTGCGTAGAGGCCACTTTAAAGTCAGAATGTGCTGACAACAGAGACCTAAATACGTTATTAATAGAATTATCCAATGTAAAAAAAAGGAATAATTACAAAGATTTAATATTTGAATTGAAACAGAAATTATTTTTTATTAAAAGTAAATTAACAGATAAACATGGATTAACCAAACTGGAATTAATAGAAGAAATTATGGAGCCTTACATAAACACGGCGCAACATACTTTAAGAAATTCCTTACCTTACCATGATCAAATTTATGTCAGCAATTGTAATTTTAATGAAACAGTAACCAGAGTACTACAATTGGAAGCAGAGGGCAGATTTGATAATATCAAACAAAAATTTTCTAATTATTTACCTGCTCCTCGTGTCATTAATCAAATTCAACCAACAACAAGTGTTAATAACATTCCAATTAAATTATCACAACCACAGTCATCGCAACAATCTAAAGTAAATATAAGACCTTTCTACCATACTAGGCATCCTTGGACACCAAATGCTAACAATGTATTTCAGAGGCCTCCTCATCCTCAGTTCCAAACATACAAGACAAACCAAAATCAAACTCAACAACAAGCACCACAAAAATCAGAAGACGTATCAATGAGGACCGCTCCTCCATTAAAACCTAATCAAATAGATTTAGGCAGAGGGTTTGTAGCTAAAGAATTATACCACCACCCGGAACAAACCGATGTTAATAACGCGCAAAATAATGAAGAAATTCAAACATCTGTAATGAATTATTATTACATCCCGGAAGACAAATGCATATATATTCCGGAAGAAAAATGTTTTATTATTCCAGAAGAGGAAACTTCAACAACAAATGAAACAAATCAAAATTTTCACCAGAGTCCAGACCAAACTCAAACATCATAGAATTTAATCATGTTAAATCTTATTTACCGTATTTTGAAACCAATAATCCTAAATTAAAAATTCTTATAGATACAGGTAGCCAAAGATCATTTATAACGCCATTAGCACAGAAGAAATATTTTCCAGAATTTAAAAAAAATGAATACTTCAGTGTAAAAACGTCACACGGGATAACTAGACATAATGGTGTCATAGAAACCCCATATTGGTGTAAATATTTTGGAAAAGATAATGGTCCAATGAAATTTTATATTTATCAATTTAGCGACAAATATGACGTTCTAATGGGTACTGAAATGATTGAACAAATAAGTGCAAAAATTGATTTAAAAGAAAGAAAATTAAGTATGCCTGAACATGAGTTATTAATTTTCCATATGACGGACGACGATCATCTAAACATAAAAGAACTCTGTGAAACTTATAAAGATTTGTTCACTGAAAGTGTAACAAATAGTGCAACAACAAAAATAAAACATCATATCAACTTAATTAATGAAGATCCAATTTATCAAAGGCCTTTTAGACTGCCACAAATTCAACAAGAAGAAGTAAAAAAACAAATTAATACATTGTTGAATGAAAATATAATTCGTCCTTCTGAATCACCATGGGCTTCTCCAGTACATATCATTCCAAAGAAAATGGATCAATCAGGAGTTCAAAAATGGAGAATGGTAATTGATTATAGAAGATTAAATGACAAAACTAAATCTGATAAATTCCCTTTACCTAATATAGATGAATTATTTTCAAAATTACAGGGTAATCAATATTTTACTACTTTAGATTTAACTT
Organism: Agrotis segetum; assembly: GCA_036375495.1. Classification (NCBI taxonomy): domain Eukaryota; kingdom Metazoa; phylum Arthropoda; class Insecta; order Lepidoptera; family Noctuidae; genus Agrotis; species Agrotis segetum. The sequence continues at coordinate 1,344,308 of JAQSVV010000004.1, read as the reverse complement.
CAGGATATCATCAAATAAAAATGGACGACGCGTCTATTGAAAAAACGGCTTTTAGTACACCTGATGGTCATTACGAATTTTTAAGAATGCCATTCGGACTAAAAAATGCACCTGCAACATTCCAGCGAATGATGAATAATGTTCTAAATCAAGAAATTAATCGAGATATATGCTTAGTTTATCTAGATGATATTATAATTTATTCAAAAACAAAACAAGATCATATTAATAAATTACAACAAGTTTTTGAAGCGCTTAGAAATGCTAATCTTAAAGTAAATAAAAATAAATGTGTTTTCATGGAAAAGGAAATTGAATTTTTAGGACATGTATTAAATAAAGATGGACTAAAGCCAAATCAAAAAAAAATTGAGGCTATACAAAAATTTCCTATTCCAAAAACTGTTAAAGAAATCAGAGCATTTTTAGGATTAATAGGTTATTATAGAAAATTTGTACCTAATTTGAGTAAAATAGTAAAACCTCTCACTGAAGCTACAAAGAAAGATGCTGTCATAGATATAACCCAAAAGAATTATATTGAGGCAGTACAAATTTGTAAACGCTTACTAATTAATGCACCTATATTAGCTTTCCCAGATTTTAATAAAGAATTTGTAATTACAACTGATGCGTCTGATATAGCATTGGGGGCTGTCATAAGTCAAGATAGTCATCCAATAGCTTATGCATCTAGAACTTTAAGTAAAACTGAGCAAAACTATAATACAACTGAAAAAGAATTATTAGGAATTCTTTGGGCTGTAACGCAATTTCGACCTTATGTTTATGGTAGAAAATTTACATTACGAACGGATCATAAAGCTTTAATCTGGTTGGCTAAATTAAAAGAACCTAACCAAAGATTAACTAGATGGAAACTAAAACTTCAAGATTATGATTTTAGCATAGAACATGTGAAAGGAAAAGATAACTACGTTGCTGACGCATTGAGTCGCATTGAAATTCATCAAACTGATAGTAGTTCTTTAGAAGTAAACTTAGAAGAAGATTTGGCATTAACTAATTCTGATTCCTCACGAACAGAGTCTGCCGAAAATCCGGAACAGTCCAACAATACATGCGATAGTCAACAAGGTACTACTCATTCTAATGTAGAGGATAGTGATGAAGGTATTCCGATTATACATGCGTATCCACCAAAAAGATTAAGACGTGTAATATTTGAGTATGCCCCATACAAAAAAGCAAGTAGGGAAAACGGAGTTTGGTATTTTTACATTCCACCAAACAACGAAGAAAATATTATTAAAGAATTTATGTTAGAATATTTACCTCAAGAAAAATATGCTTTTATAATACCAAATGATAAGTTATACTATAAAGTTTCCGAAACATATCGTAAATATTTCGATCATACAAAATTTAAACCAACTAGGTTCACAAAATCTCTTGTAGAAATTCACGAAAAAGAAGAGCAGAAAAAGCTAATTAAAGAATATCATTTAAAAGATAATAGACATCCTGGAATAGAAAGTTTATATAAACAATTAAAAGAAAAATATTATTGGGAAAATATGAGAAAACAAATAAAAAAATTCGTTCTCCAATGTGAACCTTGTCAAAAAGAAAAATATAATCGTCATCCTAATGTTACATTAGCTGTGGAAACGGAAACACCTTACGAGCCAATGGAAATTTGGCATATAGACTTTATGTCTTTAGAAAGACAATGGTATTTAACTATAATAGATAAATTTTCTAAATATGCTATCGTTAAACCCACCGAAAAAAGTAAAGTCTGTGAAACATTATCAGAGATATTCGCTTTAATTGGAGCACCAAAGAAAATAATCCACGATGGTGAACAATCACTTTGTAGCGAAATAATCTCTGAATTGTTTCAAATGTATAATATTATTAATCATACTACTTCTCCACAACACCATAAATCAAATTCCGATGTAGAACGTTTACACAGCACACTTCAAGAATTATTTAGACTGCAACGATCATCAGATTTGGGGCAAGATCAAAAAATGTATTTCATTACACATGCATATAATAATACTCGACACAGTGCCATTAATATGACTCCTTTTGAAGTGCATTTCTCAAGAAAACCTAAGGTTCAAAATTTTGATAATTTTAAAGTTTTGGTTCAAAATTATACTTCTCAGCAAAAAGAATTTAGTAATCAATTAAATAAAAATATTCACAAGCTTTTAAAAAACGACAAGAAAAAACGTAACGATAGGATTAATAAAGGTATTCACTCTCAAAAAAGTTTTAAAGTTGGAGACAAAGTATATTTAAAAAATAGTAAAGCTGAGAGGCACAAAACAAATTCGAGATTTATAGGGCCATTCACCATATTAACTTGCGAACCACATAATAAATATAAATTAAGTAATAGCAGAATTTATCATCAAGAAGAACTGTTAATTGTTACAGAATCAGCATCGTCTTCGGACACAAGTTCCGAAAACTAAATCCTAATGAGCACATAATATTGGTAGACATGCCGCCTACCCGTGTTATTGATGGAAAGTGGACTATAATTCATAAGTTAGATATAAGTCCTATAATAGAACACAAGAATAAGCTTAAGGATACGATTATAAGAATTACATCAGAAACAAATTTTAAGATAAGTGATGTTAATCATTTGTTTAATCGCATAAATATTATTTTAGACCATGTATCTGAAATATGTAGTCATTTAGATTTACAAAGTAGAGTTAAAAGAGGATTAATTAATGGATTAGGCTCAATTATAAAATCTATAACGGGAAATTTGGATCAAGATGATTTATATAATATACAAAAAGATTTAGAAACATTAAAAGTAGCATATAATAAACAAATATCTGTAACAGACGAAACTTTAGAAGAATATAATAAACAAATTAAGAAAATTGTTGAAATTCAAAATATTCTAGATAAAGAATACTCTCAGATAAAAAATAACAGAGTTTATCAGAAAGTAGCCTTAGAAATATTGTTACAAGCACAAACACTACAGGACATAGCAGAAAGATTGTCGACTGCTATTACTTTTGCTGAACATCGAATGTATCACTATAGTATAATTCAGTCACATATTTTGGAAAATACACTCAGCAAAATTAACAGAAATGTAATGATATCTAGTAATATTAACGATATTGAACCATTTATTAATGTAAAATGTAAGATTATTAATAAAATTGTATACTTTGTACTAGAAATACCTTTAGTTAGACCACAAAAATATAATACGCGAAAAATTGTTCCCATAATCCAAAATTACCCTATCTGTACCTATCCTTTAATGCGAAAGGTTACGTTGGCGTATTCCCACTCGGAAATATATGAAATAGAAGACTGTTCGATGTTGACGGAGCTAATATGTAAAGAAACTATTCTTCAAACTACAAACTGTGAAACAGAACTTTTATTAAATAAAACTACAGATAAATGCACAACAATCCCGATAAAATGTCCAGTAGAAATTATTCAAGAAATATCATCGGAAGTTATTTATATGTATTTTAACAGAACGACGGAGGTAAAGATCAGTTGCGGGAAATACGATGAGACATCATGGATAAAAGGTGCATATTTGTTGACAGGAGAAAATTGTGAAGTAAATATTTCGGGCATATTAAGGTTCCATACACAAGAATCACAAGATAAGGTTATTACTGCAAATTTAGAAATTAATCACACTAAGGATATTCCTGAAATGGAGTTGAACTACGATCCAGTGAAAATCACCATGAAGTTAAAATCTTTACGACAAATAGAAGATCTGAGAGTGCAGAGGAAACATAACTTAATTCAGTATAGTTGGATCATATGTTTGACTATACTAGTAATTGGTATAATTTTCCAATTTCTTCGATCCAAGGTTTGGAAGAAACCTAGGACTTCAAAATTAAGGGGGGATAGTCAAATAGATCAAGACAATAGACCTATTAAAATAATGGATGTTTTGACGAGGAACGCAGAATGTTCTAGTGAAGTAAAGACAATGAAGCCATTAAAATCGATACCCCTGACACCTTGGACTATGAAGAGCGAGCAAGCTAGTATATAAGAAGCCTACTGACCAGCAACACTTGTTCTGTTTCCGATATCTACTCGCCGGCTTCACTATTGTTATTATACTTAGTCTAAAAAGTTTAAATTGTGAAAGTTAATTAAATAAGTGATTTAAATAAAACTTTTTATTTTTTTTAAAACAATCTCAGATCGAACTATTTTGACTTGTGTATATCGACCGATGAATTTATCGCACTTGTCAATAAATGGCGGCGAACATGAAGGTATTTCTTCTGTGGCATGTGTTCCACTTGTTCCAGAAATCTATCGCACCCCGTATGTGGGCCCTAACAATTAACGTCATTAGTCGTGCGTACCAAAGTACATTCGTGTTCTAAATAGCACTATATACTATAATAGACTTCGGTATTCACGCGATTATCGAAATGCAAACCTATAGAAGTTCGTGTACAGGCACAAGGTTTAATGGATACTAAAGAGATATCGGAAACTTGCATCACCTTGTTTTCGAATACGAAGGGGCTAACGTGAATTCATGCGGTACTGCTTACCAACAAATTGCAATATTTACTGTAGAGATGTGCTGTTTAGATATGTGTCGCAACAATTACAGTAATGGAACTCATGTGTAATTGTGTACAAGCACAGACGCTTAACGTAATTACAACTTCAGTAACTAGTTACAATGTTGTTCGTTGCATTTACTATTGATTACAGGTAAATAGTTTTATGTCCTCATCCGTTTTGCTTTTCATCGTGTTGTGCCATAAGCATTTTATATGTAACCAGTGATCCGCCTATATCCGAAGTAAAATATAAGTAAGTACATTCAATATTAATGTAGGAGCTTTCTATGGTGAACGAATTTTCAATTTTTTTTTTGTCGTGGTAAAATCATCAAATGAGTCCTCTCACCCAGGGCAAAGCGGGAGGGACACACAGACTCGTACTGACTAAAATCCACGGTGTCTTACAATAGCCTTTACGTTCCGGTGTAACGGTAATAATTTGTTAGTCCCGCAACCGAGAATTTTCAACATAGATTCATTAAATTAATTCTAGAGATTATTTCCTACAAGTCCTCTATTTTGTACATTGGTATTATAATTAGAATTTCCTACATATCTTTATCTGTGGTTGTACATACAACGTAGTACTTAGTACAATTACATTTCACCAGTTTAAGTTTCATGCAATTGCCTTTTACCATCAACCGGGCACAAATATAGACTCCGTGCTACTAAGAAATTGGTAATAGAATAATTTTTGAAGTAAGATGAATTCAGCTGCGCGTGGGACTCGAACCCACGTCTTCTAGATAAGTACTAGTATAATGTACTCTGTGATAAGTACTCCAGACGCCTTACCAATTGGGCCACCGCAACTCACACATGCATTTCTATTGCGAGAGTCGCCTGGATACTGAAGTCGTAAAGTATCGGAAACTTGAGTCTTATAGTGGACGAAGGGCCTTAGAAGTTAAATCTTCTATTCCTTCGTTTGAACGAAAAAATCATCATTGGGATGAGCGTCGCATATGCGAATCGATCCTAGATCTTGCTCAGCAGTTGCCCTTGCAACCACAAGACCAACAGAGATACATATTTTAATTATTTTGCATTGCAAAAAAAAAGGAAACAACAAGCTTTTAATAAGCCTGGGACTACCCGTATATGGGTGCTCCCACATCTATCGACGCGGAATCGGCTTTTTCCGTCGCCCTTTCTCTTTCTTTCGCTTAGAACTGCCATTTGCTAGACCGAGACAAAGCGATAGCACGCGGCCGCCTCGAGAATTCCGCCGCGTGCGGTCGTATTATGCTTTCTGTCTCGGTCTAGCAAATGGCAGTCCTTAAGGTGATTGCTTCGATGTAGCCCGCGAAATTCAATTTTTTTTACGTTTTTTGCAATTTGCAGGCCAGTGACATGTTGTAACTTTATAAATATTTGTGTTGCGCAAATAACAAGTATAATTTTAAATATAAAAATTGTCAAAAAATTCGCTCCATCAGCTCTCACATAGAAAAGGTGCATCGTAGTTAGATTTCGGAGATTTTAACATAATGCACCTTTTCTATGTGAGAGCTGATGGAGCGAGTTTTTTGATATTTTTTATATTTAAAATTATACTTGTTATTTGCGCAACACAAATATTTATAAAGTTACAACATGTCACTGGCCTGCAAATTGCAAAAAACGTAAAAAAATTTGAATTTCGCGGGCTACATCGACGCAATCACCTTAACGACAGAAAGAGAAAGACAATGTGGGAGCACCCTAAATGTGAATAAACGATACGACATGCTATAATCTAAGTTAACACAACTTAGTTGGGATTAACAGGAAAACTTCCACAAACTAAGTGGAAAAAAACTTACATATACTTTGCTGCAAGTCACGAACGTAGTGCCACCTTATTAAGTTTCAGGTGTTTATGCAACACTTAAACCTAGTGTTTATTTTACGTCTGTTTCAGAAGTAAACATTTTATGAAAATATTCCAACGTCAGAACATTTCTCTACAAAGTTTTCAAATATCATCGTCTTGTGATGTTTCGTGTGTTATACTCGTATATATCCTACTACTATTATAAAGGCGAAAGTTTGTAAGTATGGATGTATGGATGTTTGTTACTCTTTCACGCAAAAACCACTGAACGGATTTGGCTAAATTTGGTACACACATAGTTTATAATCTGGATTAACACATAGGATAGTTTTTATCCCGATTTTATGTTCCCGTGGGATAACTTTCGAGTAGTAGCGGGTGAAGCCGCTGGCAACAGCTAGTGCTGCCATAAAGCTGAACAGTTTGTTTGGGTAAAAGTGGTAATCTCAGAAAACTGCTTCGAATTGAAAAAAATGATTTTGTATTGGATAGTCCATCTATTGAGGTAGACTATTAAGAGTATACCTATCAAATTACTAAGCGACTATCTTTTTTAATCATACGGCTTTTTTTTCTTGGTAGAATCATCAAATGAGTCCTCCCACCTATAGGGCGGGACGAGACGAACTGTCAGACTTGTACTTACTAAAATACACGGTCATCTTTCAATAGCCCTTTACTTTCCAGGGTCACCTGATGAGATGGTCCTGCGACCGCGGCAGGCTTTTGCCCTCTAAAGGCCCCCTTTGGAGGCCACCTCTAACGCAGGGGGCGTTAGAGGGGGCCTCCAAAGGGGGCCTTCTGTCAGATTGTTGACAGCTCTTTGAGTTGTGCGGCCATGATCGGACGGCGAGTCACCCATTACTCGCCATCCGCATGCACGGGCCTACGGTACCGAAAATCGCCACGCAACGTCCGTTGCTGTGGCCATTTCCTGCAGCGGCTGGGTTGTGAGGAGGACGCTGTCCTCTCCCTCAAGGCGAATGCCTCCGTCTTCGCTAGCGAGATATAAAATCAATGAGTTCTCACATGTAAGCGGGACTGTCCAACTATCAGATTGTTACTTACCGCCTAAAACTCCTACTTGTCGACAATAATTTTAAACATTTCTTCGTTTGGTTGCCTGTGTGTTCCAAGGACAGTCACCCGAATTAATTATCTGAATGAATGGACATTGTTGATCTTTCATGACTGAACTGGAAACTAGCACGAGATTTTTAAAGACAGCACATAAAGAGCTTTGTAATAATACAGTCCCAAGCTAAGCAGAGCTTGTGTTATGGGTACTAGACAACTTATAAACTAATATTTCTAAATACATACATAATATTTTATTATAGATAAATTACACCAGACACAGAACAAATGATCGTGCTCATCACACAAACATTAATTGTCCTGGGTGGGAATCGAACCCACGACCTCCGGCATAGCAGTTAGGGTCACTAACCCCTAGACCAACAGGCCAGTCAAAGTTGTGAAGAACCTCTCCACTCTTCAAGACTCCACCATGTTTGTTACTCACGTCTTGCGTTTCCATCGCTACGTTTCCAACGCTTACGTTTCCCACGTTTTCGGGCAACGTTTGTTCTCAGTCGACGCCCTACGTACCAAGAGACATGATCTTATGATGCAGATGATTTACACTTGTAATACGTAGGACGGTCGGTTTGTTTTCCCACGTATTGCTGCCAACGTGTTCGTTTCGACGAGTTGTTCAACAGCGTTTTTGTTTCCGACGTGGAAATCCGCGAAGGTGACCCTTCTTGGTGATACAAACATGGATACAGGTCTATGGTTGATCTCCGTCGTACGGCGAGGAATGGGCAACTCGCTGTCCGATCATAAAACATGCGCGGTTCGACGCCGACGGCGCGTTGTGTTCCACGCGCGCCATGAAGGCCAAAACCAGCCGTTCGCGGGACTAACGAGCTACCGTGACCCCGGAATGTAAAGGGCTTTTGAAGGACACCGTGGTTTTTGAAGTGAAAACTTCTTTAGCGGCGTTGTACACTTTTTCTGTAATGGGTAAAAAATTTAAAACTCGCGTCAGGGTCACGTGACCAAAACTCGCGTCAGGGTCACGTGACCCTGATCGAAAATGAGTAAGACGTCATTCAAATTAAAAATAAAACATAGTAACAAAAAAGTTTTCACTTCTACCGGCACTCCTGGAGTGCAACCTTTTTTTTTTTTTTTAATATTCCACAACTATCACCACAACGCCATCTAGTATTTTAGTCAGTACAAGTCTGACAGTCTCTCCTGCCGTGCCCTTGGTGGGAGGACTCATTTGATGTTTTTACCACTATAAAATAAGGGTTGATCTTCGTATGAAATAGTATAAGTATTGATACATTATTAAGACTGAAACTCTCAACTTTCGCAATGGTCCATGGTTCTCGTTGTTAAATTATCATAAGCAGGGTAGTCATTTGTATCATAGTACCTACTTTAGAGCAATGCCACAGTTAGCTGATTTATGAAGTAAGCAATTCACGCTACGGTCTACCGGAGAGGTTATCTGTGCAGGGTTTTTTTTTTTTAATTTGATTTTTTTTAAATTTCTTTTTTGGTTTTCTTGTACACAACGGCAAAGTGTATGACGTTCCGGTGTACCGAAGCAGTGTTTAATACTTTTCAGGACACTGTACGGTGACACTAGAAAGAATCGATATTCACCGGTCACCTGCGCAGGTATAAAAATCTGCACAGGTGTATTCCCATACCCGCTCCGGTCTATCTGCATAGGCACACCTGCACAGGCAGGCCTTGGTCTCTCCGGTGGTATAGTATGTATGGCCGAAAAACGTAGGATTTTTGGAAAGGGCACCATAGAGGGCGCAACGCCTGCCGATGTCGCGGACTGTCTAAACAAGCAGCCGTGATCCTGGAACGTTAAAGTCAAGCAGGCGCACACGGTGGATATTTAGTAAGTACGAGTCTGACAGTCCCTTCCGCTCTTCAAAAGGTGTGACCTTCGGTTCAAGAAAATTCATTATAAAACATTATCGACATGTAGGTAGACTTTATTTTCTCAAATTTGTATTCTGTATTGGCTAATTTTGGTCAGTAGGTCATGTTAGGGAGTTTTATTTCGAAAAACCAGAGTGAAGGTCGGTGGCTATCTAAACCAAATCCTAGCAGATTCTGAGCGATTCAATAGTCCGGTCAAATTAGACATAAAAATGTGAGTGAAATTACATAAAGTCCCAGCAAGCTGATTTTTTGTGAAGTTGTTCAAAACATAATTATAAACAATGTCTAAAAGTTCCCCATCATTCCCCTGTAAGGAAAAAAAAATATTCAAGGTCAAAGGTAAAAAAATGAGTTTTTCGCGATTTTCAGCAAAACGGTAAGTTTTATCATACAAGTACCTCAGACAAAAATTGTAGATCATAAAGTTATCTATAAAAATGTGTTAATACTTTTTTTCTTACGAGCCACCGTTTCAGAGATATAACGACTCAAAAAGTTATAAAAGTTGTTATCGTCTTATGCATCTAATGAGGTAGTGTACTTAGCGCGTTTTTTTTAACGTGGTTTCCCCAGTAGGCCTACTCCACGGGTCAGTTGTGATCCTGTTTATTGTAAAACTATTGCAAAATAACGGAAATTTTCAAAGATTGGGAAAGATAAAAGCGATGTAAATGAAAAGAAAGTATTGAAGTTTATTCGTCTCATTCGTAAGTTTCAAATTCTTGTTCTTCTTCTTGATCTTCTTCTCCTGCTTCTTCTTCATCTTCATTTTGGATGCTAGTAAATTGAACACAGGGACAGGCACGCTTTTATCTTTCCCAATCTTTGAAAATTTCCGTTATTTTGCAATAGTTTTACAATAAACAGGATCACAACTGACCCGTGGAGTAGGCCTACTGGGGAAACCACGTTAAAAAAAACGCGCTAAGTACACTACCTCATTAGATGCGTATGACGATAACAACTTTTATAACTTTTTGAATCGTTATATCTCTGAAACGGTAGCTCGTAAGAAAAAAAGTATTAACACATTTTTATAGATAATTTTATGATCTACAATTTTTGTCTGAGGTACTTGTATGATAAAACTTACCGTTTTGCTGAAAATCGCGAAAAACTCATTTTTTTTACCTTTGACCTTGAATATTTTTTTTTCCTTACAGGGGAATGATGGGGAACTTTTAGACATTGTTTATAATTATGTTTTGAACAACTTCACAGAAATTCAGCTTGCTGGGACTTTATGTAACCTCGAATGTCTAAATTGACCGGACTACAATGAAAGCAAATTCCAATTTCAAATTCATTTTTAATTTTGTGAACAGGGTTCAAAAGTTGTTCTTTGAAAAAGATTGGTCTACCCTATGCACTTTAACCGTATAGTTCGGTAGCGCCCCCAAAAGGGGCGCGACAAGTAAACCTACGCTGGCTCAATAGTGGGTCCAAAAGGGGCAGACGTTGTAGTCATACGACATCCTCATTATAAATTAAAAAAATGTAATATTCTCTGCGTAAAATCCTATGAGTGCGCATTAATTAAGAATGTTAAATAAAAATCTGATTTATTCACGAAATTAAAACTTCTACATTTAGCGCCTATTTTCATAATTTACCGTAATAAAATCCAAAAGTGTAAATACGATCTTCGCCATTTTGATGGCAGTGCTGGGTGGGGCTAAAAATCATAAAAAACGTGGTTTTCGGACATCCAACGGATCATTATAGGAGGAATGAATAACTCGTCATTTAGTATTGTAACGAATTCACACGTATTTCAACATAAATTAGCAGTGGTAATGAAAAATTTGATATCTGAACTCGAACTTTCGCGCCACTTTTGTTTGTTTACATTTTTATTTTGCACTTGGATCACACACGCGAGCTTTAACTCCATAATAATAAAGATAAATATCATGCCAAATATTATAAATAACGTAAAAAAGACCAGATCTTGGCGTAATTCTCTAATACAGGGCCAATAACACGTATTTTTCATTACCACTACTCAATTTATATTCGTAATCGACAACCATGTTATTTTTTTTAATCGTAATGATGTGTGAAAGCGAGTATTCTAATCGATTCCATAATTGATTTTTTTGTCAACTCGAGTGAAAAAAAATAAGGAAATTAGGAAATCGATTAATAAAAATTAAAATAAATTTGTTTTATGCTTAGAATACAATTATTATCTATTATAATAGTTTAAAGCTTTTATAATAATATTACGTACATTGTCATTCCCAAAAAACAATAATAGACAACGGAACAATGTCAGATAATAAATGTTTGAATGCGCGGCAATTATTTAATTCAAAAATTTTGAATTAGGAATGCACTCGCTGAGGTACTCGATAATCAAAATATGTAATAACTTTTAATTTATTAGCTAATTTTTACTGTACATTTTATTTTGTACAATCATATAATTTTTAATGTTGAATGAATATAGAATGCCTTGGATTTTGATAGGCTTATTATAAATGAGTTTGTTTCCTACCAAATAAAAGTTTTTTTTTTTATCGTGGTAAAATCATCAAATGAGTCCTTCCACCCCGGGCAGGGTGGGAGGGACTGTCAGACTTGTACTGACTAAAATCCACGGTGTCCTTCAATAGCCCTTTATGTTCCGGGGTCATGAAATAACTCCCGCGACCCCGAGGCTTTGGCCCACTGAGAGGGGGGCCCCGTCATTATGCTGACGCTCTTTGAGGCGCGCGTGCGACACAACGCGCCGTCGACCCGGGCATGGTCCATGGTCGGACAGCGAGTTGCCCTTTACTCGCTGTCCGCATGCCCGTGCCTACGGTGGCCGGAGATCGTCTGCCGACTTCCGACGCTGCGGGCGCCTAACACTATGGTTGGGGCGGAGGGAGGACGGTGTCCTCTCCCTCTCGCGGCTCCAAAAAATAGCCAAATTAATTATTTTATTGTACAAATTTGTTTCGTGAGATTGGTTTGGTCATGTAAGTATTACACGTCAGAAATCGAGCTTTTGAAATAAAAAAAGAAAATGCTAGGTATTATATTTTTTTACACTATTCGATGTCGCTGAGGATCAAATTCGGTGAAGTAATGATAACTTGGTAAAATATGAACTAATATACCTACAAACAATAATTTAGTAATTTTACAGCAGAATAAAATCAAAATTCGCGCAAACTCACTTAAAATTCGAATTTCAAAAAAATCGTTAATGTATTTACACCACGAAGTGATAATAAAAATTTGAAATAAGAACACTATGTTGTGAACATGTAGCGAAACATTATTTAATGGAAAAAAAATCCTTATACCTCAAGTTTGTCGCATGTTTCTACTTCACAGAATATTGATAGTTTGATTGCTGAATTTATATTTCAAAAATTTAATTTTTATGATGTTATTTAATTTTTTATCAAATCGGCCTCGAGACTTCCTTAAGGATTTTTCGCTATTCGTCATAGTTTAAAATTTAGCCAAATACGCCCCGTTGGAAATTCTAATTGTTTGTTACTGCAAGGAATCATTTAGAAGTACATACTCCCATCTCTCAGCATTAGATCCGAACCCGGTGTTTGTCTTTTCACGTTTTTTAGATCCGTTTTAAAAAGATAAATTGAAAATAATTAACGAAAACACAAAATATAAGTAAAACCATATGATTGAATTTAAGTTTAGAAGACACATAGGTATGTTTAGCCTCCAATGAAACACCGATAAATAAATTATTGCGTAAAAGAAATAATACTTGAAAATTTGAAATATAAAATGATTCAGATTTAGTTTCAAAGACTTATTGCATGGACTGAGCTTTCTATAGTCAAAAAGCAGATAAATCAGTCCATGCTCTATGTCTTGTTTTACTTTTTTTTCATGTTCGATTATGTTGCGAGTATCGATTAGGCTGAATGAAGGTTTTTAATCGTTTTGTGAATATTGGGTTTACGGTCAGCACTAAAAAAAGTCATGTTGCAACATAGTTTTTGCAAATTTTTATCCAGACTTTGATCGTTATTATTTATGAAATTATGTATGAACACTGGCAAATCTAGTAATGTATATAGTAAGTTATTTTATTTATTTCACTGTTTAACCATTATTATCATGTGATAAGCTTCTTTATGTACATATTTTTCAGCACATCTAAATTACCTAGTTTTTGGAATGATGTAGCATTTTGTATGTTACACACATTTTACAACAGAATGAGGCAGTTTTATTGACCTCAACATGTTCTTAGAGATATTGTTCACAAACTTATCGCATGAAATAGCTGTAGCAGTGTTTCCAGTGGCAGATAGTCGAATATAACATAAGTCAGCTTAAAAAGTAACATTTTCACTAGAAAAGTAACATTACCTTAAGGCACTTTTAGACGGTTCATTTTTTGTTCATTTTTACCTTTCATTCGGTACATTTCACTCGAAATGAAATGTCTGAACAAAAAATGAAACACGAGTGCCGAATAAATTATTAAGTTTCACTCGAGTGAACAATCATTCGAGTGAAATGTCTGATATCACCTTAACTAAACGGAAAACGACACAATACTTTATTATGACACTATTTTACAAAAAAAACCTTTCTATCCCATTTCTTAAAATTCGAAAAAATCTGATGATGGGAATCCAGTTAGATACAAGAAAAAGAAAAGCCTTACATAGAACCAGTTCCAAAACTGGTTTGGTTTGGTGGAAAAATCGACTGGCTAGAAAAGAAAAAACCATACAATCAATGATGTTATGTCTTTCAAATCTGCAAAGCTTCCTTTGTCATCACTTTTCATATTCATAATATGAAAAAACGTCTTCATAACTATGGTTAGTTCAAATTAGCTACCTCAAAAAATTTTATGAAACGGAACGCATCCAAGAATTTCTTGAACGAGTTTCGTTTCATGATATATTTTTTTTCTGCCATAAAAGTAACACAAAAGTAACATTTTGAGTCGTGTAACATGGAGGTAACATGAGAGGGTCAAAAGGAACGTAAAATGTTACAAAAGTAACATTCTGGCAACGCTGAGCTGTAGTACTAGTAACATATTTTTGATCAAAAATTGGATGCTGAAAGTTGACAAAAAATATTGTGTAATAGCTCAAATTTCGAATCACCCGGTCGACTCAGCTGATGTGTCATGTGTCAAAATATTGTCGTGCAGGGGTGCGTTTAAATCTTCCGGCGGTATTTCGCCGGAAAAAAATTAAACTAGCGAGGGTTCGCTGAACGGAGTCATAAGTTTCTGTCAATGTTAGCTTTCAAATTCAATTGACAGCTCAGTTTTTGAAACAAATAATCAATTTGCCGGTGTAATATCAATTAAATTCATAATCCACAAATAATATTCACTCTCTAAAATAAAAATATTCGTTTTACGGTGCGAATGCAGCAAAACAACAAAACTTAATGTCAATCTGACAGCAGGATAAAATTTTGCGTGGTAAAAAGGTCGCGTTAAACGCATCCCAGGGCTGCGTTTAAATCCTTTATCCAGTTTAAATTGATACTGACTAAATGTCAAACACCCCGTTCAAGCACACCGAGAGGTGAAAAATAAAACTAACTAAAATTTAATCTGCCCCGTTTACGGTCGTCCGCTGGCATTAGTTTTTACTGAAAGGAATAAATATTTGCGACCTTTTTACCACGCAAAATTTTATCCTGCTTAGAAGGATTTAAACGCACCCCTGGGGTGCGTTTAAATCTTCCGGCGATGTTTCGCCGGAAAAAAATTAAACTAGCGAAGGTTCGCTGAACGGAGTCATAAGTTTCAGTCAATGTTAGCTGTCAAATTCAATTGACAGCTCAGTTTATAGAATAAATAATCAATTTGCCGGTTTAATAAAAATCCATAATCCACAAATAATATTTACTCTCTAAAATAAAAATAATATTCGTTTTTACGGCGAGAATCTAGCAAAACAACAAAACTTAATGTCAATCTGACAGCAGGATAAAATTTTGCGTGGTAAAAAGGTCGCAAAAATTTATTCCTTTCAGCAAAAACATAGACCAGCGGACGACCGTAAACGAGGCAGATTCAATTTTAATTGGTATAATTTTTCACCTCTCGGTGTACTTAAACGGGCTGTTTGACATTTAGTCAGTTTATATTTAAACTGGATAAAGGATTTAAACGCAGCCCAGAGTGGTTAAATATATTCTCTAAACATCACGTTCGAAATTCAAAACTTTGAAAAAAAAATCAGTTCGATTGTGTGCTCACTTAGGTGAAACGAGATCGTGAACGTTTCAGAATAACACTACGAATGCCATTATACAACCTCATTTTACGGAACTCAATACCAACCCGCACTGGGCCCGCGTGGTGGGTTATGGCTCACTCCCTCTCACAGAGAGGAGACCTGTGTCCCAGCAGTGGGAACATTTTATGCTGATGATGATGAAGAAATTATTACTGGACGACAAAATTGTGTGGAAATACCCTCAAACAAGAAAATCGAAACGTACTTACCGATAGCTGAAGAAATTAACTAATTAAAGCACTGAATACACTGTCACACATGATAACTCACAGGAAGAGAGAGAAAGATAAGTCCACCACACACCACATTACGTTTTATTCCACTTTTCAAAAAATTCTCACTTTTTATTGCTCAAAAATAATTTTATCAGGGACTAATTCGATCCACTCGATAACGAGGCTCAAGCCAGACTGGTCGTTTGATTCAAAATTCATAATTAACTCAACGTTGAAAAAATCAAATGCAATGAGGGTAGCATGAAAATACATAGACTAAGATCGAATCGATACTTTGTGCATCTGTGCATCGTTGTTGTTTCAACCAAATTTTTATAAACTCTTTTCAATAAATTATTTATTAATTCATTAATATCTAATTAGGTACTAATTATGTATTTAAAAGCAAATATTATAAAAATAACATTAATGTTGGGATTCTCGCCGCGGGGTTATTGGCTAACACGTGTGTTCAGCATTAATTATCCCGTTTTGAGTGTTTGTTGATACTTTTGTGCTTGTTATTGTTTATTTGTGTTGTCCTTGTGTTCGTAATCAGGTTTGTATTGTGTTTATCTTTAATTAAGTCCCGTTTCATCCAAAATGGAGCGAAACAAACCACCTGATCCTGATCCTCCTGACATTCCAGCCTCATTAATTCTTTCCTCGAACCCACTTTCCCAATTGGCGGATGTTGCTTGCAGCATCACAGAGATGGATGTTTCTCAACAGAATATACGTAAGCGTCCCGTTGACGATACTATTCCCAATCCTCCAAGCAAGCAACCAAGAACTCAAATTGGACGTACCAAATACTCGGTACTGGATAAGGCCCCGTTTGTTGTCCATGTCTCTCGTATAGAGACTCAGCCAAATGTCAGCACTATTCTTCACCCAGTCAGTTTTGGTAAGTTTCTTTTGACCAACAACATTGCCAACGTTGTCCGTGGTGGCGTAAATAAAGTCGGTAGGAACCGAGTCTCAGTGGAGTTTGCTTCCCCCCAGGATGCTAACTCTTTCTTGTCAAATAGTTTGTTGACTAAACACAGCTTCACTGCATCAATCCCAACTTTTAACATCACAAGGATGGGTGTAGTTACAGGTGTCCCTACAGATCTGACCGAAGAAGAGGCTATGACCTTACTGACTGTGCCCTCAGGCTGTGGGCAAATTTTGAAAGTCCGCCGAATCAATAGGAAGACTCAAAGAGATGGCATAAATGAGTGGAGGCCCACTGAGACTTGTGTTCTGACTTTCGACGGTCAAGTGTTACCAAAAAGGATTTTCTGCTGCTACACATCTCTCCCTGTTGAGCAGTACATATACCCGACTATTCAATGCCGTAAGTGTTGCAGGTTTGGTCATGTTGCAAATGTATGCCGGTCTAAACCTCGCTGCAGTAAATGTGGCCACGATCACCCAGGTGATGGTTGCAACATTTCTGAGGGCGGGGCTTTCTGTATATCATGTTCGGGAAATCACTTTGCCAATAGCAGGTCATGCCCCGAGTATGGTAGGCAGAGGGCTATTAAGACCGTCATGGCAGAGAAGAACATTCCATATGCTGAGGCTAACAAAGCTATCCCTATTGTTTCCCGCAATTATGCAAATGTCACTAAAAACCCAGTTACCCAGTCATACCGTAAAACTGTTACACTTAAACCAAAAACCCATGCCCCACTTTCCCCATCCTATGATAGAACTGCTCATCAGCAGATTGTTAGTACTCCTCAACCTACCCAGCCTAATGGCTGTTCTCTCAACCACAGTAATGGCTCTTCTATTAATAATTCTACTTCTATTATTGAACTCCTTATTAAACTCATTCCCATAATTATTTCCCCTTCTACTACTAATAACCAAACACCGTCCAACGTTGCAGACCAACTTATTAACCTACTTCTTAACATTAAAAATGGCGTCCTGCCAAGTATTCCTACAATGGAATGTGAGGAGCGTGTGGCATAAGAAGCACGACCTCATATTCCTTTTAAATAAATACAAGCCACTGGCTTGTTCCATAGCTGAGACCTGGCTGACCCCAAGTCTCAGCTTTCGTATGCCACACTTCAACATTCTCAGATGTGACAGATCTGATGGCTATGGAGGATCGGCTCTCCTAGTCAATAATCGGGTCCCCCTTTTACCCCTACCCTTTCCTTCTCTCACAGGCGACATGAGTGTAGTGGCAGGAAAGGTGGAAGGCATTACAGTGTTTTCAGTATATATTGCACACCCTCGGCATGATTTTCTGACTACACTACGCAATATGTTTACCAATATTACCGGGCCAATATTGGTCATGGGCGATTTCAACTGCCACCATTACAGATGGGGTTCAGAGCGCTGTGATGCCTTCGGTCTGGCTTTGGTTGAGATCTTGGATGATCTGGACCTATGCATTCTCAATAATGGTTGCTCTACACGCAGATCTTCTCCGGGTCAACAAAAAAGTTGTTTAGATTTAACATTTTGTTCCGTTGAGTTAGCAGCTTCAACCATTTGGGAATGTACGTCCCTGTCGCATGGTAGTGACCATTACCCTATTGTTATTTCTTTATTAAACAAAACATATTTAGAGAAAACTTCCCCTCCACTTTTGAAATATAACCTGTCCAAACCAGATTGGACAAAGTTTGCTTCATTATTGGAGGATAAGATTGATACCCTTCCAAATTTAAATTCAAGTTTATTAGATCCATCTGGTCACTCCCATGCAAAGATCTGTTACGAGGGACTTGTCACAGCTATCACCACCAGTGCGGATGCCTGCTTCCCTCTGAAGAACAGTGCCCGCAATAAAATTCCTTCCCCGCCATGGTGGGATTCAGAGTGCACTTCTGCTATCAAGGATAGGAAGGAGGCAGAGCGACGCTACAATGTGGATATGTCCACCGAGAACCTACTCTCATACATGCAGATAGCCGCCAGAACTAGACGCCTTCTTCGCAAGAAGAAGCGCACAGGTTGGGTTAAGTTTTGCACATCTTTATCCCCCGCTACACCACCCTCAGCAGTCTGGAAAAACATTAACAGATACAGACGCGGGTGTACTCCCTCGGTCTCTTCACCAATAACCAGGGAAACGGCTGAACTTTTTTTTGACAAGATCGCTCCACCTTATGTTCCTTTCTTCTCTGAACTCTCCATTCTGTCTATACAAAACTCCTCGGATGATCCTTTAGATGTGCCTTTTGATTTGAAGGAGTTGAATGTGGTGCTTAAGCACGTCCGGGATTCAGCCCCTGGAGCTGACGGAGTGCCATATTCCTTTATGGCCAATTCTGGAGACAAGGCCAAACTGTACTTCCTCGAGATCATTAATTTTTGTTATAGCCATGGTTGGGTTCCGGATCAGTGGAAGTCTCAAACCATCATCCCCCTTCTGAAACCTGGTAAACACCCAGATGATCCGAATGGCCTTAGACCAATCGCTCTGTCCTCAGTCTTGGCGAAACTATTGGAACACCTCATAAAAAATCGTCTGGAATGGCTAGTCGAATCGAGAGAGTTACTGCCGAACTACCAATTTGGCTTCAGGAAAGGTCTCGGCACAATGGACAGTGTCGGTGTCTTGGTTGCGGACATTCGCGTAGCTTTCTCCAAGAACGAATCCGTTGTTGCCGCCTTCCTCGACATTTCCTCCGCATATGACAACGTCCTTCTTCCCGTACTCAGGCAGAAACTGTAGCAGCTGAGGATTCCGGTTAAGATGATCGATTGCATATGCGGACTTCTTATGTCTCGCTCTTTGGTTCTCAGAGTCCAGGGTGAACACTTCGATGAAAGGCAGACTTGGAAGGGCCTTCCGCAAGGTTACGTCCTTAGTCCCCTTCTCTACAATTTGTACACAGTGGATATTGGCTCCTGCCTTAACAATAACTGTCACATACTTCAATACGCGGATGACATAGCGCTGTATGTGACAGATTCCTCTATTGTGGACGCTGCATCAGGGTAGTTCTTCAGAGACAAAATTTTCGATGTCTGTGGGTATATTTCTGTAACCAACTAACAAAACGGCATGTAATATTTTTTTCTGTACAGTTTAGCTTTAGCTCTGCCTGGGACAAATTCTATTTTTTTAATAGTATCTATCTAGATACAAAATAAAAAAATTTGAAGTCTGTTCTCCTGATTCATATAGGGCGTCCGTTTCCCATTTTCCGGAACAAAATGGTCGATGTCGCATTTTCCTTTTGATTCATCAATATAAATTATAGTTATATCGAAAGGTAATTAATTGACCTCTTACAAAAAAAATACATATTAGATATAACTACGTTAGTGTAATTTTAATTAAGTAAATAAGAAGTGTCCGGCGTATAATACTGATTCATGTGGAGTAAGCTTTGCTTGACTGTACTTGGTCGAGGAATAATGATGAGAGTCTGGGATCCCACGTGGGGGGAAACCTGTCGTACAACGGACGTGCTAGAAGGCGGACATGAGGCTGGTTGGCTTAGAACCTGGTGAAACACAGGTAAATGTCTGATTCATCTGTGCTTGGTTTAGGTACCTTACTGATTACAATGCCTAATTTATTAATTTTATTTTGCTGTTTTAAGACTTTAATCTGAGTTTCGTGTGATGCTTTTGGGTTACAGATTCGTGTAGAAAAATGATAATACTGAAGTCTGTATGAATGATGAGTTAAGCATGATTTTAGGCAAAATCATGATTCATCTGTGCCTGATTTATATGTTCAAAAACCCATATGAATCTGAAAATAAATTAGTTTTCCTCTTTTCCAGCCAGAAAGGAGCACTTTTGTTACGTTATTTTACTTTTTCATGTCAGTAGAGTGTGTGTGACATAATTTTGACATTATTCTTCGGTTTTTATTGGTTTTTATTCATTAATAAGTCAAACTCTATCTATTTTATTTTATATTGCTGTTTACAACAATGCCGCTATCAATAGTAGAAAAGATGGAACAAAATATATCTATGAGAAAAAGAGACTCACAGAACGTACGAATTTTTCATCCTTCTAAGATGGAAAATAAGAAAAGTTCCAGGCAAGTATGCTGCGTGGAAATTAGAAATGAAAGAATTATATTTGAAAAAAATAGAGAGAAAAACAAAAGTAAACAGAGAGAATATTATAACGTATCATTAAAATAACTATCTAGTACCTATTTATAACAAAATTCTCGCTTTTCTGTAAGTATTTATTTCTGTAATTGTTAGTTTAAAAACAAGAATTTTCTTGTTGAATTGACCAGATTTTTCCTTGATATTATGATCACTGTTAAAAAATTAATTGTTTTATAAAAAAAAAATATTGTTGTTATAATATTATGATTATTTTCTTATTACAAAGCCCATTTTTATTTACATCTGTTAAAAATTCTGATTCATCTGGGCACAAAATTTTTAAACGTCGATATCTTAAAAACTACTTTGTAAAAAGAAGTCCCTCAAACAAATAAATGTTACTTGGAATATCTATTTTCATATGAACATGTGTTACTGAGCTGAAAGTGAAATTGAAATTTGACCATATGAATCAGTCAAAGAATCAAATTTCGAAGAACTACCCATCATCTCTCTGTCTCTCCCTGGACTCTTTGAACCAATGGCTCTTAAGCCACGGTTTGTCATTGTCGGCTCCAAAAAGTTCGGCAGTAATTTTCTCTCGTAAAAGACTGATCCCGCATATAACAGTGGACATTTCAGGACACAACATTCCTATAAAAAATAGCACAAAATTTTTAGGTGTTTCATTAGACTCTAAATTAAACGGAAACTGTCATTTAAATTTATTAGAAAAAAAATGTGAAAGAGTTGTCTCTATTTTAAAAGTTCTTTCGGGTGTGTGGTGGGGTGCCCACCCCTACACTATGAAATTGGTGTATAATGCCCTAATTCGTAGTGTCTTAGACTATGGGGTGTTCCATTTAGTTCCTTGTAACAAGGGTGCTTTGGCTGGGCTGGATAGGGTACAGTCCAAGTGCCTTCGAATTATCTCTGGTTGTATGAAGTCTTCTCCCATTAACGCATTGCAGGTCGAGTGTGCTGAACCTCCTCTGGCCCTGAGACGGCAGTATCTGGCCTCCCGCTTCTTGGCCAGACTTATTTCTAGATCCTCTCACCCCCTTTTAGCAAAATTAAATGAATTAGATGCCTTATGCACTAACTCCAACTACTGGAGAAATAAAGAAATCCCTCTCATAATTAAAGCTCTGCGTCAAATAAAAAATTTAGAAAACCCTATAGAACAAAGTTCCAGACTGCCCCTTTTCAACTTTCCTTATGATGTCCTACATTTTATCCCAAAAATCATCTATGATATTGGCATCTCCAAAAACTCCCCTGCAGCGGATTCGGCTTTCAATGCGGTGGTGGGGGAACGCTGGACTGGGTTCCAGAGGTTTTTTACGGATGCGTCAAAATTTAATGATCTCAGTAACACTGGTGCCGCGGTATATTACCAAAATTCCAAAATAATTTTACAGTTCAAATGTCCTCAAGAGTCTTCTGTGTTCACGGGCGAATGTGTGGCTTTATTAGAGGCTTGCCTCTTTATAGAGTCACACCATAATATCGACAAAGCCGTTATTTTCACAGACTCCCGTAGCTGTCTGCAAGCCTTGACACAAAATCCCTTCAAAAGCAAATTGCACAGTTCCCTTGTTCTCAAAATTAAAAAATCCTTATTTTCTTCCGCTACTCGTCAAAAGGAAGTTCAGCTAGTTTGGATACCTAGCCATTGTGGCATTAAAGGCAATGAGTGCGCTGATACTTTGGCCAAAGAGGCCTGCACATCAACTACAGCAGATCTTAGCCATAATACCCATCAGAGATATGACCTGTTGGGCCTGCCAAGAGTTTGGCTCCAAGCTGCTTGGCAGGACCAGTGGAACATCACTGGGAGGAAAAAGGGTAAATTTTATCACGCTGTGCAACCACACATCAAAACAAAACCGTGGTTCTATGGCTTCAAAAAAGTTTCAAAACCAATTATTTCCACCATCTGCCGAATGAGATTAGGTTTTTGCTGTACACCCGTATTTTTGCACAAAATCCATGTACGTGACTCCTCTCTTTGCGAGTGCGGCTTGGAGGAAGGAACCCTGGACCACATCTTCTTTGAGTGTACAAACAACATCCCAAGTTTAGATTTATATAGCCGTCTCCCTGAACTTAAAATCCCTCTTCCAATTAATTTTCCTTCCCTTTTAACATATCCCTCCTCCGAATTGCTTGTGGCGATGATCATATTCATTCGTCACAACAATATAAAATTATGATGTGTGTAATGTTATGGTTGTGGTATACGTTTCTTTTATTTTTAACAAATCTAATATATATATTTATTTATTTGTTTGTTTCATCCACATTGTGTTCAACTGTATCACCAAAGAATTTCACTCTTTTTTTTTCTCTTTTTTTCTTCTCTCTCTTTTAACTTTCTCTCCTGTTTTCTATTTTATCAATATGCACACTTGTTGTTCCAGTTCACTCCTGTCATTGGCAGAATTGTCGACATCGACTTTGGTGCCATAAACCAAAAATAGAATAGAATAGAACATTAATGTTACCATAAACAAAAAATACCTTCACTAGACTGAAATAATTATAAATTCAAAACCAGATTTAGGTCATTATTTTTCTCTTGATGCACTATGAACATGCCTGTTTTTATCATAATTGAAAAATCCACAGATCTACGTAAATGACAGGTTATAAAATGTATTGAATTCACAGTTTTCAATTAAGCGCCATCTATCGGAATAAAATGGCAGTAATGATCCTTATTAGTTCAAGTAGGTAATAATCTTGGATCATGGAACTTCTGTGATCATGGTTTTATGTTTTTTTTTAAGTACCTAATCTTTTATTTTGAAAAAATAATAGTTGCCTCACTCTATAAGAATTCCTCCTGCATCGTGCGTTTGCAACATACAGCTTGACATAAAACTGTAGAAAACCGGAAGTCGCCACTGTCTTCGCGCTACCAGTACTTTGAATGTTTTTTTTTTCGCATAATTATGTTAGTTTTATGGCACAATAATAAATCTAACGAACCTGCGGTGTTTGTTTACATCAAATATCATAGATTTTGAAACGTTGTCAGAAACAAAAAGATATTAGTTCCGTTTCAATCCGTTCTGGCCAAGCTGTAAACTCACGCACATCAACGCCAATGTACTTAAAACTTTCTAGGGACATACATAATTAAAATCACCCTCCTGAAAATTAGCTACCTTGGCTGACCTGGAAATCTATAAACAGACTTCGTACCCAGGTAGGCCGAAGTAAATAAAAATCTACTCAGGTGGAAATTCATTTACAACTCTGATCTGGAGTGTAAGTGTGGAGCTGTTCCACAAACGATGAGGCACTTAATAAGCCCTGCGTGCCCTGCCGACTGTTCGTTACAAGAGCTGATGGACGTTTCAGGGAGCGCTAAACTCGTGGTCCAATTCTCGGCAGAGTCTATATAGATTGTCATCGACACGATAAGAAGAAGAAGAAGATAAAAATCAGTCTTAAATTCGTTTTACAACAACCATAACAAGTATAATTGAAATAGTACTTAACATAGGTACATTGTAAGCATATAAAGTCCACGCAATGTAAACAGCGTTGTTAAATTCATCTGCATTTGACATCCACTAATTAGTCTGTCAATGATTAGCTCGAAATCCAATTAAATAACTACGTATTTTGCATTATCCATCGTTAACAGAGTATAAATAGTGTATGTAAAGGTACTCCCACATCGGGAACATTCGCCTGTAATGTAACGTTACAGATTCGAGCATTACATCAGTGAGGGAAGAAAATCGAGTATTATAATGCGCACCTTGCAAAGAATGTAACGTTACAATGTAATACTTTGATACAGCTTATAACATCTATGTGTGAACCTACCTAACCTAACCCTTTTGGTGTGGACATGCTCAGCAAAATTCTTATTGTATTTTTTGAATTTTATTTTTTATTATGTCTGTATCTGTGTCCAATATCAAATAAATGTTTTCTATTCTATTTATTTATCTGCTCCCCTTGTATTTAAATGTGTCCGTGTGTTACATAACACGCGAATGCCCGTCAGTCAGGAAGGTAGTATTGTAATGATGACGGCGCGGCTAGCGCAGATAGCTGAGTGACGAATATTTGTTCCATCCTGGATTCGAACCTGCATGGAACAAATATTTGAATGACCTATAATTAGTTGTTCCGGGTTTGGGTGTTTGTGTTTCTATGTTTGTAAACGAATCCACAATACAGAAGAAATTCCTAGTGTTCCGTGTTGTGTTCCGAGACAACATCTTTTTAAAATTGAATGAATGGAATGTAAAAGTCGAATCTGTAAAGTTACATTACACGCAAATGGTCCTGGTGTGGTAGCACTCTATTGTGTGCATTCGATTCAGGTAGGTATTTGAAATGGTGTAATAACATATGAAATGCAGTTAACAGTCTATTAGTTCAAGAGGGACAAGCTAATTTGAATAGTTTAATTTTTGGTCATTGAACAAAGCCACGTTTTCAATAACCACAATGAACTTTAGCTACTAAAATAATCTCTTTTTTGTGGTTAAATGAAATGAGTCTTCCCGCTGACCTGGTACTGTCAGACTCTTACTGACTAAAAATGTACCTTGTTTTTTCATATGCCCTTTTTGTTCCAGGGTCACGGTTATTTTTTACGGGATGGTTACGGGTTATGGGAGGATTGATGGATGGGATGCTTGTTGTACAACTTACACTAATCGGTAAATATTGGTCATTTCAACATTTCCAACAACTTAAGCTTTTGTAAAGTTTATATAAATGGTCTGTTGAATTATAAAAGGTACCTAAAGTTTAATTTCAATTTATATTTTTATAAACACATAAAAAAGGACTTAAGATTTATATAAAAGAAAAAAATGAAAAGCTGTTTATGTGGAAAAAGAACATTCTTCAAAAATGCTACAATAATTTTGTTCCTAATTTGAAAGAACACAAAGTCACAAATACGTCTCATTCTTTTTCGACTTCTAGATTAGAAATATTAGAAGAATCGTGTTCACAAATAAAGAAACTCTTCGTTTCACAATCTATGTTGATCAGTCGTCCATTAAAGAACATTGCACCGCATTGATCACTTTCGTCAGGTTGGTAGTTGTCGAACCAGGCCTCATCATCTACATTCATTGGTGTTCCTGAAACAGAAAATTAGCTC
The DNA here is from genome assembly GCA_036375495.1 of Agrotis segetum. NCBI lineage: Eukaryota > Metazoa > Arthropoda > Insecta > Lepidoptera > Noctuidae > Agrotis > Agrotis segetum. The sequence goes on along the minus strand of JAQSVV010000004.1, from coordinate 1,318,288 downwards.
GGTTAGCGCAGTGGCTATGAAGATTAGTTCGATTCCCGCGCGGAACAATTATTTGGTATGACCTATAAATAGTTGTTCCGGGTCTGAGTGTCTGTATGTGAGTTGATATGTTTGTAAACGCACCCACGATACAGGAGAAATTCCTAGTGTACCTAGTGCAGGGTTTTTTGAAAAAAAAATGTCCCGCGGCTCCATCGTCATCAGACGGAAGGTGTCTCCTTATGAACCTAAGCGTCCCCCTTAGGGACTTAATTACTCATGGCGCGATACGACGCGACGTGATTTGTGCGATATCGAGTCGATTGCCGATTTAAATTGCACTTATTTGCTAATGGAGTGATGCAATGCAATTGAACCGTGCACTTCAAAAATGCACCTTACTACTACGGCATAAAGGCGCTGCAAACCAAAGACAGAAGATGTCGCACGAGACGAGTAATTGCGCAATCGGATTTCGCTGCGTCATCCGGTTCGTGGACGCCAATCGCAGAACTTTTTTTTACTAGGTAGTATGTAGAACTGATAGGCCTTACCATACGAGCTCTTAACGCGATCCAATTAAAACTGAGGGAAAGAGATGGCGCTAGACGACTTGTATAGCTCTGTGTCTTTCCCACAGCCTAAACTGGATCGCGTTAAGAGCTCGTGGTAAAGCCTCAGTTTTTCTACCCTGGTTGAGCGGAAAATAGACAGTATAAAACCTCAAAAAAAACCTCAGCGTTTGAGATTGGTAATAATTATCTTTTTTTTTAGCGTGGTATAATCAATCATCAAATGAGTCCTCCCACCCCGAGCATGGGTGGGAGGGACTGTCAGACTCGTATTGACTAAAATTCACGGTGTCCTTCAATCATCATCATCAGCCTATTAATGTTCCCACTGCTGGGACACAGGCCTCCTCTCTGTGAGAGGGGGTGGGCTATAATCCACCACGCGGGCCCAGTGCGGATTGGTGGATGTCACATGTCTTCGAATTTTTGGTTCTAGGACATGCCGGTTTCCTCACGATGTTTTCCTTCACCGTTTTGAGAGCAGTGGTGATGAAATAAATTACACAAAGTAATACGCCTGCCGGGATTCGAACCCACGACCTTCAACTCGTAAGTCGGGGCCGATACCACTGGGCCACCTGCACTGCTCTCAATAGCCCTTTATATTCCGGGGTCACGGTACTGAGATAAGTCCCACGACCCCGGCAGGCTTTGGCCGTCTAGAGGGGGCCCCGTCATTATGCTGACGCTCTTGGAACACAATGCGTCGTCGACCCGTAATAATTAACTTTAAGTAATTACACTGTCATACCTTTAACTGTCTGCCAGCCCTCATTGAATTTGTTATGAAAGCCCACGTGGTACATTCCTCTGTGGTAGTTCCCTTTGACTCTTGGTTTAGGTGTTATATACGTTAAATTCGAAAGTTGTTCCGCTTCAAATCGATTGCCGATGATAGCCAGGTGGGTTTTTTCCAGTCGGCATGCAAGATATGCATCGTTCCAGCTCAATGGAGTTGTGTGGAGCTTGTAGCACTTGCCTGTACCCTCAATCGAAGTATAATCTGAAATATGAGAATTCTTAAATATCACTTACTGGCTGATGCAAAGCGGACACGTCTTTTTAACTTTGTAAAATCCTCCGGTGTCTCCTCCCACGCTGGTTAGGATTGTCAGACTCGTACTGATTTTAATAATTCAATAGTCCTTTACATTCCAGGGTCATGGTAACCTGATAAGACCGTCCCGCGACCCGGGTAGGCGGATGGCCCTCTATGGGGGGCTCCGTCAGGTTGCTGTCAGCTCAACCCGGAAGCTCGCACGTCGTTTTTAAACGGTGTTTACCGTTTTTTTAAACAACAAAATTTTGCACAAAATATGTTTCAAATTAAAATACTATGCTGTACCTAATAAAATGTGGTATTTTTTTCCCAAAGACACGCAAAGTAACTAGGTATCGTATCTACGAATCTACAAAGAATTGGCATAATATGAAGCGGAGACCTGCGTGGGTAAATCAGATATTGACGGCACTTGGATCAAGGAGAAGCAAGAGACCGTTTCATTGAAAAGACTCTCTTTTCAGATGCAAACTGTGGTAACCTCAAGGTGGCATGTACTCGTAATTTGTTCATTCAGCTATCAGACGCTTTCTATTCAAAACATATTTATACAATAACTTGTGGACTACCACGAGAGTTAGAAAGAGACAGAGCTATACAAGTCGTCTATAGCCACCTCGTTCCCACACTATAATTACACTATAATGATGTTATGGTAGGCCACAATAATTATACCAATTAAACCTACCTGTATTAGGCATATTGCACTGATGGTTCCATTCTAGTGTCTGGAGACTCTTACAAATGAACATATACGTAGAGTCACATCCCCAATCATCGATAATACCTGAATTGTATATGTAAACACAGACTGTGTTATTACCACCATAGTTGTTCGGCTGACCCGGCTGCCAGTTGTGGTAAACTTCTGAGATTAACTTCCCTAAAAAATTAAGGGAACATAAATTTTTTCATTGCTAAAGTTTCTATGCATGGTAGCATGCAAACAGCTTCAGTAAAATGGTACTTTAATGTCTGGTGCTGAATAAACAAATTACAAAAACATTGTACGTACCCTCAGTGGTCTCAAACAGCCCTTTGGACATTGTATCTGATAGTCCCACGTACACCCACCCGATATTAGAATGGGTAGTGTTCCAAAATGATATGACTGCGTTTGCCTCATCTTCATTTTCCGGATGCCAGAAAGTAGCACCTTCCAGAGCACACACTCGCTTAGCGTTAGCCCAAGTCTGTGGTATAATGTGGATTTTATAGAAGCTCCTTACATTTTCTAGATAAGTGTAGTCTTCTCGGAAAAACTTATTCTCTTTTTGTCCATCTACGAAATGAAAGATATTACTGAAAATTGTCATTAGCAGTAAATCCTAAGATGTGTGACCATTCAGGAATGGTAGGCCACCTGAGGACCTTTCTAGGCACACTGTTATCGCTTTGCCGGATGGCCCGGATCCGGCCTTGATCCTCGCATCCATAGCCACCAGGATATCCCTAGGCGGAAATCATGCTATCTCCTAGAATGTCTTACCACATAAAACGATACCGTAAGGTATCTTCGTGAAGTACGAATACAGATGCAGGCTGTTGATTTGTCATGAAGTATCAATGGGCGACAGTCTAACTGAGCAAAGCAAATCATCATAAAGGGCCATCCATCGCACGATACACGAGTGAAGGTGCTAATATCTACCTGAAGCCCCCCGAGAATAAGCTGTACTAACTAGCACCAACTAGCTTTTCGGTTCTGGAGAAGAGATCAAAGCGCGCTTCGCCTGATAGGGAACTTAGAAAATATGCGCACAATCCAAATAAATAAAAAATGGGAATTAAATCATACAATACTCACGTGCGGAACACCAGAAAAAGCACAGTACAGTAAAGACGACCAATGTTTTAGAATACATTGTTGTAAGTGTACGACATGCGACTACTCTTGCAACAGGCAGGAACGGCCGCTTATGAAGCATCTGTTATCACAGTTATTATTTTTATTCCATTTGCATCTGTTTTTACAATAATAAGGATAAATATTATAAATACTATTTATATACATAGAAGTAGAATTTTGTAAGTTTGTATGCATCTGGTAATATGTTACTTAGGGCAAGAGATTAAGAATGAGCAAAATAATAAAAATAATGGAAATCGCTTTCAAAGTGAAAATTTCTGCGGAAAAGCCAACATACGAGTATTATTCAGAAATCCTGCCAGTATTCACTTACCGTGTCAGAACCTGGTTACTAAAAAAAAAAGACACAGAGTGAGAGGCGGCCCAGAGGACAGGAGAGAGAAAGCTGGTACTCGTAGAAGTGGCATAATTGTCCGAATACGAAGAGGAGTAACAGATGTGAAGCTTCATGAATGGAAGCATTAGTGGTCTTCCTTAAGGGGCCACTCTCCCTTAAGGAAGACCACTAATGAGCTGCAGGAAGAATGATATGCGAGAGAGAGTTGCGGGCTCAAATTGGTTACGAAACCGTCGATGTCGTGAAGAGTGGAAGGAGTTGAGACAGGCTTGCACCAAGATGGAATAGAGAGACAGATGAAGGGTAATATCCGAACTAATGATCTGGCACTAAGCTACATAGTTTTGTATTGCGTGGCCAGGCAATAAGACGCGACGATGTGGGTCTTGGCCAAAAGTTCCCGCGAGTGTAGTCGCGGTGACAAGCTGTACCTGTGTTTTTGTAAAACTTATCCGCAATTTTGCACACAGCGCTAATAACGGAACATTTTTAATTAAAATATTTCAATACCTATACAGCTGCGATTAGACGGGATAACCCAAAAGTTGTTGACATCATTAACGGTGTTTTTTAGTTAGAATTCATGTAAATATTATTATTTTTAATAAGCTATTAAAACAAACTAGCTTCACTTCAGATAACCTTGACCCTGGAATGTAAAGGGCTATTGAAGGACACCGTGGATTGTGTAGTAAGCACGAGTCTGACAGTCCCTCGCGTTTGCCTTGGATTAGGAGGACTCATTTGATGATTTCAAGTTGAAGTGGCAACGGGCAGGCCACAGCGCTCGTAGAACTGACAACCGATGGGGAAGAAAAGTTCTCGAGTGGCGACCACGGACCGGAAAACGCAGCGTAGGCAGGCCTCCCACTAGGTGGACCGACGACATCGTGAGGGTCGCGGGCAGCCGATGGATGCAAGTGGCGAATTGTCGTTCGGCGTGGCGGTCTAAGCGGGAGGCCTATGTTCAGCAGTGAACGTCCTCCGGCTGATGATGATGATGACGATTTGATGATTCTACCACGAAAATAGAAAAAATCATTGTCAACCGTGTTCCAGTGTCGAGCAGTGGTGGCCCAGTTGTATCGGCCCCAACTCACAGGTATTGGGTTCGAACCCGCGCATTACTTTGTGTAATTTATTTCATCACAACTGCTCTCAAAACGGCGAAGTTTAACATCGTTAAGAAACCGTCACCTCCGAGAAGCAAACGTTCGAAGACATGTGACATATACTTACTCCAACCCGCACTGGGCCCGCGTGGTAGATTATGGCTCACTCCCTCCCACATAGAGGAGGCCTGTGTCCCAGCAATGGGAACATTTAAAGGCTGATGATGATGATGATGTGTTCTACCTATTGCTGGTCTCAGCCCTTTGTTCCCAAGTATGCAATAGGTACTTACTATGTATTACATAGTTCAATAAATTGAAATTGTCTACAGATCTATATTCATTGTAGTGCCATCGTGTCCGGCGTGCCAGAGAGCAGGTGTCGATGTCAACTAAACATGAACGCCATATTGCGATCGTTCTGAAACGCTACGTGACTGCTGTGTCCTCAGTTCTGCATGATATTAAAAAGATAGAGTACTTCTTGTCCTTTGCTGCCCATCAGGCGCTGTGGCAGACTGAAATTTTGGGCGGGTCACTTACTACAGAAATAAAAAATAGGTATCTGTAATAAAAAAGCATTAGTTAGGAATTTCCTTTTATTATTTGTCAAATTTTTGAGATTCTTCAATGTGACCTTAGATTTTAGGGGGGTTTATGTCCCCTGTGACTCCCCCCCCCCCCCCTTCGGACTGCGCCTGCTGCCCATTGATCGGTAATCTATGTCGATGAGTTGGAATTGAATGTACTTTATATTGTACACCAAAATCGTTACACAACTGTTTTATACAATGACTAATTTTAGAGTTACTATATTGGCGGACTTATCCCGAGGTAGTCAGTGGTACCTTCACTGAAAATACAGTCAGTGCCTACAGTAGTCCCGTGCGTGAATCGAACCCGCGACACGCAGCGTAGCAGTCCAATCGCTCAACCACTGCACCAACCGTGCCTTCATATACATATACTTACTTATATAACATTTATAAATATTACATAAATAACTTAAAGAAACTTAAAAATATATGTATCTAACGTAATAATATCTGACATCGTTCGGGTTCCCCACATTTGCGGAGTATATTCCGGGGCCGTCTATCCAAGCTGTTGTAAGCATCGATGCAATATTAAAGCGCTTTACAGCGCTGCGCGACGTGACTACAGATGCACCACTCTTGCCATATTATTATCACGGATTATCTTTGAAATAACGGTTTTATCGGTATTATCTGGATTATCTTGGAAATAACGGTTATTGATGGTGAATGCTGCGACACTTAGGGAATAGAGAAATGGCGGATTATTTTTGTTTCAGATATAATATAAAACAGAGTAATGGTAGACCAGAATAATGGCCCCTACTTACGAGTTGTACGTCGGGGGTTCAAAGCTAGTCAGGTGCATTTTTTTATCGTCAAAACACCTTCGCCGCGGTTTCTTTCGACGGTGACGTCCTCCCTCAGGCGTCCAGTCAGTAATTTGTATTTTGTGTCATTTATTTTATCGCCACTGATCTCAAAACGGTGAAGGAGAACTTGAGTGAATCAGCGTGTCCTAGAACCAAAAATTCGGAGACATAATTATGACATGAACACTTGACCAATTGGAACTTTGGCTACTTAGAATTCTTTAAATATTAATAACAACATCCATTTCGAATGTTTTTAAAAGTTTAATTACTTAGTGATAGGTAGTAAAATTACATAATAACATATTTTATCTAATTCTATAAAATTATTATTTTAAATAAATATTTAAGTAGGTAAAAAAAGCTTAAGGTAGATGACAGAACTACAACAAGGTTTAAGTTTAAGGCAACAAAAAAAAACTCGCTCTTAATGTTTTTTCGTTTTGAAAGACACTTCATTAATTATTTACAATTCATGCTTTCTTTATTACAACGTTACACCCATTTCTTCGTGTCATTGAATGTACAATAATTATGTTTGTCTAGTCTGGCACTGACAGATAAAAATGTGTGAAAAATGTAGATCTTACGATAAGCAAATTGCTTTTTCAGTGAAATGTAGATTTTAAAAGCCTTTCAAAGACAGCTAGGTATGTCAGTATAAATAAAAGATAACAAACATAATGCATTTAATATATTTTGATGAAATTGAAAATTCGGTACTTACCTACATAATAATATTTATTTTGAGTGATTGGAAATAAAATAGTCGTTTTATTCACGATTTCAAGAATACAAGAGATTCAATATAGCTTTGAATCTAGTAGAATAGTTTTTTAGGTTATACATCGATTACAATAACTGAACTAAATTCCAACTAAACCCTACGTATTTGAAGAATGTCGCCATTGTAAAAAAATGTCTTCTCTACCAGATGCTTCGAATGACATCTGTTTTAGATCTGTTGGATACGATAAATCGCTTATCGCCATGGGTTAGGTTGGGTTGACAAATTCAAATATTCCAGGAAAACCCCATTCCTTAGAAGGAAGTTGCCATAGTAAAAAAAATTCTCTTCCAGACGCTTCGAAAGACACCTGTGTCAAATCTGTTCGAGGGAGGGGACACTGTCATTTCATTCTAACAAAAAATGAAAGTAGAAGATACTTAAATGGACGGTTCGGGCACCGGGGTTTAGTTACCACTTCGTTATGAGCATCTTTACATTAAACATAGCCTGAAACAACTGAACCAATTAACTGTTAAGGTGATTGCGTCGATGTTGCCCGCGACTAAATTTTAACAAGATGCAGCTTTTTTATGTGAGAGCTGGTGGAGCGAATGTTTCGATAATTTTTGTATTTAAAATTTTACTTGTTATTACCGCAATTCATATTTTGATAAAGTTACAACATGTCACTTGCCTGCAAATTGCAAAAAACGTAAGAAAATTTGAGTTTCGCGGGCTGGTTGGAGCATTACCCTTAAAGTAAGTTATTAAAATAGTGCACTAACACATTAAACTGGACTGCTTTTAGTTCTACAAAATTAAGTGCCCACTATCTTTGAGTACGTACAACCATCAAGATGCTGCTAATTGTTTTTATAGCCTCTTTAAAATAAGAGGTCGTAACTAGTAAATAACTCGTACGAAATTAATACAAAATTCCTTAGAACACTGGCATTTAACAAAAATTTACAGAAAAAGTAATTTTCATAAAAACATTTTTCGAAGACTACAAAAATATTTTTCTATTTATGTTCCAAACGAATTAAATTTCGAATCCTATTTGAATTTACAATTCTGCACGTAAACCTAATCTCAGCTTGTGCGAAATATAAAATGTTATTTCTCGTGGACTTTTTTCAATTTCTCATATCAGATTTTCTTGTCAGAGCGCAATACATGTGAAGTTTTGGTCACAAGAGACGATATTAAAGTCATATTTCAAAGCTTCAAGATGGCAGACGTTCGCAGTGAAGGCCTTGTAATGCACCGTTTACGTAAAAACTCCTGACATCGACCGAGTGCTAGCATGTCATTTTTAGTTGCTCTGTTAATTAACTTTAATTTGTATTCTGCTGTAGTAGCTATTAAACAACCTGGATAAATAAACTTAGGTACCTGTGTTCTTTATGTAAGAAATTAGTTTTGACGTTTACCAATTTCCTTTTCACAAAAAAGTAATGGAAACAGTAAATATTATTTTTTCACTGCAGTAATGAAGTCGAAAAAGTCAGGCAAAAGTGAATAAGCGTCGCTTTTATGCACAGTGTGCAAATTGACACATTCTGGACGAGTGACGTAGGATTTCATCGCCGCCATGAATAGATTCTGGCGTTCCCAGTGCATAATTGGACGAGTTTTCAGAAATGGCTAGAAAAAACGACAAAAAACACGGTTGTTCTTGAAAAATTACCAATCGACAATTGTTTTATTCTAAAAAAAACAAACCACGTTTTTTAAACGCGCCGGTGCAGCGCGTTTTAGAAACGCGCGTCAACCGCGCGTTTTCATCAGAGCAGATTGTTGTCATTTGTTTTAGGCTGCGTCTGACTTGACTGCGTGCGTATCGCGTCAAACATGCTGCACCGGCGCGTAAAAAAAACGTGGTGTGCAATTTATTGTGCATAGGCTCTAAATGTAATTGGTAAAAACTAAAAAGTACCCTTTGTATTTGACGTACAGTGTGCTACTAGGTACTCTAAAAACGAACATAAGTTTCAAGGGACCTAAACATCGTGAAACTAGCTGTACATATACAGGGTGAATTTTTCAACTGGGCGTGGATGGCTATTTCCGAAACTATGAGGAATATCTAAAAACGTTGAAAGGAGTCTCGAGACCGATTTTGACGAAAACTAAAACTGCATCATTGGATTTTAGAAAAATCAATCATCTTATCCAGGAATCGAACCCGCTGATTTTGGAAAAAAAATCACACCCTATATAATGAAGCCATTCGATAGTGTTAATTCTGTGAAGTAATCATAAACGGCAAACTTAAGGAAAAGGTATAATTAAAAAAAAAACTGATCAATCTTCAAAACAATGACTTAATTCGAAACATAAGTTAACCGTTTCTTCTTTGAAACATTGCTATTTTTTATTCAACTCAATCATTTATTATTGCTGAATGCATTGGGATTATTGAGACGTCAAATCCAGTTAAACATTGAAAACAATGAAATTTTATAATTTTGAATGAATATGGCTCAATAGGAGTAAAGTGACATAGAAAAACGCAATTCTATAAAAAATAACTATTCCCTTAAGTTTGTCGTATATGGTTACTTCCCAGAATTTGATCCTTGTTAGCAACACTATCAAATGGTGTAATAATACAGGGTGTGATTTTTTTTCCAAAATCAGCGGGTTCGATTCCTGGCCAGGATTATCGTTTTTTCGAAAATCTAATAATGCAGTTTTAGTTTTCGTCAAAATCGGCCTCGAGACTCCTTTCAACGTTTTTCGATATTCCTCATAGTTTCGGAGATAGCTATCCACGCCCAGTTGAAAAATTCACCCTGTATAGTCGGATACTTAAATTTGCATGTCTTAAAATACGGAGGTTAGGTTACCTTAAACATTTCTAAAACTGGCGTGTTCTATCTGACCTGAATCAGGGTGCGGATCGCTTAGGTAATGTACGCGGATGCTAGGTCGATCTAAAGTTCACGAATAACGAGCTCGAGAGTTCCGGAGTGGTGAGAATAACTTGCTCAAGATACGTACTGCAGCTTTTCACTTGGAGAGAAGATGTTCTGGGTTGTGTCTTACGGATTATTCGACCTTGTGTTTATACCTCTGATCTTTACTTATATTGAAAAGGTAAGGTAAATATGTTTGAAATAATCTCTAACACATATCTTTCGATTTAAAAAATGGTTATTTAACTATGGCTATTGCTGAGTGTTGTGAATACAAACAAAAAGAAAAATGCGTCAAAATCACTGCTTTTTTTAACTTGGAATGCGTCTCACTAGGAATTCCTCATATATCGTGAGTGTGTTTAAAAACATTTAAAGTGCCATTACAAGTAGCTTGACAAGGAACAACTACGAGTACCTACTTGTAGTTGTAGGTCATATAAATAGTATTTGTTTTACGCGGGAATCGAAATCGTGCCACGCAGGTCCTTTTTACCTAAAGTTAAGTACACCTGCAAAAGAGTACCTAGAAAATAAGTCAGGATGCCAGTCATGGTGACAAATGCATCGCCTCCATTTTCATATCTCTGCAGTAATATTTGCTGTTGTCACACATATCCCAAGATGTTCTGCGAATTTTATAAGAGGTTGTGTCAAAATATTTCTACCATCGACTCTACAAAATTGTTATATTTTTCACTATAGAAGTAGGAATAGTTTTTCAATCCATTGTAGACGAGGCTTACCTAAATTAAAAAGGTAAATGTTTGCAAACAAGCTCCTTGTGGCGTCTATTGTGCAGCTGACGTACCTAGTTATTTATGCGGCTTTAAATGAAAATTCTTTCTTAGGCACCAATAACATAATAATATGTGGAGTATGTTTTATTCATGTTTAAGTTGCTGAAGAAAGTTAATCGATTTGCCTCAATATCTTTATAACAAACAAGTTCCAAAGGTTTTATTACTTAGAGCCTATGCACATCGCGTTTTAGAAACGCGCGTCGATGGCGCGTTTTCATCACAGCAGTTTGTTGTCGTTTATTTTAGGCTGCGTCTGACTTGCGTGCGTATCGCGCTGCACCGTATATGCGCTGCACCGGCGCGTTTAAAAAACGTAGTGTGCATAGGCTCTTAGGTGTATAAATTGCAAGTAGTATTAGTAAAAAAAGTTATTGGATTAAAAAAAATAATTCAGAGATACCTTGTTACACTATGGGTGTAAAAGCTATTGTTGGAATGTAGGCAATCTTCCAATATTTCGGTGTATTGGCATACGAAAAATCTTTTTCTCCGGATAACATTTCATTTATTTTAAATTCGCAGCGAATCTCGATACGCTATCGTTTCCCGGCTCTATGGCCATTTGCGATCAAGTACGTACGTGTACCTACTTAAATTCCCTATATATATCGTACTGTTGTATTTTTAATGGGAATTAGTTACATGCGGCAGTGTGCACGGAGGCGCAATGCGAACTTATTAAAGTTAAATTCACCGCCTTGCTAGCACTTACATCGACCTTTATAGCTCGCGCAAATTGGTTGAAAGAACCTTTCACATACCACTCGAGAAAATAAAGCGTGATACAATATTTTGAACAGCAATTTAAGTAAATTAATATTATTTATTCGAATACTATAATCCTTTTACCTAAAAACTATAAATAAAAATAGTAGGAATATTTTAAGACGCCAGCAGGTCAATCTAGCCCAATCTGTCGTTCCAAACCAATCGAACGTTAACCTTCTGCTATTGTGATAAGATTTCAAATATGTATATAAAAGAAACATGACAGATAGAGGTAGGTTAATGTACATATGTACAAAAAATTAAAAGACAAAAACATTCATGCAAAGACCGTCAAAGAATACGTCCACATCGCTGTCGACGGAAATAGTGGCAAAAACGATAGAAGCATTGCCAGTTTGTCACGTTGTATGGCAATGCTGATTCTTTGACCTAGGAATAGGCCAGAGCTCTGGAGGGGTATTACAACGTCTTAAAACCAGGCTTGTTCCAATGAGTGAACGAGATGGCGCTAGACGACTTGTAAAGCTCTGTCACTTTCACTCGCCGGAATAAGCCTGGTTTTAAGACGTTGTAATAACCCCCCATGTCACGTGAAGAGTCGTAAATGCAATGTACAAAACCATAGAGATTCGTAGTACCTACGAACCTGTATGTATTTGTATTGCTCTACTCCTCTATCTATATACTACACCTACAGTATACTATACCACATACTAGTTACTGGACGAAGGAGCTAATCACCTAATTTAAAACTTTGTTAGCACATAATCAACGTTTAAAATATGATAGCAATTTTGTCGCGATTTCTCCGTTGTTGCTCGCTGTACTGTTGCTATTTTATTTAAATTATTCAAAGGATAGAAACCATGTTTTCTTGGAGCGTTCGTTACTCTTTTCCAAGTAATCAAACGGGGTGGTTGCTTCCTCCCTTTTCAACGTTGCTTTGTAGTCAGAAGCGGAATAAAAAAGTGGTCAGCTTCAAAGCATTATTGTGTAGGAACGTAATTAAATCCAGTGTAATGAAAATACCCTTTCTGCATAAAATGGAGTGTTTTGGTGAGGCACGCGAAAGGACACGGCGTGCAGTGCGCGGCTTTAATAAATTCAACACTCCGAGCGTCGAATAATTTTCGTGTAAATTCTACAAGGTTGGAAACTTTTTGAAGTAAAATCTAACCCTGTCCTGCAATGTTACCAGCGACCACTTTTTCACAAAGTGTTAAAAGTTAACTACTCTAACCATTAACAAAAAATGCAATTTTGTGGAGAAGTTTAAAAATAAAATCTTCTAAATCTAACGTCAACGAGTTAGTACATAGACTCTTCTAGCCAAGCATATAAAATAGGTTGAGTGACTTTGATATAGGTTGATAGTCAATTACCTATTCATGTTAACTTTTGTTATTATAAACTATTTGTTTTCATGATGTTTGCCTGCTCATTTATTTTCAAGGACACAAATAAATGAAAACAAGCTCTAAAACAAAGAAACTAATTAAATTAAATGCCAATAAAATAGAGGTAACTAAATGATTTTACTCACTAATTTATGCAATCAGTGCCATAACAATAGGGTAGTTTCCAGGGTCAAAATAATTACATTCTATTTAGTCCGTACTTTAGATTATAAAAAAATATTGGACACGTATTTTTTCTTTTTTTGATTGAACAAAAAATAACAAAGATTGAAGCCTATTTAAGTTACCTGTGACGTCACCCTGCGCGAAAAATGCCACGCATCGTGACGTCACACGTAACTTTATTAAGCTATATCTTTGTCATTTTTGGACTAATTTACAAATAAAAAAATACGTGTCCCTTATTTTTGAATAATCTAAAGGACAGACTAATGAGAGGTTTTCTTTTTGGAGTTTAAAAAAAAAAAGTAGTTTCCAAGGACTCTATAGATGGCGTTGAACTGACGGTGTTACTCTAGGAAAAAGATGTATGCCTTCATTTTTGCACAAATCCACGAGGCACAGACTTCTCCTCTTTTTCTCTTGGGACATTTTCTTTCTGGCGTGTAAAACTCATAAATTAAAAAGACTGGTAAATGAATATTTTTTTTCTTTTTCCTTGTTGTTAATTATTTTCAAAATGCTATTTGTGTGATGTGATGTGACTGACAATGACATGACATGTACTTTTTGTTTTACGATATCAAAATTACATCCAAGTGAAAAAAATAAAAAATGACGTGACGTTCGTTCATTGAAGTAACATATCAAGTTTAGCGCCATCTATCCATTGACAAGGGAAAACAAAAAAAAAATCCCTCATTACATTTTTTAGGGCAACTAGCCTATTAAGCAGAATTATTATTTGGACTTTGGCTTATTGCAACCGATTTAAAAAAAATGGAGTTCCCGGTTATTAGTGACCAACATAACTGCCTACATGTATGTAAGATGATGTGTTTAATATTCTCATCTTCGATATCATATAAAAAGGGAACCACTGATTTGTATCTTAATATCAGAATTTCTCAGCTAATGATCTCCGCAAATGGGTTTATACGAATCTCCTTAGTAAGAATGATCGTATGGGTCCACCCTTTATAGCAGAACTTTTTACGTCATAATTTTATTTTGCATAGCAACGGATAGCATAAACCTCTTTTCGCAGAAAATCGTTTGGCATACACTCATTTACCATAACACCGAAACCCATAATTTTGTAAGTCAGAATCATCTTTAGGCATAAATTTCATTTCCATAATAATCAATAAGTATAACCATCATATCGCAGAAAATTCACAGCCAGAATCATCTTTTGTCATAATTGTGTGGTTTTTATTTCCCGGACAGTAAGATGATGCAGTAAGCATGCAGCAAGCATTCAGCATACAAGCATGCAGCATGCAAGGTTGCAACATGTAGCAGGCATGGCTTCTGTCACGGCTCCGGCGCTGCGGGTTTCCGGCGGTCCCACGCGAGCTAATCGTCGCAGATGATTTTACGCCCACCACCGCAGCTTCGGCTTACTGGCCGGCAAGCCGGCTAGCCTCAACCGCGGCGGTGTGCGTTAAAACCACCTGCTCCTCACTCAGCTCGCGGGCCGCCTCGCCCCTCCGCGCCTACGCGATTATAAATTACACTCTAGGGGTAGGGCAAACAAGACTACGTGAAGTCGGTTTTGTAGCAATTCATTTCTGTCACTAACTTTTGTAGCACACCATATTCATCATCATCATCAGCCTATTAATGTTCCCACTGCTGGGACACAGGCCTCCTCTCTGTGAGAGGGGGTGGGCCATAATCCACCACGCGGGCCTAATGTGGATTGGTGGATGTCACATGTCTTCGAATTTTTGGTTCTAGGACATGCCGGTTTCCTCACGATGTTTTCCTTCACCGTTTTGAGAGCAGTGGCGATGAAATAAATTACACAAAGTAATGCGCCTGCCGGGATTCGAACCCACGACCTACAACTCGTAAGTCGGGGCCGATACCACTGGGCCACCACTGCTCCACACCATATTGATTTTATAATTTTTTTTTTTTTTTTTTTTTATTATGACTATTAAATTATTTATATTCTGAAATTCTGTGATCTTCGAAGTATACTAAGTCAAATTATTCCAAATAATCGGCGCTCTAAATAAACGTTATGCTAAATGAAAATATGCAAAATTGTAACTCTGACAAAGGTAATTATGCCCAATACAATTCTGCCATCTTAAAAGTATCCCAATTTAAATTCGGACATAAAAACATTAGCCAAAAAACAATTATATTAAATATTTTTTATACCATAACCATTACTCTGTTTTATATCTGAAACAAAAATAATCCGCCATTTCTCTATTCACTAAGTGTCGCAGCATTCACCATCAATAACCGTTATTTCCAAGATAATCCAGATATATTTGCCGTGATAATAATATGGCAAGAGTGGTGCATCTGTAGTCACGTCGCGCAGCGCTGTAAAGCGCTTTAATATTGCATCGATGCTTACAACAGCTTGGATAGACGCCCCCGGAATATACTCCGCAAATGTGGGGAACCCGAACGATGTCAGATATTATTACGTTAGATACATATATTTTTAAGTTTCTTTAAGTTATTTACATAATATTTCTATATGTTATTATAAGTAAGTATATGAAGGCACGGTTGGTGCAGTGGTTGAGCGATTGGACTGCTACGCTGCGTGTCGCGGGTTCGATTCCCGCACGGGACTACTGTACCGACTGTATTTTCAGTGTAGGTACCACTGACTACCTCGGGATAAGTCCGCCAATATAACTCTAAAATTAGTATTTGTATAAAACAGTTGTGTAACGATTTTGGTGTACAATAAAGTACATTCAATTCCAACTCATCGACTTCGATTACCGAATAATGGGCAGCAGGCGAGGTCCGAAGAGGGGGGGGGGGAGTAACAGGGGACATGAACCCCCCCAAAATCTATAATAATAATATTCCACAACTATCACACAACGCCATCTAGTCCCAAGCTAAGCAGAGCTTGTGTTATGGGTACTAGACAACTGATAAACATACTTATATATTTCTAAATACATACATGGGCATTTCTACGGACACGGTGATTTTTGCTCAATTCCGTGGGCAATTTTTTTTTTCACATTATGACTAATTGTATATCACCAAAATAAAGTGCATATTTTTTCAAACAAAATGGTGCTAATTTGCCAGTAATTGCTCCAGTAGTTTATGAAATAAATTTTGAGAGCCATGGAATTGAGAAATGTGACCACAGAATTTAGAATTACACATATTTTACGTAACCGGGAAAGACAAATTCAATTTAAAAAAAACATTCAAGAACATATTTTAGCAGTTTTTGGTATTTTAGGTATGTAAGTTTACATTGAGTCTGCCTTGAGAGAGATTCCTTGAGTTATCATGCTTAGTTAACTAACTTTTAGTCAAATCATTTAAATGAGCATTTTTATTAAACTTATATGGTAAAATGTATTTATATTAATCATTTTCGTAAAACCTTTAAATCACAAACAAGAGACATTAAGTATAGACGTCAAGTCAGTTTTATTTATCAAACCGCAGAAAGTAATAGACATAATCGAAGTTTTCGGCCGTTTATTAGTCAGGTCAATTTTTTACTCAAAAATTACTGAATGTATTTTAATGAAACTTTGCAGCAATATAGTTTGTACATCAGAATAAAATATAGGCTATCATAATACGATCTTCCGAGGCTCGAGTAGCTAGTCGCGGTAGTATTAGCTAAAATCAGATCTTGCAATTGCAACGTCAACTCTAGATACTTTAAACCTTTTATACAACATTATAGACACATAATATATGGCGATAACTACTTTACCATGACTAATTGTGAAGTAAATGACTTTAAACCTTATATAAACCGAGATTAGTTACATGGGTAAACCATCGTTCTCAATTCCGTGGACACCAGGGCACAAAATTGAGAGCCACGGAATTGAAAAAATATCGTACTAATCAAAATAACTTATTACTGTTACGACTTCAAACAAATTAATCGAAAAAACCATGCTGGTGTCCAGTTAAACTTCAGTCTAGGGAAACAAAACATTTTAAAGAATAAAACTGTCAGAAGATATCTTTGACACGGTATTGAGAAAAGACCCCGAACTAAAGACACGGAAACAGGTTCTCACCTTCGAAAATCTAAAAAAACAGCAGCACACCACACATGCACTCACATGGCCTGCTCGGGAGTACCTGACACTTTACAAGAATCGGATGGTGATGTCCAGTTCGCGGGTATTTAGTATCGTAATCAAGTGTTTCTTGTATGACACGGAAATGACTCATTAGACTGGGACAAATCTTTACGCATCCATAAATATAACAAAATAAGCAATTCCAGGTTTATTTATTGTCAGTGTCTCTTGGTTAACTATCCATATACCCAAGAATATCAAAAGTTTGCTTGAAATTCAGCTCCAATAAAAAATATAAAATATTTTACACTCGATTTCGGAAAAGGGACAGGTCAAAATCAGTGAAATTACCCCCGTTTTTTCACTTCAGATTTTTTTTTAGGAAAATTAAGAAGTAGTACGGAATTTATGTTATGCTCTCCAGTTAGAATATAGATTGGGACGTCCGTTTAAAAATTTTGGGATGTGTATGTAACTTCTAACCATGTTTTTTTTAAAAGGACAAAAAAAATGCCCTCTTCGTAGAAATGCCCACATATTATAGATAAATCACACCCAGACACAGAACAACTGATCGTGCTCATCACACAAACATTTATCCTGGGTGGGAATCGTACCCACGACCTCCGGCATAGCAGTCAGGGCCACTAACCACTAGACCAATAGGCCAGTAATAAAAATTTGCCAAGTAATAAAAGGAATGCTTTTTTATTCCAGATGCCTATTTTTAATACTATGCAGAACTGAAAACACAGCAGTCACGTAGCGTTGCAGAACGATCGCAATATGGCGTTCATGTTTAGATGACATCGACACCTGCTCTCTGGCACGCCGGGCAATGGCACTACAATGAATATAGATCTGTAGACTATTTCAATTTATTGAACTATGTAATACATAGTAAGTACCTATTGTAAACTTGGGCACAAAGGACTAAGACCAGCAATAGGTTGAACACGTCATCATCATCAGCTTTTAAATGTTCCCATTGCTGGGATACAGGCCTCCTCTATGTGAGAGGGAGTGAGCTATAATCTACCACGCCGTCCCAGTGCGGGTTGGGGAATGTCACATGTCTTCGAACGTTTGGTTCTCGGATTTCGGTTTCCTCACGATGTTTTCCTCCACTGTTTTGAGAGCAGTGGTGATGAAATAAATTAGACAAAGTAAGGCGCCTGGCTGGGTTCGAACCCAATACCTGTAAGTCGGGGCCGATACAACTGGGCCACCACTGCTTGACACCGGAACACGGTTGACAATGATTTTTTCCTAACCAAAGGTAAAAGTCTCTCGCGTTTACTGCGCGCGCACGCGTTTACTACGTTTACTGTCAGACTCGTACTTACTACAATCCACTGTATCCTTCAGTAGCCCTTTACATTCCAGGGTCAAGGTTATCTGAAGTGAAGCTAGTTTGTTTATAATATTTACATGAATTCTAACTGAAAATCACCGTTAATGATGTCAACATCTTTCGGGTTATAAATTCTGTCTAATCGCAGCTGTATAGGTATTGAAATATTTTAATTAAAAATGTTCCGTTATTAGCGCTGTGCAAAATAACTAATTGCGGATAAGTTTTACGAAAATACATGTACAGCTTCTTATCGCGACTACGCTCGCGAGTACTTTTGGCCAAGGCCTAAGGCGTCGCGTCTCATTGCCCGGCCACGCAATACAAAATTATGTAGCTTAGTACCAGATCATTAGTTCGGATATTACCCTTCATCTGTCTCTTTATTCCATCTTGGTGCAAGCCTGTCTCAACTCCTTCCGCTCTTCACGACATCGACGTCTTCGTAACCAATTTGAGCCAGCAATCCTCTTCATATTGTTCCTCCTGCAGCGCATATTAGTGGTCTTCCTTAAGGGAGGGTGGCCCCATGGCTTCCATTTGAGAAGTTTCACATCTGTAACTACGCTTCGTTTTCGGACAATGCCAAACTACCTGCTTTCTCTCTCCTGTCCTCTGGGCAACCTCCAGTCTTTTTATAATGTTTTTGTGAAAACCAGGTTCTGGGATTGAAAAGTGAATAGGTACTGGCAGGATTTCCGAATATGTTGGCTTTTCTGCAGTACCTAAATCCCTTCCATTCTGCCTACATGAAGCTTTTTCGTCTATAATGGTCATTATTTTTATTAATTTGCTCATTCTTAATCTCTTGCCCTAAGTAACATATTACCAGATGCATACAAACTTACAAAATTCTACTTCTATATAAATAGTATTTCTAATATTTATCCTTATTATTGTAAAAACAGATGCAAATGGAATAAAAATAATAACTGTGATAACAGATGCTTCATAAGCGGCCGTTCCTTCCTGTTGCAAGAGTAGTCGCATGTCGTACACTTACAACAATGTATTCTAAAACGTTGGTCGTCTTTACTGTACTGTGCTTTTTCTGGTGTTCCGCACGTGAGTATTGTATCTTGATTTAATTCCCATTTTTTATTTATTTGGATTGTGCGCATATTTTCTAAGTTCCCTATCAGGCGAAGCGCACTTTGATCTCTTCTCCAGAACCGAAAAGCTAGTTGGTGCTAGTTAGTACAGCTTATTCTCGGGGGGCTTCAGGTAGATATTAGCACCTTCACTCGGGTATCGTGCGATGGATGGCCCTTTATGATGATTTGCTTTGCTCAGTTAGACTGTCGCCCATTGATACTTCATGACAAATCAACAGCCTGCATCTGTATTCGTACTTCACGAAGATACCTTACGGTATCGTTTTATGTGGTAAGACATTCTAGGAGATAGCATGATTTCCGCCTAGGGATATCCTGGTGGCTATGGATGCGAGGATCAAGGCCGGATCCGGGCCATCCGGCAAAGCGATAACAGTGTGCCTAGAAAGGTCCTCAGGTGGCCTACCATTCCTGAATGGTCACACATCTTAGGATTTACTGCTAATGACAATTTTCAGTAATATCTTTCATTTCGTAGATGGACAAAAAGAGAATAAGTTTTTCCGAGAAGACTACACTTATCTAGAAAATGTAAGGAGCTTCTATAAAATCCACATTATACCACAGACTTGGGCTAACGCTAAGCGAGTGTGTGCTCTGGAAGGTGCTACTTTCTGGCATCCGGAAAATGAAGATGAGGCAAACGCAGTCATATCATTTTGGAACACTACCCATTCTAATATCGGGTGGGTGTACGTGGGACTATCAGATTCAATGTCCAAAGGGCTGTTTGAGACCACTGAGGGTACGTACAATGTTTTTGTAATTTGTTTATTCAGCACCAGATATTAAGTACCATTTTACTGAAGCTGTTTGCATGCTGCCATGCATAGAAACTTCAGCAATGAAGAAATTGATGTTCCCTTAATTTTTTAGGGAAGTTAATCTCAGAAGTTTACCACAACTGGCAGCCGGGTCAGCCGAACCACTATGGTGGTAATAACACAGTCTGTGTTTACATATACAATTCAGGTATTATGGATGATTGGGGATGTGACTCTACGTATATGTTCATTTGTAAGAAGAGTCTCCAGACACTAGAATGGAACCATCAGTGCAATATGCCTAATACAGGTAGGTTTAATTGGTATAATTATGGTTGCCTAATATAACGTCTTAATGGGAGAGTAATTATAGTGTGGCGAACGAGGTGGCTATAGACGACTTGTATAGCTCTGTCTCTTTCTAACTCTCGCTTTAAGACGTTATGGTAGTCCACAAGTTATTGTATAAATATGTTTTGAATAGAAAGCGTCTGATAGCTGAATGAACAAGTTACGAGTACATGCCACCGTGAGCTTACAACATGTTCATCTGAAGAGAGAGTCTTTTCAATGAAACGGTCTCTTGCTTCTCCTTAATCCAAGTTCCTTCAATATCTGATTATACCCACGCAGTTCTTCGCTTCATCCAATTCTTTCTAGATTCGTAGATATGATACCTAATTATTGTGCGTGTCTTTGGGAAAAAAATACCACATTTTATTAGGTAAAATACCATATTTTGTTCAAAATTGTGTTTAATAAAAAACGGTAAACACCGTTTAAAAACGACGTGCCAGCTTCCGGGTGGAGCCAACAGCAACCTGACGGAGCCCCCCATAGAGGGCCATCTGCCTGCCCAGGTCGCGGGACTGTATTAGCAGGTTACCATGACCCTGGAAAGTAAAGGGTTATTGAATTATTGTAATAAGTACGAGTCTGACAATCCTAACCAGTGTGGGAGGAGACACCGGAGGATTTTACAAAGTTAAAAAGACGTGTCCGCTGTGCGTCAACCAGTACCTAATAAGAATTCTCCTATAATTTCAGATTATACTTCGATTGAGGGTACAGGCAAGTGTTACAAGCTCCACACAACTCCATTGAGCTGGAACGATGCATATCTTGCATGCCGACTGGAAAAAACCCACCTGGCTATCATCGGCAATCGATTTGAAGCGGAACAACTTTCGAATTTGACGTATATAACACCTAAACCAAGAGTCAAAGGGAACTACCAAAGAGGAATGTACCACGTGGGCTTTCATAACAAATTCAATGAGGGCTGGCAGACAGTTAAAGGTATGAAAGTTTTTATACTTATAAGTATTACCAATCTCACACGCCGATTTTAGAAAACCTAGAACTTTTAAGTACCGGGGGATTCGTCACGGAACTGTCTTAAAAAGGCATCGTTGGCCCTGGAACGCGTAAGGAAAAAGAAGGAACAGAGTAGATTTTTAGTATGTAAATCTAATAGAAGTTACAAAAAAGCAAAATGAATTAATATCTCCGCGTTTCTGTCTATTCCTGTACTTTTCACAAATTTGTTTCAGCGATTCATCCGTAAAAGCGTAGGTAACATATAATAAAATTTACTTTAGCTTATTTATTACATTGATCAGAATCTATATTAATAATAATATTAAAAGCTAAAAAGTTAGTTCGATTGAACGCATAAGGAACCGCTGAAAATATGTTCATGCTGGATAATTAATTTATCAAGGAAGGCAAGAAGTCTAGAATAGTGGACATGATGTCTGAAACAGAGAGTATTTCAACTGTGGGAAAGAGACATACAAGTCGTTTAGCGCTATCTCGTTCCCACAGTGGGACTCTCGCTTGACGTGATGGTGGGACACCAGCTAGTTGTAATGCTGATTCACCACGGGCTAATGGATGATTCTAATTAGAACGGGTCGTGCCAGGGCCGTGGCGTGGACGAGCCGGGGCCCGTCCGTGCTACGCAGTTTAAATTACACCGAGTGGAGGGGGCGGGGCGGGACCGTGCAACAAACGTGGTATTGAAGTGCGTCGAGCGAGCGGGCTCGGACGGGACACGGATAATGCACTGTGTAATATAAATTGATTCATACAAAATATACCTATGTAACAGATTAAAACCGTGCCCGTCCGTACCCCGTCCGGGCCGTGCCCATCAGGGCAGCTCTAATGAGAGTCATCCCTAATGCTAGTTATGTTTATATTGATGATCTTTTGTTTCAGGAACACCGATGAATGTAAATGATGAGGCCTGGTTCGACAACTACCAACCTGACGAAAGTGATCAATGTGGTGCAATGTTCTTTAATGGACGACTGATCAACGTAGATTGTGAATCGAAGAGTTTCTTTATTTGTGAACACGAGTCTTTTAATATAATTTTCAACACATTTGCTCGAAAAATGTATTTACGAAGCCGTATTTACGAGAAGAAGTATTTACGAATGTAGTGTATACATTGTTCGAAAATTAAAAATTACGCACCATACAACGGAGCGTGCGGTAAAATAGGTACTCTCACCTAAGTACCTACTTTACCGCACGCTCCGTTGTATAGCACCGTGCGTTTTCGTTACGGTTTTTTTTTTAATTTCCATTAAAAAAAAAATAATTCCACCAAAGAGTTTCACATTATGAGAATAAACAGCCTGACTGATCGAACCTCCTTGGAAGCGCTTTTGCTCAATACGTTGTCTCACTTTAATACATATGAGTAAATGAGACGAAAGATGTAGTTCTAATTTCCACCACGTGCATGGGGCGCCATTTGCAAATTCGCGCCATTTTCATATTAGGAACTTCAAAAATTGTTGCGATTTTTGTACTGTTAAATAAAGTTTGTTTAATTAAATATTGTACTGTTTTCTCGCAAATGTGTTGAAAAACATTGTATGACACACGTGCAGAAATTGGTATTTACAAACTCGTGACTATGGTAAACCCTCGGCTTCGCCTCGGGTTTACATTCGTCTACTCGTTTGTAAATACCAACTTACCGCACTAGTATCATAAATAACTATTCTAATCTAGAAGTCGAAAAAGAATGAGACGTATTTGTAAGAATATGTTAGTATGTACTTACCAACATCGAACGTTAATACTTCACATATTTTTTTTTTCGAAGCATTATCAAATTGTATATACACACATCAAAAGTGTCTAGGGATCAAGCATTTTTATGCGGATTTCTTGAGATTGAGATGTGGCTTTGTAATAAATTTATGATTTTATAAATTTATATGGATCCTTTTTGGTGCATTTCATAATTTGAATCAGGAACTGTAAATCAAATCCGAGTAAAAGATGAAAATCAGCTGTCAATATTTTCCCTATAAAAACATACAACGCATTGAAGACATTATTAGTGCTACTGTTTCCCTACTACTGATTAAAACCAACGTTATTATGGAGCGGCGACGTCATTTAAGCAGGGAAGAAATGCTCAGAGCCGTGGGAATGATAGAAGCTGGTTCCCGGCAACGTACTGTGGCTTTAGCTCTGAATACAAGTCAGAGTGTTATCAGTCGACTTTGGACACGTTACCGAAGCACTGGTACCGTGGCTGAGCGCCTTGGAGGACGGTATCGCTGCACCACACGGAGACAAGACCGATACATTCAAATCTTAACTCGAAGAGACCTCGACCTCGACTCGACAATAACCGCCATGATGTTAGCCGTGAGGCTTCATCACTCTTCAGGGAACTTAATTAGCGACCAAACAGTCAGAAACCGCTTGCATGAAGTGAACCTTCATTCCCGAAGACCGCTACGGGTACCACCTATAGCAATGCACAATCGTACGATTCGATATCAATGGGCTCTTGAACACAGAAATTGGGCAGAAGAACAATGGCGTTTCGTGTGCTTTTCTGATGAGTCTCGTTTTGGTATGAGACCGGATACAAGACGTATACGACACTGGAGAACCCCTGGACGCCAACAGCGATTAAAATCCTGCCAGGAAGTCCATCCTTATAGTGGTGGAACCATCATGGTATGGGCGGGTATTTGGATCGGCGGAAGAACTGAGTTGATTTGGATCAGAGGCAACCTCAACGCTCAAATTTATGCTGAGACGATTGTATCAGACGTCATCGTTCCTCTACAAGTGCAAATCGGTCCCTTATTTCAGTTAATGCATGATAATGCACGACCGCACACCGCAAGAGTTGTAAGACAGACTCTCGCCGCAGCTAACATCAATGTCCTGCCCTGGCCTGCTCAGTCGCCAGACTTGAACCCGATTGAGCATGCATGGGATATGCTACAGAGAAGAGCTCTGCTGAATATGGAGGGTATCCAGTCGCAAGAAGACCTTTTTTTGTTGTTGCAACGAACATGGGCGGCCATTCCACAGCGTGATTTGGATGAACTCATTTTGAGTATGCCAAACCGATGTTCTTATGATGTTAGTGTTCGCGGTAGAAACACGGATTATTAATTGTTTAAGTTACCCAATAAAATTTTAAAGAAAACTGTTATTTCAGTCTTTTTTCGAACTTTAATGTTAGTGGTTCAAATGTCAAAAATCCCTTTATTAGGAAAATGGCAAATTTCTTTATGAATGCAAAGGTGACTTGGTTTATCGTTACTGTGACAAACGATAACACTTTATTTGAGGAATCCTTAAAGAACATTTTAATTAATATCAATCAGGAGAAAAGTTATTGCAAAAATATATGTTGATCCCTAGACACTTTTGATGTGTGTATTTGAAGAATTGCATTGCATTATGAAGATTTTAGATTTTTTTTAAATGTTATAATTATCATACCTTAACTTCTTTGTATTTTTGTAATAAACATAAACGAAATAAACATTCCTTCTTCTTCTTTTTTTTGTCGATTATTCACCATTACTTTCACAAAGGTGGAGTTGGAGATGTTGGAATTTTGACAAAATTTACCGGTCATAAATACCGGTAAATTTTGAGTTTGGGTTGTACAACAAAGCAAGAAGATTAAAAAATAATTAAGAAACAGAAGATTATTTATACTGGGAGAACCATAAACGAAGGACAAAATGGGCAAACATGGTGGATTTTTAGTCAGTAAAAGTTCGACAGTCTCATTTTACTACACAAAAAACTTTTATTTTTGACTCATTTTTGATGATTTTACTACACATAAAAAGAGATCAACTATTTACCTATCTAAAAGTTCATAGTGTCGTTACTGAAAGCCACGTTGGCTTTGTTCAATGATCAAAAATTAAACTATTCAAATTAGCTTGTCCCTCTTGAACTAATAGACTGTTAACTGCATTTCATATGTTATTACACCATTTCAAATACCTGAATCGAATGCACACAATAGGGTGCTACTACACCAGGACCGTTTGCGTGTAATGTAACTGTACCATAACAATGTTCGATTAAAAAAGTTTCTGCCAAGTGAGTTCTGCCAAATAGGTTTCGGAGCAACAAGTTTCTGCCAGATAGAGGGCACCCTGATCGTATGACTAACTAAACACCACTAACGACAGTCAAAGATCTACAAATGACCACCGGGAGCGGCACCGGGGTTAACATGCACGGAGGTAACAGAGGAAGCTTAGTTTGTGGCTTAGTTCGTAAGTAAGTAATGGATGGTCACCCTCAACGGACCGATACCAGCACATTATTCAATACGATTTATTGTTAAGAAAATATAAACATTATTGTGGGTAGTGGCTGAGGCCTTATCATGAGTTTTCAGTTATTCTGACGTAAAGTAAACTGGAACTTTGACATTTTAAAATTTCAAGGAAAAAATTAGTTCCCTCTTCGCACACCAGAGGCGCTGTTCCATTTTTCCTTAAAAGAAACGCAGTACTGGAAAGACGCTGTAAAGTAAAATCGTGATACGGGTACTGTAATGTGTTGAATACAAACATTATTAAAGATTTTTTTTATTAATGTCAAGATTTGTAATTAACTTCCAGTGCTACATACTGATTTTGCTCTGTTATATGTAGTTGTTAGGTTTCCATTGATATAAAGTAATTATATTTTACGTTTTTTTTTGTAAAATATAATTTCTTTATATCTATGGAAACCTAACTAGCTATGGTATGCCATAGCTTTATATAAATTGGTTACAAACTGCATTCAGCCACTAGCTGTCTGAGTGATTGGACTGTTGGGCTCGGTGTCGTGGGTTCTATTCCCGCACAGAACAAATATTTAGATTATTATTATTTGTTCAGGGTCGGGGTGTTTGTTTATGTGAGTTTTTAATGTTTGTAAGCGCACCCAAGACTCTGCAAAAAGACGTTTTGTATAATCCTGGTCTTTGGCAATTGTGAAAAAGAAATAGCGCAGTTCTAAATTATGCAGTGATTTAAAAAGTTATGTTAAAAATGCAACACAAAAAGTAACAAACGATTTCACAGCAAAGTGAGCTTAATCATAGGTGCAATTTACCACTTTGCAAAGTTACTACAATTTGTAAAATGCCACAAAGGAACGGTACATTAAAATAATAACACCTTGGTTAGACAAATGCATTATGACAAAGAGAAATAGTTCCGGATCGAAATGGAAAGTTACCGTACAGCGGTAAAGTAGTGATGGGACTAGGTTAAATTGGGATATGCGGATACGAACATTTCGCATGATAATTCGCGGATATAATTGAATTTTAAAGGGATTCGTCATGTAAGTTTCGAGGCTTGAGGTAAATTGCAGTTGCAAAACAATTGAAAGTGCTAATTTTACCTATGGAAATGGTGTTATTTCGGATAGTATTTTAAAATGTTGATTGGAATATCAAACTACTTCAACAGCCTGTTTAGTGGTTATACATGTCATCTAATAGGTATATACGATACTTGTATATTAAGTACCTTATTTATAGTAATTACTAACTACCTTCTAATTTTTGTATGTAATTAACTTTACCTAAATAGCAATAGCTAACACAATTCCAGTAAATCTCTTCATAAACAAATAAACAGAAATGCTACTTAAAGCATGCACAATTACACATACCTACATGCACCTAATAAGTTCAATCGTACTTTTATCCGCGGCAACTGCGTCGCATCCCTTTCATTTCATAACCCTATCATCATTGCATTCGTCGAAATCACTCCGACTGAGTGTACTCTAAGTTTAAATTGTAAAGGTTTACTTAGAGAGAACTTAGGTTGGTTTCATAACAACCAAGTTAATGGTAGAATGTACTGGAATGTGAGAGCTTCCTTATGAGCTCTTGTCTATGGTTTATTTTTCTTTTACTTTTAGGAGTTTTAGGTTTTAATAATATTGTTTATGTGTGTTCGTTAATGCGTTGGCTTTTAGAGTAGGTCGGTCGTTTATAATATTAGTCTATTTTCTTATGAACTCTATAAAAATACTTACATGTTTACCAATAGATGCAAAGAAAGATATTAAAATGATAAAGGAAAAACTAATACTTTATACTCTTGACAACATGTGCGGAAGCGGCAACTATTTCTGTTATTTGTTTATTGTTATAAAGAAAATACGGTTCAGTAAAAACATCCCACTGTCACACCCGCACGTCACAACCTCTTAATATCTAAACAAGAATAACAAGCAAACAATGTCGGGCAATAATACTTTATTAGATATCAATCAGGCGATACACCAAGTGATTTGGGGAGTTGCCAACTTCGGCAAACTTCGGTGAACTTCGATAAGTTTCATCAACTCCGGCCCGACGGGACGTGACACCTGGAAACTTTGCTCTCACACAATACATGCAGCTCCGTTAAATAGTTGCTCTAACTATGCATGAAGACCATTTCAAACAGGTAAGTATCCAATTAACTAATATAATCTAATAAACTCCTATGAAGTGAAGTGCACAGGAAAATCTGCAGATAGAACTTTTCTGAGAACTAAGTTTGTTGAATTATTCAACAGAGTTTCAAAGTTTATCAGTTGTAGAGCAAAACTTAGTATTCTAGCCAAGTTTAAGTCAACTGAAACAAATGAGACACTTACGCATATTAATTTACGAAACTAAAGTCAAGTTATGATGCAGTAGGAACTGCAGTGTTGAATTTTTGTTCCAAAGTGTTGTTTTCAACATACGTAACAAAAACTATACCATTCCTTAGTTCTCAGAAGCCAACTAGTAATTTCAGAGTTCCAGCATTTTCTACGTTTCTGCTTCAGTAAACATAACATCGTAGAACTAATTACGACTGGCAGTGGGGTCACATTTTAATATTACTGTGTCGTAATATGTTGCTTAAAGCGTTTTACTACCATTTGTCATGCTGCTAACCAGAACACTGCTTAACCTGTAAAAGAAAAGAGACAAAAAACTTAGCTTAATAAACCAAGGAATAAAATTATTTAAATTCAACAAACGAGTCTCCGTTGGTATTCTTGGGCGATATTTTTTACTATTTTATACTCGCAGAGTTAAGTTTTATATTTTAAACTTTTTGTAAAGGTGCTGGTAGATATCGCGCCTGAGATGGCTGCAAACTTTTTTACTGCCTCCGCAACGGAAGAAAAATGTTTTGTTGTGGGAAAAGAGTTTTGGGTATTGTTTAACTACTATGGAAGTAGTCAAAGAGAACATTATTCATGCGTAAAATAATACTGACTCAAGTTATGTATTTAATTTTGTTCAAAGTTGTGTTTGATGTTACAACTGGGTGATTTAATGTAATATTTTTGCTGCCTTTGTTAAGGGGTGTTCAGTCGAGTAACATTAATAATAATAATAATAATAATAATATTTCACAACTATCACACAAGGCCATCTAGTCCCAAGCTAAGCAGAGCTTGTGTTATGGGTACTAGACAACTGATAAACATACTTATATATTTCTAAATACATACATATTATAGATAAATTACACCCAGACACAGAACAAATGATCGTGCTCATCACACAAATATTTGTCCTGGGTGGGAATCGAACCCACGACCTCCGGCATAGCAGTCAGGGTCACTAACCACTAGACCAACAGGCCAGTCACTTAATCTACGTAAATCTCAACCATAAAGATTACCTATCCGCCGAAGTGGAAAACAAAGTGTATCAACAGGTCGCCATGTTTCAAGCGACAAATACATAAAAGTCAACAATGTCTTGTTATTTTTATCGCTGTAATAAACTAGGTAATTAAATAGAAGCGCCACACCATCCATTATTTTTACAAAAGATTGCCGTAACAATTAGACGTTATCTAGGTAATGTACGCACATTTTGTGCCTAAGTGTGCTTCGGTAATTAATTGAGAAGACTAATATAAGTAAATAAGTAGAAGCTTTGTACTGCAAGCCTAGGTGTCTATGAAATTATGTATTCGAAGTAATGAAAGCTTATTGTGTAGATTTTTTTTTGGCGGTAAACATATTTTGCAAGGAGAAAATTAAGTGTTACGTTTGATAAATTATTAAAATAAAGGTTACTTCTTAGATGTTGAAAGTCATAGTCTTGCTTTGGCACTAGTCTAGTTAACTTAGATAAATGTTTTGTTATGTAAGACAATGGTTTAAACTGAAATATAAAAATCTGTCCATTTTCCCAGCTATGATGTGGTCTGGGTTGCTGGTTGCTTATATGGAGAGACTGCCCTTCCGACTTCCTCAACTCAGTGAAAAGGTAGTATGATAGCTCTTTGGTTATTAGACTTTCAATTGCCTACTCTTTATAATAATAAACTCGCAATCGATCTAGAAATGACAACAGAGATAAACGAAACAAATAATATATAAAAATAACTCCTTCAAACACCTTATTCAAAAGAAAACATAATGTGGCAAGCCATGAAATGTAGTTTTAGAAATGATTTATTTACGAAACCGTTATCCTACTGCAATCCCCATTAAGATCCTACGAGACATATTTGTTCTTCCGTTTTCGGAACATCAATAAAATTTCACT
The DNA here is from genome assembly GCA_036375495.1 of Agrotis segetum. Taxonomy (NCBI): domain Eukaryota; kingdom Metazoa; phylum Arthropoda; class Insecta; order Lepidoptera; family Noctuidae; genus Agrotis; species Agrotis segetum. Next base: position 1,288,049 of record JAQSVV010000004.1, on the reverse strand, counting down.
TTCTTTGATCCTTTTTGACCGGGGTCCATTTAAATCTGGGCTATCGTTTTCCTATCTCGACAAAAAGCCGGTCAAGTTTCTTCCAATTGAAAAGTTGTACATTACTACCAACCTTTGCCTTCTTATCGATCTTGAATATCGTAAGTACGAGTAAGCAAACAAAAATATTATGTCAACTCAATATAATTCGACTGTCCTTGGCACATTTCGACAGTACTTTAATAGAAGTGGCAATTGAATTAATAAAGCATCGTTTCATTTCAGCTTGTCTACTAATAGTACGGCTGTATGCCTGTAATGTTTAAGTCCACTTTGCTGAAGCCCAACTGCAAATGTTCACCAAATCCTGAGCGAAAAGTTAAAACTTTTTGGCCGACCAGGTAATCTTACCCAAATCCTCAAGCTACCTACTACAAGGTTAAGAACTAGACTAATAAAGCAGTTCTACCGAATAAAAACAAGTACCTATTCATGAACAATCTAGCATGTTTACGCCTTGCCTAACGTTAAATTGAAAGATTCTTAAGTAAAAATTAACAAACGGGGTGTATAAATACGACTATTGTAGACGGTGTGAAAGCGGTCTCCTCGCGAATGTCGAGTTCGAGACACCCGGGAAGCTCGCAAGCAACTCGCGAGGAACGACCGCGTGTCACACCGACGCGTAACACTGATGACCCGCAGGGATTAGTACCTCGATTAGTTCGTCCACTGAACTACGTAATTGAAATTGAACTGTTCTATAACTAGGACTGATTGATTTCCTTAAAGAACAGCAACTAGCATCTTTAGAAATTTTCCTAATGTTTTGATTGTAATCGCAGGTTATAACGAATGAAGTTTGGAAACTATAATTATAATAATCTCTCTCTCTGTCTCTTATCGCAAAGTTTTAATCGTTATTCCGCGGATATTATTGCTTTTGAATTCCATTATTTGTATAAATGTTGGTGCTCACGATCTAGGACGGGTCCACAACGTTTATTTGTAGGAAAATCTACTGAAAAGTCTTTGCTTTTCCGGAATTCGAAATAGTGGTTTTATTTTTACGTGGTGAAATCATCAAATGAGTCCTCCCACCCCGGACAGGGCGGGAGGCACTGTAGGACTCGTACTGACTAAAATCCACGTTGTCCTTCAATAGCCCTTTATGTTCCGGGATCACGGTAATGAGATAAGTCCCGCGACCCCGGCAGGCTTTACTTACACAAGCACTTCTCACTTTAGACCAAGAATTCTCACAGAAATCTATTAACACATAAATGTAACTTGTTACGTACGAACGGTTGCTTAATAAGGTAATTAAGTCCCGTCCATCTATGGTAGGTATAATCTTGGCAATATGCAGCTTCAGTGGGCAATTAATGAACAAAGTTAGGTGCGCTCCGATGCGGTGTAGTGATTTATGCAAAGAGTTTAGCGGCGCCACCACACAGTTTGCATTCGCTTTCTCACTACATTTACGATTGAACTAGTTCTGTTATCTTGTGGGGCTAGTTCGTTAATACTCTATCGGATTTACATCTACAATTTCAAGTTTGGAGGAAACTAATAAAATAATTAAAAAGAGCAATTTACAGCATTTAACATTTTACCTACTTAGACTGAGACATCGCAGCGGGAGACGCCCACGGCTTTGGACGTCGTGAGGTGACATTTCCGGCCAGAGTAAGCGCGTATGCGCGTATGGACGGCGAGTAATGGACTCGCCGTCCGTTCATGAACTATGCCCACGTTGACGGCGCGTCTTGTTCCACCTCGCATCAAAGAGTTGTCAGCAATCTGACGGGCCCGGCCTTAGAGGACCAAAGCCAGCAGGGATCACAGGGCTTTCTCATCAGGTAGCCGTGACCCTGGAGCGTAAAGAGCTACTGAAGGACACCGTGAATTTTAGTCAGTACAAGTCTGACAGACCCTCCCGTCCTGCCCTAAGTGAGAGGACTCATTGGATGATTTTACCACGTAAAAAAAACTGCTGAAACATCTGGTAGTATTTCAATCTGTGAAAGCAACATCTTACATAGGTGTTTTAAAAAAGTTTGGATAGATTAAAATTTGTTTTGGGTTGATAGGACATCTACCTTCATAAGGTCTACTCGGAGCAACGGTACCATAATATGCAACTTGTAACCTGCGGTGACAGCTGACTGATCCCACTAGTGGTGATAGTCACCAGTTTTACCTGTTTGCGACCAATATCCTGACAGAGTCAGGATATTGAGCTTTTGAGCTCCACCTTAGGTGGCCTCTGTTCAGACATGCGGGAACCGCGCGTTCACGAATCGCGCGGTTTGAAACCGCAAAATTGTGATGCTATTCAGACACCGGCGGTTATTATGCGATTCTCGTGCAGTCCAGGAATAACGTCAGTTTGAAAATGGAGGTCGACGAAGAAGTGTGTTTACTGTGGTTGCTCCTTAAAAAAAAGAAAAGAGAAAGGCGGTATTGGGTGCATCCAATATTATGTGACCGACTAGTCCATGGTCAGTTCGTAACGTTATATCCCAATTTAAGAATGTATGATGAAAAATTTTTTGCCTATTTGAGAATGTCAATAAAATCTTTTGATGAACTAATTGAACTGATCAGGCAAGATATTTCAAACTCTGGAACGCATATGAGGCCAAGCGTGTCACCGGAAGAAAAACTCGTAATGACTTTAAGGTAAGATTTATTTATTGTTCTTCAAAATCAGCATATATATTTCCTATAACAGTAGACGACTGAGAGCCCGGACTAAATTGTGATGGTGATGCGGGCGGAATTACAGTAGGAGATGATCCAGATGTAGTAAAATATCCTTGCGGGTTTTTATACTGTTGTCCTTGCCAATATGAAGGTGTGATCTGCTGAGTAATGTAGCGAACAGGGGGCTGTAAGATTTGTCCTTTTTGGATCACTTGAAGTAATTCGATTTTAGTCGCTATACGCTTATTTTCTGGTACTTTTTTGAGTTCTTTATATAACGACAAACAAAAGAGTTTATCGTCATCTTGTTTAGTAATACTATTTTCTTGAAGTTCATTCTGAAAATGTTGTCGGGACTCGATGCTTTTTTCTATTAAAACAGCTAGTTTTTCTTCCGGCACTTGTGTTTTCTTACGTTTAGGGGGACGTATTTCAATGGCTTCGGTTGCATCAGCGTTTAGTTGACTTGTCTCCTCACTTTGCCTTTTATTCTGTTCTTCCATATTAGTTGTAGTGTCTTTAATACTTACACTATTCTGCAGGAAAGAAAGTCTTGAAAAATACATATATCGGGCTGTTTTACGAGCACCTGAACCAGAAGGAGTTGCTTTTTCTTTTTTATATTCTTTATTGTAGCAGTCTCGTATGTTTTTCCATTTTTTTTGGAGTTGTGTACCTAAAAATAATAATATTAATAATAATTTTCTTGTTTCAGATATCTTGGTACAGGTTGTTCATTTGCAGAACTTAGCTACAATTATCGCCTAGGAAAATCGACGATTACAGGAATTGTCCGCGAAGTATGTAAATCATTGTGGAATAAGTTGGTAAACAAAGTCATGCCCGAAGCGACTGAAGATACCTGGAAGACAATAGCACGAGACTTTGAGAGATATGCAAATTTTCCAAATTGCATTGGTGCTATAGATGGCAAGCATATCCGAGTTATAAAGCCTGTTGATTCGGGATCTTTGTATCATAACTATAAACATTTCTTTTCCATAGTGCTCTTAGCACTTTGCGACGCCAACTATTGCTTTACTTATGTTGATATTGGGGCTTATGGCAAAAGCAGTGATTCTGCTATATTTAAAAATTCTTTATTTTATAAACGATTGACAGAAAAATCATTAAATATACCAACACCTAAACCAATATCTAATGTAGACCCAACACCAATGCCTTATGTTATAGTTGGAGATGAAGCCTTCGGTTTAGCAGAAAATTTAATGCGTCCATATTCAGGTAAATGTTTACCATATGAAAAAAGGATTTTTAACTATAGGTTATCGAGAGCCCGACGTAACATTGAGTGTACTTTTGGTATTTTGGCGAACAAATGGCGCATCTTTCATAGGCCTATAAATGTAAACATAGATTTTGCTGAAGACATAATAAAAGCCTGTTGCATTCTACACAACTATGTGCGGACTAGAGATGGTGTAAAATATAAAGATACTTTATATACTGCACCACTGACTAGTCTCAATACGTTGCATGCGGGAAGAGGGGCACCGTTACCTTTGAATATCAGAGATAAATTCGCTCATTACTTTGTGAACGATGGGCGTGTTCCATGGCAAGACACAAAAATATAGCTAAAACTAACATACTGTTCTTGAAAGATTTAGGTACTTAACTAATATCGTTGTGACTTTTATTTTAAAAAATGCTTGAAATGTCTGCATGAAACAGCCGAAGTTTGTTTATAGGTATTTAGTTAAGTACCTAAAGTATACCGAGAGTATAATATATTAGCGCTTCATAATAATAATTATTATACGAGTAATATGTAATAATTCTGTCAGTTCATTTAAGTGAATAAACCTATTTACTTAAAATATTCTTTTTTTCCAATGTGTCTTCACAATTTCCAAATATCTCCACTAACTCTTGCCAAGCTTGGTTCTTCATAATTTTATTTGAGTAATCTACACACTGAAAATTCCATATTGCAGGTCTCTTTTCCACTTCATCAATAAATAGTTCAGTATATCGATTCTGACAGACGAGTTCTTGGTAGACACGTGTGTTTAGGATTTTTCTGTGTATTTTAAGTGATTTCGAGTGATTGTTGACTCTTCTGTGTCTTGTTTTTGTCTGAGTGTGTTGTCCTTGTGTTAGTCAACAGGTTTGTACTGTGTTTGTCTAGCTTTAAGTTTTAATTTATCCCTTTATCCACGATGGATAAAAATAAGCCCCCGGATCCTGTCCCTCCAGATATTCCAGTTACTCCAACTCCTCCGTCCCCAAACCCGCTATCTCAATTCGCGGATGTAGTATGCAGTGTGACACAAATGGATGTTTCAACACCCCAAAATCCCCGCAAACGTCTCGGAGACGAAGACATTTTATCACTGTCCCTCCCTACCAAACAACTGAAAAGTCAAATTGGACGTTCCAAATATTCAGTTTTAGATAAAGCTCCTTATGTTGTGCACGTTTCACGCATAGAGAACCAACCAAACGCTGGCACCACCCTTCACCCGGTTATCTTTGGGAAATTACTACTCGTCAATAACGTAGCGAACGTTGTTCGCGGCGGTGTTACCAAAGTTGGCAGAAACCGTGTCTCAGTAGAGTTTGCTTCCCCTCAGGATGCAAACTCTTTCCTAGTTAACAACCTGTTGTCTAAACATGGGTACTCAGCAGCAATTCCAACATTTAATATAACCAGAATGGGCGTTGTAACTGGTTTTCCCGCTGGTATTTCAGAAGAAGAAGCTCTGACCTACTTAACTGTGCCCTCAGGTTGTGGGCGTATACTCAAAGTACGACGTATTAATAGGAAAGTACAAAAAGACGGTACGAATGAGTGGAAGCCGACTGAAACATGTGTCCTGACCTTCGATGGACAAGTCCTGCCTAAACGGGTTTACTGTTGCTATACTTCTCTCCCTGTCGAGCAATACATATACCCGACAATCCAATGCCGCAAATGTTGCAGATTTGGTCACGTAGCTAACGTATGCCGGTCTAGACCTCGCTGCAGTAAATGTGGCCACGATCACCCAGGTGATGGTTGCAGCATTTCTGAGGGTGAGGCTTTCTGTGTGCTATGCTCGGGTAATCACTATGCAAATAGCAAGTCATGCCCTGAGTATGGCAGGCAGAGGGCCATCAAAACTGTCATGGCGGAAAAAAACATCCCTTATGCTGAGGCTAACAAGGCTATTCCATCAGTCTCCCGCAACTATGCCACCGCAGCAAAAACTCCAATTTCTCAGTCCTATCGTAAAACAGTGACTCTAAAACCCAAGACACATGCCCCCCTTTCCCCATCCTATGATAAAGCTGCTCACCATCAAATAGTTAGTTCTCCCCAAACCACACAGCCCAATGGCTGTTCTCTTCAAAATAATGTTTCTTCCAATAATAGTTCTTCTATTATTGACCTACTGATTAATCTCATCCCTATTATTATTTCTTCTACTTCTAACAACCATTTACCGTCCAACGTTGCCGACCAAATTGTTTCTCTACTTTTAAATATTAAAAATGGCGTCTCGCCAAACCTTCCTTCAGTGGAATGTGAGGAGCGTGTGGCATAAAAAGCACGACCTCATATTCCTATTAAATAAGTACAAGCCACTGGCTTGTTCTATAGCTGAGACTTGGCTTACCCCAAGCCTCAGCTTCCGTATGCCACATTTTAATATTCTCAGATGTGACAGATCTGATGGCTATGGAGGATCGGCTCTCCTAGTCAACAATCGGGTACCTCTTTCTCCGTTCCCCTTACCTTCGCTCACAGGCGATATGAGTATTGTAGCAGGAAGGGTCGAAGGTATCACAGTGTTTTCAGTTTACATAGCTCACCCTAAACATGAATTCTTAACTCTTTTGAGAAACATACTCTCCAATGTTAATGGACCAATTCTGGTTATGGGTGACTTCAATTGTCACCATTATAGATGGGGATCTGAGCGCTGTGATGCCTTTGGTGTGGCTTTGGTTGATATCTTGGACGATCTGGACCTATGCATCCTCAATAATGGTTGCCCAACACGCAGATCCTCTCCCGGTCAACAAAAAAGTTGTGTTGACTTAACATTCTGCTCGGTTGAGTTGGCGTTGTCAACCAATTGGGAATGTACGTCCCTGTCGCATGGTAGTGACCATTACCCTATTGTTATATCCTTAGTCAATAAGACATATTTAGAAAAAACTTCTCCTCCACTCCTGAAGTATAATTTGTCCAAACCAGATTGGGATAGGTTTGCTTCACTATTGGAGGACAAGATTGATGTAATTCCAAATTTAAATTCAGTTTTTATAGATCATACTGGTCACCACCATGCCGAGATCTGTTGCGAGGAATTTGTTACAGCTTTAACCTCCAGTGCGGATGCCTGCTTCCCTGTTAAGAATAGTGCCCGCAACAAGATTCCCTCCCCTCCTTGGTGGGATCCAGAGTGCACTTCTGCGATCAAAGAAAGGAAAGACGCAGAGAAACGTTATAATAGAGATATGAGTACTGAGAATCTCCTCACATATTTGCAAATTAATGCTAAAACAAAACGTCTTCTCCGTAAAAAGAAACGCATGGGTTGGGTTAACTTCTGTACTTCCTTATCTCCTGCTACTCCAGCATCATTGGTCTGGAAAAAGATAAATAGGTACAGACGAGGGTGCTCACCATCAATCTCCTCACCAATGACCAGGGAAACAGCTGAACTTTTTTTTGACAGAATTGCTCCTCAATACGTACCTCACTCATCTGAATTATTCAATATGCCCATGCAAATTACTTCACAGGACCCATTAGATGTGCCATTTACTTTGGAAGAACTGAATGTGGTGCTCAGGCATGTTCGGGACTCAGCCCCCGGAACTGATGGAGTGCCATACTCTTTTATTGTTCATTCTGGAGAGAAGGCTAAAGTGTACTTCCTGAATATCATTAATTTTTGTTTCAATCATGGATGGGTTCCAGATCAATGGAAACTCCAAATCATCATTCCCTTATTAAAGCCAGGCAAACACGTCGATGACCCGAATGGCTTCAGACCAATCGCTCTGTCCTCAGTCTTGGTAAAACTAATGGAACACCTGATCAAAAACCGACTGGAATGGGCAGTCGAGTCACGAAATTTACTGCCGAACTATCAATTTGGGTTTAGGAAGGGTCTCGGCACAATGGATAGCGTTGGCGTTTTAGTCACGGATATCCGTCTAGCGTTTTCAAAGAACGAATCCGTTGTTGCCGCTTTCCTCGACATCTCCTCCGCATATGATAACGTTCTTCTTCCCGTACTCAGGCAGAAACTGCATCAGCTGAGACTTCCGGTTAAGATAATAGAATTCATATGTGGACTGCTCAAGTCACGTTCATTGGTTCTGAGAGTCCAGGGAGAACATTTTGAGAAAAGGCAGTCATGGAAGGGACTCCCACAAGGGTTCGTCCTCAGTCCCCTTCTTTATAACTTGTACACTGCAGATATTGGCTCCTGCCTGAATAGTAACTGTCACATTCTACAGTATGCAGATGACCTAGTTCTCTATGTGACAAATTCCTCAATTATAGACGCGGCGTCATCTCTTTGCCTCTCTCTGGACTCTTTGAATCAATGGCTTTTAAATCACGGCCTGACATTATCAGCACCAAAAAGTTCGGCAGTAATTTTCTCCCACAAAAGACTGATCCCACAAATATCAGTGGATATTTCAGGCCATGTTATCCCCTTAGTAAATTATGTTAAATTCTTAGGCGTTTTCCTTGACTCAAAATTAAAAGGTACTCAGCATATAAATTTATTGATAAAAAAATGTGAAAGAGTAGTTTCGATTTTAAAGGTTCTTGCGGGTGTCTGGTGGGGTGCCCACCCCTATACAATGAAATTGGTGTATAACGCTTTAATTCGCAGTATTTTAGATTATGGAACGTTCCATTTAGTCCCTTGCAACAAGGGTGCCTTGGCTGGGTTAGACAGGGTTCAGTCAAAGTGCCTTCGGATCATCACTGGTTGCATGAAGTCTTCTCCCATTAACGCGTTGCAGGTCGAATGTGCTGAGCCTCCCCTGGCTTTGAGACGGCAGTATTTAGCCTCTCGTTTTCTGGCTAGGGTAACACCTAGAACCTCGCACCCCCTTTTAGAAAGATTGACTGAGCTTGATGCACTATGCAGAAACTCAAACTATTGGAAAAATAAAGAACTCCCCCTCATTATTAAAGAATTCCGCCAAATTCAAAATTTAGAAAGCCCCATAGACCAGTACTCCACATTACCCCTCTTTAGCTTCTTCTATAATGTCCTATCCTTTATTCCGAATATCCTTTTTGACATCGGCATCTTCAAAAACTCCCCTTCGGCGAATTCGAGATTCGACGCGGTGGTGGGAGAACGATGGATCGGTTTCCAAAGGTTTTTCACTGATGCTTCAAAACTTAGTGATATTGACTACACTGGTGCTGCAGTTTATTATCAAAACTCCAGAATTATTTTGCAATATAGGTGCCCTAAGGAGTCCTCTGTGTTTACAGGCGAGTGTGTGGCTTTATTAGAGGCTTGCCTCTTTATAGAGTCACACCACAACATTGACAAAGCAGTTATTTTCACAGACTCTCTTAGCTGTCTGCAGGCCCTAGTTCAGAACCCCTTCAAAAGTAAATCGCATAGCTCTTTAATTTTAAAAATTAAAAAGTCTTTATTTTCATGTACGAACAATCAAAAAGAGGTTCAGTTAGTTTGGATACCTGGTCATTGCGGCATCAAGGGAAATGAGTGCGCTGATGCTTTGGCTAAAGATGCCTGTTCATCAGCGTTAGCTGATCTCGCCCACAATACCCATCAGGGCTATGACCTGCTTAACCTACCTAAAGGTAGACTTCAATCAGCATGGCAAGAGGAATGGAACATTTCTGGAAGACAAAAGGGAAGGTTTTATTATGCAGTCCAACCAATTATAAAGCCTAAACCTTGGTTCTTTCCTTATAAAAAAATCTCCAAAACGGTTATCTCGGTTCTCTGCCGTATCCGACTAGGTTTTTGTTGCTCCCCTGTTTTCCTGCACAAAATTCGTGTTCGTGACTCCTCTCTCTGCGAGTGCGGTTTGGACGAAGGCACTCTGGACCACATTTTCTTTGAATGTAGAAACAACCTCCCTCCTTTGGATTTATATAGCCGTCTCCACGAATTCAAGATCCCTCTCCCAACTAATTTCCCTTCTCTATTGACTTATCCCTCCCCTGAACTGCTCCTGGCGCTGATGATCTTCATCCGCCACAACAACATTAAACTTTAACCTGTCATGTCTGGCTGTGGTATATGTTATTTTTTATGTTCTAACAATATAATGTATATATTTACTTTATCTTTTTGTTTGTTTCAGTCCTGTCCTGTACCTACTAACCCAACAAGATCTACATTGTGTTCGACTATATCAATCGAGGATCCAGTTTTTTTTGTCTTTTTTGTTGCATTTTTTTTTTTTTAGTTCTAATCATGCACACTTGTTTCTCCAAGTCGCTCTTGACACTGGCAGAATAGTCGACATCGTCTTGACTTGCCATTTGAGAAAAATAGAATAGAATAGAATAGTTCAGTATCGAAACGATCCAATGCCATGGTAGCGAATTCACAACCTGTGACGTGCTAACCACAGACTACATAGAGATACTACGTATCAGACTGCCAACTCCCGAACAAAAATTTTCGCCGTAGGCTTTTGACTTTTGTCGTATGACGTTACTTTTTTTTTAAATCACTGTTGCTCAATGGCAAAGGAATAATCGTATACAGCCTAAAACGCCGTACTTGATATTGCTATACTACTGAAACTTTTCTGAAATAAATTTTTGAAAAAAATAAAATAAAACAAAGAATTACATATTAAAACATTTATTTTTCAATTTCCTTTTAAATTTTTCGAATGCTTGTTTTTGCATCGCACGCAAATAACGAAAATCGTTAAATTAAATTTGTTAAATAAATTATCATATTGCACCAGTTCATTATTGTAAACCTTTTGACACAACATTATTTTTTATGAGCATTGTGTTCCTATGATGCATTTGTTAGTTAGTCCCTTTGGATGGGTAATTTAGTTTTTTTTTTCTGCCGTATATTCTTGATGGTTTATCGGTCGCCTCTTTCCAAAACATGGTGAGGTGATTTTTCTACATCTGCTCAGGATTTTCACAGGTCTTCCATCTGCATAATGAGCTGGAAAAGAAGAAACATGTTTAGTATAAAGAAATATTATGAACCTCGGAGTGGGTGGATGAGTAGTAAGGTAGTGTAAACCAGTGAAAACATTATGTTATTATGTATTCAGTAAAATATATTATTTTAGCATGTAACTGTACAATGAATTTTCTTCCTACCAGGCGGTCAAAATTTAGCACCTATACTAAATAAAAATTTGCAAAACGTTTATTTTTATACTAGCCATCGCCAGCGGCTTCGCCCGCGTTTATGACGAAAATTAATTAACAGGAATTTAATCCTGGGGTAAAAGGTATCATAATAAGTTAAAATAATCTGAGTAACAAACATCCATCTATCCTTACAAACTTTGGTATTTCCAATATTAGTTAGAAGTAAGGTTAAGAAAGCAAGAAGTAATGATAACTGATGTTGTTTCATCATAATATTTACCGGTATACTGACGAGTTGTTGTTCCACTCAAAATCTCATCTTCACTACAGGGAAAGATAGGCACTGCCAATGAGACGAGAATTAGACGTAATGAAGTTCTTTTTGAAGTGCTTTGACAAACAAAAAGCTTCGGAAGTTGTTCAGGTGATAACGATTGCAGTCTTGCAGATCATCACGGTTTAGTTTAGACACTTTAACCACACAGCGAGTCTTTTCTCATTACACGGGAAATGATGCCATAATGAAAAGTATTAAAGACGACCAGAAACATCGCGGCGCATCCATGGCGCTACGTCGAGCGTTTCGTTGTACGATCGTGGTGCTAACCGCGCGGTTTCCGCCACGCAACTGAACGCGAAGTAAAGACTCCATAGTAATAGAAACGCGCGGGAGCAGCGCGATTCTATTTTCTGGCGGTTGGGTTGCGGTAACCGCGCGGCTCGATCAACCGCGCGGTTATGTCTGAACAGGCGCTTATTAAGCCTCTGTTCAGACACGGCGGGAACCGCGCGATTTCAGAATCGCAGGGAAATCGCATGAGTCTTATTTGTATGAGTTATTAAGCAATCGTTCAGACATAACCGCGCGATTCCCGCGCGGGAATCGCGCGGTTATGTCTGAACAGGCGCTAACTCATACAAATAAGACTCGCGCGATTTCCATGCGATTCTGAAATCGCGCGGTTCCCGCCGTGTCTGAACAGGCGCTTATTTATGATTATAGGCTAGGTTGACGCCAAACATAAAAATAGAAAATGGATGAATAGATATTTGTAATTCAATCACACCAGAAGAGTAACGGTTATCTTTTATCCCTGTGTTTTCGTTCCCGTGGGATATTTTGCTAACTACCAGGGTAAAACCACTGTCAAAAAAGTAAGTACAACAACATAATCGCGATGCTAACTATGTCTGATAAATTATGCTTTCTGTTATGAAAACTTCTAGCTTTATTTCATTTCTTACATCCCATTTCATATTTCATCAAATCACGGTCACAATCTACTTTATTTTCTGTCGTATAATTTATTATACGGAATAATTCTAACCAATTTCGCGGGTACCTCTGCGTAGTTGCGACTAACTTAGAAATTCTACGTTTCGTTTGCGTAACAAAGTTTGTATTATCATAACAACATTATGTATATCTCTATCCTAGAAATCTTTGTATATTCATGTGGTTAGGTTTATAATATTTCCATTTTGTTTATGCAATAAGTACCTAATTCACTAAGTATTGCGGACTTTAAATATATTAGGTTGTATAACTATTTTCAAGTACTAGATGCAGAAAAGAATATAGTTTCAAAAATTCTAACAAGTACACAAAGAATGGGTCGCGGGACTTATCTCATTACCGTGACCCCGGAACATAAACGGCTATTGAAGGGGTGGGAGGACTCATTTGATGATTTTACCACGTTAAAAAAAAGTACAGAAAGAATGGCAGCATTGCCACGTTGAATGGTACTGCTAATTTATTTACCAAAGAATAGGCCTCTGCAGGAGTAACATGATCAATTTTATCTCTATTCTACCAAGAATAGACGAAGTTATTCCTACACAATTCGACTATTTTCTCTTGCGAGATCGTGGCACAAACTGTAAACCACTTATCCAGGAACATTTCTTCCTTATATTTTGAACATTGCCACCCTTTTTTTTTTTTTTTAGGTGGTAAAATCATCAAATGAGTCCTCCCACCCTGGGTGGGGCGGAAGGGACTGTTAGACTCTTACTGACTAAAATCCACCCGTGTTCCTTCCTATGCCCTTTACGTTCCGGGGCCACGGTAACCTGGGTTAAGAAAAAACCCGCGACCCCAGCAGGCATTTGGCGCGAAACACGACGCGCCACCGACCCGGGCTTGGTCCTTGGTCGGACGGCGAGCTACCCATCACTCACCGTCCGCAAGCCCGCTCCGCCGCTGTGCCCTCTGCTGATCAGAGGGACAAGCGTTGGACCATCCACACGACAGGCTATTCGCATACGGGCAAAGAGACCACTTAGGCGCACAGTGCCTAAGGAATAGTGTTTGCCCGCATCCCAGGGTGCACCGGCCCGAAAAACTGGTCTTCCCCCCGGACGTATCCGAGAAGGAACTCCAGTCCACGGGCGCACGTGGAGGTTTCCTGTCATAGCACCCCAACATTGCCACCCTTGAAAAAAAGTAAAAATCTTTCTTTCGTTCTGTCACTGTGTCTTTTCTTTTCTCGACAATCCCGTTTCTACGGTGCCATTATGATACGCATGCTGTTCTGTATAGAATCGAACAAATTTTTGTGTTTAGCTTTGGTCGTAGTGTATAAATCCCAAACTAAACATTTATTTTTCTGCGCCTTTTGAGGTTTTCAGCACCTGCATCACGCGCATCGTAAAAATGATTTTGGAGGACAGAAAAATTCAGCTTACGAGTGGGATTTGAACCCGCGTCTTCTTGCCACGTTAGCGTAAAACGTTTAGTTCAAAAGATCCCAAATACTTAGAAGACTCAACTTCTAAGTGTGAGTTCGGGTTGCCCAATTGGTAAGGCGTCTGAAGTGCTTATCCAGAAGACGTGGGTTCAAATACGACTCGCAGCAAAATTTTTCTTCCCACAAAAATCATCTTTAAAAAAATACATCATTGGCAATAGACAATTACTTAACAAGGCTATCTATCTACTTAAAACTTATCAAAAACCTTTTTTATTATTATCATCTCCTCATAATTATCAACTCACTACTATATTTTTCATCTCACTAGTTTCATAACACCATTTTAATTACAAAAGTGCTTTTAAGACGGAGAGGCTGCCGGCATAACGTCTGCAAAAATATTAAAATTGAGCCTAGAATTCTTGAAAAGTAGGTCAGGCTATAAGTTTGGGTTAGAGAGGAAATTCACAGGCTTTTGAAAGTTTTGAATCTTTTATGACGCCAGCTCTACGTAAAGCTTCACTTCTCTGTCCATTGATCTGTACGTTCTTGTTATAAGTGTGTCAATTGCAATTTTTGATAGTACGGTTGGCGCAATAAGTCTGCCGGGGTCGCGGGACTGATTTATCAGGTTATCGTGGCACCGAAACGTAAAGGGCTTTTGAAAGACCGTCAGGAAAGGAAACGATAATTTATGTACGTATCGCATCATAAGTTTTGAAGTACCTTTACAGTAAAAGTGTGTCATATAGTCAATGTTACAGTTACTATCTTTACTTTTTTCTTGACCTCAAAAATTACACCACATGTAACCTACGACACCTATATGTGTATACCTAACATGCTACCTATTACTCATATAAATAAATGTGAAAGTTTTTGAACTTTCACACAAAAAGAAAACAGCACGGAATTTGTGGAGTTTTTGATTATATGAAATACAATTCTTATAATCATCAAAACATTATATGGACTCATTTGATGATTTTACCACGCTAAAAAAAAAGGGTACGGTCTACTGTGACTCTATTGAAGTTAGTGTAAGACAAAATAGGAAAGAAGGTCTGTCTTATTTTCATCATAAAGGCACGCTACGGCGATCCCAAATAAATTGAAGTAAAGTCAGAATGTTCCTGATGGAAGGTTTGCGTATACACGTCTCAAACAAAACAAACAACTTGTCCTTATTCGAGAAAATTGTCATGCAACTGTAATTCTTTTACCAAAAATTTTGGATCACGATGTAGCATGGTCATAATTTATAAAAACTATTAAAAAACATTCGACAGTTTGTTTGTAGGTAGTAAACTCCAGAACTACTGATTCAATTTTGAAAATTTTATCTATGGTAACAGAGAAATACGATACCCCATGGTAAGATCTGGGTGTCAGACTTATATGAGCTTCTGACTTCAGTTACAATTACTTTCAAAGATCTACAAATGACAGCCGGAGCTTTACGTGCTTTATGAGGCACGGAGGAAACTCGTTTATGTCAGATGGTCACCATCCACAGACCAACCTCGGCAAGTGCGACTTAACCCGGAAGATCGGCCTGTGCGGCCGTAATTATTTAGCCACGGGCTCCTCTACACTACACGTACTTTAATGAAAAAAAAAACAATCTGTAAATAATTGCGTTATTAAACCCAATTAATTCCCCAAGCTTAAGTACCTAACTGAAGCAAGTACACGCGTTAAGTTGACCACTATAACAAATAAAACACCCTTTTTCACTTAATTAACCCCTTTCTCGACATTTGCACGGCATGTTTCGTAACATTGCGTTGTGAAATTAATTAAAAAAATCGTTTGACATTGTTGATTAAACACAATGCCTCAAACTGCAAGTCAGGATTACTGTAATTAATTAATATTCAGTTGTGCACTACAATAATGAAATATT
This sequence comes from Agrotis segetum, assembly GCA_036375495.1. Lineage (NCBI taxonomy): Eukaryota > Metazoa > Arthropoda > Insecta > Lepidoptera > Noctuidae > Agrotis > Agrotis segetum. The sequence continues at coordinate 1,272,439 of JAQSVV010000004.1, read as the reverse complement.
GATTGTCCACCCACTCACAGATACAATATTACGGTAAATATTTACGTGAAAGGCTATTTGTAGACTTTCGTAAGCAGTGTATATTTTAACCTTTTGTAAATTACATTGAACATTTTCATGTTCGGATTTATTCATTTAAACGTATTGGGATACTCGTATACGCACATAAGCCACAGGTTACATAAAACGATTTCTGAATATTTTCAATTTTCAATAAAAGATTGTCATGAAAAGTTTTTGATTTCAAACCATTTTCTGTTCAGCGTAGTTGGCGCGTGGTAGGTGGTGGCTGTGGGCACTGGGGCTCGCGCGGGTCCCTCGCGGCCCGATTTTCATAATAAAACCATCTCGCTAAATGGACCCGCAGCAAATGTTGTCATTTCGCGCTCTCCCATGGCCCCTGCCAATTTGTTTTATACATTTTTTTCTTATTTCTCCACAGATAAATTATTGATTTCGGTCCGTGCAGAAAAACGAAGGTCACTTTAGTCTATTTCGTAGACGAAAAATATTTCACAACATTTCTTCCTCATTCTAACTAAAAGTATAATTACGCGAAGAGCTTGGTGGTTTGTTACCTTTTCACACCCAAACCACTAAACCGATCATACTGAAATGTATAAATTACGTTTTGAGGTGTGCAAAAACGGATATAGAGTAGGTACCATTCAATCCGAAAGAAAGAACTGTTGCGTGTCGTTTATAAGATTTAATTATATACAAGCATCATGTAACCTGAACTAACTCTGAAATTCAAAAACGAATCCACGGACAAAATCTAATAGTCACAAAAAAAATCTTTACATTCAAGTATTTAAAATCCCTTCAAAGCAAAAGTCAAAACCATCAAAGAAAATAACAAAATATCTCCACTTTGACGACCCCACTCAATAAGAAAAAAAAATCACTCAAAGAATCCATGATCTTTATAATATTTCAAACATATTGACTTATAAGTAGATACAGGATATCCTTGTTTAAGCCAAGTTACCTGTCAGATGGAGGATAAAGGAAAAGTGTTGGGTATCGGGGTCGCGTCGCGTCTCGCGGTGAAGCGTCCTCGAGTGCGGACGCCCCGCGGGCACAAAGAACTTAGATTTCTTTAATTTATGACAGCTTTATGTAATATCGCCAACGGTATTGTCTGTCTGGGTACTGTTATTTATCAAAACACATTTTTAAAGGAATGAAGTTTATAATTTCGAATGTTTTAGCTAAGCCCTCCCCGATCTCTAGTTGGAGTAAAATTAATAAAAAACCATTTTAAAGGTCAAAAATTCTGCAACCTACTATGATTTTCACAAGAGAACCTATTTATTTCCGTTTTTCTGATTGTTTCAATAAATAAACCATAAGAACAGTTGGATTTTAAAGTGTAAGTAAGATAACATTTAGTACAAAAATCTTTGATACTTTTCTCAAAGTTCCATCGTAAGTGAGTTTCTAGGAATCATTTTTTTTTTAGACTTTTTGCACACTAAAATAATAACACGTGTCAAAATTGTAACCCGTAGAAACACTTTTGATACATACCGTACGCTTTAAAGCCTGCTCTACACTACTCGTGAAGTTGGTCGAAGTTGACCGAATACGATAGTGTAGAAGAGCACTTCGCTTCGCTTCGTACAACTTCGGCTCGCTTCGGGCGACTTCCTTTTGTTGTCGGTTTTTGCGACCGAGTCAAAGGGCACAATGGTGACGCAAGCAACTTCGCGAGTAGTGTAGTCACATACTTCGGGACTTCGATCAATTTCGACGAGTACTTCGTCGAGGCAACTTGATAACTCATATAATAACTCATACCATTTTATACCTAAGAAATCATAAAAAAGTGTTACATCTGTTCCCTTTTCCATCAAACAAGATACAAGTAGGAGAGAGAAAATCGTATACTGTTATAGCAATCATATTTTCACATTTATTTCTGCCTCGTAAATAATAAAAAAATCTTGTTTATGTTCTGAATAATCGTATGCCCGAATCTGAAAATATTGCATCAAACAAGAAGTAAATATTGTTATCAAAAACTCCAAAGTATAATTAATACTTTAATTAAAACCCATCTGGGCGAAGTTAATTAAATCACAGATGAATTATGGTCGCAATGCGGAATATTTACAAATTTTAATGATGGCCGCTTTTGTTTTGTTCAAAGGTTTGAAATAATAGTTGAATATTTTGCATTAATACGAGTATTTCAGCTGAAATCCTTTTGTTTGCCGAGAGCGTTATTAAAGAATAACTTTGCTTTTACTTTGTAAACAAAAACAGTTGACTATATTTGTTACAATGTTAGCCTTGTCCTGAATCGATTTTCAAGGTCTTTGAATTTAAAAAAACCGGCCAAGTGCGTGTCGGGTCACGCACAGTGTAGGGTTCCATAGTTGCCCATTAAAATACTTATGCGAACTAACTACACTGATTCGCTGAATTTAATTTAAAAAAAAAAAGAATTTTTAAAATCGGTCCAGGAGTCTTTGAGAAATCAGGGAAAATACATAAGAAAAAAGATTACGACGAATTTAGAACCTCCTCCTTTTTTTTGAAGTTAGTTAAATAGTTGACGATAAAAACCTACCTATCCCCAAAAAACATACCTATTAAAGCTGTAAAAATAAAGTTGACAAACTTAGGAGTACATTTGCAGTTGAAGAGCATGTTCTCCGATACATTTTGTTTAAGAAAACATATTAGCCAATTACATTTAATGAATTGGTCGACTATTACTCGTAAAGTTGTAAAGCCTACTTAGTCATGATAATTTTCTTTTAAACGTCGTTATATATTCTACTGTTGTGAATTTTTTCACACCCCCAAACATAACCGTTAAGCTGGTAGAGGGGGGGGACACTCGAATCGAGCAAAATTTAGCACATTAAAGCTTAATATTTCACAAACGAATTTTTTTCTCAAAAAACTGTTAATGGAAACTATAATTATTTTTTAAAGGCCTTTTTAATGATACCCCACACTAAGGGGTGCGCCAGAAAAAAAACCTCACTTTACGTGTAAGTACAGGAGGTACCCTAAAAAAAAATATTTTACGAGATTTTATTTTACCACTTTTTCGGCACAACAAATCCGTATATTTACACCAAATTACAGCTCTCTAGTACTGTGCGTCTCTGAGCTAAACTGCGGACAGACGGACGGACGGACGGACGGGCGGACGGACGGACGGACGGACATGGCGAAACTATAAGGGTTCCTTGTTGACTACGGAACCCTAAAAAGGTTATCTATTATATTTAAGTATAACTAGATAAGGATAAGACTATATAAGGTCTAGCAAATGGCAGTTCTAAGCGACAGAAAGAGAAAGGGCGACGGAAAAAGCCGATTCCGCGTCGATTGATGTGGGAGCACCCTAAGTAGTAAGTACCTGATACATTTCCTGTCAACGTTGTGGACAGCTTGCAGTCCGTATATACAATAATTTTAACTACTTTTCTGACCACGACCCTCCCACTCAGTCATCGTCAGCCTATTAATGTTCCCACTGCTGGGACAAAGGCCTCCTCTCTGTGAGAGGGAGTGGGCCATAATCCACCACGCGGGCCCAGTGCGGGTTTCCTCACTTGATAATTATGATACTTAACTCGTGATCAGACTTCAATTATTCAACCTCCATAGGTCTGCAACCCAAATCAAAAGTAACGCAAGAGTGGTTTTAGTTTTTAATGAAATATTCAAATTCAGGAGAATCTATTTATGCAAATTAAAGCAACGAGTGCCGTCTCTCGCATGCATAAAACTGTAGTAGCCACTATCTCGTAAACAGATAAATGATCTTCCCTTATAAACATCTTTGTTGAATGCAGAAACCTTTTGCATCAAGACTCTCTTTCTTCTCGTGGTTATCGTAAAATAAAACTGATGATGGTTCTCATCATCGGTAAACATTTTTGTACCACGAAAATGGTCAGCAGTCTCATTCTAATGATAAAGCGTAAAGGAACATGTCGTAATATTTTTTCTTGACTGTTAAAATCATCAAATGAGTCCTCCCTTCCTGAGTGGAACGGACACGGAAGGGGTTAAACACTCTTACTGATTAAAGATCCATCCTATACTTTCAGTAGCCCTTTGCATTCCAGGATCACGGTTACTTTTACAGATGTTTCTGCGAACCCAGCAGCTGAATATTTACTTTATAAAACTTTCAGATTCTACCTAAATGCAAACATTTTATTGCAGGACAGCTGTGAACATTTTATATTATTACTTATCTACCTATCTATTTTCACAGATGCCTATGTACACATACACGTCAATATAGTAAAGCTAATCTATTTGTGTAATGGACAACCCTGCGGCAGCTATGAAAGGGGGACGAGCAAATAAACGGTCAAAACTCTCTGTCAATACATGACCGGCCAACCGTTACCAGTTGCGATGTATCTGTGTTTATTCTACACATAGTTTCCTACGTTTTTGTATCGCACACAGAACCGCAACCATTTTATGAGGTTCGGCGACAGATTGCCCTTTTAAGTGCGGAACTCAACTATGAATAATTCACGAGTGCGTGAAGGGTTACCGCTCCAGACATGAAAATAAAATTTTCGCTGAAAACATCATCTCGTAATTCTGTACGTGCTTCTAAATATCATAGTAAAAAGATTAATGGCTACATTCGTGGTGGCTCTAACAACTTTACGTTTGGAATGGTACGTTTTATAAATCTTTTGGAGAACGATTTTATTACGGTTTATAAGTTGCTTAGATTTAAGTACAGTCACGAGTATGTATACACTAAGCAGTATTCAAAAGCGATTTTCTGCTACCATATTGATTAAACTTTTGCCTTTTTATTAGACTTCTATTCTAAAAGCCATACTATTACGAAACAGATCATGATTCAAAGTGGAAACCAGTAATATTTTAAGAGTAAATTGCATTTGAATTTTGTTATTTGTGTATACATGTTATTGCTCGTGACTGTACTTCTGTACAGTTGAGCTTTATGTATATTCAGGTCGAAATAAGTAATAAGATAATTTTAAAGTATAAATTTTTTGTCTAGTAATTTACATTGACACTAATGAATGAATGAAATGAAGAACAGGATTGTAGCTACGACTTTGTTTGCCGTTTCGAGAAACTAATATGTTTTTTATTTTGTTCATACCTACATTTTATTTTGGTCAATGGATGATGTAAACTTTATCAGCTGTGCTACATATATACATATTCTATGACTTTAGTGTATGTATCGGTGCCCTTGCGACCACACAGGTCAAGTCAGGCAGGGGTCATAGATAAAACTAATTAAAAACTATCAAGGTATGGAATTTTGAAATTGCGTTCAATCAACTTTTGGCAAAGTCACATAATGATGAATCATCAAAGGGGTTTTTTTAATATTAGAGTTACAAAACATACAGGTATCTATACACTCTAGCTACCTATTAGATAATTACTTAAAGCCATTAGTGTGTTGACTAAATTGTAATTTGTTTGTAGTATAGTTCAATGTAATATTTTCCCTAGACACGACTGAATTTAAGTAATATTCCGCTCTCATATTCGGCATTTAAATTATTGTGTTGGTACTCGCAGAGCATATCAGATTGATCAAAGAACAATCTAAGCATCTTACATAATAAAAAAAAATATTGTGTCAGATGTACCTCATTATTATCGACCTATGTAACCTATACAAAAGTCAACATTAATTGATATCGTGAACCTAAAACAATCAAGTATCCGAGCTTTGTGACTTTGAAGAATTTACCAGCGCTGTCTCATAATTTATTTGTTCAACGTGATTGATAAAGCTCAACCATCAAACAATAGGATCTAGTAATATATACCTTTGCTTCGTAATAATAAATTATGTAGCGAAGAAAGTGTACGCGTCGACCGTCTCAAGGGTGTTTCACTGAAATAGAATGAGCAATAGGTCGCGAGAACCGATTGCATTCACAGAACTTATGCATCGATGATGAGTTCCGTCCGGCAACAAGGTTACAGTACAAACCACACAATGTACATCTACTTATGTACTCGTATTAGCCTCGACAACAAGTTAAATTTATTATTAGTTAGTGGCTACCGGTCAAATACACGCGATCGTAAGCGCATTGACAACAATTAAAATTCGTATTTGTTTTCCAGATTTTGTCTGTCGTGAAACTATATTTTCAGCGTAACTTTAAAGTTATTGTCAAACAGACAGGCGAAGCGAATGCGATCCGAAGCGTTTTTTTTTTTATTGAATTCAGTCTCATAGAAAAGCGAAAGTGATCCAATAGTCTATGTGACTGGCTTTAAACAATAAATATTACAAACAACAACGCCTCGCTTCGCGATTGCCACGCCTGTCCGTTCCACAATCATCATCATCAGCCTTTAATGCCCACTGCTCTCCTGTCTCCTGCGCTCTGTGAGAGGGAGTGGGCCGTAAAACACCATGCGGCCCTAGTGCGGGTTGATGGATGTCATATGTCTTCGAATTTTTGATTCTAGGACATGCCGGTGTCCTCACGATGTTTTCCTTGGCCGTTTTGAGAGCAGTGGTGTTGGAATAATTTACACATGTGCCTGGCGGGGTTCGAACCCAAGATTTACAACTCGTAAGTCGGGACGATACCACGGGGCCACCACTGCTGTTTGACAAATAGCTTCAGTAAATGCTGAAAACCCACGCACTTTACCAAGTAATTAATATTAAATTACCTGTTCAGCATACGAATTTAACGTTATTTCTTCAACAGTCGCCAATTAGTAATAAATCAAGAATGACGCGAACGCTTAGTACGAATTAATTCGCTTAGCGTCTCTGTGCCAAAAATATACGGAACGTGGGTTTGTGAACGCGGCTTAATATTAGCATATCAATCAAAATTTCGTGAATTAAATGCGTGTCCCTCGCTAATAGCTGGAGGAATGGGGCTGGCCTTGGACTGGGGACCTGCAGGCTATAGACATTCGTCACGTAATCTTCATGGCTAGGTTTTCATAGCGACTGAGTGATGTGAGCCTGAAGGAAGATGTCACACAGACACGCACACTTGCCAAACAACTATTTTAAGCGTGGCTAATGTGGCTTGATGGCTGGCTTTCTGTGGCATTGTGGCTTATTGAAGTTTGTTTTGCTACAACTGAGCACCGAAGTACTGAATGTTTCGTTGTTTGAATTACTTCAAATCTAATCTATCTGACTTAATATTATAATGTGAAAAGTGAGGATGAATGGATGGATGCTTGTACAACTCTTTCACACAACAATTACAAAACGGATTTGGATGAAATTGGATAGAAAAATGGTTTATATCTGTAAAAGTTATAGAAGTAACTTTTAATAACTTATACGGATTTTGTTTATAGGCTTTGAGGCATTTATAGACTATACATCATCATTGATTTTAACGCAATGCTTCATGTTTCCTGCACACAAAACGTTTGCAAGTCCACTACATAATACATATAAATAAGTATACTACATACATACTAGGTCCAAAAATTTTTCTTCTTTTAAAAACATCCATAAGTAAAGTAGGTGTAAATGTCCCATAGTGCCCTTCATCGCGTCTAATATTTTATTAAAATCAGATATTTTAGCAGCGAATAAAAAGACATGATCCCGTGATCCGTGCTTCATACTTTTTTAAACTTTGTAAATTATGAGCTGATACCAGGAAATATGGCTAGCTGGTTTTCTCTATTTCCAATTTGCTATTTTTCCCACTCGTAAAAAATGGATTCCAGAAAATGTAGGAAGTTTATGATTTCATTGTATAAAATGTTACTTTGTTTCGGATGTATTTATAGACTGCAGATATAATAAAATTGTTGGAATGTTTGAAAACTGATATATATGCACCCTATTCCGTTTGTAATAAATAAATTACAATAGCCGGCAACAATTTAACGAAGAACAATAGAATTTACAACTGCAACAGATGGATAATAATCAGCTATAGCACGGATATAGCACGGAGTCAATTTTTTTTTTTATGGTTAACAAAATCATGAAATGAGTACCCCAACCTTGGGTGGAGTGAAAATTACTATCAGAATTGACTGACTATGAACAAACCGTTATAATGTCGTTCCCTCCGTTCATCCTTCAATTGAATTTTGCGTTCGAGCACCTCGGTAACCAGTTAAGATTATCCTATACTATAATTTAAGCATCTTACAGGTAAACATATTATGATATGTTGTAGATTTTTTAGAATCTCTAACAAGTATGATTTAAAATAAATTACAATGAAAGGTGGCAATAGGCACGGTTGAAACAGTTAGCGATCTTCAGAATATACCTACAGAATATATTATTTTGTAAATAGGTACTTTAAAAAAAAAAGAAAATAATAATAATAAAATGAAAAGCAAAATTACAAGCACAATTGAAATTACAATCCAATTCAAATTCATAGTAAATTCAAATCAGATTAAAACCAAAAAAATCAAGTTTAAATCTAACTTATGCAAAATTAAAAAGGAAATTAAAATTTTAAAAAATTACAACCAATTATTTATAACAATAAAAACTAAATTAAAATGGTCATCAATGATTATTTTTCAACTGAAATAATAGTAAGGATTGTATAACTTAATATGAACAAGATAAAAATACTAACAATGATATTCGATTACAAATAATCTAAGAAGAAAAAAATATTAACATTCCCACAAAACATTACAAAAATATTGGAAAAATGTGTACGACTTACAAACTACGTATTTTCAAACTTTAACCGCAAAAATGATGAAGTTGCTGGCAGCAGCATGAAATAAGATCCGGTTAGCCATCGACGGTAAATTGTTTCCCGCCGAGATCAAACGTATCTCCTGCTGTTTAGAATTTTAATTAAAACTTCACTTCCTTAGTTTTCGCACTTTTATTGTAGAGAACTTATAAAGAGCGGAGTTGAAACCTCATTTTTATAAAATGCATTGCATTTCCATTAGTTTACAGTCTGTATAGGATACCTATGATGTTTAAATACATAATGAACTGAGACTTTAACGGAAAAAGTAGAGATCTGCAGTAGGAAACATTATTTTTTCATTTTAATCCTATTAATATTATAAAGGTGAAAGTTTGTATGTATGGATGTATGGATGTTTGTTACTCTTTCACGCAAAAACCACTGAACGGATTTGGCTAAAATTTGGTACACAGATAGTTTATAACCTGGATTAACACATAGGATAGCTTTTATCCCGATTTTATGTTCCCGTGGGATAATTTTCGAGTTGTAGCGGGTGAAGCCGCTGGCAACAGCTAGTTATTCATAAACAAAACTTGGGCGATTTTTAAAACTTCTTTTACTATTATCAGCGAGATTTGTGGGTCATATTTTTTATAATTCTGCGTGTGGTGAGGCTAGATAGGTGCCTCTAACCTACTACTATGTACATATATAATAATATAGTAATATTATTATATATGTACATAGTTAGCATATCTACCTTTTATTGTTTAGTATATCACTATCTTTACGTATAATAAAATGGGAGATTTTTTTTTAAAGAATAGTTGGGGTGTGATCTACAATCGATACCGAAGCCAAAAATATAGTTTTTAGAATTTTTGTCTGGTTGTCTGTATGTATGTTCGGGATTAACTGAAAAAGTCATGCATGGATTTACTTCAAATTTGGCACAAATATTATTAAGAAGTCAGGTCAACATATAGGCTACATATTATCACGCTATCACCTACGGGAAATGAGCAGTGAACCTTTATTTCTTCAACGCATTCACACAAATGACGCGGCCACGTCGCCGACAGCCGCTTGTACTGAATATCTTAAATATATTTATATCCGTTTCTATAAAATTATGTAGTTACAAAGTAGCAAAACATATTTACTCACATACAGGCCAAACCAATTAGATTTTGGAACGATTCTCGCAAGCTTTCGCCATGTTTGTTTATCTTACAAAAAGCCGCGCAGTGTAAACATTGTTGGTAATTATCCGACTAACACCTCGTGCCCACTGTCAATTAGTTGGGCCAACACCCGTCAGCATGGCCAGCTTGGCCGTTAAGAGTGAACACTTGTCCTGCTAAATTATTCAGGTACTGAGATGAAGATGGACTATAGTACTGATGAGAGTTTTGTTCTAAATAGGTACTCGAAAGAAAGTTTGAATTCATAGTTTCCAGACAACACATCGGAAGTCAGGACAACTGTACCCTTAGCACGAATTTTCAGTATTTGAGACGTAAAGTAAACTGTAATTTTGACAATTTTCAAGGAAAAATTTAGTTCCTTCTTCGCACACCAGAGGCGCTGTTCCATTTTTTCATCCAAGAAACGCTGTAAATACTGTAAAGTAAATGAGTGAAAATTCGTGCTAAGGGTACTGAACCCGGGCACGCCGCAATTGCGGCGGTAAGACCCCTCTTTGAGGAGTGGCTGGAGAGAAGTCATGGCGTCCTGACCTACCGCTTGACGCAGGTCCTCACCGGACACGGAAGTTTCGGGAGGTACCTGTGTCTGATGCGAAAGGAGGAGACGCCTGGGTGCCACCACTGCGAAGATCGCCCGGAGGACACGGTGGAGCATACGGTGCAAGACTGCCCAGCTTGGGCGGAGCACCGACGTGTCCTCACGGCTGCGATAGGCGGAGACCTCTCGCGCCCGGCATTGGTTGCGGCCATGCTGCGGGGCGAGACGGAGTGGGAAGCGGTCAGCTCCTTCTGCGAGGCAGTAATGCTCGTCAAGGAGGAGGCAGGCCGCGAGCGAGAGAGGACAGCGTCCTCCCTCCGCCCCAGCCGCAGTGGTAGGCGCCCACGGCGACGGACGTCGCAAGATGATCTCCGGCCACCGTAGGCGCGGGCATGCGGGCAGCGAGTAAAGGGCAACTCGCTGCCCGACCAAGGACCATGCCCGGGTCGACGGCGCGTTGTGTCCCACGCGCGCCTCAAAGAGCGTCAGCATAATGACGGGGCCCCCCTCTCAGAGGGCCAAAGCCTGCCGGGGTCGCGGGATTATTCCCTAACCGTAACCCCGGAACGTAACAGGCTATGAAGGACACCGTGGATTTTAGTCAGTAGAAGTCTGACAGTCCCTCCCGCCCTGCCCGGGGTTGGAGGACTCATTTGATGATTTTACCACGCTAAAAAAAAAAAAAAAAAGGGTACTGAACCAGCTTTTAGAATCTGTTTTCGTGAGTTCTTACTTCCTACTGATAACTGCTGTTTAACCCTTTAACGCACACCATAACTTTTTTTCGAATTCTTAGTATTTTGTGATTAATACATATTCCTTGCTGTAAATCATAATGACATGTTTTTGAAAAAAGACCTGAAAATCTTTGTTTTTCGAGAAAATCATGAAAATCATATGGCCAGTAAACTGGCCACTGCACGTTCCGAGTCACTCACCATCACAGCAATATCACTGGCCAGTAAAATGGACACTAGAAAGAAAGAAAGAAAGAAAGAAATAACATTTATTGGGACAGACACGGGGCACATTAATAAAATAAAAATGTACAAGCGATTAAAAAAAAAAGTAAAATTAAAATAACCTAAAACTAGGTATTTTGCATAAAATTGTTTGCCCCACGGCTGCTCCAAACAGGCCCAGTTCAGCATAAATGTCAGGCAACAAGTGCCTGACGCTGGTTTTCAACTGGACCTGGTTGAGAGGTGAGTACGTCGAACCCAAGTCGAACCAGTTACGTGTATCTGTATGTATGTGTATATATTAATACTTATTATAGATTTACGTATAAGGGTATAAATAATATATGTGTATATAATATAGATTATGTGTCACAATTAAGAAATTATATATAGTTTAATCATAAATGAATACATAGTGAATATAAAATGATAATAATACATGAAGGAACCTACACAGAAAAGAAAAAGTAAAAAGAATATTTCGCGCGTGCGATGCCGGTGCTTATCAAATTGTTAACCTCGGACAATGCGCTGCAAGCAGCGGAGCGCAGCGGACGGTCGCACGCTTGACACGTTAATACTCTTAGACCACAGAATTGAATAAAATAAAAGGAAATTGCAGAAAAAGTAGACGAATTTGTTGGGGTTAAAAATAGAATAACTTGAAAGTTTGAGTGCTTAGGTGAGTGTATTTTGTTTTATTCTTATTATTTTTACAACATTGTATTGATTTTTATATATTTTTATTGTGGTTTAACGTAAATTTTCGAATAGCAAACGGATTACAAAGAACGAAGATGTGGGTACTGGAGAGTTTATTTTTAATTTTTTTATGATTTCCTTTCAGTGCTCCAACTATGGTGGTACTAAAGCCTCATATTCACAATACAGTGAATGCTTTCCACCCGTTTTGAAAGAGTGGCAGTGTTGCAGCAAGACACTTTTTTGTAAGTAGAAGATGCATTTTATATTGTATTAGCAGCATTATAGACGTTGCGTGATTGGATGAGCAATGAAAAATTTTTTTTTTTTTTTCTTTGGCTAGATCTTCTATACACGATGGCATGTAATCTCAAGACTGCACCCAAGCCTGGAACGGAAGAGGCAGCCAAAAGAAGCATACATCGCCGCGCAAGCGACATACATCGGAATTTTGTCAACAATTAGTGTTATTTTGTGAAGAAGGTACACATCATATTATTGAAATATTATGTTGAACCAAATCTAATTTTCGTTGCTCATTTATTAAATACTGCCGCAGACGGGTTCTGAATGTGTGTATCGTGCCAACCACCCTTATTGGTGGTGGAATATTGTTCCAAACCTTCGATGCAGCGTATCTAAAACTGCCCCTAAAAGCAGCCGTCTTGTGAGCCTGTGTTGTCAGTTGCTGTGCACAGAGGCGTGGAGCGCAATCGCGTCTACTGGTCATCCAACACAGCTTATCATACAAGTATTTTGGCTTCTTATGCTTGATTACACCGAAAAGTAGGCACGCCAGGTGTAATTTCCGCCTTGACTTCATTTTTAGTACGAAGTGTTTGTTTAGGAAGGGGGTGATATGGCTTCTAGGAGGAACCGAATAACAAAAGCGCGCGCACGCATTTTGGACTCTTTGTATAAGCCGGTCTGTACGAGCTAGCAAGCGAGGGCCGTAAACCGTGTCAGTGTAGTTTAATTTCGACAGAACAAGGGTCTCGACCAACTGCTCGCGTAGCTGCTCAGACAAGAAAGGTCTCATTTTGTACAATAGTTTCAACCTATAGAAACAGTTTTGTACCGAACTTGCAATATGTTTCTCGAATCTTAGGTTGTTGTCCATACATAGACCGAGGTTGCGCACTTCGTTAACTCGGTCAATAGGTTCTCCCATGAGAGATAGGTTCAATAGTGAGGGAACTTTCCTTAACTGCTGTTTTGTACCAAACAACATATATTTGGTCTTTGCCGGGTTTAATGCTAAGCAGTGCTCTTCTGACCAGTTGGCTACTTTATCTAAGTCATTATTTAAACGCTGAACTGCCGAATTGTAGTCTTCTGGTCTAAAAGAAAGATAGACTTGGACATCATCAGCATAGATGTGATATTTGCAATACTCAAAACACTTAATTATGGCTGCACAGTAAATAATGAAGAGAATTGGTCCTAAAATCGAGCCTTGAGGAACTCCCCCTTCCAATATCGCTAGAGCAGAAGTCAAAATAGTACCGTCATCCAAGCGCAATTCAACGAATTGTTTCCTGTCACTGAGGTAGCTGCGGAACCGCGGAAAATAATAGCAATGTAAACATTAAGTCAGGTGTAGGTGAATGTATGTGTATGTAATTTCTATTAAGTGTGAGGGCGGTATAACTGTGATATAACTGGTTCGAGTCGAGCACTCTAGGACACGCGGCCGTGAGACAAACACAATAGTTGAAAACAAAAAAATATACAACGAAATATACAACGACCACGACACATTTGCAACAGTTAGTGATACAATACTGTTTGTTAAAATCATTTAAACAATAAACTATTGGCTTATATTTAAAAAAACACAAAGTAATAAATAAATATTCAATAAAATTAGGGCAAGCCGTGATTATTATTGGCAGTAGCCTGTATGGGTGCGGCCTCAAAAACCCGAAGTATATCTGTCTCGGAGCGGATCTGGTGAACTGAGTCCCCGGCCTTATAGCGGGCGAGTATACGGCCTCGCTTGGACCACACGTATTGCCACCCGATGCGCCCGCCAGCCTCTCGCGCCTGCCGAAACAACTCGCGATTGATCTTCGTTAGGCGCTCATTAATATAGATGCGCGAGGCCGGACCAGGCAAATCAAGGTCAGCCGTAGTGATACCTCGACGCACTCGGGCGGCCTCCACCATCTCGTCGCGTAAGTCTCGGCGCGCGAAACGTACCACGAGGAATCGCGGGCGGGTCTCGACAGGTGCTGGCTGCGTCGCATTAATGCGCCTGCCCCCAACTCGCTCGGCACTCACGATGTCGCGCACTTTGGCTTTCACGCCTAATTTTGACGCAACTATCAAGGCCGTATGTACCGGGTTTTCACCGGGAGCTTCGGGCAGATTCGAGATCTGTATATCGGTCGCTAGGAGCTCCTGATCGCGATCGTTAATATCGCTCCGAAGCTGAGCGATGATCTCGTTCACCCCCGTTGACTCCTGTTCGTGTTGACGGGTCTCCAACACAGCGACCCTCTCTTCCAATGCGCTCATGCGGTCGTTTGTTTTTTTTATTGTTGACCTTAGTTCGGCCAGGTCATCGCGCATCAGCTGAAATTCCTGCCTCATCGTGCTAATCAACTCCTCCTTAAAATTCTTTAGCTCCGCCGTGATGTCCGAAGGGTGATGAGTCATCTCCTGTGTGGCGTCCAAAGCCGTGGTATTGATGGGACTTGTGTCCATCAAGTTTACCGGGCTATCATCTAGCGGCACCTCTGCCTGTCCCCTCACTGGTGTCTCGTTACGGTTGTCCCGCACTTGGTTTTTATTGCATTCTGGACAGTGCCATGGTGCCGTAATTATGCCAGTCAGGTGTAGCTTAACGCACCGACGGTGATATGATCGATGGCAGATGTCGCATTTAGCGCCATCTACCGGTGACTGAAATTTACCGCAGGCGCCGCACTTGTTCATAATGACGTTCACTATCGCGAGCTCGGTTGAAACCGATCGATCAACAACGCAGTGCTCGTGACAAATAACAGATGTCGCTGTTAACAGTGTAGGCGTTATGGTGTTTATAGTAGCGTTAAGGCGATTTCAGACACCATACGCTAGATACGAGTATCACACTTCACTGGCGTTCGGATGCGCTTACACTGGTTTATGGCTCAGTTAATTTCAGATAGAAAATAAAAAAGATTGTTTATTATTTTAGATTAAGGGTAGATAAAGTGTAAATCCACAGTGGGATCTGGTTTTTTAATGTTTTTAATTGTTTTCACTGCACACAATCACTGTCTAATATTGTCACTTGTTTTCCGCACCCAATTGAGTATTTTTATAATAAATGTTTTTGTCTAAAACTTTGTTTTGTATTTTAAATCTCGCTGAAAAATACTGACAATTGCACAAGGTTAAAGGTTCGGTACCCTCCTCACACTAATGAAATCTATTTATTTTTTACGAAAAGATGATAATAATATTAAAATAAATGTATTTCCTCATCAATCGTTAATAATAGAACATCAATTGACAGTCAGTTTTAATTACAGATAGAAATAACATTACATTTTCTTCTAAAAGAAAACTTCATTTTTAAATTGTGCCGTTCTTGTATACTGGTGATTCCCGAAATATTTTATTACTCATCTCACTTTTCTATGTCTCCTCTATCTTCATGTATTATATTCCCTCGAGGAGCTACGTCTTCGGGAGAAATTATCTCGTGATACTTGGTGTTTGGTGACAGCAGCTGTGACCGTAGAGATGGCGGCGGCTGCAGAGGTGGGGATGATGGTGGAAAATATTACTCCTGTGGTGGTTGCGATGAAGACGATGTGGCAGAACATGAACCTTGATTTCAAATATGTGTGCTCAGTGTGCTGTTACTAAAACTTTCGTTGAAGCAATCATCAGCATCGGAATCACCACCGATGTCTGATTGTGTGGACTGGTCTTCAGTCATACCAACAAAGTCATTCCATTAGACCTTGTTTAGTGACTCCAACTCCCGTTAAGTGTATGTGAGTCTAAAACAACGAGAAAATTGCCATGCAAAACGAATAAATTACTATTTTCAGAAATACCCATTAGCAAGTACACATTTGCAAATAAAAAACCGAAATTTTTCATAATAATCGGTTATAACTACCGAACAAGATTGTTTATCGCAAATTTATTATTACATTATAAAATATGGTTATATACTTGTTGTAAAACTAAAGGTTTCATACGGATTTTTCGAAAATAAATACTCAATACAACATCTCAAAGTTAGGTAGGCAATGTTTAGGCAATCATTTTTCAGCAAGCCGGTTTATATTCAATTCCAAATAAAATATATTTTTCTTATTATCCTCGATTAGATTTTCACATAACATCGTAGTTTATACTCTATAATAACTGTTTTACTTACCTTTTCCAAGAAGGCATGATTTTTTATCACCATAAAACTTATAAACACATAAGGTACACACGTGATGACAGCAAATGTTCCTGCACGGGTGCACGGTGGCCAGTTCACTGGCCATCTTGAAAAAAGGCGCGAATATAAAATGTCGCGCTGCGAACTGGAATGCTGGCCTGTTGACGGGCCAGTGTGCTCTATTGCGGGTCGTAAATGTTCATAAGGTTCAATATGTAAACAAAAATCTATGAGATATCGACCTTGAAGTGACTGTCCAGTTTACTGGCCACTTTGTATGAGCCGTCCTATAAAGGGTTAATTTAAAATAATACGCAATTAAAGCATGAAAAAACCTGTTTCCATACGAGTTTTTTTCCTAAGTTCGCAAATTTTCGTATTAATATTGATTTTGCAAAGCATTTAAAATTCTGAGAACAAAGACACCTATTATAAAATAATGAGTACGTTTACAGGAATAAGTCTGGACAAAATGGAACAGTTTTGGCCGTGGAAAACACGATTAAAGCCTCAAAGTGTGTTATGTATTTACTTTTTTAGAACTTAAACCGAGTTATCCACTATCTTTTAACTCCACATCTACTCACGGTGCGGTTGGCGCAGTAGCTAAGTGGTTGACTGCTGCACTGCGTGTCGCGAGTTCGATATTCGCACGTAAAAAATAGTTGTATGCACTACAATCAGTTATTTCGTGTTGGGTTGTTTGTGTAAGTGAGTTAATGTTTGTAAACAAACCCACGACTCGGCAGAAATTACGATAGAAATGGCCAAAGTAAAAAAAAGAACAATTTAAGTATTTCGGTAGCATTATTTTTTACAAGTATTGTGATATTTCGCCACTTTTGTAAGTACCGCATAGACACCGAGAAAATCCCATTTTGTTTAATGATCATATTTTAAAACTTAGGTACATATTTACTTGTACTTTTCCAATGTGTTCCTCAAATAGATCATGCTCGGAAAAGAAAACTGTCTAAATGTAGTTCTAAATCTGGAGACTGATGAATTGTGTATGAAACAGACTGAGCCCGCTCTCTGATATTACAGCCGACGTCTTAACTTACAGACGTTCCGATTTTCCAAATTGGGCCATCTGAAAACAGCCAGTCGTTTCTGAGAAAAACGAGCGCATGACTGCATATCTGCTCATAGTTCAATATCATTACCAGTTTACAGCGTTGAGGAGGCATTTATAGTTTAGTTTAGTTTTGTTTAATTTCAGCAATTTACATTCCTGTTGTTAATTTTGTTTATATAATATCTTTAAATGAGCAATTCTTGTATATTTATATATAATCAGGATCTCGGAAACGGCTGCAAGGATTTATCATGAAAGTAACAGATTAGGGGTTTTTCGGCTCAAGGAATCGATTTATCAAGGTCCCAGGTTCGAGAAAAGCTCGGTTCCCAAGATATAGACATTTTAAAAACCGAGCAAAGCTCGGTCAACCAGATATTGTACATAAATAGTCCAGAATTGGATAACGTTTGTGCAAATATAGACCGTATTTTTTTGTAACGTTATTTATAAAAATTACGATTTTTTCTTCTTTTTAAATTCTTTATTTTTAAATATATAAAACAATAAAAAAGTTCAATTGTTTTTACTTAAAAAAATTGCTTATACTAGTGATCACAATCTTTTTTGATGTGAGTACATTCATCTATCTAAATCTAAGCTCTTATCTTAAAGAAAATCATTGAAAAATATCAAAGACATCACTTATTAATTCAACTCGAGTACCTCGTTTTGAAAGTTGGTTGAAACTCCTGTACAAAGTCCTTATTTATGCCTGAAAGCGAATGTAAAGATTTTTCCGTATCCACTTGTCTGTCAAGTTCGTCTTCATTTCTTTTTCCTTACGGCTGAAATAATATCTCAAGTGGTGAGCGAATCTCTCAAACGAAGCGATCGGCTGAACAAAGGGAACCACAAAAGCTTATATATCTATTAATACGAACTATGTGACATATTTTTTCTTTAAATATGAATTTCAAAACAGTTTGAAGTGAAACAACTTGAAAGCCACTTTGAAGGTCACCTAAACTAATCGTCCTGAAATTTTAGTTCAAAATGAAAGAAAATTTTTACTTCAATCGAAAATACGGACAAATACTTAATATAACATTGCGTGAACAATTTTATTATTAAAACAGTTAAGTTTTAACCACTGCTGTGGGTTTCGATGCAAAATTATATACCGGGCTGTGGTTTTAACTCTATTTGAATCCACTCAAAAGTATTCAAATAAAAGGTCCTTAATGCTTATAAACCTACTTTGAAGTAACTTTAGCGAAATTCAATTACTGCGTTCCTTTATACTTGAATGTTTCCTATGGCAATATTTTTGCGTTCCAGTAAATTAAATCACTTGTAACTTTTAAAAGGTTACTGAAATACCGCAGCTTGACTGGATTTTTCAGATTCCATAAGTTTTTATTTTACTTAGAAGTTGAATAATGTAGTCGTAAAATTCTTGTGCAAACATGACGATTTCATTTTAAACTAAAACGGGATTACTTTACCTACAGATTTTCTTTTTCATAACTCGAATTTTACGAAAGGATCATTTTAACATTCATTCATTCATTCCGTGTCCGAATTTTTCACTCGAAACATTATTTTTATCATAAACACATAGCATAAAACATATAAGTAGGCTCCGAATGGCCATGATGAATGGGTAGCATAAAGAAATGGTCTGTAAAAAGCGTGCTTATGGGAAATTTGAAAGGGACTTTAACTACAGGGAAACACGGCGGGAAAGCAAATGTTTTGACCCTGTTTCCGCTAAATAGGTCAATTATAAACATTGCTTCGTACATCCGAAGCTTTACACGATTTGAGTTAGAACAAATCTTTAGAATTTTAGAAGCGTTTGCACGTTTTCGTGTTTAATAAATAAATACTTAAATACACACTGTTAGAAATGGAAGCTGTGTTCACGACAGTTGAAATAAATTGCATTATTTCAAAGATAAGTGGCGCCTGTTTCAACGTGGAGAAATAATGCAATTCTCTTCCCTATTTTGTATGTTTGTCGCTAACTGTGAATATGCCATGGGAATGGAATGAGCATTAATCTTAACAGGTTTGTTGTTTTACGTGACAAATTGGGTTCATTCAAGAATTACAATGTTAAATCAATTTGTGTAATCCTTTCTTTCGTTGAACACTTAGAAATATATTCGTAGGACATCAAATCGATACATTTTATACTTTAGAACATCTTACGATTTTGATACTAGATGCTGATAACCGTAATAAGTAAATAATGTAATTCCTACTAGTGAATTAGATATCTTATGGAACTACAGCCACTAACGTGAAGATTATGAGATTTTCCTACACTACGTTCTGAACGAAAATATAGTGCTTGACAGATATTCTATAAATAAATCTTATCATTTACAAGTATATTTGACACGTTAAATACGAGTATGTAGGCTTCGTTCGGCAGTTAGTCGGTCTCCCTCGTAGCGCTGTTTACTTAGCAAACCGAATCTGAATTCATGAATATGAACGACCTCTGCGATAACAGATGCTATAGATAATATTATGTTAGAGATATATTAGCATACTTATCAATACTGATATTAGGAATGTAAAGTATTTATAAATCAACACGCAAATTATAGTCCAGTCATTAAAGCCCAAACCCGAAAATAATTAGTAACTTGCTGAAATCTTAGGGGGTTCTTAGGGAAGGTAAAATAACATACCGGGTGATTTTGCAGCGTTCTGGGGTGTACGGAAAGGGTTGAAAAGGGGTGAAAAGGTGTTTTTTGCTAATAACATTGCCAAAAAAATTAGTAACACGCTGCAAATTTGGAATAAGGTTGTTCTTACGGTTTTGTAACGTGTATTAAATTTGCAGCGTTTTGCAACATACGGAACATTGTTTTTTTTTTAAAACAGTGCAATTAATTAAAAACAGGGGTAAGAAAATTAGTAACACGCTGCAAATTTTGAATTAGGTTGTTCTTACCGGTTTGTAACGTGTATCGAATTTGCAGCGTTTTGCAACATACGGAACATTGTCTATTATTAAAAAAACAATGAAATTATTTAATCACACGGGTGAAAAAATATTGTAACTCGCTGTAAATTTGTAATTAAGTTGTTTTTATCGTTTCGTAACGTATTTCGCACTGTTTTTTTAATAATAAACAATGTTCAATTTGTTGTAAAACGCTGCAAATTTGATATACCTTACGAAACGGTTAAAACCAACTTAATTACAAATTTACAGCGAGTTACAATTTTTTTTCACCCGTGTGATTAAATAATTTCATTGTTTTTTTAATAATAGACAATGTTCCGTATGTTGCAAAACGCTGCAAATTGCATACACGATACAAAACGGTAAGAACAACCTAATTCAAAATTTGCAGCGTGTTACAAATTTTCTTAGCCCTGTTTTTAACTAATTGCACTGTTTTGAAAAAAAACAATGTTCCGTATGTTGCAAAACGCTGCAAATTTAATACACGTTACAAAACCATAAGAACAACCTTATTCCAAATTTGCAGCGTGTTACTAATTTTTTTGGCAATGTTATTAGCAAAAAACACCTTTTCACCCCTTTTCAACCCTTTCCGTACACCCCAGAACGCTGCAAAATCACCCGGTATGTTATTTTACCTTCCTTAAGAACCCCCTAAAATTTCAGCAAGTTACTAATTATTTTCGGGTTTGGGCTTTAATGACTGGACTATTAGTCAAATCATCAGTATTTACTTGGATCTTTGACTCGTAAAACCAACGTTTATTGAACACTTAGACAAAGCATAAATATTGATTTGTTATTCCGTACTAAATTCGTTTACAATATCTCATAAAGATAACAAGTACCGAGATAGTTCTATGACAAAACTGCAGGGCGATCCTGGCTGACTACAGATGGTTCTATTATGGAAATAGTCCTGTCTCAACGTAGAGATAAGTGAAGGTTACATGTAAATTATACAGCGACCGCCGCTGAATAACTATTGCATTTCGACGAGTTTCGACGATACGATAAGCCGAACGTGAAAGTGTAAAACAAGGAGAAAGACGTTGCCGACGTTACCGACGCTACATTCGAATGGAACACATCGGCGTCATATTTCATTAGGACGCGCGCACACGAGACCAGCATAAGAATCTAAGAGATACAAACGGCGGCAAACGTCGCGTCGGAGGCGGCAACCCCGCACCCGAGGCTGGCAACACCGTCGGTACGGCGGCACGGCGGTACTCGCGTCCTAGTACGGCGTGTTTATTCTGCCGCGTATATCGACCGGCGGGCGGCCCCGCCGGCGCGCGCCGCCCGGCTCAGTCGCCTCCGCCGCGCGCTGCGACCCGCTCGTCTCCTACACCAGTGCATGACAGCTGCCGATCACCCACACAACAATTCGCTGTGTTACAAACACTAATAAACTGTCACAATTGATATCACTATTAGATTAAAACCAACCGCGCTTCGGACGTTTACGCGAATGTGATTGAACCAAACAAAACGTTGTGTCATGTGAGAGTTCTGCCAAAGCTCGCAAATCTTCAGGCGGCTGTCTAAACGGTAAGATGTTACTTTTATTTGAATAATGATAGATAACTTTAGTCGAAGGTCAACGTTTGTGGTCGTTAGTACATTTGTATGTAGCATGCGTGGTCGTGTAGGTAGTAAACAGGTTAAGTTTTGATCTTTGATAAGAGGTTACGAATTTACGATAACCATTACAATGACTTCATATTTATGGTTATGTTTTCCACAAAGCACTTTAACTTACAATGGCAATATTAAACGGGATTAAGGTTACATTATTGTGCTTTGTTAGAAATTATCAAAGGTTTAATATTGTTAAGCAAAAGTGCTCCTTACGCTGTAGACTGTAGTACAATGCGCGTCTACGAAGGGTCTACGGCGTAGCAACTTCGTAGTAGCGCGTAGCAATTAGTGTCATATTTCCCGTTTTATTTATGCCTGCAGGAAGATTGTAAGGCTCCGTCCAATAAGTAGCAAAGCCTTTGTTTATCCTCCACTTAGGGCCTGTCAAGCAAACGTCAAAGTAACTTTGTAAGTGTTCACTTCATTCTACTGTTTTAAAAATGTATCAGTTTAAAAGACTACTTTGAAAAAACTCTATTAAAAACAAGTGATTACTTTATACAGGGAAGCTTAAAATTAAATACATTTCATTAAAGTTTAACCAGGAATAATTAAGGTTTTATTTATTTTGTGTAAAGTAAAAGTTTTTCTGTACTTTTATCGACTGTGTGTTTCATTTTCCAGCTTTTTGCATTGTTATTATTATGAGATTGTCGTTGAATGTTTTCTCGTTGTTGGATAATATTCGACTAATCAAATAGATTATAATTATAAATTCACCCTCACAATACGGGCGTTAAATATATTTTAGACAATCAAAAAACATTCATTTTAATAAAAAGTTTCTAGATTAGAGTTTTTATACTTTGTAGCACTCTTTGCTTCGATAACGATAATGTAGTTATTTCTGGCAACATTTGGAATTCTGAAACCTTTTAAGTCTGTAAGTTTTCAGGTATACTATGTAGGTGGTTATTTTTTCATCGAAGAAGAGTTTATATACTCACCTACAGCGACACTTTATTGAAAAGGTAGGGTTGCCATAAACATGAATTTACTCTGTTACGAACGTAAAACTTTTTATGTAACTCTATCTTCTGATAACTTACGCCTAACTTTAGTGTAATTTTTACCCAACTACTGCGAAGCAAAAAGGAGAGTTATCTATTAATTCTTCGTTTTGAAATCGGTTCTTTTTTTAAGCGTGGTAAAATCATCAAATGATTCCATCCCGGGCAGGACGGGAGGGAACTGTCAGACTTCTACTGACTAAAATCCACGGTGTTCTTCAATATAGCCCTTTATGTTCCGGGGTCATGGTAAGGAAATAAGTCCCGCGACCCCGGCAGACTTTGGACCTGGGGGCCCCGTCATTTTGATGACGCTCTTTGAGGCGCGTGGAACACGACGCGCCGTCGACCCGGGCATGTCCATGGTCGGACAGCGAGTTGTCCTTTACTAGCTGTCCGCATGCCCGCGCCTACGGTGGCCAGAGATCGTCTGCCGTTTGAAATCGGCTAGCAAAAATTGGTCTAGCAACAGTCGGTTAGGAATTTTTTTATCTGAAAGTGGGTTTTTCCTACGGCTTCCCTTGTGTCGATTTCGAATTTCAAATTTATTCTTAAATTACACGGAGTTTTGACTCACTTATGTAGTATAATAAACTTGTGTGTAAGTTTACGCGCTAAAACTTAAACCACGGCATGACGTATTGTACAATTTAGAAGCGTATCTTCGTCAATTGTTGTTGTGTCAATTTTTTTTGATTCTCGTAATCTAACTAGGGGACTGATTATTTTTTTTAGTACACAAGCCGTAGTATTGTACGAGATAATTAATCATACAAACATAAATAAATACAAAAGATGGCCAGCCTTTTTTGTTTGAAAATTTACTCCTGAGGCCATATCAAGACATTTCAGTTTATCTGACATAAAGTAAACTGAAACTTTGACATTTTCAAATTGACGGAAAAAAATAGTTCCTTCTTAGCACACCAGAGGCGCTATTCCATTTTTCCATCCAAGAAACGCTGTAAATACTGGAAAGACGCTGTAAAGTAAAATAGTGAAAACTCTTGATAAGGGTACAGATTGGAACAAGCAAACATTTAATGCTGAATCGAAACTTAATTCACTGAATTATACATCGAAGATTTAATGCTATCTCCGAGTCTACGGTCCCCGAATTATCAAATATAGAACCGTGGACATTCGTAGAATATTCCATTGTCTTTGGAAATTGTTCGGGCTTTTGGTACCAATATTTGACAATTTTGTGCATGCAAATACAACATTATAATAATCTTAACTATTTATCTTTGGCTTCATTTTTTTGTGTTCGGTTTTAATAACCTAAGATTAGAATTTAAAATTATATTCTAAACATGAACATGCAATAGGTAGCTTTCTTTTGTTTCCAATTTGAAATATTTTAATTAAGTTGACTCTTAAAATAATGTAAAGTAAATCGCTTCTCATTAAAATTAAAGTTTTTAATCTTGTGGGTAAATGCATTTTGAATTTAGAAATTGTTTGATTTCATGACAGTTTTATCTCTGTCCGTTTATCAAATCTTGTTCTCGAATCGAATTTTTCTTTAATAATCTATAATTTTTAAATAAAGTTTAATTTCTTTTCAACGTTTACAAAACGCTGTTATAATATAAGAACGTGCAGTTTCCTCTTCTATAAATTGACGGGATCTTGATCAAAACAACCCACTATGCCTGTTTTCCTGTTACACTTCAAGGATTTCCTGTTTTTCCTTATTATTTATTTGTAAAATAAAACCTCTGTTAAATTAACACAACAAAAGCTTCTATCCTTCGTTAAGTGAAACTGTCACGTAGTTTATCGACAAACAAAACTGAATAAAACTAGTTTTAATTTTAAATGACTTTGAAAGTTGTGGAAACTCTAACATCAGAATGTGTCAATTAGACCCGTTTTCATATTAGTTTAAAGTGTGGGTATTTTTAGAAACTGTTCTGGGTCGAAAGGGTCTATGTTTCAACCCAAGGTATTTAGGTATCTTTACATATCTTTACATTTAAAAACGAGCAATTAAAAGCCTAGCAAACAAAAGGTTGATATAAGTAGCTGTGTCTGTTTGAGTTATGGTCATCGCGACAGTGAAAAACTAAAGACCGTGGTTCTCAATCTTTTCAAAAAAGGCATAAGTAGGTACCAGAAAACAAACTTTATACTTAGATATAAAAACCAAAACAGTTTTGAAAAAATATGTTTAAGGCGCTCCCTCATTGGGAGCATTCGCGTGTAACATTATAGAGTCAAAGAGTATATTACATTACAATACTACTCGTACATCCCTGACTGACGAGCATTCGCGTACATTTAGTATAGATTTGATACAAGGTGTCAAATTAGGTGATTGTCTTGCGTCACTGATGAAATATTTGAATCTGTAACGTTACATTACAAGTGAATGCTCGCAGTGAGGGAGCGCCTTAAGACTCAAAACCGACATACCTAATACAACTGAAACTCCGATATAATAGATGAACCCAAAACATTTAACATCGGAAACCTTAATCAATTCTACGTTGATCGGCCAACTGGAGGTACCTGCGGTGTCGGACGGAAGGTAGTTATTTATTCACGAATACGTCACATCCGTCGAGGCGCCGGCGCTGCCTTTTTCCTTACCTTAACCTTAACCACGTGCTCTAGACTCCGGTCAAGGTTGAAAGCATCGATTAATGTGTCCTTTTTCATTTGTTTTCTACTGAAAATCGATTTTACGAATAAATGTTTTCTGTCTGACTTATTGGGTCGTCTGTTACGTAGAGCCTTTGACAAAGGCCACCCTTTATTGGAGTGTTTTATCAAAATATCTAGACGTCTAAAAGCACTATGTTATGAACTAGATTAAGTTATACGAAATAAGGTTATATTACGCTAAAAGGTTTAGGGGACATGTTAGGTTGTCAAAAGCATGTCAGAATTAATGGTGCGAAGGAATTTCGTAGAGTTATAATTCTCGCTTTATATGATGTAAGGTTTTATGAAACGGAACGCTATAAGCTGGCATCGGCAGACTTTTTCTGGGAACTACGCGGCACCGTGTATTTATTATTAACACCTCCATTACACTTCAAACTAGAGCACCTACAATATTAATACAACCACTGTTTCCCGCATTTTCCGAACGGTTTAACAATGTATATGGTTTATAGTTTATTTACAAATTGTGGCCAAGGAATAAATATGTACGACCTTCAAGCTACTTTAGGTATTAAACATATATTTTATTATGAATTATGCCGTTTTTTTACAAATAAGTAAGTTAACTATTGTTGGGGCCAGTTCCCATAAAAAAATAGCTTTTTTTTATCATTTGAATTTTACAACTTTTTTATAAAAATAGAACAAAAAAACTCTTTTAATATGACCTGCATGGTAAGTACATACAGTAACAAAAGCACATTAATTAAATCGACAACAACAATAGGTACGGAAAATACTGAAGAATTACTTACAAGCATACCTTTTATTCATCTCCGCTATTGTTCAAGTATAATGTACAATGCAAAGTGCTTGAATACGCCATTTTATGCCAGAAATGAAAAGAAACAGGTAGTAATAAAACATCCTGTGTGCTATTTAATATTGTAAAATTGGAACAGCTTTACTACAAAAACAAAATATCTGTTGAACACTTGTCTAAAAAAAGTGTGACTGCAAAACGGACCTTACTTCAACGTTATAATCTGACATTTTAAATTTATTATTATTATTAGATTTATATTTAAATAAACAAATATTAGGAAACAACATCACACAACAACATAACACATATTACAGGTACATGTTTCAGTCAGTAATTTTACGTTGCCTAAATAAAATTGACAGGACTCCATAACATAGTTTCGACTTGCGTGTCAATCAAGGTGAACTCAATTGACAAAGCGAAAGTTATCACAAATATTTTTGGACATGTAATGATACTTTCATAAAACTTATTTTGTTTCAATGATTTGAAAAACTTTGTTTTACGTATTGTTTGACATTTGGCCTTCACACAACTAATGTTTTGCTTGAAGTTCAATTTATCTTATCGGGTTTAGTAACGTCATTTCTCAGAAAGAGTTATTTATTTGTGATTTGTTTTTGTTATAAATGGCATAATATTTTATTTACATAATTTGGTTTAGGAATAGCTCTGTTTTACCATTCAGAAATCATAGCCGAAATAAAGTTAAATGTAAAGTACATCAACTTTGAGTTGTTAATTAATATTTTAACATCAAATCATAATACTTTAAAACTAACTAACATAGTGAACAACATTCTCAAAATAAAAAAACAGCAGTCT
Source organism: Agrotis segetum (assembly GCA_036375495.1). NCBI lineage: Eukaryota > Metazoa > Arthropoda > Insecta > Lepidoptera > Noctuidae > Agrotis > Agrotis segetum. The sequence continues at coordinate 1,245,042 of JAQSVV010000004.1, read as the reverse complement.
TAATTTATTATCTGAATTAAATTCAGTTTTTTTGTAAAGTTGAAATGAAAAAACGTAAAACCATTATAACTTCTGTCCTACTTTATTTTAACTGTATGACTTATCAGACAATGTGTATGCCAATCGCATACATACTTTCGAAGCTGTTGATACGAACACTAATAAATAATCAGACTTCATACGCATGCAAATCGCTTGCCGAAAAAAAAAACAAATAGTTGACTCGCATAATAATATTTTGTGCGAATTATCCAATAACCCAAAGTATTATGTTATTCTTATTAAACAGAAAAATTGTTTTATTTAAAATACAGGAATTGTCAACATATTTGTCTCGTTTTATATCTTACAAATAGGTATTCCATTCACATGCAAGTAGGTCGTACTTCAGTTAAACCAGTGCCAATATGCAGGACTTGGAATTCTCTGAAGCCTTTCTCCTTTGAAAATGGTGAGTGAATTTCGCCCCGCAGCCAGATTGAAATAAATTGAGAAACGTCTGCTCCGATTCTTCCACTCGTATATTGAATTATTTATAATGTTAAGAAGATGTCTGGGACCTCATGTGTTAATAAGATTTAGATGTGTTTTCTTTTGTAAACGCTGTGATTTTAGGTCGTAAAAGTTAACTTCTACAAAAGGAAGAAATGGATATATTGCTTTCTATTTTGCGGTGTTACCTAGTAGTAGGGTCATCAAATGAGTTTCTTCCATTCCTGTTTCTTCTAATCTTTTTGTTTTTAAAAAAAATGCTTAATCCAAGGAATTTCTTGGTATATTTTGGTTTATCCTAATAAAGTAATAATGGTTAGGTACGCATAATTATCATTATTTACACATAACAGTGTAGAAGGTGTGTGAGTTTCTATGTTTGTAAATACACAGGAGAAATTCATAGCAATTTTTTTTAAAAAAACAGGAGTTCCGTACAATATCTCTAGATATTTAAGCGTAATATAATGTGTAGGCATATTTTCGACTGCCTATTTATACTCCTAATCCTAAAATTATAAAGCAAAAGTATGTTTGTTGCCTTTTCACGCTAAAACCACAGAAGCAATCATGCTGAAATTTTGCTGATATTACATTGTCAGATGCACTGTACAGAGAAGGATATAGAGTACCTTCTATCCCGAAAAAAAACACTGTTCTCGGAAACCACAAAAACAGTTCATAATTGTGACAATAGATGGCGCTACACGTCAAGAATTACTTCTAAAATTCTAAACCAGCGCAAGCGGAGCTGCGTGCAAAAACTATTTATCTTAAAAATATCTAACAAATGAAATTGTACTTTATCTGAACTAACCATTAGTCAATTTACCACAGATAAAAAAACTGGTTATTCCCTACAGGAACCAATATTACCGCCTATATTTATTAAATTAGCTTGTTTTCCTACCGTTTCTCGACATTTTAGCATCATTATTCAATATTTAAATAAGACCGGTTCCATTAGGAACCCTTGGTTCATTTCATTCGTTCGTTCGTTCGCTCTTTTGTGAATGTTCATGTTCATCTATTAGAGAACGAATGGGTCAGTATTTCAGATTTTATTTTTAGCATTTCGTCCTTAAAAAAAAAAGATACCTACATCCTTTTTTTTTTTTTTTTTTTGTTATCTGTCATATTTGTTTTAATTTAATTCTTTTTCTTGTTGCTGTGATGAGAAACTATGTACCTATTGTTTTTTTTTTCCTTGTGTCTCTATTGCACTAAATAATATATACAAAATGTTGGCTGGTAACGATAAATTATAAAACACGTTACCGTTCATTTCTGTTGACATAAAGGCTCCAGGGTTGTCGTGTTATCGCGCATTTTTTCTCCTGACAACATTTTGGACGCTATTAGATACCTTTGCGTCTAAAAATAATCTGGTTGAATTTTTTAGTCCTCGTATACCCGTATTTATTACAAAAAATTACAACATTATAATTACTTGCCAGACGGGTCTGGTAGCCGCATATAATATTAGAATAGAAAGGGTAATGGTATGCCTTTTAAACAAAAAAACTGACTGTCACATTTCCTTGTGTTTACAGTACGGGAGCCACATCAAAATTTTGTCAGTTTTTTTCCTCTTTTTTTTGACGTGGTAAAATCATCAGATGAGTCCTCCCACCATGGGCAGGGCGGGAGGGACTTTCATACTTGTACTGACTAAAATCCACGGTGTCCTTCCATAGCCCCTTATGTACCGGGGTCACGGTGATGGAATGGGTCCTGCGACCCCGGACAAGTCCCGCGACCCCGGCGGTTTTTTCCTCTTATGCGATAATTAGTAGACTAGATTTGTATCTAAAGCTTTGTGGATGTCAGCTACGGTTTCTTTTGTATCATAAGGAACAGTAACCTCTAAAAGAAGTAATTTTCTCCTAACTAAACACTTATATTGAAGCTTACCCAGCAACTTAGCGACATGATAAAGTTTTAGAAACACTCCTTGAATAACTAACGATAAGATCAAAAATCAATCTGTAACAAAAATACAACTCAACGTTCTCATTGACAACTCTGATCTGGTTAAGCTGTGGGAAAGAGATGGCGCTAGACGACTTGTATAGCTCTGTCTCTTTCTCACAGCCTCAAGACTCATAGTGGTCCACCAGAGGCCTGACCACGAGCTTTTAACGCTATTCAGTTTATGTGTAAGTGTGGTGCTGCTCCACAAACGATGACGCACTTAATATCGTGCCCTGCGTGCCCTGCCGTTACAGGAGCTGATCAATTCTGGGCAGAATCAATACAGGATGTCATCGACACGATAAAAAGAAGACACATTTATCGAAGTTTCATATCTGACGGTACATGCGTTGCGTATTATCAGTCGCGTAAAGCCAGAACAGACAAATGTATAGAAAAACACTAATTGACCGTTCACACTCAACCGATGATACGTTAGTGCGTCAATAAGAATAGAATAGAATACACTTTATATGCACACCATACAAATTATTGGTACAGAGTCTTATACATAGGGTGACACAATGGGCGGTCTTATTGCTAAAAGCGATTTTTTCAAGACAAACTTTGGATGGATTTGAAGAGAAGGGAGAAACAGTACTGTAGGTAGTCTGTGGTGTACTTATTATATAACACCTTTTGTATACCACATTTTATGCAAATAAAGAATACTTACTTACTTACTTACTTTACTATTTACACACAAAATACATAAATATATCTTCCGTTTATTGGTAAGATCATTCGATGAAACGCTCGACGTATTTTCCGTCAGATATGAAACTTCCCTTAAGGTCTATTATAGTGAAAATCAATGGAATTTCCCCTAGCCGTAGCAAAAAGAAACAAACCTCATAGACAATAACTATAGCAATTTCCAATTTAATTCAAACGTTCCAATCAATTTGAAATGTCGTCATGAAAAGTATCGCGATAAGTCTAGACATTTGCATCAGTCAACAAAACAAGCGCCCGTGATCACGTCAACAAACTATACAACTAAAGTGGATAGTACCGTTCTGAGTAAATACAGAAATAATCGTGTTTTATGCACTCTAGCACGCTATAGGTATTTTTCAAGATTACTGAGTAAAAGGGAAGGATTGCCGCGAAAAGACGCAGTGCGGCTCAAGACCCGAATAGCTGGTAATCTTGCATTATTTATTAAAATAAACTGCAGCCTGTAGTACTGCCAGATCAGCTTTAAATTTTTAAACTAGGTAGCTCATTTTTTATCAGAGTTACTGCAGTATGTCGAAGGCTAGGTGTTTTCCTTATTCACACACACGAAGAAATAAATGTATTCAGTCCAGATTCAGACAGACTGGTTAGTACCTATACTTTATTTATTAAACCTGTAGTTGTGTTTGTAATTCTAGTTCCACTGCATTTTTAACAATCATGATCTTTCCTCTTATCGACTTCATCTATTTCTGTGTTTAAACTAAGTGTTCTCTCAAAATCCACTTATACGACTTTTGCTTACAGTAGAATAGCCTAAGCTAAAATAATATCTAATCTGTGCTTCCGGACGGCGAGCTTGTCGTCTGATCAAGGACCAGGGGTACTGCTATCAAAGCACGAAACACGTAGCTTCGGCCGAAATTTCGGGCGTTACTTATTCCTTATTACTTACGAACATATAAGATTAGTTAGTGAAGCGAACTAAAAATTGGTGACAGTAAGATTGGACAGGTGTCCCGGCTTCTGATTTATTGTCAAAACTTATGAATTCAGAACGAATACAGAGTAGGGTTCACCCGAAAGTCTCGACTTGCTTTTGTACGGGTCCGTATCTTCGATGACGGACCAAGAGAACAGTGTGCTAAGTGCGAGTTTTTTTACGTTGACGCGATAGTAACGTTTAACCGCGTTTGGCGCTCCTATTCAGCGTTGCCAGAAGGTTACTTTTGTAACCTTTTAGGTGATTTTTGAACTGCTATGGTTACTTTTAGGTTACACTATTGAAAAGGTTACTTTTAGGTGATTTTAAGGAATTCGTAAACATAACTTATAATTTCTTACATAGAAGCAACGTGAAACGGAACGCTTTATGTCTATGGTTTCGTTGCATGCCACCCGCGCCCCGCCGCGCCGTGTGCCGCTCGCCCCGCTGCCGTGTATACTCTCTACTTAGTCTGTGCCGCTGCCCTGCCCGTAGACGCTACATCGTCTGTGGTCGCTACTTGGTTTGGTTTTGTTTTGTCAACGAAAGTTTTGTGTTCCTGTTTTGTTATTTTCACTCTGATGCTGATGAATAAATCAAGAAATGTGAACAAGTTCTCAAATCTCACTCATTATTGTTTCTGTAAGTCAACAAAACAAATAATATTCTGTTTTATATGTATTCTTTTAACTTTTTAAACATTAATAATACTTTTCCAGAAAAAAAAAGGTTATTTTTTGTACAAAAAGGTTACATTTTTTAATGTTTCAGGTAACTTCTGACAAGACCCGACTGGCAACACTGCTCCTATTGGCCCGCTGCAAGGTCGTGAGAACTCTCAATCAATGAGAGCGCCAAACGCGGTTAAACGTTACTATCGCGTCAACGTAAAGAAACTCGCACTAAGCACACAGGACCCCCAGCGACCCCCAGACGCGCGAATCTTGAATCGAACGCGATGTAGACCTCATAAGCTCCTTGTAGCTTTCAACAAACTGGTGAGATCCACGTAAGCACAAACGCGTGCCTGTGTTGTAGAACTGTCTAAACAGGTTTAGACGCCCTGGAACGTTAAGGGCATTTGAAGAAACAGGGTGGATTTTTAGGTAGTAAGAGTGTGTCTGTACCTTCTGCTCCTTACAGGGTGGAAGGATTTATTTATTGTTAATGCCAGCCAAAAAAAAATCCCTTTTCTCTAGGTATTATTTTGTTAAGCCCTAAATCTCTAAAGAAAATAAGTGATTCGAGTGACATTATGTAACAAGTAAAAGCTTTCAATTCGTAATCAAAGTTTGTTCAGTTAATATTGACGACTGTAAGCCGATCGCTAACCGTTTTCCTGTAAAGCTATTTTGTCATGTTTAACGTAGGCACGTTGTTTGTTTTCCAATAAATGTATTACTCAAAGCCTTTAATAGTGGCGGATAAACCTTTTTGATCAGTTTTATGACTGGCCAATAATTCACACCTGTAATCATCTAAAGATATTTTGTGCAGATGTGTACTTAAAATTAAGACCCACAACAAATCCAAGCTTACTACTGAGAAATTCCTGTAGCAAAAGCTCTAAGTAAATTCTACCGAACTGGGAATCAAACTCAGAATCTAACAGTCAAAGATGGAGCTGTTTTGAGAATGAGATAAGTCCCGCGACCCCGGCAGGCTTTGGTCTCTAGAGGGGCGCCCCATCATCATGCTGCCGCTCTTTGAGGCGCGCGTGGAACACAATGCGCCGTCGACTCGACCCGGGCATGGTCCATGGTCGGACATCGAGTTGCCCTTTACTCGCCTAGCTTGCGATCAATGAGGCTATCGCGACGAATCTAGAGATAAAAAGTTGAAAACCAATCGATTAATGTCTCAACCAACGAACTCCAATAAATCAATAAAATACTTATTAAAAACTTATCCCATATAAACTTAAAAGAAAACCTTAAAACTAACATAAAAACTGCTCCAGCGAAATAATATCTCAATTCCACTAAAAGATCAAGTTTTCAAAGAGAATGTGTTATCTCAGTCGGTCTGACTAATGCTTTTTGAATCGTCGCTCCGCGGGATATCCAACTTTATAATCTTGATCCCAACTTTTCGATGCGAAGCGAAAACTGCAATTTCTCAAGTACAAAGTTTTTATGATAAATTATCGAACTAGAAAAAGTAGAAAAAACACGGTTCTTAATGTACTTAATGATACAAAATCAGATGGAAAATTACTGCGGAAAGACTTTGTTTAAAGTGCCTTTTTTATTAAGCGAAGAAAAAGGTGGATTTGTGTTCTTTTCACTTCATTAAAATTCACTTGTTTCGAGTTGAGCGTGAAGCACTTGAGTGATGAAAAAGATTCGACTATTCTATTATTGACTAGTCTGCCCGCGGCTCTGTTTACAGAAATTCTGTTATTCTTATGCTCAAGTAGATTAAATTTTGAATTTTCTCCGTGACTTGAGACCACGCTGTGTGGGTGCGCTTTCCATTTTGTTTTGTCTCGTTTCTTTTGTTCGCACAAATTAACCTGTTTTCTGTTTTTCTCTCGATAACTAATTTTCGCAAAAAGATGTTTTGTTGACCTTACTTTTTCTTTACGCTAGGTTTTGCTTTGATGTTATTTTATCTTCAAAAAGTTTCAAATATTTTTCCCATAAATAAATCGGTTTATGGAACCGAATTGCTCGGTTAACCAAAGAAAACTTTGTTCATGGCTGCGTAAAAACGGTTCACTTTAGCGGGAACGTTTTAAATTTACCTAACAAAACCGTACCGTTTTACGCTTCATTTAATTACATGAGTACCTAATGTTATCAGGCAAATTAAGGTTATGTTTTGAAGCAAACACCACATAAATTAAAACCTGGTATTTTCAATGAAAAGGCAAACATTTTCTTGTAATTCCCAAACAACAAGCAAAAGATGTCGTAATAATGCCAGCAGCACGTTTCTCTTTCGGCTATTGATCGAGAGAAAAAGTCGAGAGAAGGATCCGACCACGGCATACCTAAAGCAAAATTTTTGATTGTCAAGTTGGAAATTGGAAGTGTTGTGAACAACTCTAGCTAGGTATATTAGATGGTCGCTATTATTATTTTATTACTACTTTATAAAAATAAGTCGGGTTTTCCTTCCTGACGCTATACCTCCAGAACGCACGAACCGATTTCCACGGTTTTGCATTCGTTGGAAAGGTCTCGGTCTCCGTGAGGTTTATAATACCATCTGGTGGCGAAACGGAGTTCACCGGGTTTGCTAGTTTTTTAAATAAAAGTAGCTACAAACAGTTAAAAGAAGTACTTGAAGTGCTCTCAGATTAATTAATGGATTCAATAGGTTTTGAAGCAGCTTACAAATATAAATGTTACGTTATCATTATGATTATATGAACATCATCATCATCATCAACATACGCTGAGATTGTGTCAGATCATCAGTTCGCACACCAGAGGCGGTGTTCCATTTTTTCCATACAAGAAACGCTGTAAATAATGAAAAGACGCTGCAAAGTATAATAGTGAAAACTCGTGATAAGGTTGCTGATCCAGAAAGACGCTCAATTGAGTACCTATCAAAAAGCGCTTTGAAGACTTACACATTTTCGTAAATAAAACATTTTGGGACTTGGACGTTGTGAGAATTGAAGATTTTGACCCCGCTAAACATTTTAAGGTTTGGACATTCTGCCCCTGAACGGCATGCGTTAATGCGATTTAAAAAAAAGAAATCGTGAGTGCGTTTACAAACAGAAACAACATGCCCAAGCAGTCAGATCCGGAACAGCTACTTGTATATCATACAAAACTTTTTTCCGTGTTGGAACCGAACTGATATAACTATTTCTATCTGCAGGCTCTAAATCATTTAACACGGACGGAATGGCGATCGCGGGGCCTTATGTGTAGTTCACTAGTTTCGCTCGCTCTCCATAGGTACCAATTCCGAGTTCTCGTCCTTCTCGCACTATAGCTATTGTCAAACAGACGGACAGGCGAAGCGAATGCGATCCCAAGCGTTTTTTTGTAATGTATGGAATTGTTTGAATCCAGTCACATCGAAAAGCGAAAGCGATCCGGTAGGCGGTAGTCTATGTGACTGGCTTCAAACAATTCCATAAATTACAAACAAAAACGTCTCGCTTCGCGTTCTGCTGCTGCTGCTGCTTAAATAATTCGTGCCTATATAAAAATAATGGATTAAATACAGGAAACATTAATAAGTAATACTTTTTTTAGAGTTTTATTGTTTTATCTTTCAAGTAGCTCATCAAAGATGCTGTTATCTTTGAAGAAGTCATCAATTTTACAGCGTACTAAGTGTAAAGTTGTGTGGAATCTTTCTAATTTTGTTCGAAATTTTTCACTTCCGTCAATTTCAAGACATTCATAAATTTGAGTCAGCGTTGGACACACTTTACAAATAAACTGAAAATAAAGAAAAAAAAATACAAAACACAATTTTAAACGACAGTTCTTTGATAACGTAAAACATGGAAGATAAAACGAGTGATTTGTAGGTATTTTAATATATTATGATTATGGCGAAAAATCTCTTTAAACATAAATTTAAAAAAATATACATATGATTAGTGGTTATCTAAAGTACAAAATAATACTCACATTAAATATTTCCTGAGTGACCCAGTTGTGATATCTTCTGCAAGATCCTTCATATGCCACCGTAAATACTTGTTTCATATTTAAATGAGTATTGTTTGATTGCATGTGGCTTACGAGTTGAGTCATAACGATTTCAAAAAACAGAAGACCCCTGGAAATGTTTAAAAAAATATAATAATTTTACTACAACAAAAAAAATGTGCAGTGGTGGCCCAGTGGTATCGGCCCCGACTTACGAGTTGTAGGTCGTGGGTTCGAATCCAGGCAGGCACATTACTTTGTGTAATTTGTTTCATCACTACTGCTCTCAAAACGGTGAAGGAAAACATCGTGAGGAAATCGGCATGTCCTGGAACCAAAAATTCCCATGGCCCAACCCCTCTCACAGAGAGGAGGCCTGTGTTCCAGCAGTGAGAACATTAATAGGCTGATGATGATGATGATGAATAAAAAAAATACAAAACGCAACTTAAGCCATTGGCACACCAGCCCACATCATAAAGCGGGACGCGTGTTAATGCGTTTGCTATGTGTCGTACTACGGTCTACGTATTTTCAATGCAAAGAAAAACCTTCAAGCAACGTAAGACGTGCATTCCCGCGCTTCGCTACATCATGCGGTGCAGTGTGACATTCGCATAAGTTTATAGTGAGTTTTGTGCATGAGCTTCACTCACCTGTTAAGCCATAGCACACTCTCTGCTCCAGGCCTTTCAGGGTCCGTTTCAGCGAGCATTAACTCTAATAAGCAAGAGTTTTTGTCACATGTGAAATGGGTTTTTATTTTCTGAAACAAAGATAAACAAAAATGACTAGCAATAATTTGACCTCAATTTAAGTGACTAAGCCACTACTTACTCATGATGCAATTCTACTGATTTGAGACATCCACTAATTAGAATGTAAGTCATCCTGACTTAATGATACAAATTACTGAATTCCGTCATCGTGGTAAACCTGTTTTTTTTTTAATACTCACAATCAACCACTACTTTAATATTTTGTGCACCTTTATGTCGTAGCAATAAGGATGATTTTTAATTATAAAATGGTCAGCAATACAAATTAGTCCAACTGTATCGCATCGCGCCTTGTGCAAGCGCGCTAAAAAAATGATATGATTCATAACACTTACGTCAACGTTTCGTTGCATATCGTACTTTACTGGAGCAAATAATGCGCCAAGCCTCTCTGTAATTATGATAAATTAAATTTATAGTTAATTGTAAATTAACACATAATTATTACAAAAAGTATAATGAAACGTTAATACATACCAACTATAGTTATCAAGTCTGTAGACGCATCTACAAACTCTATCATATTAATTCTTCCATTTATAATTGGTGGAAAGTGTCTCATAGTGAGAAAAAAACTTTCTTTATTTACACTACTTGTAGAGGTGGTGTTTGCCATTTTCGGTACCTATTAAATAATATGTATCAATTATTTTTAAGTTAATTATCTACTTGAGTTATCATACAACACACATTCACTCATAATTACGCAAGAATTGTCAAAATTAGGAAACAAAGAATTCAGTCACAGATCTGCTCACTAGCTTACTCGTACAAACAATGAATTTATTAGTAACAGGAAAAAATCATTCACTCTCTGACAGACGCAATCAAAAGTTTTAAAATGTCCAACAAATGTCAAAATATCATACTAAACAGTTGCCCACTGTCATTTGGGGTTACCATTTTACAAAATTTGCACAATCATGTAATAATTAGTTGTCTTTTTCATCACTTAATAGTAGTTTATGTAACTGGTACATAATGAGGGGTATTATACACGAGTGTGAGTTTATAAAACGAGCGAAGCGAGTTTTATAATAGTATCACACGAGTGTTATAATACCTAGTTATGTACAGTTTCATACACTACTTTATCTACTCTCATTGAACACGAACATATCAAATAAAAGATAAAAATTAATAAACACTAATAATCATCCACCGAAACACAAACGTCAAAATCCCAACATTCCCTTAGAAATCGCGCGCAGCCACAGAAAAAAAAGTAAAAAAATGTATCTATGATCAGTAATCTGTATCATAATGAAAAAAAATTAAATTATAACATTGTTTTGTTAGACAAACAGTGTTATAATTTAATTTTTTAATTTCATTACGATACTCTATGGTATAAAGTATGTCATTATAAACTCATTTTGAGTTTTGTAATTCGAAGTTTACGATATGAGAGTAGATAAAAATATTTATAGTAGGCGGACACAGAATTTTCTGTTAAATTATATTATCTTTACATAGTATAAAACAAAGTTGCTTCATAGACTTGTACGTTTAGATATTTCAAACTAAGTAGGTATCTGATTTTGAGAGTGGTTTATGAGTAGAGAAACCACATTTCTAGACCAAAACGTCAAGAGTTAAAAACCAGTTTTTTGTTTCGAGATAATTTTACGTAGGGGTAATCATTTATGTTTTACCTTAGAAACAAGTTGATTAATGTTTCTATTTTTTTTCGAAAAAAAATCTTTTGAGGCACTGACAAAACGAACAAAAGAATTTGTTTTTTTTCCAACTTTTAATTATGTTTTATTTTTCTGGGTGACTTTTTAACAAAAGTGAACAATATTTATTTTTGGATTCGAAGGCTAAAAAGTCAACGAAATAAAAGCACAGTCACCGACTGTAATTTTAATTGCGTGAGTGTGGATTATTCACTATCTTTTGTTATTTATAAGACCATCTCAGTCTAGATGATTATTATGTTCATAATCATAATGATAACGGAACATTTATCACTGTAAGCTCTTTCAAACTCGATGCAGCTTATAACTTGGATAATTTTATTGAATCTAATCTAAGAGCGCCACTCCTTTTCACTCAATCTAGCTATTTTTATTTAAAAAATTAAAAACAATTTTATTATAACTACCTAGTATTGTTGCCAACATTGCCAATTGCTAACTTAACAATCAACATTCTGCTTTTTTAAATTAACATCAAAATATGCATTTGATTTCTTCGGTCTCCATTGCCCCAAATTCTTGGTTTTCGTTATAAATGAATTTAAAATGAGAAGGCATTCTAATGAAAAGAGCGGTTACATATTTTACCTACACTCGGCAAAACGAGTTGTCGAATATTGTTTACGTTAAAAAGGGTTATCACTGTTGTTGTGTGCTTTATGGACATCATAGCCAATTATTCGAAATCCACAAGTTTGATAATGATGAGGTTTCATTTCGACGTTCCTCTGGATCGAATACGGAAATGTTTGGTAGTTGGTATCATCCATATCGTTGGCAGTATTTACCGCTACGATTCCGATACTTGATCGTGACATTTTCGACGAGGCATGTCAAATACATCTAAAGGGCTTCACACACAGCAGCTATAATGTTAGTAAGATGTACTACATTATAGCACGATACATCTCATTACATTTTCCATAGAAATCGTCAGGAGACCACACACTGCAGCTATAATGTATATTTTTACTTAATGTTTATTTTTTCTTTTTTAATAAATAAATATAAAAAAAAACATTTTGTGATCCAATTATATTATAGAGAAGAAGAAGAATATATATATAGAAGATATAGATGGTGCCTTTTGTGTGCAAGTCTGGCTCATACTAGTTTAGCTTTTGTATTATTAATTATTTTATTTTTTTAATTAATTTTCCATATTATCCTTTTTTTGTGTGTAAAAGTTTTAGGTCAAGGCTCTCAGTGTGTGCTGGGATCTCAAATATTGTCGCACTTGAGTTATAGCCACAGATGCGAGCTGTCTCCGAGACCGAGAACCGATGCTTGTTATAACTGAACTGCGCTGGACGACAAAATATTGCAATTCTTGTAACAAATGTCTTTCTTGCGAAACATATTTTTCTCTCGTCTTGCGGGGATATTAGAACAATTTTTATTTGAAATTGTTCATTGTTTTACTGAGGACATGTATTGTTTCTTATTCGAAGCTGTTACTACAACCAATAAATAGAAAGTTAGCTAATCGTTTTATTGAGTTCAATTCAATGTATTGTTTCTTACAATTTTATATGTCTACAATTTATTGAAAGCTGTTTTTTATTGTACTTACTTACTTATTTAAAGGTTTCGATAATTTCATAAAGCAAATTATATGAATTAAATTACTGTAACAAACGGATACAAAAGGTGTTCTTTTAAGGTTCCAATTTCTTAAAGGTCAGAAACGTATAAATAAAATGTCGGTTTTAAATTAAAATTACAGTTATTGGAGTTCATGAATTGTGAATTTAAGGCTAATGAGAATAACCTCGAGGCCCTGAGAATAATAACAATTATTACAACCCAATGGCTTAGGAATATTCTTTTAGATAACTAAGCCGGTAATGTTTTAGGTATTTTTTCCTTTTTAAATTGCCCTACACTAGTAATTTCTCCCGTACCGTCTCGGTGTGTTTATGTAGATCATTTAAATATTTTTAAACGCGGCCATCGAAAACGCGACTCACTGTGCAACTATAGATCTCTATGTCTCCCTAATAAAGTTTATCTCCATTTTTCACCTGCATTAATCTCTTTTAAAAAAATACACGTGCATATTCATGTACATGCAATTATCTCAGCTACAGCGCTCTGCACAGAAGATTTCCAACAAGATTGCCTATTTCAAAAAGGAAACAGAACTGAATATCTCACATCCATTATATATGAAACCGGCAGATTGCCTTTACATAGTATATACTTTAGATAATACACTAGTAGATACGACATTAAGTTTGGATAAAACGCAACCATTTCACAAAATAAGTAGGTAAGTGTAGGATACATTACCAATATTATATTCAAACAAAACACAAAATTCAATTTGTCCAATTTCCCTGAGTCTAAGCATAAAAATATCCCCAGGGCGTTAAAATTCCGCCTCTGAGAAACATATTACAAACTGTACGATGGAAAAAACATTTCCCTCTTCTAAGGCACAAAAGGAAAGCCGATTATCTGTACCTGTGTCTTGTACTTTCCGGCGATGTCATCGAAAACCACTTAAATATTTACATGTATACACCGATATACATATTATTACATTTTTTTGTGTTAGGAAATGGGTAACAAATTGGAAACTGCCTACGTTTCTACGCGGTTATCGTCTTTATTCGAAGAGCGTTGCAAGCATTTCAGTTCTTTCTCACGTGCGTACGTAGGTAGTACTCCTACGTAGGTACGTGTATACGATTTTAAATCGTTGTTCTACCTATATCGTTGCTATTAAGCTACAGAATCCCAGGATCCAATCTGAAAATTCTTGAGTAACGAGAAATACAGACGACATGATAGTTTGATACTGTACAGAAGAATAAATGGCTTTTTTTTATCTTTTCTAATTGAAAATAGGTAGGTACTTATTCTTACCCTCTGAGTACATAGAAAGGGTCAACAAATTCTACACAAAAATGTTATATTACTTTTACGAGTATGTCGTAGGCGTAGTTTTTGCCAGACATAAATTACGAAAATTTCAGTTACCCAATATTAGGTAAGCAAACCTTGTTACATGTTTCGAACATTCGTAATTAAAACATGTTGCTAACCAGAAGTTAGTTAAGTAACGTAATATTTTTAATTCCCTTCGGCTTATCGGATTGTTTAAACTCCCAAAATTTCCCTAGTTGGCGAAAATTTCATAAAATAAATTATGGGCGCTCCCAATTTTTTCTACAGGTTTTTCCATTTTATTTTGTTGACTTAATTATTCGTTATACTTTTTAACGAGAAAAAGAATGGTTACGATCGGCAGAAATTATTTTAAAAAGGAACTTTTTTTCTCTGGTTAAATATTAATAATGCCCAAAGGCAGGTATCAAATGTCTACCTACCTACGCACAAAAAGTCTGCCTACCTTCATTCCTTGTAATAACACTGGCGCCCAGTAACAGTTTACTTATGAATAATCTCATATTTTATCACCTCTTTTCTTTTATTCTGGTTACCGCTATTGAAGAAATATTAAAATTTCCTTTTTAAATACCTACATCTTAATTAGATTGTTTACCTCAGCTTAAAATACCGATGAAGTAGGTCCACAAAGTGCGAAGTGACGTAAATCCCCAAACAGGGCTCCTTATTAAATTAAAACAGGTTAATAACGTTAACCATAACTTTTTTCTTGCTCCCATACTTCAGTAATTAAGTGAAATATTTTAGAAAAATTTATGGAAACGTCCATTAGATCGTAATTTATTTATTTATTCACCAGGGCTACAGGGTGTTTTATTCATTTTCATATTTCCTTGTGCTACAGTATCGACGTGAAGTCGCGAACAAAATTCAGTAGACGCTTCGTTTTATAGCTTCCGTACTTTATGGTAATAGGCACAAACCTTCGGCGGTTCCGCAGTACTCGCATTACGAATAACTTACGATTTTATCGACGTATCATGAGCCCCGACACAATTACAAATCTTTCGATTGTTATAACAGCGAATACCGAGGTATTAGAGTTCGATCCAATCTTTGTGGTATAATTTTTTGTTGCCCAGCGATCCTAAAATGGGATAAAGATAAGAAGGGATAGCGGTTACGTCAAATGGGTGTAGTAAGAGGCTTGTATGAATAATTTATATATAATCAGATTGAACTGATTCTCCTGACTACGTTATTTGAAAGATCCGTTAATACTTCATTAATTTCACCTATTATCCCAAAAAAAATCAGTCGACCCATCCGAAACATTCATAAGTGTATCTTAAAGATTTCCCTTGCTTTGTGTTGCCCGTAGAAAAGGCAGAAGCCGGCTATTTATTGTACATTGTACAAAGGTGTTCTCAATAGAGATACAACGTAGAGAGCGACCTTTCAGGCTCATTCACCGAACTCCGTGGCCTTTGGTGCACAATAGCTGGGTTCTGAAGTCGGCGCTGGCGACACAGGAAAGTCGCTTGTTAGTTATCACAATAGTCCGTTATATACACACTTGTATATACATCGAAAAGTTGAAGTACGTTCTTTTTTTGTCAAATTATAGGGTGTTGTATGTTTGGATTTAGAGTGTGTGACATTGTAGGTCACACTTCAGTGAAGGTATAATTCTATTACGGTAAGACAACGTAAATTAAAGTAGTTCCACCGACGTGCGATCACGTAGCTACCTAAGTATGAGTATATAGGTCGTTTTTGCAAAATTTTAAACTTTTATTTATCCTTATTCTATTTTCTTGTTACTGTTACTGTCAGCCTGTATCATCCCACTACTGGGCAAAGACTTCCATCTATAAACAACAGCTACACAACGACCAATATACTCGGTATCTTCTGCATGTAACTATTAACCTAGCTAGACCATTAAGGTTTCACCAGAAATTTAAACTAAAAAAAAAACATTTCATGGAAATAACACAGTTTATTTTTAAAGGCCTTCACCTTGGATTCAACGAATAACAGGGTAAGTGACATGCAAACGTTCGGTGCACGTCACGTCAACCACGTTCGCAGATACGTTTATTTCCCACGTCATTCCACTTAACATATACGTCGCTACTACATAAGTATGGAAATATTATTACCCATTCTCCTAAACACCCTTAAAAATTAAATTCACAAGGACGGGCCTTGTTATTCTAAAACACCGTTCCACAGCACTTGGCCTTAAGTTAAAATTGCGAGGAAGGAAGCACGATATTGCACATAATGGAAATAATGCACGCCTGTAATACCATTTTAATGAAACGGCAGTTTAAATTTTACCATGGAATATTAAGGCTTTTTCAACACGAGGTCAAAAGTGTGGCCTTTATGCGACCTGCCTGCCTAGCCTTTTCCTAACTATATTGGGGTCGGCTTCCAGTCAAACCAGATTCAGCTTAATATAAGTATTTTACATGGAGCGACTGCCTATCGGACCTCCATAACCCAGTAACTGGGTAATACGATACCCCATGGTAAGACTGGTTGTAAGACTTAAGAGCTTCTGACTATGATTAACGACTGTCAAAGATCGACAAATGACAGCCGGGACCAATGGCTTTACGTGCTTTCCGAGACACGGAGGAAACTCATATCACAATATCACGGATGGTCACCCATCCACAGACCAACCTCGGTAAGCGCGGCTTAACCAGAATGATCGGCCTGTGCGGCTGTAATTATTTAGCCACGAGCTGCTCATCATGCGATACTAGTACAATTTATCACTGAGCTATCTATCAATCGACCATTATCGGTCTAGGTGGCCAAATAATAGGTGGCGGGTACTTGTTTGTGTTTCATGACTGTCTATGATTATCTGTCTCGTAATTATTATTGTACCTAAGTATCGTCGACAATCAAACTGAGCATGTCATAATTAAGGCAGACAGATAGTGTGTAAACACTATGTGTCTGCCTTAATTATGACGTTAAGATAATAAGAATTAGTACAAACCTTATTTTGTACCTAACATTATCTAGGATGTCTAATAAATTGTCTGACTTAGTTCTAGGTCAAGGCTACCACGATGAAATTAAAATGGTGTTGTTCCAACATTACAAAAGGAATAAAAGATGGTACCTAAATAAAAATGGCGCCTGTATTCTAATTTAATTTCAGCTGCCCTTTATCGAATTCGCGTGGCCCGTGAAATAAGAATTTAAATTGTTCAATAAAATGTAAAATTCATTTTACGATATCACTGAATATTTCCATTTGTAATTCTGATATCAAAGCACTTAATTTTTTCGAATGAAAAGTTTTTTCCATCGCAAGTTTGTTCCTATTATTTTTATTTTAACGAGTTCTAACATTTCCCATATGTATATGACATACGTATAGACAGTCATAGCAACCATGAAATTCGTATTTAAGGTGAATGCTCCAACCAGCCTGCATGTAAGTTAGATTTCGAAGGTTTTAACAATTTACACCTTTGTGAGAGCTGATGGTGCGAATGTTTTGATCATTTTTATATTTAAAATTATTCTTATTTTTGCCGCGAATCATATTTTGATATAATTACAACATGTCACTGGCCTGCAAATTGCAAAAAACGTAAGAATTTCGCGGGCTGGCTGAAGCACTCACCTTAACAGACTATTTCAATGTATTGCAATTCTCGTAGCTTTGAAACTAGAATAGCTTTCTATGAAGTGTTTAAGGAAGTTCCCCTACTAGTTACCAACTAGTCTAAAACAACCTACATCTAATTATAAACTACATAAACTTTCTCACAAACACACACTAGACTTCCCAGAATATGAACCTTCTTCAAAACGAAATTATTTCAACATACTAGATGCTGCAACGTTTACGAACTTTCCTAACTCATCTGAAACTTGAGAACTTTTGTGAATAATGAAACGGGTGCCTTCAATTGCCAAGTAATTCGTCATTTGACATGATGTAAAATCCGGAAACTGTGAATTTAATTTGGCAAATAAAAACGCCTGAAACCCGTAAAAATTCAGAGTAGGTAAGTTACTTTATGTTTTACTCTAAAAGCCTGTTTTATGATTGGTCGTAAAAGAGCGAGCCTCCGCGAGCCAATTTTGTTCTTTAATTAGGGTAACATTCTTGTTTTACACGGCACATCGAGGTACCGTGTAGTGGGTTGTATCGAGCCGGGTCGTAGCAGATATACCCACGTATTTAGCCTATCCTATCCATTAGCCTCAGGCGGCATTAGGGCAGGAGACCGTACATCTCTAATGAGTAATCACCATTACAGTACACGGACGAACTCTCATTCATCTCTCTTGTACCCTGACATTACTGTACACAAACGTACACGAGCGTGCTTATAATTTATATCAACCAGGCTGTAATTCAATAATTTCCTTTTCCCTCTCAAATTCTTATTTAATAAAACGTAAACCTCTTTCAAAGTGTCTTAAAACTACGAAGTCCGTAATTTTACTGTCCATCCGCGGAAGTAATCCTCTTTGTCTTATTTTATTTCAAATGATCTTAGATGGTTGGCTCTCTGTTATTATTTCCCTTAAATATTAGTAACAAAGGTATTAATTTGACGCCTTTGATGAGGATCAGTTTGGAAAAGGTAAGTTTTGCTTCCATATTGCTGACCTGATTTCGAAGGCACGTTGATTGAGAAACTGATACTGACGGCTTTGCTCATTAGTAAGCGCACACCTTTACAGTATCCCGAGAGAACGCTGAACATACAGATAGATGTAATCTCGTTACACAGGAGTGTATTCATAGCTGGACCCTCGCTGACGGTTAAATTTAGCAATCTGACCCAATAATGACCTTCACGTGGAAATAGTAAGGTGACGCGATCGTGGGCTCGTACGTTATTAATATATACGGCGGTGCATTGAAGCCTTGACCTGGCCTTCAGGCCCGCACCCCACCACCCCAGACACCTCCCTCCTCCCACAGATATAAACAAGTTTCACTAAAAATGCATTACATGCCGTTTGAACCCCACACAGCCGGATAATTTCATTAAACCATCTCCTCCGTTGACCTTTCCAAAATGTGACTTATGTTGCCACAAAACCAACGGTATGACGCAACCCTTTGTATATACATTTTTACTTATATGTGTAATAATATGTATGTTGTAGCATGGCAGACAAAAGACATGTTTAAATAACACCCCACATGAATTTCAAGGTTCTGATAGTTTCATAATTAAATAAGTGAAGCAAAAAAAACCTTAATTTTCAAGAAACGATCTGTAAAACAATTTCTTTGTTCATTCGTACATAATTAAAATATTTTCAAATTACTGAAATACTTATTTTAGCTGAAAAAAAGTGTTTTTGTTGCCGCTATGAATTTTAATGTAGGTCGTAACTCTCGCCTTGAATTCTACTTTCAATCTTTTACTTTATATAACATTTTTATTCTTCATTTATTATTTGGATACGGAACGAATTTCCGGAAAACTTCGCATAGTATATTGATCCTCCTGTTCATTTACATACGCTGAAACTGAAACTATAGTGAAACTTTAATTACTATTTGAATTCCCGATCAATTGATACGATAACTAAAACAATTATTGAGTTGCGCGAATGCTCCTTAGTTTATCCAAAGCTCATCAAATGTGTGTTTTACTGCTCATGTATTGAAAGTAATGCAAACCAGAGAATATTAAACTTTGACTTACTATTTAAATCGAGCTTCACTTGTTTCTGCACATGTGAGTGTGAACTTTTAATGATTATGCAATTTTGATTTCTATAACCGCGTTGCTAAGAGTGCTTATACAAGGTGCATGTAACCCGCGCAAGTGCCTCAACATGCTCAAGCTACATCCGCCGTGTACAAGCACCCCGCGGGTAGGTTAATCAAGTAGCTTGCGCATGTTACTCGCGCGGGTAACCTGCACCTTGACTTGCGCGGGTTACATGCGCCGTGTACAAGCACCTTAGAGCGCTTTTACCTTACCTACCTACATTCACAATTATTTTGACGTGCAATATACGCCTGATTCGATATAGAAAAATAACTATCGATTTTACGCCAGTCTGTCCTTAGAATCATTTATTATCATTAACTTGAAAATGTCAGTACAGTCACGAGCAATAAAATGCAAACACACAACAAAATTCAATAAAGATTGTCTCGTGAAATAACGGCCTCTACATTGAAATAAGGCCTATTTCGTAGTAGCATCCAAAATTGAAATTTCGTGAAAACGCATAATGTTAAATGGGTAGGAGAACATCGATTTAGAATTCTGCTAAGTGAATATGTTAACAGAAATGTGTGTAAACCATTGTATACAATTCCTAGGAAATGTGCAAAAACTAAAATTCCTATAATCGCCCAGAAATGTGTGAAAACTAAACAAACCGAATCTCGACGTTTACTTTCAATGACACCAACAACTCTTAAGCCCCAGTTTCTGTTTGGTTAGGTTCCTTTAAACCTTACACGCGGAAATAGAAGCAACGCACAGCGGTGCACTTGTACACGTGTATATACACATTTCCTAAACAGACGTAAGGCAATGCGCCATCGATATATGGTGGACATTCCTCCGGTACGTACAAATTGTCATGCCAATACTTTTATTGTACGCACAGCTAAGGAGTGGAATTCCCTGCTGGTATCTGTATTTCCCAACAGTTATAACCTTGGGGTCTTCAAGTCAAGAGTGAACAGTACCCTTAGCACGAATTTTCAGTATTTGAGACGTAAAGTAAACGTGAAGTTTCACAATTTCAAATTGTCAATTTTTGAGGAAAAAATTAGTTCCTGCTTCGCACACCAGAGGCGCTGTTTCATAACCACAAGAAACGCTGTAAATACTGTAAGGTAAAAGAGTGAAAATTCGTGCTCAGGGTACTGGTTACTTCTAGGCAAGCGTGCTTCATCGTCGACCACATCTTCGCTTACCATCAAGCGAGATAGAGGTCAAACGTGAACCTACCTTTAAATAAAAAAAAAAAAACAATAATTTCTCGTGCCCTTACATACACACTCAAACATCGAGTGCTTCGGAAATGATAATACTGTAGTGTTTTACTAAGTGCTAAGCTATAAAGAGGCGTACCCATCACACGTGCCTATTATACCACCATAGGTGAAGCATGCCCATCCCATCGCCACCACCATTAAGAGAGTGATGGAGTGGCAAGCGCGATGACGCCACTCCAGCACATTTAAGCCGATAACCGCCCTGATTTATGAACCATATAGCTAACACGCCACTAAACCCATTAGTAAAAACCGGCCACCTGAGAGCCGAACGCGCAAACAAAGGGTTTTGTGTCACCCTTTAAATAATACGCCGAATTTCCCCAAATAAAATATCTTGTTTGAGGATTTTTAATTTTCCTGGCTTGTCTTTCTACTTAGATTTATGTAAAATAATAAAATAAGTCAACTACCTTAACGGAACAAGGCCTGCCAGGGTCGCGAGACTGTCTCATTAGGTTACCATGACACTGGAACGTAAAGGGTATAAGAAGGAACACGGGTGGATTTTAGTCAGTAAGAGTCTGACAGTCCCTTCCGCCCCACCCAGGGCGGGAGGGAGGACTCATTTGATGATTTTACCAAATAAAAAAAAATATGTGTGTATAAAATAACAGAATCGTTTGTAATTTTAGCTGAGGAAATTGTAGAGTATACTCGGAATAGTTTCGATTCTCCGTTTACAAATAGCTCTCGAACCATTCAGCTTTGACACACGAATTGGAACACAGTAGTTAGGTCTTTGCTATTTTTAGTTCTCGTAGAAAACTCTTGTTTGTTTTTTTACTTATATGTACAATTCATAAAAGCATTGATTGGTTATATACAACGTGTAACGTTAAAAGCGCAAAACCTCTCGTGTGGTAACTCAGCCCATGTTACTGAACAATGTTTGATAAATGCCATATGGAAATTCGCAAAAAAAAAATGGTTTTTCATACAAAATGAAAAATTGATGGGGCCCATCATTATGAAAAATCTTTATTTTTAATTTCCAAAAGTCTTTTATCAAACATTGTTCAGTAACATGGGCTGAGTTACCTCACGAGAGGTTTTGCGCATTTAACGTTACACGTTGTATAGAGAGAAGGGTGAGGCATTTATAAAAGTGATGTAACACTGATGACCGAAGTGAAATGTGAACGTAAATAAACAATTCAAATAATTATAGTAATGAAAATTGAAGTATTATAGGTCATCTAGAAAGTAACATTTATCATTTTTATAAGTACTACTTTTTCTAATATGATTCCTAAGTTTCATAATGTAGCTACCGAAATAGACCATGTTACGCAACACAAATAATCGATATCAAAAAAGTCGACATGCCCTAAATTCAAAAACAAACACTGACCGGCCTGGACAACAAAGAACTAATAAAATATTCCAATCTTATCTATTATTCCTGTACTGCTTCGGCCATCCGTATTCCAAGTTGAAGAGGTGCTTCCAACCAAAATATACGTCCATTCTTAAGATTTAGGCGGCCTGCAATCCGGGCAATACCCTGTGGTGGCACTACAAAGGTGAAAACGTGTAAAAAGAACTTATTTTACCGCCAAGTCGTAAAGCGTACAATGTACGGTGCCCGCTACAAGCCAGCCGCTGTGAATTTGGGAGCAACTGTGATTTCCTGACCACCCACATTCGTGTACACCTCGTGTTCTTTGCCTTTTATACAACTGAATGCTAATTTATACATGGTACAGTACTGTGATATAATTTTCACGTGGTCCTTTTGTTGTTACAGGTGTAGGAGGCGCTCCAAAGGTCATGTAATATGGTATGTCATTACTTACTTAAGCTTTATTTACGCGGTAATTTATTGTAGCGTTTCGAGTATTATGAACCATTTGCCGAGTATTATTGTGTGTTTATTTTAGACACGTAATTCTCGAAATTGTTGGACGATTTGTGTAATGATAAAGGCAATAAAAATGGACTTACATTCAGCCGAGCAATTGGCTTATGTGATACTGTGTGGACGGGTTCGAATCTCGCACGTAACGGACATTTATAGGATAAATAGAACTATTGTGGTCCAACATTTTCAAGAAGAAAGAACGTTAAATGAGCAACTTTATCGTCTCAGTTCTCCTTTGTTACAGATTCTAAAAAAACTATTTACAAAGAGAAAATGAGAAACAGCCTTCGGGCTGCTTTCACTACATTGAAAAGCTAATACTGTGATTTGAGAAATGGCTTGTAGTTTAGGGATGACGTAGAGTATTGCGATGGGGATGTGTTAGTGTATTATGGGAGCCGCATGGAGTCGCGCGCGCAGATGAGTCACACGCTGCCGACCAAGCACCGCCCGGAGGCAACCTACAGGAGTTGCTCGCAGTCTCTGCCGCTCGATATTCTGTAAGTATTTAATCATTTTCCAGAGGCCTTACCATGCGCTATTAACGCGATTCAGTTAAGGATGTAGGAAAGAGATGGCGCTAGACGACTTTTATAACTCTGTCTCTTTCCCACAGCCTAAACTGGATCGCGTTAAGAGCTCGAGGTAAAGCCTCTGTGATTTTATCTCAACCAATTCTTTTTTTTTTTTTGTATTCACCTGGTCATCATTTGGCCACGATAATACCAGAAAGAAGAGAGATTATTGTGACTCTCATAATGATGCAAATCTAATCAATCAGAGTGAAAACAAGGTACAGACGCCAGCAGGTCAACCTACCCGAATCTGTTTTTTACCAATCGAATATTAACCATCCACTATTGTGAAAAGGTTCAAAATCTATTACAGAGATTTGTGAATGTGCTGACATTAGTACTTTTTTTTTAAAACGTACTTTGTCAGTAAAGACTCGATTTAGTTAGTCCTGTTGTTCACTAGTCCTATCCTATGTACTGGAAAAAGAAATACAGCTTTCTAAGTTTCATTTCAAAATTTTAACAAGCTGCCTATAACCATCCCGCTAAAGTTTAAAGTCTAGTTTGTCCTAAATCGTCACAACACTTTCTAGCAATTTAGAAAAGAGATAGCAACACTTAAAATAAAGACTTTAGTTGAATTATATATCTATAAGAGTCGTTATTTCAACTGTCTCATTATCCAGTAAAAAACGAATTGTTCTTTTCAATGAAAATTACGATTTAAGAAAACACTGAGGTGAAAGACGTAATTCAAATTGACTTTCATTTGGCATTAATTAGTAAATTAAGATAAAAAAATACTCTCTTACCTCCTGCTGTTCAAAAAAACTTTTGAGAACGAACAAAATCATTAAACTGGAAGAGCTTATGCTAATACAAATAGGTATCATTATTCTCTATCGATGTAAAAAATATTTCCTTGGAAATGTTCGACGATTTTGTCACACCTACGCAGCCTGCGTGGGTAGTGAGACAAATTGTATGAATGAACCCACACAAACCGACACTTACTAGAAATAAATGAAGGAAAATACTACGTTTAATAAAAATGTACACGTGAGAGAATTTCCTTCGTCAATTTGTTTTGCGAACATTCGTTGCGCGACCTTTTCTTATATTATGGAAAAGTCCTCCTGACCTGACTGCGGACAATCTCAGGAATAAATATAGCGCATGAGCTAATATAACAAGTGCGCAAGCACAGGTACACTCTCTGCAGAAAATCTTTTGTTACGCAAAGAACATTCATTCGAAAAACAAAAGCGGTAACACTCGTGCTAGTAAACGATGATGTTACGCATACATTCATCCTAAACGATGTTCGTTTCACGGATGAATGTTACAAAAGCTCGTGCAAAGAATGTTTCTAAAAAACATCGAGTTGAAACCTGAACATTACTGAAACTGCTTATTTTACCCAAATTGTCACATAAAATATTATCTGATGCAACAAAGTGTAAAACACGGGTTCAAAACTAAAAATACGTTTTTTGAAAAGTTTTTATTACATTGATAAAAGTCGTAAAAAAGTAATTTTTATAACAAAGCATTTGATGATAAAAACGTAAAATATTTTACTGCATTACTTTTTTACACACCAGAAGGAAAACTTTTAATGATGATAGCAATGACACAGATGTTAAATGACAACGTAAGTTATTTGTTACTATATTGTATCGGCTTTTTCGAATATTATTACTTGGTTTTTTAATACATCACCGTATTTTTTTTTATTCTTCGATATAATTGTAAGAAAATAACGTAACCTCGAATCCTAACTAAAGTTGTAGGATGCATGAACATTAATTTATTTTCAAATTAAAAACGAACGTATCTCATTTGTTTTCACATTCACGAAACCATTGCTTTGTTCAATACGCAAGCGAAAGTCCTTGCTAAAGTCCGTTTCTTAATCTCGTAGACTGAATTGACAGGTGCAAATGTCAAACTGACATAAATTTCAATAGTATTTATGTCAGTTTTGATGTTATCATTTGTCAATTTGGTCTACGAGATTAAAAAACAAACTATAGGTTCAACTGCCAGACCAATTATTGTTGATTTTGTTTGTTGAATTTTAGTGTTGGAAAATTCTTGGATCCAGTCTTGAATTGCACACATTTTCAATGAACTCTCAATTTTATGTGACGTTCAATTGTTTTACCAACGACACTAATCCAACTTTCATGGATATCTTTCAACGCATATCAGTTAAGAGAATTTTCAAAAAATCTCTATAAAAATTAGGTAGGACCAATAATTTCTATTTAATTTATTTTTTTTCCGTTTGTGAACATCTACATTATTCTCAATGATATTATAAATAAAAAGAGGTAGATATCGCACTAGCACGCACAAATTGTTGAGGACAAAGTAAGACAAATTGTTGCTCTTTACTATCCCTATCTCTTCCTATCTTAATACGTTCCGCATTATCTATCGCTGTCGTAGTTTTAAATTACTATAATAACAACGCAACAATTCTGCCATCTCTGCTTCGCCATTCAGTATGAACATGGCGTATCTTTCTTTATAATATCATTGATAATTCTACATCATATTATACTATCTCGATAGAAAATGTCCCAATATAATGTGTAATGAAGCACTGGTGTAACCCCTAATCTAAATTGATCTAGTTTTATAACTATAGTGTCATATCGTAGATGGTTGCCGCGGTCGTCGTTCCGGCCGGCCGAGGGCGAGCTGGCAGACTGCGTGCTGGTGGTGGGCGTGTCGCGGCCCAAGCTCGCCGCGGCGCTGCTGTCCGTCACGCTGCTGTCTCTGTTCCTCACCTTCCACGTGCTGTATGACAGCGCGCTTTACAGCATACAGGTACGAATACGTCACGAACTCGCCGCAGCGTGCTGTACAGCATACAGGTACGAAAGTGTCACGCTGTGAGACGTCACAAGCTGGCAAGGGCGCTGCCGTCCATAAAATTGCTGTCTCTGTTCCTCACCTTCCACGTGCCGTGTAACAGCGCGGTCTACAGGATACAGGTACGAAAGTGTCACGCTGTGTGACGTCACAAGCTGGCAAGGGCGCTGCCGTCTGAAAAATTTCTGTCTCTGTTCCTCACCTTCCACGTGCTGTATGACAGCGCGCTCTACAGCATACAGGTACGAAAACGTCTCGCTGTGTCAATTCATAAGCTCGCCATGTTGCTGTTGTCCGTCGAGCTGCTGTCTCTGTTCCTCACTTTCTACGTTCCGTGTATCATCGTGCTCTACAGGATACAGGTACGAAAGTGACGCGCTCTTTGACGTCACAACGGCGCTGCGGCGTTGCAGTCCGTCACGCTGCTGTCTCTGTTCCTCACCTTCCACGTGCTGTATGACAGCGCGCTCTACAGCATACAGGTACGAAAACGGCTCTCTGTGTGAATTCACAAGCTCGCCATGTTGCTGTTGTCCGTCACGCTGCTGTCTCTGTTCCTCACCTTTCACGTGCTGTATGACAGCGCGTTCTACAGCATACAGGTACGAAAGTGTCGCGCTGTGTAACGTCATAAGGTTGCCAGAGCGTTCCTGTCCGTCACGCTACAGTCCCTCCTCACCTTGCACCTGCAATAAGTAAAAGTTACATACTTTGTAGGCACCCTGTAAAAAATATACCAACCATAATAAAAAAGGTAGTGTCTGACAGAGACAGCACTCTCCGAAGCTAAACTAGCCGATTATCATCTTTCTAGAGGTATTATGTACAGGTACTTGTACTATACATAATTACACTGCGCTCATTATAATTATGCGGACATCTAAAGTATTTTCTGTTACTCAATAAAATATTTTTATGTTAAACCATAAAAGTATAGTTGGTAATATATTATCTAAACATGAACACGTCTCACTGGCTACGTTGACCTTGACACCAGCCATACTGCAGTGACCATAAACACATAAACGGCTGTTTTGCACGATATACATATTTTCTAACTTATTTTTATATGTGTAAATATATAAAACTTTATTTTTATTTATATTTTAAACACACTCGTATTTACTGAGCTCATTTTTTTAACACACATGCTGACTGTAAAATTGTTAAAGTTTTAATTACTTTATGTTCTTTCTGCAAGTACTGTATTATTCACATACTCTCTCTCTCTACACATATAGTCAGTCCCTCATGTTTGCGGATGGTCAACTTCGGAGTTGCATCTGGAGCGTATTATCCGCCTCCACCGGTTTCTGTACAGGGCATCCTTTACCACCGAGTAGAATTTAGACGACGATGATTCCTCCACCAGTTGGCCTACTATGAACCCTTAACGCAATCCAGTTTAGGCTGTTGAAAAGAGATGGCGCTAGAGGACTTGTATAGCTCTGTCTCTTTCCCTCATCCTAAACATGTGAGCTTGTGGTAAGGCCTCTGATCTGTCCATCGATTGGTGAACGACCGCGCGATTGTTTGCTCTCGGTTTATTCACATACAGTTCACAACATAACTTACTACCGCAAACATTTTTGTTTCCAGCAAAAAGCTTAGCATAAAACGGCCATAACATATTCGCATCTACAATATAAGATCCGGGCGATACGACGGAACACTGTAATACGCCCCTTCGTACTTTAAGCCAGTAACTTCGTACTATAAATCGCACGAAGAACACGCTTAGCGTATCGAGCGTAGTAAGCTTGCAACCCTTTCGGGTAAGCGGCTTACTTTCCTCAAGCCGACCTGACTTCCGCTGTGCGTGGCGCGCCGTGTCTCGAGGCGTGGTTGCCAAGCCCATGAGCACCCTGCCTGACCCCATAAAAGGTTATACAGAAGGCACATTGCATAGACATAGGTCATAACACCACGTAAGAGCTGAGCGTAATCTGGGATAATGTTTCTAAGGCATTGTCTTCATACACATATATATGTAGAACTTGCTTTACTCAGTGTTTACTATGGTAATTATTAACTTGCCACATCGTTCTCACGTAATGTACTATCTGATGATGAATGATGCAACAAAGTTCTCTAATAATTTTGGCGATTGAAAAAGAGTGTCCATGGAGTTTCTTGCTCATTCTTCTCCATAGAGATCTACTCTTTGGAATGAGCACCTACGGTACTTTCACAGTTTTTATGTCTTGTGACTGCGACTGTATAACCATACAGCACCATAACTATTTTTGTACGAATTTTAGCCATGTAATTGGCCTAGTTGAAATAAACGATTTCATTTGATTTGTTTATCGAATCTATAGTATACGACAGCACGGATGACGACTGCGTCAACCGGTCACTCGCCCACTGCAAAAAAAAAGTGGAAAAAATCCTATTGTTACATAAAATAACATATAGGGAGCTTTGCAACTCAATACTATCTCACAAACAACCGCAGTATTAAACTTACTGATCAGCTATCTGATCAAATAGATCCGGTGACAAAATTACTTTGTTGTTCACCATGACCGAAACTCATTAAAACTTCAGTCAAGTAACTGTTCTCTTGTCGCGTTACATGTCACTCTGAGATTAGCAACTTTTAATAAAGAGTTCCGTGTTTGTTGATCTTTTGGATCCAGCCATTTTGTTTCGACTCGTAATCATAATTAATGTTCCAGGCCATTCTCCGCAGATAACACCAACGCCCTTTTTATGACACCCTTGTTTTACAATGTAACCCAGTTTTACGACATCAACAAGTCGGTGGAAGTAACGAGTAGGCGCAGAGTACATTCTGTATCTATAGAGCTATAGGTATATTAGACAACCTTGGGTTTCAATGCCGGAAGGGGAGAATGTTAAATTTTTGTCATGCGAATTTTTAAGGAAAAATAACGCAACATGAATACGTTTTATTACAGAAAATACACCACCAGGTTAAGACGAAGGCTTGCATGAATAATTCAGGGAAAATTCATTTCGTGGAATTTGCAAAATTTTCGAAACATCTCTGTATTTTCGATAATAAAGCGCTCGCAGTAATGATATTACATTACACTACCACAAAGGCACGCTTCCTCAGGGATGATTAACCCACTTATTTAATCATCAAAAGGATTAAACTACGTTTTCAATTAAACAGACAAAGTGAATCCATTAACGATAATTAGATAAGTACCACACAGTGACGTTCAGCTGTTGAAATAGCGTTCGCATAACGGTGCTGTCCGTGAATCTGACGTATTGATGGTAAAGTGGATCTATCAATACCAATGACAAGAGTAAATTAACTTCGGGATCAAAATTGTGCGACAGACAATTAAGGTAAATTGAGAGTTGAATTTCAGCTCTCGCGTACTAGACATGATTTTAATACTCGATTTTAATATTGATATATTTAACAAGCGCATGGCTGCATGGAATCTGTAGTACTATGAACAATTCTTCACATGTACCACACGATAAATGTAAAAAAACCGGCCAAGTGCGTGTCGGGCCACGCACAGTGTAGGGTTCCGTAGTTGCAGATCAAAATACTTATGCGAACTAACTAAACTGATTCGCTGAATTTAATTTAAAAAAGAAGAATTTTCAAAATCGGTCCAGGAGTCTTTGAGAAATCGGGGAAAAATACATAAGAAAAAAGATTACAACGAATTTAGAACCTCCTCCTTTTTTTGAATTTAGTTAAAAATAGTTGACGATAAAAACCTACCTATCCCCAAAAAACATACCTATAAAAGCTGTAAAAATAAAGTTGACAAACTTACATTTGCAGTTGTCTCCGATACATTTTGTTTAAGAAAATATGATATCAACTACATTTTATAAGTTGGTCGACTATTACTCGTAAAGTTGTAAAGCCTACTTAGTCATGATAATTTTCTTTTAAACTTCGTTATATGTACTACTATTGTGAATTTTTTCACACCCCCAAACATAACCGTTTAGCTGGTAGAGGGGGGGGACACTCGAATCGAGCAAAATTTAGCACTTTAAAGCTTAATATTTCACAAACGAATTTTTTTATCAAAAAATTGTTAATGGAAACTATCATTATTTTTTAAAGGCCTATTTAATGATACCCCACACTAAGGGGTACACGAGAAAAAAAAAATCCTCACTTTACGTGTAAGTACTGGAGGTACCCTAAAAAAAAAAATTTTACGAGATTTTATTTTACCACTTTTTTGGCACAACAAATCCGTATATTTACACCAAATTACAGCTC
Organism: Agrotis segetum; assembly: GCA_036375495.1. Taxonomy (NCBI): domain Eukaryota; kingdom Metazoa; phylum Arthropoda; class Insecta; order Lepidoptera; family Noctuidae; genus Agrotis; species Agrotis segetum. Next base: position 1,214,424 of record JAQSVV010000004.1, on the reverse strand, counting down.
TCTAGTACTGTGCGTCTCTGAGCTAAACTGCGGACAGACGGACGGACGGACGGACGGACGGACGGACGGACGGACGGACGGACGGACGGACGGACGGACGGACGGACGGACGGACGGACGGACGGACGGACGGACATGGCGAAACTATAAGGGTTCCTTGTTGACTACGGAACCCTAAAAATCGACGTGTCATGTCAAAAAGATAAGCCTTGCGTCAGTTTTTTCTTCGGATTTTTCTTTAGTATCACGTCTCATACAGTAATAGCTATCCATTTGTATTTCTACTCTTTCATTATTATGAAAAGAGTTTGATTTTTTCATATTTTTGTTTGTTAAGCATCAATTAAAAGACAACTTCTCCATTTTTAAGTCCTTCTCTTATAAAGTTAATTAATACCCAGTAGTGGTTTAATTATACATAGATCCAACATACGAGTTACAAGGCGTAGGTTTGAACTTCGAACCTAGCCTTTATACAATTTAATTCTTTACAAAACTCAAAAAACGGTGAAAGAAAACCGGCATTTTTGCAAGCAAAAATTCTAAGACATATTGTGACATATACCAACCCGCACCACTTACACACTGGTAACATTATTGGCTGATTTATACTTATGCTTAAAAGCCCGTGCTATACCGCTGCCGAGTGTTAGTCTTAAATATAACTGGTTAAATGCGTATCCTCTACACTGAACTGTGCCCACGCCCTCAGAAAATACAGACATGATATCCATACCCAAATTATGCAGCAATAGATGTCAAAACAGGAACACTAGAAACAGAGGCACCTCTTAATTGACTTTAACCTATTCAGACGTCCAATATACGTAGGCCAGTTAGTTGTTAGGCGGCGTTTAGCACGGCTGTAATTATACGGAACCCGACAGAACCTGACTGGCGGTTTGAATATGTCAAGTTAGCTCAATGACCTACTCATGGTGGCATTGTGTGTGGGATTCATAAATCATAATATTTGAGAGGGGTCTATGTAGGTCTAGCGTAAACGTAACGTAAATTCGACTCGTTTCTCAGAAATATTTGCCTGGTGGGTCTGACAGACCCGACACTTTAAAGAATCGACAATATTTTAGAAAATTCGTAACTACCGCCGCTGTGTGCCTGAGTAGCTTCGTGATATAGACTAGCGGCTAGATTGCCGCCCCTCCCGCAGTCCGTAACGCGCACGCGTTCGAGTAAGCTCGTTCGTACACTAGGTGACGCAAGTCTCCGATACCTTACGATTTGGTATTCACTGACGCCTGCTTGTGTTTGAACCTCTATGGGTTTGTATTGCGATAGCCGCTTGGATACCGAAATCGTGAGGTATCGGAAACTTGAGTCGCCTTGTGTACGAAGGGCGTAACACGTGTTTTATGTGCGCTCGGGTCTGAGAAACCCGACCAGGCACGCGGCGTAACTGTTAACTTGTAGTTATTATTTTTATAACTTTTTATAATATATTGTCGTATTTTTTCCCTTTTTTCATTAAGATACAATATTAAATATAAATTACAACCTGTTGTTATAGTTTGTAACATCAAAATAAATAAAGATAACCATTTATGTTTACGGGTCTGTCAGACCCACCAGGCATGCCATGTGATTTTTACCTACCAGGCACCCCAAGGGTTAAACTGAAATGGAACAAAAATACAACAATGTCGTACTTATTTTTATTTTAGTATTTCAATTATTCTTTTATAAAATACAGAAAAATGTATTGCTAGCTTTGTTGAAGAATGCTAGTTTAGTTAGTAGAGGAAGACCACAACGGATTCTTTCAAACAGTTTCTAACCCTGAAATTCCATTTACTGAAAACTCAGTTGAACTATGATAACATTGGAATCTCTGAAATACGAGTATGCTAATACCAAAACTTTTACCGTTTCATATTCATTTCTCTTGTCACACGAATAAAGTATTAAGGGCGCTATGACATACTGAAAGAACACAATTCCTGTCAATTTGACATCGTGATGCCCCCCGCATAAAAACAAAACACTAACGAAACAGCTATGCCTCGTATACCAGAAAGCAAACAATAATGAGCTTTTGCCACTTTTGTTTCGAATAAACAAAGTAAGATCCCAGTCTTCTAGACACTACTTATTTTCATAAACGAATGGATAATATGATAAATATATACCTATCAAAATAAAATAAGTGCCACTCAATAAATAACACTTTAAACCGCACATTGTGTCACGAATTGGATATGTTTGTAATTTACAAAGTGTGCATTATAGAGATTATTCAATGTCATTCTTAACAAGATAATTTACTCGTATTATACGAGTAAATTATCTTGTTATGACATCTTTCAGGTGTTGATTTTGTTTCTAGTGACTAATTGGAATTCATAACTTTTTAATTAGATTTTTGAAATTATTTAGAATTTACGATTTGGTGTTTAAAATTTTTCAAACTTTTTCTTTGACTTTTACATCAAACAGTCATTTATGCCATCTAGAGACATAATTATGGACGCAAAACCAGCCATTGGGGTGATTAAGGTGACATAGATAAGGAGATATAACCAGAAATGGTCGGTTTAATGCTCGAATATTTCCAACCAGTGGTTCAAAATATTTGAAACTAGTGTCAATTAAGAGACGGGTAATATCACCAAACGCCGTGATCCAGGAAGAAAGTGAGCAAGGCCAGAGAAGACGTTAAACCGCGCAAAGAGAACGATAATCTACTACGCAGATCATACAAAGTCCATTGCGACCAGCAACAAGCTCCCATAGAATTGACAAGACAATTTCGAATCGACACTATGAAGATTAAAAATATTCGAGAAGATTCTTGGTTCCCCTGCAGTTAACTGTGAGCGGACGGTGCAACTCGTTAAACATTTACAAAGGAGAATATTTATTGAACTGTTTTGACTGGGCTTCAGTGCTTCTTATACTGGGTTACAGCTGGGTTATTTTTTTAATAAGGACACATCTATTAGAGTGTAGAGAAGATCTAAACAACAGGGTTTCAGATCATTTAACTCTTGAAACAGAATGTTTCGGTGAGCTCTAAATTATAATCTCTATCTCGCAAAACTGAGCTTTTACTTCCTAACGAAGTTACGTAACTGCTCAAAATTGCGTAGAAAAGGTGGTTCAACTCCACATTATTCCATTCGCACAGCAAGTAGTACCTGAGTTCATCTTCGATCAATCGCGACTACCAGTGCATAGATTCGTTTATGCTCGAATTACGATGCTACAATTGGTCACTCAGGCTTTTTACCTAATTTCTATTGAAACGGTATAGAAAATGTTCGTTATTTAATAGATAACATTTCACCTTTAGTAAAATAACACAGGGTTTAAGAGAAAAAAGAACATTATTTTTTCGATTTCATTATTTTATATGAAACTTGACACATTCCTGTAATTTCTCACTTTTCATTCAATTTCGCTTATTTTTACGATTTATTGGAATGCTAACTTATTTTTTTGTATGTTCTATTCTGAGTAGTATCTCATCATCATCATCATCATTAGCCGGAGGACGTCCACTGCTGAACATAGGCCTCCCCCGTATACCGCCACGCCGAACGACAATTCGCCACTTGCATCCATCGGCTGCCCTCAACCCTCAATATGTCGTCGGTCCACCTGGTGGGAGGCCTGCCTACGCTGCGTTTTCCGGTCCGTGGTCGCCACTCGAGAACTTTTCTTCCCCATCGGTTGTCAGTTCTACGAGCGCTGTGGCCTGCCTATTACCACTTCAACTTGCAAATTTTATGAGCTATGTCGGTGACTCTGGTTCTTTGCCGAATATCCATGTTCCGGATTTTATCCCGCAAAGATACTCCGAGCATAGCTCTTTCCATTGCTCGTTGAGTGACTCTTAGTCTCTCTAAAAGGCCAGCAGTCAATGACCACGTTTCGGAGCCATATATCATCACTGGCAACATACACTGGTCAAACACCCTTGTCTTGAGACACTGTGGGATTCTCGATGAGAAAATATCACGTAGCTTCCCAAACGCTGCCCATCCGAGTTGGATTCTTCGGGCGACCTCTTTCTCGAAGTTGGACCTACCTAACTGAACAATCTGTCCAAGGTAAGTATAATGGTCTACAACTTCGAGAGTATCGCTCCCAACAACAACCGGTAAGGGTGCCACATGGACATTCGACATGACTTTCGTCCTGTCCATGTTCATTTTAAGGCCATCCCGTTGGGAAACGATACTGAGGTCGCTGAGCATAGCATTGAGGTGCTCCAACGATTCTGCCATGATGACTATATCATCGGCAAAATGAAGGTGAGTGATGTATTCACCATTGATGTTGATGCCGAATCCGTTCCATTCCAAGAGCTTGAAAATGTCCTCCAACGCGTTAGTGAACAGTTTCGGAGAAATAACGTCTCCCTGTCTCACGCCTTTTATTGGATTGGTTTCGTGCTCTCTTCCTGCACGCGTAGCATGGCGTTATTTCATCGTTATTTCTACACAAATCGACTGTTTTTTTTTGCACAAATGTGACACCATTTGAACACTATTGAAGAAAAGGACGTTTATTTTCTATATTTTTCACATTACCATGCTTGAAACGATAAAAATATTTCTACGTTCTGTTATTTTGTCTATTCTTCCGTCGACAAAACCCCTTTCTACGGCGCCATGCTACGCCTGCTGAAATCGGATGGACATGGTGGCGTTTCTATACAAACACTTCGACACTTCGATATACCTATAGTCGTGACATCGTTGGAGGGACTGCAATACTGCCCAGGTTTCGATTGAATCGAAGGCTTTTTCATAGTCCACAAACGCTAAACACAATGGCCGATTATAGTCCTCTGTCTTCTGTATAATCTGGCAGAGCGTGTGTATGTGGTTTATAGTACTAAAACCTTTTCGGAAACCGGCTTGTTCGGGAGGCTGGAAGTCATCAAACCTGCGTTCGAGACGGTTCGGAATGACTCTTCAGAACAGCTTGTATACATGGCTCAGAAGTGAGATTGGCCTGTAGTTCTTCAACAAGGTGTTGTCACCTTTTTTGAAGAAAAGAACAACCACACTCCTGTGCCATGCTTCTGGCGTAGAACCTTTGAGTATGACGGAATTAAATAACTTCTGGAGGACTAGAGTAGTACCGGTTTTCCACCCGCTCTCAGAAGTTCTGTTGAGATTCCGTCCTCACCCGGCGACTTGTTATTCTTGAGCTGTTGAGCCATTCTAATCTCGTACAGGCTGGTGTCTGGGATATCCTCAGTGTAGTGTCAAGTCAGTTTAGCTCTCGTCTCAAGATGTACCGACACTGGGTTGTCGTATTGATGTATATAACTGTCCGTAAAACCTCTCAAGCTCCCTTAGGTTCTCTGGTTTAGTCGAAATGATGCTGCCGTCGTTAATCTTCAGCTTTGTCATTTGGCTCTGCCCAATAGACGAATTCTTTGCGAACACTTTTGAGCCCCGGTTCCGCTCGATTGCCTCTTTGATCCATGCCGCACTAAAGGAGCGCAGGTCACGTTGCATTCATTTAGAGATTCGTCTATTGAGTTTGCCATATTCCGACATATCAGCTGAAGATTGCAGCCTCATCTCGGTCCGGTCCTGCATCAACCGGATTTTTCCGTTCGAGAGCTTTTGAGGCTTATTGCGGCGCGGGGTCTTAAAAAACTTGGACCCCACAGCTTGGACAGTTTCCACCAACCCATTATTAATCTCGTCCACAGTTTCGCATTCGGTTAGGCACTGGAAGCGATTGTGCAGTTCAAGTTGAAAGTCTTCGGAGTTCCTGAGTAGTATCTGTTTTTTGTGAATTTTATTCATGAATAAAATTCACAAAATAATATCAGGCAAAAGAGCCATGGCCGGTTGAGTGCTTGAGCTTCAATGCTGCTAAGACGTGAATTTTTCCGCAAAAAGGAGCCAATCCGACTCGGTTCTATCTTTCTGAGGTGTAACCGTAAAAATGACAGGCTATCTTGACCTTTTTGGGGTGCCGTTGACATCGACCCACAATATTAGTCCTCTTATTAAGTTGGCTGCAAAAAAGTTAGGTACATGAAGTGGTACAGGTTTGCCAAATCCCAACTCGATGCACTTGAGTCAATTTAATAGCACCCGGCATTGATCGAGGCCACGATCTGCGGGGCAAGACGGAATAGGAAGTAGTCACCTCGAATCCTTATGCAAAGCAGTCATGCTAGCAAAGTAGGAGGTGGAACACGTGAGGGAGAACAGCCGCGTGACGTACGACGCCGAGAAGCGATTTCTATATGAGAGTAGGAGCATGCCTTGGTCACTGGACTGTCTTATCAGGTAACGGTGGCCCTGGAACGTAAAGGGCTATTTAAGGATCACCATGGATATTAGTCAGTACTAGAGTCTGGTAATAAATCCCGTCCCGCTCGGGAGGACACATTTGATGATTTTACCAAAAAAAAAATAATACAATGCAGCTGCCAAAACGGAATACCGCAATTGACTGGATGCCGAACCTGATACAAGACTTCAACTCTCTTCGATCAAACCTAATAAAAATACATTGATGAAAAAAAAAAACTTTTTGAAAAAAGTACCGACATCAAAAACGAATACAAAAAGTTTAAAACAAAACTTTTCTCTGGTAAACCGCTACCTCAAAACGATCAGATCAATTTTTCACGGATTTTCGGGGCGCACGTTAGAGAGCCAAATCCTGCCGGGCGTCGCGGAATTGTCTTATCGGGTATCCATAGCCTCGGATCGCAATGGGTTATTGAAGGACACCGTAGATTTTAGTCATTACAAGTTTGTATGTCTCTCCTGTCCTTCCCTGGGTGGAAGGGCTGATCTGATGATTTTACCACGTACCTAATAAAAAGCCATACCACCAGGGGCATGACCGGTGGTATGGTGGGTCCCGCAGCGAGCTATATTATCCAAACGAACTGGAATGTTTAGGAAGTTAGCAAGTCTGAAATTACATATAATTACCAATTCAGAAAAAAAGCTATCAGAATTATTTAAATTGTTTTTTTTTTGTATTATTTACATTATTTTTTTTTTTACAATTATATCCACATTCGAATATAGTCGGAAAATTCAATCAAATTAATTCAAAATATTAGCTTGTATCAAAAAAGGTAGGTTAAACTGTATTCTTGGCGACTGGGAAAATTACTGGCCACCACTCATGACCTGCGGAAAATTCGAGGTACTACATTTTTCACATGGAATTTGATGTCATGACAAAGACACTGGCGCCGCGTGTAAAGGTCATGAATGGTGGCGTGTATTTTAAATTTTAATAATTACGCAACTAATGTCAAAATGGTTGCGAGCGATACGTCCTCCCTCAGAAGGCGCCCCGCGCCGTCTAAATCAAAGAAGAAACCGTTCTTGGTTTTATATTGAATTTTGTCATTGCATATTATAATTGTTTAATACTATTATTTTACTTTTAAATGAGCTAATTATTTTTTTAATGCAAGCTAACATAGTAACCTTAGTTATTCAATACTTTTTGATTGAATATTCAGTAAATCTTGATAGATAAAAAATATAATTTCGGACGAAAAAATGTCAAATTCTTCCTGTTTTGAAAAAATATTTTTGGTTTATTTCTGAATGAAAAATAAAAAAGTGATTAATGCAGTCCAATTATAATCTTTCAGATGTACCAAGGACATTTTCAAATATTATTTTACTACTATACCTTCTATGTAATTCGGTACCAAAGTATGACAAAAAGTAGAATTTTATGAAACATCCTTTACAGAGACAAGGTTTTTACATATGTATGTAAACAAATCTAAAAATGTGTTTAAAGCACTCCACGCAGAAAGAATCAAACTTTCTCGAGTATATGTACTTTTTTTATTTGTGGCAATGTCATACCCAGAATCAGGTTCCAAAAGTCGCACAAAATCAACGAACCGTGTGAAAGCCCTCTTAATGCAAATAGTATATCGAAAAGAGTTACGCAGAGTTCAATGCCCTTATGGTAATGATATTCTGGAACGCGGAATCTAGAATCGTGATAATTTCTAAACCCATATATTTTCGTGATTTCCTGCGATATTCTACCTTATTATTACGTACATACTCGTAAGTATCGGGTTGCGTTATCAATTTCTAACCAAACATTAGGCGTTGTGATAAGTCAAGCCTGCCTTATTTTACAAGGTTATAGACCTCTTTGACGTCTACCCTAGAATAAATTACAGAGATAATAATGATATCATTATTTTCTCTGTTTTTCTGTAGCCAGTAAACGAGATTAATCCTTTCCACATAAGGTAATCCTGGAATGAAACCTTGTAGCAAAAAAATACCAATTGCTGTTACGACTAAGTACTAGAACAAACATACCTAAAAGCCAGGGTTTTTCAATCTGTGGGTCGCGACCACCTGGGGGGTCGCGAAGCCTCTTCAGGGGGGTCGCAAAGCTTCTATAGGGGAGTTGTAAAAGGTTGGATAAGCTTCTGCAAAAAAAATAAATAATTACGTTTTAAAAAATATATTAGGGCGCTCTCGACACACGGCGGCAATATGGCGCCCATTGGCCATGGACCACCACAGCCAGTGACAGCCAGTGCCGGCTACCTCGCCACGTCGCCGTCGCGTAGAAACGCAGGAGCGCAAATTTGGTTATCTATTAACGCCGCATTCTATATAAAAATGTGTTTTACGTACTTACTAATGTATTTATCCGAACTCTAATTATGAAAATCAGTAGCTGTGTTAGATTGAACATTTATTTGTCACAAAAAAATACAAAACCCTGCTTTAAGCCATCACTGTCCTAGCCTTTTCCCAACAACGTTGGGATCAGCCTCCAGTCTCCATTTTACGTAGGGAGCCTGTTATAATATTTAGGGTCTTGACCTAACGAGCTTGATTTTCCATCAGGCGGCGAGCATGGCTTCGGCTGCGAGTGAGGGCCGCAAGATCCTGCAGAGCCAAGAGAGTAACACCAGGACGATCAACCATCCAATGGCATTGCGGAAGCGGTTGCGACCTCCACGGCAACCAAGACCTGCACGCAGACTTCCACAGGTAACGTATAGCTGGAGAGCTACCTGAAATTTTCGAAAAGTGCTTTGTGGCATGCCGAAAACTTGTCCAATACTTTTTCAACTGTTTCTTATTATAGAAATGCAGAACTCTCTGAGAAAATGTGATTTTGAACCAAAACAGATATGTTGAAGGATGCAATTTTTTTGTCCCAGAAAAAGTCCTTGAGGCATTTCGAAACCTACCTACCGAAAATTGAATATTTATGGATTAGAAAAATTTATGATTATAAACATGTTTTGAAATCGTAAATGTCCAGTTGCATGAGCTAGGGTTAATTAGGGTTAGGAGTATTGATTGCATACCAACAACGACGACGTAACCTGGAATTTTTAGAACTTCGTCGTTAATTTGGGTTTCAGGTGACATTTGAGTCTATATTTTGCTCCTGGTTATACAAATAAAAGTAAAACGGCTAGAAAAGTAGCAGTTGCTATCGGAGTTGATCGTACATTTTGCTACGGCTTCCAACAGAATTTACTTGAGCTTTCACATTGCTTGTTCCAATCCATCTTTATTTTTACGTTATCGTTATTTCTGACTATTGCAATGATCAGATCAGGCAATTGTGTGACATTTTTTCACCATCGTTAGCTCAAAATATACAATTTACATAGCCTATATTTAGATTTCTTTTTTAAATTAACCGAATATATTGCATAGCGTATTCCACTGATAGCTTACATACGAAATACCCAAAAATACTTTCCCAAAATTGAAACCCATGACCCAGTTATACCCTAGGGATGGGACCCCACTAGAGGGCACAGCCGTCTGTATACGTACACATGTATATACTAACCAATAAACATCTTCAATTATGTTCGTCCCCGTAGACAGACAACGAGCGATCTCGGGGGATGATACTAGTATCTTACTTGATCACCATTCTTAGCAGCCATGTTACAATAATTGTTGAGAGATGTCGTCAATTTATTACCCTGATGTACAATATTATGTTATGAAATATTCTGAGTGAATACAGGCAGGCAGGGTTGGCATGATTAAAACAAGTTGTTTTAAAACCCATGTTTAAAACAGTGTTTAAAACAGTTTGAAATTAAACAGTGTTTTTTATTACATGTTTAAAAACAAAGATTAAAACAAGTTTTAAACATTGTATAAAACAATACGAAAAAAAAACATGTATTAAAACTACTTTTCATGGCGCTTAACTGAATATAAAATGAAAATAAAATAATATTTGAGTCTGAATAGTTCAACATAGAACCAATCGAGTCTCTATTGCTGTTATTTTTATGAACTTTCATTGTAATTAACTTTTTTTTTTTTAAATAAAACTTTGCCCCTCACAAAAAACGCCTTGCCCCGACAACATTATTTTTATGTTGTGTATTTCATTATTTTCATTCAATCAAACAAATAAGTATGTATAGCACCTATTTTTGATTCATTATCATGATTCATAATAATTTAAAAACATTTAAAATTGTAACAATTTTAATTAATAAACAACATAAATAAAAACGTTAACTTCGATCCCTAATGTCGGCTGACGATAGAAAGTAATATAAAGGATTATTGGTTATTCCCCTATTTTTTAGAGTAGGTCGGTGTTTCTTCGGTGGTTCATTGTTCATAAGGTGATTCCCCGCGCGCGGGGAAGGGGACTCACCTCATGAACAATGAACTATTTCTACGAATAGGAGGCGCGCCGCCTGACCCGCTAGGAAAGTCCCTACGTCGCGTCGTCTACAATATAAAATCAACTTTAGAACATACCGCTTGATTACGCAACATACAAATAAATGTTAGGTATGTATTGATCGTTTTTTGTAAATATTTTATTTATTATGGCGAGTTTATAAAGATCTAGTCTAGAATAGAACCATAGTCGAATTAATTTGAAATGCCGTACAGTAAAAAAAAACATAAAAAACACTTGTTTAAAACATTTTGAACTGTTTGTTTTATATAATTTAAAAAAAACTGTTTTTTTTTCCAACCCTGCAGGCAGGTACTACATAAATTATTTATGTAGTACCTGCCATACAAAATGCTTCATTATGGTATATCTATCTAATATCTTTAAATGAGCAATTCTTGTATATTTATATATAATCAGGATCTCGGAAACGGCTCCAAGGATTTTCATGAAAGTTACAGATTAGAGGTTTTTCGGCTCAAGAAATCGATTTATCAGGGTCCCAGGTTCGAGAAAAGCTCGGTTCCCAAGATATAGACATTTTAAAAATTACAAATGCGAAGGGATAAGCCTCGTTGCAAGTAACGTTGGTTGTGTAGTTTTTGCCTTTCTCATGAGACAAAGTCGTCAGTTTTCGCTTGAAATTACAATGAATATGATAGAATTGTTTATCAATTTGATAGAGTGTGAAAATATTTTGCAAACTTCTAAACTGAAAATTTTACACATATTCCAAAATGCTATAAACTATTTCAATGTGCCAGATTACTTCCAAATCCGTGTATCTAGTCGTTTTTCATGAATAAATTATAAACAAATGCGAAAGTTTGTGAGGATATACCTTAAACACAGCTCGGTTACAATTATGTACACTCGACAAAGTGGAATTATGACACACCATAAAATCATTTTCGTACAGACATTCAAATACAATTAGGTCCACATTCGCGTAAACATACATATCCATGTTACTTTGATATTTTTCAATTTGACGTATTCAAACGATTTTTTGTCAAAATGGGTCATGATTCAACTTTGTCGACTGTAACTAGATGGAAGAAATAATTTATGAATCTTGTTATAGGCTCTTATAGTAGGCGTTAGAAAATGCGGAACCCGAGCGTTATTGGAGATGCTGTACCTCCATCCAATGGTACAGAAGGCGTCAGGAGAAGTGCACTTCTTCGATCGAGATGAGAACTACGCACTAGGACTGGAGTGGTACCGGAGTAAAATGCCACTGTCCTTCAAGGGACAGATCACGATAGAAAAGAGCCCGAGTTACTTTGTTACGCCTGAGGTAAGTGAAAAACGTTATTTATGTCGTTTTTTTATAAAACGAAAAGTTGTGAAGACTTTTGTGACAGACTTAGGTAAGATGTAGTGAGCTGAGTACTCACTTAGCAGTGTTGCATGTAACGTATCAGATACTGTATCAACCTGCAAGTGGGTACGGCTCGTCCGAGCACACTGCGTGCCCCCTTTATGTTCCGTACCGCCACTCGGCGGGTCACTGCGAGCTCATTTGATACCGTATCTGATACGTTACATGCAACACTGCTAAGTGAGAACCGAGCTGTGTATTGCAAAGATCTTTCCTTGCTACTTTCATTTGTTAACTTATTATATAAGTCTAGGTTTTGTCCAATGTTTTCCGTCACTGACGTTAGTGATGTCCAAGATAAACATAGAAGCAACACATGAATTGAAAAAGACAAATTAGTTTTTGTCTGTGTTTGAACTCGCAACCTCATGCTTGAGAAGTGGAGGTGTTAAACCTCTACGAACCATGGTAAATTAGGTAGACGCCAACAGGTCAACCTACCCGAATTTGTAAAATTTTACCAATCGAACATTGACCTTCCGCTATTGGTTGAAAATCTATTAAAGAAATTTGGCTGATTGAGGTAGGTTGATGTGCTGGCATCTGTACATTCGGCCGAAATTGTAGCGCTGCACCTAAAAAAATTAAAACGAATGAAAATGTTTTTTCGTAAAGGTACCCGAACGCGTTCGAGCAATGAACTCTTCAGTTCGATTACTACTCATAGTACGCGAGCCAGTAACACGCGCGATCTCCGACTACACGCAACTGCGCAGCCGTGCCACGCCCTCGGCGCCTGCGCATCCTCAGATTGCCGCCCACCCGGTGCCCGACGCCGCCAAGCCTTTTGAACATCTAGCCATCTCTCCTGATGGATCGATTAATATTGCTTACAGGTATGACCAGAAAATGTTAGCTTAGAACTTACAGAAAACTCGCTGATATACTAGACTTCCACTATAATTACAGTTTTTGATAAGTCTTATTTATTAAGTTTTAGAATTTATTAAATTTTTGAATTAGGCGTTACTTTTCTTGAAATCCATGATATTAAATGTTACGAAAAGTATAAATTCTTTTTCATAAGGTAAAAATACAGGCATGCAGGACTTTAAGCTTTTCATATAAAATATTACGTGTAATAAAAATTGAAGATTCCAACTCAGAAAAGCGTAACGCTTGACCTAAGAGACTTTGCAAGTAGCATTGCTTAAATTAGTGAACCAAGGTTTAATATCTACTTTCACTAAATCTAACAGCAACATTCTTTCATTTCCAAATGATCTTGAACAAAGTTTCAATCATGCCAAAACCCCTTGGATGATTAAATTACCATAGATATTGAACACAACTGTCTTTGACAGGCCAATAGCCATCTCCCTGTATCACGCGTACCTGCATCGATGGCTGGAAGTGTTCCCTCGGGAGCAGATACTGGTGGTGAACGGCGACCTGCTGATTGAAGATCCCGTGCCGCAACTCCGACGCATCGAGAAGTTTCTTGGACTTGAACATAAGATTGGTAAGTGACAGTATTACAGAGAGTAAATGTCAAAATGTTCAATGATTCCACCAGAATCATCATCAATTTTTTGGAAATGTTTGGTCTGTATGACGCGATTTATTTAAGGGGTTTGAATCTATTTGGCCTGTCCAGTGTCAGCCTTTTTTTTTTCTTCAAATTTTGCGGACCAGTTGTGGCAAATTGTATCCCGTCTACAAAAAAAAAAGAAAGATTTCATTTTAGAGAAACCATACTAAAACTAAATTGATATTCGTATTTATTTTGAAACAAAATAAATAATACTTTCAATTTAGTTTTAGTATGATAATCGTCTAAAGCATCACATTTCCGAGAAGCTTCAAAAAAAGCCTACTTAGATTTATGAACAGGATCTTTTAGGTTTATTAAGGTTCTTAATATAATCTAGATTTTTTCTCTGAAAATGGAAAGTTTAAGTGCTAAATATAAACATAATATAGACAAATATTTTACAATCTCCTTTCCTTGTACCAACAGGAAGAAAGAATTTCTACTTCAACGAAACGAAAGGCTTTTATTGCCTGCGAAACGACACGACAGACAAATGTCTGAGAGAAACAAAGGGTCGTAAGCACCCGCGGGTCGATCCGGCAGTCGTCACCAAACTCAGGAAGTTCTTCATCCAACATAATCAGAGGTTCTATGACCTCATCGGGGAGGACCTAGGCTGGCCAGAGGATTAGAGGATTAGAGAATTAAGGATAAGGGTCATCCCACCGCGATGGCCGAACTACTTTGTTGTGATCAACATATCAAATACATATCCATGATACATATCACTAGTCAGTAATTTTTTTAAAGTCGTTTATGTATACATCTAGCGTAATTTAGGTTAAGAAACCCGAAGAGATACTTTATTTATACCTAGCAACATTTTATTAAATTAAGCGTTTTAAAGTCGATACTAGGCATGTGTTTTTTTCTGTTTTCTCGTCTGTATTCTAATGTGAGTTTGTATGAAAGGAACGTCTAAAGAATTGGGAACAACGTGAAGTCTATGGTTATATCACATTCAATTAGTTTCACAATTTAATAATTTTATAAACAAAATAAAAAATAGATTTTCCAACTCAACTTCGAAGCACTGATTTGATAGACCGACCCACTGAAACCCTGAGCAATATATTTTTATATATAATTAAGTATTGTATTAATTATACAGCGTTTATTATACAGGATGTGGTTTTTTAAATGTTTGTGATAATTTCATTTGTTAGAATTAATGAATTTTACATAGGTGTAAGTAATATGAAGTAAATGTAACTGAACTATGTAATATTACGTTCAAATGAATGAGTGTTGTACATTTTCGCTTACTTATTTAGGTGTCGTAAATTTTGGTCGTGCGTTGTCCTAAATGTGTTAATTTATTAGTGAATGTGATTTTTCCAAATCTTAGATACTTAATCTACATATATCAAATAAATAACTTCCAGCAAAGAAATTAAAACGTAGTCGAGATATTAAAGTGTATACAGTAGTATACACGGACCATCAGAGAAATAATCCACGGAGGCTCTAGCATAAGTTCTACGTATTTGGCCACACAGTGTACTTGAAGAATTACGACGTAGACGCTTCTAGTTCGGGAACAAACTAATTTTATCCATCAAATTAACGACAAAAACATCGACTACATTACGTCACAAAAAGTAAAAACTCGTGCTAATGCCTCAGAAGACAGCATGACATTTCACGTTTTTATGAAGTAAAGTAAAGAAATCTCCTCTCTGTGAGAGGGACTGGGCCTTAATCTACCACGCGTGCCCAGTGCGGGTTGGTAGATTTCACATGTCTTCGACTTTTGATTCTGGGACATGCCGGTTTCCTCACGATGTTTTCTTTCGCCGTTTTGAGAACAGTGGTAATGAAGTTAATTACACAAATTAATGTGCCTGGCTGGGTTCGAACCCACGACTTACTACACTACTCGTAAGTCGAGGCTGGGCCACCACTGCTCCTTTTAACGTTAATATGATGGAAATGTGTCTTACAGGCGCTTTTCCAATATTCCTTACAATCGCAGAAAATACTTCAAGTTCGCTGTAAATAAAATACAGAAATCTTATGATAAGGCCTCAGTTCCGTGTGTCTGTAGCTTAAACTTATCTTTGGTGTGTTAAGTTACGCCATGGCCATAGAACACGCAGACTCTACTTAATTTACACGTTTTGGAGAGAAAATTCGACGCGGGTTTTAGAAGTATTCTATTTAAGTGAAACGTCCAAGACTGAAGAGTTAGTTGAATAAGTCTAAGTAATACCTATTTAGCATAAAATGTCCATAGGTAATACGCGACACGGCGAGCCCTGACACAGCTTTTTAAAGCTTTAAGTATCTTGTAATATGTGAAACACCGGGTTTATAATGTCTTCGTAGTCCCTGATATGTGCAAACGTGCCGTGAACGCCTTTAAAACTTTAAACTTTCTAATCGGAATCGATTTGTATGTATACCTACTACTTGTAATTATAAAGATTATTTATTTTTAATGTTTTCATGAAAATGTATTGGATAACCTAAAGTTTATATGTATGTATTTGAATTTTAGTACCTATATACATATTTACAATTGGAAAATCTGAAGCAAATAACTTGTCTCATCCATTTTACAGGAATAAAAGTTTTCATTTAAAAATCGGGAAATATTCAAATAATTACGATTGATTGAACATTTAAATAAGCCAAAACGAAGCTTAACTTCTCAAACATTCCGAAAGCGTGAAATTAGCGCGGTCGTAGCGCACATGCTACGACGTAGCAACTGAGCTACGCAATGGCGTAGCGTGACGAATTCCGAATAATTCTGTTAGCTACGCGATTAAGATTCTTGCTCTCTATGGCAGTGGTACGACCGCCGACGATAAACAAGTAACGAGTAGAACTAGAAACTATAAAAGCGTTGACAATCAACGGGAAGCGAGTGTAGTTTCGATAGTTATGTCCTAAGGCTATAAGCGAGTGTGCAAGTGTCGCACAGTCCTGTGCAAACCTGATCAAGCGAGACGAGTGGGTATCGCTGAACGAGTATCGCTGAGCGAGTTTATTTTTGAAAGCTCGTCGCTTAGTGACAAAACTAGTGAAGTGAGTTGTCGCCGGCAGTGTGAACAGTCAGAGAGCAACTATTAATATATGCATCTCTTTCGTTTCCACGGAATGTACATTTATTATGCGTTTCTTGAGAGGAAAAATCGCCGATAGTACTCGTTTTCTCGCGGCCGGTCGGACCCCTGCCTAAAGCAGGCACAATATCCATCATTTGTTCTTTTAAAAAAATACAGTAAAGAGATCACTAAAGTCGCGAATAGCCACACAAGTTAAAAAACACAGGTTTCATTTACAAACCACATTGTCAACTACAGTTTAATTAAAAAGCTATCGATGAACCGATAAAACTGAAATACAATCCAGCGTATCGATACATTACTTCAAATGATAATGTATGTGATAGAAATCGTATAAACACGGCATTTCCTCCCAATGTTTGTCGATTTGAATGATACTTGTAGATTTGAAATTAACACTGAAAATTATGTTTAAAAATGTAACTACCACTAAACTTACATTAGTCGAAGTCGGGTTCCAGTCCAACTACGAGTATATGCAACTGAATACCAGCATTTTACGGACTACCTAAATAACCTAATTACCTTAACCTAAATAACCCAGGTTGAAATGGATAGTGCGATACCGCTTAGCGAGACTGGTTGTTGGACTTTTGGGCTTTGGCTACTGAGTATCTGGAATGATTATCAAAGGTGCGGGCCACATGGAAAAGACGTAAGACGAGGACGCGTCGCGGACGTGCGAAAATGTATGAGAGTCGCGCCCGCGCCTCGTCTCTTCTGTGTGCTTTAAGTCGCGACGCTTCTATACATTTTGTATGAAAGAGACGCCAAAGAGACATATTATGTCTCCGCCCCGTCTGCGTCTATGTGACTCTCTATGTGGCTCGCGCCAAAGATCTAAAAATGAGATAAAAACGAAACTAAATATGTAGAGGATGGGCGCAACCCTACACAAGCGGACAAGCGCAGTGTACCTAGATCGATTTAACCCTTTTTAAACTTATACAAAAAAAACTAAAAAATAAAATACTTAAATTTTTGAGAATATGTATTTTCAAATGAATCCTATTTACGACAGACTCATCTGAGTGTTTCATATGTTATAACGTAGGATACTTGACCTTTGCAAGGCGGAACACCTACCCGCAATGTGGAGTCGGAATGAGGCGCAAAACGGTGTAAGGGTGAAATTATTTTTAAGTAGAATATTTGCTTCCAAAATCCAGAATCAACGAATATTAATATATGTTTTTATTGACCCTTTTATTGGCGCATTTACGGGATTATTCGTCAGTAACCTATTGAAATTAAATTAATGTAACTATTTACAATGGAATTTAATGAAGCACTTACTGCGTATTTTATAGCAAATTGTTGAAATTGATTCAAGTACAGTCAGGCAGAAAACATACTTACTTTTTAATCTGTTAAGCCAATTAAAATAGATTATAATGTCGTTCTCAGCCCGCCTACTGAGAATTTAAATATACCATTATTCGAGAACTGACATTTAATACCATAACTAAAATAATAAAGAGGTACCTAACCAAAAATTTTGTAAACAGTGTTCAAATTTTACATACCCACGTTATATACAACGTTGCAGTGCAGTTTCATTTCAATGTACATAGATTTTCCATTTGCACACGACTGTACTTGAAAAATTTCAACGAATTGCGTAAAACAAGAATATCAAGCATATCAAAATTTTCAATAATGTACCTAGTTAAGTTTAATATAAGATCTATATTAAGTTAATCTTTTAAATAAATAAGAACCTTTATTTGTTTACGTAATTCACTAGTTGATAGATAACTTTAATCACTGTTAAATGTTGTGCACGTTCATAAGGTGTAGTTAAAGTTTTGATTAGGGCAATAATTTTTATAGTTATTAATAAAATTATTTAGGAACATTGAAAATCTCTAAAAACATTATTTACGTTGACTACAAATTGTTAACTATTATTACAAGTCTATGTTTCGCTTTTTTATTCTTTCAGCTTGACTCTTATTTAACGTTATTTTTTTAGATTATTTTACTGTTAATCACGGACATTTTAAAAGTATTAACTAAATTTTAAATGTTACCTTTACACCTTGTAAATATCTTCTAAATCTCCCTTCTGTAAGTTACATTGTACCTACATCTTCAATAAATAAAATACGAAGCATCATATACGTTTTATTTTCCTTTTATGCTTCCTTTAGGAGGGTACCTACTGGCTAGCCAGTGCGGGAAAACATGGCTTCTGTTGTGTTCATAAGTCAGTGGAGTTACTGTCGCAATAACTGTTGTGCACACGTCTTTTATTTGATAGTGGCGACGCGACTAGGACAGGGTTTAGTGGATGACATAAAGAACAGTGGCCTTCCCACGAGCTCTTATGCGATCCGGTTTAGGCTGTGAGCAAGAGACAGAGCTATACAAGTCGTCTAGCGTCATCTCTTTCCCACAGCCTAAACTGGATCGTGGTAAGGCCTCAGCTCTCTGCAATATCCGTCGCTGGGGAGCGCAAAACGTGTAATATCTCATAAACTTCCCCCTACTACACATTAAGCCTTCCCGCGGTGATCAATATCAATCAGATTGGTTTGTGTTTAGAGTATGATGTTGTCAGTATGCTCCTGAGGGATTTGTTCACTAATGTAATGGCAGCAGTTTGTTAACAGCCCATTAGCTGACATCTACAGCAACCAGATGAATAGCTGTATGTGTACACGATACATAAATATACTTCTACAATGGTAGTGCACTAACTGATCCCGATTTCATCGAACTAAAAAGGTAAGTTTCTATCTCCTTCACATCACCCACATTTATTTCCAAAATCGTATTCCTAGCCATATAAATCAAGAAGGAACCCTCTAAAATAACGTAATGTCTTAGCTAAACATATAAATTTTTCTTAACCCTAAAATTGCTAGTCCAACCAGCAACAAACATCAATCACGGACGGTATTCAACCCTCCATAGCTAGCGCAAATAGTGACCCTTACCGATTGATATTTGACCACATAAAAAATATCTGAAGCACCTGAGTAGGGTCAGAAAATAAATAGCTCGTGGCAACCAACATCAGTTTTTTTCATTTCGTCTTCCCCTGGGCAATGTTCACCCAATATCAACAAATTTTAAGGTCAGTACTAGCAAGTCAATCAAAAGTAACCTGCTGAAACTTGGCTATTTGTTTACTTTCCAAATATTGGTCATAAATATTCAACAACGTTCAGTTTGTTACCTTAGCAAAACTACAGGTTAAACTGGTATGGTTTTAGTAATGTGCAGATTTTCAGTTCTCATAATTATACACTCCGAGCGTAAACAAGCTGAATTGATATTTCAATAAACAAACAGGCAAAGCGAATGTTAAATTTGTCTGTTAAATAAATAGGATGAGTATGTCAGTTCATTTTCAACATATTATAGTGATCATTATGTTAAAATGTACATGATGTTTATACTAATAAGGGCTGATTTTTCAATAGTCAGATAACTTTTATCTTAGGAATAAAAATGGCGGTTTGACAGCTTATCTATGGAAAATGTGTCAAACCGTTATTTTAATTCCTCAAATAAAAGTTATCTGACTATTGAAAAATCAGCCCTTAAAAAATACTTACAGATAGATGTAATACACTTTATTGTACTCCAAAATTTTTACTAAAACGGTTTTACGATATTTCTAATCCCATGGTTACAACGTAACAACGTCGTTTATAAAATAATATTTAAGTATGCCACCTTATAGGAAACCTGAAAATGAAGACCTTGGTTCGGAACATTAAAATGTTGTTTAGCCTGAATCTGAAATTCAGAACTTAAAGTTACTTCAATTTCTATTGCCATGTGTGGTAAGCTGGTGGATCCACAGTTTGAGACAATTATAAAATTCCAAGCAGACGAAGCTGGGATAAACATTTCTTTTTTTTTTGAGTTTCACGTAATACACAAATCGTGAAACCCAATAGCCTTTTGCTAGACGATATTTTATCGTGTTATAAAAACAACGTTAAAAAGGAACGAGTCCCAATAGATAAAGTAGTAAACATAAATATAAACTTATTCAAAATTAAACTGTTCCAAAAATCTGTATTAATGAAAACATTAATCAATACAATATGAGAAAATGGCATTTTAATTCTACGTATATTTTTGTCTATAATACAAAAGTAAGTACTTATAGATTTATTTTAATTGCCAGACATAAAATACAGCCAAATGGTTTCGTATCTCGTGCCATATTTTAAAGCTAGCTGAGTAACTTGTCACTCAATCTAGTATTTACGATTAATAAACTGCATATAACGTGCACTCCTTGCATTTCTCATGGATCGAGACCGTTAAAGTCCAAATGGCGAGAGTTATGAACTGTAAACGATGTCGCCATTCCATATATTTTGGAATTACATATTTTATGCTGACTCCAAAGACCTTTTTGAATTTACACCTGCTTAGTAGAGAGTCGTTTTGTTTATGATTTCACAATTCCGTAATCGAATTCAGCATGGCACGATGCGACACGATTCGACCGATTCTAACAAGTGAAAATCAACCTTAGCTGTACGACATAATGGCATAAAACACCGCGATATCTACGGGTAGATGAAAAACAAAACACGATCGCCACGACTACGTAAAGTCAATCGAATTGCATCATTATTTTTCTTAATAGTGGTAAGGTTGAGTTTCACTTGTATTTCCTTATAGTTTACATTTAAAATTAGAAAAGAATAAAGCCGGAAACACATTATTTAACACGCCACGCGACGCAACGTGTCGACACCCGATGTGCAGTGAGCGCGTGTCGTCGCGTCGGGTGTTCATAGTGTGATTCTGGTCATAGAAAACAATACATTTGATTTGACCCAACACTCATCACGTTTCATCGGGTGGCGTCGGGTGTTAATAATGTGTTTCCGGCTTAAGAAGTAACAAAGATAAGATCATAAGAGTAATTTATATTGGGTTACGGTAGGGTGGTGCATCACAATAATGTTAAAAAAAAGTTACCCAATTCGTCCTGCCGAGGGAGGCCTACGGAGGAACGGTGTATAAGACGTGGACGCGAGGTAAGAAAAAACTATTTTTTAATAGTGCTAAAATCATCAAACGAGTCCCCCCACCCAGGGCGGGAGGGACTTCTACCATAAAGCCATAACCGAAAGTTATAAATTCAAACCTAGTTAAAATATCACATTGAGTTAACACAACATTTTCGTAACACTAATAAAAAGACCTTATAAACAATAAAACTAATTTCAAAGTACTATAATTCAGTACACAGGTACTTCTAAAAGTCATAGCTTATGTGCCCAAATTTTTTCATTATTTTGACCTCCGAATTGCTTTTTAACGTGGTTAGTTATAAAGAGTCCAACCCAGAGTTAGAAGGGAGGGACTGTCACTAACTGACTAAAATCCACGGTGTCCTTCAATACCTCTTTACGTTCCAGGGTCACGCCTGATAGGACAGTCAAGCGACCCCCTCTGAATAGGCAATATGACTTTTTGACTCGACCTCTTTTGAGATAAGTTCAATGTAATAGCTTTCCATTTCGAATTTTTATTGTCCAATCTTCTCGAAGTATTGTTGAGATTATGCAGACGACGGAGGGGATAAAGGTTTTATTTGGTATTATAGAAGTTAGGGCTTATACCTACTTTTAAATAAATTCATAAAACCAGACACGTAAACTTTTTATACGGCAAAATTAGGGGAACACAAAAAAAGAAAGTTTTTTCGCTTCATTTGGGCTTGGATATTCAAAATAAATATGACACAATAGAAACTAGGGTTGAACATTATTTATTTATTTATACATAATTGCAAAAAAAAAGAAATTTAAATCATTTTGACTTTATTAACCATTTAAATTAAGTTATCTTTGAAAATTTTGTTACATTACATTATTAATATCTTGTATTGCCGCCGCGGGCTCTAATAAGTGCTTGAATACGTCTGCCCATGCTTCTAATGACACTGTCAATCATTTCCTGGGGCAAATTGGCCCACTCTTCAATCAACGCCAATTTTAATTCCTCAACATTCCTTGGAGGTGGAATCCTTTCCCGCACATTGCGTCCAATCATGTCCCAGACGTGCTTTATCGGGTTCATGTCTGGGGATCGTGCTGGCCAGTCCATTTAATTCCGATTTCATTTAAGTAATCGCGAACCACGCGAGCAGTGTGCGGCCGTGCGTTATCGTGCATAAACACAAAACCTGGCTCTATGAATGGGGCAAAAGGCATTACATGGGGTTCCAGGATCTCGGTTATGTACCTGTGTGCAGTCAGAGAACCGCCATCGAGAAAAGCGCATTTTCGGATATTATCCATTTATGTACCCTACAAAATTCCTCCTAGGATGCTTAAATTTTAACTCACTTAAAGTAAGGCGACTTGTTGATCAAATGACAACAGCCTGTAAAATTATTCATGGACGTACCAATGCGTCTGATTTGCATGCGGAGCTGTGTCAATTATTTGTTCCGAACAATTATAATCGTGCCAGGAAGCATCATTTGTTTAATGTCCCATTTTGTCGCACCGTAGCCCGATCCACCTCCCCTGTACCGCGTATGCTGACCATGCTCAACGCGCTCGTAGAGACCAACCCTGGATTGGACTTGTTTGCTGACGAATGGAAGACGATAATGTTGGAATGTTTGCGGTTCTGTGAGACGATAGAGTGACAGGATATTTTAATTTAGTTATAATGGCTATCTGCTGTACTAAATATTGATAATAAATAAATAAATAAATAAATCGACGATGACCAAAGCGGTGCGGGCTGTTAAACTTATGCCACCCCACACCATAACGGACCCTCCACCATATGACACCGTTTCGGTAAAATTGGCTTGATGGTACCGTTCTCCTCGATATCTCCACATCCTTTCCCTCCCGTCGATGAAATTTACGCAAAATCGGCTTTCGTCGGAGAATAAAACACGACCCCATTCATCGGACCAATCTTGGTGTTGACGAGCGAACGCTAATCTTGCAACTCGGTGGCTTACCTCAAGTTTAGGCGCTTTTGCTGGTACGTATGACTTTAAACCAACTTCGTTTAACCTTCTTCTTACTGTTCGTTCACTTACACGCACGTTATGCACCTCTTCTAAGAGATTTCTGGTCTGGACAGCTGTTTGACGACGGTTTCTCAACGTTTGCACCCTTATAAAACGTTCGTCTACGGCACTGGTTGCGCGTTTTCTGCCTTGTCCCCGCCTCCGCACGTAAGATCCTGTCTGTCTGTATCGTTTCACACAACGGTGGATCACAGATACTGATACACCCAACATTCGACTCACTGAACGATATGTGTGACCTTCCTCGATCATTGTCACAGCTCTGGCGACTTCAGTTGCTGGCAAATCACTCATTTTGTGTTCAATACAATGTTACCTCTTCAAACAACAACAACAAAATAAGCTAGAGCCACTATTGACTGCTCAAGCAAAATCCTTACCAGAAACACTTAAAAGCGCTGACTGTCAACAAACACTTGAGAGGGTGTAATTTCTGTTAGAATGTTAAAAAATGTCAAAATATCTCAAAATATTATGTTGTACGAGGGTAATATCTTAAATAAATGAACCACTTGACGAATTACTCACGAGTTCAAAAAAAAAAGACATTTTTTTTTGTGTTCCCCTAATTGTGCCGGTGTGTGTATAAAAAATACACAAATTAAGTTAGGTAGCTTTTATGAATAAATAGTAACAAATAAAATTAATTTAAATGTGAAGAATGGCCTAAATATTTAACTAAGATAAAAACCATTTTGAAATTTATTTATTGATACGATTAATTACATAATGGCACACACACAATGTTGCCATGGTTACGTTAATATAAAGGTATATTTACATAATAGTGGTCCATATTTCGCCATTTATGTATTAAAAGGGAAGACGCGAATCAACCAAGTTTATTTATAAGTAACGGGGTCGAAATTATAGAAAAAAATTAGGTCTAGTTTTACTAATTTCAAGGAATCAACCCAATTACTAATTCTATTACTAATTATATCCGTGGGGCGCCGGCTTAGAATTGCACTCCCCCAAATCATCCCGTGGGTGTCGTAAGAGGCGACTAAGGGACAAACCGGAGGTCGGGCAGCAGCGTCCTCCGTGTACTGCACATCCTCACTGCGATCGCCAACCCGCCTGCCAAGCGTGGCGATTATGGCAAATTACCCCCAAGATGGAAACTACAGAGACCAGGCCCCCAGTCCCCGGCAGCTCCGCTATCCCTGGCGCGGGTAGCGGTCAAGGTAACGGCGGAGCAGGGGGTGCTAAGAATCTCCGGAAGAGATCCGGCTACCCACCCCCACGACGACTGGCCCTGGTAACACACAACATTCGCACATTGAGGACTGACGAAAAGATCTGCGAGCTGGAAGAGGAGCTGAGCAAGTTACACTGGGACATTATGGGGTTATGCGAAGGCCGTAGAGAGGGGGAGGACACCGTAACCCTGGAGTCTGGTAACTTGCTCTACTACCGGGAGGGCGACCAACAGTCCCAAGGTGGTGTCGGGTTTCTCGTTCACAAGTCCCTCGTAAACAATATAATAACCATCGACAGTGTGTCGAGCAGGGTGGTATACCTAATACTCAGAATATCCAAAAGATATTCGCTGAAGGTCATTCAGGTATACGCACCGACCTCGTCACACTCTGATGATGAAGTGGAGACTATGTATGAGGACGTAAGTAGGGCCATACATAGCTCCAAAACCCACTTCACTGTTGTTATGGGGGACTTTAACGCAAAGTTGGGCAAGAAAAGCGGTGATGAGTTGAGAGTGGGGCAATTTGGATATGGGCAACGGAACCCTAGGGGACAGAGGCTGGCCGACTTTCTGGAGAAAGAGGAACTCTTCATGATGAACTCTTTCTTCCAGAAGCCGCCTCACAGGAAATGGACCTGGCTGAGTCCCGATGGTTTCACGAGAAACGAGATAGACTTCTTCATGACCGACAAGAAACGGATATTCAGTGATGTCTCTGTGATCAACAGGGTAAAAACCGGTAGCGATCACCGAATCGTAAGAGGCTCGCTGAATATCAATGTTAAACTTGAAAGGTCCAGCCTGATGAAGTCTACGCTCCGACCTACTCGGCCCCATATTCAAAACCCCGAAAGCTTTCAACTCGAGCTCTCTAATCGCTTTGCTTGCCTTGAGAACTTAGTGTCAGTGGACGAGATCAACGATGGGCTAGTGGAAACTGTCCGCACGGTAGGGTCTAAGTTTTTTAGACCCTGCCGTAAAGATAGACCTCAGAAATTGTCCGAGCAAACCTTAAACCTCATGGCTGAACGACGTTTGCTACAGCTGCAGTCTTCCGATGACGCGAAGTCATATAGGCAGCTCAATAGACGTATATCTAAGTCCTTGCGACACGATCTGCGTCTCTTTAACACGAATCGTGTTAAAGAGACCATACAGCGAAACCAAGGCTCTAAAGTGTTCGCAAAGGACAAGTCTATTGGGCAAAGCCAGATGACAAAGCTGAAACGGGAGGATGGCAGCATAGCGTCGACCAAAGCAGAGGTTTTAGGCGAGATCGAGAGGTTCTATGGACAGTTATACACTTCGGTCACAAAGCCCGTTGACAGCTTGGTAGGAGATCCAAGAGCCAAGCTGTCCCGACATTATACCGAAGATATCCCGGACATCAGTCTGTACGAGATTAGGATGGCCCTGAAGCAGCTTAAGAACAACAAGGCGGCGGGCGAGGACGGAATCACTTCAGAGCTTCTGAGAGCGGGTGGAACACCGGTACTTAAAGTCCTCCAGAAGCTCTTTAATGCCGTCCTCTTCGAGGGCAAAACGCCTGAAGCATGGAGTAGAGGTGAGGTGGTGCTGTTCTTCAAAAAAGGTGATAACAGCCTATTGAAGAACTACAGACCCATCACGCTTCTAAGCCATGTTTATAAGCTGTTTTCAAGGGTTATCACGAACCGTCTCGAACACAGACTTGATGACTTCCAGCCTCCCGAACAAGCCGGTTTCCGAAGAGGCTACAGTACCATAGACCACATCCATACGCTGCGGCAAGTTATACAGAAGACCGAAGAGTATAACTTGCCACTATGCTTAGCGTTTGTGGACTATGAGAAAGCCTTCGATTCGGTGGAAACATGGGCGGTACTTGAGTCACTCCAGCGATGCCGTATTGACTATCGGTACATCGAGGTGTTGAAGTGCTTGTATAATAACGCCACCATGTCGGTCCGAGTACAGGAGCAGAGCACGAAGGCGATTCCATTGAGAAGAGGCGTGAGACAGGGGGACGTTATTTCCCCGAAACTGTTTACGGCCGCAATGGAAGACGCCTTCAAGCTCCTGGAATGGCAAGGACTTGGCATCAACATCAACGGCGAATACATCACTCACCTTCGGTTTGCCGATGACATCGTAGTCATGGCAAAGTCGATGGAGGAACTCAGCATGATGCTCGATGGCCTCGACCGAGTTTCACAACGGGTGGGCCTGAAAATGAACATGGAGAAGACGAAAATTATGTCAAATGCCAATGTTGTGCCCACCCCAGTCTCTGTTGCAAACTCGGTACTCGAAGTTGTTGACTCATATATCTACTTAGGACAAGTAGTCCAGTTAGGTAGGTCCAACTTCGAGAAAGAGGTCAACCGCCGAATCCAACTCGGTTGGGCAGCGTTCGGGAAACTACGCAATGTCTTTTCGTCCGACATACCTCAGTGCCTCAAGACGAAAGTCTTCAACCAATGTGTGTTACCAGTGATGAGTTACGGCACCGAAACGTGGTCTTTCACTATCGGCCTCATCTCAAAGCTCAAAGTCGCTCAACGAGCTATGGAGAGGGCTATGCTAGGTGTTTCTCTACGTGATCGAATCCGAAATGAGGAGATCCGTAGACGAACTAAAGTCACCGATATAGCCCACCGGATTAGCAAGCTGAAGTGGCAATGGGCAGGCCATATTGCTCGCAGAGCAGATGGCCGATGGGGTCGAAAAGTGCTAGAGTGGAGACCACGGACTAGCAAGCGCAGCGTAGGACGTCCACCAGCAAGGTGGACAGACGACCTTATAAAGGTCGCCGGAAGACGCTGGATGCAGGTCGCTTCCAACCGGTATCTGTGGAGAACAAAAGGGGAGGCCTATGTTCAGCAGTGGACGTCCTATGGCTGAGATGATGATGATGATGATGACTAATTCTACGTTACTAAAGCTGATAGGGGAAAACTTTAGTTGTTGAAAATATTTTTGATAAACTGTTTCTTTAAAGAAGCGTAAATTTTTGTGAATCAAACCCGGGTTGTATTTCAAGAAATTACCCATTTACAGAATGTTAAGTCTACAAAATACCCGAGCAATTTTCTCAAGAAACTCGAAACTCAATATCAAGAAATTCAATTTAAGCAAACACCTTTCCTATGCTACCTAATAATAGGGGGCAATAACCCTTGCACTGCAAATTGTAAAGGAGTATGAAGACAGCGCGGCGGCGCGGCGTGGCGGCGGCGAACCCCGCACTTGCATACAACTACCCTTTGTGAACTAATGAAGCGGTGAGTCTAGATTGCTTCTAAAGGACGATACCGCACGAACAGATAGCCCGTGTAATGATGCTCTTATTTTGTGGCGTGAAATAAAATATGAGGTTGAAGAAATATTGCTAGTTGTTTACTTTGTTGTTTGGAATAGTTTTTGTACGAGCATGAGTATTGCAGGTATGTTTATCGACGGCAGCAAATAACAAACGGTTAAAATCTACAAAATGACAAGGAAGTTTTTAGGAACATTTTTTTAAGAAAAGAGATTTATTGACACACACAAGACAGAACAAACAGAATTACATGAATTAAAAGGAAAACAAAAATTATATAAAAGAAAAACAACAAAAGGGAAAATAAAAAAAAACAATTTAGTCCTGTGCGAGGCCAAAAGGCTCCTTCCTCAGAATTTGCTGCGACATTTAATTGTCACAGCGCTGGTTTTCTGGTAGTGGCCCATGTTGATTCAAGCTTTTAGGAGTTGCAGTGGTTTGGGAATACTGTGGTGGGTTTTTCCCTAAAAAAGGTAGTTTTTAGGAGAGTGTTGTGATGCTTCGAATAATAAAATAAAAATGCAGATGTATTTTTGGATATGTCGATATTTGTAGTACTCTAACTACATATTTTTAGTAAATGTTTCTGTTTAGTTAGATTTGTTTTTAAAGCGTTGTTGTCAAGCACTTGGAATTTGTAACCGTTCCGTCAATTTTAGACAAAAAAACGTCGCATCGCATAATATTCATTGCCCATCCAAAGGTTATCTGGAAGATTTTGCTATCAGCGATAACACTGTCGTTGTTCTCATCAAATTAAAGGGCTTCACACACAGCAGCTATAATGTAAAGATGTACATTATAGCACGATACATCTCATTACATCTTTCCATAGAAATCGTCAGTAGACCACACACAGCAGCTATAATGTATATTTTTACATCTTCGAATCTCTATGGAAAGATGTAATGAGATGTAAGCACAATGTACATCTTTACATTATAGCTGCTGTGTGGCGCCCTTAACACTATTTTAAAGTAGATGCGTATCAGTTTTGATATACAATAAAGTAGGTATAGTCTTTTCTTCACCTACTTATTGCATTTATAGATTGTTTATTACTTTCACTGTGCAATTTAAAGTGAAATAAGTATATTAATACACAAAAAACATAAACATATTGATAGTCGTAGCAAATAAACTAGTTAGAACATAATTTCCACAAAACAAATAAATTAGAATCTGCCTAATTTCATCGCCCCTATCCAATTATTTGCCTAAAGGTACCTCACGTACTTGTAGGCACGCGGTGCTAGGATTCCAAGTAAATTAATGTTCTCAAAACTCCCGACTGAACTAATTAGCTAATTAATTAATTATTGAATTAGGTACAAGATATACTGTTACCGCCTACTTAGTTGTAAGTGATTTTGTATTTACATAAGATTTGGGTTCTGTGATCAACTTACTGAAAATACTGATAATGGTAATATACCTATAAAGTTTTGTATATCCTACACTGTGCAACTTGCGTAAGCGTCCGTCTCGATAATAAAGCTGGTTAGATTAAACTTTACCGAACATGGCCTACCATGAACTCTTAAAGCATGAGTCTTTGAGCTGTGGAAAAGAGATGGCGCTAGACGACTTGTATAGCTCTGTCACTTTCCCACAGCCTAAACTGGGTCGCGTTAAGAGGTAATGGTAAAGCCTCTGCTCGCAATCGTTTTTTTTTTCAACAACAAATATTTACATCTGCACATGCTTATGAAGTCTTACCAGAGGCCGTAGCACAGGATTTCCGTATTTTAGCTACGGAATTTATTGTATGGAATATGAAAAAGTGCGTCAAAGTTCCCGTTTACGTAACAAAAACGTGTAACGTCGTGCTAGGGCCTCAGTTTTAAAGTTACGTATGAATCATATATTATGAGGGCTTGGTTAGAGGTGTATTCGGCTTTGCATGTTAAAGCTTAGGCATAAAAAGTCATTAATAACTTTTAATTATTTTAAATGCGTAATAAACTGGAATTTGTACACGTTTTTGTTTGCAAGACTTTTCATATTGAGTGCCGACCGTTGACTTAAATCTCTTCAGTGAAAAAACTTTTTCAAAAAAAATGTGACCCGCTTCAAAAACAACCACAAAAAAAGGTTAAATAACCTACAAAACTTTTCTTTCGGAAGTCGGTGACATTTTGTTAATTTTATCGTCTCTTTTGCCACCGACTTCCGAAAGAAAAGTTTTGTAGGTTATTTAACCCTTTTTTGTGGTTGTTTTTGAAGGCGGTCACATTTTTTTTGAAAAAGTTTTTATTTTACTCTTTTTAGTTTAAATATTCAACCAACATTCTTGTCAAATACATAATTTTCTTACATGTGCACTAGAATTTCGTAATCCGTAGCACCGGTAATAACATCGTTAACATCTCTTTCATTCATTCCCTATCTCAAAAACTAATGAACCGATTTTGATGAAATTTGCAGTATTCCCTAAGTTGAACGATACCTAGTACAACAAAAAAAGAATTACTTAAATCGGACTTGTAGTTCCGGAGATATGCGAACACGAACATAATTTTCTTACTTGAGGAGTTGTACCTTCCATCATCAGCTCAGCTTCATGAGATGATGATTTCTATACCAAAACTTTGCCAGACATCTTTCAAGACTGTCTTCACAGGTAACCCTGTAACAGGAACCTAACAAAACTGAACCTGGGAGTGCCCTCAACCGTCTTCTTCACATTCAAAAGAACAAAGTTGTTCAGCTGATATTTAGGTAGGAGTGTACGTAACTAGACACTGAGAAAAAAAAGTCGTAAAAATGACTTGGGGCACCCCCACACGGACAGGTTAGGTTAAAAACAGACAGGTTATTTTTTTTAACCACCCAGAAGTAGGAGCACCGCGAAGCGCTGTTCCCTCGACGTTTGTATGATATCACACAAACCATAGCAGGGATATTAATTTTAGCTAAATATACCGTAGTTGAATTCAACGTAGGTCTATTAAACGTAGGTGAAACAACCGTAAGTCAGTTATAACCGTAGGTGAATTAAACGTAGGTAGATTATCGATTATTATTTTATTATGTATGAAATACATACTTAATGTAAGTATTTCGTAAATGAGTTATAACAAACTTATGTGAAATTGACCATAATAAAACGTTTTCCTTTTGTTATGGGATTCAACGGGAAAAATATTCAAGTGGGATTCAAAAGTGGGATCCAGCGGGAATAATTCGTTCTTTTGGCCGTAGCTATATTGATAGTAGTTAAAATGAATGGAGTTATTTTGATACGGAACCGAATCAGTGACAGTCCTTTTCGCTCCACCCATGGTGCGGACTCATTGTAGGTGTAACTGTAACACGTAAAAAAAAGTTTCACGAAATACAAGTGAGAATTATCTTCAGTTCGTCCCCCGTAGTCCAGTTTGGTTATTATACAATATCTCGCGGTCCACCGGGCTCAGCGCCGCTGCATACACTATTCATTAGGCTCGTCCTAATGAGACAATGTATTCAAAGTTTGTATTTCCACGTTAAAGGACTTAGCTCCCCTCAGGTTTACCTAGTTGGTATTCCAATCGTGTATGTTTACTCTGCCACCTGTACATGTATACCTAATTATAATGTTAGAGAAATGCGACACAAATCTTCCCAGAATTTATTATGTAACAAGGGTTGGGTAAATGAGAGATTTTAGTTAGAAAAATGTGTTGTTTTTGTTATGTGGGACTGGCCAATGAATTATACAGTTGTTGCAGTAACTTATTATAAAGTTTTTCGGATTTTTGCTTTCGCTGTTTTAACCAGACAGGTTTTTTTGTTACATGGACTGTTGTCCCTAATTACAAAAATTTAAGAATTTATTTTTAAAGTGAAACTTTTATGACATTGTCTCAAACTTTTTCGTCTGTGCGTTGCATGTTGCATGACGGCACAGCATGAAGGTCAGCCGCGTAGTAGGGATAAACTGAGGCCAACATAGCGACGCTTATAGTTCGCACCAACTGTGAAAAAGTTTCTTTTTAACCGTGGTTTCAAAAAACCACACAATCCTTTATTTATTAAAGAAATAATAAATTTAACACATAAAACGTTTTACGAGTCATGTGCATTATCCACCACATAAATCAAAACGATTTTAAGCCAGCTATATTTTATACTCTACGAAAAACACAAGAACAAAGCCCGAGCAATCCTTTTCACATAAATTCAATCCAACCAGACAGATTCACGCTACGAATAAGTACAGTTTAACCAAAATCCTAGGAGACCAAACTCATGCTCTAATGCACAAATGTACCAGTGTCCTGCAAAATATAAAGGACATGAGACCACCGCAAGTTGGACGTGTCATAATAATCGTAGGAAAACAGGAGGCGAATACTTATGTTCTTGCTCTGTTCGAATACTATTGCCACTTTTTTTTTATCGTAATCATCAAATGACTCCTCCCTGGGCAGAGCGGGAGGGACTGTCAGACTCGTACTGACTAAAATCCACGGTGTCCTTCAATAGCCCTTTACGTTCCAGGGTCACGGTAATTCGGTAAGTCCCGCGACCCCGACAGGCTTTGTACTATTGCCAATTAGATAAAGCACGGGAAAATTGGGACGCCGCGCCCGCCGCCCCGCGCCGTAATTTTCTTTGGCAATTATTCGAAATTCGCTGTTTAATTTTATCTATGAAGTTGACGGTTATGAATGAATTGAATTGGAATGCGATTTATTGGTGCGTTATTAAATAACGGACTAAGTTTAATTATTAACTGAAGTTTTTATTAAGTTTTTATTCTCCTTAGCCAAATTTTATTTTATCAAAAAGGCCAACGCTAAGTAAAATTACGGTTCTGTAAAAGAAGCAGATTAATTGAAATGAAATATTAATAATTAAAAGGTTAGTTCATATTTTTACCCTTCTTTTTCCTTCGCGCAGATTTCCTAAGATTAATTAAAAATCCGGCCAAGCGTGAGTTTCACTCGAGTGCTAAAGGTCAGTGCGCCGTTTTAACTTTTAAAAATGCTGACATATTGACCTCTGGCCTTATAGCCCACTTAATGTCTTAACTACAATCTTGTGAAGATAAATTAATTTGTTCTTCATAATAAAGAGTGCTATTTCTTGAACCCAAAATAAAACTTGTCTGTTTCAAGGCCTGAAGAAAATCTCGTATTTTCCAATTTTTTTTTTTGGAAATGGATCATCTTTTCGTGCATTTAAACAAGAAAGCTCTAGTCAAATGACGATAATATTGTCTTTAACGAAAAAAGGCAGATGACAGAATAAATACTTAGCCTTTCTACAAAAACTTACATCTGATGAAGACTTGTCTAAAAAAAATGTGACTGAAAAACGGACCTTATTTCAACGTCATAATCTGTCATTTTTTTAGACAAGAAGTGTTCAACAGACGTAGAAGTTTAAAAGTTTTTGTGGTTCCACGGTTATTTTTTAATTCGAGCATTGAAAATTGCCTTCTTTGAACATGGGGCATACGCAATACAACGTATAAAACAACTGTATGAAACAGACACGAACGTATGTCTGAGAGATTTCCACATTTTCAATTTTAGCAGAAAATTCTAAAGTACTTCCGTGAGTAATTTCCTGGACATTTGCTTCTCTCGGATAGAAAAGGAGATTTATTTTAAATTGCTTGCTGTTTTTCGTGTATCTGTAGTTTATAGAAGAATGCACATGCATGCATTTTATGACTGCGTCTCACGTTTGGTGCATGAAAATGGGATATGACTTATGTACTTACCTGTGCGTTACGTAAAACAAAAGTCACGGATTATTTACTTTATTAAAAAGAAACATATTTTCTTTGTCCAGTGTTAAGAAAAAGAACTTCGATAATGGATTTTTGCCTAGCCTTGTCCCAGCTATGTTGGTGTTGGTTTCAGTTTAACCAGATGGAGTTAAGTACCTGATTTCTGACATGGTACCTATGAGACCTGTTCATCCGCCACTTGTACACAATGGGCAGGAGGAAAGTGTCCACTAAAAAGAAATGGTTTCTTTTGGTTCGATCAAAGTTGTCCTAACAGATAAGTACATTCATTTGCAAATCAAATAAGTATAATATCAAAGTGATATAAGCAGTTCAAAGCGAAATTCTGAACATTCGCTAATCAGATATTCAATAGCAGTTCCAGTACTAAATCATCTAATTATATCGTGATTCGTGTAATGCGGACTTTATCAATGAGCGTTGTATCGACTGTTATTGCTATGGGAGGCGACAGTTTAATTAGTGCGGCCGTTGCCGATGCGAGCGACACCTAGCGACCGATTATCGACCCCCAACAACTAGTTATCAACATTTTGTTGAATAGCACGGTTTATAGACATAGGTATAACCGTGCTCATACAGGTCAAGTGTTTCGATTTTACCTATATTTATATTAAAACGACAAAACTATCTTTAAACGCATTTCTACAGGGTGCAATTGAAGTCGTGGGCATTATTTCAAACTAAGTCACTACTCATGATATTAATTGCATTAGGCCTAATAATAAGCAAATAAAAATATTATTAATGCAAGATACTCTAAAAGAAACGGACTCTAAAAATGTACTAAGTCATATTACATACAGCATAAGGCTTATTAATGCAAATAAACACTACCTAAAAGTAATAAAAAAATACATACCTCAATAAGTTTTCAAGTATTAAAATCTCGAGCGGGTCACGAAAAGTAAACAAACATCAAATAATACTAACTTGCATTTATGACATTTTTTACTTGCGTGATGCAATTAGTAACATGAATAGTGTCTTGGTTTAAAATAATACCCATGAATTCAATTGCACCCTGTATATGTTAACTAATATTTTAAAAGCGAGAGTTTTGCGAGGAAGGATGGATAGATGGATGTTTGTACTCATTTACATAAAAAGTACTGAATGGATTTGGATGAAGTACACATAAAGCTTAATACCTAGTTTAAAATCTTTATTAAATCGTAAGATTTTTATATCACTATTGCGTTACCGTGGGTTAATTTTCGAGTAACACGCGCATGCCGCTGACAACAGCGGTATCCAATAAACAAAGAGTTTATCAAAAAGATTTTTGTCCGCTAAAATTAGAAAATTATTTACTTAAAAGTGGACTTACCTAATCCGTTATTCTCTCACATAGCCCAGGGATAGATAAAAACGCAAATCAAAATAACACGGGCCTTCCATTTTATAATTCCCAAAGAAAGTACTTGCTCGTTTTCATTAAACAATCTCTGTCGGCTCATTAAAATTTATAACAAATTCAAAGAGGGCATAATTAGCCCATTAATATTCTTTTAATTACGCATTAAGAAATTCGGAGAGTTATACATTAAAATTTTATTATTACAGATTTTTATTATTGAAAAACATGGCTGTTAAATTCTTTTGAACAGTTCTTTGCAATCTTTATTTTTTAATTTTGTGTTGTTAACTATACACACCTTTATAATTTTACGTATGATGCCTAGAAAAGAAACTCAATAGAACGTGTAAGCTTCGCCACACATATAGTAGTCGTGTGAACTCGCTCATACAAACACATAATTCCACACATCAAAAAATAGTATGATTGTGATCTAGCTAGCTAACTAGCATAAGCTGATATTTTTTTTAAAATTGAACTTTATCAAGAAAAATCTTTGTTGTATGTTTTCTTTAAATAAACATTATCTGTAATAATAATCTAAAAAGAAAAAGAAATCATAACATAATTATAATCTATCGTAACAAAAAGATTTCGACGTCAAAGTGATCGCAATCTTTCTTTGATGTGTCTACTTCAAAGTCAATATATAAACGGTAAAGCATACTTGTAAAACGGACGTCTGTGCGAACGTACACTTAATTACTAGGCAAGCAGATAGTCCCAGAAGATAGCTGGCCTCAATATCAGAAGATATTGCACAGGTCTCATTGACATACAAGCTAATAACGTCCTACACTAGGCATACAATGAAGACGGGGGTAAACAATACGGCGTAACTATGTTAGTGGGTTTTTTCGAGACTTTCTTGCAATGGATTTCGTCTAAAATGATAAAATTGGTACTGGTATCTAAGGTACTATACAAAAGTAAATCTAACTAAAAATTTGATTTTGTATGTATGTTAAGATGATTGATGAATGTGTCTTTCACAAAGGAACTACTAAACGATTTTCTTGCTACAACTACATTCAAAGAAGTGTATCTTATTTCCTTAATTTTAAATGGACAATAATAATGGACAAATTATAATCATCAAAATCTCGCCTGATCTCGACTTGTTTATTCTCGAGTTCTCGATGTTGCCAATCGCGACATCACATTTCACCTTGGTCCTACAAAAATGTCTAGAGATGCACTATTATAAATTCGTACATTCCTCATTAAAATAAATAATAGCGTTTTCATTCATGAAACCCTTTCATAAATGTGAATACAGAATTTCATAAATAACCTCTCGCCACTTTTCGTTACTTATGTCATACTTATATGGATTTGATTAGCAATCATAAACAATTTTTAGGGTTCCGTAGTCAACATAGTTTCGCCCTTATAGTTTCGCCATGTCCGTCCGTCCGTCCGTCCGTACGTCCGTCCGTCCGTCTGTCCGCAGCTTAGCTCTGAGACTCCCAGCACTAGAAAGCTGTAATTTGGTGTAAATATACGGATTTGTTGTGACAAAAAAGTGGTAAAATAAATCTCGTAAAATATTTTTTTTTAGGGTACCTCCTGTACACGTAACGTGTGTTTTTTTATCTCGTACCCCTTAGTGAGGGGTATCAATAAATAGGTCTTTAAAAAATATTGATAGTTTCCATTAACAATTTTTGATAAAAAGATTCGTTTGTGAAATATTAAGCTCTAAAGTGCTAATTTTTGCTCGACTCGAGTGTCCCCCCCTTCTACCAGCTAAACGGTTATGTTTGAGAGTGTGAAAAAATTCACAATAGTGTTACATATAACGAAGTTTTAAAGAAAATTATCACGACTAAGTAGGCTTTACAAGTTTACGAGTAATAGTTGACCAACTTATAAAACGTACTTGGATATTTTCCTAAACAAAATGTATCGGTGAACATGTTCTTCAACTGCAAATGTAAGTTTGTCAACTTTATTTTTACAGCTATAATAGGTGGGTATGTTTTGGGGATAGGTAGGTTTTTATTGTCAACTATTTTTAAATAAATTAAAAAAAAGGAGGAGGTTCTCAATTCGTCGTAATCTTTTTTTTAACGGATTTTCCCCGATTTCTCAAAGACTCCTGGACCAATTTTGAAAATTCTTCTTTTTAAAATTAAATTCAGCGAATCAGTTTAGTTAGTTCGCATAAGTATTTTGATGGGCAACTA
Organism: Agrotis segetum; assembly: GCA_036375495.1. Classification (NCBI taxonomy): domain Eukaryota; kingdom Metazoa; phylum Arthropoda; class Insecta; order Lepidoptera; family Noctuidae; genus Agrotis; species Agrotis segetum. The sequence continues at coordinate 1,176,904 of JAQSVV010000004.1, read as the reverse complement.
CGGAACCCTAAACTGTGCGTGGCCCAACACGCACTTGGCCGGTTTTTTATTTATTTATTTATTTATTTAAAGAAGGCACTTCAACGACTTACTCACTTACACAGACACAAATAAAAATCACAGACAGTATGGTTTAGTGAATATGTCACTTAAAGAAGTGCACAGCACTCAAATTTTTTATGTGTAATTGACTAATGAAATACTCTAGAAATCTGGGGAACATCAAAATCTCGCTGAATCTCGATTTTTCTTAGCTCGAGATCCTCAGTCGTTCAAAAAAAATTGTCCTACTATAATAAACACAAAATTAATAAATTCTTTTTCATTCACCAAACCCTTTCATAAAAACGCAAACATACAACTTCACAAATAACCTCTCACCACTTGTTTACCATTTAAATCATTACAAGTGTGTAAAACAAGGCTTTTACGTAATTTTACAGTCATACTCATAATTGGATTCAATGAATTCGAGTCCAATCAGTTCGAGTAATCGTAGCTTATGGTTGCATGATTTATAACGTAATTGGTAAAGAACGAAAAATATGCAAATTGGCGTTTATTTTTATAAGTTTTTATTTTATTTCTGGTGAACACTTTATTTTGTGAAGTTATGTTTACTGTCGCACTGATGAGCGATTTTTAATAATATTGGAACGAAGTTCCTTATCGCGCGTTGTGAAAGGGGGCTAGACGGAAAAAATTATTACGAAAAGTTGTCACGACACTTTTTGGAACGAAGTTCCTTATCGCGCGTTGCGAAAGGGTGAGTTCAAAGAGTGGAGTGGAGTGGAGTGGAGCGGAGCGGAGCGGAGTGGAGTGGAGTGGAGTGGAGTGGAGCGGAGCGGAGCGGAGTGGAGTGGAGTGGAGTGGAGTGGAGTCGCGACGATTATTTTTGTTGACTGTACATAATACAGTAACTTCGTTCCATCCGGGTGTCCCTTGACACCTCTCAATTTTTTTTAAATTTTATATCTATTTGTGAATTTCTTGCTTAATTTTGAATGTTTTTTCTTTAAAACTAATTTGTCTAACTTCTAACTGCTATTTTAAAATTCTTAAGTTTGCATGGATGGTTGTTTATTTCTCAATCACGTCAAAATGGCTAAATGCATCTGGATACAATTTGGTACAAATGTGGGTTAAAGTCACATAGGAGGAATTTTATCTTAGTTTACATTTCTATTGGATAATTTTCTAAATGCAAAGATTCTATTCCATTGGATAATTAAACAATAACGCTTACTTTGAAACAAAAGTTACTTAAGTAAAGATTCTCAGACTTCGTCTCCTCATTAATACATCAAACCTTTATAACGACATCTCATTGTACATAAATTATATCAAAAGCAATTCAGTTTAACTAATAGCGTTGAACAATACATAATTAAATTAGATATCAGCATTTGGCGCCCAAAACTTGTACAACAATGATAACACTACTCAACAAATTTTCAACTTTTGATTTTATCTGAGGTCGCATTATGTGATTACTATTTCTTGCCACTAAAGTAATAAAAATATGCAAATATACACACACCATCACATCTCAATGTCCAGATAAACATCCATGTCCGAAATCACGAATTTTCCATAATTTTATTCTAATTTTATTTGAAATGGCGTAGTTTTTTTGGAGTGGCTGGCTTTTCTCTTGTACTCAGTAGCAGGGGTCTCTCTAATAAGGCTCCAACAGTAATCCGCGAGCATAGCAGGCTCCCATCTGCCTTGAAATCGCTTTTCAAATGCAACAACATCTTGGTGAAAGCGTTCGCCATGTTCGTCACTGACTGATCCCATATTTTCAGGGAAAAAGTCCAAATGCGAGTGAAGAAAATGCCTAGTTTGATTCAATAAAAGTGGATCAGATGCACATTTTGGGACATATTGGGGGTCCTCGCTATTTTCACTATCCGTCGAACTCGAGTCGACTTCAACTGTCTGAATTAAATTCACTGGGCACTCAGGAACAGGTAACTCGTCAGAATGTGGCTGAGGTTTTATTACCGATGACACGTTGGCATACTTAATACTTCGTTTTGATTTTTCAGAAAACCCCTTTAATTGCGTTAAACAAAAATAACAATCGACGGCATGATTCGTTGGCTCCATCCACACTGGCGTACCAAATTGCATTTTTTTAGTTGTTCCCTTACACCAACCATTGAGATATGTATAACATCTTAAGCAGCACACTTTAAGAACCCATGACTTGTCTTGATTCCTTACGACACGGTTAAAATAAGCTTGATAGCACTGTTTAATTAAGTCAGAAAGTGGTTTTTTTTTCGATTTCGGCGTAAACTCGCCACAAATATAGCAAAATAAATCAGGACTGTTAACACACACTCGCGACATTTTAGAAGTCAGTTAATATACTAACAAATGCACTATGTTCCATTTGCAAAAGTAATAAGTTTCCGGACTACCCGCATTTTAACTTTTGTAGGTAGGTAAAAAAATAAAAAAAATATTTATCCCTATAACCAGATGTGATATCGAAATAAAATGCATACAGTATTTTTATATTGGTCAAGCTTATTATGAAATAATATGAATTGGGTCAGATATTTTTTAAGTGTTGAGTAGTGTAAGGCCAAGCAAGATCCGTGTAGATGAATGGCCGCCTACGCGCTACGCCGTAGCCCGCCTACGCGCTACGAGCCGCCTACGAATCAGACGGTTTAATCTTAGAACGCGAAGTGCCGTAGTCTCACTTTATACAAAAGGGTTTTAAGTGCGTAGGTTTGAAGGGTTTGTTTCTCTTAAGTGCTCGTCATTAAAGGATGCTGTGTATACCTATCTACTTAAATAGATATCACGGTCTGCAATGGAAAAATAGTTCTTATTTCTGTAATAATAGTGTGCTACGGTCATCAATTCTTTTGCCTTTGAAGTGCTACGAGTTCATTACACCTTCAGCTATATTAGTAGTTTATTGTATATTCTATGTTTAGTTATAGTTCTCTAAAAACTTATAAGACTTAGTGTCCTTTTGACTTCGTTGTACTGGGATTAAAATAATAGTATAACGAAAAAAAACCGGCCAAGTGCGTGTCGGGCCACGCACAGTTTAGGGTTCCGTAGTTGCCCATCAAAATACTTATGCGAACTAACTAAACTGATTCGCTGAATTTTTCAAAATCGGTCCAGGAGTCTTTGAGAAATTGGGGAAAATACATAAGAAAAAAGATTACAACGAATTTCGAACCTCCTCCTTTTTTTGAATTTAGTTAAAAATAGTTGACGATAAAAACCTACCTATCCCCAAAAAACATACCTATAAAAGCTGTAAAAATAAAGTTGACAAACTTACATTTGCAGTTGTCTCCGATACATTTTGTTCAAGAAAATATGATATCAAGTACATTTTATAAGTTGGTCGACTATTACTCGTAAAGTTGTAAAGCCTACTTAGTCATGATAATTTTCTTTTAAACTTCGTTATATGTACTACTATTGTGAATTTTTTCACAACCCCAAACATAACCGTTTAGCTGGTAGAGGGGGGGGACACTCGAATCGAGCAAAATTTAGCACTTTAAAGCTTAATATTTCACAAACGAATTTTTTTATCAAAAAACTGTTAATGGAAACTATCATTATTTTTTAAAGGCCTATTTAATGATACCCCACACTAAGGGGTACGCGAGAAAAAAAAAATCCTCACTTTACGTGTAAGTACTGGAGGTACACTAAAAAAAAATATTTTACGAGATTTTATTTTACCACTTTTTCGGCACAACAAATCCGTATATTTACACCAAATTACAGCTCTCTAGTACTGTGCGTCTCTGAGCTAAACTGCGGACAGACGGACGGACGGACGGACGGACGGACGGACGGACGGACGGACGGACGGACGGACGGACGGACGGACATGGCGAAACTATAAGGGTTCCTTGTTGACTACGGAACCCTAAAAAGAGGAATATGTCCTTAGTTTTTTGAGCTATAAAAAGTTCTATTGTTACTGTTATCCATTTATCCATATTACACTAAAAAAATGTAAAAGATAAGGATCTTTTATATTTTTTACATTTAAGTGTTTCATAGATGGATTATATTATAACCTGGAAGAACACATAGGATACCGTTTATTTCAAAACTAATTTTGGAATAATGCGCGGGCAATCCTTCTGGCAACAACTTGTTTATATACATAGAGCAGCATCTTCTACAGATTGTACTTCGGAGAGTGTACCCAAGAACACGTACCTCATCCCACCAGCCCCCTTCTATCATCACACATCTAGACGCACGGCAAATTACCATCCTCCTTGTTGCTATTCCACCAATTCGCACTAAGCGTTTCCAAACGTCTTTTATAATGCGGATAGTGAAGGAGTGGAACTTTCTGCCTGCGTCTGTGTTTTCGAACGCATACAACCCTAATCTCTTCAAAGTTAGAGTAAACAGGCTTCTTTTGGGTAAGCTCGCCCATCGTCGACTTTATCTTAGTCACTCCTGACCTAAACTAAGGTCAAGAACAAACCGTATGTAAAAAAGCTAACTACCTTTCAAACGTCAATAGCATACTGAGTTATTGGTAAAACATTAACAAACTTATGAATAAGTATTCGTTAACAATATATGAAACACCCGTTTCGTATCTTTCAGCATTGGTTTCATAGTAAAAGTTGTTTATAACTTGTAAGTACTGACAGCTCATGAAAGGTTGTTAACCCATGAACCGAATGTGGTCCAAGACCATTTTTTTATTTATTTATTTATTTATTGTGTCAATGACAATGAAAGTGAAAAACTTAAACATCTGTTGAACATTTGTCTAAAAAAAAGTGTGACTGCAAAACGGACCTTATTTCAACGCCATAATCTGTCATTTTTTTGTTCAACAGAAATTTAAAAGTTTTTGTGGTACCACGATTAATGTCTTATAGTAGGCATACACCATCCTGCCTATCGATATTTGCAATTGTTTTTCATTTGACGCTTGCAATTGTTTCAAATCGGCAGTTCGTCCATATACACCATACACCATCCTGCCTATCGATACGATAGATTTGTCACAACTTCAAATCTGCACCAGTGATGCCAACTCAGCAACTAGATCTGGCTATTATTCGGTGACGACAGCTACAATTTCTAGCACCTTTTCATTTCATCATGAGACTATCGAATTAGATTAAAAAAAGTGGTGCAAGCGATTTTCGACCTTATCGACATTAAAAATTTAGTTTGTTTTTCTCACATTCTTATTCGTTAACATTGCTCCTTCATTAAAATCCGGTGTTTGCATCATTGTCAATAAGGTCGAAAATCGCTTGAAGGTCGGAAAATACTTGCTTAAGGATAGCAAGTTAAAAAAAGTGGTGCAAGCGATTTTCGACCTTATCGACATTAAAAATTTAGTTTGTTTTTCTCACATTCTCATTCGTTAACATTGCTTCTTCATTAAAATCCGGTGTTTGCATCGTTGTCAATAAGGTCAAAAATCGCTTGAAGGTCGGAAAACATTTGCTTAAGGATTGCAAGTTAAAAAAAGTGGTGCAAGCGATTTTCGACCTTATCGACATTAAAAATTTAGTTTGTTTTTCTCACATTCTCATTCGTTAACATTGCTTCTTCATTAAAATCCGGTGTTTGCATCGTTGTCAATAAGGTCAAAAATCGCTTGAAGGTCGGAAAACATTTGCTTAAGGATTGCAAGTTAAAAAAAGTGGTGCAAGCGATTTTCGACCTTATCGACATTAAAAATTTAGTTTGTTTTTCTCACATTCTCATTCGTTAACATTGCTTCTTCATTAAAATCCGGTGTTTGCATCGTTGTCAATAAGGTCAAAAATCGCTTGAAGGTCGGAAAACATTTGCTTAAGGATTGCAAGTTAAAAAAAGTGGTGCAAGCGATTTTCGACCTTATCGACATTAAAAATTTAGTTTGTTTTTCTCACATTCTCATTCGTTAACATTGCTTCTTCATTAAAATCCGGTGTTTGCATCGTTGTCAATAAGGTCAAAAATCGCTTGAAGGTCGGAAAACATTTGCTTAAGGATTGCAAGTTAAAAAAAGTGGTGCAAGCGATTTTCGACCTTATCGACATTAAAAATTTAGTTTGTTTTTCTCACATTCTTATTCGTTAACATTGCTCCTTCATTAAAATCCGGTGTTTGCATCATTGTCAATAAGGTCGAAAATCGCTTGAAGGTCGGAAAATACTTGCTTAAGGATAGCAAGTTAAAAAAAGTGGTGCAAGCGATTTTCGACCTTATCGACATTAAAAATTTAGTTTGTTTTTCTCACATTCTCATTCGTTAACATTGCTTCTTCATTAAAATCCGGTGTTTGCATCGTTGTCAATAAGGTCAAAAATCGCTTGAAGGTCGGAAAACATTTGCTTAAGGATTGCAAGTTAAAAAAAGTGGTGCAAGCGATTTTCGACCTTATCGACATTAAAAATTTAGTTTGTTTTTCTCACATTCTCATTCGTTAACATTGCTTCTTCATTAAAATCCGGTGTTTGCATCGTTGTCAATAAGGTCAAAAATCGCTTGAAGGTCGGAAAACATTTGCTTAAGGATTGCAAGTTAAAAAAAGTGGTGCAAGCGATTTTCGACCTTATCGACATTTAAAATTTAGTTTGTTTTTCTCACATTCTTATTCGTTAACATTGCTCCTTCATTAAAATCCGGTGTTTGCATCATTGTCAATAAGGTCGAAAATCGCTTGAAGGTCGGAAAATACTTGCTTAAGGATAGCAAGTTAAAAAAAGTGGTGCAAGCGATTTTCGACCTTATCGACATTAAAAATTTAGTTTGTTTTTCTCACATTCTCATTCGTTAACATTGCTTCTTCATTAAAATCCGGTGTTTGCATCGTTGTCAATAAGGTCAAAAATCGCTTGAAGGTCGGAAAACATTTGCTTAAGGATTGCAAGTTAAAAAAAGTGGTGCAAGCGATTTTCGACCTTATCGACATTAAAAATTTAGTTTGTTTTTCTCACATTCTCATTCGTTAACATTGCTTCTTCATTAAAATCCGGTGTTTGCATCGTTGTCAATAAGGTCAAAAATCGCTTGAAGGTCGGAAAACATTTGCTTAAGGATTGCAAGTTAAAAAAAGTGGTGCAAGCGATTTTCGGGGGGACAAACCGGAGGTCGGGCAGCAGCGTCCTCCGTGTACTGCACATCCTCACTGCGATCGCCAACCCGCCTGCCAAGCGTGGCGATTATGGCAAATTACCCCCAAGATGGAAACTACAGAGACCAGGCCCCCAGTCCCCGGCAGCTCCGCTATCCCTGGCGCGGGTAGCGGTCAAGGTAACGGCGGAGCAGGGGGTGCTAAGAATCTCCGGAAGAGATCCGGCTACCCACCCCCACGACGACTGGCCCTGGTAACACACAACATTCGCACATTGAGGACTGACGAAAAGATCTGCGAGCTGGAAGAGGAGCTGAGCAAGTTACACTGGGACATTATGGGGTTATGCGAAGTCCGTAGAGAGGGGGAGGACACCGTAACCCTGGAGTCTGGTAACTTGCTCTACTACCGGGAGGGCGACCAACAGTCCCAAGGTGGTGTCGGGTTTCTCGTTCACAAGTCCCTCGTAAACAATATAATAACCATCGACAGTGTGTCGAGCAGGGTGGTATACCTAATACTCAGAATATCCAAAAGATATTCGCTGAAGGTCATTCAGGTATACGCACCGACCTCGTCACACTCCGATGATGAAGTGGAGACTATGTATGAGGACGTAAGTAGGGCCATACATAGCTCCAAAACCCACTTCACTGTTGTTATGGGGGACTTTAACGCAAAGTTGGGCAAGAAAAGCGGTGATGAGTTGAGAGTGGGGCAATTTGGATATGGGCAACGGAACCCTAGGGGACAGAGGCTGGCCGACTTTCTGGAGAAAGAGGAACTCTTCATGATGAACTCTTTCTTCCAGAAGCCGCCTCACAGGAAATGGACCTGGCTGAGTCCCGATGGTTTCACGAGAAACGAGATAGACTTCTTCATGACCGACAAGAAACGGATATTCAGTGATGTCTCTGTGATCAACAGGGTAAAAACCGGTAGCGATCACCGAATCGTAAGAGGCTCGCTGAATATCAATGTTAAACTTGAAAGGTCCAGCCTGATGAAGTCTACGCTCCGACCTACTCGGCCCCATATTCAAAACCCCGAAAGCTTTCAACTCGAGCTCTCTAATCGCTTTGCTTGCCTCGAGAACTTAGTGTCAGTGGACGAGATCAACGATGGGCTAGTGGAAACTGTCCGCACGGTAGGGTCTAAGTTTTTTAGACCCTGCCGTAAAGATAGACCTCAGAAATTGTCCGAGCAAACCTTAAACCTCATGGCTGAACGACGTTTGCTACAGCTGCAGTCTTCCGATGACGCGAAGTCATATAGGCAGCTCAATAGACGTATATCTAAGTCCTTGCGACACGATCTGCGTCTCTTTAACACGAATCGTGTTAAAGAGACCATACAGCGAAACCAAGGCTCTAAAGTGTTCGCAAAGGACAAGTCTATTGGGCAAAGCCAGATGACAAAGCTGAAACGGGAGGATGGCAGCATAGCGTCGACCAAAGCAGAGGTTTTAGGCGAGATCGAGAGGTTCTATGGACAGTTATACACTTCGGTCGCAAAGCCCGTTGACAGCTTGGTAGGAGATCCAAGAGCCAAGCTGTCCCGACATTATACCGAAGATATCCCGGACATCAGTCTGTACGAGATTAGGATGGCCCTGAAGCAGCTTAAGAACAACAAGGCGGCGGGCGAGGACGGAATCACTTCAGAGCTTCTGAGAGCGGGTGGAACACCGGTACTTAAAGTCCTCCAGAAGCTCTTTAATGCCGTCCTCTTCGAGGGCAAAACGCCTGAAGCATGGAGTAGAGGTGAGGTGGTGCTGTTCTTCAAAAAAGGTGATAACAGCCTATTGAAGAACTACAGACCCATCACGCTTCTAAGCCATGTTTATAAGCTGTTTTCAAGGGTTATCACGAACCGTCTCGAACACAGACTTGATGACTTCCAGCCTCCCGAACAAGCCGGTTTCCGAAGAGGCTACAGTACCATAGACCACATCCATACGCTGCGGCAAGTTATACAGAAGACCGAAGAGTATAACTTGCCACTATGCTTAGCGTTTGTGGACTATGAGAAAGCCTTCGATTCGGTGGAAACATGGGCGGTACTTGAGTCACTCCAGCGATGCCGTATTGACTATCGGTACATCGAGGTGTTGAAGTGCTTGTATAATAACGCCACCATGTCGGTCCGAGTACAGGAGCAGAGCACGAAGGCGATTCCATTGAGAAGAGGCGTGAGACAGGGGGACGTTATTTCCCCGAAACTGTTTACGGCCGCAATGGAAGACGCCTTCAAGCTCCTGGAATGGCAAGGACTTGGCATCAACATCAACGGCGAATACATCACTCACCTTCGGTTTGCCGACGACATCGTAGTCATGGCAAAGTCGATGGAGGAACTCAGCATGATGCTCGATGGCCTCGACCGAGTTTCACAACGGGTGGGCCTGAAAATGAACATGGACAAGACGAAAATTATGTCAAATGCCAATGTTGTGCCCACCCCAGTCTCTGTTGCAAACTCGGTACTCGAAGTTGTTGACTCATATATCTACTTAGGACAAGTAGTCCAGTTAGGTAGGTCCAACTTCGAGAAAGAGGTCAACCGCCGAATCCAACTCGGTTGGGCAGCGTTCGGGAAACTACGCAATGTCTTTTCGTCCGACATACCTCAGTGCCTCAAGACGAAAGTCTTCAACCAATGTGTGTTACCAGTGATGAGTTACGGCACCGAAACGTGGTCTTTCACTATCGGCCTCATCTCAAAGCTCAAAGTCGCTCAGCGAGCTATGGAGAGGGCTATGCTAGGTGTTTCTCTACGTGATCGAATCCGAAATGAGGAGATCCGTAGACGAACTAAAGTCACCGATATAGCCCACCGGATTAGCAAGCTGAAGTGGCAATGGGCAGGCCATATTGCTCGCAGAGCAGATGGCCGATGGGGTCGAAAAGTGCTAGAGTGGAGACCACGGACTAGCAAGCGCAGCGTAGGACGTCCACCAGCAAGGTGGACAGACGACCTTATAAAGGTCGCCGGAAGACGCTGGATGCAGGTCGCTTCCAACCGGTATCTGTGGAGAACAAAAGGGGAGGCCTATGTTCAGCAGTGGACGTCCTATGGCTGAGATGATGATGATGATGAAGCGATTTTCGACCTTATCGACATTTAAAATTTAGTTTGTTTTTCTCACATTCTCATTCGTTAACATTGCTTCTTCATTAAAATCCGGTGTTTGCATCGTTGTCAATAAGGTCGAAAATCGCTTGAAGGTCGGAAAACATTTGCTTAAGGATTGCAAGTTAAAAAAAGTGGTGCAAGCGATTTTCGACCTTATCGACATTTAAAATTTACTTTGTTTTTCTCACATTCTCATTCGTTAACATTGCTCCTTCATTAAAATCAGGTGTTTGCATAAATGTCAATAAGGTCGAAAATCGCTTGAAGGTCGGAAAATACTTGCTTAAGGATAGCAAGTTAAAAAAAGTGGTGCAAGCGATTTTCGACCTTATCGACATTAAAAATTTAGTTTGTTTTTCTCACATTCTCATTCGTTAACATTGCTTCTTCATTAAAATCAGGTGTTTGCATAAATGTCAATAAGGTCGAAAATCGCTTGAAGGTCGGAAAATACTTGCTTAAGGATAGCAAGTTAAAAAAAGTGGTGCAAGCGATTTTCGACCTTATCGACATTTAAAATTTAGTTTGTTTTTCTCACATTCTCATTCGTTAACATTGCTTCTTCATTAAAATCCGGTGTTTGCATCGTTGTCAATAAGGTCGAAAATCGCTTGAAGGTCGGAAAACATTTGCTTAAGGATTGCAAGTTAAAAAAAGTGGTGCAAGCGATTTTCGACCTTATCGACATTTAAAATTTAGTTTGTTTTTCTCACATTCTCATTCGTTAACATTGCTCCTTCATTAAAATCAGGTGTTTGCATAAATGTCAATAAGGTCGAAAATAGCATGAACCTTTTTTTAACTTGCTTTCGTGGTCCCTTGACACCTCTCAAGTTTTCAATCGTATTTTGGTTTAAAATAAAATGAATAACTCTTTTTTTTACGAGTGTACATGCGATCCATGTGTGTGCGAAAAGCCTCAGTTTTCCTGGTATGGCCACGTTCACATGGCGATTATTTTCCCGTATACTGTATACAAGATTTTATCGAATAGAGCAGTAATAACAGTTCACAAATGAAAACTTAAAAATAGTTTAAACGGCGTTCATACGGGAAAATCCCGTGTTTGAGAAATATAATATTTTACCGTGTACCGTGCAAAGTTGTCCTAAAACTGGTCAACTCTATTCGATAAAATCTCGTGTACGGTATACGGGAAAATAATCGCCGTGTGAACGTGGCCTGACCGTCCCTGTAGAAAAGTAGCTAAAAAGTTTAGCCACAAGTTACACTTTTTAGCTTTTTTTCTAGCACCTTTATAAAATTGGCTAACTATCTATGAAGTTGCTAAGATGGCATCACTGCTGCCGATTTGACGTTGTGTCAAAAACGATTTGATGACCTATCAAAATTGGCATGTCATGCCATCAAATTGGCATTCCACCCCCATACACGTTCAATTCTATTTGAGCAAATTGGCAGTTTTATGCCGAATTGACAAATAGGCAGTATGGTGTATGGCTACCATAACATTATAATCCTGTATACCTAGACATTTTCAGTACTACAAAAACTCTTACCTCCTTTGACTCACGTCTACCCACACCTTACATAAAGATTTCCTTTCGCCCCCCTTCCTCAAAAGGCTTCTGTAACTTCCTGCACAGTGTGTACGTACAATGTGCGTTTGTGGGTGACCGCCGAGCTCCCACTCCAGCAAACGTGACTCGTTTCATTTCGCGATCGTTCTTATGACTCGAACAAAGAACAAATTATTCACGAGTCCACCCGCATTAGCTCCTGTACTTTTTTATTTTTTGTCGGTTTTTTTTTTTTTGTTGTTACATTTTTGTGTTATTGTGTACTTTTTGATTGTTGGAGTGAGGAAGTTATGAATGGCTGTGCTGTTGAAATCGTAGGCATATTCCTGAAAAGTAAAGAGAACTCATCAATTTATGAGTCTGGGTAATACTTATTCTCAGTCAAATTAAGATAAAATGTAATCATTTAATAACCTTTTTTATCTTTGACAATTATACAGCTAGTCTAAGAACGTTATTAAGCAGCTTTAGGCTCAGGTTACATATATCTGAGTAGTAACTGATTTCACAACAGACCAGAAAGATTCATAATCTCCCATCGGCATTGTTTTAAAGGCAATAGTAGCCATTTAAAGCACAAAAATACAATAAAATTGTATAAAATCTTCTTATTGTTACCGGAGAAAATATCGACACTCAAGTAGGTATAAACATCATCTGCTTAGCGTTTTCCCAACTATATTGGGGTCGGCTTCCAGTCAAGCCAGATACAGCTGAATATCAGTATTTTACATGGAGCGACTGCCTATCGAACCTCCACAACCCAGTAACTAGGTAATGCGATACCCCATGGTCAAACTGGTTGTCAGACTTTAGAGGTTCTGACTAATTAACGACTGTCGGTCTACAAAAGGTCTACAAATGACAGCTGGGACCAATGGCTTTACGTGCTTTCCGAGGCACGAAGATAACTCGGTATGACAGGTCACACATCCACAGACAAACCTCGGCAAGCGCAGCTTAACCCGAAAGATCGGTCGATAATTTAATCACGAGTTTCTCACACTCAAACATTTTTATTTTTACACTGAATTATAAACCCTCGTTTCACAAAACTATCACGACTTACAAATCACTACAAACCAATACATTTCAATTAATAATGTTGCCTATAAACAACACTTCTAATTACCAAGCGAACCGCCGGTAATGTCGGCAGGGCGCTATTGTACACCGGTTGCAATATCTTGTCGGAAGGAAGGAGAACAAGGGTCAGAGATATCATCAATCTTGTCAGATTTACGGCTTCAAAACGCACAGTTTATCTCGAAATCCCGACTGTCGGATTACTACAGCCTACGTTCATGTATTCATACAAATGTATATTATAAATCTTTCGGTTCTTCGGTAAAATACTGACCGGAGAAAAAGAACCTGTGTTTTATCGCTTCCTGCTAACGAAATGTGTCTTGTATCTTATGTATTGGTGATCTGATGTGCAGGTATTTCTTATGCAAACATGAGTCTCTCAAAAATTTATCGCATTTAAGCACTTTTACGAAAATTACAGCGAATAGGACGTAGTTAGTTAAAAGGCAGTCTGACTAACCGTATGGAGAATTTCAGAATGCGTTTTAGTTACAAAAATAATATTTAGTTTGTCGAATACTTTTTTTTTTTTTTTTAGCGTGGTAAAATCATCAAATGAGTCCTCCAACCCCGGGCAGGGCGGGAGGGACTGTCAGACTTCTACTGACTAAAATCCACGGTGTCCTTCATAGCCTGTTACGTTCCGGGGTTACGGTAAGGGAATAATCCCGCGACCCCGGCAGGCTTTGGCCCTCTGAGAGGGGGGCCCCGTCATTATGCTGACGCTCCCTGAGGCGCGCGTGGGACACAACGCGCCGTCGACCCGGGCATGGTCCTTGGTCGAGCAGCGAGTTGCCCTTTACTCGCTGCCCGCATGCCCGCGCCTACGGTGGCCGGAGATCATCTAGCGACGTCCGTCGCCGTGGGCGCCTACCACTGCGGCTGGGGCGGAGGGAGGACGCTGTCCTCTCTCGCTCGCGGCCTGCCTCCTCCTTTACGAGCATTACTGCCTCGCAGAAGGAGCTGACCGCTTCCCACTCCGTCTCGCCCCGCAGCATGGCCGCAACCAATGCCGGGCGCGAGAGGTCTCCGCCTATCGCAGCCGTGAGGACACGTCGGTGCTCCGCCCAAGCTGGGCAGTCTTGCACCGTATGCTCCACCGTGTCCTCCGGGCGATCTTCGCAGTGGTGACACCCAGGCGTCTCCTCCTTTCGCATCAGACACAGGTACCTCCCGAAACTTCCGTGTCTGGTGAGGACCTGCGTCAAGCGGTAGGTCAGGACGCCATGACTTCTCTCCAACCACTCCTCAAAGAGGGGTCTTACCGCCGCAATTGCGGCGTGCCCGAGTTTGTCGAATACTTAGAAATTATTATTAATTATTTCAACAAAATGTCAAATAGTACAATTGCTACATATCTTAAAAAGTTGACTGTTGCCTGTTGATTGACGTTTACCCGTACCCACCCAAGCTCACTTATAAATAAAAAATCAATAAACGTTTTTATTTTTAAGTCACATAACGTTATGAAGGAATTTTCTTGGTGGCAGTTTATTTACCTCGTGAGCAAATAACTCAACGTAAGTAATAAAAAATAATGTGAACGTTCTTTGAAGTACACTCAACCACATAATTAATGAATTATGTGGGTTTATTTCGGATCTAATTGGTTCCTGAATTAGGAACTTCGTCATTGAGGTTGTCAAAATCTTTTTTTAGCAGGAAGTAGACCTATCGGAGGCCCTAGCACTAATTTTACTTATTCAAATACGTAAAATGACTACCGTACCGTACTTCGCACATAGAGTATACGTATAGTCACGACCAAAAACATGTAAACACTTAACAAAATTGAAATGCAAATTGCTCGTGAAATTCTGATTTCCACTTTGAAATAAGACCTAGTTTGTAATAGTATGACTTCCGAATTAGAAGTCTAATTAAAAGACAAACGTTTAGTCAATATGGTAGCAGAACATCGCTTTTGAATACTGCTTAGTGTATATATACTATTGGTCGTAACTACGATATAAATTGTTTGGATAATCAAAAAGCGTCCCTAGTGTACAAACGAGTAACACTTTCAACCATCAAATTAACGTCAAAGCTCACGTTAACATTACGTCACAAAAATGTGAAAAGAACTAGTACCTCTGAACATTACTTTACATAGGTACATACTTACGGTATTTCTTTCTCAATCAAAATAATCCTTAATTTCGGAAACTGACAGAGACTTTAACACTAAAAGTCTTGCTTGTGATCCCCAAAGGGTAATAATACACCCCACTATTTTTTCGTTTATATTTAACTTCTACTGTACTTTCATTCCATAAGTTATGCCTTGTGACTGGAACTGTAGCTAAGTTATTTACTTTATTTTTTATTCTTCAATTTAATCCCTATTAATTAAACTAGCGTACTTGAAATAAATGCTTTGATTTTAATTAAGCAATAACCACTGCGACATGCGGCGGTGTGACTCGGACACGTGATCTTAAACTGCTAGCCTTTTAGAAAGACTTTAGAGTCACTCAACGAGGGACGAAAGGAGCAAAGCTCGAAGTTTCTCTGCCTCAAAAAACCCGACACGAGGATATTTGTTAAAGAACTAGAATCAATGTCATAGCTTTTAAGATTTGCAAGTTCAAGTGACTATGGGCAGGCTACATCGCACGTAGAACTGATAACCGATGGGGAAGTAATTGGCGACCGCCGACCAGGACTCGAAAGACGCAGAGTAGGAAGGCCTCCCACTACATGGACCGACGACATCGTGAAAGTCGCGGGCAACCGATGGATGCAAGTGGCGGGCCTTTGTTCACCAGTGGACGTGTTACGGCTGATGACGATGAAGATAATCCGCCGGGCATAAATATATACAACTTGTACGGGTGCCACATGAACATTCGACATGACTTTCGTCTTGTCCATGTTCATTTAAAGGCCGACCCGTTGGGAAACGATACTAAGTTCGCTGAGCATTGAGGTGCTCCAACGATTCTGCCATAATGACTTGTTTTCTCTACATATTTAATTCAAAACCTGTATACAGGGTGTCCCAAAACTCAACGTCAAGCCGAGACGGGGTGATAGGATTGATCATAACCATCACGAGAAAAATCTGAAAAAAAATCTATTCCATGTAGTTTGAAAATTATGGACATTTTAAGAAAATCCTAGAAATTTGATCAAACTGTACCATTTTTCGGTTATTGTGGTTTTCCTTTTCTATTTTTGTTCAATGTAACTTTGGAAACGTAATCCTAAATAACATTTCTAGAATCCCAATAAAAAATAATGACACAATTGCCTTAAGTTTCCGAGAATTGAGACTATTTGTTTAACTACAATTTTAAAATTTTCAACATCCGTCTACTTTGACAGGCCCTCCTTTAAAAAAAATGTACTAGAGTGCCTTGGCAAGTAGCATCAAAAGTTGGCGTATTTAATCAGGATTCTAAAATGGTACAATACTTATTAGTTCCATACAATAAAAAAGAGTAAAAAAATTAAAACCTCAAGTAAGCCGATTTTTGCTATCTCAGTTAAAATGTTTTTGATTCGCACAAGCTCTAGGTAGGTTCGTAATTTTAAGGCAAAATGATCTCAAAGCCCATTGAAAACGTAGTCGACCTGGGTTAATGCATTTCTCAAGCAGCTGAGGAGATTAACTCTCGAAGATATGCCCGACTAATAAGTAGATCTTTTTTAAGAAGATGTAGGGCTTGTATTGAGGCCAATGGTAAACAATTTGAATTTATTGTTATAAAATGTTATTTCTCTATCTGACTTTTATTCCATCAAACCTAAATTAAACGAGATCAAGATTTTTCATTATTTTACTAATTTTACTAACTTTTTTCACTTTGGTTAAAGTGGCGTCATTATCTATCACGCTCACTTATGGCAAACATACCCACTATCCATCTTTCTCATAATTTTGCCTTAAAATTAAGAACCTATCTAGAGCTTGTGCGAATCAAAAACATTTTAACTGAGATCGCGAAAATCGGCTTACTTGAGGTTTTAATTTTTTTACTCTTTTTTATTGTATGGAACTAACAAGTATTGTACCATTTTAGAATCCTGATTAAATGCGCCAACTTTTGATGCCACTTGCCAAGGCACTCTAGTACATTTTTTTTAAAGGAGGGCCTGTCAAAGTCGATGGATGTTGAAAATTTTAAATTCGTAGTTAAACAAATAGTCTCAATTCTCGGAAACTTGAGGCAATTGTGTCATTATTTTTTATTGGGATTCTAGAAATGTTATTTAGGATTACGTTTGCAAAGTTCAATTGAACAAAAATAAAAAGGAATAACCACAATAACCGAAAAACGGTGCAGTTTGATCAAATTTCTAGGTTTTTCTTAAAATGCTCATAATTTTCAAACTGCATGGGATAGAATTTTTTTCAGATTTTTCTCGTGATGGTTATGATCAATCCTATCACCCCGTTTGGGCTTGACGTTGAGTTTTGGGACACCCTGTATTTACCTAACCTCCTTGTTTCCCAAACACAATATTTTTTATCCTTATCTCGCAATCAACAAACAAAGAAACACATGTCCACATTAAACAATGGGGCCCACAAAGTAGGTCGCAATTGGCGGCATCGCTTTGTCAGGGGTAACGCATGCCACAGGGGCCGCAAATTTTTACCCGCCGCGCCATTGGCCAGGATACTAATGTGTAGGACTTATTACATCCCATTTGTAAGGAATGGACAAATAAAGGTAAAAGATCGTAATGTTGTTTGCTGTTTATATTTGTTCTCTTTGTTCGGCTTTGGCGGTATAAGTGGGAAATTAAGCAAATAGAAGCCGATTACTTCGTGCTAATTGAACAGTAAATTTATAAGTAAAGTAAAAATCAACAAACTGTTATCGCCTGCCTTTCTATCCAACTGCTAAGCAAAGGATAATTTTGATAATTCAATTAAATATGAAGATATTATTTAACAGCTAAAAGCTAATATTCTATATCAGGATAACCCGTAACTGACCTTTGCTCGCTAAAATATCTTACAACTAAAATGTCAGCCACGCTAAGTCACCCCTTGAGATCTGACTCTGACATCGCTATCTTAAATTCGTACCTACGTCCCAAAATATCTTAGTATTGTTATAACCTTTTCATTCACAAATTTGGGGGTCTAAATAGGCCACTTTTGCAAAATCATAAGAAGCATATTTATTTTTTTACATAATTTAAATCTAGTTTTTCATTCATTTATTACCAATTTGTACGTATTTTTTTTTTATTACAGTTATGTTTGTTTATGTATTAGGTATACATTTTTAATTATTTTAGGAAAACTTAGGTACTTACAGCTAATCAGATGCAGTAGGGCAAATATTTACACAGAATACTTAATACAGTCCGTTTATAATTTGATTGTATAGTATTAAAATTGTCTTTAAAAATATTTAGAAGTTTTACTTTATTGCTTAAGTTGTAGAAACGAATATTCCACTTTACGAATTTATGGCAGTGATCTTTTTAGACCCACAATAAAATAATATCTCATGTATTATATTGAACCATCATAACAGATGAATGGAACAAACTTTTGAAACTCATAAGTACGATAGTTGAGTTTTTACTAAGGGTTGTTTAACACTCATTCGGTACGCGATTTATCAGTATTTTTTTTGTTACAAAGCCGACCCGAAGCAATTTCTATACGTAGTCTCAGCTTCTTTAAAAGCATTTAGAGATAATATTCCACAACTATAACACAACGCCATCTAGTCCCAAGCTAAGCAGAGCTTGTGTTATGGGTACTAGACAACTGATAAACATACTTATATATTTTTAAATACATACATAAATTATAGATAAATTACACCCAGACACAGAACAAATGATCGTGCTCATCACACAACCATTTGTCCTGGGTGGGAATCAAACCCACGACCTCCGGCATAGCAGTCAGGGTCACTAACCACTAGACCAACAGGCCAGTTGTGGAATATTATTTAGAGATATCATTCTGAAAGTCACTGAGTTTTTTCATACAAAGCATAGACAAACCGCTGTTTTGATACATAGGTACTGTGTTTTATGGAAATCTGCTTTCGGCATCTCTGTTTTACTTAAATTCGGGTCGGCTGTACGTACAATGCCATGTTAGCCCCGTGAATTTCAAAATATTTTCTTTCCTGATGCCCGGCTGTGCCGAACATCAAAACAAGGAGAAAATGCACATACCGACCCGAACCAGTGAGTAGCTTTCCTTAATAAAAACTCAATCCCCTAAAACTTCAGCGAGTAAGCTGAAAACTTTGAAAGAATAACAAGGGATCACCTGCTGTCCGATCAATCAGTATCAATCAAGAAATAGATATCATTTGTTTAATGGATTTTGAGACAGAAACTCTTATTAACGTATTTTTATACATCACCTCGTATCGTTTACTTCTCCTGTAGCGTGGGTGTGTTTAAAAAAAATTCTTACCACTATTTTTACTACCCCTTCTTTTTTTATCAAGGTAAAATCATCAAATGAGACACCACCCAGGGCGGAGCGGGTGATATTGTCAGGCTTGTACTGACTAAAATCCTCGGTGAACCTTCAACAGCCCTTTGCGTTCCAGAGTTACGGTTTCCTAATGAGACAGTCCCGCGACCTTGGCAGCTTTGGCCCTCTAGGGGGCCCCATCAGAATCCTCACTCCCGAAACTTTCGAAATACGTTTGATTGAATTTGGATATCATCTGAAACCGATTGTTGGAATTATATCATCTAAAACCTATTACTACTTACTACTTATACTTTTGTACATGCTTTATGCAAAAATAAGTAAATTGAGAAAATCAGGCCAAAAGGAAGTGTAAAAATCAGAATGTAAGTCAAATAAATATAGAAAATATGTGTTTATTTTTGTTACTACGTCAAAACACTTTTACTCGTCAAAATCTTTCAGTTTCAATTAATAAAGTTATTATGAAGTTTTTGTTCAAAACGCCCCTTGACGCTCGACATAAAGAGGACTAAAGCTCACCAAACGAGGCCATACATACAAACGTGATACTTTTGTTTAAAATAAACTTTTACACTTGTATTAGCTCGACAACCCCTAGGAAGCAATAATTCATTTGTGTCGTCGCGCGTCGCCGTAAAAATACAAAGTTAACAGAGTTTCTTTATGAATATTAACGGCACTTACTTACAACATAAATATGTATTTAAAAAGTAAATTAGGTACTTAAATTCGCCTTGTTGTCTTAGTCCTGAGAGGGTGTTATTACATTTCATTTATTTTGAACTTTATGCAGCGTGAATAAATACTTAAATAGCAACAACATTGTTTTACAGATGAAATATGATAGTAGTTGTTGGATTCTCTTTTATGTTAATCGCTCTCATGCTACACGATAATTAACTTTTAAGCTTATTCAACCTCTGAAACTGAAAAGCGAATTAATTGTTGCCATTTGTTTATGAAACAAACATACACTTATTTCAAAGTGGTGGTCTCGGAGCGATTATTTTCATAGAATATTAACGTGTTACTTTTATGACAGGTTTACACTATAAGTAGAAATGATGTCCTTAAATAAACTGGTACAATTTCGTCGTGTCATAGTAATATCAGGACTCATTCACGCAAGGTTATCGACACGGCAGTGTACGGACGATCTCGCCAAATACACGATTTAATCTCGCCAAGCTAAAACAAAGCTGCTAGTCTCGGGGGTCTCATATGACATAACGTGACGAATAGGCTCCGGCAGATCCCTTTAATTTAATACCCCTGCACGATCTAACGCTTCGCCGACCGCGGACCAACTAATTCAACACTGTTGCCATTCTGTAACATAAATCTTCGGGATACACAACCTTTGGTAACCTTTTTGGTGCGTCACGAATATTTCCGGGGTTAATAACTTTATAAGATTACAGCCTACGTGGATTTATTACTTACGAAGCACGTGTGCGGAGATTAATTTAATTAAATATTCTGTAATGCAATTAGTGGATTGAGGTTGGGCCTTTTTATGTCACAGCCATTTTATTTATGAAAGCTCCTTGATGGCACGTGTCACTATGCGAGAATTCAGCAAAAAATATTCATGCAGGTTTCGATATTTGAACACGTACGGTAGAAACCCGATGTGAATGTTTTTTCTAGTGTGTTTCGACGAATCTACTGACGAACGGTGATTCGATTTTTTACCACTCCGTGTGGAATATCAATTAGACTAATGAAACAGCCTAAATGGACAAAATAAATTACATGTGATGATTGCTAGGTATGTAAAAGTACTCACTACAAAATTATGGACTAATACCAGCCGTCAATACATTAAATAATAATCGTAACTATTAGTCTAAAAGTCTCATCAACTTCATCATCAGCCGGCATCACTGGCATCCATCAGTTGCCCGTAACTCTCATGATGTCGTCAGTCCACCTTGTGGAAGGCCTGTCCATTCGTAATATTGATAATTAGTTTCTGTATAAGACTATCTAAATCTAGACTTATAGTCTTATACAGAAACCAATTAACAATATTACCTCAACATTTACTTCAATCAATGCATCTCATTACTATTCATTTTCATTTCCCCGAAGGAATCTTTGCTTATTCAACGAGAACTGATTGCAAAGTTCAGTCGTACATACTTGAAGGAAGTTTCAGTGTACTCGGGCTTACTTTTAAAATTAGAGCAATCTTCTCCATTGAGCTTTGACACTCAAAGCCTTCGAGAATTCCGAGAGAGAGATAAAACTTCTATCAACGCCGGAGAGTCGGAATCATTTCACTTTACAACCTTCTTCGTCATTTTGTTCTAGCTTCCTCTAAACGGCATTTTTTTCTGAACTTAGCAAAGGACCTTTTGAATACATTTTTTTTTCTTCGAACTATGCTTTTATTTCATCATAATCTTACTAAAAACTCGATACAAAGCGAGTCTTTAATGCTCTAGAGTCTAGAGCAATAAAAATGTATAAAATTTCATTATTACACAGTTTTTTTTTAATCACACCAAAAGGTGCCAATCTCAATGGATTAGCTCTATTCAGCCAGCCGATATCAATATTTTTTTTTTGTTACGTACGTAGTATTCGTTTCTGAACTATCTTAGTTGTTCCAAATTTAAAAAATGATTGCTGATGCTCGAATTTTTCAAAAAGTGATTTCGTGTGTGCAATAATAAATTACTTTGTGCTCGATGCAATAATCTACTATTTATTTTTCCAGTACTCCCACTGAGGCTTTAATAGACTAGTAAAACGAGCACCAGAGATTTTTAATTCTAAGAAAGGAGTTCCCATTCAAACTAAAAAAAATCGTGGGTTTCTGTTATGTTAGTTTACGAGAGCTTCAGGTTTCTATTCAATGGACTCTGTAATTTTATGTCATTAAAGAAAACCTAGTGAAAATAAAGCTATCATTTACTACGACAGGTTAAATTACTTTATAATAAATTCAAGTGTTTTATTGAAACGTCTAGTAACCATTTATCAAAATGTAAACACAATCAAATCAAAATGTAAAGACGTTTTGTACCGGAAGGTAGCTCTGACCTCCCCTTGACTAGCTGAGTATATATTCAACAATTATAGATCTAAAAAAATATTGATTACTTTTAGTTTCTTTAAAAAAAAAAACAAGAACTTTTATAAAATCAATACACTGCGATATCGTGACTTCACGAAATGGTTTGCGTTTTCGCTTCGAATTAAAAAATCGCTACGATACGATTTTCGTAGTGCTCTCTGGTGAGCAGCGTCTGCTAAGAAGGGTGATTATTTTTAAAATAAAATAGTATTAGCGGTACTTAAAAGTCGTGGGCATGTGCAAACTGTGAATGCATTTGTAGCGCTTTTATAGAAGAACAATTTGACACCAGGCATGTTCACGTACAAGCTTTAGCGGACGACGACTTCAGCGGATTTGTGATTTTCAAATTAGTATAGAATTTTGGTTCATCATCATCATCATCAGCCGGAAGACCTCAATTTAGGAATTTTGGTTACTCGTTCAATAAGCAGGGATGACAAAATTGCGACATGTGTTACATTTTCTGCTACACGCAGTGAATAAAATTTGTAGTGGTTATTGAACCAATACAAATTCTGTTTAAGGCAGAATACTTTACTTTGTATCATTTTCATCAACGCTGCTCACATTATTTCATCTGAAGGAGATTGATTGAGCACATCATAAACTGATTACGTTAAAACTAATCATCAGCCTATATTTTGCCCACAGCTGTGACACAGGCCTCCACTCTGTAAGAGGGAGTGGGCCATAATCCAACAGGCAGGCCCAGTGAGGATTAGTCTACATGTCTCTAAATTTTTGGTTCTAGAACGTGCCGGTTTCCTCACAATGTTTTCCTTCACCGTTTTGAGAGCAGTGCTGATGATATACAAAGTAATGGGCCTAGGTGGGTTCGATTAAGCTGGTACAGACGCCAGCAGGTCAACCTACCCGTATCTGTCAAATTTTACCAATCGAACAGTAACCTTCCGCTATTGTGGTAAGGTTGAAAATCTATTAAAAAAAGTTACAGATTCATGTAAGTTGATGTGTGAAGCTAATACCCAGTTACTGGGTTGTGGAGGTCCGACAGGCAGTCGCTCCATGTAAAATACTGATATCCCGCTGAATCTGGTTTGACTGGAAGCCGACTCCAATATAGTTGGGAAAAGGCTAGGCCGATGATGATGTGTAAACCTACCTACTAACATTTAAACCTTACGAATATCACTATAATATACGAGTGAAAGCAGGACAATATTCCACCTAACAAAAGCTAATACATAACTGGAAGTGGCCTCTTAAAATTAATTAAACAAATGGCTCATGGAAGCTATGTAAGTGAGTGTGCAATATAATAATATTTTATGTTAATAAACTTCGTGCCACCTCATTACTTTAACGTTGGAAATAAGCCAGGTCTAATGGACGATTTACGAAGGAAAGGACGTCACATTTACTGGTATAAAAAGTTAACTGTTTGGCTTTGTTTGGCTATTTTTCATCAACTGACTGTACTGTCTGTCCACTGCTGGACATGGGCCTTTCCTCGGGTCCGGGTCGACGACCTCCTTAGCGGGCTAAAGCCTGCCGGGGTCGCGGGACCATCACGTAACAGCGGCTCCGGAACTTAAAGGGCTATTGAAGGACACCGGGGAATGCAGAAGTCGTTGACAGAATCACCTTGAGCCCGAGTTCCTGAAAGAAGAAAAAATATACAGTGTGTCCGGGCACGAGTTAGCGATATTTGAAGGGGATATTCTATGCTCATTTTCATCGAAAAAATGCTTTAAAAAAATTTCTTACTCCAAAACTTCGCGAATGGCGGCTATTTTAATTTTTTGATCTGTCGAACTGGGAAAATACAAATATCTTTGAATCCAAGAGACCTACCTACATTCATGCAAATGACTTTATTGCAAAGTTAAACGTTGAGGTTTATCAAAAACTTACCAAAGTTTTTAAAATAATATGTAAAAATAACCAAAAAACATGGGCAAACACGAAACTTTACACAAAAATTACTAAATACGAGTAATTTCACATTTTTAACAGGGTGATGTTCAATTGAGAATAACTCCTAAGGTACTTAACGGAGAGTGATAATTTTGATATCATTTTATAGCCTGACTCAAACACTTTTAAATTAATGCAAAAACTCTAGCAAAATTCAGGGGTGCTCATCGAGCTAGAGTTAAAAATGTGAAATTATTCAGTAATTTTTGTGTACAATTTCATGTTTGCCCATGTTTTTTGGCTATTTTTATATATTATTTAGAAAATTTTCGTAAGTTTTTGATAAGCCTCAACATTTAACTTTACAGTAAAGTCACTTGCATGAATCTAGGTCTCTTGGATTCGAAGATATTTGTATTTTATTGTACACACCCCAGTTCGACAGATCAAAAATTTGAAATGGCTGCCATTCGCGAAGTTTTGGAGTAAGAATTTTTTTTAAAGCATTTTGTCGATGAAAATGAGCCTAGGATATCCTCTTCAAATATCGCTAACTCTTGCCCGGACACACTGTATAGAGCTTCATGTAGCGATATTTACCTACATACTAAAAAGTTTTGGCACAATAAGGTACAATCGTAGATCGCCTAATTATTGAAAATTAATTAAAAATTACACCAATCGGGTATTGTACTAATCGCATTTAACACTTTCACTGTCCGCGCAGCAGACACAATAGATAAACAATGGTCGTGAGTCACATGTGATTCATCGGACAGGGAAGTGGTTAAAGTTATATTTAGTGTAACAGTCAATATACGAGTAAATAACAGCGAGCCGTGTATCAAGAAAAGCCTCTGAGTAAACCGTTTCTCCAACAATAGCTCAATACGTGTACTCTAACAGTTAATTCCTTAACTAACCAGATCGCCTCTAACAATAAACACACAATCGGAACCTAATGAGACAACAGAAACCAAGATAACAAAAAAAAACAACAAAAAAGGACCGATTCTTTCGACCACAAAAGCTTAGACAAAGGTATCTAAAGGTGAGTATGGACTAGCTATATTTTTCTTTCGGATTATACATACGATATATTTAGATGGAGGAGACACTTTGACAAACATAACTAGATTTTGTGTTTATTTTTTTCTTTTTAAAACCAGCTAACGTTTCGGTGTAACATTGTTTTTGGTGGAACAATTAACTAATGGTAGCCATACACCATACTGCCTATTTGTCAATTCGGCATAAAACTGCCAATTTGCTCAAATAGAATTGAACGTGTATGGGGGTGGAATGCCAATTTGATGGCATGACATGCCAATTTTGATAGGTCATCAAATCGTTTTTGACACAACGTCAAATCGGCAGCAGTGATGCCATCTTAGCAACTTCATAGATAGTTAGCTAATTTTATAAAGGTGCTAGAAAAAAAGCTAAAAAGTGTAACTTGTGGCTAAACTTTTTAGCTACTTTTCTACAGGGACGGTTAGGCCACGTTCACACGGCGATTATTTTCCCGTATACCGTACACGAGATTTTATCGAATAGAGTTGACCAGTTTTAGGACAACTTTGCACGGTACACGGTAAAATATTATATTTCTCAAACACGCGATTTTCCCGTATGAACGCCGTTTAAACTATTTTTAAGTTTTCATTTGTGACCTGTTATTACTGCTCTATTCGATAAAATCTTGTATACAGTATACGGGAAAATAATCGCCATGTGAACGTGGCCTTACCAGGAAAACTGAGGCTTTTCGCACATGGATCGCATGTACACGCATGTAAAAAAAAGAGTTATTCATTTTATTTTAAACCAAAATACGATTGAAAACTTGAGAGGTGTCAAGGGACCACGAAAGCAAGTTAAAAAAAAAATGTAACCGCCTTCAAAAACAACCACAAAAAAGTGTAAAATAATCTACAAAATAACTTTTTTTTCGGAAGTCGGTGCCTTTGTTTTTTTTCTTTTCATTGTCTTTTTAGCCACCGACTTCCGAAAAAAAAGTTATTTTGTAGATTATTTTACACTTTTTTGTGGTTGTTTTTGAAGGCGGTTACATTTTTTTTGAAAAAGTTTTTATTTTACTCTTTTTAGTTTAAATATTCAACCCGAATTCTTGTCAAGAACATTATTCTCTTACATGTGCACTATAATTTTGTAATCCTTCGCACCAGTACTTACATCACTCATGTACACATTAAGCTAATAAAATTCCATATCTCAAAAATTACTAAACCGATTTTGATGAAACTTGCAGTATTCTCTAAGTTAAATGATACCTAGTACAACAAAAAAAGAATTACTTAAATCGGACTTGTAGTTCCGGAGATATGCGAACACAAAGTAAATCAATCGATGCCTACTCCTTACTGTTAAGGAGTTGTACCTTCCATCATCAGGTCATCCACCTGAGATGATGATTATCAGATGCAAATACTTGAACAGCTTTAGAAAATATATGAAAATGGTACTATGTGCCTATAAAATTTGAAGGTTGCCCTCGATTTCCCTAGCATCCCATCATCAGATCCTGACCTGGTGATCATGGGACCAATTGGAAAGTATACCCTTTCAAACAAAAGAAAAAAATTCCAAATCGGTCCAGGCGTCTTCGAGAAATCGGGGAACATACATAAAAAAAAAAAAAAAAAAAAAAAAAAAAGATTCCGACGAATTGAGAACCTCCTCCTTTTTTTGAAGTCGGTTAAAAAGGTTCATGCTATTTTCGACCTTATTGACATTTATGCAAACACCTGATTTTAATGAAGGAGCAATGTTAACGAATGAGAATGTGAGAAAAACAAACTAAATTTTAAATGTCGATAAGGTCGAAAATCGCTTGCACCACTTTTTTTAACTTGCAATCCTTAAGCAAATGTTTTCCGACCTTCAAGCGATTTTCGACCTTATTGACAACGATGCAAACACCGGATTTTAATGAAGAAGCAATGTTAACGAATGAGAATGTGAGAAAAACAAACTAAATTTTTAATGTCGATAAGATCGAAAATCGCTTGCACCACTTTTTTTAACTTGCTATCCTTAAGCAAGTATTTTCCGACCTTCAAGCGATTTTCGACCTTATTGACAATGATGCAAACACCGGATTTTAATGAAGGAGCAATGTTAACGAATAAGAATGTGAGAAAAACAAACTAAATTTTTAATGTCGATAAGGTCGAAAATCGCTTGCACCACTTTTTTTAATCTAATTCGATAGTCTCATGATGAAATGAAAAGGTGCTAGAAATTGTAGCTGTCGTCACCGAATAATAGCCAGATCTAAGTAGTTGCTGAGTTGGCATCACTGGTGCAGATTTGAAGTTGTGACAAATCTATCGTATCGATAGGCAGGATGGTGTATGGTGTATATAGACGAACTGCCGATTTGAAACAATTGCAAGCGTCAAATCTATCGTATCGATAGGCAGGATGGTGTATGGTGTATATGGACGAACTGCCGATTTGAAACAATTGCAAGCGTCAAATCTATCGTATCGATAGGCAGGATGGTGTATGCCTACTATAAGACTCCGAGTTCCTACATTTCAACATAGTGTAAATGTGAGTTAGAAAGTAACGTTAAGTTACGTTGAATACAACGTTAAAAACCATTGGCAAAGTTACAAAACATATAAATGTTTAAGAAAATTGAACATTTGCCTGAATTGTACCAACTTAACGTTACATTACATGTAATGCTGCTCTAGCAAATAGTCTACACCCCCCTTTACAAGCCGCAGACTCAGTAATTCGCCCCAACAATTTGTTAACTTCCTCACTGGGTTCAAATAGAAGAATAATTCGGTCGCCGCCATTTAATTTGTGTAATTATTGTCCAGTCCCTGCGATCGCATGTTATGTGGGCTAATTAATTCACGAACCGAATGTACTGGTAACAACATTTGCTATTGTTTGTACCTAGCTTAGAATCATGTAAATCATTAATGGGACGTTGCCAGCTGTTGTTTACGATTGGTCAAATCAATGCTCATACTGGTTGAGTTGATTTTGTTCCTTTTATTGCTATCTAGCTGTTGCCCCGACTTTTGCTTGATTAAGGGCTGATTTTTCAATAGTCTGATTTTTTATCTGAGGAATAAAAATGGCGGTTTGACAGCTTATGTATAGAAAATATGTCAAACCGCTATTTTTATTCTTCAGATAAAAGTTATCAGACTGTTAAAAAATCAGCTTCAACTCATTAAATATCTGTTTCTGTACTGATTTTTATAAATTTTGATAACTACAGATATTTATGGACTTACATAAATATCTGTGTAGTTATCAAAATTCATAAAAATCAGTACAACAATTTAGAATGAAAGCGAGACAAGCAAACCAACTCATTTTCTGATTTATATTATTAGTTACGATTAAGAAATGTAACAAAAGCCTTTTAAACTTTACACATTATGAAGACCAGACGAAAAAGCTCGTTCTACAACAACTACTGCAGCCCACAATAAAACTGCGACAAGTGCCACATGAAGCAACAACGACTAAATGTCAAAACACAAATAAAATTACACATTCGACTCTCTTTGTACAAAACCAACTCCGCGCGTTCACCTCTAATACCCCAGTTCGCACCTAAGTTAAATGTGTTGTACCGCCACTTTAATAACAACTTTTCAACCAGGACCAAAGTTCTACCTGCCAAAAGCCAACCTTCCAAAATACCCACGTATGTTGTACAACATTTATAGGCTTATTTAATTCAATCAATATACTAAAACAATGGTAATTACACCCGCTCCCGCAACCCCGCCATAACATTATGCCATTCTACACTTAAATAAGTCAATATAAAGCTCCCGTTTCTATGCTAATGTCTACCATTTTGCTACCCGCGGCGTTACCATAAATAAAGTATTTAAATATTCTAAAACAAGGACTAGCGGCGACATCCCCGTACGCCACGGCCTTGACCGTTTAACCCTCTTAATTAAAGCAAATAGATGCACGAAGCTAATTATTAAGGTACAGTCACATTAAACAGCGGTCATAAAAATTACGCGTCTAGTCGGGAGTTATGACAGTTCTGTCGCGATCACCCTCGGCCAAGGACGGCCATCATGGGCCACGCAATCCGGACACGCCAAACGTCAATGTCGTGCATGCAAATATAGACGTAACGACAAACACAACATGCTTACCATTGCGTGATCGAGAAACTGCCAAAGTTTTTTATTGTTCTAAATAACAAAAGCCGTACGTGTCCTTGGATATTATTTTCTTCTATTTTGTCGTGTTGTATTTTATTAATATCGCACCTAATTACAGGGTTAAACGACAACCAAACAAGGCTATTAAGATTATCCAATTGTAGGGCAGAAATAAAATTTGGACTCTTTTAGTTTATTACCATAATAATTGAAACAGTTAATTTGAGTAATAGCAATCAAATGAAAGTCAACTCTTGGTACTGAATAATTTATATGAATAAATATCATTGCTATCTATCTCCTCGACAGTTTGGATCTTGAGTTTCACTTAATTTCACTTATCGTCTGCATGAACTTAATTTCTCATCAACAGATCTTAAAAGTTTAATAAATACTCAATCAATTTTAGATACCAAAACTTTACTCTCATCCACACTAAAGATGAATTAGATTTCATTAAGAACAAACAAGTATAACCAAGAAAATTTCCTCATCAAGATCATAATTAATTATGTTAGAACAACAACAATTTATTACGAAGGCGACCACTGTCAGCCATAGTCGCGGCATGTGTGTACTTCTCTTAATGAAATTCTCATGTGTTAAGAAATCCAAGCGGGAAATGCTGACATCAAAGCGCTGAGTGCTGAGGTCACATCTGCGCTGTCGTGGAAATTACCGGAAAATATATTAAGCTCACGAACAAAAAGCATTTTGTGAGAAAAACAAACCATAGACGCTAATAAGGAAAGTGAAGCCGCTTATTTTTATTTACATTACGGGATTTTGCTAAAAATGCAAATACAAACTTCGTCGACAAAATTGCCGTAAATTACTCGATTACGATGGACAGAACCCACATTACACGAAATGGCTTTATATTACGAGGTTTTGATATATCTTGTTTACGGAGTAAAGTACGCTTAGTCCCGTGGGACGAATAATATTCATATATTTTGCCAAAAATAAATCTAAAGTGTCTTAAAATAGACGTGTATTTTCCCTCTGTGATATGGTAATAGAGAGTGGTATAAGTGAAAATAACATTGAAACTGATTCAACCTTTCCACAAGTAGCACACTATTATTCATACAAGTTTTCACGGCTTGAATTAGCGGTGAAATAGTAAAGAATAGAGCTAAGTGAATTCAATACTTTCCTTGCCCGAGGTAGTGGAAAAGCAATTCTTCACTGTGAAACAAACCGTTCCGTTGTGGTATAATTCAAAGAAAGATAATAAATCAAGTCCACGTTAGTATTGCGCACTATAATTACGAAGCACTCAATTATGAAGCGTGTATTTACCGGGACGCGGCGCTTGTTCCGTGTTACAACACTTTACGGTAGTTTTAATTAGTTTTATTTTACTCAAACAAATGGAGCCGCGCATGAGGCGAGAGGAGACATTACTCCCGGAATGACGGCGCTCGGTATAAAGAGAATGCTCCTTTTGTTTACCTTAAACCTTTTATGGTTTTAATTAGATGCAGTAGTTTTGTTTGTTAGCTTTTGCGTTCAACGTAATACAGATTTGTGTATAATACTACTATAGAAAAAGATGCAGGTTTTATCTTATTCTTGGTTCTTTTAATTAAATGTTGGTTCAAGTTAAGTACGAGTATACTACAGGGTCTAAAGAGGCTACTTCATCAAAATCTGTATAGAATTTAACTGCTGTAGAATGATAATATATATTCAATAGGTATATATTATAATATTTAATTAATAATATGATTTAGTTAAATTGGCCATAAAGACCCTCAAGATTAATATAACGTACAAGAACGAATTTGTAAACAAAGTAATGTCTACGCATAAATTAGCGACGAAAAATTACCACCTCTACATAACGACTTTAGTTTAATGTTAAGTAATTCTCTTGCGTACATGTAAATATAAAGGTTAATGCCAAAACTTGTAATAGTTCAATTTGGCTTCAGGCGGGGTTGATGGCACCACTATACGGGTGACAGGTGACTGATGGCATGGAGCAATTTAATACTTGCTCGCCATTTTGTTCGGATAGAGCTATTCCAATGACAAAGCAGTATCTGGCCGGAGTCTGTCCTTATTACCTGAAGGGTCTCCAGGGTTTGATGCTCGGATGGTGTCATTTAAGGGTTGAACCACATCTGGCAGCACGGAATCGCCTTCTTTCGTCGCCTTTTCTCTTTCTGTCGCTTAGAACTGCCATTTGCTAGACCGAGACAGAAAGCATACTGCCGCCTCGAGGATTCCGCCGCGTGCTATAGCAGTATGCTTTCTGTCTCGGTCTAGCAAATGGCAGTTCTAAGCGACAGAAAGAGAAAAGGCGACGGAAAAAGGCGATTCCGCGCTGCCAGATGTGGTTCAACCCTTAAAGGAACACTAACAGGAATATGGTGCTTCAACAAGCGAACTTAAAGCGATGGTGTTAACCCCATTAATCTTTTGCGTAGTGAGGCAAAGGAATTAAGTTGAACTGAATAAATATTGAGCGTGTCTACTGTGTATCCGACCGATTTACTGAGTTGAATGATTGTATTACTTGAACGATTGGCTTGAAGAAGCTTTATTCCTGAATTTGTTACGAGCTTGTATTTGAAATTCCTATTATTTAAACAATAATCCTTGCGGTAAGCCGTTACCGAGCTTAGAAATGATAATCGGTTTTAGAAGGATTACATTTGTGCTAATCGCTTTGATGATCAATCGGGTTAGTGGCCGGAGAAAGATATTTATAGATAAATATTGAAACAGTAGAATTATTCTCGTTTGTTACGGAACCTAAAGGAAATAATTTTCACATTTGTCGCAAGTGGGAACAATCGGGGTTTTTTTTCATTTGTCACCATTATAGACGGTTTTAGTTTTTCCCACGTTTTTATACACTCCCTTTTCTTGTTTGTTTGTTTGTCGTTCAGGTTGGATTTTTGCAACTCAATTTTGAGGCACTTCCCGATAAGCTAGCAGGCTGAAATTTTCAGGGTAGCTTAAAACTCGATGACATGAAAATATGAAAAGATTGTAAGTGAATAAACAACAACAAAGATAAATAGATTAAAAAAATTTAAAACCCACGTTTTCAAATGTCCTAAAAATAAGAAAATAACTGACCTTATTTTTTTCCAACTTATGTTGATGTCGACTGCGGTCTAATCTAATGCAGCTGAATACCATCGTATTTTACATGAAGCGACTGTCTTTCTCACCTCCGCAACCCAGATGGTACTGAGGAATACGAAAACCCTTGGTAAGACATGGTGTCAGACTTTTGGGTCACTGCCTGTGCCGACTCTCAAAAAACTACATTAGACAGCTATTATTATTTTTCTTTTAAATACAATTTCAAATTCAACAAGATAACTTTTGAGAGCCGACTGTACTCGACAAATAACAAATTAGTGGCGAAAAAGCACTCTATTTCACTTGTTTTGCACGTCTTTTGTTTATTTGTCGAATCGGACAAGTGATGACACGGAATTTAGAGGTTGTTAGTTATGTACTAACACGATGTGAAAAAATAGGTCGCTTGAATCGTTGGTCTTACGGTGTTAATGTTTTAAATGGTGATATTATGGCTGTTTATCTTAAGTATGATCCCTATTACAGTGACCTTTTCAAAGCTGACAAATTGATATTTCATTAAAGTAAGTGAAGATATAAATCACACGCTTTAATTCTCCCGGGAATAAAATATAAAAGTCGTGAAACCAACAGTTTGGAAAAAGAGCTTCTTTCTTTGGCGTGAAAAAACCGGAAGAAACTCGGCGCAGCGGTCTTTTTGTGTCTTTCAAGTTTCCGACTATTTAGTTGCTCTCGTAACTATTTTATTTTTGGTCGGAGTTAGCAAATAAATGTGGTGTAGTTATGATACGAAAAACCGGATGGAAAAATGTGACAGGATTTTATTTACGGGTTAAACTATCACGTATTTCCTTTTATGGCTTAAAAGGTGGATTTTTGCCGAATTAATTTTATATTTTGTAGCGGGTTTATTTAGTCGTTTATCTGGTTAGTAGGAAAACCCTTATTACATACTTTTAGTAACTTTGGTATGGATTTTTAAGTTTTGAATCCATAATCATAAGTAATAGTTAGGGACTAGAATTTTGCTTTTTTTTAACTTTGGTTCACACTAGGATTTTGTTCTGTGTCTTGGGTGCATTTTCAAACCTAGAAACTCACATACACAAACACCCATAACTGAAGTATTTGCAGGGAAAAAACAACTCCCTCATTCGATTTATTTAGTTTTTTTACTCTCTTAATTCATGTATCATGTAAACCAAATACTTGGTTCGATTGTACTATCGACAAAGTTGAATCATGACCCATTTTGACAATAAATCGTTTGAATCTTTCAAATTGACAAAGACCAAAGTCGTTGCCATGGATATGATATTTACGCGAATTTGGACCTTATTGTATTTTATAGTCTGTAAGAAAATGAGCTTATGGTGGGTCATGATTCAACTTTGTCGACTGTACATCGTCACCGTCGCCCCGTTACCCAAGAGATAATAGTTGGATATAATTTTAGTGTAAGTTGTAGTAGGTACTCGGTAGTTGGCGGGCATCCGAGGCACGTAGCACCTAGCTGACAGAGGGTGCTCCAGTTAAACTGGTCCGCGATAACTTCGGCCTAACTGCTCTCGCGTCAAGTGTCTGACGTCTTGTACCGATGGTACTTCAGATTTGGCTTTTGTGTACAACATGAGATAATGACCGTGGATTCGAGTTCTGTACGAGTTTATTCCTTTGTCAGCGTTATCAACTTCCTTTGAAGTGATGGTGAAAGTAAATGGTTGGCGGTTACCGGCACGTAATTGTTTAACCTTGGAGTACTTTTCCGTGAATAATGAATTTAAGTCAAAAGGTAGTAATTGTCGATACAGTTTGCTTTATGAAGAGGTTCCTGAATAAGGAGCTCTAACTAGATCCTGCGCTCGACAGACACTATTGGACCACAATTTCGTATTTAATATTGTTTTAGAATAAAAAAAAAAAACATATTTTTAATGATTTAGAAGGCTACGTCGATCGCATTTTGGGGAGGTTCTTAACTGCAAAGTTCTAAGCAGTATGCGATACATACTCTTAGGACCCTGCTCCCAATTCTTATTCCAGTAGGTACTAAATGTATGTTTTTTTTAATAAGTATTTTAAAAATATAAAGATCAGAATTTTAAACGACAGTCCAAACAAACATCCAGCAGTTATTAAAAAAAAGTTAAATAAATAACATTGTATAATTCGAAACTTTCATTAATATTGTGTTTACAAAAAAAAACTACAGCCTTGATGCATGACAAGCCCCGTTTATTTTCTTTATTTTGTGGCGCGCTACTAAAATATTGGTGGCTCATATTTTTCTAGAATGTCGCTGTTTGGTCAAACAACTGTCATACAAACCGACTTCTTACTTCTACAACATAAAGTAGAAGAAATAATTTTCTTTAGCGTTCCTTTTGCTGAAGAATTTCAGTAAATATCTCCACTTAGTTAAGTGACTACTTTCTTTGTTCCTTCGAATTATGACGTCAAATAGTTCCAGTAAAACTTTACAAATTCATAGATTTATTAACCTCTGACCTAATCAATAAATATTGCACCCTCTAAGATGTACAAGGATGGGAAGGTACTTTCAGCGACCTAAACACAGGCACATAGCTGTCTGTAGTTTTCAGGTTTAACTTAAATAGTATACAGCGTTTCTAAAATCCGTTCCCTCTCACTGCAGTTCCCACAGAAAAATACTCCGAATCTGAATTGGAGCAACCAGGCCGTGATAAGCTACAAAAAGTTATTGCTGTTAACTTTATGCGATAGGTTGTGTAGCACTCAGTTTATTACAAAAATCTTCAGTATGAGGTTTCCAAGTAAGATTGCTGTCAATTCAAATACCCAGACATGTTTGACAGTATTTAATAAATAAAATAACTGTATCATAATATGTATGTTTTAAATAAGAATCGGAATACGTCATTGACCTCCTGAAATATAGAATGATAGCGGGATAGCGGTAAGTAAAACTTAATTAGCATCAGCTACGTGTGCTACGCTCGTAGCAATGGCTACGTCCTTTACTGTAGCACGGTATTAGGGCCTACGGTTTCAAATACCTCCCTAAATTATTAGACTATAGTTTTAGTATCTCTGGTATTCGAGATAATATTATTACTTTGTTCACATGATTTCATCCCAAAAAAAAAATATATTAATTTTATAATTATTGAATTATTTCAAAGGCGTAAGCCTGATTAGCCTTCTGCTTGTAGGGCTTATTACGCGTTAATTTTTCTTTTTGATATTTCGCTTTTATAGGTAATAATCAAATTTTTCTGTTCCACTTAGTAGAAAATATACTAAAATAATGCATAATATTTAATTTGTAATGGTTTTTTAGATATTTTTACTTTATTGTTATTCTCGCATAATGAAGACATTTACTGAAGTCGTCTGTTTCTTTTAGATAGGGAAGGTACGTATTTACGCGACCACGTTTTTACACCAGGTATTTGCTTCCAAGTACGTACACCAGGTACCGACCCGAAATACTTGCAAGACTTCAAAGTATTGTCGGGGCTCGACTAGTCGACCCTCGCCGGACCCGAGTCTCGCTGAATCGTACTTTATCGTGACGTGGCATGATACTCGTATCAGACGTCGCGCGTCGTCGGGCCGCTTCGGCCGCGTTCGGGTCTCGAGCAGCACGCTCGCTGTAATGGTTTGTCTTTGCAAGTATTTATTTCATATGTAAGAATTCAGAGTTCAATTTCCTATGCAAGTTTTTTTTGTCCAACAGGGCTCTTGATTGGAATAGTAGTAGAAACTAGTCGTCTAATACTCTATATGTACGTATTTATTTGTAAAAGCGATTTTGCTCCTTATTAGTATGTGTATAAGGTTCAATTTCCTATCCAGATAGAAAATACTTGAAAGTATCCCGAGCCCTGGTTTTAGGACCTGGTTTTTTAAAGAAGTCGTACTTGTAAGCCCTGGTAAGCGATTTTGCAAGTACGACCCATGTCTACTTTTAGAAGTAGTACAGTTTAGTTTAGTTAATAGGGTTTAAAAATAAGCCACTCAGACAGCGACAGTACCCCACGCTCCCCTCTTGCGAAGGGAGTGAACGATCATCGAGGGCTGGTGGAAGGTCTTCCACCGCCCGCCTCACGCTCAGGGCACCGCGCCACGTCTCATCAACGTGACTTGTGAGGACTCACATAGTGTGAAAGTCTCGAGAAGAGCTTACTATAGAAATGATCCTATGAAGTAAGGTCTTGATTCGAAACACAAAACCGGGGAGGGTCATTCGTTCGCGGAGAATCTTAACACCGTGTTTCAAAATAGCGCGTCATCGGCACAGCGCCATCTATCGACACATTTAATAAGTTATGTTAATAGATCTTGACCCTTGATACATTGTTTTGGATATGAAAACCACGTGTGGCATAATGTTTAATTTATTTTAAAAGTATTTAAGTGTTTTGTAGTTAAAACAGAAATCTGCTACCTACTGCAAAAAAAAAAAAAAAAATTGAAATATTTACTTTTCTACTCTATTTATATAATGTAACATAAAGTAATACTTGGTTCTTTAGTTAGCGTCAAAAATCAAAAGAGCACAATTATGCAAGAACATCCACATTCCATCATCGCGCATCGCTTTACTAGATTAACCTACATATCTCGTGTGTCATGGCCGCCATTGCAAGACGGGATCTATTGGAACTAAATGTTTTGGAACATCACTACTAGATGGCGCTACTGACGTCATGTTCGTGAAAACAATTGTAGAAAATAGTTAAAATATTTCAATGCCTACATAAATTTTACCAAATATGCACTATTTTTTGCTATAAATAAGCTGAGCAGTGTGGTACTTCGGTTGTTGAGGCCAGCTTACGAGTTGAGGTAGTCGAACCAAGCCAGGCGCATTACTTATGTAGGTAATTTATTTCATCACAACTCTTCTCAAAACGGGGATAGAAAACATCGTGTGGAATCCGACCTATCATGTAACTAAACATTCGTTGATAATTGAAATGTCATCATTCTACTAGGTCGCGTGGTGAATTTCAGACCACTCCCTCACATAGAGAGGAGGACTGTCCCAGCAGTGGGAGCTATAGGCGCATGCAACTGCTTATTATTATGTTACTAGCTGACCGGGCAAACTTTGTACCGCCTCAAAATGACCTATTAAAACTTCCTTGGGCTTTCAAAAATTAGTCTAATCGGTCCAGTAGTTTTCGAATTTTACCGAGACTAAGGAACAGTAATTGATTTTTACACTATGTATAGAGGATAAGGTAAGGCATTATACAACATTAATTTTAGTATATGCGAAACCTGAATATAGGTTGTTCAGACTTGCCGAGGAACTTTCAAGAACATGAAAAATTCACCAAATGATATTTAAGTTGCGTCACGATGAATACGAACGAACCACTTGTAACGGTTAACAAATAAAGGAAATATTTTATATTTTTCGGGACTGTTGAAGAAAAGAAATTACCTCACTGATATCTTATATAACTTGCTATAGGTCAGGTTTAAGTATCGCCGCACACGAGCCACTCGCGACAGCCACAAACACCGCCACGAGAAGCTAGAAGCGGCTGCAGAGGCAGCTGAATCACGCGACAGCCATTTTGTGGCCCGTGTACGGGAACCCTTATGGGTTTGTATACACACCTGCTAAAGTCTGCCGAACATGCTTGGTTATGGTGTCGTACGTACCTACGTTTTTTTTGGCGTGTATTCTTTAAATTAATGTATCCGCGGCAATTACTACAAAATGCACATAGAATCATCTGTCGGTATTTCACTTGATACGTTTAGGAACATCGAGAACTTTGGTAAAAATGTATACCGGCCATTCTCCAGATAGGTGTTATTTGCCTAATTACCGTGCCCTTTTTGAATTTCACTGATATGAAGTTAAACACATTAGAATATGAAACACATCAAAGATAGGAATTCAATAGTTATTTTGGCATTTTACTATTACTGATGGTTTTCTAGATAATGAGATTTAAAAAAAAGTTGGGTATGGTAATTAGACAAGTTGATTATTTGATGCTACGGTAATTAGAAAATATTTTGTATCTCCATACTTGTATCCTTATTTTCTTTCAATTGCTCAATATTGCTTAATAATGATAAAGAACTAGTAGAAGAAGATGAGAGAGCACTAGTTGGACGCGGAGTTGAAGTTATTAAGGTAGGTATGGAAAGTGTTGGCATCACCTCCGAACTCTTAAAAACTGCGGGCCAACCTGT
Organism: Agrotis segetum; assembly: GCA_036375495.1. Classification (NCBI taxonomy): domain Eukaryota; kingdom Metazoa; phylum Arthropoda; class Insecta; order Lepidoptera; family Noctuidae; genus Agrotis; species Agrotis segetum. The sequence goes on along the minus strand of JAQSVV010000004.1, from coordinate 1,138,191 downwards.
ACTGGGCGAGCTTATGAGGCTGTTCAACTTCGTCATAGCCAGTGGGATTACCCCGGAGGCGTGGAGCAGGGGCGTGGTGACATTGTTTTTCAAGAAAGGAGACAAAACTCTCCTCAAAAACTGTACAGACCAATCCCGTTCCTGTGTTACGTCTACAACCTGTTTTCGAAGGGTCGTCACAGATCGGCTTTCCGCTAGATTTGACGTTTTCCAGCCACCGGAGCAGGCTGGGTTTCGCAAAGGCTATAGCACCTTAGACCACATACATACAGTGCATCAGGGTATACAGAAGACAGAGCAGTATAACCGCTCGCGCTGTGTCTTGCCTTTGTGGACTACAAAAAAGCCTTCGATTCCGTCGAAACCTGGGCTGTTCTGGAATCCTTGCAGCGATTCCAAGTCAATTGGCGGTACATAAAGGTGCTAAGGAAACTATATTATAGCATGGCGTCGATGTCGGTCCAAGTACAAAACCACCATCCAGCTGCTAAGAGGTGTGAGACAGGGATTTGTAATATCCCCTAACTAAACTGTTTACCAACGCGCTGGAGGATTTGTTCAAGAAGCTGGACTGGAACGTACTGGGTATCAATGTCAACGGTGAATACCTAATGCACCTACGTTTTGCCGATGACATAGTTATTATGGCGAAATCGCTGCAAGACCTGCAAAAAATGCTGAACAGTCTCATGCTGCCTCGAGACGTGTGGGTCTTGGGATGAAACAAGAGCAAGGTCGTGTTCAATGACCATGTCATCCCAGAACCAATTTCCGTCGAAGGTATAACACTCGAAGTTGTCCAAGAATACATCTACCTCGGGCAGGTATTACAGCTAAGTAGAGATAAATTCGAGCGGGAAATCGCCAGAAGAGTGCAGCTTGGCATTTGTGAAAATGCGTCATATCCTCACGTCACCACTGCCACATTGTCCGAAAAGCTGGGTGTTCAATTAGTGCGTCCTTCCAGTCCTAACCTACGGAGCCTAAACGTGGAACATGTCAGTCAAGCTGGCCCACCGACTTCATGGCACTCAGCGTGCTATGGAAAGGTCTATGCTTGGGGTCTCACTAAGGGATAAAATCCGGAATGAGGTACGGCACAAGACCAAAGTTATAGATATTTTCCAAATCTGTAGCAAGCTGAAGTGGCAGTGGGCTGGTCACGTCTGCCTCAGAACCGACGATAGGTGGAGTAGGATGGTACTTGAATGGAGACCGCGTGTAGGTAAGCATAGGGTGGGACGTCCCCCGGCAAGATGGACCGATGACCTGAAGAAGGTGGCTGGCAGTGGTTGGATAAAAAAGCAGGAGATCGTGCTCTGGGGCGCTCCCTGGGAGAGACCTATGTCCAGCAGTGGACTGGAATAGGGTGAGATGATAAATGGTCTTGACAGAGTTTCAGGAGGATCTGATATGCAGTTATCAAGCACGTCTAGATCTATGACTAGTTCTTCCTCGATTCTTTCCAAGTTTCCCTTTTCCTTTTGTCTTTTATTACTCTCTAGTCTGATTTTTTCGGTATAAGTTTTTCATACAACGGTAATTATTAACACATGGTAATTAGTATACGGTACTTAGAAAACGATAGACTTTCTTCAAAATTTCGAAAACCAACATAGTCTGCAAATACTGGTTTATCATAACATACGTAAGCCAAAGTCCTGTTTCATTTACATTATCAATTAGGGTCTAACTTCAAAAATCAAGTATTTAAATAAGTATAACGGTAATTAGAAAAGTTTTGAACCAAGGGCTACGGAAATTATATACTCAAGTGCTTCTTTGGCGCTACAGTAAAGTTTGAGACGTACGACTGCTAATGGGCTGCAGCACACCCTAAGGACATTCGACGCGTGCGGTACTGATGTGCCAAATACCGTTATTTAGGCATTTGCACCCGATAACAGGTAATGTCACGGTAATTATAACTTTCTATCGGACACGCGGTTATTTAATTATTATTATTTATAGACTGGTTGTATTGAGACCATATTTTAGTAGGTGATACACGTTGCTTCGTATTGTTTAAAACGTTGACTGGATCAAAGTAAATCTGCAGGTTTGAGAAATTACAAGCAAGTTTTAACATCAAGTTGGAGTGCGGACAGGCCTCGGTAATTAGAAAAAAGAGCTTTTTCGAACAGAGATTCAATTAATTTAGCCTTACTAGTTAAAAACAGAACTCAATATTTTGTATACGGCTAGATACGGTCGTAATCTAACATATAAAAAAAAACCACGCTTGAATATGATCATGTTACGGATTAAGTAAGCGCGGACAAATAAAAACTTGCAACCGGAGAATGGCCGATACATACATAGGTACCATAAAGACATCTCAAAAGATTTTCTTAGAACGCCACACGCGAGTTCAAGGGACTCAGGCTTACATGCCAATAATTTTCTATTGCTTCCTACCCCACAAAGTCTTCCTTGTTCGTTGGGCATCTCACTGAAGTTCACAAGTATGCGTACAGTTATACGAAGGCACTTTTTCAGATAGTTTGGAAAACTAAAACATTAGAGCTATTTGGCGTAGTAGCTGGGCGATGGACTGCTGCACTGAGGTCGAGATAAATAGTCGTACCTGAGCAACAGCCAAGCCACATTCAGTGCTTAGTGACGTTCTAAGCATCCTATTTCGTATAAATAGACAATTCTTTAGTATCTACTTTCGATGAGAGCCAATCAAATATGGAATGAGCCAATACTTCGGCTATGGCTTACCATAGTATCGATTTTCGAGAACTTAGGACGCTGTAAGTTAAGTATGGATTTGACTGTTGCGGGTCCGATCCCCGTACAGAGCAAATATTTGTATGAGCTCTAACTAGTCGACCACCCCTTTTCAGGAACGGAAGCTATTTTCGGCTCCTCCCGCTTCACCCAGGACTGGTGAAAAAGGGTAATTTAGTAACATTTAATCGGAGGTTCACAGACGAATATGATCCACATGATACAAACCTACAACTAAATTTCATTAAACATCATTTCGAAGCTCTAAAAAAAATAATTAAAAAACAAAGAAGTAATCTAAAACAAAAGAAAGGGTTACAATGCACATAAAGATGGATCATGCAATGTTAGAACAACAACGGTACGTACACGTACTAATAGGGATGTTGCAAGTGTAAAAAATAATCCTTTAATTTTATCGATAACTTTATGAAAGTGTATCGCTATCGATTCCAGTGTTATTTACGCTCGGATATCTAAAAAATCTCGACATAATGACAAAGCTTTGTATGATTATTAGTTTTAATATTATCGACTAAAATGAAAGTAGTTTTCAGTTTTATACAAAGTAAAGTCTACAATGGGCTGAGTCTCGCACATGTATTACTAAAGTCGAAATTGCAATACATGCCATAGGTGCTGTAATTTTACGGATCTCACCATGATCAGATTTCAAGTCAGGGCAATTTTATTAGATCATTGTAAATGATTCCATATTATTTTGATATCGTTAAACGGTTTCGATTTTACGATTCATTGTGCATATAAAAAATTTCAACATATCGATAGTCGATCGTTTTCAACGGGCCTAGAGACAGAAAAACAATCTTTATTTTGATTTCACGTTTGTTGAGAGCAAGATGTATTTGTATTGTTGATTCCTGCGCTGTTCAAGATGAACCTTATTGTTGGTTAGTTCCACTATTTCTATTTTCTCAACAACTAGAATTCGTTTGTTTATTTCATTATTTGAAATATTTATAGCTATTCGTTAGATATCAATGAATTATGATTCTGCTAAAGTTTTCTTGTAACATTTTACTGCGAAATCTAATTGTAGGTAACAATTGATTTAATATAATATCTTTAACTTTATACAAAGTTTATCAAATTGAAATTTTGAAGATTCTTGGTAACTTTGAAGAAATCTATTTATATTTTAATTAAGTCAAAGGTATTCTCTCACAACGAATCTCAGAAACTACAAGTGCTAGGAGTCTCTTTGTGTTGGATGTTTATTTAGATTTTCCAAAAGTATCCCATGAAGAGGGTGGCCCGGTTTGAATCAAAGAGGATAGTTTGAAATTTGAGCTGGCACAGTGCTAGTATATCTATTATTATATTTTAACGTTCTTGTTTCTATACCTATACAAAAATCAGTAAACGACCCGACAATCTGAACATGGCAAGCTGTCCAAAACTTAGTATGTAGTTACATGAAGGCGCCAGCCCGGATGATGTGGCGTAATTTGGCGCAGCCCTATATCAACAGCAGGCTATTAGCAAAATGAGGGTTTACTATTGAAAACAGTCATTAATTATTTAAGCACTCACAAGTTGACGACCTTCCCACTTTAAATTATAAATGATCACGGCTAGTGGTTGAAACTAGATTCCTGATGCCATCAAACTTTTAGATATTCTACTTCAATGGCAAATGATGAAATGATAGCAATAAAGCGTCATTTAGACGGGGCGGGGAGAGTTTCTCGAACGTTTCCGTTCGAGAATGTCTAAGCAATTATCGCAAGCAATAATCGCCATAACATAATCGTATCAAGATGTTTATACACAGGCAAGAACTAAAATCTCGTCTACGATTATATCATACGAGATTCGCATTTGACATTATCATAGGCGATAATGTCTATGTTTGTTTACACGGCGATATTATTGTAAGAAGATTCTCGCATACGAGAAACTCGACTTGTCTAAAAGCGATCTCGTATGACATTTTTTCTCGTTCGTACGAGTATCGTACAAATCAGTTTGAACAGTTTTGTTTTGTTATGTCACTCATGTTAGCATCTGTCATAAAAACTCGAAATGCGATTATTGCTTTGACGTTCTGTTTAGATAGACACTTCCCTTACGAGAAATCTTCCTATTCGAGGCAATTATCGCCCAAGTCAACGGGCGATGTTTAGACGAAGACAATATTTTATATTTCCTTCGATTATCGTATGTTCGAGTCGTGAAACTCTCCCCGTCTAAATGGCCCTTTATGTCACGTACACAGAAATATTAAAAACAGGAGAAGTGGTAAGGGGGCGTGTCGTTGACACCAGGTCCTGAGCGTTTTGGCTAGCTATTGACTTGGACTACTTTATTTTTGTTTCCTTTATTACTCCGACTGTATTGTTTTTCATAAAATACATTGCTCTTTTACAACGATCTCACATTATCACTGAGTGACTGGACCAGCAATGTAAAGCTAACATAACGATACCTCAACAAGCCGTAATGTCGCGTGGTGCGTCCGTTGTATTTGAGCGGGAGTAGTACCGCCCCTCGCGTGTCGCGACAACACACAATGATAATTGTTAGTGTGAGTAAGTTACACGGAAAAAGAGTACGCTGTGGTTTTAAGAATAAGGTTTATATTTAAATGACTGAGTTATCGATGGCGCGTGTGTGCACTTGTTCGTAGTATTGTTTTGATAGAACTACATATGCAATATTATCGTTATGGTGGGGCTGTTGCGGCTTCACCGGTTTTCTATACATTTTAAACTCCACGCCATATCTCCTTCTTTAAGATATCTGTGGTCACGTATGTTAGCAACTGTCATAAAAACTCGAAATGCGATTATTGCTTTGACGTTCTGTTTAGACGGACACTTTCCCTTACGAGAAATCTTCCTATTCGAGGCGATTGTCGCCCAAGTCAACGGGCGATGTTTAGACGAAGACAATATTTTATATTCCTTCGATTATCGTATGTTCGAGTCGTGAAACTCTACCCGTCTAAATGGCCCTTTAAAGTAGTAAAAGAGTAATATAATCAATTTAAAGCGTACAAAGGAATACACAGGGGGCGTAGCCTTTTTGCCCAAATATCAACGATTTTGCCCACGAAATTAATCGAATAAAGTGGTACACGTAAACAAGAGTACCTTTTTGCAACTTCGTAATTAAGCAAATTAGTTATGCTTGGGCATCTATTTGTGGATAATAGAGCTAATATTGTAAGAGCGGGTTCGCAAGTATACGACACACATTTAAATTAAATAATTAGTTGTGTAATTATTAAATTAGCGTGGCTTGTGAAATTACGAGAGTTGAGCATCTGTTTTCGTTTTACTCAAGTATCAGCGCAGTGCTGGGTTTATTAACTTAAGAGTTACAACTTGTTTGCAAAACGTTTCGAGTGACGGGTTTCGTTTACTTTTAAAGATGTGGGAGGGACCGCGGTTTTATAAATGAGAGGATCGAATCTATGTAGGTTTTGTCAATAAAAGACATTATATATGCAGACAGGAGGTTTTAAACGGGTTTTCTAATGTGGTGTAAAAGTTTCACTGTTCGATTTTCCAAAAACTTTCGATTAAAACCTTGGCCTGGCAATAAGAAAAACAACAAAAACACAATTTTGTGCTGTGGGACGAAAGTATATTCACTTTATTTTATATTATATTTTTAAAATAATTGTTATTATTGTGACACTTACATAATAAACATCCAGAAAGCAGCCATACAACAGTTCCTCATAAAAAATCTAGGTTGAAAATCGTGATAGACTTCTCTAATTGCCTCATAAGGCACCTTCGAAGAGCTATGTGCTAGTTTGCATCGCCTACCATAAATCTAAGCGTAACTAACTTTGTATGGCAGCAAAAACAGAGCATTTAACTGCACGCGCTGAGATAAAACGTACTGGTTTTACTTCAGGAATAACTCCATACACCATAATAGTGGTGTGCGTATGGAGCGTCTCCACAACATTATTGTCAGTATATAGGAAAACTGAATATTATTATATAAACCGAACAAATAAATTACAACTAATAATAGTTCACAATCACTAACTGAATCGATTCCAATATGTTTTAAACTATGTTACATTTTGTTCCAAAAATATTTTTATTATCACCAGTTAATTACAAAGGTGCTCCCTCACCGCGAGCATTATAATTGCGCAATTTGATGCTCTATTGTCTTCGAATCTGTAACGTTACATTACGGCATCGTTCACACCAAACGTATTTTCCGCCGCTGACTGTGAGCACGCGTTACGCAGTTTATTGTTTTTCAATATATATTTAACTTCTTGTTCACACCGAACCGACCGAACCGACTATACAAACAGTGAGTATATTCTCAATCGGCGGCGGACAATACGTTTGGTGTGAACGATGCCTACAGGTGAATGCTCGATCACTGTACGCTTAGGTATACTTACTTATCTATGGCCAAACTATTATCAATGAGTGAACGACACAGGAGCCGCGGGTTGACTCCTAACGCGAAATGAGCATGTTTTTGAACGGACAACCAGGTAACAAGCTTATAACTTTGTGATTTTTCATGATACAGTTTTGAATTTTTGTACTTTACACAAAAATACTAGATAGATAGACAGAAAGAAAGAAAGAAAAGTGTTTATTGGAACACACAGGACAGAACAAACAAAAATGACATGAATAAAAACAAACAGATGAATAAAAGAAAAACAAAACGTAGGTAAAACCATACAAAACAAAAATATAAAACAATTTAGTCCTATGCGAGGCCAAAAGGCTCCTTCCTACCTCAGCATGTGCTGCGACATTATTTGTCAAAGTGCTGGTTTTCTGGTAGGGCCCAAGGCGACAGGTGTATCGGGTTTCGCATAAACAAAAAAAAAATGTTTAATAAAGATCCATTCCACAATCTTCATAAAAGTTACATTTAAAAGATCTTATTTATCATTACTTTATTTTTCTTAACAATTACAAACACAGTTTCTTTGTGACAGTTTTTAAAATTATTGTAAAAAGTTGTATCATTCTGAAACATTTAGGTAACAATGTCCCAAAATATTTTCGACCCTAGAGTGTAATATAAATTATTAAAAGTACACCTTTTATAAAAACTTTCTCAAGATTTTAATACTCTCACATCTTGAGGATTAAAAATAGAAAATTAATGTTGAATTTATACTTTGTGTACGTAATTGCTAAACTTGTCGACAGAAGCAAACCGCTTAAGAGAATCAAAAATAAAAATATGTTAAGCTTTTTCTCCTTTTGCGAAGCAGTCATGCTCGCGAAGAAGTAGGCTGGCCGCCTGAGGGAGAGGACAGCGTCAGCCTCCCTCCGCCTCAGCCGCAGTGGTAGACGCCCACGGCGACAGACGTCGGCAGACGATCTCCAGCTACCGTAGACGGCATGCGGCGGCGAGTAATGGGCGACTTGCTGTCTGTTCATGGACCGTGCCCGGGTGTCAGTGTCAGCATAATGACGGAGCCCCCCTTTAGAGGGCGAAAGCCAACCTGTGGCGGGACTTACCGAATTGACCCTGGAACGTAAAGGGCTATTGAAGGACACCGTGGATTTTAGTCATTACGAGTCTGACAGTCCCTCCCGCTCTGCCCTGGGTGGGAGGACTCGTTTGATGATTTTACCACGATAAAAAATCCTTTTTCTTACTTAATATTTTAACTTCTTTAAGAAATGAAAGTTTTTAAGGGAAGGTATATTTTTATTATGATCTCGATGGCCTACTCAAAATTACAAAAGGTTTAAATAACTGTACGTAGGCAGCGCGTGGTAGAACAACAATTTTCCTAATTGGTTATGTTTTACTAAAAATATATCTTAGATATGAAACTGTTGTTATATTATTATCAACCCACATTATACTTTAACTTTACTAAATTATTATTTTAATTGTTTTTTCTTAGGGCGGAAAAAGGCATTTGATGATTTTACAACTACATAAAAAACATCGTAGGTTTAGACGCCAGCAGGTTAACCTGTCCGAATCTGTCTTTTACCAATCAAACAAAAAACCTTGCATATAATTTACCAAATATCTTGTTTATATCAAATAAAATAGCCATAGAAAAAAATATGGGTCTTAGAGAACCCGTTACTTATGCAGATACCTATACGTTTGAAGTAACGACTTACAACAGGAACTGAAAAATAAATAAAGATGTGTATATCCCAAATATCGCTATTATGATTGACAGCAATAGAATAAACTTTAAACAAATCTATCGATATTTGGGACTAACACCTACCACATAAAATAATCCTATTTTTTTGGGACATATTTCGATATTAAAGAAAGATTTTTTTACAAATACGTTTATATATTGTAAGCGTAAACTATCAACGTGTTCCCGGAGTTTGTAAAATAAATCGACCTTACACCAACCGACTATTATCGATGTTTTTGTTAGAAATTCTGGGTCTTCCCAAGTACCCCCAAAAATCCAAATAGCCCCGTTTTACTGTAGGTATTTATAACGTGTGTCAGCCACATTGTCTTAACTACAAATAAACAACCCTTTCCTACCTTTGGGGATCATAAAATATTACTAAGCAAAGGATGGCGCATTATGTGTTTTGGGACTGTCGTGAATATCATAACGGTTTCATCAGATAACTGAGAAACTTTCATACTAAGAAATAAAGTTATATTGTGTGTGAGAAACCCTTTAAATATTGTTTCGTTATTCCTGAGGCATAAGCAACATTATTTTTTGTTTATGCGAAACCCGATACACCTGTCCAATAGTTTTGTGTAAAGAATCTGTGTACATACAAAATTTTAAAACCGTATCATAAAAAATCACAAAGTTAATAAGCTTGTGTATTACCTGGTTGTCCGTTCAAAAACAATGCTCATTTCGCGGTACACCCGCTTAAACTGCGTCTCCTGTGTTATACAGTCGTGATAATAATTATGTACACATAGTTTGGCAATAGGTACCTAACCGTACCGAGATTATACACCGTGTTCCGGACGATATACATAAACTTCGACCAGATGTTCAGACCACGGAAGTAAGCATTTTTCATTATGGACACATTAATAAATTCTTATTTTTTATTTTTTGTTAATTTTCATACAAACTAAATACCTAGACGTAAATAACCCGATATGCATGCCTCTTTATCCGAATTGGCAACGTCGTATTTTCATTCATAACATTTGGCGGGCTGAAACTTGTCAAAACAGTTTCTTTGATTTTTTATCTCGTTCCTCATAGCACTGTCAATGTACTATACTTATCTAAAGAGAACGTATAAGGCTACCAAGCAGGTAGATACGTATTTCGAATTGTCTTTTTAATTGAGGAATAAAAAAAAAAACAAAATTCCATAACCAAATCATGATAACCTCTTCCCACGACATGCAGCCTTCGCAAAACGTTTCTGCAGTCCTTATTTTTAGTCTAGGCTTAAAGCAACGCCGGACCTCCAACGACGGGAAGGGGAGTAGGCTACCATAATTATCTTCCCATTCTGCCGTTTCGGCTTAAGTAACGAACATTCAATCTCAAAATTATTGACTAAAAGAGGGGCAGCTCAACACGCAATCTGGGGACCACGCTTAGAGCTCACGTACATTCGTAAAAATACTCTCAAAAGATAGGTCTCGGTCAAATTAAGATATAAATGGTAATCACAGCATATTTTTTTTATGCATTTGAGTAGAATAATTATAATTTATAAGCACACTTGTTGCGTGGGCAACATCAGAACTAACGCCACCATCTTATTTTTCAATACATTTCACAAATGAGCGCTCTCCTGTCAACCTCAATGGAGTGTCCAAAGATCCATATAACACTGTAGGTTAGACAACTACGTCAGCCGTAATGTCATTCAAAAATATTTTTATTAATAAAAAATAAACTCTAAAAAGCAAAAAATAAATTTAATGTAAAAAGTTTTCGAAATGACCACCTTCTTTTTCGACACAAATATTCAAACGAGTCCTAATTTGGCCATTTAAATTTACAGACATTTGTCTTATTTGTTGTTTCTGTTCACGGTTCTGAATTTGTACGGAGTACACCTTCTCCTTTAAGGTTCCCCAGACATAAAAATCTAAAGGAGTCAGATCTGGGGACCTAGCTGGCCATGCGATATTTGTGCTACCTCGTCCAATCCAACGGCCAGGAAACGTTGCATTTAAATATTCACGCACTTGTGTGCCATAATGTGCAGGGGCCCCATCATGTTGGAGCCACATGGTTCGCAGAGTTTGAAGATCCACTTGTTCGAAAAATTCGAAGCTAGTGACGTTTCTTAGGAACTCTAAGTAATTGTCAGCATTTAGGCGGTGAGGAATCTCAATAGGGCCGATCAGCTGATTGTTAAAAACACCAGCCCACATGTTTACAGAGAATTCAGTTTGATGTGACGCCTGCCAATGTAAATTCGGGTTGCTCTCATGCCACTGCACTTGATTTTTGGAATTGAATACTCCCGCTCTTGTAAACTGGGCTTCATCCATCCAAAGAATTTTTTGAAGCAGTATTGGATTATTTATCAGTTCTTGATTCATTCTCTGGCAAAAAACAATTCTTGAGAAGTGATCAGGTGGTATTATGCCTTGGGATTTTCTGTAGTGGTAGGCATGCAAACCATATCTTTTCCACAGTTTCCACACTAGCTTATGAGATACACCCACGATTCTCCCAACGCGTCTCGTTGAGAGTGTAGGATCATGAATAATAAGGTTCATTATTCTGTTTTGAGCGACGCTCAAATTGATTGCTCGTTCAGGGCGGCGTGGTCTAATTCCGATCTCACAAAATCTCCTGTGTATGTTAATAAATGTTCGTATATCAGGAACGCGCCGACCAGGGAATCGCCGTTGGTACTCTCGCACAGCTGCTGTAGCATTTCCGTCACAGAAACCGTAGACGAAGTGAATATCAGCTTGGTGTTGAGCAGAATATTCGTGCGGCATTTTTTTTTTTTTTTTTTAGGTGGTAAAATCATCAAATGAGTCCTCCCGCCCTGGGTGGGGCGGAAGGGACTGTCAGACTCTTACTGACTAAAATCCACCCGTGTTCCTTCCTATGCCCTTTACGTTCCGGGGCCACGGTAACCTGGGTTAAGAAAAAACCCGCGACCCCAGCAGGCATTTGGCGCAAAACACGACGCGCCACCGACCCGGGCTTGGTCCTTGGTCGGACGGCGAGCTACCCATCACTCACCGTCCGCAAGCCCGCTCCGCCGCTGTGCCGTCTGCTGATCAGAGGGACACGCGTTGGAGCATCCACACGACAGGCTATTCGCATACGGGCAAAGAGACCACTTAGGCACACAGTGCCTAAGGAAGAGTTTTTGCCTGCATCCCAGGGTGCACCGGCCCGAAAAACTGGTCTTCCCCCCGGAGGTATCCGAGAGGGAACTCCAGTCCACGGGCGCACGTGGAGGTTTCCTGTCATAGCACCCCATATTCGTGCGGCATAGTGAAAGTTGTAATCAAAATGATTGATTAAATTAGTCGGAAACCCAAAAGCAAATTACAATAAACAATAATCCTGACAGTTAAAATCATGCATGACAAACAATGACAAATAACAACTTAGGTATCCATAGCGACCAGTTTAATCTCTTTGAAAGATTCGTTATCGCAAATGATCGTATTTCTTCGCTAACTCTCGGGTTCCTCTCGTACGTGCAAATGAAATGCAAATAGTATTTGATAGATTTATCATTTTAATTGCACTAAGCGGCAACATAGGCCAAATTAAGATACTTTCTCACTGCATAGCTCAATTAAATTTCATTAAATGAAATTACAAATATCTTTGTAACGAAGCCTTTTTAAGTACTACTTCCTTTGTTGGATTTGATTTGTAAAAGCCATAGAAGTATTTGCTAAAGTTTATGGATAACGTGAAGAACACGGTGTATTGTAATTAACTGATAATAAAATTTATAAAAATAGAATAGAATAGAAATACACTTTATTATGCACACCATACAAATAAAATAAAAAAGTAAAAAAAAAATTAAAAATATTTTGGAAAAAAAATATACCATGCTGTAAAAAGTTACTGATTCTGAACAACCTATATTCAGGTTTCGCATAATACTAAAAGTAGGTAATGTTGTATAATGCCTCACCTTATCCTCTATAACAGGGTTTTTCAACCTTTTTCATGGCACGACCCCCGAATTCAATGTAAAATAATTTACATTGAACTATTTTCTACACAATAGTTTGGCATAAGTAGACATTTACAATTATGTTTTACACAAACATGTGGTCAGTAGCGACATCTAGTAGTGATGTTCCAAAACATTTAGTTCGTATAGATCCCGTCTCACTATGGCGGCCATGACACTCGTGATGCGTTATTCTAGTAAAGCTATGGTGGAATGTGAATGATCTTGTTTTATTATGCTCTTTTGATTTTTGACCAAGCATTACTTTTTGTTACATTATATAAATAGAGTAGAAAAGTAAATATTTCTAATATTTATATTTTCATTTCTTTTCAAATAATTATATTTTTTTATCAGTAGCAGATTTCTGTTTTAACTACAAAACACTTAAATACTTTTAAAATAAATTAAACATTATGCCGCACGTGGTTTTCATATCCAAAACAATGTATCAAGGGTCAAGATCTATTAACTTAACTTATTTAATGTGTCGATAGATGGCGCTGTGCCGATGACGCGCTATTGTGAATCACGGTGTTCAGATTCTCCGTAAACGAATGACCCTCCCCGGTTTCGTGTTTCGAATCAAGACCTTACTTCATAGGATCATTTCTATAGTAAGCTCTTCTCGAGACTTTCACACTATGTGAGTCCTCACAAGTCACGTTGATGAGACGTGGCGCGGTGCCCTGAGCGTGAGGCGGGCGGTGGAAGACCTTCCACCAGCCCTCGATGATCGTTCACTCCCTTCGCAAGAGGGGAGCGTGGGGTACTGTCGCTGTCTGAGTGGCTTATTATTAAACCCTATTAACTACTGTACCTACATCTAAATGAGACAGTCAACTTCAGTAAATGTCTTCATTATGCGAGAATGACAATAAGGTAAAAATATCGATAAAATCAGAAAAAACATTACTAATTAAATAATATGCATTATTTTAGTACATTTTCTACTAAGTACAACAGAAAAAATGATACTTTTACCTACAAAAGCAAAATATCAAAAAGAAAAATAAATGGGTAATTAAGGCCCACAAGCAGAATTATAATATAATTATAAAATATTCTTTGATGAAATCATGTGCACAAAATAATAATATTTAGATAATTTATCTCGAATACCAGCGATACTAAAACTATAGTCTAATAATTTAGGTAGGTATGTTAAAACCGTAAACCTTAATACCGTGCTACAGTAAAGGACGTAGCCATTGCTACGAGCGTAGCACACGTAGCTGATGCTAAGTTTTACTTACCGCTATCATTCTACATTTATATTTCAGGAGGTCAATGACGTTCCGATTCTTATTTAAAACATACATATTATGTTAGAGTTCTTTTATTTATTAAATACTGTCAAATATGTCTGGGTATCTGAATTGACAGCAATTTTACTTGGAAACCTCATACTGAAGATTTTTGAAATAAACTGAGCAAGTCAACCTTTGTGCTACACAACCTATCGCATAAAGTTAACAACAATAACTTGTTGTAGCTTATCACGGCCTGGTTGCACCAATTCTAAGATTCGGAGTAATTTTCTGTGAGAACTGCAGTGAGAGGGAACAGATTTTCAAATCCCAAAAACGCTGTATACGATTTAAGTTGAACCTGAAAACTACAGACAGCTGCTATGTACCTGTGTTTAGATCGCTGAAAGTATTGACCTTCCCATTGTTGTACATCTTAAAGGTTGCAATATTTGTTAGAAAGAACAGAGGGGGCATTACAACGCCTCAAAACCAGCCTTGTTCCGGCGAGTGAAAGTGACAGAGCTATACAAGTCGTCTAGCGCCATCTCGTTCACTCACTGGAACAAGCCTGGTTTTAAGACGTTGTAATACCCCCCCAGGTCCAATAAAACAGCAATATCAAAACTTATTTCACTCAGGCAAATACAAGACAGCATTACTAACGAAAAATATTATGTCAAACAATACATTAATAAAATCCTACGCAGTATAAAAGAAAACCCTATACTTAAATAATATTTAAATCTAAGCTGACTGTACTATTATTAGAAAAATGTTATTGTTATTGTATTAAAAAAAAAACTGTGATAGCCTAAAACCAGTGTTTATTACTGTATTAATGGTTTTTTAAATGATAAGAAAATATGACTATGTAATTAAGACGTGTTCACTTGTGTTCGTAGAATAACCGTATGCCTAAATATAATTTCAAACAATTCAGTTCATTTCAGTGACTAATTCTATTGTATGCATTAAATGTTAATTAGAACGTCATGATAATATTTGTAATAAATGTAAAGGTATTGATTTACCTATAATTTATTTCTGTAAAAAAATTGCCGTGAGAGAGAATGTAGCGGAAACCTTCAACCATGTATCATCTTATACCCACACAGGTATATGACGATACATTGGTTGAAGGTTTGAATGGTTGAAGGTAAAAATATAAATTCAGATCTGAATTTATATTACGGACTATCAAGCGCAGCGTAGGACGTCCACGAGCAAGGTGGACAGAGGACCTTATAAAGGTCGCCGGAAGACGCTGGATGCAGGTCGCTTCCAACCGGTATAAGGGGAAATCAAAAGGGGAGGCCTATGTTCAGCAGTGGACGACATACGGCTGAGATGATGAATTTATATTATTAGTATTATTATGACTTATTAGTAAAATTACTCGACTTGTCAAACTACGTCCCACATCAGAAAATGTACGAATGCAATCTAATACTTTACAGATAGCTATGATTTCGAAAAAGCAAATAAGTATTTTTAAGGTCATACCTCAAAAGAAAAAAACGTAACCCTTATTGAATCACTTTACTGTCCATTTGTCGCTTAACCCCTTTTTGTCAATATAAAAAAAAACTCTTTGGTGAAATGGTGATAAACAGCTGCAGAAAAAAAAAAATACCAACTTATATTTGCGGTTCATTTAATAAAAAAAGCGTGCCCACTCCTATACTAAGGGCGACTTTTACCAAAGGTATTGTGTTTAACTTTTGGTAAAAGTTAAACACAATACCTTTGGTGTTCCCATGTTTAACTTTTGGTAAAAGTCGCCCTTAGTGTTCTGTCTTTCCATGGGCTAATTTAATTAATAATACACCAGCAACCAATCCATCTGGTGATCTGGTCATAAATGCCAAAACATTTGGTTTCTATGTATAGAATCTAGTGTTATCATGGCGACCATGAAACGCGTGTGTTTGCGATTACGTCATGTTATGTTGGTATATATTATAAATAGAAATAGTGAAGACTGTGTACAATCGACAAATTTGAATCATGACCCATTTTGAAAATAAATCGTTTGAATCCTAGTTGTATTTCAAAAAAGTAGTATGTAGGAAAATAAGCTTAAGGTGGGACATGATTCAACTTTGTCGAGTGTACATGCTCCAAATAACATTTTTTTCCAATCAAATATTTTTTTTTTCAATCATATTAATTTACTGAATCCAATTATATTAGTGTAGGTACCTGGTTCCAAGTCCAGTTCTATTTATTAAACTTAGTAAAAATGTCGCGAGATGGCGCTGTGCCGATGACGCGCAATTGTGAAACACGGTGTTAAGATTCTCCGCGAACGAATGACCCTCCCCGGTTTCGTGTTTCGAATCAAGACCTTACTTCATAGGATCATTTCTATAGTAAGCTCTTCTCGAGACTTTCACACTATGTGAGTCCTCACAAGTCACGTTGATGAGACGTGGCGCGGTGCCCTGAGCGTGAGGCGGGCGGTGGAAGACCTTCCACCAGCCCTCGATGATCGTTCACTCCCTTCGCAAGAGGGGAGCGTGGGGTACTGTCGCTGTCTGAGTAGCTTATTTTTAAAACCCTATTATCTACATACCTCTAATGAGAGCTACTGTCTCATTATGTCATAAACAAGTTGTATTAACTATTTTTTATTCATGGTCCATGTTTGAAACCGACATAATTATATTTTTGCTGACATTACAAACTCTCTTACTGATTTCATCAATACAAACAAATAGGAAATTTAAAATTATTTGTGTATTACAAATATTTTGCTCTGTGGATCAAACCCGCGCCACGCAGCGCAACAGTCAATCGTTCAACCACTGCTCCAGCTGTGCTGTCAACCAATCATTGGAACAAACTGAATACCCCACCCATTCACTAATATCAAAGCAAAGTGTTCATAACTTAGCATGAAAGATGAGAGCTCTTTCCATCTGTCGACAGGAAGAAAATTATCTTCAGAGACCCCTACAGGAAGTAAAACAATGCTTTTTGTACATAAGAATCAAGGTGGGCGAAACATAATATACACGTAATAATGTCAACAACCTCTGGTTTTCTTTTCGTTATATAAACGCCTACGGTCATGTCGTTTTGAAAGTATTACGGATAAAGGTCAAGCCAAATACTTATCTTTGTTTATCTATTCTAGCTTATGTCGTTTTTTTATTAACTTATTCCACTATGGTCTCCTCTCCTTCCTTGTCGTAGGTGCGTTTCCAAACAATTTCATACGATTACATAATAACTTTACTTACTCTTCTTGTTTTTGTCGAGCGGAAAAGGCAAGCTGTGCCACCGACATTGTATACAGAAACTGTTAAAATGCAACACCAGTTATTTTAAACCTTGTAAAGCCTTTACTTTCGCCAAAAATGCTACCGTAGCAAAAAAAGCAATTTATGCTTCAAATAACCTTTTACACGTAATAAAATACCTAAAACAACTTGTTAAATCGTAGTTTAACTGTGCACAAAACGTACAACAACGGCTTTACGGGCTATATTGGATTACCACAGTTTCGGCTCCCAATTAACAAATAGGCCGACTAATCCGAGCTGTACCATTCAAACTGCACACGAATGTGTACCTTCATTGTGAATGTTAAAATATTTAACTTTTAAATTCTTTAACATTTAAATTTTTAGGGTTCCGTAGTCAACAAGGAACCCTTATAGTTTCGCCATGTCCGTCCGTCCGTCCGTCCGTCCGTCCGTCCGTCCGTCCGTCCGTCCGTCCGTCCGTCCGTCTGTCCGCAGTTTAGCTCAGAGACGCACAGTACTAGAGAGCTGTAATTTGGTGTAAATATACGGATTTGTTGTGCCTAAAAAGTGGTAAAATAAAATCTCGTAAAATATTTTTTTTTAGGGTACCTCCAGTACTTACACGTAAAGTGACGATTTTTTTTTTCTCGCGTACCCCTTAGTGTGGGGTATCATTAAATAGGCCTTTAAAAATTAATGTTAGTTTCCATTAACAGTTTTTTGATAAAAAAATTCGTTTGTGAAATATTAAGCTTTAAAGTGCTAAATTTTGCTCGATTCGAGTGTCCCCCCCCTCTACCAGCTAAACGGTTTTGTTTGGGGGTGTGAAAAAATTCACAATAGTAGTACATATAACGAAGTTTAAAAGAAAATTATCATGACTAAGTAGGCTTTACAACTTTACGAGTAATAGTCGACCAACTTATAAAATGTACTTGATATCATATTTTCTTAAACAAAATGTATCGGAGAAACAATAAATCAACTGCAAATGTAAGTTTGTCAACTTTATTTTTACAGCTTTAATAGGTATGTTTTTACGGTAGGTTTTTTGGGGATAGGTAGGTTTTTATCGTCAATTATTTATAACTAACTTCAAAAAATGGAGGAGGTTCTAAATTCGTCGTAATCTTTTTTCTTATGTATTTTCCCTGATTTCTCAAAGACTCCTGGACCGATTTTGAAAATTCTTCTTTTTAAAATTAAATTCAGCGAATCAGTTTAGTTAGTTCGCATAAGTATTTTGATGGGCAACTACGGAACCCTACACTGTGCGTGGCCCGACACGCACTTGGCCGGTTTTAACATTAAGAAAGAAGCTCGCTTAGCTCTTGTAATGGTCAAAATATTTCGACTAATAAAATAGTTAATGATAATAAGGGCGGCACGTGCTGTGGTGGCACAAAAACCCGTTTTTCGAGAAGTAAGAAGGTTCGTACTTATGTTCGAACACAGCCAAGTGCACTTCCGTGTTATATTTTTAATCATCACTGTTTTCAAAACGGTGAAGGAAATACGTCGTGAGGAAACCTATACTTATTACAGAAGTTAGAATCATTAATGGAGAAGGCCGGTCAAAGCTAATTGTAGATGCGCGACTATTACTAAGTCCTAATCCGACCAATGACGTATAACTATTTTGAAGTACCAATAAGATTTGAGCCAATGACGATGCTTAGAACTAGATATACTAGTGCAATACGTTTCCCAGTTGCCATCTCCATTCAAAGACAAATATGACATCTGCCAACCCGCATTGGGCCAACGGTCGTGGTCGAGTGCTGCACATTCATTCTCACAGAGATGAGGCCGTGGCCGTGGGAACATTATAGGCTCATATATGCTGTACCTCACCATCATCATATCATCCGTAAGACGTCCACTGCTGAACATAGGGCTCTCCTTTAGACTTTCAGTAGGATCGGTTGTAAGCGGCCTGCATCCAGCGTGATACTGTGGCCTTCATAAGATCGTCTGCCCATCTAGTGGGTGGACGTCCTACGCTGCGCTTGCCGGTGCGTGGTCTCCATTCGAGAACCTTGCGGCCCCATCATCGGCCATCAGTTCTGCGTGCTATATGGCTTGCCCACTGCCTTTTCAACTTGCTTATACATTTTTTTTTAAATACGTCTCATTTCTGAAAAGTTTAGAAATCGGATCAGTAATTTCGTTTTCAGATAACCCAAATTTTCAAAAACTATTCCTTTAAAATATTCGAGGTCATACGCTTTCGGTTATAAGATAACCGACTTCAAAACCAAACAAAACGAACAAACCAAAAAAAAGGTAACCGACTTCAAAACCAAACAAAACACAAAAAAACTATATCTAAAAAACTTTTTGAAAAAAAGGGAACCGACTTCAAAACCAAACATTAAAAAACTATAAAATAACTTTTCTTTCGGAAGTTGGTGGCTTTGTTTTTTTATTTCATTGACAGATGGCCACCGACTTCCGAAAGAAAAGTTATTTTATAGTTTTTTAATGTTTGGTTTTGAAGTCGGTTCCCTTTTTTTCAAAAAGTTTTTTATTTATCCCTTTTTATTAGTTGAAATATTCAACAAAAATCTTCATAAAATCAACGTCTTTGAAAATCTACAATCCTAGTAAGTAACAAAAACGGATATATGCGAGCAACTTCACGAGATATCCATTATTGTTATATATTTAAACCTTTCCTAGAATGTAACAAACAGTTTTCTGAAAACCGCATCAAAATTGGTTCATCCAAACGCGAGATAATCGCGGACAAGCATGCAATCATCTCTGCAAATCTATGATTCAAGTAAGTAAATAAAAACGGGTCCACGCGGGCAACGTCACGGGATATCTATTAGTGTTACATACTTAAACCTTCTCCAGAATGTAATGAACACTTTCCTGAAAACCCCATCAAAATCCGTTCAGCCAAACGCGAGATAATCGCGGACAAACATACATACATACATACATACATACATACATACAGGTCGAACTGAGAACCTACTTTTTTTTTTGAAGTCGGTTAAAAAAAATGAAGAAGGTATATAAATCTAATATCTTTAAACCAGTATTTCTTGTATATTTATTTATATACATATAATCAGGATCTCGGAAACGGCTCCAAGGATTTTCATGAAAGTTACAGATTAGGGGTTTTCCGGCTCAAGTAATCGATTTATCAAGGTCCCACGTTCGAGGAAAGCTCGGTTCCCAAGATACAGACATTTTAAAAACCGAGCAAAGCTTGGTCAACCAGATATTGCTAATTAATATGCTGTAAGTAATGTATTTTTTTTAATCTCACGTGAAACTTTTGAAATCGGCTCAGTAATTTAGTTTTCAGATCCACATGTATCAAAACTTTCGAAGCCTTTTTGGAAAAAAAAAAAAACCGAATCGAGGATGGTCAGAGCTGACTCATCAGGTAACCGTCACCCTGAAACGTAAGGATCACCGTGGATTTTAGTTAGTATAACAGTTGGGAGCCTGGGAGGACTCATTAGATGATTCTACCACGATACATACAAAAAAAATGCCAAATCGAGGATTCACTTTTGGGTAAAACAATTCTGTGGTAAATAAGTAATAATAATCCGTCTCTCCTCTGTGTCCCTTTTTTAAACTAGGTTGAGGTCGATTTCGAGACCTTTCAGATGAGGCTGAATATCAATATTTTACATGGAGCGATTGCCACCTGACCTCCTCTACCCAATTACTGAGCATTACCGATATTTCAAGGTGACACAATGCTCAGATTTCCGGGCTACAGAGTAACGTGATATCGTATGTCAACTGGGATTATCGATTCCTCGAAACTCGAGCCTCTCATGGGAAGAATAATGACTTAAAAAAAATCAAAGAAATTGTTCCAAGATAAAAAGATCATACGTTCTCAAAAACCACCCACAATAAAATTTTAAAAAGCGTAACATCGACTTGTAATAAAAGTTAACAATTTGTACTCAACCTAAATAATAGTTTTAGAGATTTTCAATGTTCCTAAATAATTTTAAAAATAACTATAAAAATTATTGCCCTAATCAAAACTTTAACTATACCATATGAACGTGCACAATATTTAACAGTGATTAAAGTTATCTATCAACTATGTGAATTATCTAAACAAGTAAAGGGTCTTATTTATATAGGGTGACTGGTAATTAGTGCACGATACTTAAACACGTGATTGTGCTCATGATAACAAACAACTTTTATTATGGGAGCAAAGCCGAAATCGTGAAAAAAATATCAGCTGTTCAGTACATTAAACAAACATAAATGTACTGAACAGCTGATTATTTTTCCGCGTTTTCAGGTTTGTTCCCATAGTTAAAGTTGTTTCTTATCATGAGCACAATCACGTGTTTAAGTATCGTGCACTAATTACCAGTCACCCTATATAAAAGATTAACTTAATGTAGATCTTATAACAACGTGGACGATTCAGAATAATGTTCACGTTGCTTTAATTTTTGAGCAACTATTACTTATATGTCATTTTGATTGACATAAAAACTAGGGGTTGAATCTGGACAAAGAAAAGATTACCAATGTACTGAGTTCCACGTTCAACCCTCAAGAGTTGAATGTGGAAACGTTAAAGGGTCGAACGCGGAAGAGGGTAGAAAATCTTAGGGGTTGAACGCGGAATATACCATTTATTCTTGCTTAGGTAAAACAAAACGGTTCATTGCAATATTCACAAAAAAACACCGTAATTTTTAGGAAAAATAAACCGCTTTCCTACTTCAAACAGCATTTTATCGCAATTAAAGTTCACAAGTTTAAAGCAAGACCAATTCTACAAAAAAAAAATAAAAATATTTCAGTACAGTTCTTCGAATTCCGAAGTACAATGTTAAGTTGATCGTCTAGTAGCCGGCAGCGACGTTATCGCAGCTATCGTAACGACATCGTACTCGTTAACTGTAGTTAACCGTAGCTAAGTGTAGTTGAACTAACCCCAGGTTCCGGTGTAACCTTGTAGGATTGTAGTAATACTGCAGTTGTTGGGGAAAATAATTCTAAATTAGAATTGATGTAAGTTAGAGTTAGCTGAAGTCTCAAATAAGTTTAAAAAATTCACAAGCATTATAAAGCACAATACATAATCCGTGGCTCGGAAAGTACGTAAAGCCACACTCCATCTACAAAATGCAAGCCGGGACCAACGTCCCAGCTTGCATTTGTAGATTAGTAGGAGTTTCTTGCCCATTCTTCTCCATACAACCTACCTTAGCGAATGGGTGTAGAATCAATGCCATCCCTTCCTATTTCCTTTAAATTTGATAATTGACGTTCAAAAGTGCCTGTTTGATGGCCTAATTGGAATAAATGATTTGACTTTGACTTTGAGATCTTTGACAGTCGTTAATCACAGTCAGGTATCGTATTACCCAGTTACTGGTTTGTGGAGGTCCGACAGACAGTCGCTCCATGTAAAATACTGAAATCCAGCTGCATCTGGTTCGACTGGAAGCCGACCCCAATATAGTTGGGAAAAGTCTAGGCAGATGACGATGAGTAACAATATAGCTTAAAAACATCATAAAAGCTAGGTTTTTGAAATAATCCATGGCATTACTGTTATTACATTGCGCTATCCAGTGAAGAAAAGTACAAGTTTATAATAGAATAAAATAATCAATTAAGAGTTTCCTTAAGCGTTAACGTAGTATATTATTAGGTCACCTAGATTATCAAAAAATATTAGACACGTATTGTTTTCTTTTGTTACGTAAAACAATAATGAGGAAGATAGCTGCCAGTCTATGGGAGCGGAGCGAGGCAGCGGAGCGGAGAAACGGAGGAATATTAACCAATAGGATTACACGACTAAAGGGGAGAGAAGATTTTATGCAATCCTATTGGTTAATATTTCTCTCGTTTCTCCGCTCTGCCAGACTCTCGGCATCAATATACAGGAAGCCTAAAACTGCCAATACGACACGAGCAAGTACAGTTTTTACATACTTCTGACGTTACAAGCCGACTTTCAATGATGAGTTTTAACTTTGTAAATAGTCATTTATCAAAATAAATAAAACGCATCCATTCTTTTTCAAAACTCTAACAGACATTCTAATTTGTTTTGCAATTTATTGATACTGCCAACATTGTCTATTCCAGAAGTAGTATAAGAGGCCTTACCACGAGCTCTTAACGCGATCCAGTTTAGGCTGTGGGAAAGAGACAGAGCTATACACATCGTCTAGCGCCATCTCTTTCCCACAGCCTAAACTGGAGAGCTCGTGATGCCTTCAAATAAATGTTACCTTACCTACCTCCTTGAACGAAACGAACCCTTGAACCAAACGAACTTACATTAAACAGAGATTCAATTAGATGAGCCCTTTGTCTGTCCTTCAGAAAATAGCTCCGAAATAACAAGTGAAACTAAATAAACGCTTGTTATAAAGGGTTTCCAAAAATTCCAGTTGACATTTTCAATAGGTAAGTACTCATGTTAACGACATTTGATACTCCCCCGTGGGTGTTGAAGGTAGGAAAGTTGTCACTGTCGTTGTCGCCAAAAACATGTATAGCGAGTAGAAAATCGTCTTTAGTACCTTTTTTTACGTAGTATAATTATTATCGAATAAGTCCTCCCGAAGACGCTACATGCAGGTCGCTTCCAACCGGTATATGTGGAGATCAAAAGGGGAGGCCTATGTTCAGCAGTGGACGTCCTATGGCTGAGATGATGATGATGATGATGAAGTCCTCCCATCCAGGGCAGGGCAGGAGGGACTGTCAGACTTGTACTGGTAAATCCTATAAGAAAACTATCAGTAATCCGCGCTTACAAATTATGATCACTAAATCCACTTAGTGTAAACCATACTTAAGTTATTAACGTTGTATGTATTTGTACAGAATTTCCTGATAATCGTCTTACCACCGTGCGCCGTTTATTGATAGGTGATTCATTTACAATGCGACCACCATAATATATGGAAGGGGAATGACTTTGACTGAATAGTTGCACGTATTTATAACAGTTGCACAGTTTTCTAACAGTTGCACTTGCACGCTTTTATAACAGTTGCACGCCTTTACTTTTTTTTTACATTTAATTCACAAAGATGACTACGAGTAAGAGTTTAACTTCTGAAGGACTGCACCAAATAATATAATCTCTTTTTGTTATTTTCGTTAATGTCAGTTTTTTAAAATTCTACCAGGTTGGTTAAAAATTTGAACCCGTCCAAAACCGGGGTAAGCCGTATAAAAAATTGTAAACAGGTAAACAATACCTAGCAATATAAGTAGAAACCCAATAATCGATATTATTTAATCAACAACCCTGCTACCATAACAAAACAATAGTTGCTCAATTATCCTTGGAAAGGTTGATTAATAAGTAATGGTAACAGAGATTGGAAAACATAAAGTTTCCAACAAACTAAATAGCAATATAAAAACACAATCGTCATACAAACACAGCCAAGTACTTAGTACTCAGTCCCGTAAAAATTCTCTGGGGACGTGTCTAGCGAAATAGCTTACTATTACACGAAATTATACCTGATATAGTATATACAACATTATTGAAGTGAAAACTTCTTTAGCGGCGTTGTACACTTTTTCTGTAATGGGTAAAAAATTTAAAACTCGCGTCAGGGTCACGTGACCAAAACTCGCGTCAGGGTCACGTGACCCTGATCGAAAATGAGTAAGACGTCATTCAAATTAAAAATAAAACATAGTAACAAAAAAGTTTTCACTTCTACCGGCACTCCTGGAGTGCAACCTTTTTTTTTTAGATAATGCGAAACCTGAATATAGTTTGTTCAGAATCAGCAACTGATTCGAATCCAATAATTTTTAAACCATGTTTTATTTTTTTTTCAAAAATATTTTGTTTATTTTTTATTACCAGTTAATTACAATATAATCACCTTACGGTTAGGTACCTATTGCCAAACTACGAGTATTATCACGAGTGTATAACACAGGAGACGCGGTTTACGCGGGTGTACCGCGAAATGAGCATGTTTTTGAACGGACAACCAGGTAATATACAAGCTATAACTTTGTGTTTTTTATGATACGGTTTTAAAATTTTGTGCATAGATTCTTTACACAAAAATATTGGTCAGGTGTATCGGGTTTCGCATAAACAAAAAATAATGTTGTATGTGGCTATTACTTTCATACGCAGACGACTTACATAACAGGCATTGATTTTTATCGACAATTTTATGAGACCATTAAATGTTTTTACGACAAGCATTTTGTTAATACAGTGTCTATTGATATATCCGTTTTATTATTCATTTATGTCGATTATTAAATTGTTTTCTTTATAGTAAATATTTGACTCGTTTAAAGATATTAGATAATTCATTGTTTTTTCAACCCGCTCTTGACTCTCATGGTGGATTGTTATAGCCCATTCCTTTTAGGTACATAGGGTTTGTGTCCCAGCAGTGAGAACATCATAGGCTGTTGCCAGCTTCTAAATATCAGATTTAATTTAGCTGCCGTGGTCGACATGACTTTGGTGTTACAATAATTATATTGATCACTAGAGGCAACGTGGACTTACCACGTTGCCTGAGTTGCCTCACGATTTCGTCATGGATGTCACTAATGTCAAAGAGAGAAAAAACACTATGATACTCGTACTTTCCTTGTGTTTGAACTCAAATCCTCATGCATGAGAAACGAGATGTTCCGCTGATCTATCAAGACTTATACAATGAAATAATGGAACCTCAAGTAAATAACGTAATTGTTTTACTGAAAGGTAAAACTGTTTACTTATAACAAATAAACAAATCAGTGATTGTAAACGTAGTAGTAAACTTAAGTGGGTATTTGTTTAGGACCCTATTAACAGATAATAAATAAATGGCTCACAATAATACAAACGCTATAAACATTGTACTCCACTTAGTAAATATAGACTAGGTACATAAAAGCCGAAAGCTTTCCGACTTATTCTAGAACATAATAGAGACCTGATTTACGTAAAAAATATAGCACGTGTAGTACCGCCATTCACTTGAGAGTGGTTTGTTCATCCACCGCGGGTTTGCGTCGAGTTTCACTGCACATACAAATGTACGACAACATAACTTGATAGCTTCGAGTTTGACGTCACATACGGAACACAATTCACGCCACGAGAGGCAAAGTCATCTATTACAGTGACGTTCAGTTCCACAAATTACCACCGATTTCAGTTACCATCAATTACCATAGCTATACCTATTGTTAGAGGTAAAATTGGGAAACCAGCGAGCAAATGGTATCACAAACGATTCTTGGATAGATATCATTTCGAAACGCAATAACGAAAAGTAAGATAATCACACTGTGGCTACGTATATCTAAGTTATCGTCAGAGTTTAAAGACAATCGAGTTAACTTAAACCATTTCGCTAACAGAAGGAACGTAACGAGAGGGGTGGTTGAATGAACTTTGTAAAACATTGCAAACAACGTCCACTTGGAAAATGGCCACCTACTTCTATTAGAGATATGGCAGTACAGTGTTGTCGGTACAAATAAGGTAATAAACGAGAGGAATGGATATTGTTGAGGACGCAGAGGGCATCCATCACGCGGCTGTGGTGCAGCTGCCGACGTGCGCAGTTTAATTGATAACCCTCCGCGTCCCACCTCGGGCTCTAAACTTCAAACGTACCGACACCTGGGTTTTGTTCTGCTAATTTATTGCGCTGTTAAGCCTGGTGGATAACGCCGATGAATAACATTAAACTTGTAATTGTCCGCAAATGTAGTAGTGCGGGTAATTACTGTGGGCGAAAAGTAATTACACTAATTTGTTTTTGGATGTACACAAAAGTGTATAAAGCTACAAACACGTTCGCAATCAGCCATCTTTATAGTGCGGACTTCTGGTAAAAAACTTGAGAAATTAGATGTATCAAAGTCGAAGCCACATAATACTGAACTGACATTGTGATTTAGACAGAAAACGCGCGCCGCAAGACGTGAATTCAAATCGACACGGTCTCAATACAAATATCGTGGGCTGAGTATAACAATATACTCATATTTCAGAGGGATCCTCGAGTTGAATATTTCACTGTTACGTGATTACGTAACCCGAGCATGGTGTAATGTGTATTTATGGTGATGTAACGTAACCACCCGGTGAGAATTGAGGTGACACTTCGGTTAACTAACCTTCGTTACACTTCCCTCGTATTTTTATTCCCTTTTAGTTTGCCTCCACTTAACGTTGTCATCCGGTCCTCGTGGATCCTTTTAAGTGGCTCTGTGTTTTACAAAGTTTTTCTGCTTTTTTATAAGCATTACTTGATAGAAGAATGGAACTTGTTTACAAATGTCATGGAATGTATTGTTCAATTTATTTAATTAAGCTTGTTAATATTACGTAATCCTAGTTTGATGGAAACAATCAAATATTTGCTCACGTAACAATTGAAAATGAATTCAGAATCCAGAATTAAACAAATATTAAATGAAAGTAATATTTTGCACGCGTTCGTGTGGATTTTGCCGTGGAAAAATAGGAATTCAGTGCGTGGGTAACTCGTTAAAAATTTTAGGATTCCAACATGATGAATATCAAATTCGAATCCATTATTTACGTTCCGAATAGAAATGGTTTAGGTACAGGGTAAATCTCTATTTTTAGAATTCAATATTGTTCCAAATATATTATTTTTTTGAATAATTTTGCAATTTCGACGAAGGTTTAACAAAACTTAAAACTTCCTAAAGGTTCACATAGTTAGTAACGTTCAAGGAAATTCAAACAAAAACGCCTCAAAAACGGATAATTCAGGGGTATTTATCATTCGTGATCAATTCTGCCAAAGTCGGGAATCGACGCTGAAGTGGTATCTAAATACGAGCTAAGAAGCGATCCGACAGATAAAAGCATAAAAATGTATAAAAGAGGAGCCTGCGACGTTACAGTTGAATAAATTCACAAAACGATCAAATATCCTGCTCGAATGCTCGATACACGTCGCTATCCATTTCACACACAAGCGTTTCATAAATTCCTATACTTTGAGTATGTCATGTAGGAATACCTAGCTCACAATAAAAATTCGATGTCCGCCAATCACGTATAGACCATGAGAATAAAACAAGCATTCTCTTTGCCACGGGGAGGGGGTGGTAGGGGGGAGGGGGTTGTGCAAAATACGATAACGTCAGTGGAATTGTGTCTAGCCGTTCAGTTTCATGTATGCGGGAATTTTGCTTAAATTTTAAACCACAGCGTGTTGCGCCGGCCGATACCGACAGCTGCAGCAAATTCCATACGATTTTTTTTTCGTTGCAACACAAAGGACTTTCCCAAAATTTCGTGTCTAACCAATATGCAATTTATTATTTTATTTTGATATTGCTGCATTGAACCGTGACGTTTCACATAACCATAAAACAAGAACGTGCCCAAATTCCATGGCAGTGTATTTTTCGCACACAAACACCATTATTCAATTTGTTAAATTGGTATAATTCCGAGTGTTTCTTTCGGTAACATTTTCTCGATAACATCAAATTATTCACGCTCATTGTGATACGCACGTATTGTTCGTGACATTTATTCGACGTTCCTGAAAACCACCTCACCTTTGACATACAGAACTCAGGGAAGGAAATTAACAGAACGAGTATGTACACAAAACATTTTCGATTACGCCGAAGTAATGAAGCAAATTAAAAACTAAACAGCGTAGGTGGCCTACGCGCTACGGATAGTATAGATAATACCAACACCAACAGTGTAGCGATCGGATGGCTAGTAGCGGAGGTAAATAATTGAGGCTTTACGGCCATGCTCCACTTTTAGGAAACAGTTTTAAAAACATGCTAGGTATGGCAGCCTAGTACAACCAATGAACCAAGAACTTTACATCCTCATAAAATCTCGTACTAGACTGACACTCTCCACGGTTCATTTACCCTGGTCGCACTGAGAGAAGTGAGATTTTATATACTTTATACATATAGAATAGAATAGCCAACCGAGGAAAGTTTAGACAACTGATAGAGCCCTAACTTTGTCTGATAGGCTAGTAGCTCACTGTAATGGTGAATTTATATTGGATAGGGTGTTACGATAAGAACTCGATATAAAGTGATTTTTGGTGAACACTTGTGGATAGGGAAAGTTTAACCGTATATGGAGCTTTATCCTGGCGGCAATCTTTCAATTACGTGGAAAAACCTTTCAAAGGATCTACTCGCTTTATGATATGCGTGAATAACAGAGTTTCACAAACACTTTTTGTGTTTCGCAGAATGCTGGCCAAGTGGCCATTTATCGTGGCTGTGCTCAATTTGCAGAGCTCAACTTTCATTCATCGCTCGAGTCCGTTCGTCGCAAACAGGACAATGCAGTGTCATTCTGTTGACATCTAGCCATTTCCCTGAGCTCCTAGTTAATTGTTTTCACAGTTTAAATGACTGTAGTGAAGCATACAAGGACGTGTCGTGACCTCGTGTCGCACGGTATAAGGGTTTCAGGCAGTAATTTGGCTGTCGCCAAGCGATTCGTTAACGATAAAGTAAGGGTGAAATAACTGATATTGGTTTAAGAAGTCGATTTTGGAAGGGCGATGTTTTTTTTAGGTAATCGATTAGCATCATACGCAAAGTTGGGGTTCTCATACCTTATTTACAATGATAAAAGATGAAGTAATGGCGTCTAACAGATCGGATCATTATGGCCCGGCAAAATGGCGGGGGTTTTCAATACTGAATCCACTGATAGATAATCTCATTTTTTATAAACATTTGAAGCAATCAAAACTCATCACAGTCATGTTTGAACACTGTCTCCGTATTTTAATCATTAATTCAGTCTGGCATGCTTATGCCAGTAACTTGCACAAAAGTATACAAGTAATTCGCATGCCATTGTGCTGTAACATCAAATAGGTGATACCTTTGCATGCCTGCTACTTGCATAATTATTTGTGCAAGTTTAATTTTGTAGCATAACGTGTAGGAATTCGCATTATGAAGGTACTGATACACATGCTTTAAACTAGCATGCTAAAAGAGCATGCTTATGAGTATGCTTATGAGCATGCTTCATTCGAGCATGCTTATGAATAGTTTAAGCTAGCAAATGTAAACTATTTGAGCATGCTTAAAATTCGCATGCTCATATTAGCAAATGGTTTCGATACACAATATGCTACTAAGTAGCATTTGTTAGCAATATTGGACAAAATAAAAGACTGTCTAGGTCCACTGACATTAAACTACATATTCCTTTGTTCACAAGCCAACTTATAATTCGCGTAACGACATTTCCTCCAACTATTCGCCACTTTAATCCTGATTTCCCGATTGTAGTTGGTCGTGCCTTCGTCCAAACAAATTCGCGCCGCACTGAGGGGAGAGCTCGTGCAATTTAACTTTTTACTGAGCGGGGCAGGCGACAACTTTATCTTTGTCTGGGCTTATTCGATTAAGTGTGGAAATCATAGTTTTTTTTAGTTGGGTAGATTTTTCTTTCTGCTTTTTATTCAGGCTGGGAGGTTTGAGATAATTTAATAGTTTTTGTAAGCATCTCGATTTTTATTTTGGTTATAAAGCTATTAGTTGAATCAGGGTGGAGTGGAATGGACTGTCTGAATATTACTGAGTAAAAACCACCCTGTTCTTACCGCGGTCCTTATAAGAACGATAGCGGTTATGTCCAAGAATATAAAACAAAAAAATAAATAATCAGAGTAGTAAATAACCGTACCATATTCGCAAAGCCCAAAGTTATTTACGAAACTACCTATATCCATGCAAAAATGGCTCATATTTACGGCAACTGTCAACAGAAAAAAGGTAGACACAAAATTCAACGTTCTTTTCCGAAGCTCTTTCTGAATAAGCTCGGATCAATGAAAAACCTGGTTGTTCATTAAGTGTTGCATGTACCTAAATAAATAAAAGTATTGAAAATATACAACGCTGGAGCCCGGGCCCGCTTGATTATCGGCGCTCGTTACACGCTTGTAGGCAATTTTCATAACTTAATAATAACGATCAAAAAAGCCTACAATGAACTCAGGTCATCGACCTTCAATTACCATTACACATACATTTTCCAGCGACCAGGAAACGGTAGTTCTTGTAAATTGTACGTAAGTAATTATGGTTGGGAAATGAAGAACAAATTAATTTCGGGCGAAACTTTCTGGGACAGCACGGAAGATAGTCTACCTATAATTTTATACATACATGTTTAAAATTGAAATGTCACACCTTCATCAAGAAATCAGAAACTTCAAGTGCTAGTAGTTTCAAATTATTCACAGAGATTTTTTTAGGACGTAGCAGCTACCTAAGACAGGATTTTGCGAAATTTGACCCTTTTTTCGTAGTCTGTTTAATATTTTGCAAGTATTTTCTGGGAGTTTCTCGGAAGGTCCAAAGCTTTCTATTAGCTACCTTTCCCCGTACTGCCGTACTATACTAAAGTGCCAGTCATATTTACATCAGTC
Source organism: Agrotis segetum (assembly GCA_036375495.1). Classification (NCBI taxonomy): domain Eukaryota; kingdom Metazoa; phylum Arthropoda; class Insecta; order Lepidoptera; family Noctuidae; genus Agrotis; species Agrotis segetum. Next base: position 1,106,380 of record JAQSVV010000004.1, on the reverse strand, counting down.
TTTATTCCTTGTTATTTCAGGTCTTGACTATTTTGTTATCAAGAATTTTTGGTTTCCAAGCAAATCGCACTATAAGGCTGCTTGTCCACAGGAGCGGAGCGAAGCTGCGGAGCGGAGAAACTAGAAAATATTAACCAGTTTGCACTAAATCTCCGCTCCTCTTCAGTTGTTCTATCTTATTGGTTAATATTTCTCCGTTTCTTCGCTTCGCAGCCTGGCTCCACTTCTGACAGGCAACCTTAACCAATCATTGCAAGAATTTGACAAAATAGAACCAGAAATAATAATATGGTTTCCATTATTAGTCAAAATAAATAACCTATTGGACAACTATCTATACACCTCTCCCGAACTACAGTAGAATGCTCTGTCCTCCACTTACAGCTCACCAGCCTTTTTCAGACACGTAAGTTAAAGACAAAAATAAAACCATATAAACCTACTGTATATCCAATGATTTTTTTGTGTTTGCTATTTTACACACAGAGGAAGGAATTCCTCGTGTGGGGCATTTTTTTAAAGGTTTTCTGGAAGGATGAAGTTAAAAAAAACATCGCTAACAGGGAAAAGACTATATTGCTGGCCATGGTGTTCTAAATAAATTCTATCTAGACCTATTACGTATATTGTGCGAACACGATAAGATCAGAGGTTTACTGTTCCTGCTAATTTTCCCTAAAAATTCAACCAATTAACTCAAACAGCTTTCACCTAATTGTGGAACGTTACAAGTATTTAAATGAGTACTAAACAAAATGACTAACCTGCATTTAAAGTTAGGCACTTTGAATTTACATTAAGGTTATTTCGCATCGAACCACACCGCGAAAAGATGTTATGGTGAGTTCAGACGGATCCAGAACAGAATGTTCACTGGTGTTCGTTTGTTAGAGCTAGGTGTGACGCCCAAGCAACGGTTATAATCATAGATAGACAGGGATATACATAAAATAGCATTAATAACAAAATCTATTCACAATAAAACTCTGCTCACCAAAAACTATTCAAAAAATAAACAGATCCACGTTATGTTCTTTATATTTTTTTGCCAAAGTCATGAATGATTCAAAATTGGAATAGTGAAAAAAGGTTGTGAATAAATTATAAAATTTATTGTCCATTACCACATTCAATTTTGGAACGCTTAGCACAGTAACAACACTGACAACCGAACATCGACGAACGTTGAGTACAATCGCCGAATATGATTCAACGGTCTTGTTCTCACTGAATCAGTCTGGACGCGCCATTACATCGTTACGCAGACAGTCTCCGATTTACTGCTCAGCTCAAACTTCAGCGGAAGTGTTCAATCTACGTAATTTTCCTCACCGCTTTTATGAAATAAAATTTGCATAGCTGTGTACTTGAAATGTTACTACTTTTTCTAACGTTTTGAAAGTGTAGTGTGTTATTATTATATACTGAGGGTAGCCTGTTAATAATGTTATGATCGCATACCCAATAGTAAAATAAAGGAGTCATTATCTAGCAAGTTCGTGTTTCACTACATGGTGACAGCGTTAAATTCGAATTACGCTTTCGGAAGTAATAAAAGGTTATTATCAACGTGGTTTTAGTGCGTTGTAGTGACAGGCAGTCCGTGTGAATATGGAACACGCGAGACCTCCGGCGGAACTAGTGTTAGAAGGTGGTCCGGCGAGCCGAGCCGACACGTGGCGGAAGTGGCTCAAACAGTTTCAAGTATTTCTAAAGGCTTCAGGAGTTTACAAAGAAGACAAAGGTGTACAAGCCAGTTTGCTTATTAACTTAATAGGCGCCGATGGATATGACATATATTCTACTTTCAAAATAAAGACGGAAGGACAGGATGAGGACATCGATGTATTAATTAAAAAATTCAATGAACATTTTGGCACTAAAAGTAACACAACGATGGCAAGATTCCGATTCTTTACGCGTAACCAGGCGGACGGCGAAAACATAGACGCTTACGTAACAGCATTAAGATTATTATGCCAAAACTGTGAGTTTGAGCACTTAGAAGATGGTTTAATACGCGATCGTATTGTTTGTGGAGTGATTGACACAGGTGTACGCGATAGATTACTCAGAACAGACGAGTTAACGTTGGAAAAAGCTGTTAAAATATGCCAAGCGAGCGAAGTGTCTAGCGAGGAGAACCGACATATAGAAAAAACGAAATCAAAGGAGCAAAGTGACGCAGTTGACGCGCTATCCAGTGCGCGTGCACCGAGACATGCTACGAGGACGGCAGCGGCAGCGGCGGCGGGGCGCGACGCGCGGGGCCGAGCGCGCGGGGTGCCTGCGGGCAGCGGCTCGACACGGCGCGACGAGCGCGCGTATCCCCGTGGCTCAGCGGCTGCAAGTACATCGGGTCGCAGATTCGATTCTGGTCAGAATCGAGACACGGGTTCAAAGTGTTGTAGTGCGTGTGGTGGCGACCACAGTGATGACGCGCGGTGTCCAGCGCGTTTTGCAAAGTGTTTTTGGTGTAACAATAAAGGACACTTTAAAAATATGTGTGTTTCTAGAGGAAAGCGTGTTCACGAAATACAGGAGAATAGTGATAGTGACGATGAGTTCTTTTATGTGTCAACCTTGGACCAAACTTTACAACATAAAGACAGTAAGTGGTTTGAACGATTAATTTTGGTAGAAAATGGATATGGAACGAGTGAATTGTTTAAACTTGATACAGGTTCGGACCTAAATGTTTTATCTCTAGTAACTTTTAAACGGTTAGGGTTTTCAATAGATGATATTAAACCGAGTAGCATAAGAGCACAGTCTTTTTGTGGAAATTATATTCAAATATTAGGTTCTCGTCAAATGTTATGGAAATATAAAAATAAAAACTACAGGTTAAATTTTGTTATATCAAATCACCGATGTCAAAGTGTGCTGGGAAAAAATACCTGTGAAGAATTAGGGTTAGTCAAAAGGGTTTATAGTGTCAAAATGGATGATTATAATGACTTATTTCATGGAATTGGCAAATTACCCGGTAAATATAAAATAATTTTGGAAAACAATGCAAGTCCTTCAGTTTGCCCTGTCAGGAGAATACCTTTAGGCATACGGGATAAACTAAAGGCGGAACTCGACAGCATGGAGCACATGGGGATTATTCGCAGGGTATCGCGTCCGACGGAGTGGGTGAATGCTATCGTGTTGCCAGCCAAGAAGGATGGTGGTTTGCGCGTGTGCCTCGACCCGCGGCCGCTGAACCGAGCGGTGCGCCGCGCACACTACACCCTACCTACGCTCACTGAGATTGCAGCTAAACTAACAGATGCAAAATATTTCAGTAAGCTTGATGCCAGATCCGGATTTTGGATGATTGAATTAGATGACGATAGCGCGGATCTATGTACATTTGGAACTCCATTTGGGAGATATCAGTTTTTACGATTGCCTTACGGTATCAACTGTGCGAGTGAGGTATTTCACAGTAAAGTACGACAGTTATTAGAGGATCTCGATGGGGTAGACTCATTTGTTGATGACATAATCATTTGGGGCAGAACTAGGGAAGAACACGACGACAGATTAAAAAAACTTCTAGATAGGGCTCGGGAAATAGGAATTAAATTTAATAAGGAGAAGTGTGAGTTTTGTGTTCAACAGGTTACGTACCTGGGTCATATTTTTAGTAGGAAAGGTATGCAGATTGACACAGACAAGATAAAAGCAATCATGGATATGCCAGCACCAAAGGATAGGTCATCTTTAGAGCGATTTCTCGGCATGATTAACTACTTATCAAAGTTCATTCCAAATTATTCGCATATAGCGGGCCCCCTCAGAAATTTGCTCAAAAAAGGCAATGAATGGGTGTGGGACAGTGTACATGAGACTGCGGTTCACAAATTGAAGCAGGCGGTGTGCAGCGCGCCAGTGCTTGCGTTGTACTCGAGCGACCGGCCGGTCGTGATCACAGTGGATGCAAGCTCCACGGCTATAGGCGCCGCGTTATTACAGGACGGTCGCCCGGTTGAGTTTTCTTCCCTCACGATGACTGAAACTCAAAAACGCTACGCGCAAATTGAAAAAGAAATGCTGGCGATCGTATTTGCGATGGAAAAGTACCATCAATATGTGTACGGAAAAAAAGATGTGGTCGTGGAAACAGACCACAAGCCTCTGGAGGCTTTATTTAAAAAAGGATTGGATGCGGTTCCAGTTCGATTGCAGAGAATGATGTTGCGCGTGCAGCGCTATGACTTCACGGTGGTATACAAACCTGGAAAATTTATGTACGTTGCTGATACACTATCGAGGGCTGCCCTACCGGAACTAATGCATGACAAAGTGACATGTGAGGTGGAGGATCAGGCCTGTTTCCTCATAGCAAACGTACCGTTTAGTGACAGTAAACTCAAAATGGTTAGAGAGGTCACGCAAAGAGATCAAGAATGTAAACTTATAAAATATTATATTCTAAATGGTTGGCCGAGATATAAAAAGGATTTGAATGAATTGTTAAAGATACATTGGGCATATAAAGAAGAATTTCAGCTAGTAGGCGGGGTGATCTTCAAGAACCACTTAGTATACATACCACGTGAACTGAGAGGTGAAATGATATCGCGCGTCCACGAAGGGCACCTAGGAATCGACCGATGCAAGCGTCGTGCGCGTGATGTTATGTTTTGGAACGGCATGTCACGTGACGTGGAGCAGGCAGTGCGCGCCTGCGCCACCTACGCGGAGCACGCTGCGCGGAATGTGAAGGAGCCTATGATACCGCATGCGATTCCGGATTCTCCTTGGAGAAAGATTGGCGCTGATTTATTCTTTTGTGACCGAAAGAATTTCTTAATTATTGTGGATTATTTTTCGAATTTTATCGAGATAAGCGCCTTATCAAATATTGGATCGAGAGTTGTGATTGCTGCAATGAAAGATCAGTTTGCAAGACATGGGATTCCGATGGAACTAATTACAGACAATGGGCCAGCCTTTAGTTCCAGGGAATTCAGAAAATTTACAAGGGATTGGTGTTTCACACATACAACATCATCGCCTAATTACGCACAGTCTAACGGATTGAGTGAGAGGGCTGTAAGGACAGTCAAAGCAATAATCAAAAAATCAATAAGTACCGGTACGGATTATTATTTAGGGCTGTTAAACTTTAGGACAACACCAAGGGATGGAATTAGTGCACCGTCGCAATTACTGATGGGTCGAAGACTAAATACTCGTTTACCAGTACATACAGAACGATTACGACCTGAACGTAATAATCATATTGATTTTAAAAACATAATTAGAAAACGTGTCCTGTCGAAAAATTATTATGATAAACATTCCCGAGATTTGCCTGCGTTAAAGCCCGGAGAAAATGTTATCGTAACAGATGTTGCAGATAAGCGTCGGCGGCATATGCAAGTGCAGGCGCCAGCGCCGCAGCCACGTTCATATTTTCTCACTGATTGCGGTGGTCGGAGGTACCGCCGCAACAGACGGCACATCATGAAGGGTGCGAGCTCAGGGGGTACCGCAGCACATTCTGCTTCCACGCAAGGGAAGGAGGATAGTGGCAGCGATGAAAATGAGCGCATGAGCACGTACAGTGATGCGGAGGAAAGTATGCACGAGGGGCTGAGCGATAATGATGGGATAGGGACTAGGTCGGCTAGCTCTTCTCCGGATCCAGTAGTGCAGCATACCCGAGCTGCTTCCCGACGGGCACGTGAAAAACTTGCAATGTTTTTTAAAAAATAATGATGATAATATAGATTAGGTTTAAGTTTATTAAATCTTTAAAATTGTTAAATTATAAGATAATACTATAATTGTTAAGAATTGACTTAGTTACGGATAAGATATTGTGCCTGTACTCTGTTATAAGTAGTACTTACCTTAATTGAAATTGGTGGTGGGAAATTTATTTTTGTTTACTATTTTTTCATAAAAGGGGAAGATGTAGTGTGTTATTATTATATACTGAGGGTAGCCTGTTAATAATGTTATGATCGCATACCCAATAGTAAAATAAAGGAGTCAATAAAGAACCTTGTGTGTTGTTGAATGTGTGTACCTTTATGTATTACTAGCTGTTGCCAGCGCGGCTTCACCCGCTAAAACTCGAAAATTATCCCACAGGAACATTAAATCGGGATAAAAACTCTCCTATGTGTTATTCCAGGTTATAAACTATCTGTTTACCAAGTTTTAGCCAAATCCGTTCAGTAGTTTTTACGTGAAAGAGTAACAAACATACCTACATACACATACATACATCCTTTCGCATTTTTTATAATATTAGTAGGACTTGCTGTTCCCCGCAGTTTCAACTGCTGCTGCTCCTATTGCTCGTAGCGTGATGTTATATAGCCTATAGCTTTTCTCGATTTATGGACTAGACAACTTAAACTATTTTTTTCCAATTCGAACCAGTACTTCCTGACATAAGCACGTTAAACCAAACAAACAAAATATCAGTATATACAATATTAGTAGGTATTATAGATTTCGTGTTATATTATTATACTTAGTTTTTTTTAAATTAAGTTGTTATTACAATTATTTAATTTTTTTTTTCATCTTTTCAAAAACGGTAACTAAATCATGTCTGTTACATAGGAACCAATTAGATATTGATTTAATTCGGCTTTTTAGTATTTATTGATAACCCGGCAACAGAAATACATCGTTTGTGAAAATGTCAACCCTCAAACTAATTACAAAAGGTTCATGAGATATGTCTGACTGGCCTGTTGGTTAGTGACCCTGACTGGTATGCCGGAGGTCGTGGGTTCGATTCCCACCCAGGACAAATGTTTGTGTGATGAGCACGATCATTTTTTCTGTGTCTGGGTGTAATTTATCTATAATATGTATGTATTTAGAAATATTTAAGTATGTTTATCAGTTGTCTAGTACCCATAACACAAGCTCTGCTTAGCTTGGGACTAGATGGCGTTGTGTGATAGTTGTGGAATATTATTATTATTATTATATTATATGCCTGGTGACAGACGGACAGCAGAGTCTTTAATTAGGGTCCCGTTTTACCTTTTGGATACGAAATCCTAAAAACATACGAGTATTTCAATATATTTCATTTCATTTTTCTAACAAACTCATTTTGCCTATTTCTAGTCAAAATATTTTGGAAAAAAGTGGCCCTAATCCTACACCGTTCGTAACAAAAGCTATCCACAAAAATGAACAGCCACGTTATTTAGGACACGCGAATATAAATTGAATATCTGTTAAATGGGACCGCCATTTACATAATATTTATGACTCATTTTAAACTTAATAACTGTGTCAAAATAATATTAAAGTTATCGTGGTAACTCTCAACTTTCAACGCACTTCAGCGTGCAATAACAACTGCTTGTGATTGTTTCCCATTTCTTCACAAATCATACCGATTATAGGACATTAGTATCTATTTGACGTAGGGTCCAGATATGACAACGCGGACCCCCATACATATACTGGCGGACCCCCAGGGGTCCGCGGACCACAGGTTGGAAAACACTGATTTAAAGCAACCTCTTCAAATAAATGGATTAAGTTGTAGACAAGTTTTCATATCATCATATCACACGTCCAACACCACGTATCACAGTATCTAATAACAATTAAGCTCAATCACACTTTCAATTATTCATATCGAAGTCTTTGCCAGGGGTTGGTCGGTAGAAGGTCGACGGTAATCAATTTAAGGGCCCCCCGTCCCCAGGAACCGACGAAGTTTCGTCACGTGCCTGAGCGATCGTCGCTAACTATGGCGCCAAATTGTCTTGTCGACTGCTTGCTCGTTAGTGTTTTAAGCCGGAACTACTAATTGAATACGTTCCGTTTAGACGCACGAGTTGGGAGTTGTATGAACATGCGTTCTAAAGCAAGCATGGGGCCAATGATCTGGAGAAATGTTTTTTTTTTGCAAAATCTTTTTCTCTGCTTGTATAAAACCAAGCCATCATTACTGAAACGGGAGCTTCATAGTTTACCGACTACAGAAAAGCGCATCGTTATAAAGACGAGCTTAAACTGAAACTTTCACACTACCAGTCCGTGATACGTTTTAACTAGCGTTCGTTAGAAAGTCAGGCAGCATGTTTACTACTCAATTACTTCTCAAAGCAACGAGTGTCGATGAAACTTTGCTCAGGAACTTTGCGAAAAACGGTACTTGCACGCCTTCGCTGCACTTCTTCCGGAGTTCAACTACCCTGTTGGAAATACCTTAGAAAATTACCTACAACCCCCTACCCCTGCCCCTGGGATACAGAGTGAAGAATCACTCTGTATCCCATTCCCTCATTTGTTACTCAATCACCCGCGGAATAACGGTAAATAACGAAGTGCAACGTCGGTGAAGCTTAGTTTAAACCCTCTTTTTTGAACGAGTCGAAAAACACTGGGAAAACTTTTTAATGAGAAACAAACAACACAGAATTATTTGACGATATTTTCCTGTTGTGAAGATGTACTGGGTAAACAGATTTAATTAGCTAAATATTGATTGTTGTTTGTTGATTGTTGGTGTCTTAAATATTGTTTATTCGTGTTATTTTGAAACCTGTGGAGGTGTATCATGAGTATTTCATTCGTTTCGCGTCAAACTTACTGTGATCTTATTTAACAAAACCATTGTTACACTTCTATCCCCGAACATCACCATCATCATTCAACTCCTTAGGGGTCGGCACAGTATAATGACGTCAGTGCTGGCGCCGAAAACTGACGCATACTATTTACTCGTATACGCAGTCAGTATGTCGTCAGTAGGTACTGTACTGACTTGAAATCAATTTACACTATGGCAGTGCCGGGTCAGCACTGACTCGTCAGTGGACTGACGTCAGTTACTGACTCAATGTAAATCTGCCATAACTTCTTTCATATACTTACCTATAAATCGTTATCTCAGCAAGTAGCAATCATGCCACTCAATCCATACATCAATCTTTTGGACACATTACCAGCAGTCAGGGTTGAGGAGTTTTTCGAAGGTTAGTAACTTTTATTACATTTTAGTCTTACTTAAATTATACTTAAATGCGAAAGTTTGTGAGGATGTACCTGAATAAACACATATAGGATCCTCATCATGTAGCGGGGAAAGACGCTGGCAACAGCTAGTAATGTATAACCTGTTGTTAATTTTGTTTTAAGCCAATGAATTATATATAGGTATATCTTCTTATTTTCCTTGTTTCATACATAAAGTTAAAAGCGCAACAAGATTAATTTGGCAACAAATTGCTTGTTTATTTTCAGATTGAAACCTGAAATTTTTCATCTTGTTCAAGCTCCAAAATTCGTTTACCGAGTACAAAAACAACAACGAAATTTTTCACGTGGACTTTTAAAATTGTCACGTTTCTAGAACATACGTGTTAATTAAAATATACGGACATGTGTGTCAAGTTTGCCGTACCTAGGGATACCATTTCAAAATTTGAAAGGTCCTGACAAAAATGTGGGGGCCTTTTGTATGTACATAATAATTATGTATGTAAGTTTCTATGTTTGTAAACTTCCCCACGATACAGGAGAAATACCAAGTGTGGATTAAGTCATAAAAAAAAAACATTTTTCTTCCTGTTATACGATTCTAAAAAGAAATACCACTTTCTGAATAGAAAATCCGGACAAATTACGAAACCGTACAAAGTCCTAACAGTGAGCTAGGAAGCAGGACATGTCCGGACACATCTAGACGGATGGTAAACCTAACATCTTCTACATATTCATAGGCATATGTCAGTTAAACTAACATCTACGTCGGTCTCAACATGGCGTATGTTTGAGAGATTATCATAACCAAACTGTGTCAAAGATACTTGTAAGCTCCACTTTGTAGACATAAATGCTTCTGTAAACTGTACTAGGGCTTCAGGAACCATGTCTTAATATTGCCTAAATACTCGATGTTATCTCCATACTAAAAATATTCCCACTGCTGGGACACAGGCCTCCTCTCAATGGGAGAGATTGGGCCATAAGCAATAATCCACCACGCGAGCTCAGTGCGAGTTGGTGGATGTCACAAGTCTTCGAATTTTTGGGTCTGGGACATGCCGGTTTCTCACGATGTTTCCTTCACCGTTTTGAGAGAGATGATGAAATAAACTACACTAGTAGTGCACCTATCTGAATTCAAACTCACGACCTACAATTTATTTTCAATTTGGAGCTAAATTGATTTTTAGATAGACTCACGGCTCTGTTCCTTCGATTGCCCTCATAAGTTCCAGGGCTACGTCATTTTGGTTCTAGCATATACATACGAAAAATTCTGAATTAAAAAAAAACTTAGTTTTTGCCCCTCTTTGGAGATTCTTCTCATCGATCTGCTGTAAATGTTTCTATATATTATATAGTTTTCTCTGTGGTACCTTTTCAGGACCACAGACCACAACAAAGCATTATATTCAATTGTTTTAAATAAGTTACACAATCAAAACCAAAAATCATTGAATTACCTATTTAGCAAAATCTCAACATTAAACTGCTCTTTCACATACATTACAAATTAAATATTCCTGTTAACTTACTTCATAAATCTCTTTATGCTATCAAAGTTAATTGAAGCCGAAATGGCGGTGGGTGCGCTTATCTCAAATAATAACTTAATTTGTATCTACTTTGAATTCAAATGCAGTAAAGATATGAAAACTCAAATAATCTTACGCATTAATATTTGCATTTAACTTTTCGAATTAATTTAATTTATTCTCTTAAAGTTATTAATGGCATTTAATGTACAGACGCCAGCACATCAAGCTACCACAATCTGTCAGATTTCTTTAATAGAATTTCAACCTTATCACAAGGGTAGAAGGTTAATGTTTGATTGGTAAAATCTGACAGATTCGGGTAGGTTGACCTGCTGGCGTCTGTACAAAAGGGCAAAAACAACATAAAGTTTTAATCCGCCAGGTTTTCACCTTTTAACCAACATATTGTTGAATTTAACTTTGTTATCGCGAACATAAAATATTGATATCCGCCGATCAATGTGTGCAGTTTTATCGTATATCATTTTAACGAATATTTACTTGTTACTCTCATGGGAATACGACTCAAATTTTATTATCGACCCAATAAATATACAGAGGATTTACATTGTCAAAATATATCCAATTTATATACTCACGGGATAAGGAAATATAAGTCGTGTACATTTAACATTTCCATTTGTTAAGAATTTTAAATGCTTCAGTTACAGGCTTAGCTCTCATATTTTTTTTGTATAGAAAGTTGAAACCAACAAACAAAATAAATAAAAATTGCAACCATTTTGTTATTCAGAAATCGAATAAACGACTACAATGGACCCGAGTGTATCCCGTATAAACATCACGAACGTAGACCAAACAGTATAAAGTTCACATTTAAATAATGGTGACAAATCGACGAACTTTTTCGAAAAAGATCTAAACAAAGTGAGAAAGAATGAACAAAAGAATGTCATTTGTCAAATGGGGCGAGTTTCATCCTCTATTGAAAATGGATCACACATTTACTGACCTGAACTATTCTGTGAAAGCTCTATTCAACTGAGTACAGCCTGGTACGTAAAATATATCGTGTCATTAATACATTGAGTTAATGGATATGGATGCCCCCACAGCTAGCAACTAGGGTACAAAGTTCTAAATGCTTTTTGAGGTTAGAAATAGGCCTTTTTGCAGCGATTAACTTATGGTTCTGAACTGTGTTGCTATAACCGAATCACGATCTTTGTTTATACTCTTTGGGATAATAAAAATGATGACAAAGTTCGCTCCCCAAAACAGTTTGATCTTCAACCCCTAAAGATGAAAGTGTCCAGAACCATAAAGCGCTAATTTGCGATTCACCCCGCGCAAGCCAACACTAGAAAGCAACCGTGAATATTTGCAATTAGATTACCTACAGCGAGTGTGCGACTGCGAGATTTAAATTACCAGACATACGCGACGACATTACCACTAGCAGACCTACGTGTGAATGCATAAGAGTGATGCAGCTGCTGCAAAGGTTATGTTAAAGCGCTTTATGTATGCATTGCGCTGGGGAAAGCGACGACAAAGTCTGAATATCCTCGAGAATGGTTCGCTAGTAGGTAAATCTCATGGAGGAGAAGAAGATTCGTTAACGAGAACTAGTATCAAGGTCTAACTGAGCCAGAAGGGTCTATAGAAGTTTAGTCAGAGCCATCAAAATCTATTCTCAGATTTACAACTAACTTGCACAAGCACGTGCCTAACTGAAGGATAACTTTCAAGCGACAACTCTGTGTTGTAACACAACTTATGTTCCGGACTCTGAATTTCTGCGACAAATATATACTTTACTGTTGTATATTCTAAACTTAAATTATTAAATAAAGAATTTAAAAAAGAAGAAGATATCTTATTGGATCAACAGATACAAAAAAGATTTCGAGTCTTCAAAGTGATCGCAAACTTTTTTGAAGTGTGTAGGTTTTGAAGTAGGTAGGAGAAGAAAGAGGACAGGAAACAGATTATTGCTCTGGAGGAAAGATTGGATTATTTGGAAAGGAAAAGCTGTTCGTCAATAGTTGAGATCCGAAGTGTACCTAAACTGATCTCCGACCAGAATAAATTTGAAACTAAAGAGGACCTTAGCAATTTTATCTCTAAGTTGGGCAAGATAGTGGATGCTGAGCTCAAGGATACTGACATCAAAGACATTTTCAGATTAAAGCCACATGAAAAATCGAATAGCACAGGGACTATCATTGCGGAATTTTCTACAGTACTTGGGAAGGAAAGAGTTTTAACAGCTATAAAAAAATTCAACAAGGATAAACAACTAAATGACAAGCTACATACGGAACATCTTAGCTTGAAGGGAGAGAGGAAGCCCATCTATGTATCTGAGAGTGTCACAAAAAAGACTGCCAAACTATTCGCTAAAGTCCGTGATTTTGCTAGGACAAATGGCTACACATGCTGGATTTTTCGTGGAACAATTTTTCTACGACTCAATGATAACAAACGTGTGCAGATCAAAGCAGAGCACGATCTCGCTTGCATTCAAAATAAACCATAACTTTCAACATTTTTACCTTTTTAATATTTTGTTTTATATTTTTTTTCTTATAACGTTGTTTTGTATAGTTCTAACTATTTTATTAACTTTAAAAAAAGACTGTATCAGTATTGAATGTACACTCACCTGTAAAAAACAAAAGAATACACATCTTTTAATCACATCCATCAATCACTCAAGACCACACTTCCTCAATAATCACACTCTTAAAATATATGTCCAATCAACTGAAAACACACATAAAACAAACACAAATACACTAACACGCTACACACATCATTATAAACAATGGTCAGCAAGAACTAGTATAACTTATTATTTTAAAAATGGCTGTCACATGTGAGTCATTAAAAACACTACAAGAAATTGACAACATACAGATTGCCAAATCTATCACATGTGACTGTATAGATCTTGTGAAACATACAACCATACATAAAAATGATTTTACTATAATTTCCCAGAATATTAGAGGCATTTGCTGCAATTTTGATGACTTTTTACTTACATTATCTTTTCTTAAATTTGAAACAGACACTATTGTTTTAACGGAATGCCAACTAAATCTAAACAAACCTATTCCACAACTTGATAATTACAACTGCTATTATACCACAAACCTTTCAAACAAACATGATGGAGTCGTTGTATATGTGAAGAAAAGTTTAAAACATAAAGTTACTGAAATTAAGCTTATTCATGCAAGTTGTCTCCAAATCGAGGTACTAAATAACATTGTTGTCGGTGTATATAGATCCCCTGCAAATTTAAGCGCAGATAATTTTATTGACTCTTTAAGCTCACATTTGGAATCACTCAACATACAAAAAAGAAACATTGTCATCACAGGGGACATAAATATTAACTTGAGACCCAGCGAAAATGAACAATACTACCACCACAAAAATAGAGTAAATTACCTGACTATGTTATCGTCGTACGGAATTCTGGCAGGGCATACACTACCCACTAGAGAAATGAATTGTCTTGATCATTTCATGCTTAAAATTAACCCGAAACAAAATTCTGCATTTATAGCTATTTTACGCACTACCACTTCAGACCACTATACCACATTTCTTTCTTTGGCAAAAACAAAAGTCAAAATTGTTCCAGATAAAATTAAAACAACTGTAGATTATGACAGTGCTCTCCTATACTTGCAGAATAAAAACTTAGCTGAACTTCTATTTATTGATGATCCAAGTGTGGTTATAAACTCTTTGATTGAAAAAATAACTGAATCTTTGACGGTTAGTACACGCACTATTGCCATACCAAGTAGTAAACGTTTATTAAAACCTTGGATTAGTCAGGGTATTCTGAGATGTATTCGGAATCGTAATGCGCTACAGGAAAAGGCGCGGAATGATCCTCACAATGAAATTGCCAAGATGACGTATACGCGTTATAGAAATTATTGCAATAATTTAATTAAAAAGTTAAAAAGAAAATATAATAGGGAACAAATTACTAACGCTTTAACTAACAATAAACTTCTCTGGAAAAATATTAAAAACATCACTTACACGAATAAAACAAGAACAGAGAACTTAGAATTGCTGCAGGTTAAATCATCTCCCATAGAATCCGCTAACCACATAAATAAATATTTTGCAAGTATAGGCAGACATCTGGCCCAGAACATAGCAGCTGGTACAAATTTATATGATAAACCCATATATAAACCACCATCACACACTAGTTCAATGGTTCTTTTAGATACTGATCAATCCGAAGTTTGCACTACGCTCATGAATCTAAGATCTGACAGTGCCCCTGGATGGGACAACATACCCACTTGTTTCTTGAAACTTGCTAAAAATGAAATCGTTCCTGTTATCACGCACCTTGCCAATCTATGCTTTCATAAAGGTGCTTTTCCAGCCCCTTTAAAAAAATCTATTATTACACCGGTGTATAAGGGTGGTGATAGAAACGATGTTAGCAATTATCGACCTATTTCCGTTCTAACTGCCATTTCAAAAATTATAGAAAAATTGATAAATACTCGCCTTTTGAAGTATCTAAGTAGATTTAATATCCTGTCACCTTTTCAATTTGGATTTAGGCAAAAGAAGTCAACTGAAGATGCTGTTATAGCACTAAGTTCTTTGGTAACAGAGCAACTTGACAAAGGAAATAAATGTTTGGCTGCCTTTCTTGATCTAAGAAAAGCCTTTGACACCGTGTCTACTCCCATTCTTTTACGCAAACTTGAAACTATTGGAATTCGTGGAATGCCTCTGGCACTTTTTAGGGACTATCTCTCTGGTAGAACACAAAAAGTGAAACTGGGTCATATCGTTGGTGAGGACGCAGATGTATCATACGGCGTACCACAAGGAAGTGTACTAGGACCTACGTTATTTTTAATTTATATAAATGATCTTTGCAACATGAAGATTACTAATGCCAAAGTATACTCTTACGCCGACGATACAGCTGTCGTCTTCTCAGGGAAAACATGGGATGATGTTAAAAATAGTGCTGAAGAAGGGCTAGCTCTCGTTGCTACCTGGTTAAAAAATAATCTGCTCACCCTGAACACAAGCAAAACCACATACATTTGTTTTAAAATTTATAATACTCAATCACAATCAGATAAAGAATTTAATTTAAGAATACACACGTGCGATATTACTGCGGATGGGACTTGCAACAATTGCCCTACTATACAGCAAGTTACTCGAACTAAATATCTGGGAGTGATAATTGACCAGCGCCTTTCTTGGTATCCTCAACTGGACCAAGTCATGAATAGACTTCGAAAATTCATCTGGATATTCAAAGAGCTAAGATATGTTGTACCTAGGAGAATAAACAAAAATAATAGCAATAAAAGAAATCTGTTAAATGAAATTTATTTATCTTTGGTCCAGTCTGTTTTAGTATATTGCATAACTGTATGGGGTGGAGCAGCGAAATCTAGTTTCTTAGAGTTAGAACGCGCTCAAAGAGCGATACTTAAAGTGATGTACTTCAAAAAAAGAATATTCTCCACTGAAAAGCTTTATAATTTATGTAATCTGCTATCAGTGAGAAAATTGTACATCCTTCTAATCATCCTCAAAATGCACAAGGCGACACCATATGATCCCAAAATGCGAATGAAGAGAAAGAAACATTGCATAGCTAACGTTCCCAGGACTAAAACAGAATTTGCCAGCAGACAATATAAAAAACGCTCAGCCTTTTTATATAATAAAATAAATAAAAATATATATATCTATGATAAAAACCTAATTGAATGCAAAAAAGAACTTATAGCATGGCTCCATAGTTTAAATTATGATGATACAGAGCTACTTTTGAAACGTGTTACTTAACATTTACTAAAAACATTTTCAGTTAAGAGTATAACACACACACACGCCTACACACACACACACACACGCTCATATACACACACACACACACACACACACACACACTCTTTTGTTAATTACATATTGTATAATTACATTGTAAGGGAATGAGCGGAGTCTTCAACTACAGGCATTCCTATGCCTAAATGGAGACTCCTCGATATGTATAATGTAAGCCAAATTTATATGAAATAAACTTATTTTATTATTTTTTATTTTTTATTTTATAGGTAGCTCGCGCCTTTTCCTTATTTTCTGTGTCTAAAACATACATTTCTAAAAAAAAGGGATTTCAGTGCCAAAATATTTCTTTTCTTTCCTTGAATATTCCATCGAGATAACTTGATAAAAAGCAATATATGGTGTCAGCTCGCGACGTGTTGCTGCGCAAATATGTGAGACCATAGATGTGAATTATAGATGAACCCTCAACGCCACTCGCACTATAAATTGTCTACACTGAAATGAGAGGAGACGCACATCTCTTATCAAAGAAAAGACACAATGTGTAATATGAGTGAGGGACACAATAAGGGAACAGTGTATGAGTATAAGACAGGGACGCGGGGTATGATGGGAAATCACACTCTTAAGGCAAACTAAACACAATACTAACGTAGCGGAAACGCCAACAGGATGCCATTTGTTAACAGCCTCTTGCAAATGACGTCCTGATGGCGCTTGCGCTACGTTAGTATGCTTAAACAGTGTATGTCCCCATTATACGAGTACCTCGCGTCCCCGTCTTATACACTGTTCCTTTGTACACACACACATACATACACTACATACCATGAAATCACGCCTGTGATCCTTGATGGGAAAGGTTTATACGTGGTTCGTTAAAAACGGCAAGCTTTATAGAAATCTAGTTGTTAGTTTTTAGTGAAGTTTACAGTAGATACTTATTTGCCTAACAGACTCATTCGCCAGTGATGTTCAAGGTGATGTTTATAAAAAGGGTAAGCATATTGCCGCTAACGGAGCACAAATCTATGGTCTCTTTACTTCTTTTCACTGTTCGTGATCAAGGAAAGCAGCCAAGGGACCTTCCTCGGCAGTTTCGTTTCGCCTGCGATTATTGCAGTATTCAAATAAAGAAAGAAACATTTGAAATATCCTCAGGAATTATTGATAAAGTTGAAAAGAAAATTGAAACTTGTATATTTTATGTACTGACGCATTACGGCGAATCTATGATCTAAATAGGTTGTTGTTCTATGTATAGCAGCACTTATTCGCGAAATACTGAACTCGAGTTACTGCAATCTTAAACATACCTAATAGGCACAACACCTACAAGTACCTGAAGTATTACCTACTGAGACAAACTCGTAACTTTCCCTCTAAACACGAGTGTGTTGCACACACCATTGAATCAGTTTAAGTATTCAGCGTGCAGCGCGATGTTGAATGCGGTTTTGAATTCGTGACAATTTATGGAACGTGTGATGATTGGTGTTAACCATACATTATAAATTAATTAACTAACCATTTAAGTGTTAGGTTTTGGTTATTTTATTATCATCAAAAATTGTGGTTATTTCATTAGGATATATATCTAACCGAAAGAGCGGTTAACATTGGCTACACTGCACTGCACGCAACGCATTTAACATCTTCACATAGTTTAAAACAAAGTCGCTTAATATACAACGTGTAACTCCAATAGCGCAAAACCTCTCGTGGACTTTTGGAAATTCGCTGTTGATTTTAGTCAGTACAAGTCTGACAGTCACGTTCCGCCTTGAAAGGGAGGACTCATTTGATGATTTAACGACGGTAAAAAAAAACCCTTTATCAAAAGTTATCTTTAGAAAACTAAATAGGAACCCACATTTTACTAACCCTCTACGTAACTCTTTAAAAATGTATGCGTGTTGTGTTGCCAACATAATCAGAAAAAAAAATAGTTCAACCCTTTCAGACAAGTGCGCAAATTTACCTACATTAGACAACAGTACCTAGCTGAATAAATAATAAGCCTCTTTAACATCCATTAGAGCAGGTGATAAAATAGCCAGGGAAATAGCCAAATAGCCAGGCGAGGATGAGGGTAAGACAGCCGGCTATTTGTCGCAAGAGCTGCCTTTACTAATATAGTTAATTCTCAAATAGAGGCAACATGTGTACTGGTGTAGGCTGTACAGTGTCGCTATTCGATAGTAATTGGACGTGGGAAATGGTTCCGTACTTTCGATATATTGCCTGTATTGGTGGATGTCTGGTTTACGTGTTTTAGGAAGGGTTTTGGTAGTTCTTGGAGCTGATGGTGGAATGTATTAAAAGTTGACCAAAGTATTGATATGAGTAATCCTAAATTAACATCCTAATTGACAGTTAAAAAATGCTACAGTGATTTTATTTGTTAATCTTCTAAATATACTTAAAGTGCAAACCCGGCGAACTCTGTTTCGCCACCGATCTTTGCTATAAACCTCACGGAGCCCGAGACCTTTCCAACGGATGCAAAACCGTGGGAATCGGTTCGTGCGTTCTGGAGTTATCGTCTGGAAGGAAAACCTGACTTATTTTTATATATAGTAGATAACTCAAGGGTGACTGACTGACAGTGATCTATCAACGCACAGCCCAAACCACTTGTCGAATTTGGCATGCAGGTAGATGTTATGGCGTAGGCATCCGCTAAGAAAGGATTGTGAATTGATCAATTTTACCCCAAAGGAGAATAGGGGATGAAAGTATTTATGAAACTTGAACACTCGAACATAGTCGCGGGCACAGCTAGTCAACATGTAAAGTAAATCACGATGATAATTTTAATGAACAAACACTACAGAAATAAAAGGAATCGTAGAGAAGTAGCCAACAAGTTTGTGTGTTGTTTTTTTTATACATAAAGGGAGGATTAGGATTAAATTTCGTAAGAAACCTCTTATTAAGCCATCTGATTTAATTCAAACTTTGGTTTTGCAGAAATATTATAAAACTTACCCTAAATCAATAAGTTCGTTTAAACTATGTAGCTTACGTCTTCGTCAACTATATAAACCACGCGAACACAATTCGTCCCGAGATAAAACGTTTTATACATGTTAATCCAGGTTATACACTACCATCTAAATCGGTCTAGTAGTTTTTCGCCACAAACTTTCGCATTTTTATGTAAATAGAACTTCCTGAGAAACCAACCATGATTCAAAAACAAACTAATATTCCACTTAAAACTGTTGTTTTCCGAAACCTCTTTTGTTTATAAAAATAAATTCCGCTTACAAAAAAAAGTTAGGAATACTTGTAAATCTTCCCCGCAATATTGGTAAGTACGCCTCTCACTATTGCCTCATAAATTCCTTTCTATTTACTCGACACAGGCAGATATGCGTGAACATTCGATATTTTGGGCTCGCACAAAATGAGCCTGTACTTACCTCGAATATTATCTTCTGTTGCTAACCCGCTCTCCTTGGTAACAAAAATATCTGTCTTTTTTGCTAGCGAGCGATCATTTTTCTTGTTTGAATTAACACTATGTGTATTTATCTATATTCTATACTAATATTAGATAACATCAACCATGTAAACCCAAATCAGAGGGTATGTCAGAGGTGTAATTGTTGTAATTCACTAAGGGAATAAATCTATATGTCACGGACATAATAAAGCTCGAGCGTAAGTGAAGATTCTGGGAATAAACTCCAGAGCCCAGCGAGGCAGTTCAGACCAAGCTCATCCGGAGCCTCCGGATGAGCTTGGTCTGAACTGCCTCGCTGGGCTCTGTCCGGAGGAAACCTTTAGGAGTCTATGTAGAAAGAAAGAAAAAAAAACCGGCCAAGTGCGTGTCGGGCCACGCACAGTGTAGGGTTCCGTAGTTGCCCATTAAAATACTTATGCGAACTAACTAAACTGATTAACTGAATTTAATTTTAAAAAGAAGAATTTTCAAAATCGGTCCAGGAGTCTTTGAGAAATCGGAGAAAATACATAAGAATAAAGATTACGACGAATTTAGAACCTCCTCCTTTTTTTGAATTTAGTTAAAAATAGTTGACGATAAAAACCTACCTATCCCCAAAAAACATACCTATAAAAGCTGTAAAAATAAAGTTGACAAACTTACATTTGCAGTTGTCTCCGATACATTTTGTTTAGAAAATATGATGTCCAAGTACATTTTATAAGTTGGTCGACTATTACTCGTAAAGTTGTAAAGCCTACTTCGTCGTGATAATTTTCTTTTAAACTTCGTTATATATACTACTATTGTGAATTTTTTCACACCCCCAAACATAACCGTTTAGCTGGTAGAGGGGGGGACACTCGAATCGAGCAAAATTTAGCACTTTAAAGCTTAATATTTCACAAACGAATTTTTTTATAAAAAAATTGTTAATGGTAACTATCATTATTTTTTAAAGACCTATTTAATGATACCCCACACTAAGGGGTACGCGAGAAAAAAAAAACCTCACTTTACGTGTAAGTACTGGAGGTACCCTAAAAAAAAATATTTTAGGAGATTTTATTTTACCACTTTTTTGGCACAACAAATCCGTATATTTACACCAAATTACAGCTCTCTAGTACTGTGCGTCTCTGAGCTAAACTGCGGACAGACGGACGGACGGACGGACGGACGGACGGACGGACGGACGGACGGACGGACGGACATGGCGAAACTATAAGGGTTCCTTGTTGACTACGGAACCCTAAAAAACGTGTGGCACTCGGGGACGACTGCCGCGGTAAAGCATTGCATTATTTTCAATTTATGCATTTTTTTTTAGGCATGGTCAGCCACATCAATCACGTGAAACGTCAAGAAAAACAAAAACCGTGCTGCAGTCTGCCGATCTGAAACGACGACGTTAGACGATGCGGGGAGTACGGTTTATTTTCGTTATGAAATTTCCTGAATTGGTCGCCGCGCTCAGAGCCTGCGATAAATGCTATGCAATAGCTAAAAAGTGTATTGGCAGTTGTCACACGTAGCAGCACTTATTGCAACCACGAGACTAATGCAGCAGTCAGTTACCTGATTACGAAGAGTCGAAAGGGATGAGCTACCATGTCAATGATGTACGACGTAATATACATTGTAATAACTGTATAAGGAAAATGTCTGTTGTCATAAACAAGCTTATTAATCAGTAAACGGTCGATGTTGATAATATTACCATCCATCAGACTTTGTCTCAATCACCTTTGACCAGGACTAGAGTAAAGAGCAAGATGATGTCAAAAAATGGGTGAACAAAACGATGTCAAATACAAAAATGGGTGAACAAAACGATGACAAATACAAAAATGGGTGAACAAAACGATGTCAAATACAAAAATGGGTGAACAAAACGATGACAAATACAAAAATGGGTGAACAAAACAATCCCAAATACAAAAATGGGTGACCAAAACGTAGACAAATAAAAAAAAAGTTTGAAAAAGATTTGCTGTAAATGATCTACGTTTTAGTAGGTACAACCTTATTTTTAGATTCAAGCTTATTTGAAAAGGTTGTTAATATGTGTTTTAACAAAAAATAAATAAATTTTCAAGTATTTAAGTGCTTATAATTATTATTCTAAATCGCCCAAAACGCCCCATTATTATTTAAATTCGGTTTAAGTTTATCGCTAAATCAAATATTAGGTGTATTGAAATTCTCGTAGCGTATCATAATCAGAGCTTCCACAGATTCTAACGACAAAATCCTAGTATCGATAGTCGGGCTCAGACGGATTAAATGGCCTCACAGGCACCGGAATATTAAATGAGAATCCCACCAGTTTACATATTTACCTTGTAGATTTGTAATATGGATGAATATGTATCCCTGAGAGAATTAATGTGCTCTTAATTTTTTTTGGCGATTTTTTATGGTGATCGGATAGGGCAAAGTTACACAATTTTAAAATCACCATCATAGATAGAAAAAAAAAATAATAACAATAATTAGAAGGCGTAAACAAGCGTATGTTTAGCGTAGTGGATTATGGCCCACTTCTTGTCACAGAGAGGAGGCATGTGTCCCAGTAGTGGGAACATTAATAGGCTGGTGATGTTAGTGAGAAAGAGTAAACGGATCACTGAACAAAGGCCTTAAACCACGCCAGAGACAATCTTGCCACTCCTTTGATATCGTTGGTCCACCTACCCCGTGGGAGGCCTGCCTACGCTTCGTCTTCCAGTTCGTGTCCATGTTGCATCCCCAAAATTCACGTTATACTGTAGAACTTAATGTTACACCTCCCCTCATTTTACAAAAACTTTTGTATCATTAGTAAAATATTTTAAAAATACAACTGCTAAACATTTCCTTACATCAACGTTTATTTATTATAATTATTCAATTTAATTATGACCCTAATAGGTAATCTAGACTATTCCACACGCGGTAGCGTGTCAAGTTCTCAATAATTAAATGTTTTCCAAAATAGGAACAAACACTAGCAACAAATTCATGATAAAACGGACGGGTCTATTATTTTTTTTACCAAGTTGAGCCTTTATCACAAGATTTCTGTATTTTATTACAGCTTACTTCTTCATCTTCAAGTAGGTATTTGTACTAAGTTTATTGTATGGAGCATTTAAACAGCGCCTGTAGTAAAGATGATTTTTGAGGAAAGAAAAATTTCAGATTGCAAGTCGGATTCGAACCCGCGTCTTCTGGATAGGTACTCCAGACGCCTTAACCAACTAGGCTATTGCAACCCACACCTACAAGCTGAAATTCTCTATTCCTCTTTTGAACGCTTTTCGGTAGCGCCTGTAGTCATGACATGTAGTGTATGAACTAGGAACTATATTTTCCATCAAATCGACGTAATATTTCCAGTGTATGTCACAAAAACGTAAAAAGTCATGCTAGGGCTTTCGTATCGTTGTTCACGTACCCACTTACAAGTATATTTCGACCCCATAGTTTCCCTTCACCGCCGGGAACAGAACATAATGAATCATAATTATGAATATCAGAAATGTTTAACTATTCAAAAGCAGGTACCAGCCCTTGTAACTTACATCATAACTTGCTAACTAGGGTCCAGTACCGTACATTGCGTATAATTATTCTGGACTAGGTAAAACAGTCAGAACATTACCGCGGCTCGTGTATGCCCTCGAGAATATGTCAAAATCTAGACGTGAACTACTTAAGCGAATCTGACATATGGCTCAGGAATAGCTAGATATATCTAGTTGAAGTTTGTGGAATAACATATCAGTTAGGGTCGAGACTCAACATATTGTCTCAGAAATGTCCGTAAAACCTTGACTCTAGAATATATGGATTGAAAATAATAGGTATGTACTTAAAGTTAACAGTTTTTCATAGGTTTGGGTGACGTTAATTGGCTATTCGGCAACATCAATAAATTGCAGATCTAATAAGTCCTTCTGTCTTTGAAGTTTTTAAAAATAATGGACTTGTAGGTATACATATTTTATTTTTGTTATGTTATCTTATTGTTATCTTATCGACGATGAAATTAGAATTTTTCAGTCAATTAGCTAATTTAGTTATCATAATCACACAATACACGCATGCACCATACCTACACACACATTATAGAATTTGTAAAACGGTCGCAGCATTATTATTTTAAAATGAAGTGAGGTAACTCCAACACAACTTTTTTTTTAATCTGCATGTAGCAGTCTCAATTTTATCTGTATTTACGACGTATTTTATATTTGAAATAAATAAAAACATTTAAAAAATGACATGTATTTAAGAATTTAAAAGCATCGAAGAATTTAAAATCTTCGTATCAAAACGTACATAAGAGGTATGTCATCCTTTGTTTACATTGATTAAAACCTAACAAGAAAATACGTACAAACTAACTAGTTTACTCAATACAAGAATTTTCTCTATTTCTTTCTCTGCAACCAGCACGCGTAGCATGGCGATTCTATCTCTATTCTACCAAGAAAAGACAAAGTTATTTCATCGTTATTTCTACACAAATCGACTGTTTTTTGCATAAATATGACACCATTCTTACACTATTGAAGAAAAGAACGTTTATTTTCCATATTTTTTACATAAACATGCTTTTAAACACGCTAAAATTATTTCTACGGTCTTTCATTTTGTCTATTCTTGAGTCGACAAAACCCCTTTCTACGGCACCATGCTACGCCTGCTGGAGTCTGAATAGATTTAACACTAGCACTGCTATTCGAAGTTGCAATAATACCGTACACTTCTGTCCGTGAATACGACCCAGAGCCATTCTATTCAAAAGAACCTCCTTCCATATAGACTGCATGCAGTGTACACTTGGGACGCGAAGCACCGACACCATATTAATTGCGTTCTATTATAAAAACCCATCTGGATTATATTTCTCGTAATGGTAATGTATTTGCCGTCTTCTGGGATTAATTCTCTGCTTGTATATAGGTATTGTTTTACGATTGGCAGAAGTAGTGATGTAAATAGTTCTAAATTCTTTTATCGTTAAACTTTATCATTCTTCGCATTACATTTTGTTTTTTTTTCCTTATAGATACGTCTCTGTGACCTCTGACTTAGATAACAGTCATGGAAAAACCATTTTAACTAAAAAATAAATACCAACTTAGCTATGAATCTATACATATAATAAAATAGTAGGAAAGTCAAAACTGTACATTGAATATTTTTTTTAAAGAATACTTGGGGTGTGATCTACAATCGATACCGAAGCCAAAAATATAGTTTTTGAATTTTTGTCTGTTTGTCTGTTTATCGCTTTGTCTGTTTATCTGTTTGTCTGTATGTATGTCCGGGATAAACTCAAAAAGTACTGGACGGATTTGAATGATTTTTTTTTGTTGTATACATATTAAGTCTGGCCAACACATAGGCTATAATTTATCTTGGAAACTTAAATACCTGGTGCAGAACCGCAATTTCCCAGCTAAACTATAAGAGATACAAAAATGGTGCGATAGCAAAAATTGTTCCACGTGATGAGCATTTTCTGCTGAGAGAATAAATTTGAAGATCTGGAACACCTGATGTGGAACTCCAAGAGCCCAGCTACACTATAACATATACAGGAATGACTTCTTAGCAAAGTTGTTCACCCTGATGAGCACTCTCTGTTGACTTATAAAAATTGAAGATCTGGAACACCTGTTGTGGAACTCCAAGAGCCCAGCTACACTATCACATATAAAGGAATGACGCCTTAGCAAGAGCTGTTTAGTCTGATTAGCATTTCCTGTTAACTTACAAAAATGAAAGATCTGGAACGTCTGGAATCGTCACGCGCGTCCCGTTGTTTTCCCGTTCCCAGGCTCTAAGAATTTCACATCAGACGTTTTAGATCTTCGATTCTGTCGACCCCCTTGTCGCTAGCATAAGCAACAGGATCCGCGTACGAAGTCGCGGGCAGAAGCTAGTTTAAAACTAAATCTCTTTCCAATCTATACATATAATAAAATAGTAGGAAAGTCAAAACTGTACATTGAGTATTTTTTTAAAAGAATACTTGGGGTGTGATCTACAATCGATACCGAAGCCAAAAATATAGTTTTTAGATTTTTTGTCTGTTTGTCTGGTTATCTGTTTGTCTGTTTATCTGTTTGTCTGTATGTATGTCCGGGATAAACTCAAAAAGTACTGGAGGGATTTGAATGATTTTTTTTTGTAGTATAGGTATTAAGTCTGGCCAACACATAGGCTATAATTTATCTTGGAAACTTGAACACCTGGTGCTGAACCGCAACGGACCAGCTAAACTATAAGAGATACAAAAATAGAGCAATAGCAAAAATTTTTCCACGTCATGAGCATTTTCTGCTGAGAGAATAAATCTGAAGATCTGGAACACTAGATGTGGAACTCCAAGAGCCCAGCTACACTATAACATATACAGGAATGACGTCTCAGCAAAGTTGTTCACCCAGATGAGCACTTTCTGTTGACATATAAGAATTGAAGATCTGGAACACCTGATGTGGAACACCAAGAGCCCAGCTACACTATAACATATACAGGAATGACGTCTTTGCAAAGTTGTTCAGCTTGACGAGCACTCTCTGGTGACTTCTAAAATTTGAAGATCTGGAACACCTGATGTGGAACACCAAAAGCCCAGCTAAACTATATCTAACATACCTATATAGGAATGAAGTCTTAACGAGAGATGCTCAGCCTGATGAGCACTCTCTGTTAACGTACAAAAATTGAAGATCTGGAACATCTGTTGTGGAACTCCGAGAGCCCAGCTACAGTATAACATATACCGGAATGACGTCTTAGCAAGAGTTGTTCAGCCTGATGAGCAGTCTCTGTTGACGTATAAAAATTGAAGAGCTGGAACTCCTGTTGTGGGTCTCTAAGAGCCCAGCTACACTATAACATATAAAGGAATGACGTCTTTGCAAAGTTGTTCAGCCTGATGAGCACTCTCTGTTGACAAATAAAAATTGAAGACCTGGAACACCTGATGTGGAACTCCAAGTGCCCAGCTACACTATAACATTTACCGGAATGACGTCTTAGCAAGAGTTGTTCAATCTGATGAGCATTATCACTATTGATGTATAAAAATTGAAGATCTGGAACACCTGCTGTGGAAATCAAAGCTATCACTCATTTCACTATATAATTATTAAATAACATAAACTTAGAACCTCCACGCAGTGAAGGCGGTAACAGTTCAGGACCGATTTTCGATGACGATGAATAAATGAGTAAAAATTTTACTCTACTGGCCAAACTCCCATTAATACTCGTATTTTTACCCGGGCTCTTGGAATTGGGTATCAGACTATTCAGATCTTCGATTTTGACGACCCCGTTGTCGCTGACATAAACAACAGGATCCGCGTACGAAGTCGCGGGCAGAAGCTAGTGAAAAAATACGAATTATATCATTAACTCAAATAGATTACCAGCATGGTTAATTACAGTAATTTCGCCCTTAAATCATGATAATACCTATCAATATTAAACCTTCATCTACGTCCACAATAATTACACAAGACAATAACAATCACACATACATAATTCAGAAGTCATTAATCAACCCTCCATTGCTATACTAACTACAACTAGTTCGAATTTAACAACCTTACCGTCAGAACGTTGCCTAAAGTACTCAAACCAAGATATCTAGGCGCTTTAATTACAGACATGTACGTCCAAGCCAGTGTAGGGTTAATTAAAGGAAGTTCGTACGAGTTGAGTCCGTGCGACTTCGAGTTCGTTATAATGACTATGTGTTTACGGCAGGAGTTCGCATGACTATGGGAATTATGGTCTGCACGCAACGTGAATATGCCTTTTCTTGCCGCTCGCTTTTCGAGGGTTAACCTCTAGTTACGTAGTAGGTGTTGCTTTGAAAGACATAAAATATTTTATGCCTGTCCTATAATTTGTCTACGGAGTTTTAGAGAGGTGTCGAAACAGTGACATCATTTTAATTACAAATTATAATCTAAGATACGCCCTTGAATATCACTGCAGCATCTTCAGCAGACTTGTAACACACTTTCCATAATCAGCTTTCAACGCTGAAATGATGACTCAGAGACTTCAGCAAATACAATCAACAAAATGGACAATTTACAACGTAGGTACCGTTAAACCACTCCAATTAATATTAAATTAATTTACACATAGGATTACATAGGCCAGAATTTAAAACACCGGGATATATAACCATCGATTATGTAAATAGTAACTCCATAACAAGCCGGGCCGGGCGTGATTGTATGCACAAGAGTTAATTAACGTGTGATCCAATAATCGAATCTCCCTGACAGTACGGACGGAACGGACAGTGCGGACTAGGGAATGCAATCTCGATCTCGAATCCCTCGGGATCTCGAGCCTTTTTTCGAGATTTAAAAGTCATGGTTAAAAGATGTCGGGCTTCCTGCTTGACATGATCACGGAAGTATTAGTAGTGTTCATACTATGTGGGTGGTGACACAAAAAGTTATTGTTGAGAAACTTAACAAAACAACAAAATCACTTGGCCTAATTATTTAAAAAAATGCGTTGTTATAAAAACACATACATGTGCGCCTGTTTTCTTTATAAGCGCATGTTAGTGTAGCATAAGAAATAGGCTGTTTATTCTTAGATACTTTTTTTAAAAAGAAGATTCTTTGCCCGAAGGAGGGTTGTGACTTGTTGGCGACTATTGCCACTGTTTCTGGCGGATTTTTAAAATAATACTTTCCATTTACAAAATTCCGATAGAATGATATAAAAATTGAATGTTGGCACTTAGCAGTACATTTTTGTATAAAAATCTTCTAAACAATCGACCCCAGCATTAACAGGCGCCTGCCAGGGTCGCGGGACTGTCTCATCAGATAACCGTAACCCTGGAACATAAAGGGCTATTGAAGGATCACCGTGGATTTTAGTCAAATGCGAGTTTGACAGTATCTCCCGCCGTCCCACCCTGGGAGGACTCATTAATTTGATGATTTTACCAAGATAAAAAAAAAGCATTGACAGGCGAGAACTCGAACTGTCATTCTCGGCTAGGTCGAGAATTATCATTCTCGCCTCGAGCTTGGTTTCCCTAGTACGGACAACATGGAGAACGGACACGAGACGTGAGGACGGCTGCCGGGACCGTCATAATTGTATTTATTTCATTACCATCGTAACAATTGTATTACGGTGACAATATTATTTTATGATTTACTTCATAATTTTGATATTGAATTCAATGTGTAGAGCATAATGTGATTACGGTCTACGGTATGAGATATTAAACATTAACTTCCTATGAACGGGTCAATTTTGCCTCGCTAGTTTAGTGTTCGCATCACCATGCGAACTCAGGGTTCTTTTGCTCGACTGCTGAGCAAAAGAGCCCTGAGTTCGGAAATCAGTAGCAGTCACGGTATCTAGGTTCGTGCCTTATTGTCGTCAATAATTTCGCCTCCTATTACGTGGGATTTAAATCTGGTGATATGTGTGCTCGTAGAACTGACAACCGATGGGGAAGAAAACTTCTCGAGTGGCGACCACGGACCGAGAGACGGAGCCTCCCAGAGACGGAGCGTAGGCAGGCCTCCCACTAGGTGGACCGACGACATCGTGGGGGTCGCGGGCAACGGATGGTTGCAAGTGGCGAATTGTCGTTCGGCGTGGCGATTTAAGGGGGAGGCCTATGTTCAGCAGTGGACGTCTTCCAGCTGGTGATGATGTCATGATGATGATATGTGAGTGTGCCACTGTTTTAACCTTCCTAGATCAGGTCCTCGCCAGCCTCGCCTTGGTTTAATTATGTAGGTATGTAGAATAAAAAATCATAAAGGCAACTAGTATTAAAATACTAGCTTTTCGTCCCCTTACACGCTGCTCGGCTGCTATTGGTAGCGTGGTGTAATATAGCCTCCCTCAATATTAATGGGCTATACAACATATATATATTTTTTTAATTCAAGAC
The DNA here is from genome assembly GCA_036375495.1 of Agrotis segetum. Classification (NCBI taxonomy): domain Eukaryota; kingdom Metazoa; phylum Arthropoda; class Insecta; order Lepidoptera; family Noctuidae; genus Agrotis; species Agrotis segetum. Next base: position 1,076,619 of record JAQSVV010000004.1, on the reverse strand, counting down.
TGTAATTCCCACCTGAATTAACGCGTTCAACCAAACAAACTATTCAGTTTTATAAAAATTGTTAAGATGCGTTTAAAAGTTAAAGCAAATTGGCAATAAAGCAAGTAAAGTAGATACTGTAGGTATGTCTCTAAATAGACTATTTAAACCGCCTGAATGAAAATCTCATCCTCTTCAATAAACATTTTGATTGAGCCTTTCATCCCCTCTATTAATAAACCGAAACTTCGATACACTTTGTATCTCCTGTCTAAAATCAGCACAAAACTTCTCTGCGGTACGCTCTCAAAGCAATCTCTTCTATTTGTTCAAACGTTCATTGTTAATTTATGCCAAAGTTGCTGAACTGACGACTCTCGATAACTATTTCATTCCCAGGGTAGACGGCTAACTGGGTAGCGCCTAGCTTCTTATTTTTATACCTTAATAAAACAAACAAGATTTTTCTTCCAGCCAATATACATTTATGTTAACAAAGTTGAGGATTTAGGACAGTGGTTCTCAAATGTTGGGCCTTGAAAGCGTCTCAAGTGGACCGCGAAGCCTTCCTATTTTACTTCACATTATAAAGCTGAAGCCTTTCTATTACTTGTATATATATAGGTAGGTATATAAATATATATATATATATATATATATATATATGTATTTGTATGAGTATTTATTATAGTACCTTGATTTGTATGTTTAGTTATATTTCTTCTTTTGTTATCCAATTGTATATTTTTGTGCACCTGCCATGTTATCTCTCCTCTACCCTTGGTTGACTGGTAGAGAATGCCTCAGGCATTAAGTCCGCCAAAGTACATTTTTGTGTTGCTTGAAGTTTTAATAAATAAATAAATAAATAAATAAGATCTTTTTAGTTCAACGCGCTATTCTCAGGAAATACCGCGGTGGCAAGATAAAAAAATGTAAAGTGGTCCAGCACCTGCAGTTGTACACGACCTCCGGCCACCGCGTAGTGCGTTCCACGTGCGCCTCAAAGACAAATAAAAAAAAGGAAATAGACTAATTATTAAGAAAATAGTTGATTTTCGTATACGCGTTACTAAACGTGTTTGAGAACCACTAGCGTCACCTATTATCATTCTGGGAAACTTGCCATGCCGCCTCCATTGGTTTATTTATAACTGCTACTAGATGGCGTTGTCGATCCTGAATCACGGGTTTAACGAATAGCGTGACCCCGGAACGTAAAGGGCTATTGAAGTATACCGTGGATTTTATGATTTTAGTGAGTAACTACAAGTCTGACAGTTCCTTCTTCCTTGCTCTGGGTGGGACGACATATTAGATGATTTGACCACGATAAAAAAAAAGTGGTCCATCCCGACTTAAAGGTTGAGAACCACTGATTTGGACCATATTATCCTCAAGAGACATTCTCTTCATTAACAATGCAAAAAATGTATTACAAACTCTTTCTACTTAGCGTTTTTTCTCCCCTCGTTTGTATTCTATAGAAAGTTTGGTAGCGGACTGGGTTATGGAGATCCAACGTCCACATAAATTATACAAAATTCCGAGTTTTCAGATAAACTTCATGTAAAGGTTTTTAGATAGTTCTTAGTAGACATAACTCGGGCTTTGGACCGGACAGGTTTTAGTTGATTTTTGGGTGAAAAATCATCAGTTTTGTCCTTGGGTAAAGCGACATCAGGATCCTTCAGACTCTAACTAAAGACCACCCTTTTTTCTTCGGTTTCCCTACACGTTCTAGCCACTTCTAGGGTCGCAATACCATGCTTAGGCAGTCTTGCAACCCTGGCAGGTATTTGGCTCTATAAGGACTACGCGACTTGACTCGTACCTGATCCTCGATCAGACGACGAGCTAAGCATTCCTTGCTGAAAATTAATGAGTAATGTCCAATGTACAGTCACGAGCAATAACATGTATACACCTAACAAAATTCAAACGCAATTTACTCGGAAAGTACCACTTTGAAATAAGACTTATTTCGTAATAAGTAAAAATATAAGTCTAATGAAAAGGTAAAAGGTTAATCAATATGGTAGCAGAAAATCGCTTTTGAAAACTGCATAGTATATACATACTATTGCTCGTGACTGTACGGCATATTTTGATACGCGAACTTCGGACAGGGGCCGAAGTTCGCGTACCAAAATGTGCCGCACATTGAACATTACTCATTAATTTTTTTAAACATGATTATATAAACTCACATAAGTATAGGTATTGGGTGACTGGTAATAGTGTACGATACTTAAACACGTGATTGTGCTCATGATAACAAACAAGTTTTATCGCGCAAAAAAAAATTTGTTGTTTGTCTAATGTACTGAACAGCTGATATTTTTTTTTTCACGATTTCTGCTTTGCTCCCATAGTAAAAATTGTTTGTTATCATGAGCACAATCACGTGTTTAAGTATCGTAAACTAATTACCAGTCATCCTATATAGGCACTCAATTGCAGAAGAACTAGTATACGTAGTATCCTATGTAAATACGGGACGACCCAAATTAGCCGTGCTCGTAACAGCCAAACACGAATGTATACGAGTTACGACGAAAAAATATGAAGCGGTAAGTTAGGCCGTAACACTTTACTGTAGGTAACTAGTTTAATCACGACACGCCGTAAGTCGACAAATCCCTAGAGATTGACATCCACCGACCATTACATTTCCTAAGCCGTTGACAGTCTCGTAACTAGCCTTTAAAGGGCTTCACACACTGTAGCTATAATGTAAAGATGTAAGTACATTATACTCGTAGCACGATACATCTCATTGCATTTTTCTATAGAGATTCGAAGATGTAAAAATATACATTATAGCTGTGTGTGGTCTCCTGACGATTTGTATGGAAAGATGTAATGAGATGTATCGTGCTATAATGTACATCTTTACATTATAGCTGCTGTGTGTGAAGTCCTTTATGCTCCCAGTGCGATCTTCTTTAACAGGTCTGGTCTGGCCAATAGGCCAATTTAATCAAAAAAAAATTAAAAACAAAAGATAGATTATTAAAAATTATTTGGCCAGTATTGTCACATAAACCAGAAAAGTCTGGTTTATGTGACAATACTGGCCAAATATTTTTTAATAATCTATCTTTTGTTTTTAATTTTTTTTGATTAAATTGGCCTATTGTTGTTATGTCACATAAACCAGAAAAGTCTGGTTTATGTGACAATACTGGCCAAATATTTTTTAATAATCTATCTTTTGTTTTTAATTTTTTTTGATTAAATTGGCCTATTGGCCAGACCAGACCTGTTAAAGAAGATCGCACTCGGTCGGTATAATTTTACAGGCGTTATAGGATGTCACAAGCGGACTCCCGAATTTCGAAGTGTTTTTTTTATCTTTGTCAATTTTGATTGATTTCAAAAAAGAAAAATATGTGTGCATTATTTTTCAATACTCTAACTAACGGACCCTATTGTGGCCCTGATCTGGCCATATTTGCGCTAAGACCCTGCTTCCTCCCTCGACCCCAGCCGCAGTAGGTAATAGACGCCCACGGCGTCGGACGCCAGCAAACGATCTCCGGCCACCGTAGGCGTGGACATGGACATGCGGGCGACGAGTAACAGCGACTCGCTGTCCGACCATGAACCATGCTTTGCGTTCCACGAGCGCCAGCATGATGACGGGCCCCCATCTAGAAGGCCAAAGCCTGCTGGGGTCGCAGGCCTTATCTCATTACCGTGACCCCGCGGAATATATAAGGGCTATTAAAAGATACCGTAGATTTTAGTCAGTACGAGCTTGACAGTCTCTTCCGCCCTGCCCTGAGTGAAAAAAAAAAAACTAAGACCCTGGTGGGCTAAGGTCTGCGCCCTTCGCCTGAGCACAGTTGACACACCCCTATTTTCCGCACTAGCCACCAAATATATGTTGCTAAACATTAACGTTTACAGGACGTATAAACGGGGCCCACCCGAATTGGGGAGGTGGGACTAATTTAAAACGTTACGCGGCGCCATGATAAAACGATGCCATTATCAACTCAAAGGGTTGCACGAAAAAGATATTACACCACCGAGACGTTCTGGTGTCGTTGTGAATATAATAATGTTGTCTACGGTAACTGTATAGGATACGACGATTTGGAGCCCAAAGATGATCGTGCAAACGTTTTAAACGAAACATTTTTCATAGAAAGAAACTATTTTAGCATATTTTTCCAAAGCGGATGTTTTAGAGACAGATATTTTATAAAATGTGGAAATACATTTTTAGTAATATTGTCGTTCGTAATATTACATTTATAAATACAAAGAAAGTTTTTTTTTTTTCACGCCTAAACCACCACCTTTATCCGATCATTTTAAAACCATAATTATACTTTCAACCCGAAAAAACACTATTCCTTGTTCTGATAATATAGAAGAAGTCATGCCTCCACAAAATTGATTGTTTAATTCTAAATGAATAAAGAATGAGCAAAGCTGCGGGCCAATGACATGTATGTTTTTTTTTATGTACCTACCTAAGGCGGAAAGCTCTTGGGAAAACTCACAACAATGTCATTTTCTATCCGAGTAACACTGTGATTTGAAATGCAATAACCTGCTTTCTTAATAACAAACATTTGAATACGATATGACTATCCTCCGCAAGTTATTGCCCACTTTCAAAATGTTGCCAGCTCGTAACTTTCAGCACAGTTTAATTTCCGCCTTCATAACGCAAAGAGATCCTACCTGGTGTGATCTGTTACAGTGTCTATTTCGTTTGGGATCTTCTTCTGGATATATTAAATGGAGATAACTTGGTATAGAAGGGGAAAATTCACCTGGTAAGTCAAGAAGGGTTTGTTTCAGTAAGACGTTTTCGGAATTCGCGTGTGTAGTAACTAAACTTTTTTGAAAAAAAATTATAACCGACTTCTGTTTGAATGATGATGATGTTTTAGTTTCATTGACTTTTGTTAAACAGAGTTTCCTACCGAAAAAAAAGTAGTTTTATACTTTTTTATGCTGTTTGAGAAGACAATTATTATTTTTACGAAAAAACTTTTGTATTTTACCTTTTTAGTGGGTAAAATTACGTTGTGCGATTTAATTTAAATGCGATTGATTTGATATCATTAATTGAAGAGTTCCCTTTTCCTTCCCATGGCGGAACATGGTAAGTAAACTCTTTGAAACAAACGAAGAATTTTCCAAATTTGTCCAGTCGTCATGAAGTCGTTGTTAAATTAGATATTTGTTATTCTTATAGAATAGTCCTTCTGGCTAATTAACGCTGTCTCAATGGAGAAATGTTTTAGTGCATTACCAGATGTGCTCTCATTTCCCTCTTTCCCAAGTTCGTGCCAGATTCCCATCACGCCACCCGTACGTGATACGTGCATTTAAGGAAAGCCAGCATTTATGTAGGGACGTCATAAAAGAACTTTTCCAAGAACCCTGTTTTGATGGGACTTTTGGCCATATGGTCACCATTTCACTACCACTTTTATGGGAACGCATTTGGCTAGTTTAGTTATCTTTTCCGTATTTTGTTTCCAAAGGGTTTGCCATATTCCATGGCGTCTATATAGCCAAAGATCTAATTGAAATCATGTTGCATAGTCACGCAAAGGCTGTAGAACGAACTAGTATTGGCAGAGTGCCAAACATGCCATTTATCTGTCACGTCATTTTAAATACTTTCACACGATAGAAAGTTATATTGACCCAATTATGACCATCGGATACATTTCGGAAAGTACCCATGGATCTGTACAACTTGATTCCGCTTGGCCCTTCCCATCATCGGACTACAAGACGTAGGGCTATACGCCATCGTTATGGTGGAAATCCCACTGGTGGTACAAAGAGTTTTACCAATACTTCTATTGTGCGCATAGTGGGATTCTCTACCGGGGTCTGTATTTCCTGATATAACCTTGGGGTCTTCAAGTCTAGAGTAAACAGGTTACTTCTAGGCAAGCGTGCTTCACCGTCGACCACGTCTTCGCTTACCATCAGGTGAGATAGTGGTCAAACGCGAACCTGTTAAAAAAAAAAAAAAATTAGACATCTTTGGAGAAGAATGATTGGGAGAACAGAGGCCTTACCACGAACTCTTAACGCGATCTAGTTTAGGCTGTGTGAAAGAGACAGAGCTATACAAGTCGTCTAGCGCCATCTCTTTCTCACAGCCTAAACTGGATCGCGTGAAGAGCTCCTGGTAAAGCCTCAGATCCTTAATAAAGATGGAATAAGGTCAGAAAAAATTACACGCAGATTATGTAATTCTTAGTACCTATAGTGATCAATGCCTGTTCGGTACGACTGCTGAGCTTGAGGTCCTGGGTTCGATTTCTAGGTCAGTCTCAGTGTTACTGAGGTTTGCTATATGGATTTTTTTTTCAGTAACAGTAACGGTGTTTGATAGTTATAAACCCGCTCCGAATTACAAGGAACGACGATATGTGGACGTAGGAATATCAATGTATACTTCTGCCCTACTCTTCGGGTATTACAGGCGAGGTATTATGTACTCTTTTTTATTAATTTTTTTATTTAATATTGTTATATATTAACCGCCCGATCCCCAATGCTCCCCAATGGCACGTTTTTGTCCAACCAAACCCCGACCGAAATAAAGCCTTTTTTTTGGAAAAATAAGTCTTAAAATCGATCAGTATTTTGTGGAAAAACATTTTCCTCGAACGCATTAACGCATACGTAGCGAATGTCAAAGATTTTCTTTGATAAGAAAGTTTTCATTTGCAAGAACCCCGTATATCGGTTGGAATTTAGCGTCGGATGTACTGAATTCAAAGGTCGCGGGTTCGAATCCTGTACGCGGTTCAAATTTTTCCTTCGAAAGAAAATCTTTAAGATTCTTATTACTCGTATTTTGTTATTCAAGCACCTAATTATTTGTTTGTTCTTACCTTTTGTAATAACTTAAACAAAAAGTGTCCTACTTTTTTTTAAAGAAACAAAGAAATAATTTAACAATGTTTAATGATTACATTAGGTTGAGACGCCGTTGTTTATTACACCGTAATTAATACTCAAGTTTTACAGCCAAGCAGTACTTGAAAACATTGAATAATAAATTTAAGGGTGCCCTGGTAGCGGTCAACTCTTAAACGCAAGAACGAGTATAAAAACAAAGTTAGTTTACTTGATGGAATTGCCGTTAAACCTTTGCCGTCGGCACAGGGCACTAATATCTATTTAGTTCGGATTGGCCGCCTTATTGAAAAGAGTAATAGATACAGCGATGAACAGACAGACAAACAGATTTAAGTTTCTTTTATCTATCTAATATCTTTAAACGAGCAATTCTTGTATATTTATTAATATATAATCAGGATCTCGGAAACGGCTCCAAGGATTTTCATGGAAGTTACAGATTAGGGGTTTTTCGGCTCAAGGAATCGATTTATCCCAGGTTCGAGAAAAGCTCGGTTCCCAAGATATAGACATTTTAAAAACCGAGCGAAGCTCGGTCAACCAGATATTCAAACTTTATACGAGCAATAGACGGGACACCATTAAGAAAGTTGTGATCCAAAACTTTTTGACGCACGGCATCAAAAATTTTGTATGACAATTTTCCCAATGCCCGCTCTATCGACCATGGACCATGCCCGGGTCAGCATAATGACGGGGCCCCCCTCTCAGAGGGTCAAAGCCTGCCGAGGTCGCGGGATTATTTTCTTATCGTGACCCCGGAACGTAACAGGCTATTGAAGGACACCGTTTATTTTAGTCAGTAGAAGTTTGACAGTCCCTCCCGCCCTGCCCGGGGCCGGAGGACTCATTTGATGATTTTACCAGATTAAAATAAAAAAAAAATGCCCGCTCTATAAGTTCTTTTAAATCTCTTTGATTTTAACTGTGATGATACTGATCTCGCCGTGTCTCGAAATAGAGAATAAAGGATCCGAGAGTACTCTTTTCTGTCAAATCATCTAATACTTAGGGTGTAAAGGGAAGTACTGCCAGACTCGTACTGACTAAAATCCATGGTGTCCTTCAATTATGTTTTATGATGCAGAGCCGGTTACATGACAAAACAGTCCCGCGACCCCCAGGCTTTGGCCCTGTAAGAGGGGACCCGCCAGACTGCTGACAGCCCTTTGAACGGAAATCGCTCCGTGAGGACACGGCGGAGCTCTACCCAAGCGGAGCAAACTTGCACTATATGCTCCACCGTGTCCTCCGGGTGAGTGCAAGTACCGACACAAGTACGCACACATTTGGGCACTTATGTTCTGCGCAAATGGCGGCAACATGCTGATATATTGGTCGCACTGACAGAAAACGTTCAGAAAGCCAATATAAGGTTCATACATAAGCACTTTTATAGAAACGATTGTTTAAGTTTTCCATCACATTAGGTGCTAACAATTACTCGTCCGCTTGAGTTGACCTTTGTCGCACGCCGCGTGCCAGCCAGTTATCCCGGTTCAACGGCTACGTTGAACCGGGATAACTGGCTGGCATTGAACGACACGTGTTGTAAACAATGGGTTTCTATTAAAAGAAAAAAAGATCGGTCAATAATACAAGGACTATTGAAGGGTGACCTGCTGAAGGTAGCAATCGATATATTTTAGGATCCTATACCTCAAAAGAAAAACGCTAGAAAAGCGCGTGTCAGAAGTTGAGATGGCGATATGAGGCAAGGAATCCTTATATCGCCATATTGACTAAGAAAACCTAAAAACATCCCCACTTCAAGTGTGAAGAAGGTACTTATAACTAACCAGCTGTACAATTATTAGTACTTTCGGGCCAAATTACAGCATTCTAGTACTAAGCGTTTCTAATCGAAACATGACAGACAGACAGACGGATGCATCTGGCTAAACTCGGAAACTAGGTACCTATAAAGCTGCGGAACCCTAAAAGCTTTTATAGGATCACAACCCGAAAATATACCAAAAAATTATGTTTTGCTTTGCTCCTATTTGCGATCTGTTAAATACATTGGTAATACCATTTATCCAGTTGATGACTAACATCAGATAATATCAGCTCACAACAGGAACTTTTTTTTTCAAGTTATCAATATACAACATGTAATAGCCAGTAGGCTTCAATCAATCAGCGTTGCAAATGTCGGGATTATTGGTATAAATACAAACGAAACAAGGGATTTTATTCCAAAAACCGGGCTCTGTAACAACATGGTGCAGGATAAATGAACGCACAACGTAATCCTCATTCATGCATCGAATGAAATAGCGAACAGAAAATGTGAAACATGAATACCAATTATTTTAACACAGATGATTATTTCATCAATGTTTTTCTTAGCCTACTTTGTCCGGGGTGCTATGACAGGAAACATCCACGTGCGCCCGTGGACTGGAGTTCCCTTTCGGATACGTCCGGGGGGAAGACCAGTTTTTCGGGCCGGTGCACCCTGGGATGCGGGCAAAAACTCTTCCTTAGGCACTGTGTGCCTAAGTGGTCTCTTTGCCCGTATGCGAATAGCCTGTCGTGTGGATGCTCCAACGCGTGTCCCTCTGATCAGCAGAGGGCACAGCGGCTGAGCGGGCTTGCGGACGGTGAGTGATGGGTAGCTCGCCGTCCGACCAAGGACCAGGTCCGGGTCGGTGGCGCGTCGTGTTTCGCGCCAAATGCCTGCTGGGGTCGCGGGTTTTTTCTTAACCCAGGTTACCGTGGCCCCGGAACGTAAAGTTCATCTAGGAAGGAACACGGGTGGATTTTAGTCAGTAAGAGTCTGACAGTCCCTTCCGTCACACCCAGGGCGGCGGACTCATTTGATGATTTTACCAACTAAAAAAAAAAGCTTACTTTGTCCCACTTCTGGGCAATAGCTCCACTCCTTCAACTTCTTAGTATCTGTGCGTAACTCCTTCCAGTTCTCACGGCAACCATCCAATTCACCCCGACATCTCCGTCATACAGCCTGCCACGACCGCATCACTGTTTCAGGATCAGCTCTGTGTTATTCTAGCCCAATATCTCAATTGCAGCAGGACACACACATATCCTGCCCACTACCATTTGAAGAGCTACGTTACATACTCGTATAAGTATTTGAGAAGCCCGCAACATTCTTCTCAGCCACCACAGCATGAGCTCAATGAAGTTGCAGAGAAACATTTCAACTAGCAAGAAAAAACAAAATTTCCAAGCTGCCAGTACTTCTGATCATTCACTGGCGCGCCCAGTGAATGATCAGAAGTACTTATCCAGCTTTTCAGCGCTTTGTGATGGTTCAATGAATCCTATTTTAATACGGCCCCATCTTTCAAATGCAACGACGATATAATACTAGACGCCGCATGCACGATCTAAGGAACGAAAATTATTCTGTCAACTCGCTGAGGTACCTACTACGTAAGCGAGGGGGACGGGGTACTGCGTTGTGATTGGCTAACTCAAGGTCTGTTCTGTCTCAACGTATGTTTACGGCTCACAGGATTGGTCGAAATGACACGAATATAAGACTTTTTTGCCTAATGTGTTAACAGACATCGGTCGCCTGTTAATACGAGTCTAGTATTATATCCAGAGGCGGATTATCCTTAAGGCAAACTAGGCATCTGCCTAGGGGCGCGAAGGTACAAAGGGGCGCGCGGACGGAATTTTAAAATAAAGAAAAAATATACAATATAGCATAAAATTAATTGTGTCAATGCCACCACTTAGACAATAAAACAATCATTTTTACATACAATCTCAATTTGCTTCAATTTATAACAAAAGATAAATTAAAAGATGGGACTGACTATAACTTACGCCTACAAACAACTTTGTCGATGGTACATGATCTCTGATTGAAATTTAAAGATACGACAGCAATGTTCGTCACGTCGACTGCGAGTACACGGCGACTTTAGAGCTGACTGTGTTCGCTTTTCTATGAAATATTACCTTGTCCTATTAATACACCACTGACCTACCTACCATAAAAAAATTATAATTCAAAATGCTTTAAGGGGCGCCAAAACGCTTTTTGCACACAGGTGCCAGTAGCCCTTACGGGGCCCTGAATGGCTGCTCCTATTTATTTTAGTCGCATTATAAAAATGACCCTTTTCTTATAAGTGGAGTCGATTTTTTTTAAGATCGTTTCGACAGATATCGATCTCATGTACCTAAACTGATGCTCTTTTTTTCTTGGCCCCCATCTCACCGCGTTTTCCTAAGGTACATCGGTTTTGGTCAAGCTATAGTACTCGTATCTACGAGTTATTTTAAATATAGGGGCGCCGATGAGATACTTGCCTACAGCGCTCTCAACGTTTAATCCGCCACTGATTATATCGTCGTTGTTCAAATGAGATTCATGTTGTATAAGTGCCAAACAAAGAAAAAAACAACCTTTATATCTAGAGTGGCGTATTCAAATACATGGGAAATTACTTGCATAGACTGAAGGACCAAACCAAATCTTTTGCAACAGTTATTAGGACCATTTTCATGTAAAACAAAACACTGCAGAATGCAATATCGATCAAATGTTACAAACAAACCCTAATGAACTCTTGGGAACTATTAATAAGCATTAGACTATAATTTTATTATCGTCGTCACAGTACTTAATAACCTAGACTTATAACATTTGGGCTTTGAAGATTTGTGGCATACCTGCCGCCGCCATTTTGATTTTTTTTCAAAATCGCGGCCAGCTATGAAACCTTTATAAATCGTTAGGTGAAATAAATGCCAACAAAAAATATTATGACAACAACCCGCGTAAAGTTTCCGGTTTCCGAGATAATAACCGTGAAAATTAATCACGTGACATTCACAATTCTAAGCTAGTGTATGTGATCGAATGTATCAAGAAATTAAAAATAATAACTTTTTGAACGTAATATGTATGTTGCATTATATCTGGATGTTATTTAAACCTTATACGTCTGTTATAATCTACTTTTTGAACTTAATAACTTATTTTTAGACCGTCTACACTTAATGAATAAGTATACTAACTTCATATGATTTAACTATCAATACGATAGTTATACGATAAATGTTAAACAATGTAAATGTAATACATACATATATACAAGACAGGTTTAAACATTCAGTATAAAATACAACTGACAGTACTCGTTACATTTATATTGTGTGATGGTTCTGTGGTTATTACAATTTCTAATTTTAAGCATATAACGTAATAACAGTTTATTACGTTATATCGCGAAAATTGTCTTCTATTGGTTGCATAAACCTGTCTCTCTTTCTATTATACTGGCACAAATAGGGATAGAAAAATTAAAAATCCGTTTTAAGAACATTTTATTGCCTTTCAAACAAATTTAGGCGTCATGTTTTTATTATAATATTTAAACACTTGAAACATAAAATTCTTATTGTAACATCGGTAACAAATAGTACATTATGCATCGAGATAATAAAGAGCGGATTTAAAGCGAGGGCCATATATATGAATCAAGAGCAAGCGAAGGATTTTTTCGATTCAAGTATTTAAATCCTGAGCGACGCGAGTGATTCAGAACCCTCGATTTAAATCCGTTTTATTCACGAGTTACATACGATACTTTATACGTCGCGGCAGCTGATCGGCGGTAAGCCGAGTAGTGTGGTGATACGCACTCGGCTTAAGCCGGTTCCGTGTCGATAAGTTTGGGAGCGCCCTTAGTCTTCTAGCGCTGCTGCCCATTGAAAGAGTTTTAAGCTGAGGGGCTATAGATCTTACATTTTGCCCTATACCTCGACCGACTTTTACGGTCTGCCGGAAGAGAAGCAATACATTCTACGTTTTTCTTTTTCTCCCAGACCAGAATTATCAATTACTAAAATATTTTATAAAAAATATTACTTAAACCTTTGTTATTCCGAATTAATGGGGTCAACTTTAACACATTATATCTCAGAAACCGGAAACTTTACGGGGGTTGGTGTCATAATATTTTTTGTTGTTATTGATGTCAGCTATCAATTTATAAAGGTTTCAAGACTGGCCGCGATTTTGAAAAAAAAACAAAATGGCGGCAGTAGGTATGCCACGCTCCATAGTAAAATCTTCAAACCCCATCAACTGTAGTCGCCTTTCCCCTTTAAAAAATGTAGTTTTTCTAAAGTCCAGGGTCCAGCTTTACCAGGGTCTCATCTATTATACCAAAATTCATAAAATAATGGGATATCACCACAGTTTTCAGCACTGCATCGATGGTGGAAAATCTAGATCAACGATAGGTACCAAGAACGGACTAGGTGTCTTTGACCTTAATATACTTTTATGATGGACCAAATGAGCACAAACACATAACATCCCTCGGGACACCTGGTTAATTGAAGTGGAAACTAAAGTGAAATGAAACGGCATAAAATTTAACGTACCGCATTGTGCGATTGTTATCGTTTATATTGCCCTCCCATACATTATCTATAGAAAAGTGGAACATGCAGCTTGTAATACAAAGTTATATTGAATGGTGTGTTTACATCATCTCCCTAGTCTTTTCACAACTATTTTGATGTCGGCCAAAGACATTAAACTTTAAACGAGCAATAGACGGGACATCACGAGGAAAGTTGTGATCCAAAACTTTTTACCAATAGGTAAAAAGTCACTCAGTCTAGTAGGCGCGTTGCTATGCAACGCTAGATAGCGCTACTGACGCACGGCATCAACATTCAACAATCTTGTATGACAAAGGACACGTTTCAGTTTTATATGGCGCTCCGGCCATAACATGTACATTTTACCAAAGCTGGGAAAATTACCCCTGAATAGAATAAAGTAACATTTTTTTTCGTAATATTAAATGGATTTTGTGCACAAAATAAAAATAAAAACATGTTTGACGTTTGTCCTAAGAGGTAAGACAACCATGACACGTTGTAGAGATGACATTTACTAAGTCATTTTGAACTCGTTCAGAAACACGTTAAAAATAATGCAAACTAAAGATTTTTGCAACGATGAAATCGTGGTCCTTAATTATGTTTACTCAAAAATATGTACAATAGGATAATAGTTTATTTTTAACACGTCAAGAACACACGCATTTTTTTATTTATTTTCTACTTAACATTGGTTTGATGAGACATAATTTCAGAACGAATGAATTATGTTAGCAAACGAGACGCCATGTTGAATAAAACATGGCAATAATTGAAAAAATTGTAGCGGATGGTCGGATACTCCCTGGTCGTAAAGGCAAAGGCGTTCCGGCACGACGATATTCACCTGGTTAAGTGTGTTTCCGAACGCGCCCATAGACACTAGAATTAGATAGAGTTTGTCTATGGTCGCTCTGGCCAATAGTGGCCACAATCACTTCTTTATTGATCAGTGATTGGTCTGTTTGAATTGTGTTTAAATGTATGGTAGCCAATCAGATTTGAGATGTCTTCATACATTAGTCTTATGTTAGAGTTATTAGAGAGTAGTTTATGAAAGCAAATGGCGCGCTTGTACTTGTGTTTTAATTAAAGTTCTTACCGTGTAACAAAGCCTTTTAACTGAACCTGACCCACCCCGACTACATTTTGGCGCTCAACGTGTGTTTTTTGATGTTAAAAACAAGGGGTCGGTGTCTTTGTGCGCGAATCGAACTTTTTCTCGTCGCCGGTTCAAGAAAAGTTTTCCGAATCTCATGAAACGACCGACACTACAATCGACAGGGACTGCCGTTGTTAGCTGTTTTGCGTTTAACTTCGATTATTTTGCTGGCTGAGAGAGCCACGAGCCGTTGGTATCAAGTTTTCACCAACGTGTTTGCAAAATGCCGCGAAGACGCAAGTCGTTACAAGGAGCCGACGAGTCTATTCACGAAGAATCAGAGCCATCATGCAACATTTCGATGACTCAAGACGCGCTTACTACGTTGCTTACTACTCTTCAGCAGTCGCAGGCCGAATTTTGCAATCAACTCTTACGTGAAGTACGTTCGTCAACGCCGCACGTGTCGGCAGACGCAAGTACATGTGCCGCCAACGCCGCATTGGGCGTCATGAGGTCTACAACAGCTAATTTCTCGAAGTGCACGTCAAAGTTCAGCGGAAATCCAGAAGAATCCGTGGAAAACTTCATAGATGCAATAGAGGTTTATAAATCATGCCTAAATATAAGCGACGCTAACGCGCTCTTAGGTATGTCTATGCTGCTGACTTCATCGGCGGGAACATGGTAACAAAGCCTTTTAACTGAACCTGACCCACCCCGACTACAAAATGTTTTTTTGTTGTGCACAACAAATCAGGCTCAAATCCACCACAAAATATTTTTCCCGAATTTGTGGTATTTTTTCCTCTTTTTTGATATATGTACATCTGATGGCCGAAAATGAAACATCTCCTTTCCCAATGCCCGCTCTATAGGCTTCGTTCACTGTCTATAGGTTCTTTTAAATCTCTTTGGTGACGGCAAATCGAACCGGATGCAGCTGTGTCATGAGTAGGTCACAAATCGTTAAAACTCATATACCTAAATACAAACAGTAAGACCCAGAACAATAATCTGTAGGCGGAACATAGTTCCGAGCGGGAACTGAACCCGTGACCCACAGTACAGCAGCCAATCGCTCAACTACTCGTGGCTTGTTACATTAATTTGTTTGTACTTTATTTTTGGAAAAGGGGAAGCCCCAGAAGATAAGTTGTTATTAGGGGTCAAAAGTCAATTCGTTGAATATAATTATCGTTTCTTATTATTCGTAGATAACGTATCGGACCAACGTCAATTGACCTTTTGCTTACGTGAAATCGATTGTTTAATAAATGTTGTAAAAAATGATAACGCTCTCAAAACAAAAATGATCTGAATATATTAAATTAACTTCACTTTACAGTTAGCTTTCGTGCTTGTCGCAAGAAGAAACGCACGTAGTGAAGTTACAATTATGTTCTCTAAGACTTTTTTGGTCTTTTTTTTAGTGTACTTTTTATCGGATTTGTCATGTGAGTATAACAGTGCCTTAAGGTCAAACAAGTCAACATTTTTTCCATAGAAACTTCGTTGGGGTTTTACTCCACTATTTGACAAAGTACATCCAAAATTAAACATGGTATCGTTTTGTCTCATTATTAATTTTGTCTGTACGGAAGCAGAATTGTAAAATATGAAGCTATTAAAAAGTTACGAGCTTCTAAAGATTCGTGTTTTTGCTAATTTTAACACAACTTTAGGTGTAAATTAGAAGCTAAAGAAGCATCAAATTTCCAAAACGAACCGAAATGTCCGTACCGACACAGCAAATTTATCGAAGAATTTAATAAATTTTATTTGAAATTAATTGGTGCAGTGGTTTTTTCATAAAACCCCAACAGCCAAAGGCTTTTTCGTACTTTTTTACACGCGTCTTTTACTCTGAATGATCGTGCATCTCACTGAATAAGTTTTCCCCTGGTTTCTCCACGGGGGGATGACGCTCGCGCACACATGAACAATATGGCTCGATTTCCGGTGAAATATCATGGTTTTTGACCATGCCTGCCAGTGAGTTCGAGCTCGCGACTAGCGCCGCCTTAAACTCTCGTTATTATAATGTACTTACCTACTAAATTTCAATCATTGCGTCAAAACTGATGGGCAATTGAATTTTAAGCTATCTTAACTTGATGAACCAGTGAAATATGAATTGTATACTGTTTTGGTAGTATGAGGAAGTTCCTCGATACTTCAATGAAAAGGAAAGAACCTTCTACCAGACGGATACTTTGTTTGATGAGCATTTTGCCCGACAATCGTTAACGGAATACTTAATCAATAATGTTCTAAATTCGTAAAGGAGTTTAATTGCACGATTTAGGATTTCATAGTTCTTCCGTTGCTTACTTTAAGTTTCTAGTCGTCTTTTTGATGACGACTGTATATTTTGTTTTCCGCAGATGGACAGACTAACAAAGAGATTTTCCGAAATGACTACAGTTATTTAGAAGAAACGGAGGCTTTCTATAAGTTACACATGACACCACGTAACTGGGCTGATGCCAAGCAAATGTGTGCCCAGGAAGGAGCCAGTTTGTTCTACCCAGAAAACGATGCTGAGGCTACGGCAGTGATATCTTTTTGGACCTCCAAGTCTAATTATATACCTGCGATATTTCTAGGGCTGTCAGATATTTTGGTTGAAGGAGTTTTTGAGACGATTGACGGTACGCATAATTATAATTCTGTTTATTCCAGTATCTTATTTATTAAACGATTTTTTCGCACCTTTGACTGAAATATAATGTCCACGGAGTTTCTTGCTCGTTCTCCTCCATAGACATTTACGCTTTGGAATGGGCAACTACAGTAGGTACTTTCACAGTGTTAATGTCCTGTGACTGAAATTCCAGCTCCACTACTTATTTATTTTAAATAATTTTTCTTTTGACAATTCAAAAGTGCCTGTAACTGTCCTACATACTTGAAATAAATGCTTTAATTTCAAGTTGCAGGAAAATATTTAATAGCACTTTAAAAAAAACTATGTGGCTAAGAGAGTGATGGTATGAATGTTGATGGATGAAGACGAAGAGGAAGAATTGGTTTAAGGAATGATGTATTATGACAGAAAAAGGAGTAAATTATACTGTGACGTCTGATGAGAATGAAATAATGGCAGAAAAAAGATGATGAAAAAAAAATAATATTTTTAGGCAGGTCCATTTCTGAGGTGTACAGCAACTGGCAGGCAAGTCAACCGGACAATTATAATCATGAACAGGATTGTGCGGTCTTATACAAAGCGGGTGACATGGACGACGGCTCATGTAATGAAAAGGTTCACTTCATTTGCAAGAAGAGTCTTCAGTCTCCGGAGTGGAACTATGATTGCGATATACCTAATCTAGGTAAGTTTACCTATGTACCTTTTTATTAAAAAAAAAGAATCACACAAATCGGTCCAGAAACCTTGGAATAAGTACCTAATCGTGGTTGTCTACACCGATTATGCATTTTTTTTCAAAAATAGATTGTCCAATTTCATTAAAACTTTTATGAGACCATTTCCAAACAAAAACATTTTTTTCAAATCATCTAGCGTCGCGCGTCGTTGACGTTGTTACGCGCGAAGCCGCGAACAATAGTACATTATGCAACTAGTGAATAAAGAGCGGATTTAAAGCGAGGGCCATATTTATGAACCAGGAGCAAGCGAAGGATTTTAATGACTGAATCACGAGCGAAGCGAATGATTCAAGTATTTAAATCCTGAGCGACGCGAGTGATTCAGGCCCTCGATTTAAATCCATTTTATTCACGAGTTGCATACGATACTTTATACCATGACCACGAGAAAAATAATAACTAAGCGATAATAGATATTTAATAAAGAAAAAAATACAAACGTGCGTTTACAAACATCTAAATTCACATACACAAACACCCAGACCCGAAACAAATAAAATCGGAACAATGACAATGAATTAAGAGCAAGATACTTATTAGCAAGGAGGTTGTATAGCATTGAGTTCGAGTTAAATGCTTGGTTTACACATCAGTGTGTTCTAAATTCAAACACCAAAACAATGAGAAAAAGAGCTTTTTCATCCCACCTATTCGAAAAGGACGACTTGGTTCGCCTTTAAGTGCGCCCAAAACTGGTGTTTTCTATAGGGAATTTTTAGCGGGCAGAAATGAGTTTTTAATCCTCTTTATAAGTGCGCCGCAAAGAACATTGCCGCGCACTTTTTGAATTTGGAACATCTTAGTGCTCGGCTCCAAAGAAATCGAACGCAAATAGTGTTTGAATAAAGACTGGCTGGAATGACGGCCCATAGTCAAGCCGCGTCACTGGCTGAATAAAAATTGAAGATTGTTTTTTTTCGGACAGTGGCATGGATGTATTTTATGTTTTCCACGATGCGTTCACATGTTTTCGCCTTGTTCTCAATGGAATCTTTATAATTTTCATAATTGCGAAAATGTCTCAAATGTAAATATAAGTTTTTAGTACCTAGTTATATTATTAGATACTATTTAATTTCAAATATCTGGTTGACCGAGCTTTGCTCGGTTTTTAAAATGTCTGTATCTTGTGAACCGAGCTTTTCTCGAACCTGGGACCTTGATAAATCGATTCCTTGAGCCGAAAAACCCCTAATCTGTAACTTTCATGAAAATCCTTGGAGCCGTTTCCGAGATCCTGATTATATATAAATATACAAGAATTGCTTGTTTAAAGATATTAGATTTAGTTGTTACGTTGAATAATGTTTAGATAAAAATATCATTACTAGCAATATGTACAGGAAAAATTAAAAATAAATAAATAAAAGAGAAGCATTTAGTTGTTACTCTTTGTTTTATTAAATAATAATATTACAATAAAATATGAGGCGCTTTTTATTTTCTCATTGTGGGTGATGAAAAGTAGAGTGTATCACTCGGGCGCAAAATATATTTTTGGCTCGGGCGACGTACTTTGAATCCCTCGCTACGTTCAGGATTCAAAAAAGCGCCCTCGCCGTAAAAATATCATTTTGCTCCCTTGTCATACAATCTACTATTTCATCCCGCCTATTCGAAAAGGACGACTTTGTTCGCCTTTAAGTGCGCCCAAAACTGGTGTTTTCTATAGGGAACTTTTAGCGGGCAGAAATGAGTTTTTAATCCTCTTTATATGTGCGCCGCAAAGAACATTGCCGCGCACTTTTTGAATTTGGGACATCTTAGTGCTCGGCGCCAAAGAAATCGATCGCAAATAGGTGCAAATAGTGTTTGAATAAAGACTGGCTGGAATGACGGCCCATAGTCACGCCGCGTCGCTGGCTGAATAAAAATTGTAGATTGTTTTTTTTTCGGACAGTGGCATGGATGTATTAACTGTAGGTTGTAATTTAATGTTTTCCAAGATGCGTTCACATGTTTTCGCCTCGTTCTCAATGGAATCTTCTATACATATAATTTTTATAATTGCGAAAATGTCTCAAATGTAAATAATATAAGTTTTTAGTTGTTTTATTATTAGATAATTTCAAGTTAGTTGTTACTTTATTTTTTTTTAACCCGTGTAATAATATTACAATAAAATTTTCTCATAGTGGGCGCTTTTTATTTTCTCATAGTGGGTGATGAAAAGTAGAGTGTATTACTCGGGCGCAAAATTTATTTTTGGCTCGGGTAGCGTACTTTGAATCCCTCGCTACGTTCAGGATTCAAAATAGCGCTCTCACGTTCACGTTTTATAACACATTTGTGAGTAAATAATAAAATCATTACATCGAAAAGGAAAAGCAAGCGGAATCATTTTTACTTTTTCACAAATTAGCGATGCGCGCGCACCAGCATCTTTTGTTTATGGCTAAGGCACATTTAAAAACAGCCAGTATTACAAATAAAGTAAATTAATTCTTTTGTAGTTTTATTACAGATAAATGGTTGTAATTAATTGTCAAAATTAATTAAATTAAAGAATAAAATGTTTATTTATTATATTTCATCTCCCTTTAATTTTAATAATAAAATGTTGACCTCTTTTCTGACATAAAAACTCTTTGCTAAGATTTAAAAAAGTACCGTTTGTTTTAGACGGAGCATCTTGATAAACCGTGCGTTTTACTTTACCATTACGCACTAGTGCGTTTTACTTTTCCATTACGCACTAGTGCGTAATAAGATACATTACGATACCTACTGAAATAGGTGCAGTAAGAGACCTTTACTCAAAAATTAAGTTAAAAAAACTAAAACCCGACTACGAAAAAATCGCGCACGGAAAAGTACAAAACAAGAAAAATAATTTCATTTAACCGATATTTTTTCCAATTATAAACTTTTAAATATTTATGTCTTTTACATAGATAACTGAAAGTATTATGCTTTTTTATATCTTCCGTGTTCCAAAATTTCAAGCAATAGCCTTGGTCGTATGCCACCTAGCATACAAAGATTGTGTGAAACAACCGTCGCAGGTGGCATACGACCACGGCTATTGCTTGAAATTTTGGAACACGGAAGATATAAAAAAGCATAATACTTTCAGTTATCTATGTAAAAGACATAAATATTTAAAAGTTTATAATTGGAAAAAATATCGGTTAAATGAAATTATTTTTCTTGTTTTGTACTTTTCCGTGCGCGATTTTTTCGTAGTCGGGTTTTAGTTTTTTTAACTTAATTTTTATTTAAACTATTTTGGGGTGTATTATTTGAAGTAAGTAATTTATGTATAGTTTTTTATTAGGGAATTCCTAAGGTGTGCTCCAACTTTATATTTTTTCTAAGTAAATACCTTTATTACTTTTCAATGTGTTTTTGATAAATTTCTCAATTCTAATTACTTGTTTTCAGATAAGTAGAATAGAAAACCGATATAAAAGACTCGAAACGCTTAAGTAAACTTGCTTCCGAATCTTAACATCGCGATTCAGAGAAAACAGCTTTCGGAACAACGCCATCTAGGCGCATTGGCCGAACTAAACTTTATTCACCGTCTAAGAATTAATACCGTGTTTCTAGCAGAATTAAAATAAATTATTTCTATTTCTAACTTTATTTTATTTTATTATTTGATATAATAATAAAAGCAAAGTAGCGAGTGAATTTCAAATGTACTCACTCCTTTTCATTTGATATCCATGTTGACACTGTAAGAAAAGGGCAAAGTAGGTAGTAGAAGTTAATTATAATGTATAATTATATATTTCAGATGTGCACATCACGCCCTTTAATTTGATACCCATGTCGATACTGTGCGAAAATATTTTTTTTTTCAAAGTAGCTTTTTATATATATAAAAGCTATATAATGTATATATATTTCAAATGTGCACATCAAGCCCTTTAATTTGATACCCATGTCGATACTGTGCGAAAAATTTTTTTTTTTCGGTCACGACTTTACATCACCTAGAGGGCGCCATATTGGATTTGGTGACACGTCACCTACCCTATAACCAGCGGACAACTGAGACGCTTCTAACGACACCTCATTTGTCATGTAATGATAAGTAGTTTAGAAGATATGAGGGAACAGACAAACATACATACATACATACATACATACATACATACATACATACATACCGGTCAAAATCATAACCCTCCTTTTGGCTTTGCCGTAGTCGGGTAAAAATGCATGTAATGTGGTCATTATTTTGACAACCTTGTTTGAGCAAAATCGACTTTGCCGGTCTGTTTCACGGAGCGGCCAGCAATGTTTTTGCTGGCCGCTGCAAAACATTGCCGGCCGCTATTATGACGTTTCAACGTTTTAAAAAAACAAATGCAAAAAGTTTTTATTTAAAACACATCAATTTGTTTATAAAGAGGTAGGCACAAAAAGATTGTATTCCATATTTTAAAAAGAAACACAATGAAGTAACAAAAGCGCGGTTCAGCGAAATTTTTATTTTTATTTAGTGACTTTTATGCTCTATGTAAATGAAGTAAAAAAATGAAGAAAATATATCAGTCAAACACCGCATTAAATTTATCGCAAACTATTAGTAAGTAAGTAATATGAAACCGGGAAAGTCGGTGTTGAATTTTTACCCGACTACGGCAAAGCCAAAAGGAGGGTTATGATTTTGACCGGTATGTATGTATGTATGTATGTATGTATGTATGTATGTATGTTTGTCTGTTCCCTCATATCTTCTAAACTACTTATCATTACATGACAAATGAGGTGTCGTTAGAAGCGTCTCAGTTGTCCGCTGGTTATAGGGTAGGTGACGTGTCACCAAATCCAATATGGCGCCCTCTAGGTGATGTAAAGTCGTGACCGAAAAAAAAAAATTTTTCGCACAGTATCGACATGGGTATCAAATTAAAGGGCTTGATGTGCACATTTGAAATATATATACATTATATAGCTTTTATATATATAAAAAGCTACTTTGAAAAAAAAAATATTTTCGCACAGTATCGACATGGGTATCAAATTAAAGGGCGTGATGTGCACATCTGAAATATATAATTATACATTATAATTAACTTCTACTACCTA
Organism: Agrotis segetum; assembly: GCA_036375495.1. Classification (NCBI taxonomy): domain Eukaryota; kingdom Metazoa; phylum Arthropoda; class Insecta; order Lepidoptera; family Noctuidae; genus Agrotis; species Agrotis segetum. The sequence continues at coordinate 1,053,797 of JAQSVV010000004.1, read as the reverse complement.
CTTTGCCCTTTTCTTACAGTGTCAACATGGATATCAAATGAAAAGGAGTGAGTACATTTGAAATTCACTCGCTACTTTGCTTTTATTATTATATCAAATAATAAAATAAAATAAAGTTAGAAATAGAAATAATTTATTTTAATTCTGCTAGAAACACGGTATTAATTCTTAGACGGTGAATAAAGTTTAGTTCGGCCAATGCGCCTAGATGGCGTTGTTCCGAAAGCTGTTTTCTCTGAATCGCGATGTTAAGATTCGGAAGCAAGTTTACTTAAGCGTTTCGAGTCTTTTATATCGGTTTTCTATTCTACTTATCTGAAAACAAGTAATTAGAATTGAGAAATTTATCAAAAACACATTGAAAAGTAATAAAGGTATTTACTTAGAAAAAATATAAAGTTGGAGCACACCTTAGGAATTCCCTAATAAAAAACTATACATAAATTACTTACTTCAAATAATACACCCCAAAATAGTTTAAATAAAAATTAAGTTAAAAAAACTAAAACCCGACTACGAAAAAATCGCGCACGGAAAAGTACAAAACAAGAAAAATAATTTCGTTTAACCGATATTTTTTCCAATTATAAACTTTTAAATATTTATGTCTTTTACATAGATAACTGAAAGTATTATGCTTTTTTATATCTTCCGTGTTCCAAAATTTCAAGCAATAGCCGTGGTCGTATGCCACCTGCGACGGTTGTTTCACACAATCTTTGTATGCTAGGTGGCATACGACCAAGGCTATTGCTTGAAATTTTGGAACACGGAAGATATAAAAAAGCATAATACTTTCAGTTATCTATGTAAAAGACATAAATATTTAAAAGTTTATAATTGGAAAAAATATCGGTTAAATGAAATTATTTTTCTTGTTTTGTACTTTTCCGTGCGCGATTTTTTCGTAGTCGGGTTTTAGTTTTTTTAACTTAATTTTTATAGTAACTGTACTTTTCTTAATTGTTATTTTAATTAAATTTCTAGTTAATTAATGTATATTTTATTTAAATCACTTGCTGGTTTTATTTAGATTAGGTACTTGCATTTTTGAGTAAAGCACTATACAAGCCTTGGCCCATTATGACTCTTCGCTGGTCAAGCTATGATTGCGCTGTCGGCCATCATCAGCGCGACCAGCAAAGTAGCCATTATAGGCCGCGGCAGTAATGTACTATTTACGAGCAAATGTGTTATAAAGTTTATTTAATTACTTATTGTTCTGTTTTCTCGCGAATGTGTTGAAAAACATTGTATGACACACGTCGTGCAGAAATTGGTATTTACAAACTCGTGACTATGGTAAGCCCTCGGCATCGCCACGGGCTTACATTCGTCTACTCGTTTGTAAAAACCAACTTTACCGCACTAGTATCATAAATAAGTATTAATGGAAATTAAAAAAAAAACCGTAAAGAAAACGACTGAATTTATGATCGCTACATGTACATATATTTTGTTTTCCGCAGATAGTAAAATGAACCAAAATTTTTTCCGAAATGACTACAGTTATTTAGAAGAAACGGAGGCTTTCTATAAGCTACACATGACACCACATAACTGGGCTGATGCCAAACAAATGTGTGCCCAGGAAGGAGCCAGTTTGTTCTACCCAGAAAACGATGCTGAGGCTACGGCAGTGATATCTTTTTGGACCTCCAAGTCTAATTATATACCTGCGATTTTTCTGGGGCTGTCAGATATTTTGGTTGAAGGACTTTTTGAGACGATTGACGGTACGCATTTAATTCTGTTTATTCCAGTATCTTATTTATTAAATGATTTTTTCGCACCATTGACTGAAATGAGTCAAGGGAGTTTCTTGCTCGTTCTCCTCCATTTACGCTTTGGAATGGGCAAAATGAAATAATGGCAGAAATAAGATGATGAAAAAAAAAAATTTTTAGGCAGGTCCATTTCTGAGGTGTACAGCAACTGGCAGGCAAGTCAACCGGACAATTATAATCATGAACAGGATTGTGCGGTCTTATACAAAGCGGGTGACATGGACGACGGCTCATGTAATGAAAAGGTTCACTTCATTTGCAAGAAGAGTCTTCAGTCTCCGGAGTGGAACTATGATTGCGAAATACCTAATCTAGGTAAGTTTACCTATGTAGGTACCTTTAAAAAAAAAAGAAACACACAAATATGCACATTTTTGTTGATTTTTCAAAAACGGAATGTCCGATTTGGTTAAAATTTTCATGAGACCATTTGGAAGTATCCCTTTCCAACCAAAACTAATTTTTCATAACGTCTCGCGTCGCGCGTCGTGGCGACGTAGTTACGCGCGAACAAAAATAAAAAATTGAAACATCTGAATTGAGAACCTCCTCCTTTTTTAAGTCGGTTAAAAATATAAAAAATAGATGTTCCCCATGGCTTAACCCCAGCTGGACTGTTTTTATTGGTCGCAGAGCGTGATGTTATAAAGCCTAAACTGGACACAACACATTTTTTTATTCGATTCTTGGTTTGTGAGATTAGCACGCTTTAATTTTACTATTCGCTGGGAGCGAAGTACTAGGTGGGAGTACTGTTCGATGGCAGCGCTCATGGTGGCGAATAGTAGAAGTGCCGGCAGCTTTGCCTCAGAGTACATTCAGCTTTGTCAACTGACAAAAATGCGCTTAACTCAGGTTCGAATTGAAAAAAACATTTTTGTGTTGAATAGCCTATTCATCAAAGAAGGCTTTATGCTATATAACATTACGCTATGACTAATATAATAGGAGCAGAACAGCAATGAAAAATGTTGCAAAATCAGGAAAATCTTATTGAGAGCTTCCATTGCGTGCGCTGCGTAAACGGTTTACATTACGCAAACACAATGTATGACGGAAGTGTTCCTCATGAAACGTTCTAAAATAAAGTCCGCGACGTCTAATTATGTCTATCTTTTAAGATTAACTCACCATAACCCTTTTTATGGAAGTCAAATTGGTTATAAAATAAAACATTTCTTACGACGATGTTTTTATGAACATAATATTAATCCTTACCCAAATAAATACATTAGGTAATTATTACAAGCATCTAGTTTTGAACAAAATTGCCCTTGACATAATTTGATTTCAATGAATATTTCACGAGGTATTGTAGTTTTTTCAACGGCAGGTATTGGGGCGCAGTCGGAATACGACGGCTCTGTCTCAGAGTACATTCAACTCTGTAATCTGTACGTAATTTTTTATAATCGCATTATTCCGCCAAAAAAAAATAGTTCACAACAGTTGTTGTGTTGTAAACTACAAGAATACTAGCGGAAATAAAGTTTTATTGATTCCCAAGCGGTTCTTTGGAAAGATGAACAATGCAGGAGATAGTTAGCTGCCGTGAAGAGAAAAACTAAATAACATCATAATCCTCGTTTTAATCCTGTATTTGATATTTTTCTTATAGATTACAATTTGCCTATGTTTATTTAATTTTGTTCAGTGCCAATGGATCACCATGGAATAAAAAAATCCAAATCCAAGAATCTGATTTCAATTAAAACCGTCAGAGCCGTTAAAGTTGCAAACGTTAGGTGGCGCTAAAGTCGTGCAGCTATAAAGAATTATTTATTAAGTATTTCGTTTCCTTATACCTTCTTATGTTTTAGAATAGGTAGGTATATTACCTCAAATTGCGTCAACGACCTATTGATCAGCAAACTGGATACATCCCTTCCTATTGTAAAAACCAATTCCACTTTTTCACAGATTACACTCTAAATAGAGATATTGGCAAATGTTACAAACTGCACACTACTCCACTGAATTGGATGGAGGCCCACGCCGTCTGTCGTTCAGAACAGTCCTACTTGGCTGTAGTCACCAATCAGATGGAAGCAACTTACCTCGCTTCGTTAGCGGAGATCTCATCGAATCAAAGAGTTGGAGGGAAGTTCATGAGAGGAATATATCATCTGGGATTCCACAACAAGCTGTACTCGGGCTGGCAGACAATTAAAGGTACCTAAGTAGTTCGTTATTTATTTATTTAACAATTTATGTACACACAATACAAAATAAAGGAAATACTTAAAATTAATAGTACGTACAAAGGCACTGCTTATTTCAAAAGAAATTTCTACCAGCAGACCTGCGACAGGAAGAGTGAAAAAAAGAAAATGTAGACAGTAGTGTGTGAGAACAAGAAAATAATAGAGAGATAAAAATGAATGTCTCAACTTAAAAATAAATTTAAAAAATATATATATTAGTACATATATAAATTATAAATAATAGTACTTATATAAATACAAAAACCTAAAATGTATATAAGTAAATGATGGTATAGAAATAAAATACTTAGTCAATTTTGAGAGGAAAGATAATGCTCTTTGACTCTATGTTTGAAAGTAGAAATTGAATATTATTGGACTCTCTAATACTAGGCGGAAGCGAATTCCATAATCTTACAGCATGGACAGAGAAGGAATAAGAATAATAGCTCGTTTTATGAGGGTGGGATTAAAGGAGGGATTTAAGGTGTGATCTGCATAGAGCGTTGCTGGGGCGGGCGTAAGTAAATCGCTCACGGAGATATGTAGGATATGCGGGGTTATGAAGGATGTTGAAAAGCAAGCATAATATCCGAGTGTTCCTGCGAAGACGGATTGGGAGCCACTTGAGTTCTTTGCGAAGATGAGAAACATGATCATACTTACGAAGACCAAAAACAAAGCGAATACATAATTTTTGCAAGCGCTCAAGCTTATTTAATAGCTCCTCAGTAGCATCCAAGTAACAGGCATCGGCATAATCTATAATAATTGGCTGAATAAGTGTTTGTGCTAATGAGATTTTAGACTTTAAAGGTAGAAAACTCTGGAGGCATTTCAGCGAATGGAAAGAGAAATAAACCTTTCGACTGATTTCGTTGACCTGCGCACGCCATGAAAGGTTAGAGTCGATTATTACACCTAGATCTTTGGCGGTGTCTGAATAATTAATATGAACTCCATCAAGGTAAAGTGGCATTAAAGTTGAAACGACAGCTGCATTACGAACGAATCTGCTGCCTATTATCATTGCCTGAGACTTACTTGGATTAATTTGTAAACCAAATGACTTAGCCCAAGCGCTGATACCAGCCAGGTCATGATTCATAGCCGCAATAGCAGAATCTGCCTCGGCTACAGTAAAGTGACGGTAAAGCTGCAGGTCGTCTGCGTAGAGGTGGAAATTCGAAGAGATAACACTAGTAACACTATTAATAAAAATTGAGAAAAGATGAGGAGAGAGAACGCCACCCTGAGGAACACCCTCGGTGAGACCACACCAATCAGAGAACGACTCATCAAGGCGAACACACTGAGAGCGTCCTCGAAGATATGAATTGAACCATGCCAAGGCGGGAGAAGAGAAATTTAAAGATTTGAGGATACCAAGCAAGATGTCGAAATCCACTGAGTTAAATGCGCTACTGAAGTCAAGCAGTACGAGGACAGTAAGTGACTTGTTCTCCATTGCCCAGCGGATATCGTCAGTTACTTTGAGAAGTGCAGTTACAGTACTATGGCCGGAACGAAAACCGGATTGAAAAGGGCTTAAGGCGCATAGTACCCTCAATGACCTTGAACATCCAGACGGAGCTAAACGCACATTTTCATATCTTCACCGCACATATTAATATGTCCCGAGCATACCGCGATACCTCAAAATGATATCATAGACTATGCAGCTAGGCAGAAACAGCTGCAAAAACCCGCCTTCGCCCGGTTTTTATATGTGGAAATCTCAATTTTCAACATATTCTTTGTAAAATATTGACTGATTTACATGAGCGCTACTCACATTGTAGTAAATTTTAACACCGATTGATCTATTCAAAAACATTTTAAATAAAAGAAGCCGTTTAGAAGGAGTGAGCATTTATTTGAACAAAATAGCGTGTTGTTAAATATTTTTTTACAGTTCAACTATTTGTCATACGAAAATAAAATTTACTCACATTGTTGTACATGAATATACATTCAACATATATTTTTTTTCAATCTTTACACCCAGCCGTTAATCAGGAGTATGCTTTAGAATGTAACGTTTTTACGGCTTAAAAGGCGCGAAGGCCCTTAATAAAGAGTTTGACGTCAAGAAGGATGATAATTGCTTGTGAACGATGTGCTCAAATACTTTAGAGAGGAATGGAAGAATAGAAATAGGTCTAAAGTGAGTTGGTAAAGTTGGATTGCTAATTTTAGGTAAGCGGTAGCGATAGGTATACTAGGTATATATAGCGATAGGTTAATAATAATATCACAAGCACAGTCTAAGCATGTATTCTGATAAAACACAACAATGTTTTATCTTCTGCCACATTTTTTTGTATTCAATGTTTGTTTTGTTTTCAAGGTACGCCATTGAACTATCCCAATGGTTGGTGGAGCAGCTACCAACCGGAAGCAGACGAGGACGAGCAGTGCGGCTCAATGTTCTACACTGGACGTCTGACCAATATAGATTGTAGTACAAAGAGCTTCTTCATTTGTGAACACGAAGTACTCTGCTCGAACTCGACAGGACTAGCATTTGAGGAACAGAATATTGCCTGAAAAACTTAAATCTACCTTCCTTTTTTTTTATTGTCATCAAACTTTTTTTAATATCGAACTCTAAATTATCCATCTGGTAAGAAATTAAAACTTCACCCGTTTATGTATTAAATAATACTTATCTAATGCCTAATATTATTTTTTATTATTTTCTCTGTTTTTACTTGTTAATTTTTCTGTTGTTAGCTGTTTATTCCTTGTTTTGCCCGCATGTCTTTAAAGAAATAAAACGAATTTTCTTTCTTTCTTTCTATGATCAGGCCTGGCTCACTCCGCAGTGTAGGCATAAACTGCAAGAAGATGCGGGGCCATTTTGTCGTAACTCGTGGCCCATTCACTACGGTTGCCACGTGTCACCCGTTCCGCACTGTAGTTACGCACAAATTTCTAGCTTTTGGGAAAGGTCATCGGGCTGAATCTGACCGGGTTGCGGACATGACTAAAAATGGTCTTTAATGAAAGAGCGCAATTCACTTAATATTGTACATGTTTATTTTATTTAGAATCTATGGGAAAACAAAGTTATAACTAAAAACATATTTATTCAAAAAATCTCCGTTCATATTATTATAGTATTTCCGCTTGATTTGTACGTTTTCAGAGTATATAAGTATATCTTGTTTTTATTGACTAGATTCTGCCATATTTAATGCCCTACTAAAGCAAGACATAGAACCCACTTATATACACCTACTGCGTAATATATACACCCATAGCACAGCTGCCATCAAGTTGGAGAGATCAGGTCCAAAGTTCGAAATTCTCAGGGGAGTCAAACAGGGCGACCCGCTGTCTCCAAAGTTGTTCACCAGTACCCTGGAAGAAGTCTTTCAGACGCTGACAGACAAGTGGGCAGAGAAAGGGATTGTCGTCGATCAAACGCAATTAACTAATCTTCGTTTTGCTGATGATATTGTCCTTTTCTCTCCTACAGCCACAGGACTACAACGCATGCTACAAGACCTTAGCGATGCAAGCCTTGAGGTTGGACTGAAGATGAACATGTCAAAGACCAAGCTCATGACCAACAGCTCCAAAAGGAGCATAAACGTAGGCGGGGAGAATATACAATATGTCCAAAAATATGTCTACTTGGGCCAAGTAATCTCTTTCCAGGCAAGTCAAGACAGAGAAATTGCAAGACGGACTGAAAATGCCTGGAAGAGTTACTGGTCCATGAAAGAGGTTTTCAAGGGCACTCTGCCCATGTCTCTAAAAAGAAAACTTATGGACATGTGTATTCTCCCCATCTTGACCTACGGTGCACAAACTTGGTCTTTGACAAACATCCAAAAGTCCAAACTCAAGGTTTGCCAACGTGGAATGGAGCGCAGTATCCTAGGTGTTAAATTAACAGATCATGTTCGAAACACTACACTGCGCTCCAAAACACAAATCATTGACGTGGCTCAAAAGGCTGCCCAACTTAAGTGGGACTGGGCAGGACATGTCTGCCGCATGCCGAACGAGCTGTGGGCACGCAAAGCTCAGGACTGGTGCCCTGAAACAGCGACGCGGGGGCTCGGTAGACCGCGAAGGAGATGGCGGGACGAGCTGGATGTCTTCCTTGAAAATTGGAAAGAGGTGGCGCAAAGTCGCGAACATTGGAAGGAATGGAGGGAGGCCTTTGCCCAGCAGTGGGACAATTCAGGCTAATAATAAATAATAATAATAAATTGACTAGATGAGGTGAAGTACACTAAACTTGATTTTTAGGGTTCCGTAGTCAACAAGGAACCCTTATAGTTTCGCCATGTCCGTCCGTCCGTCCGTCCGTCCGTCCGTCCGTCCGTCCGTCCGTCTGTCCGCAGTTTAGCTCAGAGACGCACAGTACTAGAGAGCTGTAATTTGGTGTAAATATACGGATTTGTTGTGCCGAAAAAGTGGTAAAATAAAATCTCATAAAATATTTTTTTTTAGGGTACCTCCAGTACTTACACGTAAAGTGAGGATTCTTTTTTTCTCGCGTACCCCTTAGTGTGGGGTATCATTAAATAGGTCTTTAAAAAATGATGATAGTTTCCATTAACAATTTTTTGATAAAAAAATTCGTTTGTGAAATATTAAGCTTTAAAGTGCTAAATTTTGCTCGATTCGAGTGTCCCCCCCCTCTACCAGCTAAACGGTTATGTTTGGGGGTGTGAAAAAATTCACAATAGTAGTACATTATAACGAAGTTTAAAAGAAAATTATCATGACTAAGTAGGCTTTACAACTTTACGAGTAATAGTCGACCAACTTATAAAATGTACTTGATATCATATTTTCTTAAACAAAATGTATCGGAGACGACTGCAAATGTAAGTTTGTCAACTTTATTTTTACAGCTTTTATAGGTATGTTTTTTGGGGATAGGTATATAGGTTTTTATCGTCAACTATTTTTAACTAAATTCAAAAAAAGGAGGAGGTTCTAAATTCGTTGTAATCTTTTTTCTTATGTATTTTCCCCGATTTCTCAAAGACTCCTGGACCGATTTTGAAAATTCTTCTTTTTAAAATTAAATTCAGCGAATCAGTTTAGTTAGTTCGCATAAGTATTTTGATGGGCAACTACGGAACCCTACACTGTGCGTGGCCCGACACGCACTTGGCCGGTTTTGGTGCTTATTTGGAATATCTTTGATAATAAATGTAATTGATCCCTGTTACATCGCTGAAAACACATACCTACTTTCAGGACTTTTTTTAGAAAGATATCGGAATCTACTTGTGTTATTCACTACTTAACTTACCTCGTATGATATATTAAATGACACCACAATGGGTAAGTTTTATACTAACATGTTTTAGATATCAGTTTTGAATATCCCAAATACAGCATTTTCCTAAAAAAGTAAGTAACTTTTTTTATGTAACCGCGTGAGATATCATCGATTTAAACTGTTAAGTAAATATTGTCTTGTCAGCTCACTGAAGAAGCTTCACAGCATATATAAAAGGGGAGGCAAGGCTCTAAATACAAAGTTAAACTACTGTGGTCGAACTTTTTTTTAATAAACACATTTTAAAGCCTTTCAATTTGCGTTTCAGTAAACAATCCTACATCGATATTTGATTCAAATAAGATGAAAATCTTGCTCATAAAGTACAATTAATAACGGATGATTCTGACTGATGAGATGGAATGGAACTAATTGATAGTGGAACAAGTGAGAATCATCCCAAATAACGTTGTTGCTTGCGAATGATCACAAAACCTCAGGTGCAAACGAGATGTTACTTTTGCTGGTTGTTGGCAGCCAGAGGCGGCCTTACCCATTGCGAGGCCCCGGGCAGCAGGCCTTGCGAGGCCCTTTGTCCTTTATAATAAAAATAAAAATAATATTTATTTCTCACCACAAACCAAAAACACGGTACAAAAAAATACAAAAATATTAGCGCTAGAAACAGATTCTGGTTGTGGATCGCTGGTGCCTGTGGTAGGTAGAGTAACACCTGTCATACAGGTCACCAGGTCCCCACCTCTTTCAAGATGCAAACTGATTTTCGCTTAATGCTCCACTTAATTATAACATAATTAGACAAAATAAAATTTCCAAAAAAAAGTGAGTGATTCGAAAACAAAACTTAAACATGAATTTAAAAAAACAAAAAGAAAGAATGATAAAACTAACCTATATAGTGTTTTTATGTATGTACGTGTGAGATTGTATATGTATGAGCGTGTGGATGTAGAGTATGTATGTGATTGTGAGTTTATATGTGTGTGTGTATAGTGTGTATTTAGAAGTTAAACTGGAACATCCATGAGGGCTTCTGTCGCCGTGTATGATTGATTTTGCAGCCAAGCTTGAAGTACTGTTTTATAATTATGTTTATTCAATGGGTGTATGGTCAAAATTTTATGTAATTTATTATAAAGGTACGGTCCGAGGAATATAAAAAACCTATGACTAAAGGAAGTCCTAAGTGGAGTGGCTGTTGCAACAATATGGTTACGGCGAGTGTGTTCCCGAGAGTAACCAGTAATGGTGTGCTGTTTGAGGGCAGTAGTCAGTATGAATAACTGCCGAACAGTTAAGACTTGGCAGTACTCATATAGCTTGACTGTGGGATAAAGCCTTGGTTTAAAGCAGCATACCTTAAGAATAGCTCTTTGCGCACGTTCTATTTGTATAAAGTAGGTTTTGGCAGCCCCGCCCCAGGAAGAGATGCAATAAGTGAGGATTGACTGGCACATTGCTTGGTAAACCATTTTCAAGACGACTGGATCAGCTGAATGCCGTAGTTGCTTGAAGATGTAGATAAGCTTGCGTAGTCTATTTGATAAGTGCACTAAGTATTCTCTGAATGTTAGGTTGCAGTCAATCACTATGCCTAAGTACTTTATGGACGTGAGCTTTTCAATGTTGAGGGGACTTTCATCATGTGCATTATTATTGCTACTGGATTGGCAAGACTTAGCATTGACGTTCAATGAGTTGGCTAGTGCCATATTCGAGTTACGGATTGAGAAATTTAGAATTTTTGTCTTAGTGATATTCAAAGTGAGCAAGTTATTTTTCAGCCATACACTAACCCTGTCAAAACCTTTTTGTGCGAGTCGATAAGTTTCTTCCCAGGTTTCCGACGAGAATACAAGTGCTGTATCGTCCGCATAGGAAAACATTGAACCGTTTTCTAGGTTGAGAGTACACAAGTCATTCATATAAATCAAAAACAGGATCGGGCCAAGAACACTGCCTTGGGGCACCCCAAATGAAATAAGCAAATCAGAACTGCAATAGGTCCCAATCTTAGCAGTTTGTAATCTGTCAGTAAGATAGCTTCGAAATAGGGAAAGCTGGACTCCTCGAATGCCCAGACATTCTAGTTTAGATATTAGGATGGGAATCGAGACCGTGTCGAATGCCTTTGCTAGATCGAGGAACAACCCAACACATTTTTGCCCGCTATCCAGTTTCTGAGCTATATGGTTAACCAGTTTGTGGACAGCATCGGCAGTCGACAAATTTTTCCTAAAACCAAATTGATTTGTAGACAACAGGTTTCGCGTCTCCAAATATGCGATAAGCCTCGTGTTAATAATTTTTTCTAATATTTTGGACATCGCAGGTAGAACTGAAATGGGCCTGTAATTTTCGACTTTTTCACGATCCCCAGATTTGTATATAGGATGGAGAACGGCTTTTTTAAAGTAATCCGGAAAGATACCCGTATTAAGGCTCAAGTTACAAATATACGTCAGCGGAGGGACAATAATTTTGCTATATTGTTTAAGAAAACCAGAGGAAATGCCATCCCAACCGGTCGCACAGTCACTCTTAAGTGATAGAATTAAACGTTCCACCTCCAATTCATCAGTATCTAGCAAAGCAAAGGATTCGGTATGAGACACCGGAAGGGTTGAAGGCTGAGGATCACTATGAATTTTTTCCGCCAGTTTTCTACCTACATTGGCAAAATAAAAATTAATTTCATCAACGATGTCCTGCTTATTTCTGTGATGGTCTAGAAGTTCAGCGGCTGAGGATTTGACTTTGTTTATGTTCGTAACGTTTCTAATAACTTTCCATAATTGCTTAGAGTTTTTACCCGCTTTTTTAAATTCTAGTTTTTCATAATCTCTTTTGGCCTTATGTAAGAGGTTAGCGCAAAAATTTCGATACCTTTTATAGGATATTTTAAGGACTTCATTAGAGGGATCACTTTTTGATTTTTTACTTAAATTGTCTCTATGGCGCATGCATTTTAGTAGTCCTTGAGTAATCCAGGGCTTAAAAGGTCTGCTCCTGCGAGATATCGAAACAGTTTTTGTGTTCTTAGTCAAAAGAAGCAGAATAGGTTCAATCAAATTTTTGGTTGCCAAGTTGGGATCATTTGTTTTATAAACTAAGTCAAAATTTAGATTATGCATATCATTTGCAAGCTTATCTTGGTCTATTTTCGTAATTTTGGGGGGATGTAATTTTTCTATAAATAAAATAAATTTATAAAGTGTATGAAGTGAAGTAGGCTTGGTTGTTTGGTTTAGGCCATTTTTCATGTTTAAGAAGAAATGCTAAAATTATACAAACAACTAAATAATTTGAACATAAATTTTAAAACATTTTACATTTAGTACACAAACTGTAAACATCCGTGTTTGCGTTAAATCTAGTAGTTCTGATTTCGATGCTGACTTGTTTATGATGTTGGCCCAAAGAATAATCCAAGTTTAAAACACAACTTTGTCCAAAATAACACCGAAAAGGTAAGTTTTGGCGAATATAACCCTTTAGGACCAGTTTTTGATGAAACCTAAGCACGACGACGTTTTGAAAGTAAAATAAATTTGATACAATATGAGACTATTGTTTCTGCAGATGCAGACCCATAAGCTTCCGAAATAGAGCTTTTCTAAATTCTTTTTTTTTTTCGAACTACGCATGTTCTGGTATTTGTTTAGACACCTCTCGAGCAACTCTAGTGGTCTCAAATCAAGGTAATTTTTATTACATCAAATTAATGTGGAAGGGGGAAAACATCTTTATGTCATCAGTTGGGACCTTTTGATCTTAACAAAAAATTGAAGGCGTTAATCTCGGAAACTATTCGGTCTGCAGAGGTACCTACCTATTAAAGGTCTAAAGAGGTCAACAAATGTGGAAGGGGCAAAGCAACAGATGTCATGTATTTTAACATCATCATCAGCCTATTAATGTTCCCACTGCTGGGACACAGGCCTCCTCTCTGTGAGAGGGGGTGGGCCATAATCCACCACGCGGGCCCAGTGCGGATTGGTGGATGTCACATGTCTTCGAATTTTTGGTTCTAGGACATGCCGGTTTCCTCACGATGTTTTCCTTCACCGTTTTGAGAGCAGTGGTGATGAAATAAATTACACAAAGTAATGCGCCTGCCGGGATTCGAACCCACGACCTACAACTCGTAAGTCGGGGCCGATACCACTGGGCCACCACTGCTCTCCATCGTAACCATATGATCGGATGGAATGATGATTTAGTGCTATGTGGGGATCATTTCGTTGTATGGGAAGGAAAATATCTTCTCTGTTTTGGCCAATTTAATAGAAATACCTTGTATGTCGTTTCTTATTATTCGTAGATAACGTATCGGACCAACGTCAATTGACCTTTTGCTTACGTGAAATCGATTTCATTGTTTATTAAAATATGTTGTCAAAGATGATAACGCTCTCTCATTACAGAAATGATCTGAATATATTAAATTAACTTCACTTTACTGTTAGCTTTTGTGCTTGTCGCAACAAGAAACGCGCTTAGTGAAGTTACAATTATGTTCTCTAAGACTTTGTTGGTCTTTTTTGAAGTGTACTTTTTATCTGAATTGTCATGTGAGTATAACAGTGCCTTAAACTCTCGTTATAATTATATAATATGTACTTACTTTCAATCATTGCGTCAAAACTGATGGGCAATTGAATTTTAAGCTATCGTGACCCAAACACGTAGTATGAGGAAGTTCCTCTATACTTCAAAGAAAAGGAAAGAACCTTCAATAAACGATGCTTTGTTTGATGAGCTTTTTGCCCGACAATAATATAACTATCGGAATACTTATTCAATTATGTTCTAAATTCGTAAAGAAGTTAAATTGCACGATGTAGAATTTCATAGTTCTTCTATCTATAAGTGGCTATAATCGCCTTTTTGATCACGACTGAATGAATATGTTCGCTATCATTGTATATTTTGTATTCCGCAGATGGGCAAATGTCTAAAAAGTTTTTCCGAAATGACTACAGTTATTTAGAGGAAACGGAGGCTTTCTATAAGTTACACATGACACCACATAAGTGGGCTGATGCCAAACGAATTTGTGCCCAGGAAGGAGCCAGTTTGTTCTACCCAGAAACCGATGCTGAGGCTACGGCAGTGATATCGTTTTGGACCTCCAAGTCTAATAATATACATGCGATATTTCTGGGGCTGTCAGATATTTTGGTTGAAGGACTTTTTGAGACAATTGACGGTATGTAATTCCGTTAGTTCACAGAGATCTAATTTTTGCAACGATTTTTGGGCACCTTTGTCTGAAAAATAATATCCTTGGAGTTTCTTGCCCGTTCTCCTCCATAGATTACGCTTTACTACCTTTTACGCTTTGGAATGGGCAACTACAGGTCTTTCACACTTTCACAGTTATAATGTCTTGTGACTGAAACTCGAGCTACTACTTACCATTACTTTATTATTTTAACTATAAATTATTCTCTTTTGACAATTCAAAAGTGCCTGTAACTGGCCTAGGTACTTGAAATAAATGCTCGCAGGAAAAAGCTTTACAACACTTGTAAAAAAAACATGTGGCAGACAGAGTGATGGGTAAGAATGTGGATGGATGGAGGCGAAGAGGCCAAAGAAAAGATGAATAGATAAATAGATTAGGAGTACCTTAATGATAGATACTGTGACGTCTGATAAGAGAGAATGGGACAAGAAAACGCATTGTGCCGAACCAAAGTAAAATGGGATAAGGGCAGCAAAAAGATGTTTTTTTTTAGGTGGTAAAATCATCAAATGAGTCCTCCCGCCCTGGGTGGGGCGGAAGGGACTGTCAGACTCTTACTGACTAAAATCCACCCGTGTTCCTTCCTATGCCCTTTACGTTCCGGGGCCACGGTAACCTGGGTTAAGAAAAAACCCGCGACCCCAGCAGGCATTTGGCGTGAAACACGACGCGCCACCGACCCGGGCTTAGTCCTTGGTCGGACGGCGAGCTACCCATCACTCACCGTCCGCAAGCCCGCTTCTCCGCTGTGCCCTCTGCTGATCAGAGGGACACGCGTTGGAGCATCCACACGACAGGCTATTCGCATACGGGCAAAGAGACCACTTAGGCGCACAGTGCCTAAGGAAGAGTTTTTGCCCGCATCCCAGGGTGCACCGGCCCGAAAAACTGGTCTTCCCCCCGGACGTATCCGAGAGGGAACTCCAGTCCACGGGCGCACGTGGAGGTTTCCTGTCATAGCACCCCAGCAAAAAGATGATAAAGAAAAAATATTTATTTTTAGGCAGGTCCATTTCTGAGGTGTACAACAACTGGCAGAAAGGTCAACCGGACAATTATTATGAACAGGACTGTGCGGTCTTATTCAAAGCGGGTGATATGGACGACGGTTCATGTACTAGTGATTTTCACTTCATTTGCAAGAAGAGTCTTCAGTCTCTGGAGTGGAACTATGATTGCGATATACCTAATCTAGGTAAGTTTATGTAGGTGGTCCATTAGAAATCAATCGAGGTGCTTACCTTTAAAAAAAAATTACACAAAACGGTCCAGAAACGTCAGAGTAGGTGATGGTATAGTCTACACCGATTATGGAGATAAATCAGATCTTTGTTGATTTTTCAAAAACGGATTCACAAAACATTCTGGAAACATTAAAAAATTTAAACATCTGAATTTAGAACCTCCTCCTTTTTGAAGTCGTTTAAAATATTAAAAATAGATGTTCCCATGGCTTAAATAACCCCTTCGATCCTCGGTTTGTGAGATTAACACGCTTTATATTTTACTATACCTAGCTAAGTATAAAGAATTATTTATTATGTATTTCTTTTCCTTACACCTTCTTCTTCTTTTACTTTTAGAACAGGTATATTACCTCAAAATGCTTCAACACCCATTGGTCAGCAAACTGGATACATCCCTTCCTATTGTAAAAACCGATTCCTTTTTCACAGATTACACTCTAAATAGAGATATTGGCAAATGTTACAAACTGCACACTACTCCACTGAATTGGATGGAGGCCCACGCCGTCTGTCGTTCAGAACAGTCCTACTTGGCTGTAGTCACCAATCAGATGGAATCATCTTACCTCGCTTCATTAGCGGAGATCTCATCGAATCAAAGAGTTGGAGGGATGTTCATGAGAGGAATATATCATCTGGGATTCCACAACAAGCTGTACTCGGGCTGGCAGACAATTAAAGGTACTTATGTAGTTAGTAGTGTCCAAAAACATAGACAAATAAAAATTGGACTAGTAGTTTGTGAGATAAATGGAAACATTGAAGAACACAAAAGACGAATAAAGGATTAGAGTTGATTTTTAGTCAGTAAAAGGGTAATAGCAAATCTCTTCCACTCCACCAAGGGTAAGAGGACTCATTTGATGATTTTACCATCAGAAATTAAAGGTATCTACGTGTTGATACAAATGCAAGTATCGTATATCCCTAGTGCGTATAAAGGCGCTCCCTCACCTTTTTCAAAAGTAACTCTTAGGCGCCTGTAACTTTCCAACTATTATAAATTTTGAAAAAAAAAATACCTATTAAACTTGTTTTTTACTGTGTCAGAAGCATTCTAAAAAACCATTAAGATAGAATAACATTTAGGGGCAGGAAAACGTTTTCTCTTTTAGTATGGACGAAAACTTGGTAGACGATTGTCTTAATTTTAAAATAAGTACGCGGCTTTCCACCATTTTTGAGTGAGGGGGCAACTCGTCCACTTCGGACCTTGACCATGACCTTCGGAATATACATGGGACCAGTTCTACCTTTTGTCAAATAATAGGCAACTGGACTATCAGAGTAACAATAGGTTTAGAAACTGAAAGAATATTAGATATACTAACCAGCAAAAGTACTAGGCTTGCATCAGTTCAAAGTGATATATGTTTAAAATAATTCTGGCCCCTATTTAAAGTCGCAATGGACGATTTGACCCCTTATAAAAAAAGATAAAATGCAGCTGGTCCCTGGGGCCAGATTCGCAGTGTACGAGTTAACCCCTCAATCCTTTTTTAATCGCATGTTTACATGGAATCAAATTAATGCGACTCATTTTCCTTATCCATTTCTAAGTTTTATTGAGTTTTTGAGCTGTTAAATTGTCAATATTTTGTTAAATTATTGCGATAGGTTTATACTATTATCACAAGCACAGTCTAAGGCGGGCTTTCACCAAACGTTAAACATGTTTAAAATTTTATTTAGTGTCAAAATTCTATTGAATTTTGACACTAAATAAAATTTAACTTTTGGTGAAAGTCGCCCTAAGTATGTTTTCTGATAAAACACAACAATGTTTTATCTTCTGCCACATTTTTTTTTGTGTTCAGTGTTCGTTTTGTTTTCAAGGTACGCCATTGAACTATCCCAATGGTTGGTGGAGCAACTACCAACCGGAAGCAGACGAAGGCGAGCAGTGCGGCTCAATGTTCTACACTGGACGTCTGACCCATGTAGATTGCAGTACGAAGAGCTTCTTCATTTGTGAACACGAAGTACTCAGCTCAAACTCAACGGGATTAGCACTTGAGGAACAGAATGCCTGAAAAACTTAAATCTACTTTCCAGATTTTTTTATTGTAAACAACATTTTTTTTAATATCAAACTCTAAATTATCCGTCTGGTAAGAAATTAAAACTTCACCCGTTTATGTATTAAATAATTTCACGAGTCACCCATTACTCGCCGACGCGTCCAAATGCCCTACGCCTACGGTGGCTTGAAATCGCGTCTCCGTCTCCCGCGGTGGCTGGCTCATCCTCCCCCTCACTCGTCTCGCTTCCTTTTTCGGTAGCATGACTGCTTCCCATTTGCAGGGCGGGAGGGACTGTCAGACTTCTACTGACTGACTAAAATCCACGGTGTCCTTCAATAGCCCTTTATGTTCCGGGGTCACAACGCGCCGTCGACATGGTCAGTACCCTTAGCACGAATTTTCATTCTTTTACTAATTTACAGTTTACAGTATTTACAGCGTTTCTTGTATGAAAAAATGGAACAGCGCCTCTGGTGTGCGGAGAAGGAACAAATTTTTTCCTTGAAAATTGACAATTTGAAATTGTCAAAGTTCCAGTTTACTGTACCTATGTCTCAAATACTGAAAATTCGTGCTAAGGGTCGCGTTGTGTCCCACGCGCGCCTCAAAGCGCGTCAGCATAATGACGGGGCCCCCCTCTCAGAGGGCCAAAGCCTGCCGGGGTCGCGGGATTATTCCCTTACCGTAACCCCGGAACGTAACAGGCTATGAAGGACACCGTGGATTTTAGTCAGTAGAAGTCTGACAGTCCCTCCCGCCCTGCCCGGGGTTGGAGGACTCATTTGATGATTTTACCACACTAAAAAAAAAAAAAAAAAAAAAAAGGGTACTGTGCGTAAAACGAACACACCAAACACACCACAGACTAGATGTTGAGATATTTTCAATGACTTACCTTGCTCATTAGGCAAAAAAGCCCTGAAGCCAAACCAGAAACATTACCAAAAAACACTTTGCTCTCAAACAAAATTCCTGTCAATTTCAATTTGACAGAAAGTTTGACATATGGATTAAAGAAATAATGTTTGTTTGTGGTTGCAAAAATTAATTAAACAAAAGGTACTGCTCAAAAAAGAATAAAGAATTTTATTTAAATTAATCAAAAATGGTTCGCAGACAGCGTGAACAGAGCACCACAGAGGACGAAATCGTAATTGGTAAATAATCTTACCTTTGTTTTGTTACAATACCGATTATTATACAATCGTTCAAACTATTAATTATGAAAATGATAATTTATAGACACACCGCCGCAGAAAAAACATAAAAGGCACAAGCACAAAAAGCATAAGAAGAGAAAAATAGAAAATGAATACGATAGCGAATCGTCAATCGACGTATCGTTTGAAGGTGCGCTGGATAAGCCCTATAAAATTAAAGTAAAAGGGCGCGACATTCCGGGTACTTCTGCTGCAGACCTGTTAAAGGCGCAAACAATGAAGTCTTCATCAGACTCTCGGAGGTCCATACCGGGCTCGTCGTCAAGCACCCCACCCAAGGCGTCGTCATCAAAGAAAAAGAAGAAAGGTAGAGACAGCGGCACTTCTAGCGAAGAAGAAAGATGGCTTGATGCTATAAAGTCTGGCAAACTGGAAGAAGTAAGTAAAACCAATCACTAATAAGTCGTCACTCACCAACCACGTGAACTGCACCTAAACTTTGAGTAAACCACTTAATTTACTGCAATTTGTTGTTTCAGGTAGATGAAGAACTCAAAAAAATAAAACCTAAGGACCCTAAAATGATGACAGCAAGACAACGGGCCATGTATGAGAGAGGTACTGATAAGGAGACTAGTCCCGGAGGTGAAGTCCTTCTTGCATTACCCTCAGGGTATAAAGAAAAAGTTATGACAGAAGAAGCCATTCAAAAAGCTGCCTTAAAGTCACAGAAACGTAAACAGATGGCTGATGAGAAGAGAGAAAAAGATAAAAAGAAAACAATGGACAGACTTCTTAAAAAACAAGAATCTAAATTGAAGAATATGTCTAAAGGCAAACCAACTAGGAAAATAGAACCGATGATAGTCTATAAAAACAGTAAAAATGATATATCTTTATCCTTACCACCCGGTATTCCTTTCCCATTGGAAAAGAAAGCTCCTGTTGACCCTCCCAAACCAGTGAAGTGTGGTGTGAATGGATGCGACAATTTAAAAAAGTATAACTGTTCTAAAACAGGAATCCCATTATGCAGTTTAGAATGTTACAAAACAAATTTAATATGTACACAATAAAAGTCTAGTCATAATAACATGTAAATTTTTCTAAAATACCTAGATGGCAACCAATCCCTTTTTTAGTGATAGTAGGGTACATTGTAGTCAATAATCAGCAGGGAATATGCACTACTTGACTAATCTATCTCCATCCAAGCGTCTAACAACCAGGTTTTCTTTGTAAAAATAACAGTGTATGGTTTTTCATGGGTTCATTGACTGGATTGTGTCAAATCTACTGATTTTTAGATAATCTGTATATTTGTATGAAGAATCACAATTTACTTTTTTTTTAGCGTGTTGAAAACATCAATGAGTTAGAGGGACTGTCAGAATTGATAAATTAAAAACTAACTTGCTCTATCAGTTGCCCTTGACAATCTCGCGAATCACATTTGCACTTTTTTTAGCGTGGTTAAATCATAAAATAGGTAAGTCCTTGTACTGACCAAAATCCTTCAATAGCCCTTTACGTTCCAGCGTCACGATTACCTGTTTAGACAATCCCGTGACCTCGACAGGCGTTTAGCCTTCTATGTGTGACCCCATTGCTGACAGCTCCTTGAAGTCCATGATCAGACGGCAAGTCACGCATTACTCGAGGTCCGCATGCCCGCGCCTTCCTTGACAGAAGTCAGTTCGCGACGTCCGTTGCATAGACTACTAAGAGATACTACGTATGTCCGTTGTTAGTTGGATCAACGGCGGCAACCCGGCAGGTGACCGTTTCGCAGAGGACCGTACGGTAATCAATGACCTTTTAGCATGAGACCAGTTATGCCGTTCGCCATCACATATGAGCTAACATCAGTAATGGTCCAGGAAAAGTTTTTTTTTAACTTTTATTTGAGTTTAGTGTAGAAACCGACTGTAAATAGGTACATATTACATTGCCCTGTAAGGGCTCGTTCACAAGCTTGCCGCTGTTTGGCAAAGTCGGAAAAAAGGCAGCCTATTATGTGTTTCCGGAAGCAACAACAGAAAGCACTAAGCAGTAAGTGCAAATTGTCACTTCGATTTTGTATAATATCAAAACAACACTGCTTCATAGCGAAGCCTCACCTAGCTGCTTGTCCTGTGTTGACAAAAATTGGGATAAACAAATAAAACTATTGAAGACAGCTAAACAGTGAGCATTTATATTTTTTAAGGATATAACAAGTTATTATAAGTGTTACAAATTTTTACAATACTATCTCCACTATCTCATTCTCCACTCAAACGGCTTCTATCGTAATGAAACCAGTCTTGCAATATAACTAGGAGGGACTCCTTTCTCAATCTCATTTTGTACAATGGCCAATAATACCACTTTCTTTAAATTCATTCCATTAAATTAGCCTCTCATTATATTCATCATACTTAATACTTATTTTTGCTAAATCTTACTTTTATTTTATGAAAGAAAAATATCTTGCTGTGTGAAACTAGTATTTCGTTAAAAAATAAATTTATTTTATTGTTTACTGTGTGTTAAACTGCTAATGTGAATGGAAAAGTACGATGCACAGACCTTCATGTAAAAAAACCTGTGAGGCTTCTCATTTTTTTTTTCTAATGTCACTATCAGATATTATTTCTTCATTTTCTATTAGAACTTGAAACGGGATACTGTATTTAGCATTTTTTTATTTGTTTCGAGTTTCCTATATTCTCGTTATAACCCGTTTTAAATTCTAATAATAGTGCTGTTTAAAAAATTATATTTCCTCATTTTATAAAAAGTCGAATGGAACAATAAAATATCAGACTAGACTGCAGATAATCTGAACTACCTCTAAGCACTCCATTAGATTTCTTTCACAATAATATTTCTCAATCATGTACAATCACATCAACTAAATAATTTGGCAAAATCATACATACCATCTTTACAACACCTAAGTTTAAGATTTTTTTAATAATAATTTTATTTCTTCTAATAATTAGTCTATCTATTCCACATTTATTATGTTTATATCCCATTATTTACAGTTCCATATTATGTATACTTGGCAATCATCAGGTGATAAAGATCATAATATAATGTAGTGTGTGCAATGCAGTAATCTACTACACCAAATAATTAAGAATATTGAATAACAGAGACCAATGATTAATATAGACATTTCAATTCTAAAATTCTTGTCATCCCCTAAGGAGAAACAAGATTAATCTTATCAACGAAAGTTGGTATTAATATGAGCTTCATCCACTAAAGATGCTTCAGGAACAAGATACTAATACTAGAGAACATTGATTTGGCAAATCAGTTGAGCCGTGAAAATTTTGTGACAATATTAAGCATTTATTACAATTATAGTTACTACATAGATGTACTGCAAAGCTTGTACACATTGTTTCACATATAATTTTAGATAGAAGATTAGAATTTTCTTTTACACCACCAAAATATGATATTTTGGTGGTGTAAAAAAATGCATTAAATTAATACACATATCTATGCCTCAAGATCTAGACACCCATACATAGTTCAAAGTTACACACTGCATGTTAAGATTAATCTTTAGCATTCATTACATGTCAGTTTTTTTTTACTACACTTTCCACAAACAACAAATACTGTGGATATAATCATATACATTTATGAATTGTAATAGACATCAATCACATATAGTTGTAGTAAAGATACACTACCAAAAGTACAGACTGGATGATGAATCTAAGATATGCATCATATTTTACACTTTAATGTCATGTTTCCTTTTAACTTCTTCAGGCATAATTTACTCACTAGACACAGAACAGACACAAGACACAGTGTAAGAAGAAAGTTGTCCATAATATGATCTGACTATAATCATAAATGCCTCATGCCATTTTCATACCTCCACAATCAAGAGAGCCATGGAAATCTGGTCCAGCTGACCAGTATTGAAGGACACAGCTCAGTAAAGTCTACAGACCAAAGCAAGGCAGCCAGCAAAATGGCAAAAAGAAGCCAGCCTGGTATCAGACATTAGTCCGTTTCGAGCTTCGAAGGCGCGCCAAGCCCGACTGTAACCGCTAAGATTGATTATTCTGCTTGTTGGACCTGAGTCGGGCTAAGCCAGAACGCTCCTCCTCCTCATCACTAGTGCACGATAGTCCGCCGACAGCGCCGCGCGATGATGTCGCCTGAATTAAATCTTGATCAGGTCCATTTCTGCTCTCATACAGTAAAATGCCCAATGTCTCTTCATAAATCCTTGCTTCAGGGAATTCAACTTTTGTGTGTTTTTTATCAGTTGCATACACAATAGAAGTGCAGCAGACTTCAGCACATTTCTTACCATGGCCAAAGAATGACCAGCAGCAGATCTCATTTGAGCCAATTACATCCTTTATGAACAGTACACGCCCGCTGAAGCGCAGAGAAAGCTTGTCAAACAACTCAATATTCTTCAACAGATTGTCATCTGATGTGCTTGTGTATGAATACTTGTTATTGTGTCGGTTTATCAGGAGTTTCACAACAGGCTGAAAAGTTACAAAACAGTGTTTAAATTATTTAGTGCAAAAACAAAATCAAATTAATAAAATGTCTATAATATAAGATTTCATAGAACAATATTTTTCAGCACGAAATTAATCCAACTACCTCATAAATACATATGACTTCCTACCTTGGAAGTAGACATAATGAGCAGTTGTTCTTCTTTGTGAGAAGTAATCAAGGGAACTCTGCAAATAGGTTCTGCCTCTCTTTCTTTCTTAGCTAACGCCTGTTGACATGATTCAGTCAATTCTTCAATAAGAAAGTACTTGGCTTCCGCCAAAAGTTCCATGATCTCACGGTAACTATCAGGCAGAGCTACAGTGCCATCGCGAAGGTAGTTTAGTATAGTGCCGAAATGTTTTCCGCACCGGTCAATAAGTATCCATCCTGTAATATAAAAATTAAGAAGTTGAGCAGAATTAATTTATTTCATATAGGTACGCCTTTTTTATGAAAGCATTAAAATGAGTCCTCCCACCATGGGTGGAGTAGACTATCAGACTTGTATTACTAATTAAAATCCAGTGTCCCTTCAATAACCCCGTACATTCAAGAGCCTCAGATACCTGTTTTGACAGTCCCGCAAGTATTTGGCCCGCCTTGGGGGACTCATTCAATTACTGAGAGCTTGAGGCAAGCATGGAACACAACACCCTGTCGACCCCGCCATGGCTCATAATCAGACAGCGAGTCACCCATTACTCGCCGTCTGTTTGCCCGCGCCTACTGTGACCGGAAATAGCCTCGAGATGTCCGATTCCATGGATGTCTCCCGCGCCACCTATAAATTCCCTGAGGACACGGCGGAACTCTGCTCAAGGGGGGGCAGATCTCCACCCCCACCGTATACACCAGAAGTGGTTCTTACCGGACTGGCAGTCTTACCACCGATAATGCAGTGTGCCCGAATCTACGATTCACCCCTAAGGTGAATGAATACATACAATTTTTTTAACAGCGATAACAAGGCAAAATCTACAGATTTTATTTAGCGCATACCTTCGGAATCTGTGAGTACTTCCATCCTGCCACTGAACATTGTTCTCAACATGTTATCGCTCTTTGTCAATGTGCCGATAGTTGTGTAAAACAGCGTACCGCCCACGTTCAGCTTCACGTACTGCGACGGACTTCCTTTTATCAATGTTTTGTGGTCGCCCGACATTTTAGCAACCAAATATATTGATATGGTGGAATACAACACGAGTTTTATGAAAATACTGCACCCCGTGCCACAGATTGGAAAGAAGTATGAGTTATTTCGGTTTAATATTGCATTATCACATATTCAACTACATATTCAGTGATTACTGATAAATAAAAAATAATTTTACCAACACCAAAACCCGTAATTATCTCTAATCACTCAAAGACCATAATTTTAGTTTTTATTTTAGTGACGGGCACACAGACTAAGTAGAGCACTGTGACGGGTCGAAAGTAAACAAAATAAATCTTCTTGTCTTTGATTTCTTGACTCGAATATAGTTTAGTCGATTACTAACTTAATTTGTGGTAGTGTGGTGATAACATAAAAATTAAGCTTAGTTTAGGGCAAATTTATTTTTTGTTCTGGTAAGTTAGATACAAATTATTTTGACGCCCTTGCGTGTAGATTGAACCCATTCAACGCAATAATTTTAAGAGGTTCCCAGATATAAAGGTAAAAAATATCAAACACATTTTTGAGTTTCTTGTAAATAAGATTCTATTCTGTATAAAAAAGTCTATTCTGTTGTCATTGAACATTATACATTATAAACTGAACAGTGCCTACTCTTATTTTCATTCTATCGATGTAAATTATTGTGGTTTCCAGGATAAATAAAAATTTTAAATTAAAATCACCTTTTATTAATTTTTAAAACCGGCCAATTAACATTTTTTGTTTTAATCAATAGGGGGGGTCGGAAGGTTGAAGTCTACTGTTTCCTCTTTGAGATTTACGGAGACATAATACATTTCATCACGTTGGCCAAATCTTTGAGCGTCTTCTAAGGTTTCCGGCAATTTGGCGTTCAAAGTTTCTGGTAAAAAGAACGAAGTTAAAATTCCTCCAAGTACAGTCGTGACTATCAATATTGCATTTGAATAACGAACATCGAACCGACGACCCTGGAAAGTTGTTAAAATATAATCACAATGTTATAGAAAATTTTAGAATTTAATAATATTTTCTTGAAACCAAAAGTACTGTTTTCTAACTAGTAAAACTCACCAAATGTAAAATGTAGGGTGCTAATGCAGCTGCTCCACCACTAACTACATTGCCTAATGACATCCCAGTTTGTCTAAGGCATGTTGGATAAAGTTCCATATTTAACAAATTAATAATGTAATATGCAACTGTAATATTCAATCTATTTGTAATAACCAAGAAAGTACCTAGCCACGGACTTTTAAGCCACTCTGTAGTATCTGAAATTAAACATAATGTACAGACGCCCGCACATCATAACCTGCCCCAAATTGTGAAATTTTTGAAGTCCGTTATTAATATAAGCTTAAGGAGGATCCTCCAACCAGCCCTCGAAATTCAAATATTTTTACGTTTTTTGCAATTTGCAGGCCAGTGACATGTTGTAACTTTATAAATATATGAGTTGCGGTAATAACAAGTATAATTTTAAATATAAAAATTATCAAAAAAATCGCTCCATCATCTCTCACATAGAAAAGGTGCATCGTAGTTAGATTTCGGAGACCCCAGAGAACCCCAGAGAAAAGGTAGTGATGTCACTAACAAAGGGGGTGAGATTTTTCTGAAGCTTACCATACAATCAAACCATATGGTAATCAAAATTTGGCCTAAATCAAAAACATCTTTATTTAAATGTGTTTTTTAGTACTTACTCATGTCACGAAAAACGTATACCATCCAGATTATGGTTGTAAAAGTTGTTGAAATCATTCCTGTGTATCTTCTGCCAATACGGTCTGCTAGATATGGTGCTATAAAAAACCCGGGAATTTCAGCCAAAGATTGCCAAGCAAAGTCTAAAAATGGATTTCCACTCGACTTTTCTGCAGAGCTTAATAAAACCACCGTGTAGTTTACCGAAACACAGACCCTTCAGAAATAAACACCATAGTCTAATTAGTAGAACTCAAAAATGTCAGTTAATCACTAGTTAACATACACATAAGTTACAGTCTTTTTTTCGTAAATACTTACCACAATGATAGTTGCAAGATCGTATTAGTAGCTAATCTCCAGCCAGAAAATAAAGCTAAGGGTCCTAAAATTTCCGTTTTGCTATCTGTCACATGTTGGTCGTTTGTGATTATTTCATTCTCGATACTCCTACTGAGCTTAGTGTTATTGATATCTGCTATAAGCTTGAGTTTTTTAATGCATTTTTTATATTCTCTGTTAACCCAAAGCCACTGCGGCGATTCTATTAAATTCCTGAAATATTTTCTAAAATTATTGTATATTCAAATAAATAAAAAAACAACTTTAGTTTATTTATGTACTTAATTACCATGAATACAGTAAGTAAGGCAACTGCGTTGCTGTAGTGAAGATCATAAATTTTTTCCAACTCCTTAACCACCAGTAAAATAGAGGCATCAGGCACAAACCAAAACTAGTGGATACTAATCTTAGTGTTGCTACACCGGCTCGTCGTTTGGGAGAAGATATTTCTAAAGATATAATTGCTGTACTCTGTGTGGCGGACCATGATGGTAAAGAAGCTATGATGCAACCGACTGCAAATACTATGAATGAAGAACTAGCTAGTATTGATATGAATCGACCAATTACCAACATGGCTAGAGATATAATATAAGTAGGTTTGCGTCCGTAACTGAAAAAGAAAATTCAAAATGACTTGATTTTACTAAACACGTATATCGTACACACGTACGACTACACATAAAGCTATACAAAACTAGTTCATCAAGGACTCCTTTTGTATGATCTTTCCGCACATTCAACGATCAGCTTAAACTAGTTTTGTAAACATGCAAAAGATTCGGCTCAAATCTAATGCTGGATTTATACCACATTTCGAACATTCTTTAATATATATATACTTTTCACCTAGTTATGACGTTTTGTTATAGAGTTATTTGGAACAGAATATAAGTCATAATTTTGCAGTTTAAATATTAAGATATTTTTTACCAAAAGAAGCTATGGTTATTTATCAAACAATAATATTGGTAATACTCACACATCACCAAACCAACCGAAAATAAAAGATCCAACCGTTTCTCCGATTTTGCTATAAGCAAAAATGTTTGCTACATAAATTTCATTTTCACAAACCCAATTGTTATCGGACGGGACTGTTGTTTCAAACCAAGTTCTATCGTAATCAAAGTTACTACACTCTGGAAAAGTTACATTTCATTATTTTCATTATAAAAAAAAAACAGATCCAGCTAATCGCACTTAAATGTTTCGAAAGTATTTGTTACCTTTGGTATCATTGTTTTCTTGATTTGTATAAATTAAACATTCACTAAATTTAGCTCCTCCAGTTGCATCTTTAACACTAAATTACAACAAAATTGATCATAAATATGTTAATAATTTTATATTACACAACACCACCAACCAAACATAACTTTGAAAAATAACATCACTATTATAAAAATTTGCAGCTTACGTAGGAATATATTTCAACTTCCATAAATATTCACTGAAGTTAGCAGGTATTTCAGGAAGTTTACATGTATGTGGGGTAATCGTGAGCGCTAATATTATGTTATTATATGCCATTGACCAAAATCCGGCAAGCAAAACATTATAAAAAATATCAAACTGTATTTGAAATTTTCCTTCTTGACCTACTTCGGACAGCGCGCGATTGTATAAAGAATCCATCCTACTGTCATCACTGTCCTACTATGATTGTGCACAAACCTACGTCGTGTTAAGAATAACAAATATGAGATAAAATATCAATACTCATTATTTGCTTACATTCACATTTGTTATCTATTAGCCAGCAGACACCGATTCCTCATTTATCGAGTCTCTTTTATCATAATTGCTATAAACATCCATGCAAGACGTCAATATTAAGTTCAGTTTATGATTGTAACCTAAATATTTGTGTTTATTATGCAATACTTTACTTGATGGTGTAAATGGGTCAATCTTCAATTTTTGAACTTCCGTTTAGGATAATGACGCCCGATACTTTTCCTGTTAGTGCAACCATCCATTGACAAAAAACAAAAATATAAATTATTTTAATTACGTTTAACTATAATGAAATTAAAATAGTATATATTTTCGTTTTTTGTCAATGGATGGTTGCACCAGCAGTAAAAGTATCGCGCGTCATTATCCAAAACGGAAGTCCAAAAATTGAAGATTGGCCCAAATAGTTTAGGTGGCTTTTACGTCATGATTTCTTCGAGGCTTCTTACGTAGTTGCAGGAAGTAGAAAAAAATGATAAACAGGGTAAGAATAGAATATTTGCTACCTTTTCGCTCAAAAACTGCTGGACAAATTTTGATAAAATGTGGTTAGAGTTTATAATTTGACTAGTTATTCTCCTAACAATCTCATTGAAGGACTTTCAGATGTCGTCTTTGACGAGGCGCCTTTGAGATCGTTCGATCGTGCTTGCGGTGAGCGTGTGTCGCTTTCAGTAGCTTAATGAATAGAAACTTTAGTCCCAGCGCGGCGTTGCGTGAGCGGTGCGGCCGTGCTATCACAAGGCAGAGATTAGAACTGCTGAATTGACAAATAGGATTATTTTTAGGATTATTTACCTCAGTATTAGGTTCCTTTTGGATAACTTCAGCTGTGTAGAAGAGTATCATAATAATGTCTCCATTCAAAGAAAGAGCAAAAGAAGTAGATTGTTTACATTTTAAGAATACACTATCACTATTTCTTAAAAGTTTCTTCACACAGAAGCTCGTTGGTAAATAACAACAGCCGCGCAAGTTGATCCTCGAATACCGAGTTAAAGATTTTTGATAGCGTCATTACTGTTAAATCATAAACCCGAAAGTCTGACAAGCAGTTTTACCAACGGTATTCATCAGTTACTGTGTTGTAGAGATCAAATAAGCAGTCACTCCATGTAAATAATGATATTCAAATCGTCAGCTACATCCAGTAAGGCTAAAATTCTACTCTAACATGGTGGGAAAAAAGGCTAAACAGCTGATTACATCCTTTCTTATTTACCAATTCAATAAAACTGTCTAAATTATGGTCTCTTATGCATATTTATATTATTTTATTATTGAATAAACTCGCCTTTTACTCCAAAAGCCAGTATGACGATGATGTCATGACGTTATAGCTACGGTCATAATGACTCAATTGTTATGATTTTTCCAACTTAAATGCATGTAAAGTTATATATTTATACGCAATGGCTTGTGTCGCGTCTTCACAAAGCGTTCAAAAATAAGCTTAAAATTCAGCTTCAGTATGAGTGGTTGCGTAGCCTAATTGGTAAGGCGTCTAGAGTAGGTTAGTAGTATCCAGAAGACGCAGGTTCAAGAAGAAGGCAGGCTCGCAGCAAAGTCTTTCCACACAAAATCTTTATAAATGCCTGTAATTTTTTTATCCGACTTCGGCAAAGCCAAAAAGAGGGTTATGATTTAGTAGTTAAGAAGAGTCACCGTGCATGCTGAGGGTTGTTGACTGCGAATTACTGCGAGTCTGCGGTTACTGACATGGTTCTGTGGTGGTGGTTAATGTTTTACTCTAAGCAAAAATCCTTTCAGGCCCTGAACAACTACTCGTAGACTATCATACAAAACCAAATATTTGTTCCTCGTGGGAATGAAACCCGCAACAGCCGATCGCTCGACCACTGCACTATACATCCAGCCGCCCCATATTATGACAGATTTTAGTCTGTTAATAGCGAAAGCGTAGAAAGTGATCTAAAAGATAATAGTTTACCTAGGACGGGCGATTTTATGTTTAAGTATCACAAACCGTTCGCTGAGAAATTCCTGAAAGAAAAACACATTTCACTGCTTGAACTGAGAATTCTATCTATCCCGGACGGCTGGACCCAACTTGGCCAGAACGTCTTGAAATGGAACTAATATTTTTGTTTACTGACAACATTTTAAAATCTTTGATATTTGATGTTTGAAAGACGCAGGTTTGTTAGATTTTTTTTTACTATAATTTGCAAAGCTGTATTTACAGCTTGGCAAATTAGAGTAGAAAACCGGCTGTAGTCATTCATATTCATAAGCACAGACTACTAACACTAAGAAATACTACGCACCTGAAAAAGATTGCGGATTAATTATTAAATGTTTTCAATGAGGGATTTTCTTTTTATGTTTTCCCTAGTCAATGATAGATGGCGCTGAACTTGGCATGTGACTACAATGAACGGAACGTCACGTCATTTTTTGATCTAAGCTTGTACCTAATTTTGAGATCTTAAAAAACGAAACGTACACATCCATAAACAACAATTTAAATCTCAATGGTCACATCACATCAATGACACTTTGAAAATAAATAACAAAAAAATTATGATTGTCCACGCCAGAAAGAAAATGTCCCAAGAGAAAAAGAAGAGAAGTCTGTGTATCGTGGATTTGTGCAAAAATGAAGGCAAGGCACACATCTTTTTCCCAAAGATGAAAGCCGTAAAGCGCAATGGATACAAGCCATCGTACATTTTAAGCCTGGACGTACCATAAAAAAGCATTCGTACATGTACTCAGCACACTTTAAACCAAGATTTTGCTTTGGCACCTAGTCACATAGTTAGTTCAACGCCACCTATAGAATTCTTGGAAACTACTTTTTTTTTTTAAACACCAAAAAGAAAACCTCTCATTAACTTAGCAGATCAAGAAAACTGCTTCAAGACTATTTACAGGAATATGCACTAAAACATAATTATGAACAAAAATAAAAAACGAGCTT
This sequence comes from Agrotis segetum, assembly GCA_036375495.1. NCBI lineage: Eukaryota > Metazoa > Arthropoda > Insecta > Lepidoptera > Noctuidae > Agrotis > Agrotis segetum. The sequence continues at coordinate 1,022,430 of JAQSVV010000004.1, read as the reverse complement.
AGTTTGGTGGAGTTGAAATATTTTTGTTGGCATCCCTATTCTCGGCGGTTGACTGACTCGGGTTAGCTTGACTTGCCGCCTGTGCGTTTTTTCGGAGGTTTTCGCGCCTCATTTATTTATTTTATGTAATTATAATTCATGTTATTAACATTCCAACATGGGTGCATATTTGTCTGAGCCCGTAACGGAAAAAGTGTCCAGCGATGAAGCTAACGACAAACTTGAATGCGGCGCAAGCTCCATGCAGGGATGGCGTGTCAATCAAGAGGTACTTTATTGTTTCATTTGAGATATTTCAGTCTTTGAAAATGCCGATATTTGTTACTTATCAATCACAATCACTACCCACGATCAATCAGTTATTAATCAATTTCCAGTTCTATTACATTGATACTATCCGAACGTGGTTCGCGGTAAGTTAAAATGTCTAGGCATTTTAATTGTCCAATGTCCAATGCACGATTTGCCGAAAGATCTTTTTTACATTCGTAACTAGAATATGTGAAAATCGAGGAGGTCTTCATTTTGTTTTTATTTCTGAGATATTTGCACTTGAAAACGACATAAATGTACTAAGTACAGAGGTGTCTTAGAAGGAAGCTCGATTAATTTGTCTTACTGTTCATTACTGTTATTATACATTTACAAAACACAACATTGTAACCTTTAAAATTTCATATAATTTGATTTTGTGTGTATTTCTTTTACAATTCTAGGATGCTCACAACACAATCCTAGAGTATGATACAAACACATCACTGTTTGCTGTATATGATGGGCATGGGGGAGCAGAGGTGGCCACTTATTGCTCACAAAATCTGCCAAACTATATCAAAAACACAGATGCATACAAAAGTGGAGGGCTCACAAAAGCTTTGGAAGATGCTTTCCTTGGATTTGATGCTTCAATTGCCAGCAAAGAAGTTATGGATATTCTGAAAGAGCTAGCCGGTAAGTTGTGTCAACACATCGTTTACAGCTATTTATGAAACACTGAGCATTTAAAATGAAAACAGTACAAATGAGGCTAAAATATAATCTACAAAAACTAGTGATTTGTTTTCATTGAATAATATTAGAGGTTATGGTAAATATATGTAGCACATTAACTTAACTGCAGGTATTTTTCTTATTATTGGTAGTTTTGTTGTATTTGAACACTTTAGCTGTGTGATAATGATGTTTAATGAAAATATTGATCAACTGTAGTGTTTTCTTGTCAGTAGGACATAGTGGACAATGTGGCAGAGGTCAAATGTTTGCATAATGACTTAGAATAAGTGTATTTACATCTTTATGAAATTTTTAAAATATTATTCAATGTCAATTGTTTATTTATTACATTTGTATTTAGAGACTAAGTTTAAATGTTTTCTTAGAAAATTGTGTTTTCTTTTCGTAATAGTCTCAACTGACAATTGCTTTGGTATTTTCTGTAACTATTTTAAAAACCTAGTAATAAATGTGCCATTAGAATGTTACATTGGTAGCAGTCATAGTGGTTATGTACCATAAATTACACTTGTTTACATTGTATGTATGACAATAGACCCTGCAGCTACAAATCCTGTTTCATCAAGATTGTATGCAGTATTATGATTAATTATTACGCTCCTTCATTGGTCTTTGACTGCTGGCCTTTAAGAGAGACTAAGAGTCACTCAATGAGCAATGGAAAGAGCTATGCTTGGAGTTTCTTTGCGGGATAAAATCCGGAACATGGATGTTCGGCGAAGAACCAGTCACCGACATAGCTCATAAAATTTGCAAGCTGAAGAGGCAATGGGCAGGCCACATCGCTCATAGCACTGATGGGGATGAAAAGCTCTCAAATGGGGACCATGAACCGGAAGACACAGCATAAGGCCTTATTAGACCACCCAATTTTTAGGGACCCTAACCTAACTAAGAGTGGTGTAATAAGACTTAGGGAGTTAGGGTCCCGAATAAGATAAGGTAATAAGCACTGCACTAACTAGGGTACACGCCCACACTGGATCCAGGGCCCTTCATATCGGGTTGTGTAATAAGCGCTATAGGCAGGCCTCCCACTAGGTGGACTGACGACATCGTGAGGGTCGTGGGCAACCGATGGATGCAAGTGACGAATTGTCCTTTGGCGTCTTCCGGCTCATGATGATGATGCGCCCTTCTTTGCGTCGCGGTCGTGCAAACTATGTCCAAGTGTAGCTTGTGTGTATTTTTATTATCTGTACTGTAGCATATGTCAAGTTAATCATACATTACATGACATCATGCCCTGGTAGCTCCAACTGAGCCGAGGTTTTGATTCAATCTTATTACTATGATAAGATTGGATCATATTTGGATTAGATTGGACTACAATTTACTCATGAAAACTTTCCTGAGTATAAAGTATGCTCCATTTTTTGTTTTAACTTGTATTAAAGTTCTGTTTTATTTTAATCATTTTAGGTGAAATAAATCCACCAGGCCCCAGTGATAATGAGGATGAATCTGAAGATGACAATGTTAACAACTTATTTCAAGAAGCAAAACTACCGTTACAGGTAAAGTATTATTTAAATCATTGTAGTGCTTTAATAATCTTTTCTCTAATATTCTTTTTTTTAAACTTAAAAAGATTGAATTCAAATGTCTTTTACCTATTGCTTAACTGAGGAACAGTCATATTTTACAAGCTTATTTATGTAGTGTTTATAGGCAAGTCGTAAAATAAATTCTTATTATATTTGTTGCTTCCCTGAAATCATGTAAATTATCTTTGGTCTTCAGAGGAGTTTCATTATTATCGGTGGATAAAATGTTAATTAAAACATTACATTACAGGAAGTATTGGCTAAATACGAAAATAAGCTGAGCACTCTTCATCGTGCACGTCTCGGGGACACCGCCACGCCGTTGTCACCATGTCTTCGTGCCAAGAAGAGCACTGATGGTGCTGAAGCTGGTGGTTCAGGTTCAGTACATATAAATGGATGCTAAATAATCAAAATATTTTTTAAAACAGTAATAATAACCCGCTTTACACAACCCTGCTATTCGTTGTTCCGCTTTAACGTGAATTGAAATTTCGCGCAAAAAAACTTTTAACGCGAACTGCTTACATATGAATATGTATTTATGTAATGTTATCATTGATTTCTCTTCAATCCTTGGTGGTTGTGTGATTCCCCGATTTCTCTGGCCATTCTGATTACAGAATGGCTATGATGAATGATTTTACGAGTTTTTGAAATTCAATGTGTAGTTTCACAGTTTACTATTGAAAATTGACTTCTATCAAATATTTTTATATAGGTTTGTGTAAGAAAAATTGTTTTCCCCAAAAACTAATAGCACCTTCATACTTTCTTTAGGTGCTGGAGGATCGGGCTCCAGTTCTGGTTCAGCATTTGCAGCTGGCTCAAGCTCTGAACTGCCGAGTGTAGAGGCTTCATCCAGCAAGAATGGCTTGTCTTCCACAAATGAAGCTGCAGAGGGCAGCAATGCAGATGAAGACACAGGAGGTGTTTCTTCCACAAACAATGAAGAGGACAAGGATGTGAATGGAGAAGTGAGTCCCATTTTATGAAACCTTGAGATATGGTTATTGTATTTTAAATTTAATTCCTAATTTAATTCAAAATATAAAATTTATTATCAGCCTATTACTGCCACTGCCAGCCACATTCTTCAAATCATCGACCCAATCTTGTCGCAGGCTGACCTACACTACGTTGACCCATTTGCGGTCTTCACTCTAACACATGTTTGCTTTAGTATCCGTCTACAGACGTGGCCGGCCCACTTCCACTTCAGCATGCTTATTCTACGCGCAATGTCGATTAATTTGGTTCTCTAGCGAATGAATTCGTTCCGAATTCTATCCGCCAGAGAAGCTCCGAAGATTGCTTTCTCCGTTGCACAAGCAACCTTGAATTTGTGGAGTGTCCACGTTTCGGCTCCGTACATCATTATGGGCAGGACATACTGGTTATACACCCTGGTTTTGAGGGATTGTGGGATCGATGATTCGAAGATATGACGCAATATAAAATTGAGATAATAGTTAAAGCACTTTTTTTTTGTATTTCCATCATGCAAGCAATCCATTGACTAACACAGATGTGTGTATTGTCAGATCAAGTTTATGGATTGAAGTTACGCGTAAAACTTATTTTGTCAGGAGCAAGTTAAAACTACGAATTTTGAACTACAACATTACTGATTGATTTATTGCAGGTCTCAACAAGCGAGCCTGCTGAGAAAGCTAAAGATCCAGTTGCTATGGACGTGGACAAAGCCAATTCTACCGCCCCAGACAGTTCGGAAGATAACTGCCTTCAGCCAGAACAGAGTGCAGATGTTAAGAGCTCAGTGGCTACAGGAAACGGTGATAATTCTGATGCTTGTAATGGAGAGGTCACGGACTCGAAGCAAGTTGATGGCGAAGAAAGTAATATTACATCCTCAAATGGTTCTGCCACACCAGCGAAGGGGAAAGGTAATTTATTCAATATTTTTTCGTTTATGATTTTCAAAATTACTGTTTTATTCACAATAAGTAGAAGAGTTGCTTATTTTACTTCTTACTAAATTTTATAAATACGAATGTTTGTGAGGATAGATGGATATTTTATTGTTACTCTTTCATGAAAAAAACTACTGAAAGGATTTGGATGTATTTACACCGTTTGTACCCCAGATTAACATATATAGGATAGTTTTTATCCCAACTTTATATTTCCCCATCCCTGATTGCTAGAGCTGGCGAAGCCGCTGGCAAGAATTGATGTTGTATACATTCTGAATATTAGTCTTTTGTTACACCAATGGACTCAACTTTTCTCAACTATGAATATAAATCCTTTGTTCACCATTTTCAGAAAAAGCAGCAGCTGTATCAAGTTCAGATGGTAAGGGCAGACCAAAAGAGTCTAAGATCAGGCGCGCGGCTGCTGCCGCTGTGTACCAGTCGCTGCTGCGTCACGCCGCTGAGGAAGATGATGACGAGAGCGACTCTAACGACGAAACTTTCGAGGGAGGAGAAGTCAACTCTTCGGATGAGGAGAATGTTAATGGTGTTGAGGAGTCCTCGAATGATGGTGAGTACATTGATTGATTGTTGAACTTAAATTTTTTTTTTTTATTTGTCCACACAAACAATTTTTTCTATGTCGTGGGTGCGTTTACAAACATGTAAACTCACATACACAGACGCCCAGACCCGGAACAACTGCTTGTAGATCACACAAATATTTGCTCTGTCCGAAAAACGAACCCGCGACCACGCAGCGCAGTCAATCGCTTAGCCACTGCACGCACCTATGCCATTTTGTTCTTTAATTAGTGACCGCAAAGGCAATAACACCATATTCATAATTCGATTATCTATACAATGCTACTACTTGCAGGAGATGGTGAGGAAGAAGAAGATGATGAGTTGGAGGCTGAATCCAGTGATGAAGACGGAGAGGACATGTCTATGAATGAGGAGCCTGGCAACGACAGTGGCTGCACAGCAGTGGTAGCACTTCTCAGAGGTGACTGACACATTTATAACAGTGTTCTTTAACACTTGGTATTTATTTTACTATTATATTTCATTCCAAATCCTGATCCAATTTCTTGATGGCTGCTTTTGATTGGACATATTTTAGACTTGGTTAGGTAAATTCGGTTGGTTGCACACAGACAAGATCTCAATGAAGATTTGCCAGTTAGCCACCGATTCTATTAATTTCTATAAACTGTAAAAAAAAACAGGTGCAAATCAAGTTCCATCATTTATAACATTAATTTTCTTTATGTTTATAGGAAATGAGCTATATGTGGCGAACGCTGGGGACTCGCGCTGCATCATCTGCAGAGAGGGCAAAGCTATAGACATGTCATTAGACCACAAACCTGAGGATGCCCCTGAACTTGAAAGAATCACCAAAGCTGGTGGAAAAGTCTCGAATGATGGCCGTATTAACGGTGGCCTGAATCTCTCCCGTGCCATCGGCGACCACTCCTACAAACAAAATAAAGACTTAGGTGCTAAGGAGCAGATGATCACGGCATTGCCCGATGTGAAGACGTTAACGATCGACCCACAGAAGGATCAGTTCATGGTGCTGGCGTGTGACGGTATATGGAACTTTATGTCTAGTCAAGACGTGTGTGACTTCATTCTGCCGAGATTGGCTGAAGGTCGCGAGAGATTGTCGCAGATTTGTGAAGAGGTGTGTATTGTTTGCATTAGCTACTCATATTAACTTCACTTGAGGGTTTCAGCCAAATAATTGTAACCAATTGTTTCCTCAGATGTTCGATCACTGCTTGGCGCCGAGCACGATGGGCGATGGTACCGGTTGCGACAATATGACAGCTATCATTGTACGATTCAAAGGCGGAGTAATCAGTGAGGTAGGGCAGCACACGAGTACCGCGGAGGGAGCCAAGAAACGCGCCGCTGACGAAGAACACAACCAGGAGGAACAACAGGAATCGAAAAGGCAAAAAATCGATGATCCCCTCTCAAGTTCAGTAGTGACTTCAAGTGTCTAAACTTTCAAACATTATAGACAAAAAGTGTTCAAGCCACGCATAGTATTGTGAAATGTATGGTGGAGACTGTAATTTAAATTATGTTAATAGACAGGTCTTGTCACATAAGGGTTCATTGAGCATATTCTACTTATTAATTGGTAATAATTTATCATTTACATAAACTGAGCAACATATTGCTACCAAAATCTCCCTCGTTGGCGATGATAATTAAATATGTAACGTGAATGTGTCGGTAATGCCTTACTCCGGGTTCAATGCAGTCCGGTGTTTATTACTCCCAGTGTTTTTAGGGATAGTTGTGTTAAGAATAACTCGATTAAATAATTTGTAGACAAGTAGACGTACAGACAAACATAGCAGTTAATTATGCATGCACATAGTGTCGTTGATGTAGTACAATGTCAGCGGCATCAGACACCAACGCAACATGGTCGACGCCATTTTCGAAAATAGTTTCAAGCATTTATATATTAATTGGTAGGTAGTTTGTTGCAATTGATAATGTGATTGAAACACACACTTACTACAAATGTACAAATTGCACGTAAATGATTGAAGCTTGATGCTGTGAAAACGTATTTCCAATGTTATACATTGTAGTAAGTGTGCTGTTAAGAGGGAGAGAATTAATGATAAATTCCAGAACTGATTGTTGACGATAGCAACTAGTAAGTAAGCTAATCTGTAAGTGTAAGTTACAGAAGTTAATTTGTACGATCTAATTATTTTGAATCCCACTTTAAGTATATTACAGAGTAAAGGTTTTTCTCGGGTTTCGTTGCTAGGAGTGGCATTATTGTTTTCCTTTAAATTAAATGAAACTGAGTATAGATTATTATAGAAGTAATTAAACATAAATATGCTTAAAATTTAAAGATTCTGTGATTAGTTGAGCTAACGTCACATAGTTTTCTTAATGGCAGCGTTAACTTGGTACCAAAACTCCAGAAAAGCGAAGTTTGTTTATGCAGACTTGTTCATGACGCGATTCGTGCGGCTTATAATATTCCTTGCTACTGTGACATATACGTGTGGTGAGCGTGTTTTGTTCTACCCGTAGATAACCCGCACGTTTTATGTCATAATGTCGCAGTGGTAAAGATGATTTTCACTTGTAGTTGAAGACGGCCGAAATTCGAGGCATCGCGTCAACATCGAGTTCGTAATTGCCACTATTATTTATTAATTTTCAATATTTTATAAAAAGGACTTTTTGTAATAATGACGTGACTAGATTGAGTCTTTGACTAATGTAATAATTTAATTAATAACCCAACAGGCTCGTGAAATCGAAAATTATTGACTCTTTGTTCCCAGTTAGGTCAAGGCAGAGCCTGATTCGGTCTTACTCAGTGTTTGGTAAATGTAAAATTATGACATTGGCATGTTCCTACATAAAAATTAAATGTTAAAAATTCAGAATCAAGGAATGTATGTATATTTCAATTATTTATCTGTGTTACTCTGTAGTAATAAGTAGTTATATTTTTGTAATCACAGGTATTGTAAAATAAACTTAAATCCTACTTAGTTTCGTGATTAAGTTTGACATAATTCCAAATTGTGACTTACTATAGTAGAAATTAATTAATTTATCCATTATTTCAAGCGAATTAGGATAACCCCATAACAATAATAATAACAGCTATGATTTGCAGATTGAGTATAGGAACTGGTGTTAATTACAATGTGTGTTTCAGTGAAAATTACATTTTTACCGACTGAATCCTTTGTTTTTTGAGTTTACCAATTTCCTATTTCTGTTACGCGTGTACAGTCACGAGCAATAGTATGTATACACTAAGCAGTAATAAAAAGCGATTTACCGCTACCATATTAATTAAACTTTTTTCCATTTCATTAGACTTCTGTTTTGGAAGCCATACTATTACGAAATAGGTCTTATTTCGAAGTGGAAACCAGTATTTCACGAGTAATTTGCGTTTGAATTTTGTTAAGTGTATACATGTTGTTGCTCGTGACTGTACAGCTACTAATCAATACACCGACTTACACATCGCAATGGATCGGCTATGGATTACGATGAACAGATTTTATGCGTCGAGTCGACTCTTGGCTAATAAAATTGAAGTCAAACTCATAGGATCGTTTTAGATTTGCAAGAGAAACGCTAGCCCTCAATACATTCGATTTTTTTTTTATTTATTTATTGTTTACGCTATGTGCGAAATTCTTGTGGGGGACTTTCAAATTCAAATTGCAGCGCGCGATGTGTCCAAGATGTGAACTTTACTGGGGATACTTGATACTTGACGTACCGTGTCAAGTTTAAACTCTACAACAGCGCGTTATAAAAACGTGGGTCGACGGCGCGTTTTCATCAGAGCAGTTTGTTTTAGGCTGCGTCTAATTAGTATCTCATACATAGTAGTCTGTGCGTCTGATTTGCGTGCGTATCGCGTCAAACGCGCTGCACAGGCGCGTTTAAAAAACGTGGTGTGCATATGCTCTAAGAGACGTGTGATGCACTAAGCAAAATAGTTGCTTATGAGTTAATCCGGAAGTGGCCACCGGTCTCCACGCCTGCAGTTCCCGCTGCCCGCTGTCTTCGAGACCCGAGGCCTTTACAGTATCTTGAAAGAGAAAAACTCGATAGCTAAGCGCTTGGGACTGGCCCCCCAAAAAACCTTTTGTAATAACAGTAGTTAAAGCAAAGAAAAGCTCATGCAATAATTATTCACTTTTTTATTACATTTTCTAATATCGTGGCAATAAAAAACTAGAATTTTAACTCGATATTTAGCGCAATTCTGAGACAATACAGAAATTAAATAAGGATGGAAAAACATCACGAAAATTCAAATTATCTTATTTGCGTCAAATACTCAACGGTCTCCATTTGAGTGGCTTCTAAAATCTGCAGAGCATCGTATTCACTATCCAGTTGCTCGAGTATCATGGACTTGTCGTTAATCTCTGCCTAAAAAAATAAAATTAAGGCAATCATAATAATTAATATCTGGTTGACCGAGCTTTGCTCGGTTTTTAAAATGTCTATATCTTGGGAACCGAGCTTTTCTCGAACCTGGGACTTTGATAAATCGATTCCTTGAGCCGAAAAACCCCTAATCTGTAACTTTCATGAAAATCCTTGGAGACGTTTCCGAGATCCTGATTATATATAAATATACAAGACTTGCTCGTATATATTAGATATAACCGACTTCAAAAAAGGAGGAGGTTATCAATTCGACGTTTTTTTTTTTTGGAAACGGCAGCTATGAAGTGTCTAAGTTCGCGTTAAAAATTATCTAGTCATACAAGACAATAATTTCCAGATGGCATTCTGCCAGGAGTAATTTGCCTTTTTTTAGCGTGGTAAAATTATCAAATTAATGAGTCCTCCCACCCCGGGCAGGGCGGGAGGGACTGTCAGACTTGTACTGACTAAAATCCACGGTGTTCTTCAATACCCCTATATGTTCCGGGGTCACGGTGAGGAAATAAATCCCGTGACCGCGGCAGGCTTTGGCCCTTTGATAGGGGGCCCTTGCTGGCGCTCTTTGAGGCGCGCGTGGAACTCGACGCGCCGTCGACCCGGGCATGGTCCACGTTTGGACAGCGAGTTGCCCTTTAATCGCTGTCCGCATGCCCGCGCCTACGGTGGCCGGAGATCGTCTGCCTACGTAGATGCCATGGGCGTCTTACACTGCGGTTGGGGCGGAGGGAGGACGCTGTCCTCTCCCTCTCGCGGCCTGCCTCCTCCTTTACGAGTATTACTGCTTCGCAGAAGGAGGCGACCGCTTCCCGCTCCGTCTCGCCCCGCAGCATGGCCGCAACCAATGTCGGGCGCGAGAGGTCTCCGCCTATCGCCGCCGTGAGGACACGTCGGTGCTCTTGCACCGTATGCTCTACTGTCTCCTCCAGAGGAGTAATTTGCCTACGGGAAAACCGTAAGTATTTGGTATTTATGTGGGTATTATGGTAGCTAACCTGAAGCTTAGCTTGCTCCGCCTCCTTTTCTTTTGAAATGGATTTCAAGAGGTTCATAGAACCTATGGCTGCCATTTTTTTCTTCTCGACGTTATCACCAAGCTCTTTTAGGACCTCCAGCAACGCGCTGATGATCTTCCCGAAATCTTGAATTTCTGTAAAAGATGCAGGATCTCTGTAACTTCGTTCCAAGTTGTCAAAAGACAATACTACAGTTCTAGATGATACAGATGAACAAGATTTAGGGCTAGTGATGTGTTGTGTGTCATTAATGTGTGTCCAAGATTACTCCACTAGGTAGCGAGCGGATTTGTTTCAGAGCCTATAAATTCGACGTGTTTGCGATTGGCCCAAAGACACTAAAATATTTACTGTGCCGACCGGGACCAATGGTATAATTATGTATGGTGGAGCTACGTTCGTTCGGCCTTTCCAAATCCGATAATAATTTCGAACGAATTTATGAGAAAAATTGGTGAACCATTTTTTAGGTTCAACAATGTTGACATGGGGAACTTTGAGGAACTAACTTGTGTCGTAATCCTTGCAAGTGTCCTTTAGATCTTCGGTTTCTTTTAGGACGTTGGTTTCAATAACTCGGATTTTGTTAATGTCATCATAATACAAATGGACCTTTTGCAGTTCTTCTGCCATTATTAATATTATGATGACTCTGAGTGACAGTGAATTTATTGGAAGTTTTATTTTTGTTATGGATAAGCACGTTGCTAGGCAATATTGATGGCAACCAACATAGATGAAACATAGAGTACATTTTGTATGGCAACAAAAATCATTTTCTACCAGTTTTCTACATTTGTTTTCAGGAGGGGAGGGCATGAAGGTATCATGCCCTCCCCTCCTGGTATCATATATCTATAAGTAGGTAGTGATAAGTAATCTGTTGAGGATATGCAGTCTGTGAGGATACGTTTTATTATTTATGGTAGGTAACCCAAGCAGAACGTTCCGTTTTTTGAAAATAATGTTAAATCCGAATGATCGAAGCTTATCAATAATTAATTTTCTTGCATGAAACAAAATTAAGAGTTATTGGTTAGCTAAAATATAATCAAATTAAGGCCCATGTGCATACTATTAGCATCGACAAACTTTTTCTCGATGTTTCTTTTCATTCTTGAGTCCTTTTGTTCCTGTGATCAAAACAAAATGTAAGTCAGTGCAAAATATGAACGCAATTTCCATAGATAATTTGTCAGTCATTGTCATCTGTCACTTTGCTGTCATTGTCAAGTGGTAAATGGTCCTGTCACTGTCAGCTGAGAACGAGTAAATCTTCTAGTAGGTATAATGTTAAATTGAACTTTAAAATAAGCTAGTTAAAATTTATTTTGAAGTGACAATAACACGATTTTATCAACGTAAATGGTATATTTTTGTTTTGTGCAGAGATTGTTAGAGACTCATTGTTCGATCATTTTGTAAATTATCAATCCGAACGGTACTTCAATGTCGTGCTAAATATGGAGGGATTAACACAAAATGAGAAAATTATATGGTCATGTTGGAAAGAAAAGTCTCCGAGAGATGTGGTCAGGGAAGCGGCTGCAAAAGGAACACACATCGAGTTGGCAATCACCTATCTCAAAGAGAAAAATGGATGGAATGAATCTACTGCCAGAGAGTGGTTTCTGGCTGAGGTGAATAACCTTTATATTTGTATTACAACAATAATAGACTGATAGTCTACGACTGCAAATAATATTAGACACCTACTTTATTAATGAATCATTTAGAAGTGATATTTTTACATGTTTCTGTTGGCCACATTTTTGATTTTATGTCGTAAATTCAAAAGAAATGGTTTAAACTATTATTAACAATAATTCACTTAAATTTTTAGGTAAAAGCCTGGACAGTTCAGCTTCTTTTGAGAAAACAAATATTCAAAGTTCTGCACATTCTGAATAAGGTCAAAATAAACCCTGTGTTACATCTGATGACGCTTGCCCGGGATTCTGCCCAAATTGAGTACAGGGACTTTATCGTTGAGCACCTTGAGAAACTTACAAAAGATATGAACAATGAAATACAGGAGAAATGGCTGGACTTTCAAAGACACTGGAACCTCCTACGGTACCTTGAGAAATCATTTGAAAGTGATGGCACCTTCAAGCAAAACAAAGTCTTTGGGGCTGGTAAAGATAGAATAGTTGTGAATGAGAGTGAAATTAAAGCCTTAAGTATTGAGAAGATAGAGAAGTATCCTCAACAATGGAAAAGCAAAATTGCTACTGCTTGTTTTTTTCATTCTTTTGGTAAGTACTTCATATATAGAACACACTATTAGCAAACAGATTATTCCATTCTGTTTGCTAATTGCCAATTAGCTAACACTGTAAAAAATTAGTCTATGTACATGTACACACGGCTACACATCAGGCTATAAAAAAACCAGTATACGCTGATAGTTGTATGTGTGGAATGATCATACAAAGCAAGACCACGATAAAATGGTTTTGTGTAGCTTGAGGTGTAGCCCTGTGTATGTTGGAGCCGCATAGTTCTTGCTTATCTGATTTTTTTAAATAATCTACATAACCTTTGCTGTCATGGTTTTCATTTATCCTGGTACACATAGTTACACCCATTAGGAGCAATTTGCTTAATGAATTGAAGAGCTCAATTAATTAAGATTACATCTATACTAATATTATAAAGAGGTAACATTTGTTTGTAAGTTTGTAAGTTTGTAAGTTTGTATGTAGGGGGTAATCTCCGGAAGTAATGAACCGATTTTAAAAATTGTTTCATTGGTAGAAAGCTACATTATCCGTGAGTGCTATAGGCTATAAATTATAAAGATATCATGCATATTAGCCGAAATATCTCAATTTTTATCAAGCCGGGCGGAAAAAAATTGCTCTTCCAACACAGTTATTAGCATGCGCTGCCTTAACAGTTGTATATAATTGAAAACAATGTTTGGCAAAAATGTCCGCTTTGAATAGTTCTACAATAAAGTCCGCGACACCATATTTTTATCTTTTATATTTTAGCAGATATAGCAGCTTTTATGAGTTAAAAAAAGTTTTTTTCGATGTACTTGCCTTTGGACGATTTTTTACACAACAAAACACTAAACCTTATCGAAAAAAATATTATTATGATCACAATAACATCATAGAGATATGATTTTCCCAAAAAAGTATGTCAATTGGTTAAATAGTTTCGAAGATAACATAAAATTACTAAATCGCAAAATGCCGCCGTCCATTCACGAACCGCGTTAGAACACGCTTTGTACGCACGTTTTATCTATTTACCTACAGATGGCGTTGTGCAATTACGTATGAACAAAACCCTCCTGTTGGCAGACAGGAAAAAAAAAACATAGCACTAAGTACTGGGGTACTATGTCAGGAAACCTCCACGTGCGCCCGTGGGCTGGAGTTCTGTCCGGGGAGAAGACCAGTTTTTCCCCCCCCTTAGGCACTGTGTGCCTAAGGGGTCTCTTTGCCAGTATGCAAATAGCCTGTCGCGTGGACGCTCCAACGCGTGTCCCTTTGATTAGCAGAGGGCACAGCGGCGGAGCGGGCTTGCGGACGGTGAGTAATGGGTAGCTCGCCGTCCGACTAAGGACCAAGCCCGGGTCGGTGGCGCGTCGTGTTTCGCGCCAAATGCCTGCTGGGGTCGCGGGTGTTTTCAGGACACCGTGGCCCCGGAACGTAAAGGGCATAGGAAGGAACACGGGTGGATTTTAGTCAGTAAGAGTCTGACAGTCCCTTCCGCCCCACCCAGGGCGGGACGACTCATTTGATGACCTTACCACATAATAAAAAAGCACTAAGTATTAACCAAACCACACTCAAAATTTCATCACAAGTTAAAATATTAATGCCCAACGAAGTGGGCACGGGTCAGCTAGTTTTATGATAAGAAAGAAGAAAAACTTATTAATTTTATTTGTCACAGATACACAAACATGTAACAAAAACAAAAAATAGTAAAACAGAGAAATGACTAAATACAAAACTTAATCACTAAATTTCTTGTCACTAACATAGTTCTGGACTTTCATTTTATTTCAAAAAAGTGTTTATTAGATAGTACTAACAACTACTAAGGTGGTAGGTAGAAACTAGAGAATGCCAGCCATTATCCTTATACTCTTTTCACCTTGTCCACATTCATACATCAGCTGGCCCTATAGCCAAATGGGAAGCAACATTCGCTAACATTCAGCAGTTGTTAATACATTTTCAACTTTATACCCCATTGCATAAAGTTTAAAATCTATCAAAGATTACAGATCGTTTTCGTTTGTTTTGTTCGCTATCGCTCAGCAGTCTCTACTAGATTTTCAACTTTATGCGAAGGGGTATAAAGTTGAAAATGTATTAGCGACTGCTGAACATTAACGATTGTCGCTTGCCGTTTGGCTACACGCTCTGGTCATACAAGCACGCCGGTTACGATTTCTTTTTTCCGGGTGACAACATTCCACCATTGCTTCTGTAGTTCCTAGCCGTTTTTGCTGGTCTATCTACTTAGTAGATACTAAGGCAATCAACAAAAGAAAATGGGGTATGATAACATATTGCATGGCAACATAAGACTTTGTATTGATAATACAGCTTTATTGATTCATTGATTCTAAATAATTATTTATTAGTTTTGATAATGTTATTTGAAATCAATAAATGGGTTACATAAGTTACAATGTTGCTATCAATGAACTGTAGTAAAGTGATTGATGTTAAGTTGCATGCATAATTTGAACCATAAAACAGAAGCTTAAGAATCAAAATTGCATGCAATGTAATACAGTATATTATTTTTATTTCTTTTCCAGAATTTTCCTTATTAGACTTTTCAGCACCCATTGAAGTGTGGAACTATTTGGTAGAGAACAACAAAGCAATGATCCTAGTTCGCTGGATCAATGTACAGACATCAGAAGTAGTCCGCGATATGAACGCGCGGTACATCTTCTTCAACAACGACGGATTCGTGCAGAAACTTCTCAATGTGGACACCAAAGGCTTCGATACGCATGTCTTAGACAGTTTAGACGAAATATTCCGTAAATGGCCGGTCACCAACGAAATGATAGAAAATGTTGCTAAGAGTAACTGTTTTGCTTACACCAAACTATGCATTTACGACACACTTTCCTCATACGGCATTGTGAATGAGAGCGAGCGAAACAACTTGTATCAAATTATATCTAGATTGTCACGCACGCAGAACTTGAAACTCATTGACGACATCTTTACTGAATCATGTTCCACTATCAGCCGACAGCACTTCTACGTGGAGCTAGCTAAGTATTGCGTCAAACATAAGTTATATAAAGTGCTCACATTATGTGTAGAGGGTAACATATTAGATACAGACTTATCTGACGTGGAAAAGGAGGCCAAAGATTGTATAGAACTGTGGTTGTTGTTCAAGAGCATTGAACAAACTTCTGACAGACAAAGCCACGTGCTTCCGGTATACAATACTTGTGTACAAATCGCTCATGAAAACATCGACGACTATGTGTCCTCTAATCCCCACTTAGTTCTAGGAATGATTCTTCTCGAGGATGCTAAAAAGTTATTTGATATTTTCTCCAAAGATGAGTTTTTACAGTTTAAAGACTTTAAATTGCCAAATAAGATTTATAAAGACAAGCTTCCACATCTGTATAATGTTTATAAGAAATATACTGATGCCAATCAGGCGTATGAGTCAAAAGACGTGAATGTTTATCAGTTACTGTCTGGATACCGTGGTTTGGACGTGTCCAAAGTATTTGAATTTCAACTGGTGAACCAGAACACCAACAGCCTGCTGTCTGACAAGCCTGACCGACGCAGCCTGGGTAGTCTGCTGTCCAGTGACGTGGATGTTAAGGCTGCCAGTATAAAAGCTTTATCCCAAAGAGCTATGGAGATGCCAGATTTCGCTGATGAGAAGTTGATGAAAAAGTATGGCTATGTGGCCAAGTTGAATCATGTATACTATTTGAAACAGTACCGTCCTTGTAACGCCAGTCAAGCATTTGTATCACAGCAGTATCAGACTTACAACCGATTGCAAGACAAAAGTGTGAAGAGCGCGTGCTGTGAGGCCCATGCTCTAGCTTTGCAGAACTGGTTCGACGGCGCAATGACTGCTTGCACTGTGTCTTTCATAGCGATGATAGGCTGTAATCCTACCAGATGTAGAGTACACATTTCTGCAGCTAAAATGATAAAGAATCACTTGATGGAATACAGGGGGTTTGCTGAAGAAAAAGCGAATAAAACCGTCAATGAATACATGTCGAAACTGGTACAGAGTAATGATCAAGCTGCTAGAGAGATGTTGCAGGTTATGGAGGAAATTACTTTGAGCAGGTTGGCAGACAGACAGAAAGTGGAAGGGAAGGTGGATATGTCGCTAGTACTGTATGAATCTCAGACGATGGTCAAGTTCGCAATATTGCACAATTTGCCATTACCAGAATTGCAGTTACGAGAATTTGTGAAGACAAACTCCTGGTTTAACTTCCTTCTCTTCGGTGACGTATTCCGCTACCCGCTCGCCCAAATGCTGCAGCTATCTCAGGAGTTCGAAAAGAGGTCCTATGCGGAGCATTTAAAGCATATAATGCTTCACCGCACTGTAGATGACGGAGGAGTCGAAAAGGATACTAAGGCACCCGTCAGTAACGGACAAAGAAGAGTTTCGAGATTGAATTCCGTGGAAGTTGTAAGTACATTTTGTTAGTTAAATAAATATTTTCATTCACTGTTAATCCGTTGCGCCCACTAAAGCAAAGATCTATAGAACGAATAAAGATTTAAATCAGTCACTCTCCATCCAAAAATGAACCTTAATTGCATTGAGCACAATCATGTTCTTATTCGTATGATACGGTTGATAGCAGTCACTTACGGGAATATGCATATAAACGAGCTGCGCAGCGGGCTTTATTCCCGGACGGAACAAATATTTGTACAAATAGTTGTTCCGGGTCTGGGTGTCAGTGTATGTGTTTCTTTGTTTTTAAACGCACACACAACACACAAAATCTAACCTCTGCCCTAATATTATTCCATGTAGGGTTCTGTCCTCATACAGACTCCCAGCCCGACGCAGGGAGGGAGCTTCGAGTTCCCCTCGAGCGCCTACATGGGCCGCGAGCTGTGGGAGGTGGCGGCGGCCTGCCACGGCCCGGAGGACCCGCCCGCCGCCCTGCTGAGGGCCGCCGACATCTGCAGGGAGCCCCTGCTCGTGCTTATTGCTAGCTGCTATGAGGTTTGTTGGATTATTTTTTGTTGATTATTATTAAGTAATAATGGGTTTTTATTTTAATCAAAGTAAAAAAAGACTTCTTTTTTCAAATCTGCTAATAGTTGGTACCTATTTCTATCCAAAATATGTTTATTAACAACGATAGTAGGTATATATTTATTTTTGCAAGTAGATTTTTACAAATTAGATGAGGCCGGTGTTTCATACCTGACTAATCTGAGAAGAAACAGCCGAAACAAGCTCAGAGGTCACTCACTGTCCCTTTTAAAGTCCAGACATTATATTGGTCAGGTCATACGAGGACCATGTAGGCTAGTGAACAATAGCCCCTATCACGTCTAACCTCAATACTCGTAAACACCATCTCCTTTTCCAGCCAAACGCCATAGACGTGCTCTGGCCTCAATGGATCCTGTCCTCCCTGGCTCCAAGTGCTCGTTCCCAAGGAGTGCTGCAGCAGCTGATGACGCAACAACACGCTGCCTCTGAGCAGTTCCAGAAGGTCGCAGAGCTGTGCTTGTTGGAAGGCTATATCACCACTCTGCATGAAGCTATGATGATATTTATGCCAGTGAGTACTTTATTTTGAGTCTTATTGACATACTGCTTTTTGAGACTACTAAAGGGTTTACTATGTCCTTTTAATATAATAGGTAAGATGACTACAAAATGTAACAAACATAACAAAATCTAGTTTTTTTCTTCTTCTGAAGTTAGCCGAAATTTACAAAGATGCGACGATTTTACATATGTCTCCCACCCACTCCCAAGTTTTGAAGTGTTTCTTTTTTTTTTATGAATTAGAATAAAAACCAACGATCAGTGGTTCATCTTGGCCCTAGATCGTCGGAACTGGAGGTCATGAGGAGAAGCCTTTGCCCAGCAGTGGGATGAAGTAGTTAGCATCCCAGTATGATTAAAAAAAACGTGAAATAGGTTTGTAATTTGTTGTGTCTGCCCTTTCCTTATGCCTATTATATTCAATCATACTTTTCAGGAGAGTCCCCTAACTATATTCACATCATTCCTTCACCGTTGCATTCGCCATCACAACTTCGATTCGGAAACCACGAAGCTTCTCACGAGTTTCCTACAACACGCGCAGAGGAAATACAGCGTTGGCGCTAGTGGCGCACCTTGGCAACCGTCCAAAGAGGCCCTACAAAGAGTCTCCGTTTCTTTGGTCAAGATTGCACTGAGCCATAACTTTGATAGCGCGTATCATCAGCGGGAATTCCTCAAGTGTTTGGCTGTCAATCAGTTTGAAAAAGGATTCACTGGTGAGTTTTTTCTTATATTGATTAGTAGCGACTCACCTCGACGTGGGGTGGAAATTACCTACAAAAATGAGTAGTAAACTTAGGACCCCAGCGCCAAGCAGCCCTTACTGTGTTCCGTGCGCAAGCGTTCCAGTCCCTGCTAGGTGAGCTCGCGACATCTAAGGCCTCATCTTTACCTCTGCTGGGATAGAATAGCCAAGGGCAAATAACCCATTCTAAACAACAACTGATAGTTACCAACAGATCATGCAATAAACAGCATAATGGATCTCGGTTGTCCTCAAATAATACTCAGTTTGTCATACATGTGGCACAGTTAACATTATACAAAGCATGTGGCAATTGTTCTTAATTTGTTTTGTACTTGTGGGATTACACAACGTCTTTAAAAAATATTGTTTATTTTTTTTTCTAGTATCATCACCTAACTTTTCAACTTTGTATGAAATACTCAAAATATCAATGGAGACCTCTTTAGCAGTGAACATATCCAAAATGCTTGAGGATGATTCTCAGCGTTATTTGGAAGAATGTGTCGAAAAGTATACGGCAAGTCGAAACTATGACGTGGCTCTGAAGATTGCGAAGCTTTCTGGGGTACCTGTGAACGGGATTTTGATAGCAGAGTGGACCCACAAGTACGAGAATCTTCTTTTAAGAGACGACATGCCGGATGATAAAGTCATCACACTGTTCATAGCGGAGTGCAGCGAAGCCTTCAAGAAGGCAACGGTAACGTTCAAAGACGCCACAGAATTCCTCGTATCCCACGTAAACAACATCTCAGATACGACGCAAAAGTTCTATTCCTACAGAATCATAATGAGCTGGTTCGAAGAGAATTTGGAATACGGACGAAGACGCGAAGAGATCGAACATCTAATGTGGGATGCATACTTCAAAAGCGAATCACAAAACAACATATTCTTGAACAGTTACCAAAGCACTATGCATTTTATCATAAACGGCCAGAAAGATGCAAATATTTCGAAGAAAATCGGTATGGCCAATGCAGAGAAACCATTTTCTCTGATGTTGGACGAAATTGAGATTGAATCGGATGTGAGTAATATAGAAAACGTGGTTCTACTTGAAGAGACTGAAGCCATAGACACTTGGAGACGTGTTATGAACCAATTACTGGAATTAAATCTCCTTGTTGACGCATTTAGGTTATCAGCCTTGTTCAAGAGTCCTCCGGAGTTCAGGTACAGGCCTCCCGCGTGTCCTGTGCAGATTGTGAGGACTTGTTTGAAGCTCGCGGAGGGAACGTGTTCGCCTTACGAGCTGCCCCAAGAGTTGAGGCTTGTGATATCGTCGCCTGTACTGCAGAATAAACTGTCAAGTAAGTTTTCTTGAAACTGTTGGAGTTAACGTTTTCTGGTTATGTTGTGTAGATTATTTAATTGATTTTTTTAAAACGGTAAAGACAAAATTTTGCAGGTGTGTGTATGATTGCCTCTGTGGTTAAGAGGAAACAGCACGGTCGTTTTTCCATACAAACGTAGTCCCCTGTTTTCTTCCTGGATAATGCCAGTAGAGCAATAATTTTTTTACAAAAATTCTATGACCACTATTGGCATGTCTCTATGTTTTCCTTTTTTCCATAAATTAATTATTAAAAGAGATAATTATGAACATTCAAAATCCTAAAAAAATAGCCAGATTTTCCGCTGTGTTCAAATATCCAGAAAACAAATTTGACGGGATTATATAAAAAAAGGAAAACATAGGAACACGGTCAATGCCTTTCTTTATTTTTTAAAGAAAAAAGTAGTGAAATCGGTTAAGTTTTGGAGGAGTAAACAGGGGACTACGAATCGTTGATTTTGTGCCATTTAATAAGGTATTTTCGGTCCAAGCTGCTGTTGTCTCTATCGCGCTCTGTAACTCTGCTGTGGGCACTGCGCGACAGCAATAGATTTTACAAATACCTATTTTTCAATTCTCCAGACCTTGCTGTTTCCTCTTAACAATTTCAAATTCAGAAGAGACATAAAACGAGGTCACGTCGCTGACGAGCGCAGATGTACCAGCTTTGCGCCCGCGACGCGGCTCTTCTGTATGTTTGGTGTCGCGACGCTTCTATACATTTTGTATGAAAGGGACGCTAGACGATAGAGACAAATGTCTGCGTCTTACGTCTTCTCTATGTGGCCAGCGCATTAGGTTCGATTTTTGGGTTGAACGAACTATAGTAAGGTGAAATACTGAATTCAAGGGATATTATTAACTTCTCCAGGACTCCGTTCCTGTTTTTGAAAATGAGGCGCTTCTGTTTCGTAATCTTTTCTTTTTTTAGTATCAGGTATATCGGATGCGAGTTTCGAGGAGCTTGTGGTGATTCAAGAGAAACAAGAGAATGTACCCGAGAGCGCTCACTTAGCGGCGCGGGAGGAAGCTGACCGGTTGTCTGCGCTCGAAGCTCTCGCTGTCAGGAGTGGACTCACGCTTGCCAAGCAGGTAATAATACCTTTTTTTTTGTTCATATGGTAAAATCATCCAATGAGTCTTCCCATTAAAGGCAAGACGGCAGAGTCAACTATCATAGTTTGAATTTGTTCTGAATAAAATCCATACCCAGTACCTTTTATAGCCCTTTAGAGAGAGATAGCCCTTTCAATACGCCTTTGCCAGAGTCACGGTTTCCTGATAAGGTGGTCCCGCCAACCAAGCAGGGAATACCTGGATTTGTTTGATATTTTGTTAATCCTGTTTTTTTTTTAGCTTTGCCCCACTCTTAGAATTTTTCCAGTAACGTTGCCGGTGCCTTCACAATTAGGTACATAAACAGCAGTTAAAAGGAAAAGACCGGGACTTAAGGTCAGCGTCCACAGGTCGGCATCGTACGTATCGGACTCATCGCATCAAACGGATTTCTGTGTCGGCAGCGATCGGATTGCCGACGCGAGTATCAGCAATAGGATTGCCGATGCCACCTTCATCGCGTCCACTGATCGGAATACCGTATGACGTCCTCGGTACGCATCGCACGTAGGCATTGCCGATGAGCCATCCGTACGATGCGGATCAGTGGACGCAGTTGTATGAGTTTTAATACAAGGCAAACTAAAATCCGTTACGTACGATACGTGCGATGCGGACCTGTGGACGCTTGCATTAAGCCGGCGCCAGACATGTGTTCAAATACGCAAATACCTACAAAGTCGCGAAGTGTGGCACTGACATTTGCGTATTTGTGCAAAGTTTGAACACATATTTGTAGTTTGCCATCATGTGTCGGTTTTTAGTGCGCACATCAAAGTAAACAAAGTTCAAAGTTTGTGCGGCCTGCCACACTTGTTGCAGTGTTTAGTCGCGTGTGCGCCACTGAACGGAGCAGTTGTATGCAATAATTAATCTGTGAGTGGTATTTTGAGCGTCAATAATGGAGTGGGGTAATGACGCAGTAACAGAATTTATTGAGCTACTTCAAACAGAACCCTCAATATGGAATCCGAAAAACAGGAATCACAAAAATCGAAACCTGGTAAACAACGCATGGATTAGAATAAAAAATAGTTTCTCCGTGCCGTTTACTGTAGAAGAACTTAAAAAGAAGAGAAATAGCCTACTAACACAGTACAGAGATAATTTCAAAAAGATTAAAGACTCAACAAAAACAGACTGACGGAGTCATCAAAATCGTCGTCTATTCTGTCAGCTATCTTTGCGGTAACTGTGCCCGTAAATCATTTGAAATACAAGTCTAGCCGGATACATCTGCGCACATAAAGTTTGATCAAAGTTTTGAAAATGTGTGCTCAAACTTTGATCCCAATGTCTGGCGCCGGCTTTAAAGAATGTCCAGATTCTGAGTTCAAAACAAAACGTAACATTTTCGTGAAGTAACTTTTTAATACAAGTGTGTGAATGAGCGTCACGCAATTTTAAATATTTTCCTTGGAGATGTTCACTTGTTTTACGTAGGAATCGAACGAAGGGGATAATTTTTCCTCCTTTTTTAGCTTCAATTCTAAGTAGCCTGTTAGTAATCTGATTATTCTAAAATCTAAGGACAGAGTATTAATTTCGGGGGTAAAATATTTAGCAAAAGGACCCTGTTAAGCAGAAAAGATCCAACCAACAATTTCCATAAAATTAAGATTAATATATAGCAAGAATCTCCGAATCGAGTTTTATATACTCAGAAAAGATCCAAGCAGTCAGACAACATTCACCAAACAAACCTCGATCACCCCAAAGTTATCAACCACATTTAGCGATTTTAGAAAAAAAACTAACAAAATCCATGACTCTTGGATCCCAAAAATGTAATAATGTAGTAATTTTTACTATTTTTTCTAGGTTCAAACAGGTTGGATCCTTTTCGCAAAATATGTTTTTCTATCAATTTTAATGTAAAGTGTAGTCCAAGGGCGTGATTACTTTCTATATCATTCTCGTTTAATGTACCATCTCAAAATTAATGATGTTAAAAAGGTACTGTAATAATTTTGGTGATTTAAAAAGAGTGTCCATGGAGTTTCTTGCCTGTTCTTCTCCATGAAAATCTGCTCCTTGGAATAGGCATCTATGTTACTTTCACAGTTATTAATGTCTTGTGACTGAGACTAGCAGCTTTATTTTGTAGTATTTCATTATATTTTTTGTCTTTGACAATTCAAAAGTGCTTTTAACTGGCCTACTTTAAATAAATGCTTTGATATTGATGCACAGCCGTTTTTTCAAAAATATGACTGGTGACAATAGTATAGAAGATGATGTAGATGTGATTAGCTCGATTAGCTAAGAGAATCTGTTAGATTTAGTAACCTTAAAATGGTTTTATATGATTTCACTTGTGTTTTTTTATAAATTCCCCTCCAGTAAATCTTTTTTATCTTCGTATTTTTGTTTTTGGATCCCTCGTCGAAATATCACCTAATATTTTCTTTTAGCAAAAAAGATCCATGGTTAGTTTTTTAAGAAATTCAGGAAAACTGTGTACATCTAGCCTGCGAAATTACATTTAAAATAATGCTATTTTATTGTGTTGCTACTAGTAACTTTTCATTATTGCATTCTTCAGCTTGTTTAAAAAATATTCACGTCTGAACTTCAAATTGAATTTACTCAAAACTAACATTTTGTTGGTTGGATCTTTTCTGCTTAACAGGGTCCTTAATCTATCTCTCCCAATATATTTTCTTGCTTTAAATATTTGTTTAGTGTGAATTAGATTTTTATTATTTTTCTTTGTGTTCCAGGTAGCGAGTTACTTCCGCATTGCGCTACAAATAGGCTGGGACTACACGTCCGTGTTAAAATATCAGAACCGCGCCGTGGACTTCATCAACTTAGTGAGCGGCCGAGCGCGGATGTCTCTCGCCAACCTTGTGTTCAAGACGTTTAACATACCTTCCAAACAAGTAAGTTTTAGTTAAACCGCTTAGCAAAGGTCTTCCACATATTCTACAAAACCCTTCTCTTTCTTTACCACAAAGTTACTATAGCCAATTATTGTATACAATTCTGCTCAAGTTGAAAACGCAAAAGGCCGAATAGCTGCGCCGTACATGCACACGTCAATCATCGAAATTTACTTAGTTCTTTTTTGCGATTTCGTATGTTTTCCCATAGTTCTGGATTAAATCAAAAATATCAACGTATACGTATTTGAGTTTGTTCACAATGAACACCATGATCAAATTGATACTTCATAATGCAGCCGCTGGCCAGCAATTTCTTTTCTTATAACTTTGATGGGGCGGACTATAAGCTCTCGGCAATCTTTATTTGATAATTACTCCTCATTTTCTTGTTACCTCGTCCTCAGGTGGCCGAATACCTCTGCAAAGAGATAGTAGCAGCTATCATATCACCCCACTTGGTAAAAACCTCAGCATTTAGACAGAAAGAGCATTTCCAATACACTCTATGGGGTTACGCACTTAACGCAGACATAGAAATGTTCCTAAACATGCGTCCGGACGCCTGCAGTTACATCGGAAAACTTATCTTGGACCATCTCGTTGCCTTTCAAAAGATATACAAATGTACTGGGACATCCAAACTGCCAGATAATTCATTGGATGATAGTAGCTTAGATGTCGAAAATTTGATAGACGAAGAGTATCAAAATGTTGAAGGCGATGAAGCGGAATCAGTTTTGACTGAAGAGGGAACTATATTGTCAGCGGAGACTGAGTCAGTCTATTCTGTGTCCACAGTTTATACTGTGTACAGTAATAAGATGTCCAGAGACTGTAGAAGGAATCTATTCGATGTAATTAATAAGAATAACGTGCATATCCGGTACGAGGTCAAGTCGAATATCAGGAAGATTACCAAAGGAGCGAAGTTGTCTACGAAGCAGGTATGCCAAATTAAAGCTAGCAATTTCGAATTTGTCGTGTTGATTTGGATTTTAAATTAGTATTTATTCCTAAGCAATAATTTAAAGTGTAACAATCGTCAATAATATAAAAAATCATTAACAATAAACTAGAAAATAAACATAAGATTTTCTCTGAAACTAAAAAAAAAAAACATTCATATGAAATCTCAATTTTGAAGTGTATTTTAAAATTAAGTTAACGATGCCGTAAGAAGAATAGTTTTAGACTTTTGCTTTGATTTTAAATTGGTTTTTACTTTTTTTTGACTTTGGCAACGCTGAAAATATTATTAAATTATTACCAGGTAAACATAATCTGCCTGGAGCTTCTAGTAGTAGCTCACGAGTGTTTCGCGTGCGCGTGCGACACGGAGGGCGTGGCCACGACCCTGCGGTCTGCGCAGGCGCTGGCCGCGCGCCTGCTGGCGGCACGCTCCTGGAGGCTCATGGTGCGACTGCTCACGGGACTCGCGCGGTACACCGAGTGCGCTTATGTCTTCCAAGTAAGTTCTGCTTTATTTAGAAATTCGTTATCCTCTCAAGGGAAGTCCTACAAAAGGGCAAATGTCGTCACACATTGGATGCTTTTATTTAAAGTGTAGTAAAATCATCAAATGAGTCCTCAAACCCAGAGCAGGGCGGGAGGGACTGTCAGACTTGTTCTGACTAAAATCCACAGTGTCTTTCAAAAACTGTTTACGTTCCGGGGTCACTTTAGCTCTTTAGTTCCGCGACCCCAGCTGGACACATTGGGTGTCTGGAAACGGAGTTGGTGAGGGACGTTCGAAGTGGATAAGAACTCTTGGAAAGAACTTGGAGATAGCCCTTGGTCAGCAGTACGACAGTGACAGTGAGGGCCAGATTAAAAAAAAGTTCCTCTTTGTTTTCTAAGTATTCATTTTTTTTGTCCCTCTTGGAAAATTACCAGGACGTCATGCTCAGCAGTAGCGTTTAAGACCTCTGGATCAACGAAACAGTACGAGGACAAATAATTAAAAATAAAATATAATTATACACCTACTTGTATATTTGTCCTTTTGCCCGGCAATCTTATCAACTTTGTTACCGCCTAAAAAAACTATTTTCCAGGCATTACGCGACAACCATCAATTCGAGTTCCTCCTAGGACAGTTCGACTACATGCTAGGCCAGCAAGGAGACAAGATAGCGGAGTTCAAGCAAGGTCTTCTTGACTTCCTCAAGACCCACTGTCCAGGAGACACTGACACGTACATCATGGTCGCGCTACATTTCAACATGTACGCCGAAGCAGCGAATGTGAAGAAGAAACAGGCGCTCAACCTGATCGATGATTTGGAGAAAATGGCTTTGGATTCTGCGAAGGTGAGTACAGTCACGAGCAATTGTATGTATAAACTAAGCAGTATTCAAAAGCGATTTTTTGCTACCATATTGAATTTCATTCGACTTCTATTACGAAATAGGTCTTATTTCGAAGTGGAAACCAGTATTTCACGAGTAATTAGCGTTTGAATTTTATTAAGTGTATACATGTTATTGCTCGTGATTATTCTAGATGGATCAAGATGTTTCACCGTTTATTAATATAGTTTACGAATAAATGAGTGTACGGTATAGGCAGTAAAATTGTATTATGGTTGATTCATCATCATCATCAGTGGATAAATTCCCACTGCTGGTACAAAGGCCTCCTCTCTGTGAGAGGGAGTGGGTCATAATCCTACACGCGGGCCCAGTGCGGGTTGGTAGATGTCACATCTCTTCGAATTTGATGACACATGAGAATATACCCGTTTGTTCACGTTGTTTTCTTTCAGCATTATGAGAGTAGTGGTGTTGAAATAACACAAAGTATTGCGCCTGGCTGCGTTCGGATCCACGACCCAACTCGTAAGTCGAGGCCGATACCACTGGGCCACCATTGCTCTTGGTTGATCAATCTATACTGACCATTAGCTTATTATTTTGGAAAATACCTTCATTAATGGTAATCGTCCACAGGTCCGCATCGTACGTATCGGACTCATCGCATCAAACGGATTTCTGTGTCGGCAGCGATCGGATTGCCGACGCGAGTATCAGCAATCGGATTGCCGATGCCACCTTCATCGCGTCCACTGATCGGCATTCCGTATGACGTCATCGGTACGCATCGCATTAAGGCATTGCCGATGAGCCGTCCGTACGATGCGGATCAGTGGACGCAGTTGTATGAGTTTTCATACAAGGAAAACTAAAATCCGTTACGTACGATACGTCCGATACGTGCGATGCCGACCTTGGGACGCACACCTTTTGGCGTAAACCATCAGTCACCTTCAGAAATCCACTCTTATTTCACCAGGCAACATCGAAAAAACCGTTCCAACCGCCGACTTGGCTACAAATTCACGACAATGTGCCCACTCGCTCCCTCCTGGACACAGCACTGATCCACTGCACGGATGCCGCTGAGCTGTACCTCCAGGGAGGATGTACTGGGTTCGCAGGAGAAATGGCGGCGCTTGCGCAGCAGATAGCGTTGCAGATATCTCTGTTGAACGCGTCGCCCACCCGGCTTATATTGAATAGGAGTACCGAACAGATGTATAGGCTTGTTAGTGAGTATTTGAGGTAAGTTTGAACTGCTTTTTTTTCGTTCTAACTTCTACATAAAGCAATTGGACTCAGTTGTTGATCCAGCATTCTATAAGAGCACAAGTTTAAGCTTAACATTTGACGTACAGACGCCAGCATATCAACCTACCCCAAGCTGTCAGAATACAATGATAGATTTTCAACTTTATCCATGAAAGAAGAAGGTTTATGTTCGATTGGGGAAATTTGACGGATTAGGGAAGAGTAATGTGCTGGTGTTCGTACATCTTATGTTTTCGGAATTAAGGCATCACCACACCTTTGTATTCACAAAGGATTAAGCAGAAATGTCCTATGTAATATACGGCCGAGTTTATTAACAAAAACGCAGTAAAAGTTTTTTTTTTAGACTCATTTTAATCTTCACGTGGATGCTTTTCATCTACACTAATATTATAAAGATGTCAAGTTTGTAAGTTTATGATTTAGTTTGTAGGAAGTTATCTCTGGAACCCCTGAACCCATTGCAAAAATTATTTCATCAATAGAGAGTTTCATTATTCCTGAGAGATACCTATGGGCTATATTTTATTTTTCAATTGCACCTGTGCGGAGCTAGGATAGGTCGTCCGTCAGTCATCTATAAATACACAGTTCTGATCATCAACTAAACTCTTTCCAGTTTCATGGAAGGCCTAGTCCTGCTGGCTGGTCGCGGCGGCGAGGCGTGGCGCGAACTTGCATACCGACGTACATTGACCAACGACCAAGCGTACCTGAGGGACATGGCTATGTATAGGCCTGATGTCGCTCATGATTTTCTCAACAGGTATGTTTGAATAGCTTCCTTAATCGTTATATATAATTTAAGAAATAATAGACTTCAAAAACCACCACAAAAAGTGTAGAGTGGCTTTTGGAAGTCGGTGACTTTTTTATGCGACTAAATGGCAGAATACTGCATCGAACAAAAAAATTATTATCAAAATCGGTTTATGCAGTCGACTGAAGTCGAGTCTTAGGATACGTTACACGAAGTCTGTTTTAATTACATACTCGAGATTTAAATCTAGAAATATCTTTTAACTGATTCTCCAGACGTCAATAAATTGTTTTACTTGTAGGAAATATTCATATGTTCTGCTTTGTTAGTATGATATTATTTCCTTTAATTTAGGATAAAAAGTAGTTTTAAGACAGCTAAGATTTAAACAATTATGCTACAGATATAAGATGGAGAGGAACAAAACATCAGTATCCCAAGCGGCCATGACAGAGCTTCGAAATCTGTGTAGATGATATAAACTAAAATTATATACTCCGAGATAAGCAGATCTCAACTTATTTACCACTATTTTTAATGCTCATTCGTAATTAGAATTTAAGTTTATTGTACCAAATATCATGACTTACTAAATTGCTTAAATGCGTATTTTAATCTGTTATTTTTCATTTTAAAGTTTATCGAAAGAAATGTAATTTAAATCGATCGCTGTGATAATATTCTGACTTGACTGATGAATTAAGTGTATTTTTGTATATCGTGATTATAATGTTATTTAATAAATATTATTACCTATGCTTAAATTTTATTACTACAATATTAATAAACAAATATAATGAAGTATCGTAGATTAACTATCAAGCTAGCATTTTCAATACAAGTAAGCTTTATGTAACTTGGCTGAATTAGACAATAGATATAGTTTTGGATACGGTTCTGATTAAGGTGCACTTAAGATATTTTTTAATGAAATTAAATAGGCATCTAGTTATGAATTTGTATTTGATACTTTAATATCTTGCTTTATCTAAAGATCGTAACGAAACAGTTTTATAATAAAACGGTATGATACTTAAAATAGATTTTATTTATAAATTAAAACAAAACCCAACACAAGACATTGGCTATACTCTATTACATAAGGTGAAAGAGATTATAAAGCCCTAATTTAGGGTACAAGTGAAAAGAACCTCAGTCCTTCTAATACTTGAACATACGCGCGATTCAGTACCAACTTGTGTAAACTATAAAAATACAAATAATAAAAGAATTAAGTAACATAGCGACGGTACTGAACGCTAAAACAACATTATATACAAACATACACAAGTAAATATTAAAATATTTATATCTACTAACAAATTGTCACATCGTTTTTGAGATTGTCGTATCATAACATTATTATATATTTATTTATTTATAGTTTTTAATATAAACAAAACGAAATTGGGCACTTTTACATACTTTATAATTTTGATTTACTAATAGTTATCAGGGAGCTGCCTAACAATATCTTCGACAAAAAGCCTTAAAACAGACAAAAAAAATGTCGGTTTTGAAGCCTTTAAATAGCTACATATTACAAAATTCTGATAAAATTTACACAAGTTCGAATATAACAGATTATATACTCAAATATAAAATACTTTCTTTATAAATATCTCATGAAATAGCCCAAACAATAATATCTTTAAAAATCACAAGTGTAGCGATCATAGCCACGTAACATCTATACTGCGGTTGCGGACTGAGGACTACATAATACAAATTGGAATGTAAAATTATTCGAAGTAAATGCTTTATTTACAAAAAAAATATCACCTAAAAGTGTAGTCAGAGTATATTTTTATCAAGTCACAATAATTTTGTTCCCGAGGTTCAGGTAGACTCTAAAATTGAATAAATGTAGGTCCCTACACTGACAATATTAATTTATAATGAGGCCTACTTATTGAAAAAAAAAACCAGAGATGCATTTTCATAAACTTTAAAAATATAAATAATAACTATCTAGAACAGCGTACAAAATTATACTTTATACAATTGATTCAATGAAATTATAATATTTTACTATATACAGAGCTATAATACATAACAAATACCAATTTACTGTGCAAATACATAAATATAAGTAGGCATACAACAGTTTGTTCGCTTGGTAACTAAAGGAAATATAATTATAACAAAGAGTTTACAAAAATACATCTTTATAAAATATTTACTATGTACAGTACCTTGCAGTGAATATGAGCTGTGAATTGTCACACAGTATATGCGTCATGATACTATTTTGGGGGAAATTAAGAATGGAAATAGGTAGGTCGAATTTTTGGATCAATAGTGGTTACAAATTGTTTAGGTTTAAAACTAATTATTAGTTTTTTAACCATTATTGTTTTTAAACGTTGCCACACACTTGGATTTTCTTCTGTGTCGTGGGTGCGTTTACAAACATATAAACTCATATACACAAACAGATATTTTCTCCGTGCGGGAATCGAACACGCAACGCAGCAATCCAATCGCTGAGCCACTGCGCTAAGAACCGTGTCGTAAATTGTCTCTTTGCCTCGATATTTAAAGCCAGGTACTGTACGTGATATCAAAGCATTGGTGTAAGCAATGAAAATAATTTATACTTAAATGTACTTACATTAAATGTAACTATTATGCAATGTAGATAATTTATTACATAATTGACTTCGGTAACGTTGTAAGCTACTTCTACGCTCTAGTTATTGTACTTAATGGTAGCTTTGCAAGTCTTAATTTAAACAGTTTTTTGGGAAAAGGAGATACAGTAACAAGAATGTAGGGTTTATTTTTGTTTGGCTAACGGTGTTGCCAACTGTCGGGCGAAAATAGTGATAAAAGATACCACAAAATATTTTTTATTTAGACTTTATTTGAGATAAATGCTATTTATGACAACTTTTTAAATAGTTGTAAAATATTTATTTCTGCCTTTTAGATAAATCAGCATCGCTCAGGAAATCAAAGATACAAAATATATAAAATGCATGAATATAAATTTTAGTTACCATCCATTGCGTTTACAGGCAAGTACGCAATCGATTTTAAGTTTTATTTCCTACCTTTACATGATAAAAATAAAGTGTATTAAACATTTTCTCCAACGCTTTGGCAGTAGAATTTACACAATGAAAGAGTTCTAATTTTATTCGAAATTATGAAATTGCTTGTGTTTTGAGCAAATCAATTTATTGCGTGAGTCACGCTGTCAAGCAAATTGAAAGAATTTCGAAGAACACGGCTCGTTTTATTAGAGCCGTAATATTTATCGGTGCTAGAAAGAGATAAAGCTATATAATTCATATAGCGACATCTCTTTCTTGCGAATGAACTAAGATGACTCGGTACAAGAAAGAGATGAAGCTATATAATTCATATAGCGCCATCTCTTTCTAGCGAAAGAACTAAGATGACTAAAATTTACTATACGGCCAATAGGAATTAAAAGAATTATCATTTTTTACGTTGATATGTTATACATTGGGACGAGGTATAGTTCCCTAACGGCTCTGGCATATTATTTAGTCCTACGGAAATCAAAAATTGACATAAACTTAATTTTATTTGCTTATCTATCTTGTCTCTGGAATTTGAAAGACAAACTAAGAATACTATTCAAACTTCGTGCTAGCCAGTGTGATTGGTAGATAAAAAGAATAATCTATCAATTTTTACAATAGTGTCAGTTGGTTTCAATATATTTGGTTTTTTTTAAAGTGACCTTAAGGTTACGCATTTAATTTGAACTGCCAGATATCCGCCTCAAGGAGCTCTCAGCTCACTGACGGGCCTCCATAGGGCCTAGTCCATCCCCATAGTGTGCCGGAGACTGGACTTTTAGTCAGTAAGGTCTTACCCGCACCACAGAATACTTAAAAGTAGGACGTACAGAAGTGTCACTTCCCAAAAACAAACAAATGAAAAATCTTTGTTCGAGAGAATAAAGTAAAAATATGTGTATACCCAGAGTGAGTCCATTACTTGATGATTTATCAAAAGAAAAAAAAAACAATAGTCATGTCCAATTTCCTGACAAATTATACCAGAGCCGTGCATCTCAGAAACTTAAACGATATTCTTATTTCTAGTTTATGTACAAAATAAAATTAATAATAACTACCGTTGCGGCGCGTGCACACATCCACAAACATATCTCTTAAACTTTATTATTTCCATACTAACATCATCACAGTCTTCTCACAGGTTCTTATTCTATACTACAAGTAAATTTTTGACACTGGTTTTTTAATTTTCTTTTTAATATCAATTAAATTGAAATTCTGAGTAGTTTTAAAGGCAGACGCTCATATGGCGGAGCGCAAAGTAGAACATTTTTCACTGTGTAACGATTATCGACATTGTCCTGATTGAAATAATATACAAAATCAATTAACACACATAGTTGTAGTTGCTTTGATGCTTTTCAGGAATTAGTTGTTGTGTTAATTAATATTGGATTTTATTTCAAAGTGAATAATGTTGAAAATAGTTTGACAGTAATAAAATCTGCGCTCCGCTATATGTGCCGGCTCTAAGTGTCTATGTACAAAAGATTCACAGTTATAGGCATTTGAGTCACGTTAAGCTTAGGAACGATAAAATATAATCACAATTTCATGTCATGAAGTTCAGCAAAATCATATAAAATAAAAAATCGTATAAAAAAAGATTTTTCTTACTTGTAGAATTGTTTTTGTCTTTCTTGCACTACGAATCACTAAAATATTTAGGGTTAAAAAGTTCAAATTTCTTTATGTCTGTGAATAGTAAAAAAAAAGGACATAATACATTATGTTCAGCACTGAATTCTTTCAAATCAAATCAAATCAAATCAAAACGTTTATTTCAACTAGGCCAATTACAGGCACTTATGAATTGTCAAAAGACATAAAATAAAACAATTACAAAAATAGTTATGGTGCTACAGTCCCAGTCACAAGACATAAAAACTGTGAAAGTACCGTAGGTGCTCATTCCAAAGCGTAGATCTCTATGGAGAAGAATGAGCAAGAAACTCCATGGACACTCTTTTTCAATCGCCAAAATTATTACAAAACTTTTGTTACATCATTCATCATCAGATGGTACATTACGTGAGAACGATGTGGCAAGTTAATGGTGTCCATAGTAAAATGAAAAGACAATTCAAAATAAAGTTACTAATAATTAAAAATAGGCCGTGGCAGCTAAGAGATGACCAGTCCCAACTGACAGCGCCCGTTCACGAACATGACACATAAATCAGCACCATTCAGCTCAACCATTTTGAAGGGAACTAAATGATCCGACATACACGCCACCATCAGCGAGACCTTTGAGTGAGCATGACATACTCTCAACTGCCAGAGTCATTCAAGTCAATGAAAGACGTTTCAATTATTTGTAGTGCAAGCGAGCATAAAGTTGTTTATTTGTTAAACAACTAATATTTTTAAATAATACATTAATTTGTTCCATTGTAATATTTTGTCATAATTGGCCTTTTTATATCAAGTCATGTTTTTTAAAATTATATTGAGAATTTCCACTGTCCGGATTTCCATTTAAAACGCAAGTTTACAGACACTTTCGTCTTCATTCGATTATCTCGTAATCATCATTTTTTTAGGTACTCCGTGCCTTTAATACTTTTTTTAGTCTTTGATCAATAATGACTTATACTTAAACTGGCAATATCACTCCGGCAAGTTACGTTTCAAATTAAAGGCATGTTTTTTTTGGCATATGGCCGACGCAGCCCATGCTTGCCATAATTAAAAATAGAAAGGCATATTTACATGTAAATTAAGCTCTTCATACGAATATGAAACTTATTTTCAAGATATTAATGTTCAATGTCGTATGAAAGCCTAATTTAACTTGGCTAAGTAAATGATGCATTTATTATGTGTAACTTAAGATAATAAAGTTAGTTTTACTGTTTCTGTTTAGAACGCTTTTTTTCTTATTTCTGTCTTGAGGGCCCAGCCCTTAGTTATAATATATATTATTAGCCAGTTTTATAGATTTAAACAATGTCATAAGCTTATAGCGAACTCTACTGTTACGTCAGGCAAGACAGAACCATCACTTGTAGCTTCACACTATTCTTACACCTTTTTCTTCACCCTCCAAAGTCATTAAAGTTCAATTTTCCATAACATAAACTATACCACAGATTACTAACTGTATAACACAGTCAACATATCTCCACAGAAAATATACGAGTATCTGTATGTCAGTACTACATGACTCTAGCGTTGCCTGTCGTCGAGGATCGGGTACCATCCGAGGCAATACTAGTAACTCCACACTATTCTAACACTTCTCTTTTTCTCTCTCCAAGTTCTTTGCACAATTCAAGTCTTCACAGATAATATATCCATATGTATATCGAGATATACTTCTCTACTTACATGATACCTACGTGTTTTTCCGATGTCTTTCGCCGAGAACCGAATGGTGCATTCTCAGTATATAGATCGATGGTCAAGTAGTATGCGAGGCATTACTTGCAGCTCCAAATACTGCACAGTATTCTCACACCAATGTATTCACTCTCCAAAGTCATTAAAGTCTACTTTTCCATCACATACACTATACCACAGATAATATATCCGTATGTATATCACAATGTACTTACACAGTATGTATGGGTCTGTACCGATGTCGTTCGTCGAGGACCGTGCGTATGGTACGGTGAACATTTTCTGGTAGATGGTCTAATAACATGCGAGGCATGACTTGTAACTCCATGAAGTCTTCGGGACACGCCCATCGCATCTCGTACGTGGGCTCTGCTGTGCGCACTTTCCTGTAATTATGGATAGATTAGTTTTTGGTGACCAATTTAATAAAAGTGAGACTCATGACAGCATACTGTTCTTTAATTAAAGTGTTAAGTGAGCACTGCATGAACACACAGCGTTTTGCGTCGATAGAGGGCGCTTTAGGTGTCGATAGAGAGCGTTTTAGGTCATATGAATCAATGCGATTGATTGCATTAGGAATACGCGGTGTTCTAAGTCGAATTTGCCCCGAAATGTTCATCACTATTGAATTGTCAAATGCGATTATGATTTTAATATTAACAATCGGTATGTTTGATACGAAAAATATATTTTTAACCGACTTCAAAAAGAAGGAGGTATGTATGTATATTATTCGACGGTATGTTTTTTGGGTGTATGTTACTCGATTACTCCGCCAATTGTGAACCGATTTCCAAAATTATTTATTCCTTGTCTTTATAGCTAAATTTTTACAGAGATAGATATCAAGCTGTGAATTACCTTTCTTCATCTCCTTCATCACTTTGGTCAGACATGGGTGAAAATGTGTGAATAATTAGCTAAAGTTACAGTGAATACAGTGTAATATACAAAGCGACAAGCTTAAAAATATAGGTTTTATTTTTCTTTTAAATGTTAACTTTGCTCATTATGCGCGCGCTTGCGTTGTTTACTTTGCTACAGTTAAAATTTAATTTCATTTTTAATAAGCGCGTGCTTGCCTTTTTTACGTAGAAGTACTGTAGGTAAAAATTAAAAAAAAAATAACACAATGTTACTTTGCACTTACTTCTCGATACCCATGCGCTTGCGCCGCACGATGTGCAGTATCCGTCCCGGGGTGAACAGCCTCGCGGAAGAGAACCGTCGCGCGAACACGTCACGTGACACTAGTGCTGCTTCCTGTAACACGCGGGTATTAACACTTTATTACCAGGACCGGCTTTGACAGTGGTCACTCTGGGGATTTACCCAGGGCCCAATCATTAAATAGCTAGGGCATTCCTATAGATTAAATCCGGCCCTGTTACTTACGATTTTTTTGAATATTCATATATTTAATGTCGATGAAATTGGAATTATTGAAAATAGAACTCTTAGCTTTTGCCAATGTGTAATTTTTTTTAAGGTTGTTTGTTTGACTGTACTTGAATAAATTTTAAGAATAACATTCAGAATATGACGAAGAAAAAAAAGTAACATAGAAACATCCATTACCAAAGTTGAAACTACAAAAATAACCAGTTAAACTTGTGTGTAAAGGAACATTGATACAAAAAGAATAATAATAATTTGTTAACTTAGTATTTAATTTTAAAATTATATTTTTTCCGCAACCAAAAATTAAAACACGACACTCAAATGCAAACCATATAAAATATGTAGTAAAAATTAATAAAAAAAAGTACGTAGATATAATGGATAGATAATTATAAATAGTGCTAATTAATTTCAATTAATTATTCAAATTAAATATATTTTGGTTGATCCTAAAGGTAACTATACATTTATAATTTACTTTAAAGTATATAAGGGAGAAATTAAGTGTTAAACAGTACATATTATTATTATTATATTTATTTTAAAACAGTTTAGTAGAATAAATAGAATAGATTATGTACAATATTTTACATTATTCCACTTTCAAAATAAATATAGATGGCGTTGCCGGTAACGCCATCTATATTTTATACTCTACCATTGAAAATTTACTCATCATACATGATTCGACAAAGGTCTCTGTAATTTATAAATCATAACTGTTAGATAAAATACAAATTCTAATTTATTGATTTATCATTAGTTAGCTCTAATAATTGCCAATCAGTTTTATTATGACTTCCCAAAAGCTGGAATTTTTTAAATTTTTCTGTCTAGTCTACATCATAAGATTTGTCAAAATTTTTAAAGAAAGATACCACACTTATCGAAGTGAAATCGAATTAAGCAGATCAGTAAAAGTTTAATGTCTCTATAATAATAGTGAAGAGTCAGTAGTAGTAAGTACTCAGTAGCCAGCCAAATCGGAACTGGCACGGCAATTGACATTACTTTCATTTGAATTGCATGGACATAAAATGTTACTGCTCAAGTCAATTCCGCGTCAAATAGGCAACTCTGTAATGACACCAAAAAAAAAAGAACTCCCACATTTAAATAAATAAATAAAAGCCTTACCACTAGATGAGGCAAAATCAAAGGCCAAAAGAAGCGGACACAAAGCCACACGCTAGTATAAAAGGTTGGTAACTGACAGCACTCACTGTGGACACGCTATGGACCAGTAGCGCGTCGGCAGAGTCGTCCGAGTGCTGGGCCTCCAGCTGCTCGGGGCGGCGCCACGTGGACTCCAGGTCGCGGGCCGGCACGCCGAACAGAGCATACCCGAAGCCGTTCAGCATTATCCGGTACTGGAAAAGGAAAATTGATTTTAAGATAATGGTTTCAAGGAGACTCCACCGACCCCAATATAGTTGGGAAAAGGCTAGGCAGATGATGATGGTTTCAAGGAGCTCATAATTACAGCCACACAGGCCGATCTTCCGGGTTAAGCAGCGCTTGCCGAAGTTGGTCTGCAGATGAGTGACCTGTCATAGCGAGTTTCGGGAAAGACCGTAAAGCCGTTGGTTCCGGTTGTCATTTGTAGATCTTTGACAGTCGTTATAGTCAGCTCTAAAAGTCTGACAACCAGTCTAACCATAGGGTATTACCCAGTTACTGGGCAGTCGCTTCTTGTAAAATATTGATATTCAGTTGCATTTGATTTGACTGGAAGTCGACCCCAATATGTATAGTTGGGAAAAGGCTAGGGAGATAAGTACAAGAGTTATGGCATGTTGACGCGAAGTTTCTTACCTTAGGCAACTTAGTGGCGTGTATGGTCTGTATGATCTTGGTCCGAAGGTTCTCGATGCTGTGCACGGAGAGCCGCATGACCAGGTCGTCGCCGACGCCCACCGTCATCACGAAGGTTTCCGTGAAACGCGCCGCCTCGCGACTTATTAGACCAGCTGAAAGTATGGACAAATTGGGAATTTTAGTATATTATTTTAAAAATATAGATTTCATAACTTATAGTTTTTAACTTATAATCTATTTGGGTGTTTTTTAATCAATTTCAGTTAAGAAATATTACGGGAAGAGAGATTTTATCACTTAGTAGTCAACCCTGTCTTGACGAGGGGATTTTCTTTCCCGTCAAGACCGACTCCATTAGTGTGACACCCAGGCAAAAGTGTTTATTTAAATTTTTCGAATACAGGCACGTTTATATTAGCAATCGACTGCTGTACACCGTGTCCCGAGTTGGATCCCCACACGCAACGACGATATAGTACTAGACTCGTAATAACAGGCGACCGATGTCTGCCAACACATTAGGCAAAAAAGTCTTATATTCGTCTCATTTCGACCAATCCTGTGAGCCGTAAACATACCTTGAGACAGCACAGACCTTGAGTTAGCTAATCACAACGCAGTACCCCGTCCCCCTCGCTTACGTAGTACCTCAGCAAGTTGGCAGAATAGTTTTTGTTCTTTAGATCGTGTATGCGGAGTCTAGTATTAAATCGTCGTTGCCCACACGGAACAAATGACGCACAAGTACCTTAGTCCAGGCCGCAGAAGGAATTTCGTTTGCAAAATATGAGGACCGCAATCTGTTTTATGAAGTATGCAAATGGGTTCTTGGACTATTTAAAAATGCATGTTGCCAGTGTCTGGAGTGGTCCAGAAATTTGTAAAATACTACCGCAATACACGTAGAAAAATCCTTCCCTTAAAACTTAATCACCCCTTTTCACCAATTTAGGGGGCGATTTTTGAAAAACCCAAAAACACGTGTTTGATTATTTTTGATCTAGTTTTCATATACCGGGTTTCAAATTCATCGGATAGCAAGTTATGATTTTCCCATACAAACTTTAACATCGTCTAGAGTATCATTGGAGGGTAGTTTTAAAAAACTAATAATGCCCATTGTCACCCCCTTAAAGCTGAAATCCTTTCTTGGTGCTCACCTACATGATAAATTGCAACTACCATCCAAAATTCAGGTTATACGTTATGCCCTTAAAAAACTTTCCCTTTACACTTGAATACCCCTTTTCACGAACTTTGGGGGTGATTTTCGAAAAATCCAAAAACACGTGTTTGATAATTTTTGTTTTCATCTATAAATACTGATTTTCAACGTAATCGGATTACGCGTTATGATTTTTCCATACAAACTTTAACATCGACTAGATCACTAATGGAGAGTAGTTTTAAAAAACTAATAGTGCTAATCTTTTTTATTTACTTGTGTTCTTATTCATGACTAGTTTCAAATGTATAAACCCAAGGAATAGGATTTTTCGTACAGTAGTTTCCACCCCTTTTCACCCCATTAGGGGACGATTTTCACAAAATCCCGTCTCTTAGCCCCCCTAAATCGTAGACTGCAACTATTGTCCAAAATCCAAGTTTCTACGTTTAGCGATTTCGGCTGTAGGCGAGTCTCACGACCATACCCTGTTCTTTTAAATATATAAATAATTATGTATTCATATGTTTTTCTACTATATTTTCCAATCATTTTATCAAGGTCTCGTCATAATAAAGTATAATCAGTATGTAATGCCATATCATATGAAATTTATTCAGATCAAAACCCACAAATATCAACGTTTTATTGATCTGAGACAACAGCGCGGATTTTTTTTTTTGGACCACGGTAATTGCTGGCAACATCAAAAATATATATCTTGACAATCCTAAAAATATATCACAAAACTCAAAACTCGGTCCTCATATTTTGCATACGGATGTCTTCTTGCGGCCTGGTCTACCTGCTCAGGGTCTGTGTATGTGAGTTTCTATGTTTGTAAACGCCCACCCACGATATATTACAAATTCAAAGTGTGGACACAGTATTGAT
Organism: Agrotis segetum; assembly: GCA_036375495.1. NCBI lineage: Eukaryota > Metazoa > Arthropoda > Insecta > Lepidoptera > Noctuidae > Agrotis > Agrotis segetum. The sequence goes on along the minus strand of JAQSVV010000004.1, from coordinate 982,022 downwards.
TTTTGAAAAAAAAAGAAAGCTACCTACAGTCCCAGTTACAAAGAAAGCAAAGACAAGGTCGTAATGAAAACCGCGTAGCCATAAACTTCATAATTACTTTTTTTTTAAGTGTCTTACTTCCCTAAGTATTAAATTTCAACAGGTTGGCCCACCTGCTCCCGTAATAACTTAAGCTTTTAAGTCTTCAATTGTGCAAAGAGATTAAAAACGATCCAAATGCTTTGCAAAACAAAACAACATAATATTTTAAAGCTTCTAGAAAAATAAGATACGGAGAAAGGGTTTAAAATATTAATTCCATGGATGTTTCTAGAGCGTTTTACATATTTAAATAAGATTTTTTAAGAAACTAGCTACCTGCCCCGGCTTCGCACGGGTGCAATGCTGATATTAAATACACTACAGAAAAACTGTGAACATTGTATATAAAAACATAGCGGCCCGCTCCGGCTTCGCACGGGTATAAATGATATAGCCTATGTGATTAAAATCGATCCAGTAGTTTTGATTTATTCATTAATGCCCGTGGCCCGCACGCGTTAAATTTGGAGTTAAACAATCCCCCTTTCCCCATACCATGAACATTTCCTGCTATCTTTGAAATATCTAAATTCATACACTACATTTTTACTTTTTACATTTTTAACTATTTATTTTATTTTTACAACATATTACAGAATCACTACATAGTTTAAAACAAAGTCGCTCTTGCCGCACCGGGCGGCCGGCCGGTACCGCCGCAAACGCTAAGTCCCGCAATTTTTAAATCTGTAATACTCGTATCTTCGAAAATATTCACTTAAATCATACGGTATAAAGGGCCATATAGATCTATATTAAATGAACAATGTATTCAAGGTATTTAATTGGTTAAGGATTAATGCTGTATTGGTTAAAATCGCTTCGATAATTAGCCATTATTTGTCGTAAAAAGTAAATGACAAAAAAAGTTATTGTGGGTTATCCATAAGAGATAGACATATACCATCGCGGAATTTTCTGTAGACCTTTCAATGTGTACAATACTTAGTACATTATTTTGATAAAACTCGTAGGGTTCAGCCTGCGTTTGCAATGTAAGCGGAAAAAATGTAATTATTTACGACATCACATTAGAAACCTCAAAAATAACAGTACTTCTCCACTATTTAATGGATGTTATTATACATATAAACCTTCCTCTTGAATCACTCTATCTATTAAAAAAACCGCATCAAAATCCGTTGCGTAGTTTCAAAGATTTAAGCGTACAAAGGGACATAGGGACAGAGAAAGCGACTTTGTTTTATACTATGTAGTGATAGTGATATACGCATTAACTTTCAGGATAGACGTTAAACGTTCTAATATAGAACTGCTTTGTAAGTAGGACCAGAGGCCTTACCATGAGCTCTTCAATCCAGTTTAGGCTGTGAAAAAGAGATGGCGCTAGACGACATGTATAGCTCTGTCTCTTTCTCACAGCCTAAACTGGATTGCGTTAAGAGCTCGTGGTAAGGCCTCAGTACTTAATATCAAAACAAAAATGAAATGAAAATGATAAAAAAAACTACTACTAACTCGAAAGTCTTATTAGGTTTACAATTTTTTGATGATGTCACTAAGTCCGTTGATGATGGTCACAGTTGGCTTTTAGAAAGGAATTAAAATGAATGTATGTATTTGGGTCCTCCGTAATAGGTTTCATTTGGAGATCGGGGGACATGGGCTGGGGACATGTTTTATTGCCGCAATTTAGTTGGTAGACATATGGAGAAAATTGTGTCAGCACGCCTGTAAACCCTAACCCCTTATTAATAAACGTGGACTAAAGTTACAACCAGGATAATCTTCGGATTTAACTATACATTTTTAGGATTAACTTTGGCGTAACTTTACATCTCGTTTTATTAATAAGGGGGTAAAGGACTAGGCAGAAGTGTACCTATTAGTTATGCCACTTATGTTTTTAGGTCCTCTGTGACAGGGGTCGAACCTATTGCTATGAACTCCAAATCCAGACTCCGTGGCTCTAAAGTAGAAATTACTAATCCAAAACTTATTATCACTGTCTGTTCTGGGAATCGAGACCAAGACATCATGCTTAGCAGTCGCGCCTGTTACCACTAAACCAAAAATTCAGGGCATTTCTCCAATCAAGTTGCGTTTCAAAGTCCCTCGTTATTACGAGCACATTGCCCTCAATTGAGCGCAAATCCAGGGTAATCAAAACCTATGGTATCGTAACTGTCGCTAATAGGTAATATAGTAGATTATACCAAAACGAGTCAAACAGACAGTGTAATACAGTGTTTTTCTTTTAAATTGGCCAACGGGGGGATATCCGAATCTAAAAGCGACATGAAAAACCTTTTTTTTTGTCGTTTATAAATTAACAATTTTGGCAACAATATTTTAATTTTTTTGGTATGTTTTTCCCCCTGTTGGCCAATTTGAAAGAAATACCCTGTATAGTAAAATTATGATTTCATTCGGAGATCGATATGGGTTGGGAATATGTTTTAAAAATAAAAAGTACAGCTTGGCCAGAACGGATTGAAACGGAACTAATCTTGGTGTTTCTGGCAACGTTTTAAAATCTTTGATATTTGATGAAAACAAAGATCGCAAGTTTGTTAGATTTATTATTGTGCCATGAAACTAACGTAAAAAGTGAAAAAAAAAAAATCATTCAATGTGCTGGTAGCAAGAAGACAGTGGCGACTTCAGGTTTTCTACAGTTTTTTGCCAAGCTGTACTATAATTGCTACATGTTTGAATGCTCACCTGGAGTTGAAAACGCGAATACTTTGAGGTGTGGATACCTCGGCCGTAATTTTAAAGCTACTAATACTGCTACTCCTGCACCAAGACTGTGACCTGCAAAAATAAAAGAAGCAGTTAGCGAATGAGTACGATGGGCTTCTTCAATAGACAATTTTACAGCATCAATAAATCGCAAAAAAATGTCCTTCTGCTAGAGTTTTGAAAAATAATGAACGCGTAGTTTTTCTATCGTTAAACCAATGCATTATTTACATTGATGTCGTATAATCTTCCACAATTTTAGTTAACGTAACAAAATTTCAGAAAACACAAAAATGTTTAAATAACTTTCTAAGGAAAAGTTGTGTATTGAAAGTCTGTGGCAAAAAAGTCAAGGAATAAGAAACGAAGACTCCGACTTCCAATCATAACTTTTCATTGAGCAGTGGTGGCCCAATGGTCTCAATTTACGAGGTCGTGGGTTCGCACCCCGCCAGGCCTTTGTGTAATTTATTTCATCACCACTGCTCTCAAAACGGTGAAGGAAAACTTCGTGAGGAAACCGGCATGTCCTAGAACCAAAAATTCGAAGACATGTGACATCTACCAACCCGCACTGGGCTCGCGCGGTGGATTTATGGCTATAGAAAAGAGGCCTGTGTCCAGGCGCGGTCCGAAGGGGGGGGTCACAGGGGACATGACCCCCCTCCCCCCTAAATGTAAGATCACATTGAAAAATCTCAAAAATATGCCAAATAATAAAAGGAAATTTCTAACATTTCCCTTACGGCGATAAATAGTTTGCTGGCATCTTGTGCAATATGTCTTGATGTGCAAAAATGTTTATTTTATTCCATTTGCAGATACCTATTTTATTAGTGTAGTGAGTGACCCCCCCCAAAATTTCAGGCTGCGACCGCGCCTGCCTGTGTCCCAGCAGTGGGAACATGGTGATGGTGGTGATGGTGAACTTTTCATTAGAACATTATTTTCTTAATACAGTAATATTATGTAGGTAGTTATTTACCAGTGAGTACGAGGTCATAATGTGGGAACTGTGCGAAGGCGCGGTCGAGCACGGGCAGCAGACGTTTCAACATCTTAGCCGCGCCCATTGACATGCCTTTGTGAGCTGCTGTATCTTCTGGTAGACCTGTTAAAAAATAAGGTTTATTTTTGTGTTGACAATTTTGTTTTTAAACTTATTGTTCGTTATGGCTCAACCCGCGCTGCTCGGCGTGTATTGGTCAATAATGTGATGTTATAAAGCCTTCCTCGATCCTATACAGAAAGGTTTTTTCAAATCGAACCTGTGGTTCCTGAGAATAGCGCCTGGAGCGAGGCTGCGGAGCAAAGAAACAGCGAAATATTACTCATAGGGTTGCACTAAATCTCCGCTCCTCTTCAGTAGTGCAATCCTTTTGGTTAATATTTCTCCATTTTTCCGCTCCGCAGCCTTGCTCCGCTTCTGTGGACAGGTAGTCTAAGCCTGGCCGCATGCCGGCGAATCGGCCAACCTCCTTGCCGGACTACTGCCTTGGGATCTGGAGGCGACTGCCCTCCAGCGCGTCTATGAGTGGCGCGTGGAGGCGCAGCGCCGGGGCGTGAGCCCGCTGCCTCGAGAAGTCGAGGCGCGGCGCGAAGACCTCCGGCGCGATCTCAGGGCAGTATGGAAGGAACGACTGTCGCGACCGAAGGCCGGGCACGCCGCAATTGCGGCGGTAAGACCCCTCTTTGAGGAGTGGCTGGAGAGAAGTCATGGCGTCCTGACCAACCGCTTGACGCAGGTCCTCACCGGACACGGAAGTTTCGGGAGGTACCTGTGTCTGATGCGAAAGGAGACGCCTGGGTGTCACCACTGCGAAGATCGCCCGGAGGACACGGTGGAGCATACGGTGCAAGACTGCCCAGCTTGGGCGGAGCACCGACGTGTCCTCACGGCTGCGATAGGCGGAGACCTCTCGCGCCCGGCATTGGTTGCGGCCATGCTGCGGGGCGAGACGGAGTGGGAAGCGGTCAGCTCCTTCTGCGAGGCAGTAATGCTCGTCAAGGAGGAGGCAGGCCGCGAGCGAGAGAGGACAGCGTCCTCCCTCCGCCCCAGCCGCAGTGGTAGGCGCCCACGGCGACGGACGTCGCTAGATGATCTCCGGCCACCGTAGGCGCGGGCATGCGGGCAGCGAGTAAAGGGCAACTCGCTGCCCGACCAAGGACCATGCCCGGGTCGACGGCGCGTTAGGTCCCACGCGCGCCTCAAAGAGCGTCAGCATAATGACGGGGCCCCCCTCTCAGAGGGCCAAAGCCTGCCGGGGTCGCGGGATTATTCCCTTACCGTAACCCCGGAACGTAACAGGCTATGAAGGACACCGTGGATTTTAGTCAGTAGAAGTCTGACAGTCCCTGCCCGGGGTTGGAGGACTCATTTGATGATTTTACCACGCTAAAAAAAAAAAAAAGCCTGGCCGCATACATCAGTTTTCTGGATCAGGAATCCTGATCCGTTTTTCGAAATTTGTACGGGAAGTTATACAAATGTGTGTGACATGCACACACATTTGTATGAATTAACAGTGTACGGATAGAAAACGGATCCGGATTCCGAGTCAAGACTCGGAAGAAACTGATGTATGCGAAAATATTTAAAATTGAATTAAAACTAATAGAATTTCTAAATCTTAGTTTTTCTGCCATCTAAACTTACCTTCAGCCTCGAACCGCTCCGAACCCGCTGTGAAGTCTGTGAAGATGTCTCTCAGTGAGATGGAGCCCCTCACAGCCACCACGATGCTCTCACGCTCGTGGTCTGCTATCACGCAGAATGGGAGCTACATAAACAAAGATATTGTTGAAAGTTTATTTTACGGATGTGATAACTATTCGTCTCATCTTGGGTAAATGAAACGAGTTAAACAAATGACGGCACAAGTTGACGCTTATGTGATAGGGTTAGGCCGAGACTCCACCAAAGCTGTGCGAGTCGAGACGTGTTTTGAACAACCAATAGAATTGCGTTATTGACACAGCTCCACTCCGGCAACGCAATTCTATTGGTTGTTCAAAACACGTTTCGACTCGCACAGCTTTGGTGGAGTCTCGGCCTTAGAGACAAAATAACCAAAAATAGAAAACATCTGCTAGATCTTTCTCTCAATAAATTTTGGATTCAACTTCCATAACAACACAAATTATCCGGATACTACTGAAACAATTACTATACGTAGAAACAATGAAAAACTTCTGACAATCCAAATCTAATCAGCATTACTTTAAATTTTTTAATAGATTGTACACTTGCCTAGAAAACTTATAACATTTATATTGATGAAACACACCAGAGTCTGCTGCCAAACGGCAAGCCACAATCGCTAACGTTCAGCAGTCGCTTATACATTGTCAACTTTATACGCCATTGCATAAACTTCAAAATCTATCAAAGATCGTTTCGATCGTGTTCGTTTGTTTCGTTCGCTATCGCTCAGCAGTCTTTACTAGATTTTCAACTTTATGCGATGGGTATAAAGTTGGAAATGTATTAGCGACTGCTGAACGTTAGCGAATGTCGCTTGCCATTTGGCTATAGGGCCAGGTGTATCACGTTTGTCAGAGTAGAAGACTTCATGGTCACACCGTCTTTGAACAGTCGAGTCATCGATGACTGCATGTAGTTGAATCAGGAGTGAATCACTTCTTACATAGCGGTATTTTTAAAACTTAAAATTTCTAGGAATTATGTCAACACTACGTTATAAAAAATTTGGAATAGGTTTGAAATAGGATATCAGATTCAGTGGACAGGTTTAAATCACTTAGGTTTTCTTTTGAGAGCTACAAAATTTTCAATCAGTAAATTAATACTGTCACCATCGAATGGGGTGGGTGTGACCACCGAGAAAATAATCCATTTTCAATTCGTCCTTATAGATTCATTGGAGCTAAACTTTTATAGTTCCTAAATTATGGAACCCCTTTTGAGCTATTCTCTCAGCTCGATTATACAATTCTTATGCAAGATTTGTATAACAATTTTGGAACATAACTTTTATTGTAAAATTATCACAATTCCGTGAAAAAATTTGTTCACGAAAGGTGTGGAAAATAAGGCTGTTAGCGTAGAGAAACCCCTTCGTTCACAAGGTGATCCGCAAGTCTCAGATACCTACGACTTGTACCTTATAGATCCTCTGATACCTTATTAGAGTACTTACTTCAAAGACACGATTGTTGAAAGAGGCGAAGATGATGTCGTCTGCCTGTAGGTTCGACATGTACTTGACGCCCGCGAAGTTGCACATGCAGCAGTTGTCGTCCGTCACTATTGAGTTTTTTGGCCTGTGGACAAGAAAAGCTTTAGATAAATAAGAAAAACAGATGGTTTTTATCGCTTCTTCATCTTCTATAATCTTTTTTGAATCGGACCAGAATTGGGCTACGGATTTAGCGCTCTATCTAAGAAATGTCCATCAGCTCTGGTAACGAACAGTTGGCAGGGCACGCAGGGCTCCATATTAAGTGCCTCATCGTTTGTGGAGCAGCACCACACCAACACTCCAGAGCAGAGTAATCAGTGAATTTTCACTCTTTGCTTCGGCCTGCCTGGGGTCTGGGTGTCGAGTCTGCTAATTTAAACCATTGTGGCGCCATTCTGACTAATAATTAGCAGACTCGACACCCTGTTTATATGTACATTTCCAGGTCGGTCAAGGCAACTCATTTCAAGGAGAGTGATCTTCAGGAATTTATTATCGCCTATTAGAACTTTTAGGTAATGGATAGTCTAATTTCTACTGCTGGGATACAAATCTCTCTTTATGAATATCAGGAGCATGAGTCACAAGGAACTAGTGCGGGTTAATAGTTGTCACAATATCTTCAAAATTTTGGCAGAATCAAAACTTTGAAGTTAGTGTGGCTATAACAGAAGGCTATTTCTAACTTGGCGCGTTTCTTGAAAATTACGCTACCATATATAAAATTATTTCACGAAAAGGTTAAATGAAGAACTTAGCAAGTAGGCGAACAAACAATTTTATCAAAAGTTATCTATCCGTCACCACAATCAGCGAGTTGAACTGGAGGCTGTACTCTGTTGAACTTACGAACTTTGTTTTACTTCGGACTATTAAACAAGATTGAATCTTGAATTCTAAGGTAACTTTGGGCTCAAAATAACTCGTTTGTGTGGCAAACGATCCACTGAAAAGTTAGAGAATACAATAAAGAAGAAGAATAAACTTGCTTAAGTTAAATATACCCCAAACGAGCGCCTCGAAAATCTTCAAAATACTGTTGTGACGAAAATAGATAGATAACTTTAATAAATCCTAATTTTGTATTTTAACTTATTTTATAAATGCGAAATTAAGTTCACTTTTAACCTTTTCATGATAAACCACTGAATAGATCATTTTTGAATTCCATTGTCAGGTCTACAGGGAAATGAAAATAGGATTAATTTTCATCCCGAAAAATATACTGTTCCAGAGGAAAATACATATATTATGACGTTCTTATAATGATAGATGGCGCTATTGTCATTTTGTAAGTTGATATTGCCGGACCACAATATGGACTTTACATGTAGAATTTACACTTAAGGAGTGTAGAATTCTATATATTCATATTCTAAAAAAATCCCGTACCAAACAATTATTGAAATCAGGAAGACGGTACAGGCAAGGAATTTTCTAATTCAATTATCTACTTGCTTTTTAAAGTTTAAATCTAAAGTTATATAAATTAAAAAGTTATCAAGTCTTTCCATTTTCAAAATAAAAAATTGCAGAACAGCGTTGCATAGATAAGTAGTTGGAAAATAAACCTTATTGTATCGAGATTAAAATCGTCGTAAATATTATATAGACGTTAGTTTATATAATAATGAAACTCGGCCTTGTCAAGACATCAAAATAATGAAGTGAATGTTGAAAGAACTTCGTGGATTCAATTTTTTAAATGCGTTCTGAAACGTTTATGTGTCAAGGTCGCAGACATTGTTTTTGAATGAATGCAAATAAACGCAAACTGTCCCTTTGGTCTAGGGGTTGCAAGTGTGATTGTTGAGCATGAGGTCCCGGGTTGGACTTCCATGTCGGGGTTGTTAATTAGATGGCGTTTTCAATTAGAAATTCCGCAGAGCAAACTCCTTTTGTTGATTGGGTTTTTAGTTGATTTTATCAAATGAGCCCTACCCGCCCCGGGTGAAGTGAAAGGGACAGTCATGACCAGTATTGAGTAAAATCCTCCGATTTCATTCAATAGCCCTTTTTTTCCAGGTTCACGACACCTGTTTAGATAATCCCGTGACGGCTAGCGCCCTATCACATTGTATGTGATAGGGTGTACATTGAACCTTTTTAAAAAAAAAAACCTCGCCCCTTCTAGGAATAAATTTCTCCTGTGTCGTGGGTGCGTTTACAAACTCACATACACTGCATACACAAACGCCCAGACCCCAAAATAACGACTTGTTTATCATACAAATATTTGCTCCGTGCGGGAATCGAACCCGCGACACGCAGCGCAGCAGTCCAATCGCTCAGCCACTGCGCTGCGCTAACCGTGACGTCACTTACAGCGTAACTGGCGAAATGCGCACTGGCACTTCTGCCTATCGTTCGGGGAGTACTTAAGGTCGTGATGTTGTTATAACACGTTAATTTCATATACATATTTTATGAAAGGAAATTGTTCATGTTGAGTAATGGGCTAATATTCGGTTCTCGTTACGGATAAGTTATGGTCGGGCAGCGATTAATAAATGAATAATGAATGTTCATCAGATGCTGAAATGTTAGTACGGTAGGGAACTGTAGCTTTCAGAGTCCTAACGTAAAAGGCCTTAAGTAATATTTAAAGGTATCTAAATGTAAATAAGGGTGCTTGTACCTGGCGCATGTAAGCCGTGCAAGTAAAGGTGCCCGTGCGAGTAACATGCGCAAGTTACTTGATCAAGCTACCCGCGGGGTGCTTGTACACGGCGTATGTAGCTTGAGCACTTGCGTGGGTTACATGCCCTAGGCCTGTACAAATGTAAGAATATTTTTTTTCCTAAAAAGGGGACCCGTGATTGCAAGATAAAACTGTTGAGTTAAATTTTTCCAGCTTTGAAATCAATAAAAAGTAAGATCATTGATTTCATTATTAGTGACATCACAATTTGCATTTGCCATGCAAAATCTATGGTAGAATCGTATTTTGTCAGCTCATAAAAATGTAATTATGTCGATTGATTGTTGGTTCAAATACCTCATTCTATGCAATCATAGAATTATCAGCATCTACTCAGAAATAACTACGAATGCATAAAAGTACTTATTCCATTACCGTGACCCCGGAACATAACGGGCTATTGAAGGACACCGTGGAGTTTAGTCTGTACAAGTCTGACAGTCCCTCCCGCCCTGCTCGGGGTGGGAGGACTCATTTGAAAATTTTACCACGTTAAAAAAAGAAAAAAAAATCCTATGTCAAAGCAGATAATAAAAAATAATTTGTAATCTTATTTAAAGCTATCAACATTTTACTACCAACAGTTCTAGAGATAAAATAATTGCAACACTGCGTGATTCAAAGGATGATTCAGTGTAATCAATGCGTGTATTGATTCTAGAAAGTATCAATCCCAAGATTTATGAGTAAGCACTTAAAACAGTGATAACTTGATAACATTGCAGACAGACGTAATTATTTTAATCGTATCGATAAAGGTGTATAAAAGTATTACGATAGTGAACTTGTTAAATTTTCATGTCTGGTGGCCTACCATGAACCCTTAACGCAATCCAGTGTAGGCGGTGGGAAAGAGATGGCGCTAGACGACTTGTATAGCTCTGTCTCTTACGCACAGCCTAAAGTGGATCGCGTTAAGAGCTCGTGGTAAGGCCTCAGGAAAGATCTACTCGTATAATTGGTTTGTAACAGGGGAAAAGCGATGATGTGCTGGGGTAAAGGAGAATGATGGATGAGTCCTTTTACTTCAGCCAGAACAGACGAGGAGCATAATCACGTGTTTTTATTTAGTTGGGGGTCTGACAGGCGAGGGGTATATCAGACCCCCAACTGATCATTCAGCGGCAGAGGACGTACATAGTCCATTATTTCTACAAAAAGAACAGAAGGATAATAATGGAAATGTGTCCCGCACTCCAGGCAGATATGGAGGAGCAATACCATAATGGTAATTCAGAGTCTGATTGACGCCTGCACCTTTCTCACAGCGGAGGATATCCATTGGCAATTTCTACACGTAAAATGAAAGAAAGGTGATGGTGAAAGATAATGAGATTTGTTCAAATAAAATGAAATACCATAATAATCTTCAATAGGTACGTCCACACAGATCAAGCAGCCTCGCGAGGCAGTTTAATCACGCGGCATATGCCTCGCGCGGCAAATGCGTTGCGAGGCTGCTCGCTCAGTGTCGAAGTAAGAAGAAGAAGGAAACCCAATGAAGAAATGAAGAAGTTGGTGTGGGTATATGCTTTCATGGCAGTCATAAAGAATATTGAAGATTAGCCCATGTGAATAGAGATCCAATTACAATAAATTAATGAGTTTCGTGTTAATTATTGCTTTCGGTATTTCGTCATTGAATAAAAAAAGAATTGTCAGACACTAACAACGTAGGTAATTTTCCGTAGAATAGCCATTGCATTGAAACTTGCAATGTCAAAGTCACAAGAACTATAATAACTTGATGACCATAGATAATATCTATCTAATAAAAAAACAATGCAGACGCATCATTACGAAATAATGTGTCTGCTTCCTTATTCAACGCTTGTTAAAAATAATTTGGAATCCGTCATCGAGTTTTTGCCTCTTTCCAACCAGAATTTATTCCGAGTGTTAAAATTAGCATTTTCGCGACAGAATTACAATAAAGTTCTTTGTTTTTCAACGTTGTATTTATTATTTGTTTTGGAACGCTATTGAAAACAGTATGCAAATGTAGCTGAACTTGACCGCTTCGCTATTTTTTAAGGACAGACTGCGACAGACGAACATTGAATTTTTATTAACAAATGCTTATTGTTAGTCAATCCACGTGTGTATGAATTACACTTCCAGTTTTGTGTAACAGTCAACTAAGAGAAATTATTTATTTCGGTAGCGGTACTAGCTGACCTGGTATCCGTTTCGACCGCGCGGCCATGACGTTTTTTTTTAATAAAAACCATCTCAAGTTTTTGTAAAAAAATGTAAAAGTCGATTCCCAAAAACCATAAATTTGTCAAAGCAATGGTTAAAAAGTTATAAGGGTTTGAACGTGGCCGCGCCATCGGCACATTCCGAACCGCGCGGCCATGGAGATCTTTAAAACTAAGAGTCGCAAAGACCTGAAATTTTGGGAAATAGTAGATTGAATTTGTAAACCAAATGTAAAAATATAGAAAAATATCCTGTGTTTATATTTTAGGAGCTGCAAGGCTAAAACCTCATGGCCGCGCCATTGAAACGGTGACGAACACGTTATCGCCGATATCTCGCTGAAAAAACATCTCAGACGTTTGAAGTTCTTTGTAAAATATAGATTTTAATTTGTCGAAACATGTAAAAATACAACAAAAAATCCTAGGATTATATTTTAGGAGCTATAAGACTAAAACCATGGCCGCGCCATCGAAACGTTGAAAATTTAGTTTTTCACCAATATCTCGCTGAAAAAGCATCGCAGAGGTCTGAATTTTTTTGTAAAACCTAGATTTGAATATGTCGAAACTACCAAAAATACAAAAAAAAAATCCTAGGTTTATGTTTCAGGAGCTGTTGAACAAAATCTCTAATACATCTTTAATATCTCGATTAGGGTGACCACGGATTATTATTTACAGAGAACTTTCCACCTATTTTTATATTAGAAATGTTATTATCTCAAGGATTCCACCAAGTACCATTGGTGGAACCGTAATGATAGCCCGCGAAATTCAAGTTTTCTTGTACATTACGTACTTAGCGTATGAGTGAGATTTATGTGATTTTTAAAGAAATGTATGCCATAGTGTAAGCCAACAATCTGTGTTTAATGTGATTTTTAAAGAAATGTATGTCCTAGTGTAAGCTAACAATCTGTGACTTATGTGATTTTTAAAGAAATGTATGTCCTAGTGTAAGCCAACAATCTGTGATTTTTAAAGAAATAACATTATTTTTTTACGTACCTTATTGTTTCATTTAAATTCGAATCCTTGAGATAATATCATTTCTAATATAAAAATAGGTGGAAAGTTCTCTGTAAATAATAATCCGTGGTCACCCTAATCGAGATATTAAAGATGTATTAGAGATTTTGTTCAACAGCTCCTGAAACATAAACCTAGGATTTTTTTTTTTGTATTTTTGGTAGTTTCGACATATTCAAATCTAGGTTTTACAAAAAAATTCAGACCTCTGCGATGCTTTTTCAGCGAGATATTGGTGAAAAACTAAATTTTCAACGTTTCGATGGCGCGGCCATGGGGTTTTAGTCTTATAGCTCCTAAAATATAATCCTAGGATTTTTTGTTGTATTTTTACATGTTTCGACAAATTAAAATCTATATTTTACAAAGAACTTCAAACGTCTGAGATGTTTTTTCAGCGAGATATCGGCGATAACGTGTTCGTCACCGTTTCAATGGCGCGGCCATGAGGTTTTAGCCTTGCAGCTCCTAAAATATAAACACAGGATATTTTTCTATATTTTTACATTTGGTTTACAAATTCAATCTACTATTTCCCAAAATTTCAGGTCTCTGCGACTCTTAGTTTTAAAGATCTCCATGGCCGCGCGGTTCGGAAAGTTTCGATGGCGCGGCCACGTTCAAACCCTTATAACTTTTTAACCATTGCTTTGACAAATTTATGGTTTTTGGGAATCGACTTTTACATTTTTTTACAAAAACTTGGGATGAGTTTTATTTAAAAAAAACGTCGTGGCCGCGCGGTCTAAACGGACACGCTGACCTGACAAACTTCGTATCGCCTTTAACTAACGTCACTCCATTATTACGAATCTTTTGTATGGGAATATAGAAAAGTTGTTTTTAAACTGGCAATTTTTTATTTTTTTTCTCTTCGTAAGAACCATCCTCGTACTATAAGGAATAGTTAAAAAAAGAATTATCCGAATCGGTCTAGCCGTTTTCAAGTTTAGCGCTTAGCAACACATTTATTTAGAAGGTAGAAGAAGAAGATACGTATCCGATTATAAAACGTCCTTAATTGTGATGGGCGTCGGGATAAGAAGAAATAACGGATAGAATTACAAATGCAATACGCGAATAAAAATAAAATTAAAATAATTAAGACTGCTGCTAGTGTAAACGGTAAACATTTAAAAAATAATACGTATTTTTTTGACCTTGTCGAGTTTAAGGTAGTTTTTATGTCGTCTACCCTCACTTCTAGTAATGTAACAGCAAAGAGCAGCCATATTCGTGTTTGGTGCATTCAGTCGTCGTCCGAGTACCTATCGAAAGGGAAGGGTCGCGTTACCGTGTACTCCGATGTGTTTTAACTAACTTTTTTGTGTACTTTTGTGATATAGTGCCTTCTAATCATATCAGAACAACTCTAGACATTGATTTGTGTGTGCTACTGATCGATCCCGAAGTTTCTAGAAGCCCATAGTGACGTCACATCCGAACACGCGGCAGCGAGCTGCATCAGAAGCTTGATCCAAGCCGGAACAGGGGTGGAGCTAAAGGTAAGTGGAGTCAAATTGCTTGTTCTAGCCAAGGTTAAAAAATTTAAATATAGAATTCGAACTGGGGCTTCAAATTCTATATTTGATTTTTTTTTTACCGCTTTTTACGAAAATTAGGCAGACGAGGGAAGGTACCTTCAAATAGCCCCAGTTCGAATTCTGTATTTGAAATTATTTACCACTTTTTACGAAAATTAGGCGGACGAGGGTAGGTACTTAGATGAAATTTGGAGAAGGTTTTTTTATTATTTATGTGTGTTAAGTTTACCGGATAGCTGGATTGAATACGGCTGTGTCAACGTTAGTGATGTATGATAGATACTCCATTGTTTCAAAATAAATACTTCAGTAATTAACAATACCTAAAACCCTAAAATGCAAATCACGGGACTGAGTTGAAATGTGTTTAACTATTCAATTCTATCGAACAGAAGCTCTACAACGTGGTCGATGACAATCCATTAATCAGGATCAGTTGCGATCCGGAATGATAAGCGTAAATTGATAGAAAAACATCCATCTGCTTCGTTGAGCGCGTCTTTAGGTGTTATATGAACGATAAAGGATTTACGCAAGGGATAATTAAGAAATTAATTACTGAAATTGCTAGGTATTAGGGCCTAGAGAAGAAGTCTGTGTTATAAAAAAAGATAGATATTTGCTTTTGAGTCTGACAGCCCCTTTCGTTCCGGGGATTTCAAGTTGTAAACTCGATTGCGTATCAGTGCATTGAATTATAACAGCAGTAATTTTTTTTTTAATTTTGATAGTTTTTGCGTAAAAGCGTCATCAAAAATAATATTCTTACATGATGTTTAAGGACTTGATCCCTCCTTTTTTTATTTAAATTATTTTTAGTGTGTAACTAGGGCTATATTATATGACAAAATAGTTTTATTACAGGCATACAATCTAGTTGATGGGTTTAGTACTTACCTACAGTTTAGGAAAAAAAGGTTCTTAGGTTAACCCTAATAGGGTGTCATAACAATTTGCATTAACTAAATATGTAGATAAGTACCTTTATTAGGTATCCTCATTACCATTGGCATCTTTGTTCCCTTTTAAGTATGGCATACTTCCCTGGTACGCAAGTCTAAAAAGGTACTACTAATAAATATTTCATGGTACACCCATAATTCCACAACATCTTGGAACCGCTACCGAAATAAATCAATAGGCACAATCAGCTATGACATCAGAACGTATTGTTTTACACAATGACTAATGTGCAGTATCCATAAATAATTTACTTCTCACACGGTCGTTGTATTCTGAACGGCAGTAAAACAAATTATTTAGACAATTTTGTTCTAGTAATTAGACATAATCTTTTGTTTTGTTTATTTTCTCAAAAGAAACAATAATGGTACTGATACACATGCTTTAAACTAGCATGCTAAAAGAGCATGCTTATAGTTTATATTTAAATTAGCATGCTCATTATTAGCAAATGGTTTCGATACACATGCTACTAAGTAGCATTTTAAAGCTTTAAACTAGCATGCTAAAACACAAGAGCATGCTACTTATTAGCATGTGTATCGAAATCATTTGCTAATAATGAGCATGCTAATTTAAATGTAAACTATAAGCATGCTCATAAGCATGCTCTTTTAGCATGCTAGTTTAAAACATGTGTATCTGTACCATAATGCTTATTGGATAAACCGTTTAATATTATTAGTCAAGGAAGATTGAAATGAAATATAAATAGTTACTTTATTCTTTGAACAGATATATCTGATATAAGATTATCGTAATAGTGTCGAGACAGGCAATTTTCCACGATTGCATGAACTCAAGGCACAGTGGGTATTGTTATATGACGGAAGTACGTGTTAGAAGCTTTATTAATAGGATTGAACCTAATGTACTTCCTTATTGACGATCTATTTGTAACTAGCACTTTGCCCGCGACTTCGTCTGCGCGTGTTTCTAATTTCGAACTCAGTGAATTTAATTTCCGCTATAAGGAGGGTTCCTTATAAGAAAATCTAAACTACAAACAAACAATCAATCGTAGTAGACAAACTGATTTTCCGATTAACACCCCGTTAGGGGTTGATTTAAAAAATGTAAATAAAAATACGCATCCTTTATTCGATTGAGAGATAATTTATGCCCAGTTTAGAATTTATCGAAGCAAGCAGTAAATCCTTCCCTTAAAACTTAATCAACCCTTTTCAATATTTAGGGGGTGATTTTCGAAAAACCCAAAAATGGAGGGTAGTTTTGAAAAAAGAATAGTGTCCATCTTTTTTATTTACTTATACTCACATTCGTACCAAGTTTCAAGTTTATAAACCCAAAGAATAAGATTTTGCATACAAAGGTTTTCACCCCTTTTCACCCCCTTAGAGGTAGATTTTCGCAAAATCCTTTCTGCATGCTTATTTACATTATAAACTGCAACTATCATCCAAAATTCAGGTTTCTACGTTTAGTGGTTTAATATCCCCCCTTAAAACTTGAATACCCCTTTTCACCAACTTGGGGGGTGAATTTCGAAAAATCCAAAAACACGTGTTTGATTAATTCTTATCTAGTATATAAATACTGATTTTCAAATTCATCAGCTCACGCGTTATGATTTTTCCATACAAACTTTAACAACCCCTAGATTACCAATGGAGGGTAGTTTAAAAAAAATAATGGTGCTAATCTTATTTACTTACTTGTGTTCTCATTCGTGGTAAGTTTCAAGGATTATAAACCCAAGGAATAAGATTTTTCATACAAACGTTTTCACCCCTTTTCACCCCCTTAGAGGAGGATTTTCGCAAAATTCCGTCTTATTGCCAATCTACATGGTAGACTGCAAATCCTGTCCAAAATTCAAGTTTCTGCGTTTAGCGGTTTCGGCTGTAGTCGTGTCAAAAGAAAAACCCCTGTTCTTTTATATATATAGATGTTTTGTTGTGAGAGAATGGACTTTCTTTGGGAAATCGAAACTATATTTAGATATCGACACGTCGAGCTTACATGGATAGAATTGCGTCATTATTTCGCGTTAATATGGCAGGGACACGCGTAGTATTGTTATTAAACCAATAAATCTGTAATTACATAACAAATTACAAAAACCAAAGCAAAAAATCCATCTTTAAAAAAATCTAAACATTTTCTCATTATTCTATCTATGAACCCACACACGCTACAAACAAAAACAAAACAGAATACGTGAAGTTTTAAACAAACGATAAACAAACTTACCGACAACAACAGCAAGTGAGATGCCTCGCCAGTTTACAAAACCCAGTAAAGCAATGTCGGTACAGCACATATGGCCATCCATATGCTGCTATGGACAACCTCAAGTAATGCAAAGCATCGTCCAAGTTCATCCATGGAGGGGTCTCGGAGAAGATCTTGTTCACATCTGTGGTGTATATCGGTTCTTCGTCGTTCAGCATTTGGATTCTTCTCATTTCTCTTGTCTCTCTCTTCTGGCGGACTCTTAGGAGGACGCAGCCGGCTACCACGTCTGATGGTACTAGGTCCGTTGACCGGAATAGGGCGCTGAGTAGAGCTGGAAAAAAGAGATTTAGTTATTATGGGTTTCAATAAATATTAGGGTTAATGGTGATGTCGCGGGACTGCCTCGCTCTAACCAAGCCTCCAAGGCGAGAGGACTCATATGATTCCAAAAAAGAGTAAGGTGATTTAAGGATCTAGTTATTAAATCTCCCTCTAATTTATAAAATAACGTGACCATGTTTATGTAGGTTTTGCCGAAATATCTGACTTTGCGTTGACATGAGTTAGGGTGCTCCCACATCTATCGCCGAGGAATCGGCTTTTTCCGTCGCCCTTTCTCTTTCTGTCACTTAGAACTGCCATTTGCTAGACCGAGACAATGCGATAGCACGCGGCCACCTCGAGGATTCCGCCGCATGCTATTGCACTATGCTTTCTGTCTCGGTCTAGCAAATGGCAGTTCTAAGTAACAGAAAGAGAAAGGGCGACGGAAAAAAGCAGAGTCCGCGTCGATAGATGTGGGAGCACCCTTTGTCTGTCAAAATCAAATCATTTATTTCATCTAGCCCATTAAAAAGACAGCTGGCTGTTCTTCAAAATTATACCAGAAGAACTGACGTCATCATTCATTTACGGAAACTTCTTCAACCCTGTAAAACTGCCAGGAAAACAATAAAACACCACCTGGAACCTAGATTAATGAGGCGGTTTATAAAGTTTTCTCATTTTGATGCAGATAAATTGCGCCGAGCTGTATCTCTTTGAATCAACCGCTTTTTCTTTCAAATGCGGTACTTTGTAAAAGTTCCGTTGGTGTTTGCTGGAATTTCAAAAGATTTACTTTTCAAAGTGAAACTTTGTAATGGTATTTCCGTAGCTTGTTGCATTTAGATCTTGAGTTCAAAGTAAAGAATAGTTTTATAATTTGGCGTGGAAAAGCGTTTTTTCGTTGTCCAATTTGGTTTTTCTACTATTTTTTCACTCTGACATGAACATTTTTACATGCTGCCCACATGACGGCGGGTTTGTCGTTCACATTGACTTTAAAGGTTTCAGCAAATCGATTTATGAATCAGTATAAATCTTAATTTATAACCCTTATTTGTTCATAATTTTTATTAATTTTTATTTTATGATCAGTGTCAGCGCTCTTCTTTTTTCAGTCAATAATAATTTCACTTACACCGAGAGAACTGGCATTTAACTTTAAACATACTTGGATCGTCTTGTGATAAGTAGTAGGTACAAACATAAGTTTTTCTAACCGACAAAGACTCTTTTTTATTAGCATAGCTTCAATTCTTCTGTGACCATAACGCTTGCAAGAGTGCCGAGATAATCTGCAACCTAACTAAATAGTAGGCCAGACGGCTAAAGCCATACTTTTTCTAACTCTAGTAGACAAGTTACACAGCTTTAAAAGTCGCAAAAACAATATTAAAACCAACACTATTGTTTCTATAAATACCTAAAAATTAATTTCGAAAAACAATCAGGAAAAGCTCCATAAATGGCAAAGCTCATTATTGTGGACGCGATTTTCGTAATCAGAGCGGAACACTTATAGGGCGAAAAGGTCGGTTATTCCGCATACTTTCACGTAACCAAATATGTTCCCGGAATCGTAATTATCTAATGGAATGACAATGCTGATGTGAAATAATGAGAGTTCTTAAAGTAAATAAACGTTTGCTTACAAGTGTATCTTGCATACTTTCGCATGCTGTATGCGTTTTCGTTTAAAATTGCTTAAAGTCAAAGTACAGGTATAGGCGTCCAGGGCCGTATTTGGTATGAAAGGCCCGGGTGTCCTCACAAGACCGGTTATCACCCTGCCCGTTTAAAAAAATTTCTAACTATAGTTTCTAACTATATAGAATATTCCCAGATTAAACCATTTTTAATTCCTGTCTATTATTTGTAACAACGCACAGTTATAAAGTCTACATAGGTTAAATTTAGGTCGCAAGCTGGTACCTAGTCTGGGTCCCCCAGCCTGGGGCCATCTCAGTTCGACTCTGGGTCCGTTTTCTAACCTAATTTAAACTAGTTGATCCCCAGCCAAGCGTTCTATGGAGTTTCTTATAAATAATCCTGAACTGCTTGACTCAAGACCCGTGCAGTAAGGTAAAGGGAGATTATTTGGTGAGATAGGCAACTCAGTGATAGTCTTAAAAGTCTCAAAACGTTACCTATGCATGTTGTAATGCGTAATCTTGTCCACTTTAGTGGTGGACTAGTTGCATCATTTCGCATTACAGCATGCATAGGTAACGTTTTGAGAGACTTTAAGACTCTATCACTGAGTTGCCTGTTTCACCAAATAATCTCCCTTTACCTTACTGCACGGGTCTTGAGGCCTTTTCATGTGCTTTCAGATATTCTGACGTAAAGTAAACTGGAACTTTGAAATTTTCAAATAGACAAATTTCAAGGAAAAAATCAGTTCCTTATCCGCACACCAGAGGCGCTGTTCCATATTTTTTGCACGAAATGCTGTAAATACTGGAAAGACGCTGTAAAGTAATATAGTGAAAACTTGTGATAGGTTACAGTTTCGCTTCACGTCAAGCAGTTCAGGATTATTTATAAGAACCACACATTTTTAACCTTTCGTCTTCGTGTTAATCCATACGACATCCATTTATTTGTCATAAACCTTCTAAGAAACCATTATCTCATAAGTAACAGGACTTCTCCGAATACCGTCAGGTTTAATTTGAAGTGTTTCCGGTCTCCGGCTATAATAATGATGGATTTGTATAGCTCTTCGCTATGTCATTTCCGGGCAGGAATAGGTCATCTCCGGTCTTAATTTGAAGACACCTATTTCGAGAATAGTGGGGTCGGGTAGTGAGCTGGTGATCTCCCGTTTTGGTGAACGAAGCTTTGAGATTGTAAAAAAACTTAATTACCTACAGCTAATGAAATACATTAAGTAATAGTTAACATAGAATATGGCCTTTAAAAAGTTTCCACTTTTTTAACCTATACATATAATCCCACTGCTGGGCAAAGGTCTCTGTGAGGCTTTCTCCGGCCAATCTGTTATAAACGTGTCTAGATCGTCACGCCAGCGTTTTATAAGCCTCCCTCGGCAATGACGCCCATCGGTCACCCAATGGGTAACGACCACTTCCACTTTTAGTACCTATATGAATATTAGTATTGTAGATATAACAGTAAAATATAGGTAGAATATTATATTATTTAATTTCCTGTTGATTTTCCATGCGCCATGTATGCCATAGCGTAGTTATTATGTGTTTTTCATTCAAATTGATAATGGTTAATGAAAAGGATATTATATCTATAGCAATGCATGATTTCCGGGATATAGCCATAAATAAATGGCTTGTTTACATTGATTTAATGATGTGAACATTTTATTTAATTGCCCTCTTGTGTAATACGATAGTTACAGATTCGATAAAAATACACTATAGTAATTTCAAGATATTTTTGTACTCGTAGCATTAATTTTCATAGAAAGTTAGTTTACTTAAAACTTTGATATAATTAAACTACCATTAAAATTGGCGACTAGTATAAAAGCGCCGAAGCAAATAAGCTAGACGAAGTCTCGGCGAATTAACTGTTGGATTCCGTTATGACATTAAAATCAGAAAAGAACAGCGGTGGAGTAGGAAAAAACATAAGTTCCTCTTCCCACAATATCAGACAAGAGACAACAGTACAATAAGGCCAATATTCAGTCACAAAGGGACGTTTACAACTGGCACCACTGGCTTAGCAAGACCAGGAGGGGGCAAGATGTAACAGCGAGGCCCTTTTATTTCAGGGCCAAAATATAACTTGTCTCCTCTGCTCGCGCGAGGCTCCCTTGTTGTTATATTTTTTATATTTATTTATTCAGAAACGTATAATATTTATACCTATATTAAAACACAACATGTTTTCTGCCAAACTGCAATACAGTTTGTCGGCAGTATGACTTGGTTCTTCCAAGTCATCTACACATATACCAAACCTGCTATACTAACTGGTTGCAAACTTGTGATCGCCATTGTCATGAATTTTTCTTTTTTTTTCCCTGAGCGCGAGGCCCTTTCAGATACGAGGCCCCCGCTAGGATCCGTTTCGCCCCCGCCTAGCTACGCCACTGACTGACAAAAACCCGGTGTTACCACAAAAAGTAAATTACCTGCAACTTGTTGAAAAGCTTCCTTCCCGTGTTCATCTCTCTTCAACCAGCAGAATGCCCACCGGAATCTTCTAGACCAAAGCCCTGTGACCTTCCTGTGATGTCGGACTTGATTGGGCGTGTCTTGCATGTCACCATAGTTCACTGAGCCCAGGGGATCGAACACCATGAACAGACCGAACACAGTCAGCCCTAATTGTACCCAGTTGAATAGGACTATGCCTGTGGAAAAAATGTATAAAGTTAGATATGCATAAAATAAACATTACATACCTATGTGTAGCATCTATATGAGCAGTGGTAGCCGAGTCATATCGGCTCCAAGTTACGATTTTGTCTAATTTATTTCATCGCCACTGCTCTCAAAACGATGAAGGAAAATATTGTGAGGAAACCGTCATACATGTCCTAAAATTAATGATTGCTAGACATTAATATAATATGACTTCTACCAAACCGCACTGGGCCGGGATTACAGCCCACTCTTTCTCAGAAAGTGGTGGCGTGTGTCCCAGTAGTGGGATCTTTATAGGCCGGTAATGTTACCTACAAGTTTAAACATGGAGGCGAAAGGAGTAACAGGTGTTGTTCTGAAGTTTCCCTATCGGGAAATGGCGGGGGTTTATATAATATGTATGTAAATATATCATACTAAGCGTATTCCCACAGCTGCTTCACGTACACAAGCCTTCCTTTATGACAGCGAAAGGTCTGTAATCCACCACAAGGGCCAAATGCGGTTTGTAAATGTCATAGGTCTTCAAATTTTGGTTCTAAGACTTGCCACATCAAACGTACGGACATAACAGTTAATATTTAATGAGAAAGATAAACTTCAGTAGAATGTTTTACTGTCTATTTGGCTCCCATAACACAACTTTGATTTGACAAGAAACAATTATGAACATGCTAAGTAATGAATAATGAAATCATTCACAAAAGGGAATAAATCATACAAAATGTACAGTCTTGACGTTAAAAGCCGTTCATTGTGCCGCGCTGAAAGGCGGAGTACAAAGGGGGTGCTAATTTACACTGTTACAGTGAAATTTTAGACTCGATTTCTTGGTAGATAAACGTGTCGAGCGGAGGGGAGATGTACAGTCACGAGCAATAGTATGTATACACTATGCAGAATTCAAAAGCGATTTTCTGCTACCATATTGATTAAACTTTTGCCTTTTCATTAGACTTATATTTTGGAAGCCATACCATCACGAAATAGGTCTTATTTCAAAGTGGAAACTAGTACTTCACGAGTAATTGCGTTTGAATTCATGTTATTGCTCGTGACTGTATGAGGACCTTATGATGAACACCACATCATACCACTTGCTTATCCAGTATCATGTAATCAATGTACCCTCTGTCATACTTCTCTTTCTTGCCGTCTCATTAGCTGTGTCGTTTGGATTTTCTTTAAAAGTTATCCTTTGTTTTACTTAATTCTTCTGAATATATAAACTCACATACAACCAGACCCGCTACAATTATCAGCACGCGTCAGACGACACCCAACTTTGTCGATCGGAAGAATAGACAACATATAACAGAATGTAGAAATATTTTTAACCGTCCAAGCATGTCGAAGTTTATTCTTTAGTCATACTCGGACAAAAAAAGAAGAATAACTTGATCTATTTTGGATAGAATAGAGATTGTTAAATTGGGTATGCTATGTGTGCTATAGGCTATTCAAATAAGGAAATAAAGAACCGGGGCAACAACACGGACAGTGCTGTAAATCCTGCACATCTCTTCTCGCCTACAGTCGTCTATTCTTTGGTAGAAACCTTGTCACTTACTTTGTATAACTATGCTGGAGAACCTGTCATCAACGGAGCATTGTATCACTTCGCAGAACATCCACATGGTGCCCATGACGTTTAGGGCCGTTTCTGGAAAAACTAGCAGCACTCTGTAATAAAATATTTATTTGTGAACGGTCGTAAACTTTTGTTGTAGGTATACAAAGGGGACTGTTTTCTTACAGTAGTTAGGTACTGTGAGTGGCAAGTAATAAGGGCTCCCGCACACGGGTCACTGGCCACAACCACAAAACGCCGTCACTATATTTCTTGTAGTTTTCATATATTTTATAGGGACTCGCCGCACACGGTTGACGCCGGTGGCCGCCACACGCTACAATCGCCGCCTCTCGCTTCTTGTGGCCCGTACCGGTCACTAAACGCCGCCACAAAACGCCGCCACACGCCGCCACTAGCGCGATTTCTCACCCCTCTCTCTCTTACCTCAGTGATGATGCATTGGTTTAAAAAAATAGCAGCCAGCGACCTCGAGTGGCTGCCGGTGGCGACTATCGGTTGCCACAAGAAACGGAAGTGGTTGTCGCGCTCTGTGGCCGCTTTTATAGCTTCTCGTGGAGGCGTTTTGTGGCTGTGGCCAGTGGCCCGTGTGCGGCGACACTAAGAATGAATTTACCAAGTGGGAGTAACTGCGTACTTGTATCATCAGTTTCTAGAATTTGATCTATCACAATCGAATAGTGTTATTTTAGCGTGTTTTATTGTTCGAAAATCAACAGGTGCGTTTCTGCTTTTATGTTAAAATTAATGATGCAGTTTCATCAGAATCTTTGAGTATTTTTCGCTATTTGTTATAGTTTCGGATTTTGAAGATCACACCCACTTGAAAAAATTCATTATGTTTACATTTGTAGATATTTAGATGTTAGAATGATCTTAGTGAGAAATCTAGATCATATTGACCTAGAATTCTAGATTAAATCTCTAAAGAACTCACTTTTTATTTCATGTTTAACTAAATGCAAACAAGTCTTGTTTAAGTTATCAATGACCCCTGTTACACTACAGTTCTAATGAACTTCTTATCATTTACGAAACTGGGCAATGAAATTATTTTCGCCTCGGGGCCTATTTCTTTTACAATAGTTCACAAGTTTAACTGTAATGAGTCAATTTATAAACAATGGCATAGTGGGTCAAGAATGAAGACCAAACATAAACAACTAATTTATACATTATTATACGCATTGTTATCACCGTTCGGACATAAGTAATTTTCATTCATTATTATGTACATCTGTCTTATAAATACACACTGAGATGCTAAAAATGGGACATCTATATTTATTTCACATCGTAAAAGTAAAGAATTATTCGCGTACGATTCTAGTCAAGCACCCCACTTTTAATAAAGAAATGCGGCTATAAATATTACTAATAATGATTATACAAAGAAAACGACGTTGAATATACGCTGACATTTATTGATCGTCTACCGTTATAGTCTAGGATACATTGAAGAAATATATACCCTCATCTGTTTTTTGAAAATGGCATCTAATACTCGCTAGATACTCTAAACGACAATATTTTGGACAAAAATTTTTGAAGACAATTTTTATGAATTAACATTGACAGTACGCGATTCAGGCCGACAACCTATCACCAAAATATTGTCGTTTAGAGTATCTAGCGTGTATCATATGCCATTTTCAAATAACAGATGAGGGTATATATTTCTTCTACCGGATCTCGTACTATTAGTGAATCATCAACTGCTAATAATTTTTAACGTGCTATTTTAATTACCGAAGCGAATGCAGCCAGGAAACAGAAAAGTGTGCCAAAACTAGCACAGGTGTGATCGTTCTACTAAAGACAAAAAATGCGGAACGTAACGAATATATCGTACCCAGTTCTGAAAGTTTTGGGACTAAGGGCGGCCACATACATCAGTTTTTTTTTCCGTTCGGAATTCGAAATGATGAATGAAATGTACAACACACACAAAACATGCACACACACTTGTGTGAATTCACTGTGTTCGTATAGAAAAGGATTCCTGATCAGGAAAACTGATGTAAATATGTGGCCGCCCGCGCCGTTCACAACTTTGATGGACACTTCTATTTGTCTGGAAGTGTACACTTGCGTGAGATTTATTCTTAGTAAATGATTTAAGAGTCGTCTTGACGTGAGTGTGCTCAACTATTGTAGGTTATTAGCGCCTCAGATTAGAAACTTATTGCCACTCCTAATGCACCAGCTGTCTTGAATAGAGAAAGTATATAGCCACGTCTTAACAGAGAAAATGTAGGAGAGGCATGTACGGTTATATTTAGAACGTTTCTATAAATATATAAACAACGCAACATCTACTGTTTATGTTATCATGGAAATTATTATGTTATGTTTATTATTTACTAGCATATAACAACAAACGGGCACATTATTAGGTTAGAGATTTTATTTGCTGGCTGATTTCCGTTGGTATTTGTTATAAAAAGAAAAGTAAACAGTTTTCGTATTTCTTTCGATTGTATTCTATTTATTTAGCGATCTCTTAAGCTCTTTAAGGAGCTCTCGGTCACGCATTCCGCTTTTATTCATTATCAAGGGCTCTTGTATCAAATAGACGGTTTTTTTGAGTGATTAATTCTATGCGAACGTTTTGTTATGTACTTATCATTATAACAAGAAAGAAAGTACCTAGGTGGGTATTTTTTATTAATTCCTAGACTGAAAAGCATTTTTTTTAAATTTTAACATTTGTGAAGCCAAATCCAATATAGTTTAGGCATAATATTATAATAAGGTTTTTGAAATAAGAATCTAAGTATTTAACTGTTATCGAAATAGATAGTTAACGGTTTACTACGCAGAAAATAACCATCAGTATCCACTTGATCGTTAGAGTAGGTAAATCCACTATACGTCTGAAATACATACCGGTCTAAATCATAACCCTCCTTTTGGTCTTGCCGTAGTCGGCTAAAAACCGTGATGTGTTTTAGTAACCCCGATTCAAGAGAAACAACTTACTTTATAAGAAGCAGTGGAGACACCATCTTTCTAGCATCGATGTCGGTGATGGTCCCCTTTGCTGACTGCAATGCCAGAGCTGCCAACAACAGCATAAGTGCTGCTTGCAGCGCTAGAGTTGCGCAGAGGTATAGCCTCACGAAGGCGCCGCCTTGCCAACCTTCCGATTGGCACTGCCATGTGACTGGGTATAATACTTCCACCACCAGCGCTATTAGAACTAGCCTGTGAACAAAAGAAAAAATTTAAGGATATTTTTTCTTCGTGGAAAGAAAAATTCGATTAAATGCACGATTTGAACCACAATTTGAACAAATATCGCGGTCATGCTCAACAGAGTCGAATTCTCCATTCCATTCTTTACGTCTTAAATTCTTAGTGTTCGTTCCTAAAATTAAGTAAATAGGATTGTTTCAAGACATTTGCTTTAGTTAAGAGCCTTCAGGGGTCCAATTTACGGACCCTTGTCAGACGATTTAGGGAGTGACTGTCTGTTGAACAGGCGTTGCATAAATAATAAGAAGCGTTGTTCAGTTTAGGACTAACAAATTGGATCCTGGAAACTGGCATTATAAATTTAATGTTAGTATAATCACATTAAACGTTAATTTGATACAACAAAACTTCTCTCAGGGAACATTGTTAACGTTTTCCGTCTAACACAGTTCGACTAACCTGTATTTGAGACGTTTCTAAGAAT
This sequence comes from Agrotis segetum, assembly GCA_036375495.1. NCBI lineage: Eukaryota > Metazoa > Arthropoda > Insecta > Lepidoptera > Noctuidae > Agrotis > Agrotis segetum. The sequence goes on along the minus strand of JAQSVV010000004.1, from coordinate 954,441 downwards.
TTAAAGCTTCAGCAAAATATCACAAAGAGTTTTGTATTTAGTATTGTTTTGACGTCCCACATAACATCAAAAAGTGTTTGTGACCTATTTCAATCTGAAATATCTTGTTAATAAAATTTCTGATGAATGGCATACTACCGCACTAAATGAAACTGAAACCACAACGTTTATGTGTAACATGTAACCTATATCAGAAGACACGATCTTTTTGTAATAAGAATAGTCGACAAGGGAATACAACGCCGGTTGACTTCGATAGGATTGTGAACATATTCCCTCTTTATTTTTGTTTTAAAGCGTTTTATAAGTTATTGAAAAAATAACGAACGAGATTCCTCTTTGAATAAGTAAGGCGATAATATACTCGTAGGTACATAGTAACGGACACCCGCACGCTCAATCAAAAGTTGAATGTTGCGACAATTTAAAATCCATTACGGAGCAATCAGCCTGAGATTCGAAGGTCGGCTGAAGTGCAGAGAAATTGCGAGCCAATATCGAGAGCGAAAACTCATTCATATTAATGTGGTTCGCAACAAGTGAGGTTCGAACCCCGAAGGTCTGGGCGACATGTTTTATCAACAGATCGAGATGTTTACCCAAATCAGGTTTCTCAAATTATATCAAGTTCTAAAAATATTCGTTCATAACAAAGAGATTTAAAATAATCTATAGAGCGAGCATTGGGAAAATTGTCATACAAAATTGTTGATGCCGTACGTCAGTAGCACTATCTAGCGTTGCATAGAGCGACTACTTATTTACCAATTGGTAAAAAGTTTTGGATCACAACTTTCTTCGTGATGTCCCGTCTATTATTTGTTCTTTATTGCTCGTATAATATAGTTTTATGTCTTTGGTTCTTAATAAGTTGTGGACATTTTCTTTTCTTTCATTCTTATTAAATTCATTGATAAATCACGCTTTGTTGATTCAAAACCTTCATTAATTTCATCATTGTTACCAGGTTCACAAAAGGGAAGAGTAAATTAATTTCTTTCATGATATTTTACAGCGTTTTCCTTTTATTTTCTCGAAGTTTGAAGATTTCTGAGAATTTCTTTTTCTTTCCACTCGATTGTTTTTATATTTGCTGTCAAACGGTGTTCGGGGCCTTTTTTATGGAACTTTATTTATCGGTTAATGCTTGAGGGAATCTTTATTGGCAAAGTTTTGATGCGGATCAGTTTATCGCCTTGCATCACCCCTTGTTTTTATCAAGTTACAAGATCTTAGATTTATTTTTACGTAAATAATACGAGATTGGTAGGACGCTTGCAGTATGTAGATATTATGTTTATTTGGTTATTGTTTTCTGTCCGCCGATTCGGATCATTTACTAAATCTGAAAACGCATTTTTAATAGATTATTTAAATATGAATTGTTATAAGTATTCCAGTCAACCGTTTGTGGGTGATTAATACATAATGCTTTAAATATAAGTAAGTAATTGTCTTTAAACGCTAATCCTGTGGTTCAAGTGAGGTGGTAATTTAAACAAACTTGATTGACAAGCACAACATAATAATTCGATATCACGGTTGGCGCCGAGGCTGAGCTATCGACTGCGCCGTGTGTTGGGGGTTTGGTCCCCGCCCGGAATAATGATTTGCATGTTTACCCAGAATTACCCAGCTGTTTGTGTATATGAGTTTCTATGTTTGAAAACACATCCACGATTCCGAAGAAAGTCCTAGTGTGGTTCCAATTAAAAAAAAGAACATCTAAGGTGATCCACAGATCTGACGATTTTAGCATATTAAAGTATGATTAAATATATTTAACTAGGCAGCTTGGTGAAAGTAAGGCAATGATGTAACCTCTCGACCACTCTGTCCTCATATAAAGGTGAGTAACGGTCAACGGAAGTAGGTTCCAAAACAGACCTGCCTTAAAAACTAAATTATATGTGCATAACTTCCGAACGGCTGAACCAAATTAGATCATTCTTTTTTTGTTGTGTTAGTTATGATCATACAATGTTTATTAGAAAAGTAGTATGATGGTCTCCAAATTGAAAACTGGTATTTATTGATTTAGGTATGTTTTGTATTAAAACTGACGCAGAAAACTCCGAAAATATACTAACTCAATATGACGGCTAAGTACTTACAATGCTTAAAAGCTGCTTACAAAACTTACATCTTGATGCATTTTCGATACGATTGTAGGTGTAACAATTATTGTATTTTGTAGTCTGTTTATTTTATTATCACGTTACTCCAGTACAATATGTAATTACCTACTTGATTCAATGGATTTTTTATTGCCTTCCACTCAATCTCTTCTGGACGTAAGTTGAGCACGCACTTCACAAGTTTTAACTAACACTCCATTTTGTTTAAAAATTTAATTTAGTTTTCGACAGTAAACTAAATTCTTAGTTAATACGACTAAGAATTTAGTTTACTGTCGAAAACTAAATTAAATAAAATCGAATCGAATCACATATTAATTTCCCTTCCCGCCTTTTTGGAAAATACAGATTAAAAATCGCCCGTGCATTCGAAATTCTTGAGAGTGATTACAACAATATGAAAAAATAAATTAAAAAGGAGAAAAATTATTAATAACTAGTGTTTGCCCGCGGCTTCGCTTGCGTTAATTTAGAATTTGGAAAACAAACATATGAACGTAATGGGGATGGCAATTGGGGAGCTAATGGCGCTAGTATAGCTTGTTCCAAGCATCGTCATTGGTTCAAATCAGTTTAAATCTTAAAGGTACTTCAAAATAGTACTACGTCATTGGTCGGATTAAGACTAAGCTATGGTGGCGCCATCTACTATTACCTTTGACTTGCCTTCCCCATTGTTTTGCGCGGCAACACTCTCTCTTCTGTTATTCGGGATGAACGATACCCTATATCCGTGTCTAAACTCCTGACAACGTACCTATATGCAAAATTTTGGGACGATCGATTCAGGGTAAACAAACATAGGTACTTACATTTTTTATTATTAGATTAGATCAATAATGATAAATCAATTTTTTTAGCGTGGTAAAATCATCAAATGAGTCCTCCAACCCCGGGCAGGGCGGGAAGGACTGTCAGACTTCTACTGACTAAAATCCACGGTGTCCTTCAATAGCCCTTTCTGTTCCGGGGTCACGGTAAGGAAATAATCCCGCGACCCCGGCAGGCTTTGGCCCTCTGAGAGGGGGCCCCGTCATTATGCTGACGCTCTTTGAGGCGCGCGTGGGACACAACGCGCTGTCGATCCGGGCATGATCCTTGGTCGGGCAGCGAGTTGCCCTTTACTCGCTGCCCGCATGCCCGCGCCTACGGTGGCCGGAGATCATCAAGCGACGTCCGTCGCCGTGGGCGTCTACTACCGCGGGTGGGGCGGAGGAAGGACTCTGTCCTCTCTCGCTCGCGGCCCGCCTCCTCCTTCGCGAGCATTACTGCTTCGCAGAAGGAGGCGACCGCTTCCCACTCCGTCTCGCCCCGCAGCATGGCCGCGACCAATGCTGGGCGCGAGAGGTCTCCGCCTATCGCAGCCGTGAGGACACGTCGGTGCTCTGCCCAAGCTGGGCAGTCTTGCACCGTATGCTCCACCGTGTCCTCCGGGCGATCTTCGCAGTGGTGACACCCAGGCGTCTCCTCCTTTCGCATCAGACACAGGTACCTCCCGAAACTTCCGTGTTCGGTGAGGACCTGCGTCAAGCGGTAGGTCAGGACGCCATGACTTCTCTCCAGCCACTCCTCAAAGAGGGGTCTTACCGCCGCAATTGCGGCGTGCCCGAATAATGATAAACCTAGTACATAGTTTGCATAGGAAACGAACATAATTGAACGGCTTTAATTTAAAAAATCCGTATTTATCACATTTATCACATTTGGCTATAATTTTTTGGTCGATTTAGGTATCGCTGCAAATTGAACGTACGATAGCATTTCTCTTCTCCCTTCAGCATACCACGTGATACCTTAAACATAACTAATTATTTGACTGAATGAGTACAACTTGTCGTCGTTTAAAACAAAATCAATGCACTGGTTTGAGCATGAATTCAAACCATAAATAAACACAAAATAATAGAAACACTGATTGTTTTCGAATCTTTAAAATTCCTACACCTCGAACCAATATGACAATTTAAAAAAATATCCAACTTACTACTTACAATTTAAATCAGTGTAGATTTATATCCTAGAGAACTATTGAAAAAAAATCGTAGGTAATAACTTAAAATTGCGAATGATATTGAAATAAAAGTACGCACATTTTTTTTAATTAATTGAAGCAGTTCAAAAAAACTTAAAAAGAAACAAAAAGTCAAAAAGAAAATTGCAAGATTTGATCTTGAGACTCCTTGCACGAAAGTCAAGCATGTTACCAACCCCACTGGCTAGTACGCTGACAGTAGTTTTCAAATAGCGGTTCTTATACAAATGTTAACAATGACTGAAAATCAACATATTATAACATTGCTAATCCCCCAAGGAGAATAGCGTAATTATACATATCCTACTAATAAAAGAGCAGTTTAAGGAATATTTGAGGAAAAATTGAATAAATAATATCCAGTGGTTTAGCTTCCAACTAAAAACAAACAGTTTAAAACAACAAAATTTAAAATTGCTTATCTCCTAGGGAAAATAGCGTAATAATACACAGCCCATGAACAGAAGCATATTATTAGGAATATTTGAGGAAAATTTGATCGGCAACTTAACAGTAGTTTCGGAGATAGATCAAACCAAAAAAACATAAAAAAATTCGAAAAAAAATAAAAGTTGATCTGGCATCAGAATCGATCCCTTATCTCGAAAAAAATACAAAAAGAAAAAAATATTCAATGTACAGGAATGACAGCTCTACGATTTTATTATATGTAAAGATTTTTTAATTTTTCTCCAATTTTATTAGGTCTCAAAAATACTTCTTTATCAGGCTTAGGTCTTCAAAAATACCGCTCGATGACTGGCAGGTAAAACGTGCTTCTAAATTAAAAAATAATGAAAAAAAAAATAATGACGTCTGTCATATTTTGGAGGGTGCCAGTCTTACATTTAGTAGGTCTTAAAAAATGAAAACGGAATCTTTAGGTCTTTAAAAATAACACTGGACTGGTTTGTATTGTGGAAAAACTATAGACTAGCCATAAAGATTTTGAAAAAAAAAAAATTTTTTTAGATATTTAATGGTATCTATCTGTCATGTTTTTTTTTGATATTACAGCCAGCCTTATTATATTTAGGTCCTAAATAATGTAAACGTAATACCTATTGGGTCTTTAAAAATACCAATAACTATACATCTTTTAGTATGACATGAACATGATCACCGTAATAAAAATTACCATACCAGACAAATCTGAAGAGTAGTTCGAAGATGCTGGGGAACACGAGATCGTCTGAGGCTGCCAGCCATTTTCGCCCCAGCAAGCGGAGCGCTGGCATTCTGAAACAAAGAGATGACAACATTAGATATGTAATTAATTTCGAAGTTATTTTTATTCCTAGTATACCTACGTAAAAACTAGTTTTTGATATTTTTTGAACCAATAAGCTTACTGTAAGCATTACGCCGTAAAAAGAAGAATAAATTAAAAATCCATTGGTAACTTTTGATTTCTTTGGGGTTCTATTGAATCCTAAAATATAAGTTACCAATGGATACACCGACCGTAGCCACATTTTGTGAATCCTAAAATTCCTAATGATAAAGTAAGGATAAAATGATCAGAAACTTAGGTTTCGTCCATTCCAATGTCTATGGTCTAGTATTTACACGATAGTTACGAACAAAATCCTCCAATTAATGTCAACATTTGAGACTAATGTGAGGAAAAACTGTCGGACTTTTCCAGAAAAAACCGGATTCGATGAAAAACGCGGGATAATGAAACTACCACTGGGTTCTAGTGTTGTAGCTAAAGCTATTTGTGACCGACATTAGTTCTCGTTATATGAGCCGGGGAACTGGGGAACTTACTTTTTTTTTGTTTTATTTGACAGTTGCCTAGCCCGATCCTTGTCTTTGAACAGTAATTGTGAAGATTGCGTTGTCCGTTGGGGCGTAAAGTGGTAAATCGATGTGAATTCTCGGAGTCGAGAGGCTGGCACTTACGCGGTGATTGACATCCCGATTAGGGTTTTTGCCGACTCTCTAGAAACGGCGTTGATTTTTTTCTGTTCTTTTTTAAGTGGATTCGTAATAATGTGTGAAAAGATGGCTTTTAAAGTTTGTTGGTAATAAAGTAGCGTTACGAGCACTTAACATTCTTAACACTGATTAAACGCAAGGTAATGTTTAGGATATATATATGCGTAATACAAGAGTTATTTTGTTCTTATAACTAACTAAACCTTGGACTAGATTTTTTTAAGTATGTCGTGCTACAGTGTTTAATTGAATCATAAAACCCAACAGTGGTTCGAGTAAATATGTAGAATTCAGACTATTCCAATGGCCATGGTAGACCGGAGTATCATAATACCAATGGCGGCCAGCCCAGAGAATTCCATCCTTGTGGCGTAACAGAAAATTTGCGCAAGTTAATTGACGTAAATGCCAAACAATTTGCAAACTTGCTTAAATGCATGCCTTTGTGCATACAACAGTTGCTTACAAAGCTTGTACGAGAAAAAAAATGATACAAATTGAATCGGACGAAACAATTGTTGCTCAACTCACATAATTCTACAAAACTTCGCAGACCATTCACAGTGTCCTAATTAACATTGTGTTTGCGAAAGGAACAAAAAGTTTGTTAGAGTGCTCTACTTTTTGCTCAGAATTTTAGCAAGGCCTCAGCGTTCTAGGGTTTTAAAATCGGCCAATTCGGCCTGGGGAACTTTTTTTTTTTTTTTTTAGCGTGGTAAAATCATCAAATTAGTCCTCCAACCCCGTACTGTCAGACTTCTACTGACTAAAATCCACGGTGTCCTTCACAGCCTGTTATGTTCCGGGGTTATGACCCCGGCAGGCTTTGGCCCTCTGAGAGGGGGGCCCCGTCATTATGCTGACGCTCTTTGAGGCGCGCGTGGGACACAACGCGCCGTGGTCCTTGGTCGGGCAGCGAGTTGCCCTTTACTCGCTGCCCGCATGCCCGCGCCTACGGCGGTGGCCGGAGATCATCAAGCGGGCCCGGGGAACTTAAAGATTTTTGTGGAATGAAAAATTGTGACCTTCCGATTCAGTACACTGGACGCTTTACGAACTAAGCCACCACAATCATGTCCTACTAACTCAAATCTTTCAATAATACCTAAGTAAAATATTTAAATAGGTCGTTCATTATAGCGATAAACTTTTAGCGAGCGTATGACGGTATGAATTCATTTTGAATGAAATGGACTATAAACATAAGTTAATACCGCTTTTCCCGCGATATATAATTATAATTTTAAGATCTTTTCGGACGTTTTTCTTTTGAGATACGGAACTCTAAAAAATAAATGATGAGGCTAAACTACTCCACTCAATCTCGGAACCTGAATAATTAAAGGCTCATGATTACGGAAGAAGGTTGTTAAAGCTGTTTATGAGATGAACAAGGCCTACAGACTAAAGAATCTGCTATACATATAATAATTATGCAGGTAACAAGCAATTACGTAAATTGTTTCATAACACATAATGACAGATCTTCATTCTTTGTTTTTTTTTTTATGTCTTGGCAGAAAATTATATATAAAATAGTATATACGGAGAGGAGGGACCACATCTTTTTATTTGTACGTAAAGTATAAGTACAATTTTAAAAGTTACATTCAAAAACATTGAACAATATTAATGGGTTCCGTCTGATAAATGTTTACTTAAAACCGCTGATAATAAATTAACTTTATAATAATTTATTGTAAGTAAAAGTCAAATAACGCAGTTTGAATAGTTACAATGATTCTGCAAACTTATGGGTAAGTTTAAACTTATTATGTTGTTAGAGGAAATTTTTAATTTTCTACAGTATTTTCACTAGTGTTCATTGTAAAATAGACCAATTTATAAGCTGTGTGGCCCGCTCCTTAGTCTACTGCACTCTACACTATTACGAGTTTTACTAGTCAAAGCGTAACGTAACATTGAAGTCGATCCAAATCACGTTCATATTGGTCGTGTGCCACACGGGCACGTGCCACGCACATTTACATGCATCATAAGCAGTCTGCCGACCAGTGTCGCACGCTTCCCGGTCTCTGAACTCGAGATCCCGGGATTCCGGGAAATCGGCCCATGTATTTCGGGACGCAAACCGCACTCGAAACTTTTACGCAATTTACCCTAATGGGTCGGTCAGTAGGGTACGGTATTTTTAACTTTATCAAGTGTTCCCATGTTTATTTTTACTTTCCACTGATTATTTTCGTTTAACCGTTTCGTTCGTGCGGTTTTATTTCTGAAACAGCTGATTAAACAGTTAGGTAGTAAATGTTGCACGATTTTTGTTTTATCAGATCTTATTTATTGCTGAACAAAAGTAAGATAGTGTAGACTGCAGTTATTTATTACTTTGGTAAAAGGCTATTTGACTGAAAAATAAACGAATTTTATTTACCGTAATTTTTCTTTTGCTATGTAAACAAAAACTGACAAAGATACGACACTCATAAAACTGGCAATAAGTTACTAATTAGTATAATTTTGGCTAAGATCTGACGTCACGCTCACGAGCCTCCACTTTCGTGTTTTGATGCGTTTTATCTTTGCAAAATTAATTTATTGATTTGCCAAAAGAAAAAAAACATGTTCAATGATTATTAAGAGCACTTGCTTAGTGGGCAGGTCCTGTAGCATTTTCCACATAGCATGCAGTAACCAACCGATGAAAAATAAATAATACATTTAAGGAGCTCTATGAAAAATAGTTTTCCTTCAGACGCAACAATGATGAATATTTAATGTGTTTTCGATTTTAATAAAGATAACTGCTGCAAACGACATCTACTTCCGAGTATTGTAGTAGTTAGTACTAACGAGGTGAAGCAACACATGATTTTGTAAGAAGAAATACAGTGTCACGCAGTTTGTAGAAATAATAAGGAATTATTCACGTTTGAAACAAGTGTCATGTTTTTATACATGCGCTACGACTACTGGGATTTCTGAGCACAAACGACATTACGACTATGTAGACTTTATTATGAATAACAAAAAAACGGATCAGCCAAAATATAATTCTGTTAATAGTACTATAAAAACATTACCAGGAACATTAACCTTCACGTTTCCAAGCAATACCCAGGAACACATTCAAAGTATAATAAAATAAACCATGGCAATGTTTTCCGAAGCTTGATATATTTTTCTCACACGGTCAAAGAAGAAAAAAAAAATAAGTCAACTCCGTGTAACTTTTCTCATATTGAATGAAACTGTACCATAGATAGTTTTATTGTAAAGTAGGTATGTACAATATCGTCTATTGTCTCTGGTATCGGTCTGTTCCCATATATCTATTCATTGATAGTGTCGAATGGCTTTGTTCTATTTGTGTGGTGACCATCGGCGTAACTAAGACTTATCGTGTCGCGTGTGAGCGGACCTCAATACCCTATTTAGGTTGCCCACTCATTGGAGCAGCCATTGGGGGTTTTTCTAAATTCACATTTCCGCCTTGTGTAGCTAGTGGACACAACACCCACACACTGGTTCAAAAAATTCAACCACAGATGTAGGATAATTATTTCTTATCAGGGGTTCCTAAAATTTTACCTTACGGTAACAGGTTTATTATTTTGTTTCGGCCTTGCTAGTCGATGACGCGTGGCTACCTCTTTCAAAAATTAACTGAATCTTATTTAGACGTTTTTTTAGGGTGTGTCTAAATACGAGTATCATCAAATGAAACCTCCCCGGAGTAAAAAGAACTGTCAGACTTTTACTAAAACACTAAAAGCCAACCTAACCTAACCAACGTTGCCAGGAAGACCTCGCGACATCTGCGCACTGTTTTTTGGACTTTATTACGTGTTTCATTTCTCCTAATTCTGCTCATCTGTTCCTTCAATGACTAGCGTTATCATGCATTCTATTGCCGCAGTTTCCTTTTAAGAGAATCCCGCGTCCTTCCTGCACTGGTTATTTGGTTTATTTCACACGTTCCATTTCTCTAAAATCTGCTCCATCTCCGCTTTCTCCAAAGAGAGTCAGCTGTACAGTTTAAACCAAGTTATGAAAGGCCAGCTGAAAGGGGAGGTTCTCAGACAATTTGTCTTATTGTTAGTGCTTAAGCCTTGACAACGAAGTTATATGTGAAAGCTTTTGTGTTCCAGAGCGTATGAACTGGAGAGTTTACGCCTCTTTGTTCAACAAATGTTTTCAACTTTTCTACGTGTTTCTGAAAATAACAACAAAGCTTGGTATAAAGTCGTATGGTTAGAGGGATTATGTGGAAGGTAACGCCTACCTTTTCATTGTTTGTCCAACCTAGAAAATAGTTTCAGAATATTATAGTTTCAGTATTCGGGTGCTCGAAAGCTGATGCATTTATTACACTATGAGTAGTTTCAATAAATTCAAACCATGCAATTGAAGTAGACTGCAAAAAGAAAGGCATGTTCGACCGTTCCCCGAATTCCATAAACAGCCGAATTCGGGAGAACGACTAAGTCTAAACGCGTCATAAAAGAGAAGATAAACATTAAATTGCTCATTAAGTATCATGTAAGTTAAATATCTAGCCAAAATATTGCTTCAAAAGCAATCTTATAATTTATTACTGTCTGGTTTCGTTGGCACCTCGCGGTTTCAAACTTTGACGGCGGAGCACTCAGTAATTACTTTCTATTTCGCGCCTCTGTGTGCTTCTTTAATATTTAAACTTGAATTAATGAGGTTATTTAACGTCATGATACTCTTCTCAAATCGACTTTGATGTGAACCTATTTACTTACCGCCATGTTATGTGTAAGCAGGTCTTTGATTGAAACTCCATAGCACGTTAGGTCAAAGTTCAAAGTACCATCTTCCCTGCCTGGCCTTTTCCCTACTACGTATTTTGAAAGATCAAATAACTGAGCAGTTGTATTTACATGGAGCGACGCCTTATCTGACCTCATGATGATGATGACGAGTATTAAGTGGGTTGTCCAACTTGTCCATTTAATGCTCGTATCGTCACATTATACTATATAAAGCTCGATTACCACTGACTCACTGACTGATTGACATAATTGTTCTCCCAGATGGTGAAGGGGGAGGTGGGTATATTTTGACAGATTCGTACACAAGTCACTCTCGTGAGTATGGGAAAAATCCCAAACCTCCCCTTTTCGCCCCCCCTCTCCCCCCTCCCCATCGTATCTCGGAAACTAAGAGACCCGTGTTTTGTTTTTTTACGGATTCGTATAGAGGGGGCTCGGAAACGTAAAAATCATTTTTTAGAATCCCCCCTCCCCTTTTCCCCTTCTCCCCCCTTTAGGAGGATCTCGGAAGTTAACAGACTTGCAGCAGTTTTTTTTTCAGATTCATGTCAAGGGCCCCATAGTTGGTCAAAATCATTTTTCAAAACACCTCCCCTCTCCCCCCCTTCACCCCTCGCCCCGTCGTATCTCGGAAACTAATAGACCCGTGTTTTGTTTGTTTACGGATTCGTATAGAGGAGGCTCGAAATAGTACAAATCATTTTCAAAGATCCTCCTTGCCCCCCTCCGCCCCCCCCTTTAGGCGCATTTCAAAAAAGACTTGGAATATTTTTTTTCAGACTCGTGTCAAGAGGTCCAGAGTATGTCAAAATCATTTTTCGAAACTCACCCCTCTCCCCCTCTTCACCCCTCACCCCATAGCGGTAAAGCGAAGCGTAGGGATGTGGTCACGATAGCTTTCCGGTGGTAGGTAGGTCCTGAGTGGAGCGAACCTGCGAGACCGAGTGGAGCGAAGGGGGGAGGTGGCGAGCGAAGCGAGCCGGCGACCTCCGTAGCGTAATGAAGGTTGAGCGGGTGAAGCGTAACTCGCGGGTGACGACAAGCAAACTTACAAGTAACTCTCATGAGTAGGGCAAAAGTACCAAGCTTCCCCTTTTTGCTCCCCCCCCCCTCCCAATCGTATCTCAGAAACTATGAGACCCGTGTTTTGTTTTTTTATGGATTCGTATAGAGGAGGCTCGGAAAAGTAAAAAACATTTTTCAAAGTCCCCCCCTCTTGACTTCGTTCTCCCCCCTTTAGGCGGATCTCAGAAGAGACTTAGAACTTTTTTTTTCAGACTCGTGTCAAGAGGTCCAGAGTATGTCAAAATCATTTTTCGAAACTCACCCCTCTCCCCCTCTTCATAGGGATGTGGTCACGATAGCTTTCCGGTGGTAGGTAGGGTGAAGCGTAACTCAGGGGTGACGACAAGCAAACTTACAAGTAACTCTCATGAGTAGGGCAAAAGTACCAAGCTTCCCCTTTTTGGCGTCTCCCCCTCCTCCCAATCGAATCTCAGAAATTAAGAAACCCAGGTTTTATTTTTTTACGGATTCTTATAGAGAAGGCTCGGAAAAGAAAAGCATTTTTTCAAAGTTGCCCCTCTTTACCCTTTCCCCCCCCTTAAGGCGGATCTCAGAAGAGACTTGGAACATTTTTTTTTTCAGATTCACATCAAGGTACCCGGAATTGGTCAAAATGATTTTTCTAAACTCCCCCATTTCCGCCTCTTCACCCATCCCCCCATCGTATATCGGAAAAACTATGTAGCGGTAAAGCGAAGCGTAGGAATGAGGTCACGATAGCTTTCCGGTGGTAGGTAGGTCCTGAGTGGAGCGAACCTGCGAGACCGAGTTGAGCGAAGGGGGGAGGTGGCGAGCAAAGCGAGCCGGCGACCTCCGTAGCGTAACGAAGGTTGAGCGGGTGAAGCGTAACTCGCGGGTGACGACCAGCAAACTTACAAATAACTCTCTTAAGTAGGGCAAAAGTACCAAGCCTCCGCTTTTTGGCCCCCCCCCCCTTCCCTATCGTATCTCAGAAACTAGGAGGTGTGTTTGGTGTTTTTTTACGGATTCGTATAGTGGAGGATCGGAAAAGGAAAAAACATTTTTTTCAAAATCTCCCCTCTTCACCCCTTTCTCCCCCGTTTAAGTGGATCAATTTCCTTTATTTTCTCTTGGGGCCCAGAGTAAGTCAAAATCATTTTTCAAAATCAAAATGAGAATCCAAGATGGCGGCTGCTATTTCATGGTTTTCGAGGATGCTAAAGCCGATGGTAAGGTTAAAATCCAAATCCAAGATGGCGGCTGCGACAATTTTCGATTTTTTCATCATGGATGTCGTTTTCATGGTTTTCGGGTATGTTAAAGCCGATGGTGTGATCAAAATCAAAATCCAAGATGGCGGCTGCGATAATTATCGAAATGTTCATCATGGGAGTCGTTTTCATGGTTTTCGAGGATGCTAAAGCCGATAGTGAGGTCAAAATCAAAATCAAAGATGGCGACAGCAAAAAAATCAAAGATATCATCATGTATGTCGTTTTCATGGTTTTCGAGGGTAATAAAGATGATAGTGAAGTCTAAATCGAAATCCAAGATGGCGGCTGCGATCATTTTCGAATTGTTCATCATGGGAGTCGTTTTCATGGTTTTCGAGGGTGCTAAAGCCGATACTGAGGTCAAAATCAAAATCCAAGATGGCGACAGCAAAAAATTCAGAGATATCATCATGGATGTCGTTTTCATGGTTTTCTAGGGTAATAAAGATGATAGTGAAGTCAAAATCAAAATCCAAGATGGCGGCTGCGATCATTTTCGAATTGTTCATCATGGGAGTCGTTTTCATGGTTTTCGAGGATGCTAAAGCCGATACTGAGGTCAAAATCAAAATCCAAGATGGCGGCAGCAAAAAATTCAAAGATATCATCATGGATGTCGTTTTCATGGTTTTTGAGGGTAATAAGATGATAGTGAAGTCAAAATCAAAATCCAAGATGGCGGCTGCGATCATTTACGAATTGTTCATCATGGGAGTCGTTTTCATGGTTTTCGTGGATGCAAAAGCCGATAGTGCAATGAGGTTAAAATCAAAATCAAAGATGGCGACAGCAAAAAAATCAAAGATGTCGTTTTCATGGTTTTCGAGGGTAATAAAGATGATAGTGATGTCAAAATCAAAATCCAAGATGGCGGCTGCGATCATTTTCGAATTGTTCATCATGGGAGTCGTTTTCAGGGTTTTCGAGGGTGCTAAAGCCGATACTGGGGTCAAAATCAAAATCCAAGATGGCGACAGCAAAAAATTCAAAGATATCATCATGGATGTCGTTTTCATGGTTTTCGAGGGTAATAAAGATGATAGTGATGTCAAATTCAAAATCCAAGATGGCGGCTGCGATCATTTTCGAATTGTTCATCATGGGAGTCGTTTTCAGGGTTTTCGAGGGTGCAAAAGCCGATTCTGAGGTCAAAATCAAAATCCAAGATGGCGACAGCAAAAAATTCAAAGATATCATCATGGATGTCGTTTTCATGGTTTTCGAGGGTAATAAAGATGATAGTGAAGTCAAAATCAAAATCCAAGATGGCGGCTGCGATCATTTACGAATTGTTCATCATGGGAGTCGTTTTCATGGTTTTTGAGGATGCTAAAGCCGATAGTGAGGTCAAAATCAAAATCCAAGATGGCGGCAGCAAAAAATTCAAAGATATCATCATGGATGTCGTTTTCATGGTTTTCGAGGGTAATAAAGCTGATACTGAAGTCAAAATCAAAATCCAAGATGGCGACTGCGATCATTTTCGAATTGTTCAGCATGGGAGTCGTTTTCATGGTTTTTGAGGATGCTAAAGCCGATAGTGAGGTCAAAATCAAAATCAAAGATGGCGACAGCAAAAAAATCAAAGATGTCGTTTTCGTGGTTTTCGAGGGTAATAAAGATGATAGTGAAGTCAAAATCAAAATCCAAGATGGCGGCTGTGATCATTTTCGAATTGTTCATCATGGATGTCGTTTTCGTGGTTTTTGGATACCTATGCTTAAGCCGATAGTGAGGTCAAAATCAAAATCTAAGATGGCAGCTGTGATCATTTTCGAAGTGTTCATCATGGGAGTCGTTTTCATGGTTTTCGAGGATGCTCAAGCCGATAGTGAGTTCAAAATCAAAATCGAAGTTGGCGGCTGCGATAATTTTCGAAATGTTCATCATGGCAGTCGTTTTCATAATTTTCGAGGATGCTAAAGTTGATAGTGAAGTAAGAATCAAAATCCAAGATGGCGACTGCGATAATTTTCGAATTGTTCATCATGGGAGTCGTTTTCATAGTTTTCGAGGATGCTTAAGCCGTGAGGTTAAAATCCAAATCCTATGATCGCATAGAGTGTTCGAGGGGCAGTAAGCGCGTACCTAACACAATAATATTATGAAATATCATATTTTTATCTAAACTGAAAAGTTTGTTTTGGAATTGAAAAATTCTTTTTGTCTTGGATAGTTTTTGTGCTTTCATCGTGGGTGTCGTTTTCATGGTTTTCGAGGATGTTAAACTGATGGCGAGGTCAAAACGGGAATGCAAGATGGCGGCTGCGATAATTTTCGAATTGTTCATCATGGGAGTCGTTTTCATGGTTTTCGAGGATGCTAAAGCCGATAGTGATGTTTAAAATCCAGGAGGGCATAAACGACGTCACGGAAGGCCTGCTGCGTGTTGTCTGTAAACTTTTAGGTGGTGGGCTGGCTGGTAGGAGGTGGGCTGTAAACTTTTTCGACCGATCAGGAATGGACGTAAGTCGGAACTTAATTACCAGCGAGACTCTGGAAACGACGAGAACTCACAAAGCCACACAGGCTGAGAGTCAGGTTTTTAACGGGGAGGTCAAAAAGCAGTTCATACGCGATACTCGGAGTGCAAATGACCGAATTATAGAGCAAGCTTTAGCTCGGAATAAAGGCTCGAAGGTATTTGCCAAGCTCAATACCTCCCGCTGTTGCCTGACAAAGCTCAGAACGTCACAAGGCACCACCGTCACCTCAAAGCCAGAGATTCTAGCTGAAGTCGAAAAGTTCTACGGAGACGTATATGCTCAAAAACCTTGCCCACCTCAGGCGCACGGCGCGGATGACCAACGGGCCAAACTGACACGCCATCTCACAGACAAGCTTCCCGACATTGACATGGGTGAGATTGGAATGGCACTCAGGCAGCTTCACCACAACAAAGCCCCAGGGGATGACAGAATAACCATTGAGCTGCTCAAGGCAAGAGGAATACCTATCTTGACAGAGCTTGTAAACTCTTCAATTCCGTCATCCACACTTGCATAACACCGGAGGCATGGCATGAGAGTGTGGTAGTATTATTCTTCAAAAAGGGCGATAAAGCGCTCCTTAAAAACTACCGCCCCATCTCACTTCTGAGCCATATCTATAAGCTGTTCTCGAGGGTTATTCTAAATCATCTCGCCCAAAAGTTCGATGATTTTCAGCTACCGGAGCAGGCCGGGTTTCAAAAAGGTTACCGCACCATAGACCACATACACACCCTTAGGCAAGTGATTCAAAAGACCGAGGAGTATAACCTGCCTCTGTGCCTAGCGTATGTGAACTACGAGAAGGCTTTCGATACCGTCGAGACCTGGGCTGTTCTGGAGTCCATGCAGAGATGCCTCATCGACTGTCGCTACGTTGAGGTGATGAGATGTCTGTACCTTATACAGACATCTCAACAGTGACCGTCTAAGTACAAGAACAGAGCACAAAACCAATCCAACTGTTTACAAACGCGTTGGAGGACGTTTTCAAGACGATTGATTGGAAAGGACGGGGTGTTTATACGAGTATCAACGGTCAGTTCATCTCACACCTCCGATTTGCGGATGACATTGTCATCATAGCAGAGTCTCTGCAGGATCTGGAAAAAATGCTGAACAGCTTGAGCGATTCTTCAAGGCGTGTGGGTCTCGGAATGAATCTGGCTGGACAAAACCAAAGCCATGTTTAATGGTCACGTCACCCCGAGACCTGTAATCGTGAATGATGCTGCCCTCGAGGTCGTGCAAGAATAAATTTATCTAGGCCAAAGTGTACAACTGGGCAGGCACGACTTTGAGAAGGAGACAGCTAGAAGAATACGCTTGGGCTTGGCAGTATTCGGGAAACTGCGTCATATCTTTGAATCATCGATCCCACAATCCCTTAAAACCAGGGTTTACAACCAGCGTGTCCTACCCGTAATGACTTACGGAGCCGAAACGTGAACACTTACCATCAGCCTGGTTCACAAATTTAAGGTTGCTCAGCGTGCAATGGAGAGAGCAATGCTCGGGGTTTCTCTGGTGTGGATAGAATTCGTAATTAAGTCATTCGCCAGAGAACCAAATGTAGAACCAAATGGCATGTCTGTAGACGGACAAACGTGGCTGGCAGTGGATGGATGCGGCCTGCCCAAAACCGGGATGGTTGGCGCTCTTTGGGGGAGGCTTACGTCCCGTAGTGGACGGCAATAGGCTGATGATGATATAAAGCTGATAGCGAGGTCAAAATCAAAATCCAAGATGGTGGCTGCGATATTTTCGAAATAATCATCCTGGGAGTCGTTTTCATGGTTTTCGAGGATGCTAAAGCCGGTTAAAATCAAAATCCAAGATGGCGCCTGCGATAATTTTTGAATTGTTCATCATGGGAGTCGTTTTCATGGTTTTCGAAGATGCTAAAGCCGGTAGTGAGGTCAAAATCAAAATCCAAGATGGCAACTTCAAAAAATATTTTTTTTATATTGGATGCCGTTTTCATGGTGTTTTGTTTTTTTACGGATTCGTATAGAGGGGGCTCGGAAACGTAAAAAATATTTTTTAGAGTCCCCCCTCCCCTTTTCCCCTTCTCCCCTATTAGGAGGATCTCGGAAGTTAACAGACTTGCAACAATTTTTTTTTCAGATTCATGTCAAGGGCCCCATAGTTGGTAAAAATCATTTTTCAAAACTCTCCCCTCTCCCCCCCTTCACCCCTCCCCCCGTCGTATCTCGGAAACTAAGAGACCCGTGTTTTGTTTGTTTACGGATTCGTATAGAGGAGGCTCGAAATAGTAAAAATAATTTTCAAAGTTCCCCCTTGCCCCCCTCCCCCCCCCCCCCCCCCCCCTTTAGGCGGATCTCAAAAGAGACTTGGAATTTTTCTTTTTCAGACTCGTGTCAAGAGGTCCAGAGTATGTCAAAATCATTTTTCGAAACTCACCCCTCTCCCCCTTATCACCCCTCACCCCATAGCGGTAAAGCGAAGCGTAGCGTAGCGTAGGGATGTGGTCACGATAGCTTTCCAGTGGTAGGTAGGTCCTGAGTGGAGCGAACCTGCGAGACCGAGTGGAGCGAAGGGGGGAGGTGGCGAGCGAAGCGAGCCGGCGACCTCCGTAGCGTAACGAAGGTTGAGTGGGTGAAGCGTAACTCAGCGGTGACGACAAGCAAACTTACAAGTAACTCTCATTAGTAGGGCAAAAGTACCAAGCCTCCCCTTTTTGCTCCCCCCCCTCTCCCAATCGTATCTCAGAAAGTAAGAAACCCAGGTTTTATTTTTTTACGGATTCCTAAAGAGAAGGCTCGGAAAAAAAAAACCCATTTTTTCAAAGTTGCCCCTCTTGACCCTTCCCGCCCTTAAGGCGGATCTCAGAAGAGACTTGGAACATTTTTTTTTCAGATTCACTAAACTCCCCCATTTCCGCCTCTTCACCCATCCCCCCATCGTATATCGGAAAAACTATGTAGCGGTAAAGCGAAGCGTAGGAATGAGGTCACGATAGCTTTCCGGTGGTAGTAGGTCCTGAGTGGAGCGAACCTGCGAGACCGAGTTGAGCGAAAGGGGGAGGTGGCGAGCGAAGCGAGCCGGCGACCTCCGTAGCGTAACGGAGGTTGAGCGGGTGAAGCGTAACTCGCGGGTGACGACAAGCAAACTTACAAATAACTCTCTAGCCTCCGCTTTTTGGCCTCCCCCCCCCCTTCCCTATCGTATCTCAGAAACTAGGAGGTGTGTTTGGTGTTTTTATACGGATTCGTATAGAGAAGGATCGGAAAAGGAAAAAACATTTTTTTCAAAATCTCTCCTCTTCACCCCTTTCTCCCCCCTTTAAGTGGATCTATTTCCTTTATTTTCTCTTGGGGCCCAGAGTATGTCAAAATCATTTTTCAAAATCAAAATGAGAATCCAAGATGGCGGCTGCTATAATTTTCGAACTGTTCATCAATTTTATCATGGGAGTCGTTTTCATGGTTTTCGAGGATGCTAAAGCCGATAGTAAGGTCAAAATCCAAATCCAAGATGGCGGCTGCGACAATTTTCGATTTTTTCATCATGGATGTCGTTTTCATGGTTTTCGGGTATGCTAAAGCCGATGGTGGGATCAAAATCAAAATCTAAGATGGCGGATGCAATCATTTTCAAAATGGTCATCATGGGAGTCATTTTCATGGTTTTCGAGGATGCTTTAGCCGATAGCGTGGTCAAAATCAAAATCCAAGATGGCGGCTGCGATAATTTTCGAAATGTTCATCATGGGAGTCGTTTTTATGGTTTTCGAGGATGCTAAAGCCGATAGTGAGGTCAAAATCAAAATCAAAGATGGCGACAGCAAAAAATTCAAAGATATCATCATGGATGTCGTTTTCATGGTTTTCGAGGGTAATAAAAATGATAGTGAAGTCAAAATCAAAATCCAAGATGGCGGCTGCGATCATTTTCGAATTGTTCATCATGGGAGTAGTTTTCATGGTTTTTGAGGATGCTAAAGCCGATAGTGAGGTCAAAATCAAAATCCAAGATGGCGACAGCAAAAAATTCAAAGATATCATCATGGATGTCGTTTTTATGCTTTTCGAGGGTAATAAAGATGATAGTGAAGTCAAAATCAAAATCCAAGATGGCGGCCGCGATCATTTTCGAATTGTTCATCATGGAAGTCGTTTTCAGGGTTTTCGAGGGTGCTAAAGCCGATAGTGAGGTCAAAATCAAAATCCAAGATGACGACAGCAAAAAATTCAAAGATATCATCATGGATGTCGTTTTCATGGTTTTCGAGGGTAATAAAGATGATAGTGAAGTCAAAATCAAAGTCCAAGATGGCGGCTGCGATCATTTTCGAATTGTTCATCATGGGAGTCGTTTTCATGGTTTTCGAGGATGCTTAAGCCGATAGTGAGGTTAAAATCCAAATTCTATGATTGCATAGAGTGTTCGAGGGGCAGTAAGCGCGTACCCAACGCAGTAATATTTTGAAATATCATATTTTTATCTAAACTGAAAAGTTTGTTTTGGAATCGAAAAATTCTTTTTGTCTTGGATAGTTTTTGTGTTTTCATCATGGGTGTCGTTTTCATGGTTTTCGAGGATGTTAAACTGATGGCGAGGTCAAGACGGGAATGCAAGATGGCGGCTGCGATAATTTTCGAATTGTTCATCATGGGAGTCGTCGTTTTCATGGTTTTCGAGGATGCTAAAGCCGATAGTAAGGTTTAAAATCCAGGAGCCCATAAACGACGTCACCGAAGGCCTGCTGCGTGTTGTCTGCGAGGTGGGCTGCAAACTTTTTCGACCGATCAGGAATGGACGTAAGTCGGAACTTAATTACCAGCGAGACTCTGGCACTGATGAGGAAACGACGAGAACTCACAAAGCCACACAGGCTGAGAGTGAGGTTCTTAACGGGGAGGTCAAAAAGCAGTTCATACGCGATACTCGGAGTGCAAATAACCGAATTATGGAACAAGCTTTAGCTCGGAATAAAGGCTCGAAGGTATTTGCCAAGCCCAATACCTCCCGCTGTTGCCTGACAAAGCTCAGAACGTCACAAGGCATCACCGTCACATCAAAGCCATAGATTCTAGCTGAAGTCTTAAAGTTCTACGGAGACTTATATTATGCTCAAAAACTTTGCCCACCTCAGGCCCACGGCGCGGATGACCAACGGGCCAAACTGACACGCCATCTCACACGAGCATCCCGACATTGACATCGGCAGCTTCACCACAACAAAGCCCCAGGGGATAACAGAATAACCATAGAGCTGCTCAAGGCAAGAGGAATACCTATCTTGACAGAGCTTGTAAACTCTTCAATTCCGTCATCCACACTTGCATAACACCGGAGGCATGGCATGGGAGTGTGGTAGTAATATTCTTCAAAAAGGGCGATAAAGCGCTCCTTAAAAAATACCGCTCCATCTCACTTCTGAGCCATATCTATAAGCTGTTCTCGAGGGTTATTCTAAATCGTCTCGCCCAAAAGTTCGATGATTTTCAGCCACCGGAGCAGGCCGGGTTTCAAAAAGGTTACCGCACCATAGACCACATACACACCCTTAAGCAAGTGATTCAAAAGACCGAGGAGTATAACCAGCCTCTGCGCCTAGCGTATGTGGACTACGAGAAGGCTTTCGATACCGTCGAGACTGAGAGATGCCTCATCGACTGTCGCTACGTTGAGGTGATGAGATGTCTGTATAAGGCCGCAACAGTGACCGTCTAAGTACAAGAACAGAGCACAAAACCAATCCAACTGTTTACAAACGCGTTGGAGGACGTTTTCAAGACGATTGATTGGAAAGGACGGGGTGTTTATACGAGTATCAACGGTCAGTTCATCTCACACCTCCGATTTGCGGATGACATTGTCATCATAGCAGAGTCTCTGCAGGATCTGGAAAAAATGCTGAACAGCTTGAGCGATTCTTCAAGGCGTGTGGGTCTCGGAATGAATCTGGCTGGACAAAACCAAAGCCATGTTTAATGGTCACGTCACCCCGAGACCTGCATAATCGTGAATGATGCTGCCCTCGAGGTCGTGCAAGAATAAATTTATCTAGGCCAAAGTGTACAACTGGGCAGGCACGACTTTGAGAAGGAGACAGCTAGAAGAATACGCTTGGGCTTGGCAGTATTCGGGAAACTGCGTCATATCTTTGAATCATCGATCCCACAATCCCTTAAAACCAGGGTTTACAACCAGCGTGTCCTACCCGTAATGACTTACGGAGCCGAAACGTGAACACTTACCATCAGCCTGGTTCACAAATTTAAGGTTGCTCAGCGTGCAATGGAGAGAGCAATGCTCGGGGTTTCTCTGGTGTGGATAGAATTCGTAATGAAGTCATTCGCCAGAGAACCAAATGTAGAACCAAATGGCACGTTTGTAGACGGACAAACGGAACATGGAGCAAACATGTGCTTGAGTGATGGAGACCGCGAATGGGCAAACGTAGTGTAGGACGCCCTGCTGCAAGATGGGTCGATGATTTAAGGAAAGTGGCTGGCAGTGCTGGCCTGCCCAAAACCGGGATGGTTGGCGCTCTTTGGGGAAGGCTTACGTCCACTACTGGACGTAAGCCTCATCATCAGATGATGTAAAGCTGATAGCGAGGTCAAAATCAAAATCCAAGATAGTGGCTGCGATATTTTCGAAATAATCATCCTGGGAGTCGTTCTCATGGTTTTCGAGGATGCTAAAGCCGATGGTAAGGTTAAAACCAAAATCCAAGATGGCGGCTGCGATAATTTTTGAATTGTTCATCATGGGAGTCGTTTTCATGGTTTTCGAGGATGCTAAAGCCGATAGTGAGGTCAAAATGAGAATCTAAGATGGCGGCTGCGATAATATTCGAAAGGTTCATCGTGGGTGTCGTTTTCATGGTTTTCGAGAATGCTAAAGCCGATAGTGACGTCAAAATCAAAATCCAAGACGGTGACTTCAAAAAACGCAGTGTTCGAGGGGCAGTAAGCGCGTACCTAACACAATAATATTTTGAATTTCATATTGTTATATCTAAACTGCAAAGTATGTTTTGTTTGGTGTTAAATTGAAAAGTTCATTTTGTGATGGATAGTTTTGTGTTTTCATCATGGGTGTGGTTTTCATGGTTTTCGAGGGTGCTCAAATCGATGGCGAGGTCAAAATGACAATCTAAGATGGCGGCTGCTATAATTTTCGAATTGTTCATGAATTTCATCATGGGAGTCGTTTTCGTGGTTTGCGAGGATGCTTAAGCCGACAATGAGGTCAAAATCAAAATCCAAGATGGCGGCATCAATAATTTTCGAAATGTTCATCAATTTCATCATGGGATGTAACGAAGGTTGAGTGGATGATGCGTAACTCAGGGGTGACGACAAGCAAACTTACAAGTAACTCTCATGAGTAGGGCAAAAGTACTTACCCCCCCCCCTTGAATCGTACTTCAGACACTAAGAGTCCCGTATCCCTATTAAATTAGTTATATGGGTTTTAAAAATCTTAAAAATATTTTATTTGTAATTTACAAAATCTTTTAAGGGCTATGGATTTTCCAATTCATTTAAAGATTCATAATTATGGATTCTCAAAATATTAAGGCAAGGAATACTTAAGTTGATTAGGTAAGGTAAGGAAGACCAAGCCCGGGTCGGTGGCGCGTCGTGTTTCACGCCAAATGCCTGCTGGGGTCGCGGTTTTTTTTTAATCCAGGTTATCGTGGCCCCGGAACGTAAAGGGCATACGAAGGAACACGGGTAGATTTTAGTCAGTAAGAGTCTGACAGTCCCTTCCGCCCCACCCAGGGCGGGAGGACTCATTTGATGATTTTACCACCTAAAAAAAAAAGGTAAGGAATACTTCTCCAAAACACGACCTCGCGAGCTGCTTGCAGCTCGCGCAACGCGCAAATACTAGTCATCATTATATGAGTCGTCCGTTTCTGAAAATATACCTCCCCTATAAACTTCCAATTAGACCGGTTGAAAAAGGCTTGTATCCAGCGTGATCCTGTGGTATTCATCAAATCGTCTGTCCATCTTGAAGGTGGACGTCCTACGCTGCGTTTTCCGAGTCTCCATTCAAGAAACTTATTGCTCCATCAGAAATCTGTTCTGTGTGATATGTAGCATGCCATTTCCAAATTTAAGAGTGCATAGTAAAACGATAGCCCTTGACAAAATTGGCCGTTAGACAAAGATTAAAGTGCCGTTCCAACATTAATTGTAAATGTTACCTCTTTTGCATATTTTCTAGAACTATTGTTGTCTATCGTATATGTATTGATGGAAGCTTTATTTTTTCTTTTTTTCCAATCATGTGTATTTTGTCCTATACGTCCAGTATTTAACTACGTATTTAGTGACGAGATGTTTACTGATATCTCGTGACACAGCCAGGCCGGCGCCTACCGACCTGCTCCTGACAACTTGACACTAAACACAATGAAATGTCCAATAAGGTAACTAACTAATTAGGGAATGTTTTAGATAAATTAAATAGACTGTATGGGGAAGGCCGGTCAAAGCTAATTGTAGATGGCGCGACCATAGCTAAGTACTAATCCGACCAATCAGGTAGTACTATTTTGAGGTACCTATAAGATTTGAACCAATGACGATGCTTGGAACAAGCTATACTAGCGCCATTCGTTTCCCAGTTTCCATCCCAAAAATCGAATTTTCCAATATTTATTTCCAATTCTATGGTTACAATGCAACTGCGGGCGGTCTTATCTTTAACAGCGATATCTTCCAGACAACCTTTCACGAACTAAATGAATTTAAATTTAAAATTTGGAATATAATTTTGGATAATTTTGTTGGCGAAATTAACTGGTCTGTTGTGTGCAAATAAATGTTCAGTTTTAATGTCTTTCGCGGCCATTAGTAGCACGGCCATCAAATACACGGTGTATTGTGTATTTAATGGCCGTTTTACAAAATAAAAATATTCTTTAATCTATAAAATCTGTAGCATCTTATTAAAAATTAACCTTGATTGTTACTGCTGAAAGAATATACTCGTAGTAGTATATTTTCATGAACTCATAGACGTTAAAATTTCGTGAAATTCCATAAAAAGAAGCCTTTACGGTCCAAAGTTTAAGTAAGAAATGCATTTCGAACCTCTACGTACTCGTAGCACCTTTTAATTAACACAAAACCTCTTGAAACTCCTCTATTTAGGCCAACTTGAAAATACTCAAAATTAAGGTGAATAAAGCAATAACATTTTTATGAATTTTATATTTATCTACAACGGCTTTTTAAATGTTTACGAAATTTTTCAAAATCTACACTCTGGGTTTTAAATAAATTAAATAAAAAAAAAAAATTATCAATCAACGTCGCATTCACACATTTATTTATAAATGCATTTTGTATTCTCGTAACACGGCTATTTAAGAATTTATGCAATTTTTCAAAACGTCCACTCCGGACCTTTAAAATAAACCAAAGTCTGAGTTAAAATTAAATTGGAAAGGGTACCAACGTCGCATTCATAGTTTCATGAATATTCGCATCACTTTTATGAAACTTCGTTTTCATTGCGTATTTTTCATACTTATTTGCATGTTTATCAGCGTCAAACTTTTCTACTATAATTGCATTTACATTTCATATCAGATTACAGAACGCCGATAATGTTTGATTTATAATCGGCATGTAATAAACGTTAATCACGATACAATTTGCTTATAAATAATAATTAAACGTGAGACGGAATAATTTAAGGTCATTCGCCTCGATGAATGAATCCGTCTGATCATATTATCGTCATCTCAAGCCTGAGTAAACCATGGTTTGCCCCATTAACAATCTGTAAGAGCGTCATATGGTTTTATGGACGAATAAAACATAACGCTGATATATATTTTACGTCAAGAAGTGAGGGTTGGCGCTAAAACAAAGAAAAACAGGAAAATATACATATAATAATGTTCCCACTTGAATTTCTCATCCTTTGTAGCGCAAGGAATTTATTTACAGAGAAAACTAAAATCAGGAAGAAAATACGTTGAGAAATTCGTTTTGTTTTTGTACTGTTCCAAGCACATCTATGGTTCCAAGATAAAGCAAGAATGCTCTTGCATTCTTGCTTTATCTCACACAGAGTCTTGCATATGAGTTTATCAAGACAATGTGCAAGATTTTGTCTCTTTGTTTGTCGGGACATGGGGGCAATATCGCCCCAATAGCCTCTGGGGCAATATCTCGTGTTTCCATCTCGAGCCCGGACTGCTCTTATCAGTTTAATAAAGCATTTTACTTGCATTCGAGGTTCGTTGGTTCTCGTGAAGGAAAATTGAGACGAATAAAAGTGGAACATACTTGTATGTGAAACCAAGTTCTCAATATAAAATTTGAGAATGATTCGTTTCTAGAGTTGTTGTATATTTTTGACTACCCGAAAGTTTAGGTAGGCAGTACCTAGTACTTTTTGGGACTCTCATAAAAAGTCATATTGATAATATCAAGACCAGTAAATTGCTTTTACAATCTCGTAACTAGGTATTTAGTAATGTTTCGGGGACTTCAGAAACTTGTGTTTGATAATTATGATTACCTACTAGATTAGATTTATAATTGTCAATAAACAAAATCTAATAAACACAGATTTAACATTGAATGGTACTGTTTTACCTTAAATTAAACCTGTAACACTACTATCACACAACTCCAAATCGAGCGTGGACATTATTCGGCGAATTTTTCATACAGATAGAAAAAGATGGATGTGTATGTGCAAATTGATGGATGTCCCATTTTATGCTCTCAGTCTCTTACTGATTACAAATCCAACCTTTTCTTTCGATTGTCCTTCGGCAGGCGTTTGGCCACGCAAGGTTTTTGACAGTTTCTTGAGGCGCGTGTGGAACACGACATACTGCCGACAATGTCCTGCTCATTGTTCAGACCGCAAGTTACCCAGTACTCGCCGTCCGTAAGCAGACGCTATAGATGTCCCATGTCTTTGAAATTATCGACTCATAGGCAGAATCAAATCAAATCAAAATCATCAAACGAGTCCTCCCTCCCTGGGCAGGGCGGGAGGGACTGTCAGACTTGTTCTGACTAAAATCCACGTTGTCCTTCACAATAGCCCTTTACGTTCCGGGGTCACGGTGATGAGATAAGTCCCGCGACCCCGGCAGGCTTTGGCCCTCTAGAGACTCATAGGCAGCCCTATTTTTAGAAAAATAAGAGTTTAGGTAGTAAGCCTAAAGCTCTCCATTATAGTGGGTTAATTGGGCAATGGTGCGAATAATTAAAGTCAAGTAATTATCACTCCCGCATGCCCCGGGTGCGTATTTCTATTTTAGCCACGACTCACGAGTCAGACTCTAATCGATGAGCTTTTGTTTCTGTAGGTATACTATAGTTGGTGCCAGTTAAGATGGCAATATCGGACATTGACCCCTACCTAATAAGTCCTCGTATAATGACATAAGCTCAGAATTAGCATTTTTATAAAATACCGAATAAATTAGTAAGTATATTGTAAGGATATAAGTATCTTATAATTCATAAAATATCAAAATGGTAAAAAAAAATTCACCTATAACTAAGATTTTAGACTATTTTTAGGGTTCCGTAGTCAACAAGGAACCCTTATAGTTTCGCCATGTCCGTCCGTCCGTCCGTCCGTCTGTCCGCAGTTTAGCTCAGAGACGCACAGTACTAGAGAGCTGTAATTTGGTGTAAATATACGGATTTGTTGTGCCAAAAAAGTGGTAAAATAAAATCTCGTAAAATATTTTTTTTTAGGGTACCTCCAGTACTTACACGTAAAGTGAGGATTTTTTTTTCTCGCGTACCCCTTAGTGTGGGGTATCATTAAATAGGTCATTAAAAAATAATGATAGTTTCCATTAACAATTTTTTGATAAAAAAATTCCTTTGTGAAATATTAAGCTTTAAAGTGCTAAATTTTGCTCGATTCGAGTGTCCCCCCCCTCTACCAGCTAAACGGTTATGTTTGGGGGTGTGAAAAAAATTACAATAGTAGTATATATAACGAAGTTTAAAAGAAAATTATCATGACTAAGTAGGCTTTACAACTTTACGAGTAATAGTCGACCAACTTATAAAATGTACTTGGACATCATATTTTCTAAACAAAATGTATCGGAGACAACTGCAAATGTAAGTTTGTCAACTTTATTTTTACAGCTTTTATAGGTATGTTTTTTGGGGATAGGTAGGTTTTTATCGTCAACTATTTTTAACTAAATTAAAAAAAGGAGGAGGTTCTAAATTCGTCGTAATCTTTATTCTTATGTATTTTCCCCGATTTCTCAAAGACTCCTGGACCGATTTTGAAAATTCTTCTTTTTAAAATTAAATTCAGCGAATCAGTTTAGTTAGTTCGCATAAGTATTTTGATGGGCAACTACGGAACCCTACACTGTGCGTGGCCCGACACGCACTTGGCCGGTTTTTATATTTAAGACTCACAAGTAAACACTGCCATTTCATAGAAAAATGCTAATTCTGATTTTATGTCATTATACGACGACTTATTAGGTAAAGGTCAATGACCGCTATTGCCATCTTAACTGGCACCAACTATACTCTACAATACCTAATCTATCTCCAGGCGCGGTCCGAAGGGGGGGTCACAGGGGACATGACACCCCCCAAAATGTAAGATCAAATTGAAAAATCCCAAAAATTTATCAAATAATAAAAGGAAATTTCTAATTACTTACTTATGGCTAAAGGCGATAAAATAGTTTGTTAACATCTTGTGCAATATTGTCTTGTGCAATTATGTTTATTTTATTCCAGATACCTATTTTTTATTAGTGTAGTGAATGACCCCCCCAAAATTTCAGGCTCCGACCGCGCCTGTCTATCTCAGTTATAAAATTGACTCAAATAGAATAGCTTTTTGATTTGATATTTTCAATGTAGATTCACGGACAAAATCTTGAAATTTAAGTCAATTTTTTTTATTGAGATAAATTAGGTATTGTTGACTAATATGCACAAACAAAAGCTCATCGATCAGAGTCTGACTGTGCCTTTGGAAATACGCGCCCCGGGTTTGTTTAGTTCGCACGAGATTTAGCTTATCGTTGATTTAACTCACATATTGTTTTAAGCGGTTAAGATAACGATTAAGGTTTATTCGCAGGCGGTGTTCATTATTCGGTCCATTGATTTTATTAAAGGAAAGGAAGGAAGTATTTCTGCAGGGTTGACCCTTATAAAACGTTACATTAACAGTTAAGTGAACTTTTAGATACTATTCATGTATAGTCGTTAATTTTTTTAATACCTATGTTACCTGCTGCCTACCCGCCTTTGCGGATGGGTGTAGAATCAATCAAATCCCTTCCTATTTCCTTTAAATTTAATAATCGATGTTCAAAAGTGCCTCTTTGATGGCCTAAATGGAATAAATTATTTGACTTTGACTTTTCTGGTGCTACCTACAAATATCTGATGCACAACTTGGATATCGAACCTTAAGCTCAGTAGCAGCGTCATTGGCAACCAGAACAATGAGATAGCACCAGGAAAAAAAGGATACTAAGTAAATGAAAACCACGTGCGAACACAGCCTAGCAAGTAAACTTTCACTTACTTTATGCTTACTTACTTACTTACTTACGGATATGCGTATTCTACGAGTACAACAGCAAAATCAAACCAGAATTTTTGAATTAATTTCCAAATGTCTCGCTGGAAATAGCACCCAAAACAGAAGTTTCAGAGCAACTAAAAATAGCTCGGAATTATGAATTAGTGCTTACCACGTAGAGGATGTGTGCGTGGGTGCCATTTAAAATCCCGATCGATAGACCGTGGGATACATCAGCGTTATCATAGTTCAATTGACGTCAGTGCACTGTGTGGGCAGTTCCTATATTCTGGACATCCATAACATCCATTTAAAATCTAGATTGATAATTATTGGCGAGTTCAAAATATCGTCCTGTTTATGACAGAATAATAATGGGATCACAGCAGTGGCACGGGTCCCGACTTACGAATTGTAGGTCGTGGGTTCGAACCCCGCCAGGCGCCTTTTTTTTTTTTTTTTTTTTTTAATTAGCCTATACTGTCCCACTGCTGAGCAAAGGCCTCCCCCAATTCCTTCCAGGGATTCTTTTCATGGGCCGCTTCGAACCAGCTCTCATGGTGAGCGTCTAGTTCGTCTCGCCATCTTTTTCTGGGCCGGCCTCGACGGCGCCGTCCATGCGCCTTACTTTGTGTAATTTATTTCATTACCACTGTTCTCAAAAGGGTGAAGGAAAACATCGTGAGGAAACCGGCATGGCCTAGAACCAAAAATTCGAAGACATGTGACATCTGCCAACCCGCAGTGGACTTGCGTGGTTGATTATGGCTCACTCCCTCTCACAGAGAGGAAGCCTGTGTCGATGGCCTGGCTGATGATGATGATGAATAGTGGGATACATCACAATGTGAAATCACAATTTTCTGGCAGAAGTTGGAATGACATTGAATTGGTATTTTTAATATTAATTATCAGAGAAACTGAAGAGCAACAATATTAATGATTAAGATAGTATGATTTTAAAACATGGCGGCCAATAAAGATGTATGCAAGGGGCAAATGACAACGCTGCTCCGTAATTATTTACCAAATTGCGGGAAGTCAATACAGAAAACAAGTTTCGAATCCAGAGGTCGAGGTTTCACCTCATAGTGTCATTAGCTTCGTAATCTTACAAATTCAAATATAAGTAATACGTCAATCGTCTGGCAACGATTATCATAGGTAATGCGATATCGATTACATTTATGCTTGTGTGACCTTTGCAAACCGATTCCATGAACTGACATTCATAACGTCCATAATATTCTTCGTGGAGAGCATTTATGGTTTGTTTCAAATGATAATTTGCCCATACATTTATTTATTTATACTTCATGTACAGATCAATGGTACATAGGCGGACTTAATGCCACAAGGCATTCTCTACCAGTCAACCTTTGGGTGTAAAACAACACTGTGGTAGGGTACAACAAAACAAATAAAAACTAGTAAAAAAAGTAATATAATAAAAAAAATAAGCTATACAAACTAAAAAATAATAATACTATTACAATTATACAAATAAATATTAAACTAAACAATATTTTAACAAATAATGGACGCAGCGATGTTTTGGTTAAAAACTTGTTATGTAAAATATTTTAATAGAAGGGTCTGCAAAGTCCAAGTTTGAGTAGATTATGTCAGTCGAAAAATATACTTTAATAGTAAACATTTGTATTGTTTTAAAAGAAGATGAAAAACAAATAATTTTCATACTTTGTGAGAAAAAGAAAATTTCTTCTTTTCACTGTAAATGCTAAGGTATATAGGGGGATATATTTCTTTGTTACTTAAACAAGTCTCTCCGGGGCAATGAATGTCGATAAAAGTTGCCACGAAAGAAACTAACTCACTGTAAAGGAGAAGGGCCACTTTTTCTTTAGACAAGTTACTTAGTTAGTTCTCTTGGGAAATGGCTCAACTTGTGGATAGTTGTTGAAAGAAATACTAAAGAAAAATAAACAAGAGATTGTTGATTGAATAATAAAATAAATACTTATAACTTAGAGGCTATTTTGCATCGTGATTTAATTACACAAAAAACTTGTTTATCCACTTTATTTGTTTATTTGGCAGTACGTACGTATTTTAATAATTTACTATGGCATTTTTTCTTAGACTACTTGTGTAACTACTTCTTTAGACGCGTATGAGCTCATAAATAACCGGATATCTGTGATAAATATACGTACTAGGTACTTATAATGTGTCCTTTTTTTTGTAATTTTATAGAACTATGCAAAACTAGGCTTTTGTATTATCTTTATTTCTTGTACCGCTAATTAAAGTTGTAAATAATATATTATTTATTGCATGTGCCATTTATTTTGTTCACGCTTTTGTAACCAAATACTTATAATTATGTAAAAAACAAACTCGTTTTTTATTTGTCATTTATTTATTTAAAAAAACGGTACTGCTGTATAATAAATATTAATAACTATGGGGTACTGGAGTATTTAACAGTTACAATTTTATAAATTATTTGCTAAAATATGAACCTCTATTAAATGTTTCTCGTCATTATGACTAAAATATCTAAGAATCGCTACAGAGAAAGTTCAAAGGGTAAATCCTACAAGCATTCTTGGTATCTGGTGTAAAGACGGTGCTTCTGGGCAATTGGGGGTATACATTAGTATATTTACTTATTTATTATCGCGACCAATTCTAATATTAAGTTTGTAGTTTATTTAATATTATAAACCTTAGAATTAAAAAGTAGATGTTTGGTTTGTTTGTAAATTCTTACGCGGTTATTACATAGATTATTAAGGCTAGGTTCTTTATAGCTGTAACATATTAATTTAATATTCCTAGCATGTTCTCAATATTAAATTAAAAACTGCTTGGCCCTCAAAATAATTTAGGCGGAAGATAAAATTTAAACAAAACTTTGCATTTATAAATCATATTTGTTTAACAAGTCAAAAAAAAATCTCACTTATCCGAAAATCTTAGATTATGCAGTGAATGGCCACAAGGCCTAATCATAATTTATGAATTTGACATCGTAAATTCGTAATGTGATAACGATAGAGAAAAAAAAACATGTTTCCTTTCAACAGATTTAGCAAAAGCAGGCGATGTGTGTATAATATCGACGCCGACGTGTAATAACGTTTTATGAATTTTATGATCAACCGCCAAACAATCGATTTTCTTAATATTCTTCCTGCTTAATCATAATAAATATAAACATCATGAAATAAATGTTTACGCAATTAACATCTGTTATTTTTCGCGTAGCCATAAATTAGCAAAAAAAGATATTTCACACGAAATAACTCATGAAAAAAGTTTTATTGGTGAAGGACTGAGCAGTTCGTGGCAAAAATACCGATATCAAATCAAGTTGTCAAGTTCGCAAAAGTTGACAAATCAATCCAATTTCACGGATAAATCCAAATTCTAATAAAGGAATTCTTAGAATTGGCGTATCAGGATCAGACAGAAGACGAGACAACCGTGACGTCAATCAACCCACAGGCGACAAATGGGGTGAAAAACGACCCTCGTTTAATAAGCTTACAACCACGCTGAACCATCAAAACAAGATCATTATTCACTAGCTTTTTCCCGCTGTTTCAGTCCCCGCTTTTATATCTCCTCCTTCAAGTTTTATGCTTTTGACATAAGGTCCACAATAACGGAAAATGCCGTGTTAATGAACATTTTTTCTAACATTTAAAGACTAATTGTGAAAATTAACGGGAAATGCCGGTAAAGTAAATGTAGCCTAGCACAGTCTTCAGAGCCCCATATAATATCTCTGGCTGTACCAAAATACATCAAAATCAGTTCAGCGGTTTAGGCGTGAAAATTAGACAAACAAACACATGTTCGAATTCATAGTTAGCACTAGGATTATGTAACACAGAATGACTATATTTTTTGCATAAGTTACGTCAATATCATACGCGTCTTTTGCTTTAATGATACCTATAAAATATAATAAAAGCTGGGTAATCGTAACTCGTGGGCCGTTTTATCTATTTTTGATTAGGTTGGCAAAATATTTAGAAAAGTTAATCAAAACTTTGCTACTAAGTTTCTGTTTTTTTTTGCTTCTTGTGATGTGTATAGGGCAGTGATTGTACTGTTCAGGCTACCGTTATTTTTCCGACCGTTACCCGTCTGGTAATTACATGCTACTTTAATTGTTAAACATGTTGTGTTTGAACAACACTAGAGGTTCTTTACACCTTTAGTTATAAACCGAATTGTTGTTATATTTCGGATTTAATTATGCGGAGAATAGCTTGTCATTATGTCTTCACAAACCATCGATCCTCATGGATTATGATACTCGTAACATTGATATCAAATGGAAAGAACTGGAAGTCCTATGACAAACTGCTGTCAATTTTGACATTTTGAGCTGTCATTTTTTTTTAGAACGCCTGGCATTCTCAAACTAGACGTGCTATTCAAAATTAAAAATACCGTTGAAAAGAAAAATAAACACAGAATCTGTTTTTTTAATATTTTGTGAAGTTTTTTGTTGGCACAAAAGTCCCCAAGATGGCGTTGAAGATGTATGAGTAATCTTTGAACAACTGCAGAAAAACAGAAATAAATAGCCAATGCCTTAGATAAGACGTAGACAGCATGGATCATTCTCATGTCGACAGAAACGCAACTCGTCAGATTCGCAACTCGTCATCTCTCAGGATGGACTCGCAACTTGTCAGAAACGTAACTGGACAGACATGCACATTGTCAGAAACGCAACTCGTCAGATTCGCAACTCGTCAGATATTTTTATCTGACGAGTTGCGAATCTGTCGAGTTGCGAAAATGACGATTTGCGTTTCTGACCAGTTGCGTGTGATTTAGAAGTAGGGAAATAAATAAAAAAAACATATTAATAGATATCAACACCATCATCAGCCGGGAGACGTCCTCTGCTGAACATAGGCCTCCCCCTTAGACCGCCACGCCGAACGACAATTCGCCACTTGCATCCATCGGTTGGTTAGTGGGCGGCCTGCCTACGCTGCGTCGTCTTCCGGTCCGTGGTCGCCACTCAAGAACTTTTCTTCCACATCGATTATCAGTTAGTTTTACGAGCGATGTGGCCTACCTATTGTTACTTCAACTTACGAATTTTATGAGCATGTCGGTGACTCTGGTTCTTCGCCGAATATTGTCCCGCAAAGAAACTCCGAGCATAGCTCCTTTCATTGCTCTTTGAGAGACTCTCAACTCGTTTTTGTCGACTGAATTTTCCAACTGGGCATGATGGCATGATGGCCAAATACAAAAATAATTATGAGGAATATCGAAAAATACTGAAAGGACTCTCCTTGACTCCTTGAGTTTTTGTCAAAACCGGACTCGATAATCCATTACTTTTCACTGAGTATTCCTTGCAGTTCCCGATTGACGCCCTGTTTGAAAATTTAGTCGGCAATAAGTGTATCATTTGATTGTTTTATTTATAATAATATTATTTATTATTATAATATTTGTGTATATTATTGATTGTTATATTTATGACAAACGAATTTAGGACATACAGTATCTAGGAATTTCAATGTTATGGCATTTAAAATTATGTGGTATTAAGTTCGGGCAAGTTAGCATTCGGACAAATGATGATTAGGACAAAAAAAGTTATGTCACATTAGATTATGTATAAAAAAGTTAGGTAACACAATAGAGAACCAAAAAAATCATAGAAAAATTAGATTGCAAGTGGGATTCGAACCCGCGTCTTCTGGATAGGTACTCCAGACGCCTTAACCAACTAGGCTATTACAACCCACACCTGCAAGCTGAAATTCTCTATTCGGTTTCGGTAGCGTAGCGCTATCTCTTGGATGAGTGTTTAACTAGCTTCCACCCAACACGTTGACATTACAGCAAAATCAATGTTGTATAATGAGATAGCAACTACCATACTTATTAATTATTTTAAACGGTGGAAGTGTTACGTAGGTAGAGATAATTATGACGTTCATCTAAAAAAAAAAAACTGATTTTACTGTTTTTCGAGCTGCGTCTTTAACGACATGAAAATCTGACGAGTTGCGTTTCTGTCGAGTTGCGAATCTGACCAGATGCAAAATCTGACGAGTTGCGTTTTTGACGAGATGCAAATCTGACGAGTTGCGATTCTGTCTACATGCGTTTTCTGACGAGTTGCGAATCTGACGAGTTGCGTTTCTGTCGACATGAGAATGATCCGACAGCATTTCATTGATCTAGAATTCTAAATTGTGTAATTAACACTTGGATAAGGCGTGATTCGAATTCGTACTGAGTACTAATCAGTTGGAATTCTAAACGAGTGAATGGGCAAGCTATGTGGGCAATTGAGTAATATTGTTGTAGGTATCTAACATTTCTTGTTGTTTTTTTTTTCAAAGTGGTTGCAAAGACTTAACTGTGTTTATGTAATTAAAACCATACTTACCTACAGTTGCTTTTAACGACAACACCGCCCATTGTGTCACGCTATTTAAAAGATATTGTGAATTAGATATATCTGTTATTTATAAAGAAAATATTCAATAATATGTGATAAACAAGTACATAATTGCCTCCTTGCGATTAAACTACTTGTGGCCTTATTCATAAAGAAGATGGCAGGTTTGCATATATGGAATCCTGCATACACGATTTTGCTTTAAAAATAAGCAGTAAGTACATAAATAAAGATTTTCTGTGTAAAGAAAAACCCTGCTCGCGGTCGAATTTTTCTTTCCAAAGAAAATCTCGTAGTACGCGTTTATGCGAATAATATTTAAAAAGTGTCTGCATATTTAGTAAGATAGTTCAAAAATAAAATGACTGAAGCCTTCCTTTTAATAAACATAGTCCTACAGAACAAACGTAGGTAAAGCAGTTTTTCATTGAATTATATACATTTTCATTTAGCCTCCTGTGTTTCTGAGCTAAAATAAAATTTACTTTACAAGCATACTGCATAAGAAATCTTAATCCCACATTTGGGAATCAACCTCATAACATATAATATGCAGACTGGTAAATAAATAAAGAAAAACCGAGCAAAATTACAAGCAGTAAAGGTAATAAGAGTGTTAAAGCTGTTAATATTTTAACTGGGGCATAAGGCACTCACCTGGTGGAGGCAAGAGACATAAATTGAAGGTTATAAGAATCATACTCCTTTAATAAATAAGGACATAGGTAATACACAGTGTACAGTCATCTTGGGACACAATGTATGACTGAATGTACAGTCGACAAAGTGGAATCATGACCCATTTTCACAACAAATCGTTTGAATCTGTCAAATTGACAAAGATCAAAGTCGTTGCCATGGATATGTATGTTTACGCGAATGTGGACCTAATTGTATTTGAACGTCTCTGGGAAAATAAGCTTATGGTGGGTCATAATTCCGCTGTGTCGATTGTACATTTAGTAAATTACAAGAGACCTGTAAAATTTAAAAATATGAAGAAACATTGACCAGCAGAGACGACTTGCATATATGTCCGTTTCGACCGCGCGGCCACGACGTTTTTTTTAAATAAAACTCATCCCAAGTTTTTGTAAAAAAATGTAAAAGTCGATTCCCAAAAACCATAAATTTGTCAAAGCAATGGTTAAAAAGTTATAAGGGTTTGAACGTGGCCGCGCCATCGAAACTTTCCGAACCGCGCGGCCATGGAGATCTTTAAAACTAAGAGTCGCAGAGACCTGAAATTTTGGGAAATAGTAGATTGAATTTGTAAACCAAATGTAAAAATATAGAAAAAAATCCTGTGTTTATATTTTAGGAGCTGCAAGGCTAAAACCTCATGGCCGCGCCATTGAAACGGTGACGAACACGTTATCGCCGATATCTCGTTGAAAAAACATCTCAGATGTTTGAAGTTCTTTGTAAAATATAGATTTTAATTTGTCGAAACATGTAAAAATACAACAAAAAATCCTAGGATTATATTTTAGGAGCTATAAGACTAAAACCCCCATGGCCGCGCCATCGAAACGTTGAAAATTTAGTTTTTCACCAATATCTCGCTGAAAAAGCATCGCAGAGGTCTGAATTTTTTGTAAAACCTAGATTTGAATATGTCGAAACTACCAAAAATACAAAAAAAAAAATCCTAGGTTTATGTTTCAGGAGCTGTTGAACAAAATCTCTAATACATCTTTAATATCTCGATTAGGGTGACCACGGATTATTATTTACAGAGAACTTTCCACCTATTTTTATATTAGAAATGATATTATCTCAAGGATTCGAATTTAAATGAAACAATAAGGTACGTAAAAAAATAATGTTATTTCTTTAAAAATCACAGATTGTTCGCTTACACTAGGACATACATTTCTTTAAAAATCACATAAATCACAGATTGTTGGTTTACACAAGGACATACATTTCTTTAAAAATCACAGATTGTTGGCTTACACTAGGACATACATTTCTTTAAAAATCACATAAGTCACAGATTGTTGGCTTACACTAGGACATACATTTCTTTAAAAATCACATAAGTCACAGATTGTTGGCTTACACTAGGACATACATTTCTTTAAAAATCACATAAGTCACAGATTGTTGGCTTACACTAGGACATACATTTCTTTAAAAATCACATAAGTCACAGATTGTTAGCTTACACTAGGACATACATTTCTTTAAAAATCACATAAATCACAGATTGTTGGCTTAAGTATGTCCTAGTGTAAGCCAACAATCTGTGATTTATGTGATTTTTAAAGAAATGTATGTCCTTGTGTAAACCAACAATCTGTGATTTATGTGATTTTTAAAGAAATGTATGTCCTAGTGTAAGCGAACAATCTGTGATTTTTAAAGAAATAACATTATTTTTTTACGTACCTTATTGTTTCATTTAAATTCGAATCCTTGAGATAATATCATTTCTAATATAAAAATAGGTGGAAAGTTCTCTGTAAATAATAATCCGTGGTCACCCTAATCGAGATATTAAAGATGTATTAGAGATTTTGTTCAACAGCTCCTGAAACATAAACCTAGGATTTTTTTTTGTATTTTTGGTAGTTTCGACATATTCAAATCTAGGTTTTACAAAAAAATTCAGACCTCTGCGATGCTTTTTCAGCGAGATATTGGTGAAAAACTAAATTTTCAACGTTTCGATGGCGCGGCCATGGGGTTTTAGTCTTATAGCTCCTAAAATATAATCCTAGGATTTTTTGTTGTATTTTTACATGTTTCGACAAATTAAAATCTATATTTTACAAAGAACTTCAAACATCTGAGATGTTTTTTCAACGAGATATCGGCGATAACGTGTTCGTCACCGTTTCAATGGCGCGGCCATGAGGTTTTAGCCTTGCAGCTCCTAAAATATAAACACAGGATTTTTTTCTATATTTTTACATTTGGTTTACAAATTCAATCTACTATTTCCCAAAATTTCAGGTCTCTGCGACTCTTAGTTTTAAAGATCTCCATGGCCGCGCGGTTCGGAAAGTTTCGATGGCGCGGCCACGTTCAAACCCTTATAACTTTTTAACCATTGCTTTGACAAATTTATGGTTTTTGGGAATCGACTTTTACATTTTTTTACAAAAACTTGGGATGAGTTTTATTTAAAAAAAACGTCGTGGCCGCGCGGTCGAAACGGACACCTTGCATATGAATGTTTGAAGCGGCCCGGGAAAGATTTCATGGAAGGAATGAGTAATTTGACGGTATCAATAAATTGAAAACTAATAAGTCCATCGTTTACAGTTACAATACCATCCAATCCCTACATCTAGGTACGATTTTTTCTTTAGAATATTATATTATAATCAGGGAATATTTACAAAGAAATAACGTATCAAATTCGGGACGTCAGAACTCAATAAAGTTGTACTATGTTGTGACGTATTGCCAATTTTAAGTATTTTTCACCCAGCAAATGCTGAGTTGGTAACCCTTTTGGTGTGGACAATTGGACATGCTCAGCAAAATTCCTACTGTATTTTTATTTTATTATTTCTGTGTGTGTGTCATTCAAATAAATGTTTTTCCATTCTATTTTATTCTAACACTACACTTACTTACTTTTTTTCACTAAAATAACTGGCGGTCTAATTGGATTTTTTCAGTCAATTATCTGATTGGGGGTGAGAGATGTTTGCCCAGCAGTGGGATAGTGTAGTGTTTTAGTATCTAGTAAGTCAAGAAAAAAAGCAGTAGGTATACATTTTTGGAGGCAATTATGAAGAATTTCTAAGTCCTTATAAGTCCTTATTGTCATATTTGCACGTGTATGTACGCCTGGCTTTCTCTTCAAGCTAGGGTTAACATTTCACAGGATTTTAACTGCAGTTTCCGACCTTTATCCAATTACAGCGAAAAGGAGGTTAATGTATGCGTGTGCGCGCGTTTGTAATCTCATATTTACTTGGCACTCCTTGCGAGGTATTTTTATCTCAGGATTTATTTATATTCTGCTTGTAGTAGTTTGTACGCTGTCTCGAGTTTGTTGTAAATATAGGAGATGATCTAATAATAAGTATAAGCTTATGATAACAAGAGAAAATAATAACCAAAGAAAATATTCTGACAAGTAGTTAGAAGATGATCAAAATTGTTTTCCCGTTTCCCGTTTCCGTTTTTCCGTTGAACGTTTTACAAAATGTGTTTTTACATAATAGGTAATATAAAATATTTGTAAAATATGTGTAAATACATCTATTTGAGTTTAAAAATCTATTATTTGCCTTCAGACGTTGGTCCGAAGTCAAATAATAGATTTTAATTCCAAATAAAATTAGGCAATATTACGGAAAATTGCGATCAATCTGTTGAGATTTATCACAATTTTCCGTAATATTTCCTAATTTCCTTATCTTTGACTAACCAGATAATATATTTATGAAACCTACAAAAAAAAAAAAAAATGCTTATACCAAACTACAAATCTCACGGCGCCGGCGCGGCGGCGGCGGCGGCGTGACATTAAAACAAAACAATTAACAGTAACCCCGCTCCATTTCACACGATTTAACTAAAATTTCGGGTCAGATCTCTATCGAGTCACGTACGTAAGTACTTAGCAGCATGATATCGTCACATACTCGTACAGGGATGTACTCGTAACTTCGAGACACGAAACCTCAAGGATTATTGGAGAGACCTTCCATTTTGAAAGTAGCCAGACTATTGATTTATGATTCCCGATTGGCCATTCAAATATGAATCCTTCGTAATAAAATGTCCCCAGACTTAAAGGTAGTGTTCATTGAAGGTCTAATAATAGACGATTTTTAATTTGGTTTCGGGTTGCAAGTTTGGTTAGTTAGAGTGTTCATTTGCGCATAGCTCAACGTTTTCGAATATTTCTGTCTCATTTTGCCAGATACAAATGTCCATTTGAGGGAGCGAGATGTATAGTTTCAAATTAATATCCGCATTAATTCTCATCCCAAGCACCTTATTTGTAATCAAATTGTTGTGAGTTACAATTCACGTCTGTCAAGACTCCAATGTTACTTAAAACTAGTTTCAACCAATCAAATGGCTTGCATTTAGTTTTGAGTAATGCTTGAGTATTGAGTCGTTTGTTTATTGCTGTTACGTTTTGTAATAAGGGACTAAGGGAAGGTTCATATCTGACGTTAAATACGTGGAGCGTATCATTGATTGTTTTTTGACGCACTTACGTATCATCGGTTGAGGTGTTTTTATACATTTGTCTGTTCTGGCGTTACGTGACCGATAATACGCGACGCATGTTCCGTCAAACGAACCTTCCCTTAGTCTGTGACTTAGAATTGCAACTAAAGAGAAAAACATAATAATTACATGTAAGTATTAAGAAGTTCTATTGTGATTTCACCCTTACACGTGACGTACCCTACCCTGGGATATCTTTACTTCACGTGTTCTTTTGACCCTGAATCTATTATAGTCTCCATTGATCGGGATCGTTCGCACGTTCATAATTGTTCAAAAATTACACCCGTGCCTTAAAGCGACCCTTAATCCGGTCCTGTGTGTAATTATAAAGTCTAAAGGTAATATCCTCGTTAGCTTAATGGTCGCAAGTTTTACTTAGCGTTTAGCTTTGAAGTCTAAAACTCCGGGTCGCATAATGTTATTTGGGTTATTCAGACGGGAGATTACTT
This sequence comes from Agrotis segetum, assembly GCA_036375495.1. Taxonomy (NCBI): domain Eukaryota; kingdom Metazoa; phylum Arthropoda; class Insecta; order Lepidoptera; family Noctuidae; genus Agrotis; species Agrotis segetum. The sequence goes on along the minus strand of JAQSVV010000004.1, from coordinate 913,146 downwards.
AGCTACAGTCTTATAGAATTAGGAATTGTCACGTATTGCGTAGGTGCAAAAGTTTACAGCGAGCCCGATATTAGATTATTCAGAGACAGAAAATTACGTGTCGCTAAATTACTTACTGAAAAGGAAATTTTAAGGCATCGTAAAATGATGACATTGTTTGAATTGTCTATAGCTCAGATTTTTAGACATTACCACATACTTTTATAGGTACCTATCCAATAAATGACAATGGGCCTTTTTTTATTTGGTATAATATACCTAGAACAATACCACTCTTAAAATATATTTGAGGTATATGGTACATACATACTTAATAAGGTAAGGTTGGTTTTTTGTTATTTTTATACTGCCGATGATTGCATTTGATCCCACCAAGTCCAAGATACCCGCAATTTTTGATTGTGATAAACACAAATAGTTTAATTCTAAAAGACCTTTATTTAAATTATTAAATCTGAAATACATAAGATGTCCCAAATATTATACTTTTTTGTAGATTCGATTTTAAAATTAGTTTGAAATGAACACACGCTGTTTTAAACTAAAAAAAAACACACACTAAAAAAAAAACCTCAAAGTATATTATATACCATAAACTTATCCAAATCATCCATCGAAACTATTCATTGCTTTGTATCTCAAGGACAATCCTGATTATGTTAGCAACAATTGCATTCGTAAAGCATCGTAAGGCGCAATTGTATTTAACACAAAGATGCAATAATCATTTGATATTTATTTACTCGAGGCTATTTATATGCTATTGGTATTCACAGTGTTATGTAAATACATTTGTTGAGGTCATTGTTTAGTTTTTATAATCTTAGCATGATTTTTTAAAATCATCACATCAATCATCATGTCTGTAATTCCAATATTTTCATACTTCAATGGTTTTTTCAGTTTAATTTTTATTTGACAGTTTAATTGAAGCGAATACAATGGCCATAATGTTCTTACACGGGTATTTTCGGCCAGTGACTTGAGTACATTCCTCTATTCAAACTCAGTGGAGTCATTTAATGATAACAGTATTAAAAGGCTACCAATTTGAATTTCGAATAAGGTAGGTATACCTCCTCGATAGATGTGCGTTGGCTCCTATTTATGCCAATCTAATAAACTGATAAATTGTCACTTAAATCAATGCTAAAGATGTTAAAATTTTAAATGTCACTTTAATCAGTATTGTAGTTTATATTAATTGAGGATCCACTATTTTCGTCTAAGAATTCAATTTCGTGGGTGTTTTGATTCTGTTGTCATGTAGTCTAAGTCCATAAGAGTCGAGTTGCAAAGTTTAAACTTTTTCCAAAGAAAATTATTTAGTAAGCAGGAAAAACATACATAATATATATATTGGTGAGAAACAGAGATAATTACAAAACATAAATAGAAAACTGATTTTTGAAGTCGGTTTTTAGTTAGAATAATGATTTTTGAAGGAGAAGGATGATAACCCTTATTACCTGACTTCAATCTCCATTAGTGGGTTGATCTCACCGCATGAAGAGAGCATGAGTACCCGAGGCTAAAGGTCAGGTCAGGATCATAAAGTAAGGACATGAATTATTCGGACCTGCTTACGTTTCTCAACCGCTTGAGTCTGAGCAAAATAGTTGGGTTTTACATTACTTAGTAAAGTGCAGAATGTTTAGTATTTCCCACTTGCAATTGCAATCGGTTTTCTTTTTCTTTTTTTAAAGGGTGCTGGTATAGGTCGTGGATAAATACTTATTCAGTTGCATAATTATGGTAAAACTATAGACCGACTTAAGGCAATAAGGCAGCATTATTGATTATAAACGATCTTTAAAGTTACCTACAAATAAATAGATGTTCCAACGGTTGATTCCCTTTATGTCGAGTCCCGTTACGTCGAGCCGAAAACCTTGTCTCGCTTCTATTACCCCTATGTCGAGCTTAGTTGATTTACTACGCTTCTATTACCTTTAAGTCGAGTTTAATTAATATATCATATTTTATAAGTACAGTCACGTCAAATAAGGTATCCCGACAAGGATAGTTTAGTTTTAAGGATATTATTATGAATTTCAATGATGGGTCCTGTGGACTTTGATCCAAGAGCGAGCGAAGCGAGCTCGGGACTCGTGGGCACCCCGACACGGACAGGTTAGGTTCGAAGGGGATGGCGGGGTCTGAAAGACCCCGCCATCCCCTTCGTGTTAGGTTACTTTAAACCATGTAAGCAGAAATAGAAGCCCCGCGAAGCGGGGCTTCGTTGAACTTCCTTTTTAGGTAATCTTCACCTATACTTGTTTTAAGTATCATCAGAGCATTTTAACATGTTTTTATGCTTTTAATTTACATCCCTGACTGTACTTGTTCACCAAACTCGACGTAAAGGTAATAGAAAGCGTAAAATATCAATACTTTGGAGAACAATAGACTTTCAGACTCGACGTAACGGGACTCGACGTAAAGGGAATAAATCGTTCCAACGACTCCGCTTTCTATAAATACTAGAATAATAAACTAATAAAGTCAGGACCCACAGCTACAAAATAAAATAAAACTCACCCAAATCGGATCAGTACTTCCCGAGTTATAAACGCATAAACATACAAAGATAGATGTTTCGCTTGAATGGCACGCGTCGCGTCAGACGCAGTCGCACACGTGCCACTGTTTTTGTTTAACTATGTCGTGATAACTTATCATAACGTAAACACAGTAATCGTTCACCAACCTCGTATGAATAATATGAACTATTAACCATGTTGAGTCAGGTCGGGGTTTTGGGCATGCCGCATGCCGTATTCACCTCTCGATCGATCATGAATAAACTATTAGATTACCTTCAGTTTTGAAATAACTTCTTTAAATTCGATACATAAAGTCCACTTTGCTCTACAACTTGATTTTAATGTTTCTCCATCTAGATCTAGATTTCATTGAGAATCTAGTTTTTTTTTAATGGCATTAATATGAATTCGAAACAGATTCGAATACGGAACATCCGAGTAAGTGGTTGTAACTTATTTTTGAGTGGCTAAACGCTAAAGTGTTAGAAAAGCGTTGCATTATGTCGCAATTATACTTTCACCGTTAATTTTGTCACGTACTTAGTAGTAAATAATTGTATGTTAACGCCGTTAAATAAATTAATTGAGGAATTGATTTATTAATGTGATCTCAGTTCACCACCAACAATTGTTGTTGTTAATGTGCTTCAGAAACAGTGATTATAAATTCTAGCTTACGAGTTGATGGTGACGAGGTGATGAAGAAATGGTGTCTTACTAAATAATTGCAAATTTTGATAAAACAAAAAAATTACTATGTGTAGGTGAACTCTTTATTCCGTTTAAAATATTACCTGTACCAAACAAAGTAAAATGAATTATCAAAAGGTTGCTTTCAACGTCAATCATTTTCCATATGCATGGCATCGGCGAAATACGCGGAAACGGCACGTGTAAACTTAATTGCATTACAATTAAACGGTACAAGCGTGCGTTCCATTAAACATATCAATGTCGATACACTGGGGAGCAAGTGAACAATGTTCACCACGATGAACAAGTGAACACACAGTTCCACATCGTGTCGCTAGCAACACCGCAACAACGCACAACTTGGCATAATTGAATTAGCTCCCTTGTTCTCCAAACTCATTTAGCTTCAGTTAAATGCGCACAACCGACGACGGTGCCACCAGTCCGTCAAGGACACCCCCACAAAATGATTTACCGAAGGGCAAAATAAATTGTTTTACGTCAAACTGAATGGAGCACTCTTCGCACTAATAAAATTTAACTTTCCCACTTTTATTGTGGCTGCCATAAATAAGTAACGCACACAATAGGTCAGCCCCGTTTGGAAACTGTTTATTATTACAGCATAAAACTTTCTGAGTGTTCAATTAAACGTCTTAGAGATACGTTTGTCTACGAGAGTGAACACTGGCAAGCAAATCGTTTCACATTTTATGACTAGACTAGATCTCGTGCCTGTGATTAGAATCAATTACGATAAGACATTAATAGCCGTATATACAGCTACAAAGTATGTTGGCGTGAAAGATTGTATTTACGTTGTACGTCACGCTAAACAATCATAAACTTGCTGTCAGCACGTATTGAACACTAACCTACATTTACCGTTTCTGCTTTCGTCTGAGATTTAAGAGTACTCCCAAAACACTCGGCTATACAGTGCCACTGACCTCAGGTACAGTCAACTTCAGAAGTCGGAACACAAAATGTTGATAGATACTATTCACGGATCAACAGAGTCGAGAATTCAAATCATATCAACAAAAGCGAAACATCAAAGAGCTGGCAATTCCTTTGTGTTACTGATTGTACGTTGTCCTCGATTATTTCAGTATCGATAAATATTATAAAACGTTAAGTATCTGCTGTACGTCTAAGCTGAGAGGTGCAACATCACCATTGACGTCATAGCCGGCCAATGACCGACTTTGCTGCATTTAACTACTCTCGAAGAGGTGAAGGCACGACTTATATGTGTTCAGAAGTTATCGCTTTAACTGAAACAACATGTAGTTAACAAGAAAACGTTTTACTACAAAATGGGAACACTTCAGATATTTTCTGCTCAAGTGTCTGGGAAAATATTTTGGCAACACCATAAAAAGACGTGTTCAAAGCCGCGAGTTCAAAGTTTATTGTATGCGTTTACGTATTTTCCAACCATAAAGTTGTCTAACTTCACGGTTCCGCTTGACTAATAGAATTTATTTCATAATGGGACCTTGAAATCTGTCTATGGGCAATGTAGACCACAAAGCGTGACATAGACAAACTTGAGAGACCACACCTCAAACACGGTGAATGTCAAAACATGTTTTTTAAAATAAAAAACCCAACAGAAGATTCAATGCAGCGGAAAATTTTTATTTGATGGAAACCGCAAATATACTTTTAGATATCATCAAACCTTGATTTGACACATTCTATTTATTTCTAAACTGGAAATTCCGTTTTTCTTTTTAAATGTTGAATGCATAAAACTTTGTAACTTTCTCGTTTTTACAGGCCAATTAATTTTGATTTTACTTTGATCATTAAATTGTCTGTGAAGATACAAAAGGTTAACCTTTCAGTAGTCTTTATCTTACAGTAATTGAGTCTTTTCAATACATTAAAGCCTTTTTAATTTAATCTAAGGTAATAACGGATGGAATACAACGTATCAAGAATTTGTTTTCTATTTTTAAAATATTTCTTTTTTCGCCTTCTCTATTTAAATATATGTTATCATCACACTTGACTGAAATAGATTTAGGATTGAGTACCTACCTGGTTATCTTTTGAAGTGGATGCTTGTATCTTATCCATAGTCGTAAATCTTGATCGTTATGAGAACAAGAAGAGATACTAAATGTTGTACTCATATAGCTTACATAAATGATGTAGGCAAAAGATTTTACTAGGCATATAAAAATAAAATAATGTAAACAGAACCAGAGAGAAAAGAATGAACAAAAGTCCACACAATCCCTTTCAAACCGCAATCAATCAATTGAATTAACCGGGATTAATGGACAGTCATAACTACGTATAATATTAATTAGATAATTGTTTGCGAGCTGCGACAAAACCGGCGAGGGGCGAACGCGATCCAATTAATTCAATTAACCAGGGACAAACATCCAGTTACTCAAATTAATTGAGACGATGAAACCTTCAATTTGATGGAATATGATAAACCGTCGTCATCCAACTAATCATAAGCTTTAAGTGCTTAAATATAGACACGCAAAGTGCCCATTGACATCATTAAGGAAATTGAAATTCGAACGGGCGCGGGGTTGGTTTCTAGTTAATTATTTTGCGCAAACGTTCTTGAAGAATGTTCTTTTATACCTCTTTGCACATTGCGGAAGGACTAATGGAATGCGACGCGATAATCTATTTTTAATCTGAGTAAAGACAGGGCTGGACTGTCGCCGTGCCGGTTTTCATTATTTTTGATCTATTTGTAGCAAACTGCTTCTGTTTCTGTACCTATTATTAGCTTGACGATCGAGCACTTCTTCCTTGTTTGTGTGGAGATGTGGACAGGTTTCTCTGGTATCGTTAAGTGAGCAAGCATTTAGACTCATATTGATACTGTCTCTCTCTTACTCACCTTATCCCCCTTTTTTATTGCCAAAACCAAAGCAGCTTTCACTGCTAATTTTTTTTTTTAATCGGTCTAGTATTTTCGGAGCCTATTATCCGAGGAGGTCGTGGCTAAATAATAACAGTCGTACAGGCCGATCATTCGGGTTAAGCCGTGCTTGCCGAGGTTGGTCTGTGTATGGGTGACCATCTGTCATAGCGAGTTTTGGCCGTGACGTTGTCATTTGTAGATCTTTAGCAGTCGTTACCTACTGTTAGTCAGGAGCTCTAAAGTCTGACAACCAGACTTACAGTTACTGGTTTGTGGAGGTGTGATAGGTAGTCGCTCCATGTAAAATACTGATATCCAGCTGCATCTGGTTCCACTGGAAGCCGACCCCAATATAGTTGGGAAAAGGCTAGGCAGATGGAGTTTCGGAGCCTATTCAATGCAAACAAACAATCAAATCTTTCAGCTTTATTAGTGTAGAAGATAAAAGTCCAAGTTTCCTCGGGATTTTTCCCATCACCCATTCCAATGCTTTCAAAGATAAACTTATATTTATTAATTACACATTAGTACTTGCCCGGGTTTGAACTCAAAACTCATGCATGAGAAGCAAGGTAGTAACCTCTGGGCCAACATTTATTGATACTTATTCCACGTCACAGTCACTCACGCCGACTTTAATCTTATTTAACAAATCAGTCAATCTCCGGTTGGCATGTTTGTTTACGTAAAAGTGTTTATTTGGGAACTTACCGATGGAATGAAGTATCATGGCTGAATTAATTCATGAGACGTATTTCAGTTGAAATAACAACTTTGGGAACAAAACAATTTCACACGTAAAGTTATTTGTTTTTGTCTTTTGTTTTTCAAATTATTTTAATTTTCTTTTTCCCCGTCTTGTATATTCAGCTTGCGTAAAAAGGACGTGGTTGAGATTTATCTCGTGTCGGTCTGTTGGCTTCTGTCAAAAAGTTTGTGTTTGATTCAATGAGATGCCGAATGCGAATCCTTTCAGAGTTTTGTGTGTTGTCTCGCCGAATTACTTTGCAATTGCAACTGCTGGTACCTATACCGTACCGTAAAAATATTTATTAGAGGAATTTTCATCAAACTGTTCTTTCTATCTTTATAAAACTTGCTGGAAATTCCTGCAATTACAAAAGACACCTTTATTATAATTATAACTTGTCTGTGAAAGACATATAATTGTTGTATAACACCTGTCTGTGTACTTGTAGTGTCTCTTTATGCCTGGACATGTTACGTAACTTCACTGAAGTCACTTTTTGTATTTGACCTTAGTCAAAAATGGCGACTCAATTTTTTTCTAGATTGTTTGCTGTTGTTTTTCTAGGAATGGAACGGTCATAAGTCGCAGTTCATTTTATAACTTGTCATCGTGTTATTTGTTCATTTTGGTTGACGTCAAACTGTTTTTGTTCATCTGTAAAAAGGTACAATACAATATACCTACTTGGGATGTGTATTATTGCACCTTTCGGTTATTTGAAGACGGTCAGCTCGATTGTTTTCTTTGAGATGTTATTATGTAGGTACAATTGATAATAAATTATGTAGAGATTTATGGAACCTGATTGTCGTACTTTAGGTGAATTCCCGTTTTTTTTTTACGATTCCTGTTTCAGTATCAGAATTATTTTGTAATCAATAAAATGTGCTACATCATTTTGAAGAGAAACAACTGAATAAACACACAGGTGTTTGCATATTTCCGTCTCATATATCATATCTGTGCTTAATAACGTTATTTATTATAAATCGATGTTACTTAATGTTTCTTACGAACACCCCACACCACAGTGGGCGCCAATAGAAATTAGAATCACGTACGCTCGCGAAATGAAAAGATTGATTTTACAAGTATTTTTCTTTCCCGCATGAGACAAAATATATAAATATTCAATCGAGAACAGTCTTTTACATTACTAGTGCTTGCAGTAACTTGGTCCGAAAATATTTTTTACATTTTCGTGAATATACAACGTGTAACGTTAAATGCGCAAAACCTCTCGTGGGGTAACTCGGCCCATGTTACTGAACAATGTTTGTTCTAAGACTTTTGGAAATACGCAAAAAAAATGGTTTTTCATACAAAATGAGAAATTGATCGGGCCCCGAGTATGAAAAATCATTTTTTTTGTGAATTTTCAAGTCTTAGAACAAACATTGTTGTATAAAATGTTAACAAAAACTGTTTATTTTTAAAAAACCTGTACCACACTAAGAATTTCTTCTGTATTGTGGGCAAGGTTGCTAGATTCGGGCCTTCGGGTATTTTATTTTCGGACAAAAAACTGTAATTACTGGACACGGGACAAGACTCGTGATTCCGGGACAATTCGGTATTCCCCGACCACCTGGGAACCCTGATTGTGTGTGCGTTTACTAACATTGAAACTAACATACCTACACAAACAGCAAGACATGGAAAAATTACCATCCTAGTGGATCATACAAATATTTGTCATCATCATCATCAGCCGGAAGACGTCCACTGCTGAACATAAGCCTCCCCCTTAGACCGCCACGCCAAACGACAATTCGCCACTTGCATCCATCGGCTGCCCGCGACCCTCACGATGTCGTTGGTCCAACTAGTGGGAGACAAATATTTGTACCATGCTTATATTGAAACTGCCACACTTAGCGCAACAGTCGATAGCCACTACACCGTCAAAATTAATTAAAATATTAATTATAGGTACTATTGCAATAAAATTGATGTATAGGTAGGCTCTCTCCTTTACTGTACATGTATGTGACTATTGATGTGAACGAATAATTAACATATTGATACAATTAACCCGCTTTTGTGCGACACAATTGAATTAAGCTCGATGTGGATGGTAAAATCTCATTTAGAACAGTAATTGACTGAATTATGGACCACTTGAAACTGTAATTATGATAAAAATGATAATTAATGGTTATAGGATCAATCTTGCTTTGTTTATCTTTTTTATTGCTAGGCTCGTTTAATTGATATACAACATAATATATTATACAAGCTTTTAAAAAGAATCAAAGCGTTCCTTCCCAGATTTATTCCAAGAAATAAAAGAAGCCCGAAATATTTAAAAAAAGAAAATCATATTCCTTTTACGAACATCAATAGAGTCCGTCATTATTTCATTCAGTCAAGTTTGAACAACTTTATCTATTAACCTTAGAAATAGCGGTTCAAAGAATAATCCCGGTATACACTATACAAAAGCCAGTTTCTTTTACATATTTATACAGAAAAAAAAAGATAGCGGATACTTCTTTAGCCTCCAGACCAAATCGGATTACCTTGCATAATACAGGCGCGAAATGCCAAAGGGCGTAGCAAAACCGAGAGCAATAAGTGTGTGAAATAAATATACTAGAGATTATTGGTTTCTTTTCAATAATATATTTGTACGCCTACGTCTTCTGTTATTACGTATGAAAACAACCCAGTATTTCATAGAAAGTCAATTTCTGTAGACATAAGCCTCTTACATAGACACAGGGAGATATTCGGTCCGCAATGATTTTCATTGAATAAAATGTCAAGTGGATTGTCAACGTTATCATTTTCCTGGCTCTTATTTATTTACGCATAAGACTTCTTTTATGGTCGATTTCCTTCCTTTATTTCATTTTGTTTCCTTAATTTTATTTGTTTTGGGTCCTATTTTGTTTCTTTTTCGTGATAGATGGTGGACATTTTCAGTGTAAGTCTATTAGTTTCAAACGGACTGTGGGGTTACTGAAGCTGGTTGATAAACTTTGACACTAGAGGATGGTCACATTCGCAAATGAAAACGAGAACTAGAGAACCTAAATGTAAGACGTAAAACTTACGAAGCATACAGTACATATATTATTATAGTTATTTGGAGCCTAATACACATGAAGTTGAACTACAAAAGTATTATAAAAGATGAAGTCATCAAAGACATTGTGCACTTTAAAAGATCCAGTGGTAAGGCAGACACAAAAAGCAAATTCGTAGAAGATTATTGCGGAAATTAAATTAACGTTCTTTGAGTCCTGAGCCTCAAGAACACCAAACATGATCACAGTTGTCAATTCAAGGTCGCCATGATTCTTTACACGAGTTCCTTCTCAGCATCTATCAGGAGATGGCTTAATAATTCACTTGACGGCTACTGGTACTTTATGTGCCTTTTTCCCACTAACCTCTACACTATCCTCCATAAATCGTTTAACGTTACGCCCGGAGGGACATTTCCTCGTCGAAAGCACTTTATTTCACACATTTTCAATACCTGTCTGTATATTTCTATACCTTTTTATCGATCACAGCCGCACAGACTAATCTACGGGGTTTAAGCTCTTGCCGTGGTCTGGTTGGTCTGTGGATGGGTGACCGTCTCTCATAGCGAGTTTCCTCCGTGTCTCGGAAAGCACGTAAATCAGTTGGTCCCGGCTGCCATTCGTAGATCTTTGACAGTCGTTACTGTAAGTTATAAGCTGTTAAGTCTGACAACCAGTCCTACCATGGGGTATCGTATCGTAATAGTAATACCCAGTTACTGGGTTGTGGAGGTCCGACAGGCAGTCGCTCTATAAAGATTCAGCTGCATCTGGTTCGACTGGAAGCCGACCCCAGTATAGTTGGGAAAAGGGTTAGCAGATAAGATGATGATGTACTCAATTAAGTTGTGTAGGGGTATTTTTTTGCGGATAATGTATTTTTTGTGGATGTTGAGCAATATCTTTAAACGACTATATCGAGGCATGTAGTGTGAAAAGTTAGTATCATAATATATTCAGCGTCAGACATTTACGATCGTGTTACGGTGTGACATTTGCTTTTATGACTGTGATGAATTTGAATGGAAAGTTACCCTTTTAGAATACGTATTTATATTTAACATACAAAATACAGTATATGAAACATAAATACGTACAATTTTATGATAAAATTTAAAGTGCTAATGATTTAAATGTCAGTAGTGACATTAAAAGTACTTTACTCTTGGAGTTTTTCAACATTTGCATATTATGTCGATGACATATTCATAGAATACGAAATTGTTTACCTTCAGAAATAAGCCTCACACGTTATTTTTAGGATAAAAACCATTTGATCTGAGTCAGCTCAGTCCTAAACCGCAGTCATTATTTGTTGGTCATGGCCATTTGAAATGCTGTATTAAAATAGCATCGTTATGCCCACACAATTAAAGCAACGACCAAAACATAAAGCTAAAATTAGGTTTTAGTCTACTTTGGTTTCATATCTAAACTGCCTTTATACAAATTCTACCGTTTAAAGCTTGCTTTTTTTGGCGTAGAAACGATTCGAGTTTGTGGAAGGTTCACCCTAAACTTGATCCATAATATTATTACTACACGTATAGCTACAAACCAGTCAGCTTCATATCCAGTAGCAGTCAATCCTCACAGCAGGAAATTAAACATTTAAGTATTTATTCTCAATTTGCATGAGCTCAGTTTGTTTAATATTTGAGAAGCGAGCTTGGACCATTACAACGGACGTAATGGGAGCACTCTAGAATGCCCACACTTTTTCACCGGCATTTTCAGTTGTTTTACGTGGCTTTACGAATACCGGTGTGGGTAGGGTTGCCAACTATTTTTTCAAGAAATAAAGTATTTTCAGGTCTATGAAAATAATTAAACAGTATTTTAGAAAAACGAACAGTATTTTATTTATTTATTGTTTTAAATACATATTTTTTGGAGTTTCTCGCACAACGTACTAATTTTCAATCATTTTTAAAAACTTGATACGCCTCATCACAATTAAATCTGAAATTTCATTTTTTATTAAATTGATAATTATGCTCTATTTCTTTCATCCCGCCACTTAAAATTCATTACTGAAAAAACTCATTTAGTAAATGCTGAGAGAAGCAGTAACAGAAAGTACATAGGAGACAATTATAGTTATGTTTTTATATTCTTCTGAAGTGTGTACTAATAAATGGCACCACTTTTGGCTAGTACTCATTTCAAGAAAACCTTTGTCTTCTGATATATTTTCATAAATTACTTTATTTGTGAGTGTCTAAGTGTAACACATAATAATGTTGCATTTTAATGCTGAAAACAGTATTTTGTATACTTTTTTTTTGTTCAACAGTAAAAAGTATAATTTAGTGAAAAACAGTATAATACTGTTCAAAACAGTATAGTTGGCAACCCTAGGTGTGGGTGACCTTTTTCTACCACGAAAACAAATGCCGCTTTTCACTCAGACTCCGTTATTTTTTACTTCCATCGTTTTAAATTGCAATGTCGTTGACGTAATGTTGTGGAATAAGGAGTAACGAGTGTTTTTATTAGTTTCATGAAAATGGCGACGTGTTGAAGTAAATAAATATTTGTTGAGTATTTTCAATATCGCTGTAAACTTTGATGTAAGCATTCAACTTTATGAGAGTTGGTGCATTTACGAGGAACGATTTTATACGCTCTGATGTAGTGTGTGTTATGTAGACTATTGATTTTATCTATGGAGTCTTAGCGAGTGTGAACTTAGCACCGTCATATTATGGGACAAGGTAGACGTCATTGGGCAATGTAGCCAGGGATAGACACGCAATACCCGTTAAGGCGCTGTACCCAAGCTCTATGTAGCAAAGGTTGTCGCGGGGGTGAAGCAGCTGCGCGCCCCGGCAAATTGTAAGCAAAAATGTGAGAAATTTTGCAGTTTTGAAATTCTCCATTTTTTCAGCGGTAACCATTACATTTTTTGTAACTTTATCAGAGGAAATTATGTACTAAAGACATATCTAATTTTTTTTAACTCAGACCTGTAACTTTTTAAATATTAAGTTAAAACTGCAAAATTTCTTACATTTTTGCTAACAATTTGCCCCCGCGCGCAGCTGCTTCACCCCCGCGAGTATCTTTGCTACATAGAGCTTGGGTACAGCGCCTTAATTACAACTTCTTGGAAACTAAGACAAAGTTACGTTATACTATATCAAAGTCATTGGAGTCATGAGTGTTTATGAGGACGTGATCGTAAAAACTGTTTGTTTACAAATAGCGATCGAATGTCTGTGAAGATGAATTTTACGAGTTGTTTTCTCTTTGATCTCGTCTACTGTCTATGGCTTGACGTCACTTCGGCGACACGTCGAGTGACGTTGGCAGAACGACGCTGTGTCTGTGTCGTGTCAACTCGTGTCACGTCGTGTCTACTTCGTGTTACATCTCATAGAATATTTCCCTCGCGGACCGCCTTATCGATGTCTGGGGAGACGTAGGTGATTGGCCACTCATGCGACAAACTTTCGAGTTATGAAGGTAGTAAGAATGCTTCAGAATTTCAGATGCTTCGGTTTCTTTTCGATAAAAGATTTATTGCCAATTTTATCGAGGTACTTTTGATGAAAATGTTTTTGACTAGGCCGATATTAAATGGAAGATGATATTTATGTAAAATATGGGGGAGGTTAACAGGAATACCTACCTACTGAAAAGAAACACAATTATTCCATTTTACTCAGATACCTTTTTCTGTTTTGGCCTACCGTAAATTTTTGAATTTCAGGCTAGTTCCCTTACTTTATTTTCCTACTAAGTTTTTTTTAATTTTTTTTTACGTAAATTGTTTGATAAAGAATGGAATACGAAACGCAATATGTAGGTATTCAATTCTTTATTCCAAATCAATCATCAAACTTACATGGTATTACAAATCAAAATATCGTCGGGCAAAATTATGATTAGCAATGATGTGAATCAATCAGCATCCAGTATATAAGTTTATATTGAAATCTTTATGTAAGTAACTCAACTGAAAGAATAACTTTGATTATTTTTATCGTTTCGATACCAATCTGTCTCCCAAACAAACTTTTTCCTCTGCCATTGATAGTTCACCTAAATAAAAGTGTATGAGACTGACATGAACATCGAAAACTTACGTGATAGGAAAATATCATTCCTATTTACGTTCTGGAAATGTTAATAGAACTGTGTAATTTAAGGGTCGTAAAAAAATACATTGTCTCGAAAGAATCGACGTAATTTATTAGGATACATGAATCACTAGGGAAAAACAGATATTGAGTTGTTTTGTCTTGACAATACGGTGATCAGAGGCTCTGCCTGATATATAATAAACACGCTGGATTTTTTTATCGAAAACATAACTATCCTAAAACATTTTGTAAAATTTTTGACGAAAAACAATATCAGTATGATCAGCATTTTAATAAATAAGTAGTTGTTGCGAGCGGTTATACCCGCAATTTTATCCCACGGTTGTATAAAATCGGGATAAACACTATATTTTGGGTTAAGCCAGGTTATAAACTATCTGTATACCGAATTTCATCCAAATCTGTTCAGTATTTTTTGCTTAAGAGAGTAACAAACAGCTTACCTAGATGTTTGTTACCATCCTTACAAACTTTCCCATAATTTTTAAAAGATAACAAGAGATTAACTCTCGTGTTATAATAATCATTATTGTATGGGAAACGAATACCTATATTTAATTTTACTATCGAAATATTTAATATTTACGTTTACATCACATACTCGTGCCAGCTAGCGTCTAGTTGCAATATTATTCGGAGAAAGTTCCTCTCTGCGATTTATGATGCAAACCCACTGCTCTCATTCTCACTACTATCACGTAGAAATATACTAATAACAAAAAAGTAGATTTAATTCAATATACAATAGGTACAATTCATTACAAGGGGAATCTTCCATATCTATTCTTCCTGCAGGTATTATTCCCGCCTCCACATTCTGCATATAACAGTTCAAACAACTACAAGTGTGAAAGTTTACAATACATATACCAGTAAACAAAACAATACATTCAATAGATACTGTCAACTAAACAATGACTACACATTCGATAGTTTAAATTAGTAAACAAATTACAAACAATTGAATGCCGATAGTAAATAGCGTGTTGACAAGTTCGACAGTATAACAATGGTAATATTGACAGTCAACGTTGATCAAAGATCAATCGATCATAGACATCATAGAAGCGACAACCCTTTACTACTCACTGAACTGTCACTGTCATTGTTTCAAGTTGCACAAGTATCGTAACTAAATACGCGAAGTAATGACATTGTATGACAGCTTGCTTATCACTGGGTTCCGTACCATTGTCTGGGTTGTGAAGATCGCATCAGTGCTCAAGTAGGACGCATTGCAAGACTATCGCTTGGAATATGCCATGCTTCCGTGTGTTGGCAAGCGATAACGACAGTGACAGGCTTCTTCGTTGCAAATCACCATAGATATTATTATTTTCTGGGTTTCTTACCTATGTTTTTATTCAAGTTGCCTTTCGGCTCATTCCAAGAACATTGTAGCTGTGATTTTGTCATAATTCAGATGGATTGTGCTTAGATGTCACAATCAGTTAATTAAATGAGTGACACGTTTGATGATTTCTGGTTAACCGAAGCCGGAAAGAATTTTCGAATTTCCATAGACTTTTTTTTGGTTCTTTTCGTCCCTCTTTGGGAAAGGCAAAGGGAGCTGAGTCCATACAGCCAATTTCCATAGACTAGCCGTTGACGGCTATGGCTAAGCTAGAATCAAATCCGACGATTAAAAAAGTTAATAAAAAAAATAGTTCTCAGACTTAACAACAGAAGTCGTAGACGTAACAAAACAATACGCTGATATAGCTAATACTTCTGTTAGCAAAGGTATCGAGAATACCTACAGAAAAATAAGAATTAGGTAGGTTTTTGTAAGTCTTATTTTCCTTGAATTAATTGACTAACAGTCTTGTTATTGGATTTAATACGAGACGAAAATACTTTTACAACAAAGTTATATATGAACGATGCGACGTGCCTAAGCCTAAACATATAGTAAACTGTGATTTACGAATACTTGAACAAAAAATTAAAGTTCTGTGTAGGTGTGTTGGCGCCATTTTCAAATATTTAAATATGGAATGAACGGTTCATTTTTTTTTAAGAAGAATTAATATTGTTTATTTTATTACTTCCTCAACTGCAATGGAGAAAGCAAGTGTCAAAGTGACAAGTGACATGATGGTCCCAAAAGAACTGTCAAATCAAAGAAATTTTTTGAAAAAAAAAAAATTTATTGATGTAACATCCGTGTATTGTGGACAATATTATAAACTTATATTTACCTCATACACTTATCAACAAACTTATAAATGGCAGGAATGCAGATTATTATAATAAGTAAACCTCTTCATAATTTAACAAATTAGCAGACACGTTTACCCTGTCTAAACATGAATATATCTACTTAATAATCTGGATTTTAATAAAAAAAAGCCTTTCCTAAAAAAGTCTAGAGGAAAATATTATTTTATACTGAAAATGAGGTTTTCTAACATTTCATATTTTTTAAGGGCACGATACTTTCCTCACAGCAATTTAATCCTTAGGAGCCAAAAACATGTTTATCTTCTTCTAAATGTCTTCATTACATAAAGCTAAGTCTACAACAGCGACGAATCAATACATTTGGCTCTCTGGCTTATTATATCTGTTACCGAATGGCCCCCAATTCTGTTATAATTTTAATTCATTGACGTCACAAATGCCGTACCTAATGAATAATCGATGTGGTTCCGCCGTTGTATGCAATGCTTTATAGGCTATATTAATGTAAAGGAATCCGCTTCATTGGCTCAATTGTTAAGTTGATACGACTAATTGATACTGAAATGTTTGGCTCGATTTGTGCATGGAATTTATTTGTGTGAAGCACAATGCACTGTCAATGCGCGGTCATTCATTCTTACATATTTCTTTTAAATAATGTTAAAAAAAGCGGGTGTTCCTTTGAGATTATGATATCTACTTTTTTAATAATAACAGTTTAATAGATGCGTCTGTGATGCGTGATTATTTTCTTATTTTTTAAAGCTAGGAATTTCTCCTGTCATCCTGTGTCGTCTTTACAAACATATAAATTCACGTACAAAAACGCCTTTCAAATCGTTAACCAATGCCTTGCCAATGCATTAGTTCCTATTACTACCTCTCTTTTGGGACAAACCACGAGTTTACCGTTACTAAGCTGCGTGTACCTAAAATGTTTCATTCATGTTACAAAAATCACTAGTCAGGTTTTCCCATCGACAAAAAAAGTATGAGGATAACTACTCAGATCTCCTTACTAAGTAATGTAAATCAGAGCAAGGCTAGTATTGCCTTAAAGCATATTTAGCAAGTGCCAGTGCCATGGCTGCATCGTATGTCAAGATTAAACGAATTACATCACATGCGGTAATGTCACATGCATATTCATAGACATAAGTCAGGGCAAAAACTAGTACAGTCTGCACGGTGAAGGCTCATTTATACGTAGACAATGTCTCGCCCTGCTTGAAATAAGAAGCACAGTGTTAATGATGCCGCGGGACTGTCTTAAAAAGGCCCTTGAACCTGGCCACTGAAGGAACAGTTCAGATTTTCAGTTAGTATGAGACTAGTACCTTCCGCTCCACTCAGGACGGGAGGAAAAACAAAAGAAAACCGTGTAGAAAAATTCGCAACTTTTTTCTGTTTTAAAGATGTAGTTCCAATTCCAATAATGTTAAGTCTACAAGATTGCAATAGTTGTATACAGAGTACACAACCACACACTAAGGACATTTTTGCCTTAAAACTTAGAAGACCAAGGACATTTTTGCTTCTTGACTGACGAGAACTTAGCCTCGTGTAAAAGAGCCTTTTTGTTTACGTCACGAGGGAAGTACGTACAAGAGGTGTGGTGTTCTACATACGCACTTACTTGTGAGAGAAAAATTAAATAAAACTGACATAAAGTCGGAATAGAAAATGTTACATGCTAACACTGCTCCTAAAGATATACGCCTTCTCTGGGGACGTCTGTCTGAGATAATGTCAAAGTGAGTAGGTAATTAACGTGACAAAGCTCGGATAAATGGAAGCTTACATTTAACTAATGTTTCATCTAATCGGGCAATATTTCTACTGCAATAATGTGGATACAGCATTTCCGGCTGGCACAAAAACATTTTAATTTTTGTGGCCATCAAAAACATTTTAATGTAGTTATTTATCGGCAATAATATTGTCTATACCAGCATGGACTAAATTGTTTTACCTTTTGTTGTTTTTATTCATTTTTTTTATTTATTGACACACAGGACAGAACTGTGTGTGTCAATAAAACTCTTTTCTTTTTTTTCATGTCTCAAAAGTTTGGTCTTACAGCCAGACCAAAAATGTATGGCTAGGCCAGGCCAGGCCACACTAAAAATATTGTCAAATATTGCATAGTCTAGCTACAATTGCATGGCTGCAATTGCTGGCAATATATTGGGCAATTGTATTGCAGCCATATATTGCAGTAAAAATATTGCTCGTTTAGACGCATCTTAAGATTCAAACTTAAAAAATAAATACCTAAATAGAATTCTCATTTAGTTCTGAAAAATCCTAACTGTCTTTGCCTTATGAAACCAAAAAGATACATTAACCCCCCAAGTGTTTAGATGAAATAAATAAACTTCTAAAATTTTCGCAATTTTTTATTTGAAAAATTGAACCCGCGCGAAGCCGTATCGAACCGCTTGTCTTTTTTATATTCCAGATATTGTAATGTAATACAAAGCTTGTATTATTTCTACGCCTTTTATTAATTCAACTTAATAAATAACCATGTTTCCGATCTTATTTCACTTGACATTTCAAGAATAGTATCAATATTTCTTATTAGGTATAAAATTGCTGCCATTCGTCTCTTTCAATCAATTACGTTTAAGAGATATTTCGATACCTAGAAGGTGTATTGAAACGTGATCTTTATAACCCTCGAATTCAATTTAACTGGGGGAAATATCCTCCGTACCTAACTCGCGTTTGACGGCTAGAGCCATCCATCGCGTTATCACCGGACACCTTTCAATTTTATTTATCGATAGAAATGGGAAAAATGCTTAATGTATTCTTTTTCAGGCGATACCTACTGTTGAAAGTGCGAAAGACCTTGTTTTCAATATGTTTTTATTTTGTCTGATAATACTTACAAATGGTGTAAGTAATTGGATTTTTATACGAAAACTTCTCACAATACAAATGTGGTTCATAATTTCAGATAGATAAATGTAAAAATAACCGCAAGATACGAGGAAGCAGTAAAGTTAAACCAAACATATGTAATATCGATCGTGCAACAAGAAATGTACTTTCCAATTATGCAAACATAACCTAACCTTCATAGCTAGAATATCGCGTGATCACAGTACATGTGGTTAGCGGTTAGCAAGTACATAATACATATATCACTACTTTATACTAGTTTATACTGTGTGAAAACACAGGTGTTAGCTCTTTTGTCTTTGGATGAATGAGGGAAAACCTTCGCCGTGTTCTTCATTAAAAAAATAGTGCATGCCTTCTATTCTCGTTGAATATTATTTTTGAAAAGTTGTTCCTTTTTTAAACTTTGAATAAATTAATGTTGCATAATTTTTATTTCTTATTCGTACATGCAACATTTAAATGTTTAAAAATAGAACAATGATTAATAATAACTCAATTGAGTTTTGTACTCTCGGTAAGTATGGTTGATGGTTGTAACTAATATTCAACATAAAATAATAAAATGCAAGCTTTAAAAGCTTCGAACTAAACCAAACCTTTTGCAAAACCTCAGCAATTTTATTACAAGTTAGATGGATATCAGTGCTCGTTCATTTTTAAAATAAAAGACAAGTGAATAATGGCTGTTCTAAACTTGCTAATAGAAAGATAACATCGGGACGTAACCCGCAGGGGTTAATGGTACGTATTGTATGTGAGTTTAGAGTTTTTAACTGCTGATGATGGATATGTTTGTTGTAGGTATTATTACCTAATTATTTTTAAACGCAATAACGCATGCGACGCGCACCTTACCTTATATTTATTTTTGTTTCATTGTTAAGTTTGAGAAATTATTGTGATCCAGTCTTGTATTATTTTAAATTTGAAAAAAAAAAAAATTGCAATCTTATGCTGACTGTACTATTCCGTCAACGCAAGTACAAGCCGCCATTTTAGAATCCTTACTTCAAGGCACCGGCCTTAGATTAAAAACCGGCCAAGTGCGTGTCGGGCCACGCACAGTGTAGGGTTCCGTAGTTGCCCATCAAAATACTTATGCGAACTAACTAAACTGATTCGCTGAATTTAATTTTAAAAAAAAGAAGAATTTTCAAAATCGGTCCAGGAGTCTTTTGATAAATCGGGGAAAATACATAAGAAAAAAGATTACAACGAATTTAGAACCTCCTCCTTTTTTTGAATTTAGTTAAAAATAGTTGACGATAAAAACCTACCTATCCCCAAAAAACATACATAAAAAAGCTGTAAAAATAAAGTTGACAAACTTACATTTGCAGTTGTCTCCGATACATTTTGTTTAAGAAATATGATATTCAAGTACATTTTATAAGTTGGTCGACTATTACTCGTAAAGTTGTAAAGCCTACTTAGTCATGATAATTTTCTTTTAAAATTCGTTATATATACTACTATTGTGAATTTTTTCACACCCCCAAACATAACCGTTTAGCTGGTAGAGGGCTGGTTACACTCGAATCGAGCAAAATTTAGCACTTTAAAGCTTTATATTTCACAAACGATTTTTTTTATCAAAAAATTGTTAATGGAAACTATCATTATTTTTTAAAGGCCTATTTAATGATACCCCACACTAAGGGGTACGCGAGAAAAAAAAAATCCTCACTTTACGTGTAAGTACTGGAGGTACCCTAAAAAAAAATATTTTACGAGATTTTATTTTACCACTTTTTCGGCACAACAAATCCGTATATTTACACCAAATTACAGCTCTCTAGTACTGTTCGTCTCTGAGCTAAACTGCGGACAGACGGACGGACGGACGGACGGACGGACGGACGGACGGACGGACGGACATGGCGAAACTATAAGGGTTCCTTGTTGACTACGGAACCCTAAAAATGTCCAGATTCCGTGTGCGAAACAAAACGAATCGCTATACGTGAAGTGACTTTTTCATAAATGTGTGAGTGAGCGCCCCGCCCCGGAGTGTATTACGTATCGGATTTGCGTTTGTGTGCAATGTACGTGTAATACCAGTGGTGGAGATTACCCTTAAAATGTGGGAGATTATTAGTATTTTAAATTCAGCGTAAAATATATCATCAACAGTAGGTAATGACATGATTTTTATCATTACGGTTGATGAGTTTTAACATTTTAATTTGTGTAATTTGTCATGAGCGACTTTACCGCTTAGCAACACCGCTACACATTTAGCGATTCATTTCATATTATTATGTAAGTACCTACTACATTATAGTCTGGCAGAGTCTGACTGAGTCTGACAGTCTGACCGTGTCTGACTGAGTCTGACAGTCTGACCGTGTCTGACAGAGACTAACCGAGACTGACCGAGTCTGACAGAGACTAACCAAGACTGACCGAGTCTGACAGAATCTGACCGAGTCTGACAGTGTCTGACCGAGTCTGACAGTGACTAACCGAGACTGACCGAGTCTGACAGAATCTGACTGAGTCTGACAGTATTTGACAAAGTCTGACCGAGTCCGACCGAGTCTGACTGAATCTGACCGAATTGGACCAAGTCTGACCGAGTCTGACAGATTCTGACCGATTTTGACCGAA
Source organism: Agrotis segetum (assembly GCA_036375495.1). Classification (NCBI taxonomy): domain Eukaryota; kingdom Metazoa; phylum Arthropoda; class Insecta; order Lepidoptera; family Noctuidae; genus Agrotis; species Agrotis segetum. Next base: position 891,400 of record JAQSVV010000004.1, on the reverse strand, counting down.
TCTTAACGAGTCTGACTGAGTCTTACCGAGTCTGACTCTGTATTTGACCCCGAGTATGACTTTTAATTCGACTCATAATCTGAATCCGAGTTCTTATTTGAGTCTAACTTAGACTTTGAGACAATGGACAGAGCGTTCTCAATTCAGTAATTTAGCTAACGCGGTTACACTCATTAAAAAAATATCGTTTATAGAGAATAAAACTCTTTTTTTCATAACTCGTTTCTTTTTTTTAAAGCCTTTAAAGTTACAAATAATGGGTAAAAAACTTTATGCCCATGGCAACACTCAACAGTTATGGCGTCCGTCACAGTGTCAAATTGTTCACTTCTTTGTTTACGTATTTAAAATGCGGTAACAAAGAAATGCATACTGAAATTGAATGCTAACATAATGAAATGATTTATTATGGCTTTTTCTTTTTTTTGTAATGTAATTATAAACCATTTCACAGCAAAAACTTTTATTTTAAAATATCACAACACGGACTCGTGACGTAGTTTACGCGGGGAACGTTCCTAGGCGAATGACGTATGGATCGACCGACGCGGGACATTTATCCCCCGTGTTTTTGGCTTCAATTCTCAGTGGCCTACTATCAATCTGGACATTTTTTAATCTAAGGCACCGGCTTATAATACAATTTTAGCGTACAATGGAGTATACTCTATTCAAGCGAGTAAAGCCAAGCCAGCGTGGGCCACTGTGCACATGGCAAATTAAAATTGAATCCACTCTATGTATAGTCACAGTATAAATATAATACAGTAGTTGATCTCGGCCGCATGATAGAAATAAATACCTACAGCCGCGCGGTACGTAAACATGCGTTAGGGCTGTCCGACGCCCGTCTCCAGCATTTTAATTACATTTGCCTACTTTCTGTTTCTATTTAGTGTTGTGATTGTAAATATACTTTTCTTATATTTAAGTAAACAAATAAAATACTTTGTATATTGAAAAGGAAGTGTTCAATAAAAATGTGTGTTGTTTTTTATTAATCTAATATCTTTAAACGAGCAATTCTTGTATATTTATATATAATCAGGATTTCGGAAACGGCTTCAAGGATTTTCATGAAAGACACAGATTAGGGTTTTTCGGCTCAAGGAATCAATTTATCAAGGTTCCAGGTTCGAGAAAAGCTCGGTTCTCAAGATATAGACATTTTAAAAACCGAGCGAAGCTCGGTCAACCTGATATTAGATTTAATTTAAAAACAAATGTTTGTTTGAAAAACAAATTGTGTTTATAAATTTCCGACCGAAAAATATTTGCGCCTTGACTGACTCGTACGAAATGCTTTATTATTGAATTTTAAAGTATAATAAAGTCGCATTCTAATAAAAAGCTTAATTAAAAATTGTTTTGGGAAACATGGACAAGGTGGACGACGATATAACAAGGGTCTAATTACGTCGTCGTCTGGATTCGCGTCAACCGCTCCTTCAAGGTCAGTGCGCCGCTCGCGCTGCCTCGCACAGCGCATCGCTTGCGCAGGCAGTCGTCCTAATGCAACCGAGTGCGCACACTCAAATACGGAGCGAACTATGTACTCTTACGTTCCAAGATTCATGACTGTGTTAAAGTTTATGTAGTACACTGAATATACGTTGATTGTACACCGTACCGTAGGTAAATGAAGCTCACTGCTTCATTTCCGTGCCCGCCGACAATCCCACCGCGCCGTTACACCATGACTTTACTTTGAATAATACAAACTAACAAAACACACATGCACTGGAGTTTTAACACAAGACTAAGTACCTACCGTATCATGATTCATTCAGAACCGCCTATAACTTATCTTTTTAATTTGCCTCAGTAACTTTCCTTTACTTTATTCAATTTACTGTATTTATTAACCCAAATACCCTTTTTTTCGTGATATAAAGGAAAATACATAACCATTAAAAAGTCACACATTATGTACCTACCTACTAGCACGGCTACTAGCTGCTAGTAAGTAAAATTATTTTATAGTTAGTAGGTACTCACCTTTCAGAGGTTGCAGGTAATTTAAAAAAACTTATGCCTGGATGCGTTATTGTTGACGTTAAACATCCAAACACAGCACAATATTTTCTACTTGTCATATTTGCTAAAAAAAAACAACGCACCGTCCGTTCATCACTACGGTACGGCCGTGACTGTCTGCGCCTCGAGCGCGCCCCGACATCGAGTCACGTGGTATAGCTCGCGTTTCGTCCGTTTGTATGAAGATCAAATACTGTAGATATTATTACCGTGGTATAGTGTAGCCTAGAAAATGTCAATATTATAACGTATCTCGGCTCTGGGTGTTACAAACTTCGCCCACGTATATAAAGCTTGGTTGGTAAATAAACTTGCTATTTACATAGGAACCGTACAATGCACGCCAGACCGAACGTGGGTAGTTGTGAGTACATAACAAATATGTGTGGAACCTAGACTTTGATGTAAGACTTAAATCTTGTATCATGTATTAAGGATGTTCTAGAGTCTAGAATCTATATAGATGTAATCTAAAGTCCCAACAGAGGACATCTTTTTAGTAAAATTATAGTGGTCGACGATGAAGCACGCTTTGGTAGAACTTAGAAGTAACCTGTTCACTCTTGAATTGAAGACACTAAGGTTATAGCTGTCGGGAAATACAGGGAATTCCAGTCAAGGTATTGGCAAAACGCTTAGAAAGAAACCGGTAATAACCGTCCATTACACCAAGAGGTCAAGTGCGGTATGTTATATCACAGTGTATTTCCATATCAAAATGAAGCCTTTGCATTGGGAACATTACAATTCATTGATTTATTCATTATCATCTCATGTCTCAAAACTAAGAAATAATATAACGATTATTTATAAAAAACGTACAGTTATAACTACCAAGGTGTAGGGCACGCTATTTCTATGAAATAGTTCTGCATAAACACTCGCACTTAAAAAATCAATACCTATTAACGTATCATGGTGACATGTGCAACAACATACATAGATACTATTGTAATTATTGCGTTTGCCACGCAAAGATAACTCATATGGATTTAGTTTTTAATCTTGAAATCGAATGTTTAGGACATAAAACAGGTCAGCTGAGACTCACCACCTCTACATCTTTTTCGAGGCACGGAGAGGGATCTTACTATGACACTTGGTACTGACCAAGTGTCGTAGTTGTAGTTAGATCCCTCCGTGCCTCGAAAATCGTGCCTGTAGATGGGTGACCCAGTGGTCACCCATCTACAGACCAACCACGGCAAGCGCGGCTTAACCTTCATCATCGTCATCATTAGCCTAAAATGTTCTTACTGCTGGGACAAAGGCCTCCTCTCTGTGAGGGAGTGGGCCACAATTCACCACGTGGACCCAGTATCGAAAAGTACCTAGTTATTATTACTTCATCGCAAAAAAAAAACTATAAACGAAAATAATAATAAACTTGATTGTTGTTAAAATAACCAGTTTTTACAAATAATGTGAATATTTCAATTCATAAAAATAAATAAAAGCCAAACACTTTTTAATTTTAATTGGCCAGACTTATTTGAAAAAAGAAAACAGCCAGGTTTTTAATTAAAACCGTACTGGCCACTAATTTAAAATCCTTTCATGATGGTAATTATTTTCGGACCTCAAATCAGGGACCGTCCACGTTGTGCGGTGAAAATGAGATTATGAAAAGTATTTATAAGTAGGTTCGTACATTTTACATGTATCCCAGATGACGTAGGAGTTATTTAAATGCATAATTTATACTCGCGTATTAAGTGGCACCAAGTTTTGAATGAAACTATGATGGCGTTATTTTTTGATGTCGTGCACTTTTTCTAGCATTTACATGCTTGTAAATAAACAATAATCAATATAATCTTACGAAAATAGCATTAACAAAAAATATTTGAAAACTAGTTGACCGGGCAAACTCCGTATAGCCTCAAAATCACCTTTCAAACCTTCTCTGGACTTCCAAAAATAATTCAAAACAAAAATTAGCCAAATCGGTCCAGCCCTTTTCGAGTTTTAGCGAGACCAACGAACAGCAATTGATTTTAATATAGATTGCTTGCTCTTGCACTGCCCTCATAAAATTAATAAAAATAACGTGGCTGATGCACTGACAGTAACAAGTCTAAAACAAAAAAAAAAAGAACAACGGCCAATACGTAATCGGGGAACTGAAAAGTTTCAGTTTTTTTTTAATTAAAAGCGCGCTGGCTAGTTTGTTGTCAGACAAAAATAACTTTTTAGCTGCGAGTGTCATTTGAAAACAAAAATACACAGCTGGTGAAATCTCGTATCGCTTCGAGCTATGAAAAACTATCTGGAAAATCCGTTCACATTGAATCATGAATCATACTTTGATAAATTATTGTTTACGATACGTGTAACAAAGGATGTATTATTAAATACCTAGATAATCAACAAAACAGAATACCTACAATAAAAAATCATAATCACTATTCTATTTAATAACATCAAGATGTATTGAACAAGGGGACTGGGCCATAAGCCCATAATCAACCACGCCGGCCCAGTGCGTGTCGGTAGGTGTCACACGTCTTTAATTTTTGGTTCTAAGGCACGCCGGTTTCCTTACCATTTTTTAATAGCATGGAGTAATAATTACTCAATGCTCTTAAATGGCCCAGTCCCCATGTTCTTACAGAGAGGAGGCCTGTGTACCAGCAGTGGGAATATTATAGGCTGATGATGAATTACTGTATAAGGCTAAATAAATATATGTTTAATTGCTATGAGAAATTCTAAAAATTGAAAAACCAATAAGTAACTCTTTGCTCGTACCTGGGATTTCGAACACATTTTATGATCAACAGTACCTAAGCGTTTGTGACGAAAGGGCCAAAGTGCAACCAGATACCCAATCAATTACAATACTATAATATTTAAAAGATAAAAGTTTTGCAAAATTGCAAAAACAGCATTATACGTTACAACACATTACTATCCAATATTTATGATGTAGATTTGATAACACAAAATTGTGCGACGACCCAAGGTGACTTTTTAACACTTGCACCCTCTTAAACAAATAATTATCATAATAAGAAAATTATAAATCATTAATAAAATCTTAAAAATAAAAAGGTTCTTTTTTGCTATTTTTCAAGTGACAGTTGAATTGAGGTTATTGACTGCTTCCAGTCGCATTCCGACCTCGGTGTTGCCAGCTATCTAATAATTAGCTATCTAATGCTGCCAGCCGCCATAATACAATAAATATCCAAGTAAGGTGTTACAACCGTCTGCTCTTTATTGGGTATTCTGTATGACCGCGGGATCCCTGACACGGATATTATACTATAAATATCTAAGTATAAAAGTGTGCTTCTAGTAAGTTTGGTTTGTTTGCAACATAGCAGTAACATTATCACTTTTTTGAAGACAGACTATTCTTTATCATGCACTAATGCACTCCATACTTTCAACTTTTACCACAGAGAATATTTCGTATTTGACACAAGAGCTAGACTTGTCGCTGAAAGATCCTGAAAATCCATCCAATCATTCAAACTTTCGCAATTTTATTATAGCTAAGAAGATTAGTTAGATTTCTGACTTTATATTAAGACGGACACATTTAGTTCTTTCTTTGTATTTTTATTTGTTTCACGACTTGAAGGAAGAATAATATTAATAACACATAATCTACATTAAAAGACCTACTTTTAATGTTTTCTCTGTAATTATTGTTTCAGAACTTAAAAAAAAACTGTGTTGTGGTTGTATGTAGTTTTTACCACAACACTCAAGTGACCTTAAAAACTAGCATTGAGCTAAAACAGAGCTAAACATCGTCTTAGTAGGTACATGAGTGGTCTTGAGCATTGACGGAACGCATCAATTAGAAATCATTATTGCTGCAAATCGACGGTGAAGGATAACAGTTAAATACAGCAAAACCAGTATGTACTGCCTAGATATCTTGGTTAGCATAGAAAACTAGAACTTTGTTTAAACTAGAGGGGCTCGGCTTCGCATGAGTGAATTTCCATTTTTTCCGGTGTTTCTTTCATAAAAGCTTGTCTGTGTTTCAAAAAATGCTCGGTCTTCAAAGTGATGCTCTTAATAAGAATGGATTAGCATATGTCCATGCTAATCCATTTGTTGCACACGTGAAGATTGGTAACGATCCCTCGTGAATGTACACACGGCTACACATCAAGCTATACAAAACCAGTATAAGCTAATCGTTGTATGCGCGAAATGATCATACAAAGAGACCACGCACGATAAAATTTGTATTGCTGGATGTGTAGCCGCGTGTACCTGGATAAAAAGTACCCTAAAGTGTGTGTACTGTGAAAGAGTCAAATATCTACCTATCCACTCAAATTTTCTCAATTATAATAATTATAGTAGTAAGATTGTATTGTATTTGTTGGAATGAGAATGAGCAGAAGAAATTAAAATCAATTTATGTTATGGCTATGATAAAAAAAATATTAATGCTACACGCATTAATATTTTTTTTCTTGATAACATTTAAACTTTTGTCAATCTGACAGGCGAAGTGAATGCGATCCGAAGCATATTTATTTGTAATGTATGGAATTATTTGAATCCAGTCACATAGAAAAGCGAAAGCGGTCCTATAGTCTACGTGACTGGCTTCAAACAATTCCATACATTACAAACAAAAACGCTTCGCTTTGCGTTCGCCACGCCTAGCGCCTGTTTGTTTGACAATAGGTTTAATGTTGATCTGAGTCCTATGTCCCACTCATAAGTCAGACATCATTTTATTGGGTTTGTCAGTAGCAACCAATGAAGATGGAAGAGCATGTCAGACTGACGAAAACACGGTTCACTCGCGCAATCGCTGTTGTACCCTGAACCACGGCTATTATGAGATCTATTTTCAAGACCTAATAATTAATAGGTACACCTGCGCCTGTGTCTTTCGCGGACATTAAATTACCATTTTCCATTATCTCCCGTCATTTAGCTAAAAGACTGCTAAGACTTTACCGATTAAATTCTTGATTGAAATTAATTTATAGGGCCTTAAGGTGCTGATTGACTTGAGCATTATCATCACATCTGTAACAAACAGAACGTTGAGCATTCGCCGTTTTTATATTTGGTTGAACTGAGGCCTTACCACGAGCTTTTAACGCGATCCAGCTTAGGCTATGGGAAAGAGACAGGCTATACTAGTCGTCTAGCGCTATCGCCATCTCTTTCCCACAGCCTAAAGACTCACGCTTTAAGAGCTCATGGTAAGCCACCTATGAGCCAAACATCGCATCGCTCCGAACATTTCCACGATCTTTCTAGCGAACGTTCTAGTCGATGGTCGTAAATTATTTTTTTCGTCTTAATGTCTCACTTGACAGCCGCCTTGCCGAAATAATAAATGCTCGCCTTGCTAATAAAACTGTTGTTTATCAATTATCTACTCTTTTGCTTGAGGACCTGAATAGAATCCATTTTACGAATTGCATCGCAATGTATATTGTGATGTACACTCTAGACTATAGCCACTTTGGGGAATACCGGTGTGATGTCACGCTTCATGTATGTTAGGTGTATAAAAATCGATTAGTTAATACGATAGTCTGCTACTTATAACATATGGTAACTATATCCTTTTACTACATTGAAGTATCGAACCTCCGATGTGTGAATGATAAGATGTTATCAGCACTCGCTACCTATACAATAATGATCGCTGTTGTCAATGAACATTTGCCACAAATGTCTGTTGTGATTGACACTCGACGATTGCCTACACGCTTTGGTGGGTTTTGAACTCTTGACTTAGCGTCGAGGGTTCAAATTCCAACGACGCTATTAAACAGGCATGTCATAAAACGGATATTTTACCTGAATGCCCCATTATATAAAAGCATGGGGCATGAAACAATCAGATTGAGCACCTTTTATTAGCTGGGGTCTGTCAGACCTTGAACTACTATGTAAAGGCTTGTGGGACACACGTTGTAGGTATCGGAAACTGAATTATGTAATGATAACAGGTTTTTGTGAAAGTGTGTCGGTGGTTTTACTTGGTTTCCAATTTACATTTCATTTCGATTTCTTCTTCAACCTTTAGACACCTATTGCACAGCCTTACTACAAAAACTTCAACTGTGTTGAACACTTTGTCTATGAAAAGTGTGACTGTAAAGCGGACCTTATTTCAACGTCTTATTCTGACATTTTTTAGACAAGTGTTTAACAGACGTTTAAAAGTTTTTGTGGTACGACGGTGTATGATGTTTAATTTTTTTCCACTTTTGAAAATTTTCGTCTAATGGTTATCTAGTCTTTTTTCGGTTACTGAGATTTTCCATCCTCTTATTCCATTATACAGTGTGTCCGGGCACGAGTTAGCGATATTTGAAGGGGATATTCTAGGCTCATTTTCATCGACAAAAATGCTTTAAAAAAAATTTTTACTCCAAAGCTTCGCGAATGGCAACCATTTTAATTTTTTGGTCTGTGTGTACGATAAAATACAAATATCTTTGAATCCAAGAGACCTACATTCATGCAAATGACCTTATCGCAAAGTTAAACGTTGAGGCTTAACAAAAACTTACGAAAATTATTTAAATAATATGGAAAAATAGCCAAAAAACATGGGCAAACACGAAGTTGTACACAAAAATTACTGAATAATTTCACATTTTTAACTCTAGCTCGATAAGTACCCCTGAATTTTGGTAGGGTTTTTGCATTAAATTAAAAGTATTTGAGTCAGGCTATAAAATGATGTCAAAATTATCACTCTACGTTAAGCATCTTAGGAGTTATTCTCACTTGAACATCAACCTTCCTTAGCGCATGTACCCCAATATTACAGGTGTCGCATTTTTTGGGTGAGCTAAATCGTTTCAACGAATATTTATGAGCTGGCATTATTGATCAACATGTAAATGATCCCCAAGTAACCATCCTTAAACTGAAATAGTACAGTTTCTTGGATTTATTGCTGCGGGGCGAGACGGAAGGGTGATGTTCAATTGAGAATAACTCCTAAGGTACTAAACGTAGAGTGGTCATTTTGATATCATTTTATAGCCTGACTCAAACACTTTTAAATTAATGCAAAAACCCTATCATAATTCAGGGGTACTCATCGAGCTAGAGTTAAAAATGTGAAATTATTCAGTAATTTTTGTGTACAGTTTCATGTTTGCCCATGTTTTTTGGCTATTTTACATATTATTTAGAAAACATTCGTAAGTTTTTGATAAGCCTCAACATTTAACTTTACAGTAAAGTCATTTGCATGAATCTAGGTCTCTTGGATTCAAAGATATTTGCATTTTATTGTACACACCCCAGTTCGACAGATCAAAAATTTGAAATGGCTGCCATTCGCGAAGTTTTGGAGTAAGAATTTTTTTAAAGCATTTTTGTCGATGAAAATGAGCCTAGAATATCCTCTTCAAATATCGCTAACTCGTGCCCGGACACACTGTATACCCACAAAATATCTGTTACAACTTCAATGTATTTATAAATTCTCAAACAAAAACCCTAAACACCAATAAAAATAAAAACAGATTATCCTCTTATAACTCAAAAATAATTGAACACAATCAAATCCCAGTCCTTCTAACACAGCGTGTTGGTTATGTGTAGAAGGCTCCTTTTATGTTGATAAACAAACCTAAAAATAAATGGATCAATGATGGAGACAAAAATAGTTAATTGGCGCTTGTCTTTATTTAATCCATCAGTACATTCTAGATCGTATCGGCTGTCAACAAAACACTTTCCGCAATAATAACAATATTTATAGGAGCTGTTGTAACGGGTATTAAATATAGAACTTGATAGGCTGTTAGGTTTAAGAAAAGATGAATGCACAGAGTATAAGAATTAATATCTGGTTGACCGAGCTTCACTCGGTTTACCGAGCTTTTCTCGAACCTGGGACCTTAATATGTAGATCGATTCCTTGAGCCGAAAAACCCCTAATCTGTAACTTTCATGAACATCCTTGGAGCCGTTTCCGAGATCCTGATTATATATAAATAAATATACAAGAATTGCTCGTTTAAAGATATTAGATAGATGTAAATACTGATTGTGTAAGGCATGATATGAAAGAATAGGGAAATAATGAAATGGTTTTATAAGTTTACAAGGAAGAATATTTAAAAACATACATAGCGCTTTCAAAATTGCTCCGCGGCTTAGCGGTTATCCATGGGCAAGATAACTTCTGCATGCGTAGTATATCCAATTTTAGAAGATCTAAGAATCATCATCATCATCATCTCAGCCATAGGACGTCCAATGATGAACATAGGCCTCCCCTTTTGATCTCCACATAATATGCCGGTTGGAAGCGACCTGCTTCCAGCGTCTTCCGGCGACCTTTATGTGGTTGTCTGTCCACCTTGCTGGTGGACGTCCTACGCTGCGCTTGCTATATTAGTCCGTGGTCTCCACTCTAGTGCTGTTTGACCCCATCGGCCATCTGCTCTGCGAGCAAGATGGCCTGCCCATTGCCACTTCAGCTTGCTAATCCGGTGGGCTATATCGGTGACTTTAGTTTGTCTACGGATCTCCTCATTTCGGATTCGATCACGTAGAGAAACACCTAGCATAGAATAATAATAATAAAAACTTTCACTATAAAATCAACCCTGAAAGATCAAAAAATATTCAAGGGTTTTATACGTCTTATCGTCAACAAAAAAATAATTATAAGTACCATTTTGTATGAAACACCAGAATTTTATTTCTATTGAACTTTTTCTATTCTCCCGTCGACAAAAACCATTTTCTACAAAATCATGCAACGCGTGCTGTGTGATGTTAATCTCTCCAGCTTGAAAACTACTTGCATTAATATTATCTGCTTCAAACACATATTCGCATATGTACCTTATGGACTCAACATAGTAAGAAGAAACTTTGTTGTTGGTGATGAGATCGATGATCATACGATTACTCAGGAACTTATCTTGATGCACTTCGCATGTCACAAATTGCCATCACGAGTCAAACCAATTTGTCTATCAAACAATACCAATCATTGTAAATTGCTTTCGATAACTGTCATGTCTGTCATTTTGATGTCGCCGGCATCACGTAATGTTAGAGCACGTGTGCCACTGCGCATGACACGAATGTTGACGATCAGATGCGCCGGCGCACCCGACCGCGCGCAGTTTGACTGGGCCACGCATTCACGCAATGTGTACCTTTGCATACTCGTTTGAGTGGCTTGCGAATTGCCAATCATGACTTTTAATTTTATTGTGTTGACAGTTTCACAATAATGGACCCTGCCTTGATGGCTTGAGTCGAGGTTTTAGTACCTACGATCATTAATCTTCCTTTTCTTGTGTCACTATGGGGCTCGGGGAGGTTCTCTACTTACCCAGTACTTTAAGTAATTACCTAATATTTACCTAAACTGTACGAGTATATGATATTATAACATTAAATTAAGAAGTAAGCATCATACAATTTGGCAAATGGTTGCTTATATTTAATACTAGCTGACCCGTGCCCACTTCGTTGGGCATTAATATTTTAACTTGTGATGAAATTATGAGTGTGGTTCGGTTAATACTTAGTGCTTTTTTTATGTGGTAAACTCATCAAATGAGTCCTCCCGCCCTGGGTGGGGCGGAAGGGACTGTCAGACTCTTACTGACTAAAATCCACACGTGTTCCTTCCTATGCCCTTTACGTTCCGGGGCCGCGGTATCCTGGGTTAAGAAAAAACCCGCGACCCCAGCAGGCATTTGGCGCGAAACACGACGCGCCACCGACCCGGGCTTGGTCCTTGGTCGGACGGCGAGCTACCCATTACTCACCGTCCGCAAGCCCGCTCCGCCGCTGTGCCCTCTACTAATCAGAGGGACACGCGTTGGAGCGTCCACACGACAGGCTATTTGCATACGGGCAAAGAGACCCCTTAGGCACACAGTGTCTAAGGAAGAGTTTTTGCCCGCATCCCAGGGTGCACCGGCCCGAAAAACTGGTCTTCTCCCCGGACGTATCCGAGAGGGAACTCCAGTCCACGGGCGCACGTGGAGGTTTCCTGACATAGCACCCTAGTACTTAGTGCTATGATTTTTTTTTCCTGTCTGCCAAAAGGAGGGTTTTGTTCATACGTAATTGCACAACGCCATCTGTAGGTAAACAGATAAAACGTGCGTACAAAGCGTGTTCTAACGCGGTTCGTGAATGGACGGAGGTATTTTGCGATTTAGTAATTTTATGTTATCTTCGAAACTATTTACCCAATTGACATACTTTTTTGTGAAAATTATATCTCTATGATGTTATTGTGATCATAATAATATTTTTTTCGATAAGGTTTAGTGTTTTGTTGTGTAAAAAATCGTCCAAAGGCAAGTACATCGAAAAAAACTTTTTTTAACTCATAAAAGCTGCTATATCTGCTAAAATATAAAAGATAAAAATATGGTGTCGCGGACTTTATTGTAGAACTATTCAAAGCGGACATTTTTGCCATACATTGTTTTTAATTATATACAACTGTTAAGGCAGCGCATGCTAATAACTGTGTTGGAAGAGCAATTTTTTTCCGCCCGGCTTGATAAAAATTGAGATATTTCGGCTAATATGCATGATATCTTTATAATTTATAGCCTATAGCACTCACGGATAATGTAGCTTTCTACCAATGAAACAATTTTTAAAATCGGTTCATTACTTCCGGAGATTACCCCCTACATACAAACTTACAAACTTACAAACTTACAAACAAATGTTACCTCTTTATAATATTAGTATAGATTATATTTCTGTCTATAAAATTTCATTCCGAAAACGATACAAAGCCAGCAACCCTCAATATTTGTCAAAGAGAAAGTAAATACATTACAATTTGCGCCGCGTAGGCATTTTTTGCGGTGGAAATACATAATAAATAAAGCCTACACGTGTGTAAAATGAAGCCAATATTTGTTTTTCCTTCGAAGAGTTTCGTAACTTCAATCAAGTGTCGAATGAAAACAAACAAATCCTTAAATAAATGCGCTAGAAAGAATCGGAAGCCAGTGAAATGCGAAGCGGGTAGATACTTGCCTTTAAGAATATTTCTTGGGTAAGAAAAATCCAATATTCAACAATTTTCTACTCCACTATAAATATTTGAACGCAGTAAATGTATTGTAGACGAAGCGAATGTTGTAATTTGTCTGGAGAAGAAATGTGATTACGGATTTTTCCTTTTCTTTTATCTCGTGAATGTTAGAGCCTCTGAGTGCTGAAGAATTCTAATCGCATTAGTAACGTTTGAGATTTTAATTATTTATTTATTTTGAGAAAATCAGTATCAGGTGGAACAGCTGTAAGTCGTGAGATCGAATCCAGCCAAGAAGTTTATTTTCTGTTCTTTATTTCATCACCACTGTCCTTAAAACGGTGAAAGAAAACATCGTGAGGAAACCGCCTACAATGAAATAATTGAAAATATGTGATATTCGTATGACATCAGTCTATCAACCCGCACTGCAACTTGATGGAACATTATAGGCAACTTTTGATTTTTCAAGTGGGAGCCTGATTTAGATGAAAATCATAAACTGATTTAAGTTCTAGTTTTCACCAAATTAAGGCTCGTGAGTTCTTTGAGTAATTTTATATGCCCTCTAGAACTACTCCACTATTCTTTTCTGATTAATTTCGTTGCAGGATCCAAGACAGGTAAATTCATTCTCCGGGACAAGTCGAGCTTCATTGTCTCGGCTCTTTTCTGGTGGTGCCACTGTTGATTCTGGCTTTCAGGAGTTGCAATGGTTTGAGAATAGTGTGATGGGTTTGTCTCAAAAAATGCCCTCTAGAAAATTCTATCAATCCTTCAATCTCTCTATACATTATGTATAGTAACACAAGTTCCATTACTCCATTAGTGACATAATTATAGCCCTAACCCGAAGTGGAACCATAATATACATTCCGATACAGTATATAACACAGTACATTAATTTTGGTGCAACTTAAGTGCTCTCATGGCGACCGATATAGTAAACAACTTGTAAATATAGGACGTCCATGACTGTGGGAAACATGAAAGAAACTATAAATAACAAACACCACGGCGCCAAGGGAACATAAAAATAAACAGAGGCTACCTAAGTATAATCCTAACTAATATTATAAATACGCGAGCAAAGTTTGTTTGTTACCTTTTCACGTTTAAACCACTGAATTGGTCATACAGAGATTTTGGATAAACGGAGTACGGACATGGGTACCTTTCATTAGGAAAACTGCAATAAAGTTGTCATTATAATAACTGGCGCCAAAAGTACAACAACACAGAAATGACTACCATTCGGTAGAGATTGGTTTCCGATCCCACAAGTTTTTAGTTTAATAAACCGAAACCGGACACATTTTTTAATAACAAGCATAGCACCAACAACCTGAATTGATTATGAAATTCTAAATAAACGCGAGCAAAGGTGCGTACAAAGGCGAGTAGTTACATAAAACTTCATCTGAATCCGTCACTTGTACGTATTTCTATACGTTTCAGTGCCATTTGCTGAATCCCTGAAGATTAAAGCGGGTTTTCAGGAGGTGCTCCGAGCGGGTTGGAAAATAAATGACATACCTTTGCTTTAGTCTCGTTTCTCTATGAAACGTTGGAAATTAATTGACCTTTATTATTATTATTATATTATGACCGTTAATTCTCGCGATAAAATTCGTTAATACAAACATTTTGAGTGTATTATCGCGGAAATCAACGGTTCATGCCGTTAGTGTGACATGGCTTTAGGTAGTAAGTTACATTATTCTTTTATGTTTTTGTATAATCCTATCGCCGCGTTATTCTCAAGCCACTGCAACTCCTGAAACCCAGAATTAATAGCAGAGGCAATTAGTGTTTTATATTTTAATTTTTTTAACAATGCAATGGGGCAAAATGTCTCTTCTTTATTGTTTGAAAATCCAACTTATTTTGGCGATTTCTGTTTACTCTCATGGAAAACGGTATGTTTATGTGGATGTTAGCTTATTTTCATTTCGTATTGGACTTGTTAAAAGAATCAAACTGCCTACTTCAAATAATTATTACCGAGATAGACACTTATCTTTGTTTCTATCAACCTCCGTCGTAAGCGGTTTCTATTCAATCGCTTATTGACTGGTACATTTATTTTCTTAGACTAAAAAGTAATCTTGTTCGTGTAAAACACATAAAATAGTGCTAAGGCATAAATAAATATTTATAATAAAATGAAAATCGAACAAACAACGTGTGAATGAAAAACCAATAAAAAGACACATAAAATTACAAACACAAACATTTAATTTTCTCTCAAGTATCAGTTTCTCATTGAAAATTGACATACAATAAACATTTTTTAAAAGTTCAAACCCAATAAATTGATTTTCGTTCGCGTAGTAGAGACTACGTAAAACGTAGCGTTAATGCTACGCCGTAGTCTAGTAGAAAAAAAAATTTCTGTTACAACAAAATTAGGTAGACTTTATGAAAATTTCGTGATCCACTAAGTTCTTTACAAAATTTTTGTTCTTTCAAAGCCCAAGTTTTGTGTGAACAATTATAAAGTTTTTATATCGTCTGGGCTATAAAGCAGATAAGTTGCTTTTTATAAGATAATAACAAAAGATAATATTATAAAGTTCTGTTCATTTAAGGGTTCCGTAGCTAAATGGCAAAACACGGAACCCTTATAGATTCGTCATGTCCGTCTGTCTGTATGTCACAGCCACTTTTTTTCGAAAGTTTAAGAGCTATCCTGTTGAAACTTGATAAGTAGGAGTAGATGTATTATGTGAACCGCATTAGGAATTTTCCCACAAATCAAATTCTGGGTTCCCCATACTTAGAATTGAAACTCAAAAATAAACTAAAAACTCATACGTGGTTTTGGTAGATATCACACTCTTAACCAGGATTGACACATAGGATATAACTTTCTACTCCGGTCCGGTATGATGTGTCCGTGGAATAGTTATCGAAAATCAATGCAGGCCACGCTACTGTGGTAGGCGCCCGCGGCGTCGGACGTCAACAGACGATCTCCGTCCACCGTAGGCGCGGGCATGCGGTCAGCGAGTAAAGGGCAACTCGCTGCCCGAACATGGTCCATGCCCGGGTCGACGGCGCGTTGTGTCCCACGCGCGCCTCAAAGAGCGTCAGCATACTGACGGGGCCCCCTCTCAGAGGGCCAAAGCCTGCCGGGGTCGCGGGATTATTTCCTTACCGTGACCCCGGAACATAAAGGGCTACTGAAGAACACCGTGGATTTTAGTTAGTACAAGTCTGACAGTCCCTCTCGCAATGCCCGGGGTGTGAGGACTCATTTGATGATTAAAAAAAGGCCACGCCACTGACACAAGCTAGTTACTGTTTAAACTTGATCATTACGATTTCTCCGACTACTTATTGTTTTATTTTATCTAAATTAGGTTTCTTGCATCAAGTTCTATTCATGTTATCACAATTGATATTATAATCGAGTTTCGATACAACTGTATGTAAATTTTAATCTTATCTCTCATGCATAACATATCTAAATTATTGATGCCTAGTATATATGTGTTTATCTATAGGTAAGTCCTTGCAACATTCTCAACTACTGTTCCGGATGTAAAATAGTTATAATACCTTAACTGTCCTCTAGGTAAATACATAGAATTTCTCACGATGTTTTCCATTATATATCAAGTAATGCGCCGGTAATCTAAAAATTTGTAAAAGTTGGAACATTTGGATGAATGGATGGATGGATATTTTTGTTACTTTATCACGTCAGAACGGCCGAACATTCTTGACGAAATTGATTATCGTCTGGAATAACACATAGGATACCGTTTATCCCTGTATTATGTTATTAATCTTCGAGTTACAAGCGGCCAAAGTCGATTTGATATTTTAAGATTTTTGGGGTTTATGATTATTTTTTTGTACTTTTAGTGCTTATTTGCAATAATAAGCCTCTGCAATGCGAAATGCTTCATTTTTAAAGGTGTCCATAATCGCATTAATAATATTTTTGATTTGCGATTCATTAGCCGTAATGCAATCAGCATCGTGAGTAGAGCCTTGGATTAAAATATTGCCCACGATTTCGATAACACCCTGTATATCTTGTTTATGTATAAAATAGTGTTACACAAGCATTTTGTTATGTTATCATTCGAATTGTTGTCGCACCTAAGCAATTTCGTAACCATATAATGTTGGTATTTGATATTGATAAAGATTTAAATCCGTTACAATTATATTTTATTGACACTAAGGCTGACCGCAGACTTGAGTCAAAACAGTTTTAAGACAGACTATTGCTTTACAAAAACCATGAAGATGCGCACACTTAAAACAAAACGTCTCATAGACAATATTGTTTAATAGACACAAGAACTGCACAGCGACAAGTCTGACACTGAACAGTTTTGTTTCAGGTGAGCGGCGTGTCGTAGACAAAACATTTTTGTTTATGGTTTAAGACAGACTTGTCTATGTGAGACAAGACTGTCTTAAAACAGTTGTGACTCAAGTCTGCGCTCAGCCTAAAATTTAGAAGTTTCAATTCGTACGTAGATTGTTTTGTTTAAAGATTTTATTAAGGGACGATTTTTAATGGTCAGTTAACCATCAAGATAAGGATACTATAAGAATGCATTTTCTACTGGAAGGAGTAATATGTTATGTTATCTTAGTTTATGCTGCATCAAAATATTATAAATTATATAACCTTTTATAAAATAAAACAGCTGTGTTAATAATGACAAACATTTTAAAGAAACCCATACTGTACCTTAACTAATTACTTTTGATGACGTCCAACAGATTAGGTCTTAATTATATAAACAAACATCCGGAATATATATAATTCCATACGTAAATGGCCGAGAAAATAATGAACAGTAAGAATTAAATATCAATTAATTCACGATTTAAAATGATGTATCATTACGTATTTTAATGTACGGATATTCGTACTAAATATCCGTACAATTATCCTAGTTTTACAGAAAGAAAATCTGTTGTGAATTTTAACCTATCCTGAAGCCGAAATAGAGTTTTATTTCCTTCAAAATATGTTGTTATGTTGGGGTATTCCATGTTCTAGCTAAAGTGTCGAATTGGCAACCCCGCAAGCAATTTCCGATGTGTCTACGAAGTTTTGGAGGGTGGCCTACGGGCTACGGGGTTGCTACGAAGTGCTACGAAATTTTATTTACTCGAGTTTTAGATAAAATTTCTTCCTTTATTGCATCAAATTGAAGTACATGAAGGTCATGTATAAAACATTAATTAACATATAATGTATCTAATAATTCTTCGGATTATAGATAATTTATACTATGTTCAGGTGACTGTTTTCTTAATTTTTTGACGTAGCTAAATTATTAATAACAAAACAATGCGTGTTATCACACAATAAATTCTATTAAAGAAGTTTTTATACCTCTCCGGCAAGGCACCTAGTTGTTCTATTAATAGTTTGATATGTTTTAATAATTTATTTCTTTACTTCCTCTTAAAGTTCATTAATAGTCGCCTCTATTCCGTCAACAATATCATGGTGTTTCAGTTTTTCTTGAATAAATTCTGTAATGTTATATTTTAAAACCCACAATAATCAAATTTTGTTATAAGCTGTAAGGAATATCTCAGAGTTATCTTTGATTGGATTGGATCAGGGTCGACTTACGGCTTATTACAATCTTGGCAATACGACCTTCATTTAGCTACTGAAATATTGACTTCAGGAACAACAGAAACCATATAGGTACAGTCCCCAATAACTTTGTCTCACAGTTGTAATATGTGGATTGATTATTATATTATCTATTGAAGTATTAATAACTGTTCTCTATGTATGTTACGATAAGTACTTAGTTCATTTAATATTGTGTTGTGTAACCGTGTTTACGTTTTTATCTCTTGAATATTTTTCTTTCTGTCCACTGATACTTTAAAGTGTATGTAGGATAGGAAAGTAGCAGCTTGTGTCGAGTTGCTTAGAATGATAATTTCGTTCTATGGAAAAGGCTTGTTTTGTTTAACTAAAAGTATTAAGGTTCTTTTTTAATTCGCAGAATAATTTTTGGAATATCTTCACGACTCTTGATATGCCGTCGTACATCAGTTATTAATAAATAATACCTTGGTGACCTTACCGCATTTAAATGTAAACAAAACTACACAAAATATAGTTTTATTTGTTATCAATGTCTACAGGTATCTTCTACCTGGATTTTTAAATATTTGATAAAGATCTGATAAAAAAAAAACATCTGTTGGTATTCTTCACGGCAATTCAACGTTTATAATCTCGGGTACTTTAGCAGTGTTAATCTTTTGAACCCTAGAGATATGACGTCAGGAGATAAGAAGACATTCATACTTATTAGACAAGAAAAATACATACTTTGAATACAAAGAGGTGATAGAGCAATCAGGAGTGAACCGCGTTCCGTCGAACTGCTAGCTAGCGGCCAACGTCCAATCAGCTCAATCTGGTCCGCCGGCACTCATCACTCAAGTACATAATGCACAGCCGGGCAGACGCTCCACTTATCCATCTAATATCAAATGACCGCAGCACAGTTACACACCGAATCGCCACTTACGACTTACGATTCCTTTCACTGCAAACATCGCAACAACATAGCTGGTAACCTAGCTTTATTATTGTCTAAATTCATAGCGGCCGGTCGACTAGATTTATTATTCACTGCGCCTCGGAGTGTATCGGAGCGATCGGCGATGCCAGCAAGTAGGCTTTAACTAGTTTTCATTGAACAATTAATGTGTTTCTGTCAGTGGACTATGATTTGTTTATAGCGGCGGTGCGTAGCGCGGCGTGCGGGGAGTGCGCGCGGCTGCCCTGCGGAGCTACCGGCTACGACTACCGCTGACTTCCACAGTTCCACCGAAGTGTACCGAACCTTGCCGAGTACGGTGTGCACTCTTACCGCCAAATCGCGGAGCGTCGTACTCGCTCACGCTTATCTCCATGCGACGCGGTAGAGTAAGATATAAACAGAAAAACGAAGAGAAATTGGAAGACACTGCTTATCTTGTAGCGAAACCACTAAAGTGCACGCTGAGTGTTTCGTACGTTCTAATGCAACGCAAAATCGCAGGTGACGTTCGGCGAGTTGGTTGTTGCGTGATTTGTGGCTGTGGCTGTACCAGTTTGTGAACCTCAATATAGTCTTACGAGCATACATAACATGAGTCAGTTGTTTTGACTGCTAGACTGTAATTAAATATCATACGTTAGTAGTTGGTTTCTGGTCATCTGATGATGTATCTAAGTTAATAACTTGTTTTTGTGTACCGCAACGCGGCATATTTTTTATGATCAAAACTTTATGAAGCGCCAACGTGTGTTGGTCAAATTAAATGTTAAAATAAAAAGTAAGTACCTACGTAATAGGTAGATACTGCGAAAATTTCACGCAAAAACTGAAAACTTGTTTCATTTTTTGCTTTTGACAGACAATATTTTGAAGGTCGAGCTACCATTTGTAGGTAATATTACTTATGTATACATAAAACACTTTGTCTTTTATTTCTCCTTAGGTCATTTTACGTTGATTCGGTCTACATAACATACAATATTGCAAAGATTAACGGCACTAGTATCAGGATTTTCCTGAAAAAAAAACCATACTTTTAGTATGACATCATAAAATTAACAGTAAACCATAACCAAGTTGACTTGTACTCTTTTATTTATCTAATATCTGGTTGACCGAGCTTCGCTCGGTTTTAAAAATGTCTATATCTTGGGAACCGAACTTTTCTCGAAACTGGGACCTTGATAAATCGATTCCTTGAGCCGAAAAACCACTAATCTGTAACTTTCATGAAAATCCTTGGAGCCGTTTCCGAGATCCTGATTATATATAAATATACAAGAATTGCTCGTTTAAAGATATTAGATAGATAGATATTTATTTAAAACATTTACGTGCCTGCTTGGCTGGCCACGCTCTCGAGTGTTTAGAACTATATCGTACTATTTATGATATTTATACAAAGAATGTATTAGGTAGGTACAGTAGTTTCAATCCAAGTAAACGTGGATATGTTCATTATCTTTACCGTCCACCTACAGGTTTACCTGGGAAACCCATTAAAATAACTAAAAATGTAAAAGCGCTCGTTTTAAAATCTACTAGCTTAAAACGGGTACTTTTATATTTTTAAGTAGGTACCTAATACTTTAACAGATAAGTAATGATGGTGATTCGAGAATATTACCAAAAATAAAAACAATTTTTTGAAAGTATTTCGCTTATAGGTACATACTAAAGTTATTACCAAAGGCCTTATCACAATTAGAGTTGTGTATTTTATTTTAGCGCTTATTGTATGGAATATCGAAAAATTGTGCTTCTAGTGTAGTTACCTATACTTACGAATGAGGAACTAAGTATACTTTAACCATGACGCTGACCGATTCCAACTACAAGTGAAAATCAACCTTACCACTACTACGAAATAATGATGCAATTCGATTGACTTGATGTCGTCGTTGCGATCGTGTTTTGTTTTTCATCTACCCGTAAATATCAACATAATTATGTCATTATATTATGTTCACTCCAATAGTCTATGTGACTGGCTTCAAACAATTCCATACATAACAAACAAAAACGCCTCGCTTCCTGTCTGTTTGACAATAGCTTTATTGTATGAGGAATTATTTTTGTCCATTAAATAAACGTCGAAGTTCCCATTTAAGTCTCAAAAACTTAAAAGTTTTGATATAGGTACCAAATAAAAATAGTTACGATTAAATAAAATGCGTGTTTTATCCTGTGAGGAAAATTCGATCAAGGAAAACTACATAAAGAGTTAATGAACCACAATTCCCCAAAACAATCTGAAAACTGAACCCGAGGTGCTGGCTACTAACCAACCCAGACTCTATGATTAATTATCTTCCATTGTTTATACCAAACGCCGTTTACTTAGAGGAAAATATCATAATAGTAGTTTATGTAACTGGTACATAATGAGAGGTATTATACACGAGTGTGAGTTTATAAAACGAGCGAAGCGAGTTTTATAATAGTATCACACGAGTGGTATAATACCTAGTTATGTACAGTTTCATACACTACTTTATCTACTCTCATATCGTAAACTTCGAAATACAAAACTCAAAACGAGTTTATAATGACATACTTTATACCATAGAGTATCGTAATGAAATTAAAAAATTAAATTATAACACTGTTTGTCTAACAAAACAATGTTATAATTTAATTTTTTTTCATTATGATACAGATTACTGATCATAGATAAATTTTTTTACTTTTTTATCTGTGGCTGCGCGCGCTTTCTAAGGGAATGTTGGGATTTTTGACGTTTGTGTTTCGATGGATGACATGGTGGATGATTATTAGTGTTTATTAATTTTTATCTTTTATTTGATATGTTCGTGTTCAATGAGAGTAGATAAAGTAGTGTATGAAACTGTACATAACTAGGTATTATACCACTCGTGTGATACTATTATAAAACTCGCTTCGCTCGTTTTATAAACTCACACTCGTGTATAATACCCCTCATTATGTACCAGTTACATAAACTACTATAAAATCATTATTATACTCTGTAGACAGTGGATTAGCAACACAATTTGTTTGATATTGAGAACAGCTGTTATACAAAATGGACGCTTGAGAGAAATCTAGAAAGTCTATTTATTTTTTTCTCTTTTGATTGCTGATTTTAGACTACACTATACTATTGTGCTATAAAGTATAGCAAAGAAGGACATTTTAGGACATAATGCTAGCAAGCCAATAATATACGTATAGTACAGTACAATGTGAACGTGTCCATAACAATGTACTGAGCGTGATATTATTGTATCTTATTATGATTATTAATCTAATTATTTTAAAGTGTATAATTAAATTCATCAATTGTATTATTTTTTATATTTAATCAACTAATTTATATGTTTGTAAATCTTGAACAGTGTCTTATGTTATAAGCTATTTGTGTCCGACGGAGGGTTAGCCTGGTGATCTGTAATACAGGTTTTACCTACAATCATAGATATATTAATATTTCTGTGCCTAGACACCAGTCTCTATGAAGTGATAACTTGACTCTAAACTGTATACCTTTAAATTGTGATGAGAGAAATAAATAAATTACTTACTTACTTACTTAATTGTGCATCTTTTTTGCATCAGTTCAACAATTGGTTGAGTGCTTAAAATGCGCTAAAAAAGGGGCGTCGTTCGTAGACGGTCATTATAAGGTGTATATTATAAGACATGATTATTATGACGAACTAACCACAAAAAGTGGAAAAACCGGAAAATGTCAAGGACAACAACTATTAAACTTAAAAAATTACGTTCGTAATTTATACGAAATTGACGGGTCTGAGGAAATACTAAGAACTGATTTTTTTAATACGTTGTACGGTTCAAGATAAATAATTGAGCATGAACAACGCACCTCTTTCTAAATGAACTGTGCATGCCATTCAGTATTTCTGCAATCGTTTGAAATTAGAACGGAGCGTCCGTTTTGAAATTCGAGTTCATTTTCCACATTTTTGACAGTTGGGCGAAAAACCATTTTTTTTCTGACTATAAACTCTTTGTACGATAAAATGATTTTGGTACAATCTGTTCGATAGTAGGTATCTACTGCAGTTCATCTCAGCAGAAAGATAGGAATACAAACAGACGTTGTATCCAAAGACATTAAACTTTATACGAGCAGTAGACGGGACATCACGAAGAAAGTGATCCAAATGTTTTTACCAATAGGTAAAAAGTCCCTCAGTCTAGTAGTCGCGTTGCTATGCAACGCTTAGATAGTGCTACTGACGCACGGCATCAACAATTTTGTATGACAATTTTCCCAATGCCCGCTCTATAGGTTCTTTTAAATCTCTTTGGTTCATCCAAACATTCTCCTATTAGAATCCACGCGATGCTTCCAAATGAGCGCACAAGAGATACATAGAAAGACAGGGCTCCTTGGCTAGTAACATAGTAAAAACGGCACTTAACGGCATTTTTATCTGTCGACAGTAAAGTTGTAATATTACTTTCTTATCGGACTTATGTTTTATGATAATATCAATAAATCCCTGTTACGTACAGATAAGGTTTTGTGGCACTTTTTACGTTGCTACTGACGTATATTAGGGCGATATTGGCTTTTATTGATACGTTGGTAGTAGGTATCTTTACTGGTCGATTTTTCGATCAATTTTCGACCTGTTGCGAAAATTGACCGTATAAATGACAAATCGGCTATTTTTGCTAGCAATGCGACTGGTGACCGTGTGGTTAGCCGTACGACAGTCACCAGTCGCACGGCTACCCGGCTACGCAAACTTATTAAACTGTCACCTTCACTTATACTTTCAGTCCGATTTTTGGAACGAAGTTCCTTATCGCGCGTTGTGAAAGGGGGCTAGACGGAAAAAATCTTCGAAAAGTTGTCACGACACTTTTTGGAACGAAGTTCCTTATCGCGCGTTGCGAAAGGGTGCTAGAGCTCAAAGAGTGGAGTGGAGTGGAGCGGAGAGCGAAGTGGAGTGGAGTGGAGTCGCGACGATTATTTTTGTTGAGTGTATTCAGTAACTTCGTTCCATCCGGGTGTCCCTTGACACCTCTCAAGTTTTTTTTAATCCTGCATGCGAGGATTTCCCGAGCTTGGAAAGTTAAATCGTTTATTCGTGATCATGGCGTTTTAAATTGTAATGATAGCTTTAATTTAATGGACTCTACTTAGGTGAGTATGTGAGTAATGTGTAGTGATTGATGACTGAATTAGTGTGTTCAGTCCATAACATCTAGAATTTACTTAAGGATCCCAATAAAATCGCTAATACGTTAAATGGAGAACTCAGTAAGCTACTTAAGTTTTCAAGTGTCACAATACCGCCTTAAATAGAATTTTACAAGTTACTGCGTATATTCCCGGGCTGTCAATTGGTAATCTAAGTAAATTGCCAGTTGCAAAAAATTCAACAATTTGCAATACTTACTTATCTATTACCTACCTACTTATGGCGGCAAATTGGAGTTAATTTTTGCTAAGAGATACTAATAATCTCTACAATTATTTTGGAAGTTTCAGAATTTAATAATATGGTAGCTAAATAGGTAAATTCTTACGGAATGACACCAATTTTTGATAATTATATACCGGATTATAATACTCGCTGGTGCTAGTGGCCTCGCCCGTAGTTTACTCGAAAATTATCCCATGGGAGCGGTATACCGAGATAAAAGTACCCTAAAAAATTAATCCAAATTATAAATGTACACAATTTTATCCAAATCCGTTCAGTAGTTTTTGGCTGAAAGTGTAACATACACCCATCCATCCATCAATCTTCCTCACAAACTTTCACATTTATAATTGGTACTATTTAGATGACGACAAAATTAATAACTTACATAGTTGTAACAGAAAAACAATCTTATTTTTCTTAATATTTTACATTATCATATCAAAATAAACAATAACATCATTAAATAACAGGAAATAACAAAGGGTATCTCGTAAATAAATAAATACTCATGTTTTCCTGAAAAACTTTCAGGCCGTATAGAAGGATTTACGACGGATTCGAACGGCGGCGGCGTCAACAAAAACTTTGTAATCATTGATTGAAAGTTGTTGGCGTGTAATCTGTTTACGGTTTACAAAGAAACTTCGGCGATTAGACACCCGACCACAACGATCAACATGAGCATACCAAACACGATTAACTAACCAAAGTTAATTAAAACTAGTTGGGACTATACTTTTGGTTTTTTTATGCAGTTCAAGTACCTATGAAGAAGAGTTGCTTTTTGAATGTTCATATCTCTTTTAATAATTAATTTATGGAAAAAAGGAAAACATAGAGACATGCCAATAGTGGTCATAGATTTTTTGTAAAAAAATTATTGCCCTACTGGCATTATCCAGGAAGAAAACAGGGGACTACGTTTGTATGGAAAAACGACCGTGCACGTCATGCCGTTCCAGAAAATACACAGCCATCCATCGACTTTGCACTCAGATTCAATTCACCGATCAACCCAGATCGGATGTCAGAGGCCTTACCACGAGCTCTTAACGCGATTCAGTTTAGGCTGTGGGAAAGAGACAGAGCTATACAAGTCGTCTAGCGCCATCTCTTTCCCACAGCCTAAACTGAATCGCGTTAAGATCTCTTGGTAAAGCCTCAGGTAAACGTGAAAACCCAGAAATGCAAAGGCCTTTTGAAGAAACACCGCGAATTTTAGTCATTACAAGTCTGACAGTCCCTCCCGTCCTCCCCTAGGTTCCCACCTAGGGCAGCACGGAAGGGACTCATTTGATGATTTTACCACATAAAAAAAGTTGCAGTACAATCCGTGCGTAGCGAGGCCGTTGTTAAAAAACCTCAGTTCCTTCTAGTTCTAAATCTTTAATACAAAGTATTTGTTACGCCTTAGTTTTGACTGGGCATCCAATGCCGAAGTAATCAATCATTATCATAATAAAAAACTTGGTAATCCTTGCATATATTTGTTAATCAAAATTTACATGTATTTAAATTAGTTATATAATAGGCTTTGGTTGTGTTACAGACGATATGATTATAGCTATCGAATAGCCGAATAAGTTGCCTTTAATCTATCCTAATACGTAATCTACGAAACTAAATGGTCAATCCAATTTTTTTTTTTTGGTAGGAAGCTACGAGTACATTATGCCTGAGTACTTTTTTATTATTTATATCATGCATATTACGAGCTATAACAATATTTGTGTACCAAGTCGGAAATAATAATAACGCCAGCCGGATGGTGGGATGCAATGCAACGCGATTGGTTGGATTTATATCATTGGTTGGAACCAAAACTTCTAATTTGTGTAAGTTTATTTATTAACTGCGCGGGAGGACTCGTTTGATGATTTCATCACTATAAAAAATAATGTTTCTTATTTGTTGTGTATTATGAATGTTTTGCAAAGAAACCAGGGCCGCCCAAATGCCCGTTTGGTTGACGATATCGTCAAGATCGCGGGGAACAAATGGATGAGAGAGGCACAGAACCGAGAAATGTGGCAGAAGTAGGGGGAGGCCTATACCCTAGCAGTGGGTGTTTCCGGGCTGATATGATGATGATGAATGTTTAAGCGCAACACAGAGCACATAACTGTTTTAATTGTTGGAAACAAGTAAAAAAAAAAACCGATTGATATTTTTACCGACTTCATTACCGACTTCAAAAAAAAGAAGGTTATCAATTCGACCCGTGTGTATGTAATATTATCAGAACTGTCCAGTTTTCGTATATGTTAGTCTATATCAGCGTCTGAACAAATGTACCAAATTTCATAAGTGTATGTATGTATGTATGTATGTTTTTTTATGTCATAACTACAAGTCCGATTTAGGTAATTCTTTTTTTTATACTAGGTATTGTTCAACTTAGGGTACACTGCAAGTTTCATCAAAATCGGTTCAGTAATTTTAAAGATATGGATTTTTTCGTTGTGACGGATTACAAGATTAGTGCACATCATGTAAGAAATCTTTGTATTTTACAAGAATTTGGGTTGAATATTTAATAAATAAACTAAAAAGGGTAAAATTAAAACTTTTTTTTAAAAAAAGTACCGACTTCAAAAACAAATACAAAAAAGTTTCAAATAACCTTTCTTTCGGAAGTCGGTGGCCATAGTCAATGAAATAATAAAAATCAAAGCCACCGATTTCCGAAAGAAAGGTTATTTTAAACTTTTTTGTATTTGTTTTTGAAGTCGGTACTTTTTTTGACAGTCGTATTCAACTTTACCAACCCTACATTTACCCTCTGTAATATCAACAAAAATCCAATACATCTGCCAGTTTATTACAGTTATTTAAACTTTTCAATTGTAATTAAAGTCACTTGAGTAGTGATGGCTATAACAAGCCGTGAATATGACAACTAAGGTCTAAAATAAAGGCAGGTAGACCTTGGTGCGATCACAAGGGATTTAACGCTAAACCCATTAACACATGAACAATAATCATATTGCATTAAAACCATTCATTATATTTACTGTCACTATATTGTGCTGAAACTGAAAACTGAAATCCCCGTAGAGAGTTGGCGCTATCATTAAATAAGTGTAATTAATGTGTCACGTTAAAGGTCAACATTTTTTTTTTGTAAAGCTGAGTCGGACTGTAACTGTGTTAAAGGGTTTTTTTTTTCATCAAATATTAAGAGTCCTCCCACCCAGTGCGGGACGGGAGGGACTGTCAAACTTATACTGACTAAAATCTACGATGTTTTACAATAGTCCTTTACGTTTCAGGGGTCACAGTTACCTGTTTGCTTGCTGGACTCTCAACACTGTGTGGTCCCGCGACCCCGGCAGGCTTTGGCCCTTTGAGCCCCGTCAGATTGTTGTCAGCTCGTGGAACATAACACGTCGTCGATCCGGACTTGGTCCCTGACCGGACAGCGAGTTGCTCATTACTCGCCGTCCGCATGTTTAAATTTCAATAATTGCAAACGCCCTTCTGGGCCTCGACTTCAAACCCAGACTAAAGAAAATTGAAAAAGTCAATTTGTTAAGGTGATGGGTCAATAAAAATACGCTTTTTATTTTTTACTTTTCTACGTACGTATATGGACTACAGATCTTAAAACTTGGAATATAGTAATTGACTATATGATATAAATTCTCACAAAGTTGAAAACACGATTCACTGAAATTTTCTCGATACAAAAAAAATGCAAAGTTAGGTCTATATTTTTTCTTTTTTGGACTTTATGGCATAACTACTATGAGTTATGGAAAAGATGTTACTTTAAATTGTAGAGAATACCACTATCTACATTCTGTAAAGACAGTTTTTCAATTAATAACAATTTTAATTCATAAAAAGACGTCAATATGTTTGGGCACATACGCCGTTTTATTCTGAGCACACATTCACTATCGTCCTCTCATCTTTTGCCTTTTACAAGTAGTGTCATCACTTTCGTTCCTTGACGAATCAGTCAGCCAGCGTGGCTCTTACAGGCTAGACCTGTGACACTTTTTTTCAGATCGCGGCTGTCAGATTTTCGTAATAATAAAATTGGTAATGGATAAAAAGATCGAGAAAATACAAACGAATGATACGTAGGCTTTATATTATTCAAAACTATGTTTCGATGTGTTCAATGGGACGTGATTGTAAACGGACATGACTGTAAATAAGTCACGTAAACTTTCTTTTTTCAATAACAAATTATTTTCATTAATAAATCAAGAATAAAATAAACCAAACTTACTGAAAATCATCGCAGGAAATTCCTGACGACCCTTACAGAGCAAACAAGGGAAATGTTTGAATACGTATGATTCTATACATTACGAATTGTTCCTATCAATATAATAAATTACTCACAGTGATATTATATCAATGCTATCGTGATATCGTACTATTGTTGTCGGATGGTTCCTTTGTGTCCATCCCCCTCCCATCTAATATTTATGCATCTAAATACAATTTCACATGAACTAATGATAAATGCACTGATTTTTTCAACAATTTGAATATTGTATAATATTGTATGTAACTGAAAACAACTTCTAATCGTATCAAACTGCGATATAGGATAAGAAGCACTTCACTTTTATTATTATTTATTTAGTTTCGTCACAGATTTTAACAATTTCGAAGAAACAGGAATAAAATAAATTAAATGAAAACTGCTGTTGTCATTTTGAATACTTCAAAATTACTTGTCAACTACAAATAAGGCATAGCACCCACCACCCTGAGGCGCAATGTTGAACCGACCATTTGGGCGTTTAAAACCGGTTTTTTGAACCAATTCCAAATGGTCCACATTGCATGATTTAAATACCGCCTATAGTATAATGCTGCGACTATGATGAAAAATCGGTGGTCATTGCTGTCTCACCGCGTGTTCGGTACAAGTTGCTTCTCGCTCTATTGATTGCTTTGGAGTATAAAAGATCAGTACTGGGCTCATGCTTTTGGAGTCGATAGATAATATCTCTAAAGGTTTCATTTATCAGAAAAGTGATATTAAAACCTTGTCCCAAAAAAATACTGTGGATAAGATATTATAGAATGAAGATTTATTTATAAAGAGGTTCTGACATTAAACTGTTCTACTATACCTGTACCTCATATGAGTAAAAAACTACTAAATCCACGCCGCTGCTCGACTAATGTCCATTTTACGCGGCGCTTGTGTCTGTCATTACATCGAAATGCATCAAAAATTAATACAAACACCAGATGGTGGAGGACAGGGCGTCAAGCATCCTTAGCTTTCCACTCTCGAACATATAAAGATATCACGCAACCAGCTTTGTGAACGCACGATAGTAAAAGGAGCGTGTGTTTGGGGCTTTATTTAGCGTGTTAAAATAATCGAATGAGTCCTCCTACCCAGAGCAGGGCGGGAGGGACTGTCAGACTCGGAATACTTACTAAAATCTACGATTTATTTCAATAGCCTTTTACGTTCTGGGGTCACGGTATTGTATTCGTTTGTCCGCGACCCAGGTAGACCCTCTAAGGGGGAGTCCCGTTATTGTGCTGTCACATTTTCCGGCGCGCGTGGAACACAACGCACACGCCCATACCCGTGCGCGCGTGTGTTTGGGGCTTAACGATAATTGGGTATTGTCACTTTCGTAAGGTATGCCAATTATCATTAATTTTCTACCAAAATAGTAGTTTTGTTCGTAATCTCGGGACATCAAAATGTTATAAAATAAATTTAAGACTGTGAATGATAAAAATATTCACAAAATATTAATCCACATCAATAAAGATTTCTATCATTTTGTTTTGGTAAATGTTTCGACATCCTTATATTAAAATATTTCTACTAGAGTAATACATGTATTTTGCGTAAAGGGAACACTTTATGAAATGTCGAAGTTGACGAAATGAAATACATAAAACTTTGGATTGCGTTAATTTTGCGATGCTGGCGCCTGCTGGTGGCGGTGCGTGGCAACTTTTCCGACTCATCAAACGATGCTTTCGCTTTGCCGTACGCCGTTAATACGAGTACGTCAAATCTTTTATTGAGTTAAAGATGGATACCTAATTTACTTTATAGTATTAGCAAATAGTTCATAAATATGGTACATTCACGAGCAATAACATGATTGTATACACTTAACAAAATTCAAACGCAAATTACTCGTGAAATACTGGTTTCCGCCTTGAAATAAGACCTATTTCGTAACAGTATGGCTTCCAAAATAGAAGTCTAATGAAAAAGCAAAAGTTTAATCAATGTGGTAGCACAAAATCGCTTTTGAATACTGCTTAGCGTATACATACTATTGCTCGTGACTGTACCTAGGTCGGCACAAAGTCCAAACCGATTTTAAAAACAGTCATCGTAAAGTTTGGAATTTATAAATAGGTATCAAAAAGGCAAAACACCTTTTAACAAAACCAATTCATAAAAGCTGTCATTATATTTATTTTTCTTCATAATGAATGACTATGTTGATTGAATCAGACTTTTGGGTCGGTTTATTTTAAGTGTTTTTCGACTCAGACGTTTCCCAAACAAATGATTCGCATCACGTATTTTCGTACAAGTAACCTCCTCTAAACTCCGCAACACGGCAACTCATGCACGTCAAACGTCTGAGCATTTGCCAGTACTTAAATTCTTCTTCATCAAATCCGTTCATTCTCATGTCAAGTTCAGTTCCAAAGTTGTTTTCTAGAAACTGTGAGCGTCGCCACGGCTTTATTGTCTAGTACAGTCATGTCAAAGATACGGCCCGCGGACGGAATCCGGCCCTCGGGCCATTTCGATACGGCCCGCGATTACAATACCTACATATAACACAATTCAATTAATCTTATTTTTTAGAGATTTTAGACTGCAGTCGTAGCCTTAGAAAAAAAGAAAGAGGTTTAAAAATGAGCGGGCTTTACTTAAAACTAATTTCAAGAGTAGAATTCGAATGAACATCTTCAATCAATTCTTAACTACCACGAATTCATATACGTGTCTTGTTTTTGACGATCTCATTGATGTCAGGTAGGTATATTTACCTATAATACCTGACATCAATGAGATTGTCAAAAATAAGAGAATTCAGGTATCCGGATCCTCGAGCTCAAAATAATTACCCTCTTCCTTACTTTTGGTATGATTTGTAGCAACTATTTATAACTAAAAAAATATAATCTTAAATAAAATGGTCCTCTGCAAAATTGAGTGACGCTCCTGGTCTACTTAGTAGGCACTGAAGGGATCAAGAACGAACTTCAATTTATTGAAATGGCAAATGCACTAATGTGTTTGCGCTTAGGTTGCCTTTTATGCAGAATCTAGAGGGGGACATCTGTGTTTCGCCACATATTTTTTATCGCCATGACGTGTGTATTTCTTTTCCTTATATTTTATTAGAGCTAATGGTTTTGGCGGAACACGTTTGTCGTGGAGTCACGTGTTTGCTCTCGACGTGGTGCGGAGCGAGGTTTGCATACAAAACTAACAATATTAGTTCTTAGTTCTCGAGACTTTTCCGCGAGAGATGGGACGTGTGAGTCAGATTTCTTCGGAACACTAGAATGCTTTGTTTGATTTTCTTAGATTGTTTATTTATAGATCATGGAGCTTTTAAGCATTAGGAATAGGATGTAAATTTCCTTGTGCTTTATTCAAAACGGGGATCTTTTTAACCAGGTGTATTAAATCGGTTTTGGCAACATGCCCTCAGCCCTATACCTAAACTTCTTTTTTAGTAGATACTTATTCCTGCCGAGGTCGCGGGACTAACAAATACCGTGACCCCGGAACGAAAAGGACTATTGAAGGACAAGTCAGTCAGGACAGTCCCTTCCGCCCTGCCTTGGGTGAGAGGACTCATTTGATGAATTCACAACAAAATATTGTAATACCTACTAATATTTGTACTTAAAGTATTTAGAACAGAAGCATATAAGGTTAGTACCTTATGTTTCTATTGCAGACAAAAGTAAGTAATAAATAGGTTAGATCTAATTCTCTATGACCTCTGCCTTAAATTCATATCCGCCAGGCAAATCCCGAGGATTAAACACAACATACCCGCATCCACTTTCGCGAAACACGACATTCGAATGACGTCACAAAACAAGCCGCTCGATTGACGTGAACTAAACCCGTTTAAATATCTTAATCCCGGTTGAAAATATTCTAATTGGAGAGAACCATGACTCACAGGGGCGGACTGTGAGTTTGTGGGGCCCTGAGCTATAACTGTTTAGAGGCCTGTCAATTGAAAGGGCATACTTTTTTTCCCCACGCTAGAAATATCTCCTGGTATCGTGGGTGCGTTTACAAACATATAAAATCAAATATACACTGACGCCCAGACCCGGATCAACTAGGTACTTGTAGATCGTACAAATATTTGCACCGTACGGCAATCGAACCCGCGACACGCAGCACAGTAGTCCGATCGCTCAGCAAAGTCCTAATTAAGCAACTAATTTACATTTTATGATAACACCATCTCTTTCGACTACATCTTTGCTTCCTTCAGGTGAGGTAGTGGACAAAAGCGAGTCTAACATTTAATAAAAAAATATAAAGAAACAGTTCCTACGATCATGAATTTATGAAGCACCACATACACCCAGTAACTATACGAAAATAACAATGTTGTCTTCAATTAGAGGTTGGCCCGTTAGGGGCCTTTTACATCCACAGGGCCCTGGACTGTAGCCCAAAAAGCCATTATACAGGGTGGAGTTTTGTTAAGCCACCTGGAGAGAAAGTACTCTTCTCAATACTGCAAATAGGAAATTTTACTCAAAGGAAACATTCCTTAATTTTTAAATAGAAAGCAAACTGCATTCAAAAATTTTCGAAAATTCTCTACTATACCCGGGAATCGAACCGGCCAAAATCTGAAAAATTATACCCTATAATTTTATTGCATCGATTGTTAGGGTCAATTATAAGGATAAAATCTCTCTAACAAACATGATAAATTAAATGAAAAGAAAACCAGGAAATTTGTCAAATTTACATGAAATCGGTGGTTTTATTTGTTTATGGTTTTTTCCTAGCTTCCAATGTAGGCTAATAATAATCGTTATAGTCCAAAATTAATTGGGTAATTCCGAAACAAACACGTGAATAGAACAGGTGACTAAACTCGTATGAATTTATCTTACTTTTGGTGCCTCATAGATTTATAACTGTCTATCTATTGGAGAACCTGACAAATGTAAACATCCACGAGAATTCTGCAAAATTCACACGACGGTACATTTTGTGGAATTTTACTGGATGATGTTTTTTCCTATATTAACACAACTCTTACAAGAAAAAAAACTGAAGGAACAAGACTCGGAATTAGAAATGTCAAGATCCCAACACGTCTCGTGAACGCATCGATGCTGGTGCTGAAGGAAAATTTTGTAGATACCCGTTTTTACCCGTTTTCAAGAAATCGGGAGTTTTGTGGTCACATCGAGAGGATGGTATTGGCCATCCTTCAAACATTCTATTCAGAAGGTCGGACCAAATTCACTCTTTCTTTATCATTTGACTAGCCTGTTGGTCTAGTGAAAATTCACTCTTTCTTTTTATTTGACTAGCCTGTTGGTCTAGTGGTTAGTGACCCTGACTGCTAAGCCGGAGGTCGTGGGTTCGGTTCCCACCCATGACAAATGTTTGTGTGATGAGCATGATCATTTGTTCTGTGTCTGGGTGTAATTTATCTATAATATGTATGTAGGTATTTAGAAATATATATAAGTATGTTTATCAGTTGTCTAGTACCTATAACACAAGCTCTGCTTAGCTTGGGACTAGATGACGTTGTGTGATAGTTGTGGAATATTATTCTATAATATATTATATATTGATATAATATATATTGATATAATATGTATGTAGGTATTTAGAAATATATATAAGTATGTTTATCAGTTGTCTAGTACCTATAACACAAGCTCTGCTTAGCTTGGGACTAGATGGCGTTGTGTGATAGTTGTGGAATATTATTATTATTATCACGAAACTTCACGATGCGCATCACTTTTGCCAGGGACAGAAACAGACGACGAAGCATTGCCAACCTGATTCACGTTGGGAAAATCACGGAACAACTACCTACTTGTTGATCATAGAAATTTTCGATTAATCGCGCGAAACGATGCCGATAACCGTGCCGATATTTATATAAATTTAAACTCAGAATTAATTAGCCAGTCATGTACTCTAGTCCTTAGAGACAGAGCGTCCCCTTAAGAGACGTAATAAAATGTAAGTTTAATTACTAAAGGTAAATAACCGAACTTATGCCTGTCGCTCGTGTCAATGACTCTCTCTTATGTACCTACAACGAAATTAGAACAATTAATATTGCCCTAATAGAGGTCAATGAACAATTGGACAATTATGTTCAGCGGCCCATTGTCTCAAATTATTACAATTGGACATGAAGGGACATTAAATAAGTGAATAGTTTTATGAAATGATTTGTTTTCATATCTTTTGTCAATAATAGTACATTATGCAACGAGTGAATAAAGAGCGGATTTAAAGCGAGGGCCATATATATGAATCAAGAGCAAGCGAAGGATTTTAATGACTGAATCACGACCGCAGGGAGTGACTCATGATGATTGAATCACGAGCGAAGCGAGTGATTCATGTATTTAAATCCTGAGCGACGCGAATGATTCAGGCCCTCGATTTAAATCCGTTTTATTAACGAGTTACATACGATACTTTATACCATGACCACAAGAAAAATAATAATTAAGCGATAATAGATAGGTATTTAACGAAGAGAAAAAAGATAAAGGTGCTTTTACAAACACCTAAATTCACATACACAAACACCCAGATCCGAAACAAACAACGGTAGATCATACGAAAATTTGCTCCGCGCGGGAATCGAACCCACTGCACGCGACGAAGTAGTCCTATCGCTCGGTCACTGCGCCAACAAATTGACATTAAACTCGATACAATGATTCAAATTAAGAGTAACATGTACCTAACAACACGGGGGCTGACGGGGGTGGACCGCAACAATGTGTTCTAAATTCAAACACCAAAACAGTGAGAAAAAGAGCTTTTTCGTACCACTTGCTCAAAAAAGTGGCATTCTATGCCACAAAAAGCGTACATAACAATAGTCATTATTAATCTGTTATAAACAGCTTTCCCTAGGGAAAGAAAGTTGTACTGAATTTCATTCATCCTCTAGGGAGAGAATGTGATTTGAATTTCGAATACTTACCCATAGTGAACTACATCAGTCTATCTTTACACCATTGAGTTTGTATGTAAAGCATTATACAACTTTTTGAAAAAGGAATACGCATTTATTATGCAGTTATGATTTAATAACATTACGAAAACCGAAGAGGCCGTATGATCTTGATGCCTTTGCTTTTCCGAGAATACAATATAATCTAGGAATTTGCCGCGTTTTGTTTTCTTCAAATACATAAACGTTGAGTTTATTTTAATTTACTTTTTTAAATAAGTTATTGTTAAATTTAAATGTTTAATTACTGCTTATCTCATACATATATTATTATAACGTTAATTTTTTCGCAAGTGGTACGAAAAGTAGAGTATTTTCCTCGGTGATAAAGCTGTCTTAGTCTTGGGTGAACTTAAATCCCTCGCTACACTCAGGACTCGTCTTAAATCCCTCGCTTCGCTCGTGATTTAAGTTTCTAACACCCTCGCTACGCTCGGGAGTAAGCCTCGAGTCCTTCGTTATGCTCGCGATTTAAATCGTCACCCGCGACAGAAGACACTGCTTTATCCCCTTGGTTAATAATCTACTATTTACTCACTGTTTTCAGTGAGAAAAAGTAACTTTTTAAAGTGGGAATGGTATAATAGTTATTTGTTATACAAGAGTGCAAAGTGGCTTTTTAACCGCGTGCTCAATTTTGATGACCGAGCAAGCGAATGATTCTAAAATTGAATCACGAGTGCAACGAGTGATTCAAAAATTAGAATCATGAGGCGTAGCGACGGAATCAAAAGAGCACAAGGTGAAAAATCTTTGCACTCGAGTGCAACACGTAACTTTTCATCCCACCTCAGCGAGGAAATGACTAAACGAAAAAAAGAAGATACATTGTACAAACACAAGATAGGTACTTTTATATCAGTTTAGTAGCCTATAATAATGTAGTAGTCAATAACTACTACATTATTATAGGTCAGTATTACAAAATATTTTTTAAATTAAAGCAATAGTAAATTACGCACC
The DNA here is from genome assembly GCA_036375495.1 of Agrotis segetum. Taxonomy (NCBI): domain Eukaryota; kingdom Metazoa; phylum Arthropoda; class Insecta; order Lepidoptera; family Noctuidae; genus Agrotis; species Agrotis segetum. Next base: position 854,181 of record JAQSVV010000004.1, on the reverse strand, counting down.
AAAGGATTCTGGTTCGGGATTCAAGTTAGCCCAAGGCAACGCACCTTTACTCCCGAGGTCCGTACTCTGCTTTTCACACCTAATGCGGGGCAACTAATTCTATTTTTGAAATTTGATGTGGTACGACAACCTTCGAACATCAAGTTGGCACCACAGCAAGCGATCAGCTGTTGGGGTCAGCGGGCGCCATCACTGGTACAACTCTTTAGTGCACGTGCATGTTCTAAATTCAATTTACTTTATTCACTAGAGGATAAAAACGGCTTTTACGCTCAGATATCGAAGAGAAAAAACAGCCTTTCCGAGATGGGGGGATGAAAAAGTTTATTTTTTATAGAAACATTCACAATTCAATTGTAGACGATTACATCATTAATAGACCAGTGTGAACATAGACCAGACATACTCAAAGTGCTCCGCAAAGCCTTTGTTGGCGCTCTGCGAGAATAATAATAGCCTGTAACTGTTTTCGCTCGATGGATATATTCAAAAATAGTTTCAAAAATCTCATCAAAGTTTTACTTCTTTTAACATAGTCCGCCTTACCACAAAAAAAAAAAAAACAACTGTTGAACGCGTGTCTAAAAAGGTGTACTTAACTACAAAACGAACCTTATATCAACGAGAAATGCTATTTTCACATTGACAGTTCTTTTAAACAAGTGTTCAACAGATATTGGAACGAAGTTCCTTATCGCGCGTTGTGAAAGTGGGCTAGACCGAAAAAATTCTTACGAAAACTTATCACGACACTTTTTGGAACGAAGTTCCTTATCGCGCGTTGCGAAAGGGTGCTAGAGCTCAAAGAGTAGTATAGTGGAGCGGAGCGGAAAGGAGCGGAGTGGAGTCGCGACGATTATTTTTGTTGAGTGTATACAGTAACTTCGTTCCATCCGGGTGTCCCTTGACACCTCTCAAGTATTTTTTATCTTTTTTGTGGTAACACGGAAAATGTTTTAACTTACATTGTGAGATGAATATCTATTTTATTAGAGAATACGCCTTTCTTTAATTTTGAGGATCCGTCAACAATTTCGCTTTTCAAAAGGGTTCCGCCTCCAAAAAGTTTGAGAGCCGCTGACATAGACCATACTTATGTTGAGTGCGAAAGAAAAAAAAAACCCTTTTTCGTCACTGGGGATGGCAACTGGGGAACTAATGGCGCTAGTATAGCTTATTCCAAGCATCGTCATTGGTTCAACTCAGTTCAAATCGTAAAGGTACTTCAAAATAGTACTATTTATACGTCATTGGTCGGATTAGGAGTAGTCTATGGTGGCGCCATCTACAATTAGCTTTGACATGCCTTCCCCATTAACGTCTACTATATAATAACTGTAGTAACCCAAGCCATCGCATCTTAGGTAATATCAATGAATACGAAAGTTTGTTTGTTAATTTCAATGATTTTTTGCACAGAGAAAGATAGGACCCGCGAGGGACAGTAGTACTTAAAGGAAGAAAATAGGCGCTAGTGACGAGGAATACTGCTGACAACGGCTTATAGTTCTACAAGAAAGATCACGAGCGCAGATTATTTGTCGTCCTTGCATAATTTCCCTTTGTCTCCAGGTATTACATATAATCCTAAGCTGAGTAGGGGTAGCTTTAAATTAAACTACGCAATATTTAAATATGCGTCCCTTCTAGAAATAGAAACATCATAATTATTCATGAATTGTCTTACCGTCTGGTACTTATATTTTGAATATTATTGTTCAATCGTGAAAACAATCATTTTGCCACCATTTCAGTCAATTTACATAAAAGCGTGACTATTTAACTAAACCTTCCTCAAGAATTACACTATATTTTAGTAAAAGCCGTAAGAAATCCTTTCAGTATTTTTTGAGAAAATTATTTACATATACCTACATACAGACAGACAGCTTTAGGGGAGTTAGACTTTCGGTCGTAGCCTGTAGCCTTCTTCAATAAATGGACTGTATGTACTGTAGTGACACAAAAAAGAATTTTCGATTCGGACTAGTATTTCCTGAGATTAACGCGTGCAAAGAAACAAACTCTTCAGATTTATAATGTTAAAGTGTTCCACGCCCGATAATGTTTTGTATAACCGTATACCTATATAATGCAACGCAATGCCACCGGTCTCTTGGGCGAGAGTTCCAATTACATGCAACAAAGCAATATTATTAGTTTCATGTTCGTTGCTTGTACTATCATTCATTTTCAAGTTGTCAGCTTCAAGTTGGCTGAGATGAGAACACCTGATAGTCCACCCTCGGGATGTTTCCTATTCTTAAAACCACTAGCTGTTTCTAAAATAGGTGAAAAGTAAAGTTAAAAGTATGCACTACTTTTTTGTGCAAACTTGTCTAAAAAATTTAGTTAAAAAATTTAAGTTACTAAGGGCTGATTTTTCAATAGTCAAATAAACTTCTATCTGAGAAATAAAAATGGCGATTTGACAGTTTATCTATAGAAAATATGTCAAACCGCAATGTTAATTCCTCAGATTTAAAGTTATCTGACTATTAAAAAACCAGCCCTAAATACTTAAACAACTTATAATATTCCCAGCGCTGGAACGTAGTACTTCTCTAAAAGAGGGAGGGGCAATAAAATTAATAATGTTAATTTTGGTACAAGAACATGCGGCACAGGTCGTGGAACCTGCCGGGGTCACGGGACGAACGATATAGGATCCTAGATCAGATATTGGAACCCAAAAGTTCTAAGACATCTGCCGCACCGGGCCGACTTTGGATTACAGAACAGGTCCTTTCACAGGGCGGCCTGTGTGACCTGTGTCCCAACAATGGTCGAGCCTAAGGCATAGTTAGTTTATCTAGGTTCCTGTAAGCTTATAGGCAGCACACGTCCTATTAGCCAGTCGGCAAATGTGAAACAAATTCATTCATAACGGAGGTCTATTGTCCAATCATTTCGTGACGGTGCTGATTGCCCTTGATTGTGCCATTGTGCGTCGTTTAGCAGTTATGAAGTAATCGCTCATCGTACGACGATATGACGAACAAACGGACGTGCAGTTTGACGAACAAATAAAGAGTACTGCGAAGCCTCTGACCTTCGGTTAGGTAAACACCAAGTTTCTTCGTTTCTCTGTCTGTACATACGGCGTGTCGGTGATTCGCTGCCAATTACGTAAGCAATACGTTTTTTACTAAGTCGTGACCCACCCACCCTGGCTGTGAACGAGTGCATTTATGAAAAAAATATACACAATCTTCTACACATATTGGACGTTCCGTTTTTGAGCTGATAAATGCTATTTGTTACTCTTTATTTAATTTTTAACTCTTTTCTTTTTTTTTAGCGCTTTAGGGATAGATTATGCACGTGTTTGCTTCGACATTAATTTTTGACAGTAGAAACATAATTATTGTATTAAAATTTCCAAGCATCATCTTCCTGCCCTTATCCCATTTACTTGGGGTCGGCGCAACACGTTTTTTTCTTCCATTCTCCCCTATCACACGTCATAGTATCATCTACTCCTTTTTCTTTCTTATCAGTCCTTAGACAATCCATCCATCTCTTCTCCGGCCTTCCTCTTCCTCTCCATCCATCAACATTCATACTCATCACTCTCTTAGTCATATGACTGTCATCCCTCCTCATCACATGTCCATACCAAGATAGATTTTTTTTTCGCCCTTTCATTTTTTCTGTAACAGGCGCCACTTTCAAACTGCCCCATAAAAACTCATTCCTGTATTATCTATTATGTATTGTAATAATTATGAGCATTGATTTCAATTTGCAATAGCGAAATTGTCAATAGTAACTAACCTTAACTATTAACTTCATTGGTTCTTGTCATTTAGAATTTATTTTTATTCAGTCAAATATCATAAATCACGCTAATCAAACCAGATGCATATTTAACATTTCTAAAAAATACCACAAATAGGTACTCGGTTTAAACACTGACCACTGTATTTAAAGAACTTAGATTAAAATTTAATGCTAGTTCCAAACAACTTTTTTATTGTTTTTCTTTTGTTTGTTTGACTGGCCTGTTGGTGTAGTGGTTAGTGACCCTGACTGCTATGCCGGAGGTCGTGGGTTCGATTCCCACCCAGGACAAATGTTTGTGTGATGAGCACGATAATTTGTTCTGTGTCTGGGTGTAATTTATCTATAATATGTATGTATTTACAAATATATAAGTATGTTTATCAGTTGTCTAGTACCCATAACACAAGCTCTGCTTAGCTTGGGACTAAATGGCGCTGTGTGATAGTTGTGGAATATTATTATTATTAAACAACGGTTTCTATTTTTGGAAATGCCCTAATACCTCTAAATAATAAAGTACCTATTAATGCATCCGTAACCAATTTATATTAACAAGATGCAATTAATAAATTATATGTGAAAGTAGCATAATTCTGCTTCGAACACTAATAAAAAAAAAATAGTGAAAGTTGTAACATGTGCTACTCAGATAATTATTGACTAAGAATCAGACCATATATTATTATGTAAGTATGTCAAGTACACTATAATTATGATTTTGCAGCGTCAGTCATTATTCATATATGCCTAACCTACTGTTTCTGCATCCGCATATATGTTGGTTTATCTAGGACAACTACAAAAACATTTAGAAAATGCACGTAGAAAGGTCCAAGGACATGTGAATGCCTAGATGTGGCATAGGTAGTTGCACTTTGTATCAGTCATCAAGAAGTTGCATCTTGCATCGGTCAGCACATAGGTAAATTACAAAACAGAAGATTAATTTTCCACGGCACTCAGTGTAATTTAACGACATGCGTCTTGAAATAAGCAAACGACGTGCAATATGAACCAAAGTAGAATAAGGTAGGTGAACCAAGGAAGGCCACACTAACAAATAAACAGTTATTATTCGTTTATTTACTAAACAAATAAAACTAACAAATATTGTAGTAATACTTTGTTTTATTACTTATCATAAGACCACTTTTTTGAATTGCAGATTTAATCAATATTAATTAGACATAAGTTTTATTGAACTCTACCAAATGGCCTAACTAGGAACAGGGGCTTCTATGAAGGCCATCGTAATAAATAGGTTATTTAACACTAAAAGTTACTGTTATTAAATCTACGTTAAAAAGAAGTGGTTTATATGATTGTTATATAATAAAACAAAGTATCACTTTAACATTTGTTAGTTTAATTTATGCAATAAATGAATTAATAATAACTGTTTATTTATGAGAGTGGCCTTCCATGGTACACCACCTTAATTTTACGTTGTCTATTCCCGATATCCAAGAAGCGAGGGCCTGTTATGTACTACCAAAATAATAGCGCGAGCGATTCGCGGCTGCGTCTGTGATTTTCAGTTGGATGGATCTTTGTAAACGGAAGGAATTTGTCATCACATGGCAATAACTACGAAATTTTAATAATTGGCCTTCGAAGGAGCATGGCCTTCCATGGTCCACCCACCTTACCTACGATGCGATTATAAATAATTTTGTGGAGAGGTTGAAATGTTTTGGAACTGGACCTGGTTTGTGAAAGGTTAACGCTAAAATAATGCTTATCCATTTTTAAAAAAGTTTCCTATTTTGGTAAGCTAAGCTATAAGTATACTTTTGCTGAGTAAACTTCAGAATATATTGTGTTAAAATAAAGTGAAATTCTTATTAGATACTTAATGAAACATATTTCCCTTAAAAATGTATTAGAATTAAAAAAAAATAATTTGCTAAACTTCTGATCAAGAAAAAGTTTATCTTGAAAATTCTTTCACCACTAGAAATCTATACAACGTGTAACGTTAATAGCGCAAAACGTTTCATTTTGTTTGATTTTTTTTTTTCCAAAAGTTTTTGATCAAACTTTGTTCAATATCATGGGCTGAGTTACACGAAGAGGTTTTGCGCTATTAACGTTACGCGTTTCAAATCAAATCAAATCATTTATTTCTTTGCAAACATGGGTTAATAGTACATGGGTGTTATTTCTTTGTAATTAAGTTCTCCACATTTTACCGACGTGGGTATGCAAAGTGTACAAATTATGTTCATTGCTGTATTAAAATTACTTACGAATAATTTATTTAGGAAATTACATGTCAGCCTAATAAGAATTACAGAATACTCAAAAAAAAAAAATTAGAATATTACAAGCATGTCAAACCTTAATACTATAATTAATTAATCAATTTAATCAAAGTAATATTATGTATGTCCATCAGTAAGTGAATCATCATTTAGAAAATCGTCAATCGTGTAGTAGCATTTTGTTTGTAAAGTTTCCTTAAGTGCCCTTTTAAATTGTACTACCTACAATCATATTTTTAATTTCATTCGGTACTTTATTATATGTATATTCGAGGGGCAACACCAAAAATACTTTTTCGCATTAATGCAGTTTTACATTTAGCTTGGCATAATTTATTTATGTACTGTGTTCTTATTGGATTTATTCTGACCTCTGACATTTTTAGGAATAATGAGGGTTACATTTCACAAACAAGGCCGTTTCCAGTATGTATAAAGAAGGTAAAGTTAGAATTTTTAGGGACTTGAAATGGGGAACGCAGCTATCGGTTGTTGGGCCATAGGTAGGTACTCTTTTTTTTAAATCCACACTTACGAAGTCACGTGATGCTAATCTACAATAGTCACGTTTCTAAAAACAGCTGTCAATCGTAAATGTCGAGGTTAAGACTGTAGTAATTGATAACGCTGTACTTTTGACCTGCAACACTCATTCAACACATTGGCCCAATAAGGGACGAGTTATCGAGATAACGCAGTGTGTCATAACTCAGTTTGACAAACTAGGGCCGGAACTACGGGCCCTGGCCCTTATCAATTAACTATTTCGGTAGAAACGAGTATGCAACAGCAGAAAGTACAGGCTATTACGGTTTTTTTTCACAATATGAAATGTCACTTACGGGACATCTTTCGTGATTGTATATTATTTCGAGTTCCCGATATTTCGACGCTGTTGCAAGCGCCATGATCGCGGGATGACTGCTTTGATTGCTTGCGGGATGGCGCTTGCAACAGCGTCGAAATATCGGTAACTCAAATAATATACAATCACGGAAGATGTCCCGTAAGTGACATTTTAAACAGCAGAAAGTATTTATAGTTGCATACGATGCAGCTATAAATAAATACTTTCACAGTTGGATACAATTTTAAATCGTGGTCTCTCGTTGTGACCCACTTTGTGGTCTCGCTTGAGGACGTGAAAGTAACTAGCGGTAGTTAAAGGCAAACAAAAGGATATCGACTATGTGAATTAACCATTCGCCTGGAGCCTTACCACGAGCTCTTAACGCGATCCAATTTAGGCTGTGGGAAAGAGACAGAGCTATACAAGTCGTCTAGCGCCATCTCTTTCCGACAGCCTAAACTGAATCGCATTAAGAGCTCGTGGTAGGCCACCTGGACGTCTAAAATGGCCACTACAGTATCATAAAATTAACAGTTTTAAAATTCCTAAAATGGAATTACTCCTACTTTATTGCTGAAGCTATAAAAGATATAGATCATTTATTAGCAATAGGTATGACTATAACCTGATCAAAGTGGGCTTTTTAGACAAAAGTTAAGAATTATTCCCCCTGGTCTAATTCATAGCTTTGTTCGGGGGTTTATCTTAAAATATTTAATAAGTAAAAGGTCACAATTTCACAATTTGATCTCTTCTTAAAAGGAAAAATGTCACAATTGATTACTCGATAAAAGTAAAAGGGCTCTGGAGTTATTTTATGAAACTGTTCTCAATTTCAAATATCTATGAGAATCATGGATCGCTAATTGGTTTGTTTATTTTGTAACACTGACATTAGGTATTTACGTCAAATTAAAATAGGAATTAAATAAAAAACAATATGTCGTTGTTTAAGATTTTTTTCTTAGCAAACAAACGATATTTAAAACAATAAAATTTTAAGTTGCTAAAATATCAAACAATTTAATGATAATGAGCAAATATGTAAACGTAGCACAGATATGTGCCTATTGGCAAAATTAACACATTAATAAATAACCAATAAGTCTAATATTATTCAATTTAAATCTTGTTTAAGTACTTTAAACAATCAAAACGTTTTAATTAATTTTGTTTAACGCAAGTAAATATGACTGCATTGTAACGGTTACATTGAACCGGGGAAAAACTAAAAGAAGAAATAGGAGCCCCGTTGCGCGGGGCTCCTATTTCTGTTTAAAGGAGCCTAACGAAAACGAACCTCGGGGTGTCCCCAAAAGTTTAAATGTTGCCGAGTTGTGCTATTCGTGGCTGAGCTATTAAAAATAAACCGTGTGTTATGTAAATAATACCTAATAAAATACTTGAGTCCCAGTAGTGGGAACACTCGTTTAACATTTTTTAAACATTGGTAAGAATCGTGGCAAACAAAATACCTGCTGAAAGTGCATAATGGTGTTAATGTTCTTCTTGTAATTATGTCCGTCTTGCAATATTTGTAAACACGACAACTCGGCAATTTGCCAAACGTGACAGGAAAACTTATTTAAAAACTGTTGTCTATTGTACTCTTTAAGATTTGTGTAATACAAAGTTTTATTATAATAACATAGGTACTAGCTTTTGCCTGCGACTTCCCTTGAGTTTATTTAGTGTGAGAATTATAAGTCGTATCGTACATGTGGCGCCATCTATTTATCAAATGAACAATATTCTTGTTTTTCTCCGGAACAGATGAAAGGTACCTACTCTATTTCCGTCTCTGTACACCTGAGACCTGACAACGTTGCAGAAAAAAAAGTATTGCAATGCAAAAAATTAGGTACCTATATTATCTATTATTAAATGCTGAAATTTGATTATAAAGGCCTTCACTAGAATCTTAACTAATGAGTCTTTTAAATGGTAGATTAGTTCTCCCTCTTGTAGATTTTTAACTTATTGTCTAAATAAGTAGAGATTATATTTATATAGGTTGCCGTAAGAAAACTTTTACGATATGACAAGAACATTTGCATTAAAAAGGGGGAATAAACAAGATTATTGGCAATAAAGTCAATAATTTAAATAATATAGCCACCAACAAAGAGAAGTTAGCAAACACTTTTTTGTGATTGTTTTTGAAGTCGGTTATTTTTTTTTTTCTAAAGTTGGCAACATCTCGAAAGAAGGCCTTATATTGTGGACATCTGGAAACACGCTTAAAAAACACAAGCGCAGTCGCGGTATGGCGGTTAATACATAGTATTAGTTAGTAACAAATAGGTACTTTAAAAGACTTATCGTATTATTCGAAAGCTCACAGTTTATTTAATTATACTGTCAGCCTGCGTCACCCCGCAGTTAACCAAATAGAAAAAAAAATAATAAGATACCAAAGACGTCATAGTCTATAGTCAATGAACTATTAAATTAAGATATACAAGAGGATCATTAAATTGAAGAAGAAACTTGTTTGAGAGCAGAAAGTAGGTTGTCTATGTTTATAGATTCAAACGTTAATTCCATGAACTCACCAATTGCGCTAGATTTTTTCTTTATTGATTTATTGGCAAATATTCAAAAAAACAAAAAAAAAACTGGTTGCAACTACCGGAAAGCTATAAATTTTCGAATTAACGTTTTTTGTTATTAAATTTTTGTTTCATCGTTAAAAAGCCATGATGGTTAGGATGTAGGTACGTAATCATAATTGCTACGGTCGTTTTTTTATGCTTTTGGTTGGTATTTTCCGTTGATTCTTTCGTTATCGTTGGTACCGTTGGTACTGTGTTAGTGCAATGTGCATAGACAAAAAATGAAGTAAAAATTTATGGAGTGCAAATATCTTGTTTCTTTTTTATTTGAATACGGCGATCTTTTTAGAAGTAATATAAATGAATTATATTCATAATATAAAGGTCAAAAAATTACATAACGCAATAATTTTAATCCGATACATGTTGCAAAACCGTCTCTAGAATGCTAACATTTTATATAACAGCTCGATTATTCTAATGAATTGACACTATTTCCGTGTTCAATTGAGGCAAAAGATAACATTTATTGCAAATAATACGTACCCAGTAACACTAGAATAAAATTCTTGCAGTTCATTATAAATGTGGTTTAGATATCTTTAGAACAATGGAATCTACAAAGTTATTATTGCAATATTATCATTCGAAGGTTATTTAATTAATTATTAGTCATGGATTTGTTAAAGGTGTACTGAATACTGATAAAGCCTTTTATAAAAATTTCAAGTCCTCATTTTATGAAATTTCATTGAAACCTCATACTCGCATAAGCAGGAAATTTGTATTTCCCTTCTATCTAAATCCAAATTATGTCAGCAAACTTTAATTAAAATCAATTCAATAGTTTGTATGTTATTTCATTCACTATTAGTTTTTAAAAGAAATTCTTTTTCAGTTCTGGGTGAATACGATTGCTATATCAACAGAAATCACTTTTATAATTTTACTTGCCATTTCCCTTAGTACACCCTCCCTGCTCAGCTCCTATTGGAAATAGCGTGATGTTATATAGCCCATAGCCTTCCTAGATAGATAAATATACTATCCAATACAGAAATGATTTCAGATTTGGAATCAGCGCTTACAACGACACAACCGAACTCATCGGCTTTACAAAATTAGTATACCTAGATTTTTGTGTCTTCACCCTTGTGTCTGTTATCACCCTAATTTTACAAGTAGATATATTTTCTACAGCGTCCATTAAAACCGGATACTGCTGAAACCTGTATTTTACATGAAGCGGCTCTTTGTTACTTCTACAAACCAGTTATTGGCTTAATAAGACAATCTATTGACTGTTGAACATCTGACCATGTTATTCTTTTCAATTTCAAATCGTCACGGATATTTTTTTAAATGAGAAAACGTCACAGATAAACCCGTATGGTTCAATAGTGTTATAGTCATGACTTATTATTTTCGAAAAAATAAAAGAAAAAGCTGGATTACCACAGGGATCTATACTCGGCCCAATCATGTTCAACAACTCGACCAGTACTCAAAACCATAATATATGCAATCAATATTTACGCAAAAAGGTTTTTAAGTGCGTTCAGTTCGATATGACCGTGTTGCTCGCAGCAGCTTATGTCATATTTTAAATTGAGCAATTTGCTCACTCTCAGGCCATTCTCAGGCTAGCTAGCGTGATGGTATGCGGCGTCAAGTGTTTATTAAGGCTTTCGGAACTCAATTTCGAAAGTTTAGTTCAGACTTTTGATCGCAAAAGACCAAAAGTGATCGTATATTATGAGGTTTAGATATTAGGTTTTCAATTTAATCGATTGTATGTAAGTATCGATTCAAGTTGTCCTAAATACATACAATTATTGATTAGCAGTTTTTTTCCTATCATATGCAAATCAAGACACGTGTATAGTAGGTATCAAGAAAGAGTGGCAACTGAAGCAGGTGTGACTTGTATGACTAAATTTTAAACTGAATTTTTAGGTATATCCAGTAAACTTAACTGAGTTTAAAGTAAGATAAACATGCAAACAAAGTGTGGCACAGGTGGGTCCGCTTAACAGCAAAGTTATGTGTTCTAGCGCTTAATAAATATGTATTGCTTAAGTCATTATGTATTGATTGATTTGTCGTTAATGTAGGTCTAGGTATAACTTACTTGTTCTATGCGTCAGCTCTCCTTACATAAGCACGTGTGCCCGTTTTTTACAGGCGCATAAGCACGTTCACTGGGCTCCTCATAAACCAGATTTCAACATTTTAACACTTATTTTCATTGCAACACAGCACAGGGGAAAAACACCTACACAGCCAAATTCCGCGCTCGGTTGACACACGCTTGACCGCTTTCGCTCGTTTGTGCAAACACAGCCTTTCGCACTTCTTCAAGGCGGACACAGTATTAACCACTTTTTAAATTATAACGAGTTGGTGCACTTGTTGCGTTAAACACTGGTTATATTTTGTTGATACTATAGTATCAGATGAAGGGTTTTGGTATAAATCCGGAGCGTTTTGCTCAAGCGCACGTGAAATCGCGACTATCGGAATGGGATCGATCGGCGGCTACAGCGGCCGCGGGCGAGACTACACGCGTCGTAGCACCAGCGACACTGAGAGAGTGCCGCGCCGAGACCCTCCGCGCGGCACTCCGGACGTAGGAGAGGTGGTCAGCGCTCCAACACCAACCAATAAAACAGCCAAACAGACTGGCGTGATGGCGTCCCACAAACAGACGCCAGACAGTAGCGCCACTACACTCTTCTTTACTCACTTTCGCTGTCAGACGTCCCATTTTCATAACAAGATTTTCTCTAAAATATCATACGACTAGCGGATCCACCATTCAGCGGACTCATAATGATGTAATAAACCTGATTTTGAGAGTTGCGTTTGCGTAGTTGGGAGTTGGGACATACTTACGGATGCAACCAAATCGTATAGCATTCTACAGCAACGCGAATACGTTTAGTACTTTGAAGAAACCACAACAAAACTATTTAGAAATTGTTTCCTAATATGTTAGATATTCAATGCTGTATATTACGAGGAATAAACAACTGCTTGTAATTTGGATTATTGGATACATAACAGCTCTGTAAGGAAACAACCTGCATAAGTATGCGAAGGAAGTTGCTGCAACAGTCGGTGGAGTAACTTATGAGTAGCTTCTAACTAACTAACGTAATAAAACGAACAAAATGCATTAAGAGTTAAGAGGGAATCGGACTTTTATGAGGTATTTTGTTCTCGTGGTGGCAAGTGCTGAGAGCCTGAGACCGAAATCCTGGGTTCGATACCCAATTCAGTCAAAGTATAGTCGTATTTGATGGATTTTTCTGTAATAGCAATATAATAGTAATATAATATAACTAGCTGTTGCCAGCGGCTTCACCCGCTACAACTCGAAAATTATCCTACGGGAACATAAAATCGGGATAAAAGCTATCCTATGTGTTAATCCAGGTTATAAACTATCTGTGTACCAAAAGACAATGCCAGTGGCTCCTTAGAGCTATGACCCACCAAATAAAATTTGGCTTCCAACTATACCAAATGTAACATTCTATTTGTGCTTTATCAGTTATAAGTAAAATCATGTTTTATAAGTCTATAATCCTGCCGTTTCTGTTTAATTGGATAAAATATCATATTTAGGTTAGATACCTATGTCGAGCATACGTTAACGTCACGTCCCTATTTTCACAATGCTGGTCTAGCCACAAAGCACACACAATACAATACTAACAATCTTAACGGATTACAGATGTTGGTGGAAGCTGTAAGATAATTCAAACACATTTATAATTTGTAATAAACAAACACAATAGCCACCCAAAAATCAAATGACTTTGTCCATAATGCCAGTTGTGACATTTTGACACAAGGATAAAATACACAAACAATATACAAAATGGACTGCGCACTCATGCCTCAGAAATGAGGAGATTCGTAAACGAACCAAAGTAACCGACATAGCCCAACGAATTAGCAAGTTGAAATGGCAGTGGGCAGGCCATAATATAGCTCGCAGAACTGATGGCCGATGGGGCCGTAAGGTTCTCGAATGGAGACCACGCATCGGCAAGCGCAGCGTAGGACGTCCACCCACTAGGTGGGCAGACGATCTTATGAAGGCCATAGGATCACGCTGGATGCAGGCCGCTTACAACCGGTCCTACTAGAAGTCCAAAGGAGGCCTATGTTCAGCAGTGGACGTCTTACCGCTGATAAGATGATGATGATGATGATGAATAGGGTAGGTAACCAAAATAAATGTTATTACGTTTTTAAATATTTCTTAAAAAAACATTTATAAACGTAAAAACAGTAGTCCGCCGGTGTGGGAGCGGGGTCCAAACTACCGGTGGTTAGGGCTACAGAAACAGGTACCTCCTCTCAATGCGGGCCGTATTTAGGAACACTGCCTTCAAAATCAGGCCCTTGATCCAACTACCTAGAGAGAGCCTTGAAAGGTATTCGTCGAGGCCCTTTGCCATCAGGCCATTGGCTGTAACGATAAATCGGCACAATGATAGCCAAGCTCACATTCCCACTCCGACAACCGCGCGTGCTAAGTTGAAATATTTCATTTATTTATATTTCTCAGCTTTCAGTTCAGAAGGTTCTCGTCATGCGAGATGGTATCATCGATTATTATTTATCAATATGCGGCGCATCGATCTGTCTATTACAACAATATCAGGGACTTTGGCGACAACAAAAATAAAAAAAGAATATTGAAAAATAAACCTGAAAGCAATTTTAAAGCCGAAAAAGTAAATAAGGTTAACAAGTAAGAGTTGCCCGGGTGTCACCACTGCGAGGATCGCCCGGAGGACACGGTGGAGCATACGGTGCAGGACTGCCCAGCTTGGGCGGAGCACCGCCGTGTCCTCACTGCGGTGATAGGCGGAGACCTCTCGCGCCCGGCATTGGTTGCGGCCATGCTGCAGGGCGAGACGGAGTGGGAGGCGGTCGCCTCCTTCTGCGATGCAGTCATGCTCGCGAAGGAGGAGGCGGGCCGCTTGAGGGAGAGGATACCGTCCTCCCTCCGCCCAAGACGCAGTGGTAGACGCCCACGGCGACGGATGTCGCGGGACGATCTCCGGCCACCGTAGGCGCGGGCATGCGGGCGGCGAGTAAAGGGCAACTCGCTGCCCGACCATGGATCATGCCCGGGTCGACGGCGCGTTGTGTCCCACGCGCGCCTCAAAGAGCGTCAGCATAGTGACGGGGCCCCCCTATAGAGGACCACAGTCCTGCCGGGGTTGCGGGACATACGTATACCGCGACTCCGGCACACAAAGGGCTAACAAAGGACACCGTGGATTTTAGTCAGTACAAGTCTGACAGTCCCTCCCGCCCTGCCCGGGGTTGGAGGACTCAATCGATGATTTTGCCACGTAAAAAAAAAACAGGTAAGAGTTATATTTTACTATTTCTATCCATACTACTTTCTGGGAATAGGAGGGAAGGAACAAGCGCCATCCAAGTTGCTCTTCTCTTTCGTCATGCTAATTATAGCAAATCAAAAAAAAACCTAAACGGTGGCGATTACGGTTCATTTTTGGGTACTACGTAAATTGAAGTGCTCAGTCCAGTTTTTATGATAGGGCTATGTTTTGATTAGGTATTTCCGCGTCAATGACGTTTCGTTGTACCTAATCATTCATGCTCAAATGTGAAATATTTTTAAGAGTGTATATTCATAATGTGATTTATATAAAAAAAAAAACATTATTTTCGTTAAACACACTTATTGAAAATAATGTTTTATTAAAACTGAATATTGCATATTTAAATCCGAACAATAACACATTAAAAGGTGTCATTTGTCATTTTCTCTGCGTGTAGGTATGCTTAATGCGTAACGCACATGGCCGCGATGAAAACAGGAAATGGTTTTTGGGTTTTCGAAATCCTTTTATCACTAACTTTTTAAAAGCATCCTTTGCAGAATAACAATTATGTAATCAGGGGTCTTATTTTCATTTAATATTTTTCATTAGTTTATATTTCCTGTAATAAGGGCTGAAAGGTGGGGCAGGATCTGGCATTGTCATTTTAGCCAAATCCGTTCAGTGGTTTTTGCGTGAAAGAGTAACAAACATCCATACATCCATACTTACAAACTTTCGCCTTTATAATAGTAGTAGGATATTCCACAACTATCACACAACGCCATCTAGTCCCAAGCTAAGCAGAGCTTGTGTTATGGGTACTAGACAACTGATAAACAGCATACTTATATATTTCTAAATAAATACATATTGTAGATAAATTACACCCAGACACAGAACAAATGATCGTGCTCATCACACAAACATTTGTCCTGGGTGGGAATCGAACCCACGACCTCCGGCATAGCAGTCAGGGTCACTAACCACTAGACGAACAGGCCAGTCAGCAATAGCAGGATTCGGGCTAAACTGGTTTTTAACCAATTTGATGGTAAAATTAAGGCTCCTAATTGCATAGAAATTAAATAAGTATAACGTGCGAAATTTGAAACCCTCTGCCAAATCTTTTGGAGAAATACCTAGTATTGTTTTCATGTTTAATATTTTATGTTTGCCACGTTTCAATCTTGCAATCTAAATTCATACAAAGATAGTATGTTCTTTGGAGGCTGTATCATGTGGCGAGAGGCCAGATCTGCGGTTTGTAGATACCTGTAGAAAACATAATAAACATTTCAATTGAGGGATTACATTTCTAAAGCCTAAACTTTATTCACATTACCATTTTCAAGTAAGTACGCCACAAATAGTTTTTTTAACAACTCTAGATATTTCTTCTGTGTCGTGAGTGCTTTTACAAACATAGAAACTCACACACACAAACACCCAGACCCGGAACAACTATTTATAGGTCATGCAAATAGGTATTTCTTGCATTCGGGATTCGAACCCGCGACACGTAGCGCATCAGTCCAATCACTCAGCCATTGCAGAAACAAAAGCAATGCCGATTTCCTTTCCACGTTTAAGCTATTGTCAAACAGACAGGCGGGACGAACGCGAAGCGAGGCGTTTTTGTTTGTAATGTATGGAATTGTTTGAAGCCTGTCACATAGAATATCGGATCGCTTTCGCATTTTTATATGACATGATTCGGTTCGGTTTGCTATCGCCTGTCTGTTTGACAAAGGCCTAAATGTATGTTATGACAAAAAAACTGCAGGGCGAGCACAAAATTGTGCCAGCGAAACGATCTCCAGTTCTTAGTAAAACCAACAGAATGAAAACTCAAATTACATTACGAACCTGCTTATCATGTAGTTAGTTAAATTGTAGTAGGTAAATCTAGTAGGCAAGTACGTGAACTTGGCCTAAGGACAACACATTTACCATCAGATAGCGAATTCACGACGAGAAAGTCGAGGCTAAATAATAAAAACAGTACAGATAGATCTTTAAGTTATGGCGCGGCTTAATTTTACGATAAATATCTGAATAAAGTTTATTATGTTCCTCAGTAAGCACGGTTTGTTGTTGATCCTAGTTATCATTTATTTGTACATCTTTCACACTCGTTACAGGTCTAACAACCAGTCTTACCAAGGGTTCATATCAAATAGGCAGTTTTTATATTCTGGTAAAATCATCAAAGGTGTCTGGGTGGATCTCAGGGCAGTATGGAGGGAACGACTGTTGCAACCGAGGTCCGGGCACGCCGCAATCGCGGTGGTAAGACCCCTCTTTGAGGAGTGGCTGGATAGGCGTCACGGCGTCCTGACTTATCTCATGACGCAGGTCCTCACAGGACACGGAGGCTTCGGGGGATACCTGTGTCAGATGGGGAAGTAGGAAACGCCTGGGTGTCTCCATTGCGAGGACCGCCCGGAGGACACGGTGGAGCATACGGTGCAGGACTGTCCCGCTTGGGCAGAGCACCACCGTGAGGACACGCCAGACTTTATGGTACGCCATAGACCGGTTTAGTCAAACTGTAGGACTGTGTTGTCAGTGCGCAGGAGTTCTAGATCCTTCTGAGTGAGTTAGCTCTATCATAAGCCTCTTCTTCATTGGACTTCTACAATAAGGCCAAGAGCAAACACACTGTAAATAAAAAAATAGATCTAGATTAGCTAGAAAATAATCTAAGAGCATAATTGTTCAAGGGTATAAGGTCTATGAGTGACGTCATACTCTAAAGATGTAGGCCATGGTACTGTCAGTTCCCTCGTCATCAGTTACCTACCAACGTAACCAGAGCGAGAATAATTACTAGCTTAACGATGGAATCATGACTGCGTATAGATGTAACTACATGTAAGCAAATAATCTATGTAGTTGCAATTTTATGAGAAAAAAAAACTAGCTGTTCTGCTGGCAGCTACTCGTCTCCTGTGGATCGTAGCGTGATATTTTCTCGATGAATAGACTACCCGTTATAGAATAATTTGAAAACGTAGTAACATTAGCGCGGTCAACCAAACTATTTAGCTTTATAATATTTGTATAGATATCTTGTAAAAGTCTGCTGGTGACGTGGTATTTTCAGGCATTCTCTTTTTTAATTAGACATAATGTTTTATTAAAGAATTTAATGAGCTTACCTACATAGTTTTAAAAATTATACAGTAGGTAGTAATAAGTAAATAAAATTCTCGAAGACCACGACTTTAACTTCTGCCTGGTTTTTGAAAAATCGTTCTATTTTCACAAGTTCTAGCCTAGGCATTGGAAATTGCATTCGCTTTTATACGTTTCGTATTTTACAACGACTATAAATATCTTGTTATTAATATAGTCTTTGCGTCAATTGTTTTATTATTGTAAGTTTATAAACCACAAGATAATCAAGTGATTCCGTTTAAGCTTATTATAGGAAAGTTTTGCACGACCCAGGCTTTATCTCACAGTAAGTACAGGTATTATAAATATATGTATAGCCTTTGCGGTTTTCCTTACGAACAAAAAATTTACTTGTTAGGGCAACTGCACGAACTGAATACCTAATGAAGGTATACAGGTAGGTTCTTAAATAAAATAATAATTATCTTTAAACCGAAAATGTTAAGGTAATATCTATAGGTACATACATAAATAATAAATAAAATTGGAGTATCTGTTTGTAATATTGAAATAACCGTTTTTTACTACATGCATACGAATTTAAATACGGTACGGGTACATACACCAAAATATGTTTTTACAATTTTTGTCTGTCTGTCTGTAATGGCTTATCTCTGAAATGGCTGGGCAGATTTATACGGGGGTTTCTATTGGCAACTAGGAGTAACTTAGCTCACATTAATAGTGCTTTAAAACTAAAAATTTTCACAGTAGCTGAAAACTTAAAAAGAAAAATATCATTATTCTTTCTTTTTATAACAATGTTGTGTTGTTTTTATTTTTAAATTAATTATGTGAATGCGTCATTTTCAACTTTATACATAAGTATAGGTAACTACAAAAGTAATCACAAGTAAATAATGAGCAACTCTGACGCACATCGAGTTTGGTACAGTATACAAAAAGCATCAAAATAAGTGTTTTCTTCCTGATGTCTAAATATATCGTAGCTAATGGAAGCCCGGGGTATATACGTATAGTTCCTTTCACGCCAACGCACTATCTCGTGTAAAACGACCTTAACTATTGACGTCATGGGGTTTCACTGTAACCCAGACCCACCATTTCCAAGAACCTGGGACCTTAGGACCAGCAAGACTGGAATTATTATAAGTCCTAAATATTCATTTGATTATACAGAATGGAAAACAAACAAATGCATTAAACTGTTTAATGGTTATTAGCGGTTAGGCAACATGTTCTAACTAAACCGCTTTATATAGGTACTTATATTAATTCTATAAGACCCTGCCTTATTATGCGTGGGTCTTTAGATCAACTTAGATCTTAAATTATAAGTTCTGTAGCAATGGAGGAATTATGAGAAATACGACAAAAACCTGCTTCCACTAACCTCTGTTATCTGAATTTAAATACCTAAATGAGATGAACGTTATTTAAATGTGGTTTGAATTCCTAATAAGGGTCCGTTGATCTCAAAAGAACACGTGGTCAAATACATTGTTTTTTTTTACTCGTAGTGTGTCCTGACAGTATCCACAGTCAGGACTTACTACGAGTATACGTCTATCCAGACGGACCCGTTTCCACCGCGATTCATATGTGTTTTATCATTTTGTAAATAATTACCTCAGATCAAAGAAATAGGCAGATAGAGCGCTCAGAACACGCGAGTACGTTTACAAAATCAACATCGAATACAAAGTCGCGAAAGTTTTTTGCCAAAATATGCCGTCTCGTGTCTTTAACCATCGTAAAAGTTGTTCTAAAAAACAAAGAAAACATTATGGAATGTAATTCAATTTGATTTTGTATTAACTTTGGTGGAGACACTCACGTGTTCTGAACGTTCTATCTGCCTATTTCTTTGATCTGAGATAGTTAGTACGTAGTTAGGTAGGTACTCTAAAGCAGTGATCCTTCAATCAATACCCCTTTACATTTTAAGGTCTCGGTTACCTGATGTGACAGCCCCACAACCCCGATCCCATTCACTAGCCTTGCATTTCAGTTTGACTTGTAACTTGTGGACTGCACCGATGGGCCACCAATTCTCCCTACAAAAGTAAATCATCATTATCAGCCGATACATTTTCCCACTGCGTGAACACAGGCCTCCTCTCTGTGAGAGGGAGTGGGCCATAATCCACCACGCTGGCCCAGTGCGGGTTGGTATTCAACGGTGGTTGGGTGACAGCGTGTCTTCGAATTTTTGGTTCAAGCACGATGCCGGTTTTCTCACGATGTTTTTCTTCATCGTTTTGAGTAGTAGTGATGAAATAAAAACACAAAGTAATGCGGCTGCTCACTGGGTTATAAACCACGACCACAACTCATAAGTCACCGATACTACTAGGCCACCACTGCTCCAAACGTAAATAATAATATAAACATTTTATTAGCTCAGTCATCCAGCGAGGTCGATGCCGCACGGGGTGGCAGTGTCGGAAGGCCACGACAAAGGGGGAACACACAAACAATTCAACATAAAGTGTATCGGACACGCGAAGCCCGACCTTGCCCTTTCTAACGAGATAAACTTCGCATGCCATCACGGCAGACCCCCGGACCTAATGATCTAAGATTATATGACACGACAAGTGAACTCACTTGCAAAGGCGTGTGGAAACAAATTGTAGCCAGCCATTTTTTCACGTAGAATGCATGGAGTAATGCTGTACAGTAAAACTTATATATTCTGTGACCAAACTTTGAAAGGGTTATAATTAGTGACCGACCGAAATTTCGGTTTCGGTTTCGGCCGGTTTCGGCCAAAAAATTTAGTTTCGGCCCTAGTTTCGGTTTCGGCCAAAATATAGCCGAAATTTTGCCGAAACCGAAACCTGACGTAACTCAAGTGTTCGTGCATTTTTGTGCGTCGTTCGGTAACATTCGTAGCCAACACGTGCTTCCTTGACGGCGGGGCCCGGCGCTGTTCGCCACCGCTCATTTCATCGTGAGTTGAGGTTATGTTTTCGAGTTTACTGCCAAGAGTAAGTCTTGTATATTCATGTAATAATAAAATATATTTAAACTTTTCAATGCTCAAGGCAGAAAATATAGATTATGGCTCAGTAGAAGTTAAATAACATGGAAAAATAGCAATTTCTTAGAAACCTATTTGTTCCATAACTTTGCCGTATAATATTAATTTCCAGAATTGGATCCTTATTAGTTAGCAACACTATCGAATGGTGTAATAATGTGTGGTTGTTTTTCCAAAATCTGCAGTTTCGATTCCTGACCAGCACTATTGATTTTTCTAAACAATGATACAGTTTTCGTTTTCGACAAAATCGGTCTTCAGTCATCCTGTAATTTCTGTATAATTATACGCTTTTTCTTAAGTGTTAACAAATGTCGGGCACGCCGCAATTCCGACGGTAAGACCCCTCTTTGAGGAGTGGCTGGAGAGAAGTCATGGCGTCGTCCTGACCTACCGCTTGACGCAGGTCCTCACCGGACACGGAAGTTTCGGGAGGTACCTGTGTCTGATTCAGTCAGTCAGCATTGGTCGCGGCCATGCTGCGGGGCGAGACGGAGTGGGAAGCGGTCGCCTCCTTCTGCAAAGCAGTCATTTTCGCGAAGGAGGAGAGAGGACAGTGTCCTCCCTCCGCCCCACACGCGGTGGTAGACGCCCGGCGACGGACGTCGCTAGACGATCTTCGGCCACCGTAGGCGCGGGTATGCGGGCAGCGAGTAAAGGGAAACTCGCTGCCCGACCATGGAACATGCCCGGGTCGACGGCGCGTTGTGTCCCACGCGCCTCAAAGAGCGTCAGCATAATGACGGGGCCCCCCTCTCAGAGGGCCAAAGCCTGCCGGGGTCACGGGATTATTTCCTTACGTGACCCCGGAACAGAAAGGGCTATTGAAGGACACCGTGGATTTTAGTCAGTAGAAGTCTGACAGTCCCTCCCGCCTTCCCGGGGAGAACTTATTTGATGATTTTACCACACAAAAAAAAAGTGTTAACAAATGTAAAAAAAAAAACATAAAATAGAAAATAATCGAAAATTTAAATGTTTTAATAAGTTTCGGTTTCGGTTTCGGCCGAAACTGAGACCTAGGCCGAAAGTTCGGTTTCGGTTTCGGCTGAAAAATCAGTTTCGGTCGGACACTAGTTATAATCTTAAATTATTATGGTGAATGATTTGTCGAAAACACAGTAATATTATATTATCTATGGTCGACAAGGTCTGTTCATTTTTATTTAGGTTATTAACTTACACTTCTTCAAGGTTAAAATCCCTTTTATAGGTTGGTTTCTATTCACAACTGCGTTCTCTATTCACCCCGTTTTCCAGATTGGTTGGTTTTTTCATCTAACTTAAGATTTGAAACTCTGAAGTTTATCAAACTAAAAATATAAGAATACAATAATTTTATTTTTTATGGTAATTAGTAATGTTATAATTTAAATTTGCATAAGGCTAAATAATTTATTTGTTAAAAAAAGATACTTGAGAGGATTGATATTGATAAGGTTCGATTATGATTGCTTTCGGTCAAATATGTAGGTATACATATTTAGGTCATGGCAATTGTTAAATGTATTCTTGTCTAATTTTGTAACAAATAATTATTAAAGACTTAAAAATAGTCGCAGAGCTAGTCAACAACAATAATCATCCATTTGAAAAAATAATTTATTCGTGTTGCCGATTGCACATTACAGAAATCATGAATGGTCTTCATATGTATAAAGGTCACATAAGGTACATTCGTATTCTGCATTATATTTTTATTTAGGACGTCTCATTTCTGAGAAAAGACACAAAAACTTAAAAATATTTTTTGTTTGTTATTCCTCTTTTTGTGGGTACTTACGATAGTAGTTCTGAGTCCTAGTTATTATACTTACTTGGTGGCCCGTGTGGTAGGCTTTGATGAAATATTGAGTCAGAGACTTATAAGTTATAGGAATCGCAAGTAAAAAAGAGTTCACTAATGGTCAATTTATACTAACGCAGAGTCGAAGCGTATCGAAGCGTCTTTCTATAACTGAACATAACAATTTCAACCTTAACTCCACAGCGTAACGCACACATTACTGTGAGACTTTGCTTTAGTTGTAAATAATTTGACGCTTCGATGCGCTTCGACTCTGCGCTAGTATAAATTGACCCTAACTTACACTGAACTCTTTCACTCGAAGTGATTAGTTGATACTGTTGAAGTGAGGTGAAATAATGAAAACATAGGTGTTTCAAAGAAAAATAAAAACAATCAGTCAATACCACTTTTGATTTATTTTACATACATTGAATGTCCAATTGTATTTATGAAATTCATTATAACATACTCTTCTATTTAGCGACAATCCAAATAAATCGAAGAATAAGTTATCATTGACGTTGTAATATAAACGTCTAATTATGTACAAGTATGGGCACTTCGGTGCAAATGTTCATTTGCTATGTGATTTATATCTAAAAAAAAACAACTTGTTCGTTTACCTAAAAATAAAGTCATGATTGATGAAATATAAAAGCTACTTCTCTTTGCCTATACAAAATTAATCTCGTAGAACACCTAGAAATTATATATACATTAGAAATATGTAATTATGAAACTAGCGATCATATTCATATCACTACGTAAACCCATAGCTGGGCTAGCACTAAATACCGATTAGATATCACAAAAAACATGGAAAAATAAAAAATAGTGTTAATACAGTCCAAATACAAATTAATTGTTGCATTGAAAACGATGATTACGTAGTCTTATTTTATACAATTACAAAGTTAACGAATAGTTATAATTCTTGAAAGTGATATAAATTATTCAGTCACACGTATATGTTATCAGATTTATTTTAATAAACTTAATTATAAATCTAATCTACACTTTAAAGCTTCTTTCATAAACTTACTAAAAGGTAAGTAGGAATGTACATTATGTACGTACGTAGTACCTACGCGGGAGAGGCTCTTACGTAAATACGACGTAGCTTTACGTACGAGACACGAATTCCGGCTTCTTATGGGAACATTTTATTAGGGAATTCCGTATTTTCGTAATAGTCTCTCCAATTTTAATTAACACCCAGCCTGCTCGTATAGAAAGAGTTGGTCATTGTTATTGGATCCGTTAATTACACAATTCGCAGCGTTTCAGGGGGATTTGAATGAGCGATTTAAGGGCGCATAACTTGAATGTTGGCAACGGGATACATATACGTAAGCTCAACATCCATAATATCAACAGTTAAAACATCAACACCGTAAGACCAACGATTCAAAATCTCAACAGCTCACCAGGCCAAAGTTTAAAATCTCAACTTGGAAAGTATGTATTAGCTAAATAAAATAATAACCAATGTATTATGATAATATATTGTATATTGGACAGCACTTATTTTTCTCATCACACATTTAGATAACAATAATATAATAATAATAAGATAGAGAGATAAAATTGGATTGTCTGTTTGTAGTAAAACATGTGACAATAACATTAGTTAGTATTTAGCTAATGCTTTCCAAGTTGGCCAAAACACAGTAAACAGTAAGCTGTTGAGTCTCATAACTGTTGAAGTATTGACATTTTGAATCGTTGATCTATTGAACTGTTGACTTCCTTAACTGTTGACATTCTGAATTGTTGAGATTTTGAATCGTTGGTCTTACGGTGTTGATTTTTTAACTGTTGATATTATGGCTGTTGAGCTTACGTTTGTATCCCGTTGGCAACGTCTCTAATAGCTGTCAAATATTTACAAGTTTTAATTAATTTGGCAATGTTACTATATGGAAATAAGAAATGGCTCTGTAGTGCACTAGAAAATTGATAAAGGATTGCAATTAAAACACTGAATTTGATGTTATAACCGTTTCAGGTGTATAAAAGTTTTTTTTTTATACCTAAAACTATTTATTCAGTGTTACGATATTGATTATTGCAATCCCTAATCAATTTTGTAGTGCACTACAGAGCCATATTACATATTTTCATTCAGAATATTTGTAAAATTAATCAAACTTGTTAATATTTGACAACTATTGGCGACGTTGCCAACTATCAAAATAAGCGCTCTTAAGTGGATCCGGATCCGATTACGTTGTTTACCCGGATCCGATAACTCATTTAATGTGGAAGAAAGGATCTCGAACAATTATTTATTGAACCGTTGCCATACGAGCGGGCTGATTCTCTAATTCCCTTTGATATTGTATTATTATACAATAAATGATGGTATAATCGCTGTCTAATAGCTATTTTACGACAGTGTCTGAGATAAGTACTTACAGCAACATCAGATAAAATTAAAACTAAGTACTGATGGCACCACCATCTATATTAGAATAGAGGGTCTAAAAAAGCTAATTTAGCAGAAATATTTTTATATGAATTGCGATAAAATTCTTTCTGCTAAAGTGGCCATTTTTAGGCCCCCAGGTATAAATAAAGAATTTTTACATAGAACTAAGGACAGCCACTACATAACGCATTCCTCGTACATTCAAAAAAGACAACTAGTTAATACTTTACATAACTATGTATATCACTAGATATTTTAGGGACTACTAAGAGCAAATTCTACTGATGAAACTGAACGCGATCACGTAATTCAAACTACGATCAAGAACTGTCAATATCCTGGTAAAGATAGAGACAACTTTAAACGGAGTTCAAATGGGTTAATCGCGATCAGAGACCTTATCACGAATTTTTACTAACAGAGAACATTGACGTTGATTTGATGGACCAAAAATTTGTTTCTCGTTCGTACACTAGAGGCGCTATTTCATTTCCATACAATAAACGCCATAAATACTTACTTCAAGTACGTAGAATTTTTGCTAAGGGTCAATTTATACTAGCGCAGAGTCGAAGCACATCGTAGCGTCTTTCTAAAACTGAACATAACAATTTCAACCTTAACTCCACAGCGTAACGCACACATTACTTCTAAGATTTCAAAAAGTCGCACGCATTATTCACGCGCGAATTCGCGCGTCTGCGCGTGGTCAACGCTGATCGTGAGGCTTCACTTTAGTTGTAAAGAATTTGACGCTTCGATGCGCTTCGACTCTGCGCTAGTATAAATTGACCCTAAGATCTCAGTTTCTTTAGTGAATTTCACCCAAGTTTAGTGAAAACTTTAATTTCAAAGTTCAGGAGTGATTAGATGAGATAAAACAAACTCGGGGTTAACCTCGTCACAGACAAGTTGGGAGGAACAATCGGAAGTAAAGTGAACGCGGATTAAGACTACTTTGGAGTAACAGCGTCTCACTTAGCTCTGACCCAAATCTACAGAGCTAACTTAGTCTTAGTTCAAGCTTAGCCGAGTTACGCTACATCAGAAAATAAACCTTAATAGCACAAAATTGAGTTCCATATTCTTACAAACGACTGCGAGTGAGCTAATCATTCGAATTAGAACAATAATTCTAAGCTGGCAGGGTTCATTTTCGAATGAAGTACGACTGAGCCAAGCCATTCTATAAATCTGGGCCTAAGACAAGCAAGTTTCGAACGAAAAGTTTTAGCTCGCGAGGAAGACATTTTACTTTGAAGTTTTCATTTAAAAGATGATAAACTTTATATTTTTAAGATGAGAATATTCGAGGATATGACTAAATGTAATGCCGTTACAACATAGTCGGAAATAAAATTAAACAATAGCATCTTTGTTATACAGATTCTTAATGTTATTATTTTAAGAAGGACATCTGGTGATTTTCATTAAAAAAAATTCTACAATGTTGAATAAGTATAAAAATAAACCTTAATTGTTGTGTTAACTTGAATGTTTATTGCCCATTTTCATTAAAATTAACAGGCGCTTTAATTTTATTGACAGATATATCTTGAAAATTAAGAGATAGCTTTATTCAAAAGTATTCATAGTTGCTGTTCACTACAAATGTTCTCTTTGTCAAATATTGATGAAGAGAAATATGTATATGTTTTCAAAAAGGCTAGGAAAATTAGTAGAATACTATTTATGTCGAAGATGTAATAAACAATATTGATAATAACTGTCTTTTCAAATTATTTATTTAGTACCAAAAGTTTATAAAGGAAACTGACAGTCGAAAGAAAATATTATGTAGTCGACACAATCATTTTACAATTAATTTTATAGTTTCCTTTTAAAAAAAAAAATTGTCAAAGCCATTATGGAAACAAGGCCTTTAGGCTAAATATCGCAAAATAAAACATTTTTTTTCTCGTTTAAGTTTTAATTGAAATGTGGTTTCTATTTTCTTGTGATAATAAATCGTTAGACACAAAGCAATAGTAAATCATGAAACATACGTATCACTGGTATACTAGTATGTAGTTAATAAGTAGTTACATTAAGTTGTTTCATCACAAAATTACATAGCTCCTATACTTTATTCAATAAAGTTTGGTACATATTATTTTAATATAAGTAGATTTAATACCTCACTTGGTGAATAAGAACTGTGTAATTCACAATTTGTGATACATTTAAAAAAAACAAAGACGGAATTTAAACAGCCTTTTTCACGATTCCGAACTCATTACAGTCCATTCTTAAGAAAAACACTTACTTTAGCTTAAGACTTGTCTTAGTGAAGGCACTAGAAGCTAAATCAGCAAGGAATCGACCCGACAGATAGCGTTACTAACGTCTAGCGATGCGATATAATCGTTAAGAGTATCGCCAATTATAATGAGATCTGATACCTCGGGTGTAGACGAAGTGGTCGAAGTTCGCAGGAAAGTTATCGCAGTGTTCGCCGTCCATTGCTCAGTGGTAGTGAGAGAGTTTGCCGGGCCTCCGTGGTGGAGCACTCTCGTACTCGTAGTAGTTGGACTGCGGCCGCACTCCTCCTTCCCTCTCTCTACAGGAGCGCTGTGAGTGGTAGCCACCCGCGCCTGCCCGACGACTGTTGTTAAAAACAATTGTTAGGTAATGCTCAGACCAAAGAAATAAGCAGATAGAACGCTCAGAACACGCAACGCTCAGAACAACTTTTACAATGTTCAAAGACACGAGACCGTCATATTTTGGCAAACGACAACAACGACGCGCAGCTTGGTACGACGCGTAACTTGTTACTGTCGCGACTTTGTATTCGATTTTGACTTTGTATTAACTTTGGTGGACACACTCGCGTGTTCTAAGCGCTCTATCTGCCTATTTATTTGATCTGAGTATTAATGTTAAACAAAAACACAAATAGATTTGTTCAATAAAAAAGGGTTATTGCCAAAATAATAGCGAGCTCTTTGACTTTTTATGACCTCAACAGTAGGGTTAGTAATTGTTCTTTGGAAATACCTAAGAAATAAAGATCTTGCTCATAAAAAATACAAGGCCATCGTTCATTTTGTATGACAGGACAAAAATTATGTTTATTGTTTTTTTTAATACGACTTAGGTTTACGTAAAAGAGCTCGTTACTGTTTTAAAATTATTATCCGCAATAAAATATAACTAGCTATTTAAGGACTACTGAAAAAATGCTAACGATACTATTTTATTTATATGTACTAAATAACATGGAAAGACTACCACTAACATATTTATTACATACGTTTTATTTTGCAACTACCGAAACCATATACTTAGTTATTATTTTCCTCTTAAAAAATACAACGCAATTTGTACTAATGTTGAAATATAAGTAAGCAAGGATTTCTGAGAAATGTGTGATACAACTTCACAACTCAATTATGATTAATGATCGCGCGATCCGTGCACTCAAAGTTAATTATTATGAATGATACGATTTAGGCATACTCATGAGCCGATGCCATGCAATTCATCATCATCATCATCAGCCTATAATGTTCCCACTGCTGGGACACAGGCTTCCTCTCTGTGAGAGGGAGTGGGCCATAATTCACCACGCAGGCCCAGTGCGGGTTGGCAAATGTCACATATCTTCGAATTTTTGGTTCTAGGATATGCCAGTTTCCTCACGATGTTTTCCTTCACCGTTTTGAGAGCAGTGGTGATGAAATAAATAACACAAAGTAATGCGCCTGGTGAGGTTCGAACCCACGGTCCACAACTCGTAAGTCGGGCCCGATACCACTGGGCCACCACTGCTCGCCTAATTCTAATAATATGTCCATGCAATTCGCCTAATTATAATAATATATATGTCTGCGACCAACAACGAAAATACAGCGCCTTTATGCCGTAGTAGTAAAGGTGACTTTAACTCGGCGACGCAAATCGGTTGAATTGCATCGCATTTCGTCATGTGCAAGCGCGCAAAAGCAATCTACACTTTAACAACATTACACTATAACATACTCAGTATTTTTACCGTGTCAGAGCAAATTAAAAATTTTGAGACCACAGCCGCACGAACCAAGAGGCATGTTAGTAAGTAATAATATAAAGAATGTAATGTACAGCAACGTACAAACAGTTACACGTTGGTATTCAGTACAGCCAACGACGATATAATACTAGACTCGTAATAACAGGCGACCGATGTCTGCCAACACATTAGGCAAAAAAGTCTTATATTCGTCTCATTTCGACCAATCCTGTGAGCCGTAAACATACGTTGAGACAGCACAGACCTTGAGTTAGCCAATCACAACGCAGTACCCCGTCCCCCTCGCTTACGTAGTACCTCAGCAACTTGGCAGAATAGTTTGTGTTCTTTAGATCGTGCATGCCGAGTCTAGTATTATATCGTCGTTGAGTACAGCATTCCGATCCCACATAGAAATTTTTCAACATTTTTAAAAAGAAAATAATTTTTTGAATGTGTAAGGATTATAGTTTTGTACAGTCACGAGCAATAGTATGTACCTATACACTAAGCAGTTTTCAAAAGCGATGTTCTGCTACCAAATTGATTACAATTTTGCCTTTTCATTAGATTTCTATTTTGGAAGCCATAATATTAAAAAACAGGGCTTATTTCAAAGTGGAAACCAGTATTTTCCTAATCAATTGCGTTAGAATTTTGTTAAGTGTTTACATGTTGTTGCTCGTGACTGTACGAAACCCCCTTTCATCTTTATTTACAGATGAAAAATTTTGTATTTTTTTTTGGATTGATGTACAGAACTACTGAACGTTTGGGAGTCGATGTTTTCTACAACCTAGGTATAATTATTTAAAAATAAATCCATAATATGAACATAATAATTAGTTTATCCCTATAGGATTCTATTGACAGCCATGTGGATGAATTTTTTGACACCATGTAAATATTTAATTTTAGTTTTAATTTATTCATTTGTAGGTTTATTAAGTTAGTATTTAGTGTATTATTATAGGATTCTGTAATCGCTTCAGCACAAAGGCATTTAGTTCAAATGCATATTTGCTTTATTGTCCCTGTGTTGAGGCGAATGGCGTTATAAAAGACCTATTTTGAAAAGAGCAAAGATAATTAAGTCTTAAGCAAATGTTCCCCCATCTTAAATGCACAGAATTTTATACCTATGTTTGACATTCAACAAAAAGATGCTACTAATGACCTAACTTACTTGGTTTCAGAATTTTTTATTCAGAATCTAAATATAGACCCGAACGGAAAATTACTTAGCAAACAACTTTAGGCAGTCATTTTAGCAAGACAGGTACGCTATTCTCAAGTGCAGTTCAAAGTTTTATGCTCACGGGTCGCTTGTTTCAGATTTCTTAGAAATTTACATATTCAGACCTGACCCGAATGTGGATTTTAAAATATGATGGAAGATTTTTGAGGATCTCGTTGCTATATAATTACATGCGCAGCGCACTGGTTGATCTTCCGGGTTAAGCCGCACTTGCCGAGGTTGGTCTGTGGATGGGTGTGGTGATGACCATCTGTCATAGCGAGTAAAGCCGTTAGTCCCGCCTGTCATTTGTAGATCTTTGACAGTCGCTACTGTTAGTCAGAAGCTCTAAAGTCTGACAACAAGTCTTAGCATATTACCCAGTTACTGGGTCGTGGAGGTCCAACAGGCAGTCGTTCCACGTAAAATACTGATATTCAGCTGCACCTAGTTCGACTGGAAGCCGACCCCAATGTAGTTGGGAAAAGGCTAGGCAGATAATGGAAGATTTTTGATATTTCAAAAGATCATCTGCCTAGTCTTTTGGATCGAATCGGCTTGTAGTTTAACCAGTGAATATCGTTATTTTACATGGAACGACTGCCAAAGTTTCTGACCTCCACAACACAGTAACTGGGATGATATATCTCCTAGTTTGACTGGTTGTTCGGGTGATTAAATATCTGTTAGATGGATTGGATCTACAGGACCAACGGTTTAAAATGCTTTACGAGACACGGCACAAAAATTCGCTATCATTCATGGTCTAACCTCAATAAGCACGGTTTGACCTCGAAGATCGAACTGTGCGGCTATTTTTATATAGCCACGAGGACCTCTCAAAAGATGCAGTCTAGAGAAACCGCAAATTAATATCCTTGCTTGAAAATAGGTAGAAATATTAATTATTTTTAGACTTAGGTAGCTATCGAAATTCTAATTTTGATATGTAGTATTTATACTCAAATAAAGCTAAAAAAGTTTTTCCTCTGGCCTCTGGTTTGTCTTCTGATAGCGCCATTGCTTTAATTAACCTTTTTACACTCTTTTGTAAACTCTATATTTAAAGTTTTTGGCCAGTACGACACTCGGGTAGGTATACATACTGTCACCAGCGCATCACTTTTTGCATATTTTTCATTTTTTGTTAGTAGTATGTTAACATTATTTTTTAATGTTACTTTAATCAGCCCCGGATCAAGAGGCCCCCCCAGATGGGGCGCGTTTCCAGGGCCCTATCTTCTGGGGGCGCCAAAATCATAAACATTATTGTTTGTTTTTTTTTTGTTTGACTACAAATCTTGTATATTATCACTTCTTTTCGGATATTGAGCACAGTTCCAGACCAATTATCATAACTGAGAATGATCTAAGGATTTTTTTTTCATTTTACATTTAAATATAATAAAAGATTGAGTGTTTAATGAAGACTGCTAAGTAACACATGAGCATTGAGCAATCTAACATGAATCAAGCCCAAACTCTCATTGAGATTATTTGCAACAAAGCATTTTCCATATTCTTCGCACAAATGTTTATTTTTGTAGATTTTATTTTAAAAGTTTATAAGAAAATGCTGTGTCACATATCTATAGCGATAAACATGATCTTACAAAACACAAGCATCTTACCAACGCCCAGGGAATTCCGGAGGAAGAGGAAAACATCACAATTTTAATTATTGCATACAACCATGTCAGCAATTAACGTTTATCTAATTAACAAGACACGTTCTGTTATAACTATTAAGTACTAGCACAGGTTGAGCTGTTTTGTTACTAACACCATAGCTCATTGTAGTCCAAGTAAATAAATATAAATAAATAACTAAAATCAATCATTACTAGATACACACAGCTACACATCAAGTTTTACAAAACTAGTGTAAGCTGACTTTTCATTGTGCGGAAATATCATGTAAAGCGAGGCCAATAAATATGAGAAGGAGCCGTATTACAACGTCTTAAAACCAGGCTTGTTACAGTGAGTGAACGAGATGGCGCTAGACGACTTGTACCTATAGCTCTGTCACTTTTACCATTACTCCGCGGAAAAAGCCTGATTTTAAGACTTTGTAATACGGCCCCTGGTCTTGTATAGGTTGTGTAGCTGTGTGTACAATGGAGGAGACTTGTCATATATTATTATATTGTGAATTGCTTATTATGATGGAAACCGTCATATTATTTTTAATAAGCCTGTTTAAAAGCGTGTTAAATGAACGGCATTTCATACAAACATTCAAGTTTTTTTCTGTAAAATCATTCAATGAGTCTTGGGTGGAGCGGACTTTCAGACTCTTACCGAGTAAAAAACCACCATGTTCCTTAAACTGCCCTTTGCGTTCTAAAGTCACGGTCATGTTTACAGACAGTACCTTAGTTTTCGAAATGTTTAAACCGATTTTGATGAAATTTAAAAAAACGTAGTAAACAATTTAAAAAATAGTGTTACAACTAAATTAGAACGATATTAAAAGTTGCATAGAAACAGTTGCACAGATTTCTAATTATCTTTTATTTTTAATAATAAACGAAAAAAATAATTAAATAAGACATTTTGTTTTTTTTTTACTTTTAAGACAAGTCCAGGTTCTGCGTGGATATGGATTTTGTTTAAAATCAATCCAGTTATTTCGAAGAATAACAACTCAAAATTTTGTATGAAATGCCATTCGACGTACGCTCTTGTCTTCCAAGAATCGGGTTTTATGTCCAATTAGCAGTTCAGTATGAAAATATGCTGTTCAGTGTTAAAGTTAATTTTGTACAATAGTGTGACTTAATAGCTGAGTTATAAAACGTGTCCATTCAATAATATTTTATTATAGTACATAGATTTAATTGTCTTTTTTATACAATTTCAATTAGAAGTTAGTACAGTAGCGGTAACACGTGTTGTTTCTATAATGGTTTCTAGGAATCTTCTATGAGCAATGTTAATATTTTTTAGTTTCTGAAAATTGAATTTAATAAGAATCTCGTCACTTTGGTCATAACAGTAAGTAAGCTAATTAGATTATACTTAATTAAATGGCTCCGAAGCCACTGAGGCCAACGCTGTCAAAGAGGTACAATAATAGAATTCTAATCTAAGCTATTTTTTCTCGAATAAGATTATTGAAATTTTAAAGAGATCTTACATAAAAGTATTAGCTAGCAAATTAAGTGTTATGGATTTCCGCAAAGTCACGCCTTATTCTATTTTTTATTCTATATTATTATCAAATAACCGGCTATTGCTGATTTTTATATTTCTATGTTTTGATTACACAGACTTAAATGTCTTGTTATTAGAAGACAGAGAAAGAAAAAGTCTACCATAACTCCTATTGGTCTGGTCTAGCCATATCAGACAGAGGCCTGTGTGGTTCTAAGGAGCGGTTTTATTAAGTCTGACACCAGAATGGCCACATCGAATAAGAAAGAAAAAATTCCAGGGCCGTAGCTAGGGCGGGCATCGTGGGGCAATGCCTTACCTTAAAATGACAATTATTATAAACTGACTGTTTTAAATTGATACACAATCTCACCATAATGTAATGTGTATGTGTCACCTTATTTAAAAGATTCCGTAAAATGAACCATACTAATAAAGGGTACTTTATTAGTATGGTGTGCATAACAAAGAGTATTATAAATTATGGAATCAGGCGTTACTTTGCGGAAATCCATGACATTCAATGTTTTGTCGCGGAATTAAAGCTACATATTTTTCATAACATTAAATAGTAGTTTATGTAACTGGTACATAATGAGGGGTATTATACACGAGTGTGAGTTTATAAAACGAGCGAAGCGAGTTTTATAATAGTATCACACGAGTGGTATAATACCTAGTTATGTACAGTTTCATACACTACTTTATCTACTCTCATTGAACACGAACATATCAAATAAAAGATAAAAATTAATAAACACTAATAATCATCCACCATGTCATCCACCGAAACACAAACGTCAAAATCCCAACATTCCCTTAGAAAGCGCGCGCAGCCACAGATAAAAAAGTAAAAAAATGTATCTATGATCAGTAATCTGTATCATAATGAAAAAAAATTAAATTATAACATTGTTTTGTTAGACAAACAGTGTTATAATTTAATTTTTTAATTTCATTACGATACTCTATGGTATAAAGTATGTCATTATAAACTCGTTTTGAGTTTTGTATTTCGAAGTTTACGATATGAGAGTAGATAAAGAGTATTTATGTATCTGTCTATAAAGAAATAAAATAAAACTTGTTTGGCGCAAAGCCAGTATTTTTGTAGTACAAGATGCATCTGAGTGAAACTTTTTTCAAAAGCATTCACTCCCGATGTCCACTGTGAATTTAAATGTTAACTTTTAAACTTTACCTTTTTATATTTTTATAACGACCTTACCCTAGAGACCCTAGATACGGCCCTGGAAAGTTCTTGCCTAGACTTAGTACCTTTAAATTCTAGTTCTGAATAGTATGGTCAATGATAGTCACCTCTCGTCTTCGGCCTTGGCTCTCTGTGCGCTGACCTGTCTCCTCATCTGTCCTATTTGCACCTCGCTCAACTTCTCGCGACGCGCACTGCAATATTATCAGCGGTTTAGTTTATGAAATTTTTTTTTTTCTTTTGGGATTTGGAAAAATAGTACCTAATAACAAAGTTATAAGAATAAAAGAGTTTTGCAAACTATCTAAACCTTGAATGAAAGACAAGTCACGGTATATTTACTTTAGGGGACTTTAGCGGGTCGACGGCCCCGCGCGTCGTGTTCCACGCACGCCTCAGCAAAATAACAGGGCCCCTCTCAGAGGGCCAAAGCCTGCCGGGGTCGCGGGGCTTATTTCCTTACCGTGATCCCGGAACATAAAGGGCTATTGAAGAATACCGTGGATTTTAATCAATACAAGTCTGACAGTCCCTCCCGGCCGGGGTGGAAGGATTCATTTACACTTCATGATTTTGGCACGCTAAAAAAGGGGGACTTTAGCAGCATACTGCGGCCCTGGTGCAGAAAGAGGGTCTTTTTAGTCAGTAAGTCTGAGAGATCCCACCCCTCCACCCAGGGCGGGAAGACTCATTTGATGATCTCTTGATAAAAATATGCTAAATATGGTTGTTTTATTGTTATTCTATTAGCTGTACAACGTGAGTATTTATTTATTTGGTCATTTTAGTGGATTTTATTATGAAGGTCTCAGTTTAAAACAGAATTGGAACTGTGCTGAATATTTCAATTTTATTTAGCATTTCTTCCTTTATGTTATAGAGGTTTTCACATCACCGCATATTTTTCATATTTTTTCATAAAACACGGTTCTGCTATACGAAAACGATATTCACAAAATTACACGGAGAGGAGCGGTATCGGACGTAATAAGGACACCTGCCTATCAAGTGCAGATTTAGCGTAGTTTTGCGATATAAATTAGGTCATTACTGGTTATTTAAAACACGTGTACACGTGTAGTACAGTGATCTAAATACTTGACGTCAATGATAAACTGGAATATGATAGAAATTAGTCTATAATGTTAGTATGTTAAATTATAATACCCATCAATGATACTAGAATTAAAACTCAATGGTAGGGAGCTTTCACATTTAACGATATCGACACGTTATCGGTATAATGGGTAGGTACAACGACGATATAATACTAGACACCGCATGCACGATCTAATGGAACTAAAACTATTCTGTCAACTCGCTGAGGTACTACGTAAGCGAGGGGGACGGGGTACTGCGTTGTGATTGGCTAACTCAAGGTCTGTGCTGTCTCAACGTATGTTTACGGCTCACAGGATTGGTCGAAATGAGACGAATATAAGACTTTTTTGCCTAATGTGTTGACAGACATCGGTCGCCTGTTATTAGGAGTCTAGTATTATATCGTCGTTGGATGGGTAGTTTCTTTCATTTCTAGAGAAAATGAGCGAGAGCGAACGATATGCCACAGTCGTGTCGTTACCGTTTAATGTAAAACCCTTCAGTAGTAAGCTCATAATATAGTAAAACTAGCGTTTGCCCTCGGGTGAACTAGTCCCTCACCACCACCATTTATCACCATTATGGGAGCTTCTCCATGACGAGATTCGTGCATTTTGAAATTTCTACTAAGTAAAAATAAAAAATCGTCTTTGCTACTACGATATAATGTTGAAATTCGATTGATTGACGTCGCATGGCGTGTTTTGTTTTCTATCTAAACATCTAGTGGTAAGGGTGATTTTCACTTGTAGTTGGTTTCGGTCGAATTACGTTGCATCGCGACATGGGGAAACTCCCTACTAAAAATTTGAAATACATGACAAACTTCATAATCGATTCAGCGATTTATACATGAACGCGTACCAACAAACAGATAAATTAACAAACTCACTTTCAGACTTTCACATTTATAATGAAGTAAGGATTATACTCACTTTAAATTCTGTTGTATTTCTTCATAGTTGACGTAATGTCCGGTGGGTCCCCAGGCGCTGTCCATTCCCTGCTACACGACAAATAGGTACACATTTTCTATACAAATCTACCATTTATTACTTGAAACACTTTAATTGTTATTCTAGCGTAACAACTAGGGCATGCGGGCAGCGAGTAAAGGGCAACTCGCTGCCCGACCATGGACCATGCCCGGGTCGACGGCGCGTTGTGTCGCACGTGCGCCTCAAAGAGCGTCAGCATACTGACAGGGCCTCCTCTCAGAGGGCCAAAACCTGCCGGGGTCGCGGAATTATTTCCTTACCGTGACCCCAGAACATAAAGGGCTACTGAAGGACAACGTGGAATTTAGTCAATAAAAGTCTAAAAGTTCCTCCCGCCCTGCCCGGAGTGGGAGGACTCATTTAATGATTTTACCACGTTAAAAAAAAAAGCGTAATAACTAAACGGAGTCGTGCGGAACTTTCTTATCGGGTAAGGTAACTGTAACTCTGGAAAGTAAAGGGCTATTGAAGGAAACCGTGGATAATAAGTCAGTACGAGTCTGAGAGAACCCTATGTGGAAGGACTCATTTGATGAAATTAAACGAAAAAAATATTTAAAAGCAATTTTCTGATACAAGTTTATAATAAGTAAATGCAGTGTATTCAAGTATCTTGTCTGTCTTTTATTCCAATAAACTTATTACCTACTAGGGAAAATTCCAACTTCATATACCTATCTAGATTTCGGACTTCTTCCGCCATTTATTTATTATTATAGGTTCACCGTTACCGTGACCCCAGAACATAAAGGGCTACTGAAGGACAACGTGGAATT
Organism: Agrotis segetum; assembly: GCA_036375495.1. NCBI lineage: Eukaryota > Metazoa > Arthropoda > Insecta > Lepidoptera > Noctuidae > Agrotis > Agrotis segetum. Next base: position 816,466 of record JAQSVV010000004.1, on the reverse strand, counting down.
TAGTCAATAAAAGTCTAAAAGTTCCTCCCGCCCTGCCCGGAGTGGGAGGACTCATTTAATGATTTTACCACGTTAAAAAAAAAAGCGTAATAACTAAACGGAGTCGTGCGGAACTTTCTTATCGGGTAAGGTAACTGTAACTCTGGAAAGTAAAGGGCTATTGAAGGAAACCGTGGATAATAAGTCAGTACGAGTCTGAGAGAACCCTATGTGGAAGGACTCATTTGATGAAATTAAACGAAAAAAATATTTAAAAGCAATTTTCTGATACAAGTTTATAATAAGTAAATGCAGTGTATTCAAGTATCTTGTCTGTCTTTTATTCCAATAAACTTATTACCTACTAGGGAAAATTCCAACTTCATATACCTATCTAGATTTCGGACTTCTTCCGCCATTTATTTATTATTATAGGTTCAAACAACTCGTGTTGGCCTTCAGCTATACAATTATGAGCGGTAGGGAATACCCACTTTTTTAAAGATACCTGTTGACGTACTGTATGTTGTAACATCACTAATTAGTAAGATAGTAAGCATCTACCTCACTATTAATTGTCTATGATATATAGTCTGTGGTCCGGGTTCATTCCGTCACTGCATTGTCCAACTCCATCCGTGATTTACCTGAGTCCTGTATATATGTCTGACTGCAATTAAACATTGAAGATCAAACCTTCTCTTTATTTATCATCCACCTAATATGGTGTCAGCAGTGTAAAAGAAACCGAAGAAAGTCTGGTATCAAAATTCTGAAGATTGTCGAAAAAAATGCAAAGTCAAGGTGGTCAAGGTGGCGGCGTCGTCCGTAGTCAAGATGGCGAAGGAGAAAAAAGTTTAAATTCTCAACTCAAGCCATTGAATATTTCGTCGGATCCAGCCAACAACAATGCCGAGTCGTGGAAACGCTGGTGGCAGCAGCTAGAACTTTATCTGCTAGCTACGGGCCTGGACAAGTCTAGTGAAAAACGAAAAATCGCAATTTTACTCCATTTAATTGGTGAACGTGGATTAAACATATTTAACACGTTCAATTTAAAACTCGATGGCAGCACGCTCAACGAAGTTAAATCCAAATTCGACAATTACTTCGAGCCCCGAAGAAATGTGACCATGTGCAGATATACATTCTTCACACGTCGGCAGGAAAAATCCGAAAGCATCGAAGAATTCCTCACGGATTTGGAGATTAAAAGTAAAAATTGTGAGTTTGGCACACTCAGAGAAGGGCTCATCAAAGATATTTTTATTGCAAATTTAAATAATGACTTGTCACATGTTCGTCAAAGATTACTGCAAGAACCTGATCTAACATATCAGAGGATGCAAGAGCTAACAAAAACGCTCATAGTCGCTCAGCAGGATGCTGAAAGAATCATCAAAGACAGCAGTGTCCCTGGTGAAAATGTCATGCATCTCAGTCGGAGGAGCCGTGGTCGAGGAGACAGTCGACAGCGAGCTTCCAGTCGCAGGTCAGCTTCGAACAGCAGTCGCAAGACAACGTCAGCGTCGAACAAAGAACACAGCAGCTCGAGGACGTGTGGTCGCTGTGGGCAGTCTCATCGGTTCAAGTGTCCAGCCAAAGCAGTCCAATGCAGGTCATGTAAATCTTTTGGTCATTTTGCTAAATATTGTCTCAAGAATAAAAAAGTCAGTCAGTTGCAATCGTTTAATTCAGATAAAAGTCAAGATTATTTTGTTGGTATGATAAACAGTCAATTAAAGTCGAGTCAAAGTCATAAAAGTCTGTTGGGTACATTGGGTACACATAGCAGTCAGTCTAGTCAGTCACACAATATATACAGGGCACACGGTGGATCACGGATGGGGACAACACAGTCAAATCCCAATGATGAAAAATGTGACAGATATTCTGAGAGACATAGTCAATTTTCCAATTTATATTATCTCTGTGATGAAATCAGTGACAAATCTGAGAGATCCAAAATTCATGTAGATCTCAGTGATGAAAATAGTCACATGTCTGAGAGATCAGTCAGTCAAAATAATCATTCTTATTATCTCTGTGATGAAGTCAGTGACAAATCTGAGAGATCCAAAATTTGTGTAGATCTCAGTGATGAAAATAGTCACATGTCTGAGAGATTAGTCAGTCAAATTCCTCATTCATATAACTATCTCTGTGATGAGAATAGTGACAATCATTCTGAGAGATATGAAAATCTCTGTGATGAGATTAGTCACGTATCTGAGAGATGTCAAATAGTCCAGTCAACTAGTCAAGTCAAGTCAAACAGTCATAATAAAAAACATCTCAAAGATGAATGTTGTCACGGGTCTGAGGGATTAAAAAACACACAGGATCATCATTACAGAAATTGCAGTCAGACATACATCAGTCAGTATAAACAGTCACCAAACAAAGCAATAGTCAGTCACTCAGAAGTAAAATATTATGTCAACACTTTGCAAAATAATTTTTCAAAGAAGTCATGGGAAATTAACTTGTTACTAGGAAGTAAACAAATTACATGCATCATAGACTCTGGTGCAGATGTCAACATAATGTCGAAACAAACATTTAATTATGTCAAACGTCAAAACAAACTGTCAATGTCACTTGTCAAATGTAATGTCAATGTCACAGGATTTGGTGGAAAATCCATTCCGATTTTAGGCAAAGTCAATATAAATTGCAATTTGTGCATAAATAATCGTAAAGTCGTTGAATCAATAACGTTCATAGTAACTAAATTAGATTGTCCAAATGTTCTTGGTCTACCAACTTGTGAAAGGTTAGGTTTAATAAATCGCGTCTTTTCAGTATCTAAACAAAATTTTTGTAAACAAATTCTTACACAATATAATGATGTTTTTCAGGGTCTTGGGTGTCTACCTCCAGTCTGTCATCTTAAACTCAAGCCTGATGCAGTACCATGCGTGGATCCTCCAAGGAAAGTTCCATTTGCTTTACTAAGGAAGCTACGTGAGGAGTTGGATCGCATGGAGGAAATGAAAGTCATTGTCAAGGTTACAAAACCAACAGAGTGGGTTAACTCAGTCGTCATAACTGTAAAAAGTTCAGGTCAGTTAAGAATTTGTCTAGATCCTAGAAATTTAAATAAGAACATTATGAGAGAATTTTATCCATTAAAGTCAATTGATGAGATTAGGTCTCAGCTTGAAGGAGCTGTATGTTTTTCTCATTTGGATGCGTTCTCTGGATTTTGGATGCTACGTTTGGATGAATATAGTTCTGAATTATGTACTTTTCAAACACCATTTGGTAGATATAAGTATTTAAGATTACCTTACGGAATAAATGCCTCATCTGAAATATTTCAAAGAGTTATGATGAATTTATTTGGTGATATAGAAGGAGTCTTAATTTTCATAGACGATATTTTGGTTTATGGACCAAATGAGTCGGTACATAATGAAAGATTACATAAAGTTATGCAAAGAGCACGTCAAGTTAACTTAAAGTTTAACAAGTCAAAATGTAAATTTTTAGTCTCAGAAGTCTGTTTTTTGGGTTATGTTTTCAGTAAAGATGGTGCAAGGGCAGACAAAGAGAAAGTCAAAGCCATTGTCAATATGCCCACACCAAAAAATGTCAAAGAGTTACAGAGAATACTAGGTATGATTAATTATTTAGGACCTTTCATAAGTAACTTGTCAGAAAAAACTCAAATATTAAGAAATCTTTTGAAAAAAGATTCAGTCTGGACTTGGGATGAGAATCATAGTCAATGTCTTAAAAAACTGAAAGATGAGATTACTAACTCACCAGTTTTAGCTCATTATAATCCCAAGATTCCATTAGTCTTATCAGTCGATTCGTCAAAGTCAGCTTTAGGTGCAGTCATTTTGCAGAAAAATAAACCTATTGCATACAGTTCAAAAACTTTAACTGAAACCCAAGAAAGATATGCTCAAATCGAAAAGAGCTACTAGCTATTCAATTTGGTTGTGAAAAATTTCACCAATATGTATATGGTAATAGAGTCACAGTACACACTGATCATAAACCATTAGTCTATTTGTTTAATAAACCATTACATGATGTACCAGCAAGATTACAACGTATGATGTTAACTTTACAGAAATATGATTTAGAAGTCATACATGTCCCAGGTAAAGAAATGTATATATCAGATACATTGTCAAGAGCAGCTTTAAAAGACCATTATATACCTGAAAATGAATCACAAATGTCTTGTCATGTCAATTTAATGTATTCCAATTTAGCAATCACTAAAGAATACAGCACAAAATTAGCAAAGGAAACCAAAGTTGATGAATCCTTGCAATTATTGAAAAAATATTATAATGAAGGTTGGCCAAAAAGTAAAAACCATGTCAGTCCATTGGTAAAACCATTTTGGAATATTCAAGGAGAAATCCATGTAATTAAAGATTTAGTTTTCAAAGGTTCAAAATTAATAGTACCACAGTCAATGTACAAAGAAATGTTAGATAAGATTCATAAAGGTCATCAAGGTATAAATAAATGTTTAAAATTAGCAAAAGAATCTTTGTATTGGCCAAATATGTCAAGTGATATAAAGAATTTAGTAGAACAATGTCTTGTATGTGCAAAATTCAAACCATGCAATCAAAAGGAACCACTACAAAATTTTGAAATATGTAAATATCCATGGCAACAAGTCGGTATTGATTTAATGCATTTTGATAACTTAGTTTATTTAATTGTCACAGATTATTACTCAAAATACATAGAAATTGCTTTATTAAATAAAAACAGTACATCTCAAAATGTTATCACTCATTTAAAGTCTATTTTTGCTCGTCATGGAATACCATTGTCATTAGTGTCAGATGGTGGACCTCCTTTTCAGTCAATTGAATTTAAAAAATTTATGTTAGAATGGGACATAGAACATATTGTTACTAGTCCATATCATTCACAGTCGAATGGTCAAGCAGAAAGCTCAGTCAAAATTATAAAAAATATGTTGAAGAAATGTAAAGAAAACAAATCAGATCCATATATAGCTTTATTACACTATAGAAATACACCTAAAAATAATTTGTCATCACCAGCACAATTACTAATGTCTAGAAACTTAAGAGATAACATCCCAGTGTCATACAAAAGATTAAAACCAAAAGTAGTAACTTTTAAGGATTATAAAGTCTCAGTCAAGAAAAATAATGAAAATAAAACAAAGTATTATAACAGAAATACAAAGCCTTTGTCAATATTGTATTACAATGATCATGTCTATTTTAAGAGAAATCCTAAAAGTGACTGGGAACAAGCTATTGTTAAACAAAGATTGTTAAATAATAGGTCATATGTTGTTGAGGATGTCCATGGTGTAAGGTATAGGAGGAATAGAATTCACTTAAGACATAAGTATTCAAACAATTTTTCAAACCCTCCTATGCAATCCAACTCGTCACAGGGGAGAGAGGAAGGTGACAGACAGGAGTCGTCTGGGCAACAAGATTCCTCATCTCAAAAATCCTCAAAGAGTTTATTTATCATCCACCTAATACTGTAAACAACTATCTAGTAAAGATCTCAGTAATAAAGTATATAAGCATTTTTTTTTTCTGAAGTGACATAAATCGCGGAAACGTGTCACGTAGATTTACACAAAAAACTTGGTGAGGCTTTAAAATTAATGATGCAGTATTGTCTACAATTTTATATGGCCGAATTGTGAACAATAATGAGGCAACTAGCGAGATCTATGGGGCAATGGAAGAACTAAAGATATCTTTGAGCTATAGAGCATAATATATACAACATGTATCGTTAATAGCGCAAAATCACTCATGGGGTAACACAGCCCATGTTACTGAACAATGTTTGTTCTAAGATTTTTGTAAATTCGCGAAACAAAAATGTTTTTTCATACTGATGGGCCCGACCAATTTCTCATTTTGTATGAAAAAGCATTTTTTTGAACAAACATTGCTCAGTAACATGGACTGGGTTACTGTCTGTCTCTTATGGGTGAGGTAGATGCTGTCCTCTCCCTCACGTGTCGCGTCTCCTCCTAGCTAGCATGACTGCTTCGCAAACGGAGGCGACAGGGCATGATGGTGCGGTATTATTACCCATCCATAAACTGAAATCAACAAGTGTACCTTTACCTGATCTCTCGTCGCATGATGGTGCGGTATTATTGCCCATCCATAAACTGACCTCAACAAGTGTAGCTTAACCTGATCTCTCGTCTATTATACTAAAGAATTTGATATAATTACCGGATGTTGTTGATGCGGTGGCGCGCGGTATGGCGGCGCGCGTCGCTCTGACTTGTGAGTACGATCGCCTCCGCTTCCGCCGCTGCTTTGCCGTGTGTGTGATACCTCAGATCTGACGAGACATATAACTTATAATAATATATTGTTTTTTACGTTATTAAAATGAGCCTTTAGCTATTGTCAAACAGACAGGCGTGGCGAACGCGAAGCGAGGCGTTTTTGCAGTCACTTAGTTATAGACTATCGGATGGGCGTTTTTCCATTAGACGGCACGGCACCGGCACGGCACCGGCGCCGGGGCTTCGTTTTTCCACTGCACCGGTTCCTAACCGGCCCGGCAACGGCACGGCACCGGCGCCGGTTTCTCAGCATGGTTTTATTTCTTACTAGCTGTGCCCGCGACTTCGTTCGCGCGGATGTCGGAATTTAACAATGTATTTTTTAGTGCGAAGCGACTAATTCTCGCCACGTTTTTCAATATATTTGAATAACAATTCAAGAATATTTGATGTGTTTGATCGCCCTCTGTTGTTCAAAGGCAGTACCATTCAATTGCTACTGGATTAAAGTAATGAATGAAAAATGAATTAATGAAATAAAAAATATTATGTTGATATAAATAATAAATAAAAATGTTATGTTTCATTTATGTAATTCATTAAATGACACACAAGAACATATATTTCTTCTAAAAAACAAAATAACATGATCATAAGACTTTCAGAAGTAAAGAGGCTAAATTAACCTTATTACGAGCCACAGACCGAGTCTCACGCCCTCCGCCCCGCGTCCTCCTACACGCCTGCGCACTCACACACGCACACGGCTATAATTCATACACACATTATGCACATTTGCCGGCCGGCACCGACTGGGAAGCTTGCTACCCCGGCGACGGCGACGGCGCCGGCAGGACTCAACGCCGGGCCGACGCCGGCGCCGGTAAGTGGAAAAACGAGCCATACATTTTCATATATTCTTGCTTCCCCGGCACCGGCGCCGGTGCCGGCGCCGGCTAATTGAAATACGCCAGGCCAGCACCGACCAGGAAGCTTATTACCCCGGCGCCGGCGACGGCGCCGGCAGGACTCATCGCCGGGCCGGCGCCGGGCCGGGGCCGGTGCCGGTAAGTGGAAAAGCGAGCCATACATTTTCATATATTCTTGCTTCCCCGGCAACGGCACGGCGCCGGCGCCGTCGCCGGTGCCGGTGCCGTGCCGTCTAATGGAAAAACGCCCGATCGCTTTCGCTTTCCTATGTGACTAGATTCCCCGGGTCGACGGCGCGTTGTGTCCCACGCGCGCCTCAAAGAGCGTCAGCATAATGACGGGGCTCAGAGGGCCAAAGCCTGCCGGGATCGCGGGATTATTCCCTTACCGTAACCCCGGAACATAACAGGCTATGAAGGACACCGTGGATTTTAGTCAGTAGAAGTCTGACAGTCCCTCCCGCCCTGCCCGGGGTTGGAGGACTCATTTGATGATTTTGACCACGATACCACGATAAAAAAAGGGAGCTTACCCATGACACGATAAGAATGCAATTCGACCGATTCCATCCACAAGTTCAAAACAAACCTAAAGCCGCGTACAGACATCGCGAGGCGTGCGACACGAATGGTTCGTCTCGCATGCCTCGGGCTGTGTGGACGTGTGTGCTCACAGTGAGCATTCGCGCCATACGATCGTTGCGAACGCCGCCTCAGTACGAGCCGTGCGCTCCGGTGTTGTTTGCTTGCTCAGCTTGAGCATGTTTCGTTCGGGACGCACGTATAAATGTACCATCGTATGCCTCAGGTTGAGGCATGCGAGACGAACCATTCGTGTCGCACGCCTCGCGATGTCTGTACGCGGCTTTACACCTTCGACATATGGCATAAAACACGTTTGTTATCTACGGCTTCTTTTTTTTTTTTTTTACCTGGTAAAATCATCAAATGAGTCCTCCAACCCCGGGCAGGGCGGGAGGGACTGTCAGACTTGTACTGACTAAAATCCACGGTGTCCTTCGGTAGCCCTTTGTGTCGTTATCTACGGCTAGATGAAAAACAAAACACGATCGCCACGAGACGTCGTCCAAGTCAATCGAATTGAATCATTATGTCTTAGCAGCAAAGTCGATTTTAATTTTTAGTTCTTAGAAATTGCAAATCGGTCGAATCTCGTCATGGGTAAAATACCAGGCGCGGGCCACATGGAAAAGACGTAAGACGAAGACGTGTCGCGGAAGTGTGAAAATGTAAGACAGTCCCGTCTCTTCTGTGTGATTTACGTCGCGACGCTTCTTTACATTTTGTATGAAAAAGACCCCGAAGAGACATGTCTCCGCCCCGTCTGCGTCTAACGTCTTTTCTATGTGGCCCACGCATATGGCTTTACATTCGACTGCGAGCAAGACACGAATTCTGCGTCCTTCTGGATAAGTACACTACGATTCACGAAAAACAAATGGCGATAGACTTTGGCGTCAACGCCGCGATAGACGAATAGCTACTAAGCGGCCTATCACGAGACGCGCGCGCGCCAATGGCGTCCCGGTCTTGACGCACTCCGCCCGCGCGTCACCGCGCACCTCCAAAGGGACCTAAAGTATGGCTTCTGCGCCGTGGTCATCTTTCGTGAATATTACAACGTCCTAAAACCAGGCTTATTCCGGCGAGTGAAAGTGACAGAGCTATACAAGTCGTCTAGCGCCATCCCGTTCACTCACTGGAACAAGCCTGATTTTAAGACGTTGTAATTACCCCCCCCAGGACGTTCAATTAACGAAGCCATCGCAGCCCTACTCGGCGAAGTTTAATCATCCGTTCTATTGTGTTAAATGACACACCATCTACTTGAATATGTATATCTATTGATGGAAATTCGCATAAAGTTCATACCTTTGCTGCGACTTCGATTGCGATGGATTAGGTTCCTCTTCCTTCTCCCTCTCGTCTATCCTGTTGTGCCGCTCTAACGCTTCCCTTGACAATGACTTCTCCGATGCTCGTCCCGGCTGAGATCTACCGTATACTTCTGTTTCGGGCTTCTTGTGAGGTTTGCCTATCCTGTTAGGAACAATTATTAAGAGGTTACTGTTACTGTCAACCTATATCATCCCACTGCTGGGCAAAGGCCTCATGACTTCTAGCTATTTAAGAGGTATCAAGAGAAAATTCTGGCGTTTAGTGTTGAACAATATTCAAAAAATAAATTATCGTCATCGGTACTGGCTGTCCAAAAATATTTTTTAGCAGAATCGTTATATGTTCACAGGGCTACATCAAGCTATACAAAACCAGTTTATCGTGGTCTGGGTTGTATGGTCCTTCCGCATATTTTAACGTTTAGCTTATATTGGTTTTGTATAGCTTGATGAGTAGCCGTGTGTAATGTGATAAAATTGCCCCTAAGATTATTTCTATAAGATTCTTATACATGTTATGATTTTGCTAAAGTGGCCTTTATAGATCTTAATAGTTTTTTTTTTTTGTCATTTGTTTAGTAAGTATAGTGTTATAGTGTCATGCTTTCCCCAACAATCAAAAGACAACAAATAGCCAATTTTAAATATAAATGCCATTTGATTTCGTTTAGGAATGTGGGTCAAAACGCTCATAATCAACGATAACATCTATTTCACTACTGCACACAGGCCTCCTTGCTTTACTGTGGCAGTTGTCTCTCAAACAAATATAAAGTGAACTGGCCTATCGTAGTAAAACGGATGTTCTTCATCAACACGTCTTTGTGCAATGTGCGGGGTCGTAAAAAAATATATATTTGTAAGTTGCCTTTATTCAATCCGGTTTTATTTTGTTTAAATTTATTAGGCCCATTCATCATCAATTTTTATAACATCAATGTTCATGTTAGGTTAGTACATGACACCTCCTTTATGATCGTGTTTAACTTTTTAATTATGGTAACGAGTACCGCCTTTGATAATGTTACGCAATTAAAACGCTGTAATTATTTAAGTGTGCATATTTTATTAATTTTAGCGCTGATTAATTGCCGGAAATCAAAGACGATATAATACTAGACTCCTAATAACAGGCGACCGATGTCTGTCAACACATTAAGCATAAAAGTCTTATATTCGTCTCATTTCGACCAATCCTGTGAGCCGTAACATACGTTGAGACAGCACAGACCTTGAGTTGGCCAATCACAACGCAGTACCCCGTCCCCCTCGCTTACGTAGTACCTCAGCGAGTTGACAGAATAGTTTTTGTTCCTTAGATCGTGCATGCGGAGTCTAGTATTATATCGTCGTTGCCGGAAATAAACAAAAACGTGGGGGCTATTGCAAGACAAATTATTTACTTAATTGTAATGCATTAGTTAACAATTTAGCATTTAACAACAATGAGCTATTTGAAAGAAGAACAAACGACTGTAATGTTCAAAAATCTGACTGTATGTGTGTAGGTATGTTGTGAGCTATTCAAGTCATGTAGCGCCATCTCGTTCACTCACTGGAACAAGCCTGGTTTTAAGACGTTGTAATACCCCCCTGGTCAAGTGTTGTAGATGAAGGCAATAGTATAATAAAAACAACTTACCTAAACATAGTCGATAATGACTTGAGTAAGGAAGGCTTCTTGTGTGAAAGAGATGACTGTTGAGGTGAGCCTCGGATCATGTCGGGGCCGTTGTTGTCGTCTGTCAACCAGTGTTTTAAAGCTGCAATAATTATGACAATTAATCTTCCTTTACTAAGTATTAAGAAGATATCAGCTCGGAAATAATGAAGAATTGTGAAAGTATTGCTTTAGGAGCAATTAAAATATAACATGTTTAAATACAAGAAATAAAATATTGTTAGCATAAACATAATCAGTTCTATAATGTCCACTATTTTGGGGCGGACCCAAAGCTAGCTTTAAAACGAAATTCAAAGTTGCAAAAACAAAAACCTGTATCCAGAAACCTTAAAGAATTTGCAAACAAAGCATAGTTTCTTCTTTATATTACTACACTATTAAAATATGAATTCCCACAAACAATATTAAAAACAAATTAATTTTCAAATATAAACAAGCTAAACTAAAATGTAAACAATTTAAATCTTATAAAGAGTACTCACGTGGGTGCGCTCGTGCATAGATCGGTTCGTTGCGCGGATTCCTTTGCGTCTCTTGTATAGCAGTCTGTAATGACTCCAAACTTGATGATTTTCTCATGCCTAATGATGGTCCTACTAACATCGCTGCAAAGAAATATATATCTTAGCACTAAGAACAAAAATAATTCTCAAAAGTAATTTATCGGATTTTTGAGTAGAGTAGGTCCTAGTATACAACCTTGACGAACTCCGCCATGAATATTGAATAGAAAGATAAAATGATATCGCAGTTTAGCATTCTTATAAAAATATTCACGTTTTTTAAAACGTAAAAGGGGCCCCATAATCTATTCTCGAAACAAAACCTAATTTTAGATAAAAACAACCACAGTGAAGAAGTAAAATGCTTTACCAAGATCAAAAATCTTCCATAATTTCACATAATACTTACAATTAACAGCCTTTATCTCTTTGATTTTCTTATAAGTGCCTGTACTCTTGGCGTCTAGTGCGGCGTGTCGCTTCTCGGACATGGACCTTCGTCCTACAGCGTCTCTACTGAATCCAGCGCCACTCTCACTGCCTGACTCGCCGCCGCAACCACTGCCGCTACCCCTAGGTAATAAGAAAATAGCGTTTAAACAAGGTACAAAGAATTTCTCCAAGAAGATCGAAGGTCTTTGGAGGTAAATCTAACTTTGCATTTGGTATTTTAAAAGAAAGAGTGGGCTAACGTTTAGTTCAATATACTGCAGACATCTCTGGATAACGATCGTTATGGCAGTTCTACTGAAAATAATGGAGAGTAGTCCGTAATTTGACTTAATCAGACGTTCATTGCATTTTATAGAGAGTAAAACGCCTTAGCAACTTACCTCGTGGTACCATAATCCTCTTCAATAATAACATTATGATGTGCAGGCGGCGACCTTGGCATGTGAACGTGACCTAAATTTTGCCTATAGTGGTGACCGTTCATGACTGGAGCATCGATCTGTGTTGCCATATAGTAGCTTTCATTTCTTAATCCAGTTAGTCGGTCTATGACCGGATTCCATCCATCTAGCTTACTCCATTCGAAGCTGTCTCTTTTGTTATCATGGGGAGGCGCATCTTTGTCTCTTTCTAAGTACCCTTTGCTGTCGTCTGATTGGTTGGAGACCCAGCTATTATTATTATTAATAGTGACTATTGAGGCGTGTTTCTTGCTGCTTCTTCCGTCATGGCTGTCAAAGCCCTCGTTTTGGTTAGCATCATATTTTTGGTTGTAATTGTCTACTGGTTTATTTTCTTTGTCACTGCTCGCGTTGTATATCACTGTGTTGTAGTTCTGTGAGTTTTCGTTTGAGTTGGTTGTGTCGTTGCCGTTTGGAGGTGTGTCGTCTTTCCACCTTGCTAAGCTATCCATACTATCTGTTGGCAGGAAAATACATTCTTAGAACATCATTATATTTTACAAAGGTTTTTCATTCCTTTTAAAGGCTAAGATCATAATAACAAAAGCGACATTAATAAAGTCAACACAATGGGTGCCGAAAAAATCTGATACATACCAGTCCGTCTAGCGATGGTGAGTGAGATGCTGCCTGACCGCTGTGGTCGTGCGTGCAGTAACGCACGACGTAACGTCTCCATAGCCTCCGCGTTGCTTTGTCCCACTAGGGATACGCTATTTACACTCAATAGCTGGTCGTTTGTGTGTAACCTGGAAGTAAAGAAACACTCAAGATTAATATTGGCATTAATTGCAACATGTTACCAGTATACGGTTGTATACTGGTAACATGTTGCAATATACGCAGTATACGGTTGTAACACTCAATAGCTGTTATCCCTGTTGTACTCATGAATTAGTCACAGGGCTGACTGTTCTGTATCAACAGACAACTTTTTTTATTTTCTAGAAATGTCACTGAACAATCTGAACATCGAACTAGAACGGGCTGTGCCTATCAGATAAACGATTTAAAGACTTAAGCAATTTTCAGACGACACCATTAGTCCAGAAGTTCGCGCGGTCGGAAGATGATGCGGATTTCATGTCATATAGGTATATGAAATCCGTTGAATTTAGCAAAGACACCAACACGATACTAAACAAACTTATTTATTCTATCTTGATTCTCATTCTAAGTAGGTTTGTTCTTTTTTCCTAGCAGGTGGCCTACCTTGACGTCTAGGGCTGCTTGTCCATAGGAGCGGAACGAGGCTGCGGAGCGGAGAGGCGGAGAAATATTAACCAATAAGATAGCACCACTGGAGAGGAGTGAAGATTTTATGCAATCCTGTTGTTTAATATTTCCTCTTTCTCCGCTCCGCCACTTCGCTCCGCTTGGACAGAATGGCTAAATCGAGAATATTTCCACTGGGAACGAGATGGCGCTAGACGACTTGTATATATATTCTGTCTCTTTCCCACAGTGGTACTACTCTCGCAATAAGATATCATGGTAGGCACCCAGTTAGTAAGTGTTCTAAGTCTCACCTTCCATCTCTAGACGCAGCTCCTCCATTGAGCACGGACTTGATGAAGATCCCGAGGTCCTGCGGGTCAGGTCCCACGGTGACCTTGCCCTTCACACTGATGCCCAGGCCGGCCTTCTCCGAGTCGTGAACCGGCACGTCCAGACGAAGTATTAGCCGGTTGCGGAGACCTAGGATCTGGGGGTGAAAATGGAGGTAATTATTTTATTCATGGAATTTGATTTACGATTTTTGTTTCGTTGTGGTGTCGTGTTACCCAGTTACTGGGTTGTGGAGGTCCGATAGGCAGTCGTTCTATGTAAAATACTGATATTCTGCTGCATCTGGTTCGACTGGAAGCTGACCTCAATAAAGTTGGGAAAAAGCTAGGCAGATGATGATGATATGACCTATTTGCTAGGCCAAACTTCCTAAAAGTTCATAAAATTCAGTAACACTACCACGTAGTGGATGATATGTTAATTACTTAGTGCATTGTACCAAGCTTAGAATCAGATGTTAGTTTGAGGAAAAGTCGTGCCAATAATTAGTGCTAGACAGTAAATACAAAGAGGCAAAATGCAGTCGTCCTAGCATTTCGTTGCTGCACCCCAACAAATAACTTTAAATACTGCAATTTATCATGCATATGTTACCTCAATAAGCTAAAGATAAAATTCAAAGTAAAATAAAACAGTGTGTAAAACTGATTAATTATTTTTTAAACGCATGCAAAGCGCATCGAAAAAATAATTCTGAGGAAAGAAAAATTCAGTTGCAAGTGTCTCTGTATTCTACTCGTATTTGGTGATTTATCAATTAACTGTCACGTTGTAAATAAAAAGGAAATAACACTAGGTATTTCATAATTAGGATATCAAAAAAGTCGGATAGAGTCTAGACGTCTGAGAAGTGACACGCAAAATTCTAATACTGTAAAATTAAAATAATTATTTTTCACCTCACAAGGCTACCTTTTGAGGACAACCACATACTGCATTCTTCCTATGAATCATAGTATGATTCAATCTGTGTTCCTATACGACACTGTACACAATGATAATGTCACCACAACAACAATCAACGTTTATCTATGGTTAACAAGCTTAACTCGCATTACTTAATTATCTTTACAATATTAGTGTTTTGTTTACAAATCGTTAACTGTTTACTGTGACGCTGCTGTCATCATAACCTTTTTGTGTCAACTGTCGGATAAGTAATTTTGAATCACGTTTTTTTTTGTCCTCACCTCATCGCCGTCTGAATATTTCAACAATTCTGTTCAAAATTTTCCTTATATTTATCAGTTTTCATACAATTGAATTTAATTACCTCATTACGATACGTTTTTGGAGTCTTGAACAATAAAAATTTAACAGACTGTTGAATGGTTTCTTGGCGTAATTCTTTTGTTCCGCAGACACAGCTATTGGCAATCAGACAGGCGAAGCGAATGCGATCCGAAGCGTTTTTTATTTGTAATTTAAGGAATTGTTTGAAAATAGTCACATAGGAAAGCGAAAGCGATCCGATAGTCTATGTGACTGGATTCAAATAATTCCAGACATTACAAACAAAAACGCCTCGCTTCGCGTTCGCCACGCCTGTCTGTTTGACAATAGCTTTAACACTGAAGTGATGCCATCATATGATATATCGCTGACTATCCTTCCATCTACTAACACATTGTCACTTGTATCAACTGAACAAAGAGCTCATTATGTCTAGATCTGTAATTGGGTCCATTACCATGCTAATATCATTGGTAATGCGATTACTGTACTTATCGGCCGCTACTTACTCCATTATGTCGGCTAGTTCGATACTGTTGATACCGTATTACTATTGCAGCTGTCAGCTTAGCATGTTGCTAGCACAAAAAAACTAACATCATAGACAAGGTGAATTAATAACAACAAAAACGTGAATGATTTAAGATAAGTGCCAAAACTGGTTATGATTTAAAAAACTGGATATGGTAATCCGTGGTAATTATTCGTATCAAATTATTTAATTAAAACGCTTATCAGATTTTTTGTCATAAAGTGCATTTATGAGGACGTATAAACTGACTTTAAATTAAAGAGAAGTGATGGAACACTGAACATTATCAAGAAAATTACATTTTATGGGAACCGTTAGCAAGCAAAACCTGACGAAAATTGCACGCTTATAGAGAGATACATTGTCATACCGACTGATTTTTAAGCTATTGTCTTTAGCGCTTTGTTTGCTTTGAATTCAGATGAAAAGACAAGTACCTACCTAAAACGATACAAACTATAGCTTTATCTGAAAAACAACAGCATGAATTATAAAGTTGGTTGCATTTGTACTGAGTCGCTCTCGAGTCTCGGCTTTCTGATCTTTGAAAAAAAAAAAAAACATACGGAATTAACAGCTTACTTATCCAGAAGACGCGGGTGTTCGTATCCGAACATAGATTTTAAATATTTTATTTTTATTACGCTGGCTACATGCCATTTCTTTTGTTACTGGCAAGAAGGTGTTGCGAGAAACAAAGGAAGTTACGATAAAAATCATGGTGGAATAACGTTAAAAAGTGAAAGGTGTGCGTTTATAAAAAATATAGATCATATCCAATAAAGTGATTCTCAATTGATTTCACAAAATAATTTTGTGTCTACGCCACGAACAGCGGGTTCGAATCCTACTCGCAACTGAAATTTTCTTTCCTCAAAAATGATCTAGATCAACTTTAGTATGTAAAACTACTTACAGAATTAGACGAAGAATTCAAAGCCTCTTGCAGCGCACTATCATTACTATTATCCTTGTGCAGCAGATCATCTTTGGAGGAACTCTTCGGTATCCTGCCCCTCATGGAGCTGTGTGCACTGTTCTGGTTGATCGCGTTCACGATGCTGGACACGCGCCCGTTCTCGGACGGTTTGGAGGGCTCGTTAGTGGGAGGAGGACCGATGGCTTTCTCTGTGTATTTCGTTGGACTTTGTTGGGGTTCTACCCTCTGGAATGAAGGAAAATGTTTTATTGGTCTGGTTGTTTTATTGCCAAATCAATATTGTTATAGAAAAAAAGCTATCCATGGACTTTTGTGACACTTATGGACCAAAGTAAGCGATGCTAATTATAAATAGTTATTATTACTTTTATGATATCCTATTCAATTGTTACTCATGAATTTGGACATCAAAGGTCATACAGGGGCTTATTTACAAGCCTAGTAATATGTGGCCTAGTTCTAGATTCACCTTATAATCGATCAAATAATAGTTATTTGTTATCCAAGGCTGCAAAGTTGTTTTTTGGCGCGAGTACTTGAATTGAAAACTGAGCAAACGAAGGATTCTAGGATAGATTGCTCGCTTCGCTCGTGGTTCAAATATAGAAACCTGAGCGTAGCGAAATTTTCAAAGGTATACGAGACGCAGAATAACTTTGCTGCCGACCGTAACACTCAACTTTTACCCTCTCTTAGCAAGGAAATGCAGTGTAGAAAGTAATTGAATAGAAGACGTGTTCAAATTTTGAAAACACTTTCATCGCAGCGCGGAAACGGACCGCACAAGGGCCACTGGCCACAACCACAAAACGGCGCCAGCGGCATATTGCTTGTAGTTTTCATACTTTTTATATTGACCACCGGCCACTACACGCTGCAATCGCCGCTGCTCGCTTCTTGTGGCCCGTACCGGACACTAAACGCCTACACAAAATGCCGCCGCATGTCGCCACTCTCTCTCTTACCTCAGTAATGCATTGGTTAAAAAAAGTAGCAGTTTCTATAGCTTCTCGTGGCGGCGTTTTGTAGTTATGGCCAGTGGCCCGTGTGCGACGACACTTAGGGCTGATTTTTCAATAGCCAGATAACCTCTAACTGAGAAATAAAAATGGTGGTTTGACAGCTTATCTATAGAAAATATGTCAAACCATTATTTTAATTCCTCAGTTAGAGGTTATCTGGCTATTGAAAAATCAGGCCTTACCTGTATAAAGTTTACCTGCGTCCTATTAGGCACGGTCCTCTCAACAACGATCTCGACGCTGGAGTCTGTTGGCGTGTTCCTGAGCAGCGCGACCACCTGTTGCTGTGTGAGGCCCGACACCGACACCTTGTTCACCGACACCAACTTGTCGCCCGCGCGGAGACGACCGTCCGATACTGCGGCACCCTGAGACGGAAAAGTGAAGGCTGGTCAATAGGTAAGGATTGCATTTTATTAGAACGAAGTTCCTTACCACGCGTTGCGACAGGGGGCTAGATGGAAAAAATTAAGACGAAAAGTTGTAACGACACTTTTTGCCACGCCCCGCACCTCGCGCCTGCATCTCGCGCCACGTAGGTACCCCTCACCCAACCTTGTCGCATTGCGGCGTGCGCACGTTTCTCTCTCTGTCTCTCTCTCTCTTATAGAAAGCAAGCCAGATATTTTCGTTTCGTCTCTTATTTCGCATTGAACAGTATGGTATCGCCACGATTATTTTGGTTGAGTTTCTTTAGTAGCATTTATTTTAATCAAAACATGTTACTTCTGATGATGATGATCGTGCTTCACCGTTAGCCAATGTAGTCGACGGTGAAGCACGATCATCATCATCATCATCAGGAGATATAGCGGTCAAACGCGAACCTACTACTTAATAATAAAAGAGAATGATTGTACGGATACCGATTGAGTCAGGATTAAAATCTGTTAAAGCTGAATTAAATAAAATCAGATTTAAACATTTTCCTCAAAAAAATTCAAAGTTTACAAATAGGAAGTAACTCCTCAGCGAAACTAATGTCGATTCACATAACAGCAGTATTGTCGTTACTGAAACACAAAGTTTCAGTAATGACAAAAATAAATTATCTAGAAACTAAGTATTAATCCTTAAATATACATGAAACTAGATAAGCTAGTTAAAACGAAATGACTCCAGAATCAGAAAAGCAAAACCAAGAAATCAACTCAAAAACATACCTTAGGCAAAATATTCTTGATATAAATAGGACAGTGTCCCCCCGTGGGGTTGTCCCTTGTGGTGATGGTGAAGCCAAGTCCCTTCTCCCCCTTCACGAGGGTCACGGACACCGTCTGCGTGGCGCCCGACGACTTGGAGCTGGTCACCGGGACATCCATGCCGGAGATAGCACGCTCGCTACTACCTCCTGGAAAAATAATTAGAGGAATTATTATTTTGATTCTGGTGATAATCCAAACAGATAGCACGGTAGACCATGCCCGGGTCGACGGCGCGTTGTTTTCCACGCGCGCCTCAAGGAGCGTCAGCATAATGACGGGGCCCCCCTATAGAGGGCCACAGTCCTGCCCCGGTTACGGGACATACGTTTACCGCGACTCCGGTACACAAAGGGCTACCAAAGAACACCGTGGATTTTAGTCAGTACAAGTCTGACAGTCCCTCCCGCACTGCCCGGGGTGGGAGGACTCATTTAACGAGTGACATTTATTTCCACGAAAAAAAAAAACAGATAGCACGGTTGGTGCAGTAGCTTAGCGACAGCCTGCTCGGCAACATGTCGCAGGATCTTTTTACTTTATGAATACCATGAGTTGTCATTACGAATACTCGGTCATCGATATCGACCGCGTTTGGCTCTCTCATTGGCCCGCTCCAAGGTTGTATGAACTCTTTACACATGAGAGCGCCAAACGCGGTCGATGCGTATGATCCAGTCTTCGTATGATATTGATAACTCATGGTAGAGGCACTGGGGAGGTATTACAACGTCTTAAGACCAGGCTTATTCCAGTGAGTGAACGAGATGGCGCTAAACGACTTGAATAGCTCTGTCACTATAACTCGCAGGAACAAGCCTGGTTTTAAGACGTTGTAATACCCCCCCTGGTGGCCTACCATGAACTCTTAACGCGATTCAGTTTAGGCTGTGGGAAAAGGATGGCGATAAACGACTTGTGTAGCTCTGTCTTTTTCCCACAGCCTAAACTGGATCGCGTTAAGAGCTCGTGGTAAGGCTCCTGGTCGCGGGAATGTCTTATCAGGTAACCATGACCTTGGACCGAAAGGGCTATTGAAGGACACCGTAGCTTTTAGTGAGTAGAGAGGAATAAATATTTGTATGACCTACAAGTAGTTGTTCCGGGTCTGCTGTTTTGGGTTCAAATGTTTGTAAAAAACAGAAGAAATTCCTAGTGAGGTTGCGAAGAATGACCATTTTCATCATCCAGAGGCCTTACCACGAGCTGTTAACGCGATCCAGTTTAGGCTGTGGGGAAGAGATGATGTTAGACGACTTGTATAGCTCTGTCTCTTTCCCACGGCCTAAACTGGATCGCGTTAAGAGCTCGTGGTAAGGTCTCAGGGCGCATGTTTAAGTTCTACTCTCAGCCGAATTTTAGTTTCCTGTTTAGTAAATGAACCTAAACATAAATCTGATTAGATGACAGGAATTTTAGTAGGTAGTAATTTCCTTTTCTATGCATAAGCAACATACCTTCAGGTAAGAGATCTAGAGGTCGTTCTTGCACAGGATGTACACTTGCTACGTTGTTGACTCCTGACACCCATCGCAGCATGTCTTCTACCCTGTAAATATACAAACAAAAAGTTTTATAAAGCGGTTCAAAAAATAAATTCTTGAATAACTGGGTGTGTTTACGAAAGCCTGGATGAAAAGGAAAAAATAAATAGAACTTTAACTCTTAAGAGTTAAAGTAAGTTAAAGATGCCATAAGTTGTTTAAACAACTTATGGCATCGAGCCACATGGCCGTATCATACCGCCAACTTTAAAACCCAGGACTGCAACATAGAAATAATATGTCATAGCAAAACCCAATAACTCATTTTAATCTTTCTCGTGAATCGGGTGCAAGATCCAACGCTCAGCAGTCGTGCTTACAACCGAGCAGACCATACCAAGATGTGGAAATAACATCATCAGTCTACCCTACATTAAAATATCAGGTGAACAGAATATAGAAAAAGTACAAAATAACAATTACCTATGATTCTGATGGTTGTTGACAGGCATATCTTGTCCTAAAGGCTCTCTTCGCGCGTCTCTAGGTAAACTCTTACTGCCATAGCTTTGTACCCGCTCCGCTGCGTCTAGCCATACACCACTTCTGAAATGAAATACAAATAGTTTAGGATTTTAGGCGCCATGGGTAGCGGAACTATCAAAATAGATAACCGTGGTCCTCGAACGTAAAGGAACATGGTGGATTTTATTATCACCGTGAACCTAGTCAGCACGAGCTAAGGCCCTTCAGGTTTCATACACATCGTGACGTAAATCTCCGATACCTCACAACTTTCGTATCCATTGACACCGATACCGAAGACGCAAGCTATCGGCGTCACCTTGTGTACGAAGGGGCTGGAAGTTCCTTCTGGAGCCTTCTCTTTCTCACAGCCTAAACTGGATCGTGTTAAGAGCTCGTGGTAAGGCCTCTGGGCGGGAGGACTCATTTGATAATTTTCCACAAAAAAAGGCATAGCCTAGTCCAGGCTTAGTACCAAGTTAAACCTGCCAGACCCAAATATAATTCGGCCGGTTCGCACCTTTAGATATTCATAAGTATTTTCTGTAATTTCTAAAGATAGTAACCGATGAAAATATGCAAATATAATAAGACTGCGTGTTAAACGCAAGGAAGCTGAAAGTAATGCAATAAGAAACTAATTTACAGTTATAAAAAAGAAGTAAGAACTGTAACCGCCACACACCTAATAATTTAGTGGTAATTACAACACCAACTATGTATTAATATTTGCATTTTACTGTCTGTGAAGAGTTCCTGTTATATGTAAAGTGTTTTATAATTTATGTAAAACTAACATAACAGCTTCATAATTTTATTAAAGCTATATTTTTATGGAAGACATTATTATTAGCGTCATTTGTTGGTTTATGGGCTATTATAAATGCAAGCAAAGATAATGGAAATTAATCATCAGTTTAATTTAGCCTCTTCTGTTTGCAGGTATAAGTTATAATCCGGTTCATTGAAGAAAGGAATCTTAAAAGGCAGCGCTTATCGTGTTCTCTCGCTCGCACATTAGTGCCGTCTATACTCATTCCCGCGAGTAACGTAAGCAGAAAAAAAATAGTCTTTTTTAAGAATATAATAATTATACTATAGTTTTCAGTTAATTTTCCGTTGTTACCTGTTGAATTGTTGCTTTAATTTTGTTTTATTGTTAGGTTTTTGAGAAATTATTGTGATCCAGTTTTGTTTTTATTATTTTTAATTTAAAATCTTATATGCTGACTGTACTGTCTGTCAACGCAAGTACAAGCCGCCATTTCAGAATCCTTTCTTCAATGCACCGGTCTACTAATCTAACTTGGTTTTGAACACCTAATCTTTGGATAAATATGTAGGTAAGTGGTCTCCAAGGGATTGTTCTACTGATTATAGTGACAAGATAGAATAGGGTTTATGGCATACAAGAGTTTACAGCTACCCACAAAACCCCCCATGAAAAATAAGTATATCTTGCTTGCAGTATCTTGCTTAGACAGGATTGAGAATACGGTGCCTGTTCTGCAGAAAATTTTTCTCCCTATTTAATTACCCTAACGTTGTAAGCTCATCGAGAAAACTTCAGCAGGGAGTGGGAGATCACATCACAACCTAATCGTTCTACTAAGGGAGCTTACTGACGTCGTGATGAGACGCAATTCAACCGATTCCAACTACAAATGAAACTAATTCTTACCACCATATATACCACTAGCTGACCCGTGCCCACTTCGTTGGGCGGTAAAATTTGTATGATATTTTTATAATTTATAACCTATAGCACTCACGAATAATGTAGCTTTCGGCCAGTGAAACAATTTTTAAAATCGGTTCATAACTTCCGGAGATTACCCCCTACATACAAACTTACAAACAAATTTTACCTCTTTATCATATTAGTATAGTTAATTATGTCGTACATATGACATAAAACGTGCGGTTATCTACGGGTAGGAGAAAAACAAAACACGCTCGCCTTGTCCGCGTAATGGGGAAAGCAAGTCAAAGCTATTTGTAGATAGCGCCGCCATAGCTTAGTCCTAATCCGACCAATGACGTAGTACTATTTTGAAATACCTTAAAGATTTGAACTGAGTTGAACCAATGACGATGCTTGGAACAAGCTATACTAGCGCCATTAGTTCCCCAGTTGCCATCCCCATTCAGTCGAATTGCATCATTATATCGTAGTAGCAGGACGATTTTCAGTTTAAGGGTTGCACCACATCTGGCAGCACGGAATCGCCTTTTTCCGTCGCCCTTCCTCTTTCTGTCGCTTAGAACTGCCATTTGCTAGACCGAGACAGAAATCATAATGCGATAGCACGCGGCGGAATCCTCGAGACGGCCGCGTGCTATCGCATTGTCTCGGTCTAGCAAATGGCTGCCGCCAGATGTGGTTCAACCCTTAGTTGGAAATCGCATGAATTGCGTCATGGGTCGTCGTCAACACAAAAATAAAGTGTCTGATTCTCTTACCCAGGTCCAGAGAACTGCATGGAGAGTCGATTGGTCTGCCTCTGGAAGTGCTGCCCGTGCCGGTCTACGGCGACGTCCGGGGGCCGGCCATCCGGCAGTGGGTGCACCTTCTGCGTCACCCGACTGCTGTCGTCCCGGCACACCACTGCAGCTGACCATCGTTTTGTTTGTTCTGATCCCTGTAAAGAAATAAAATATAGAAATAATAGTGTTTATTATTTCTACTATCTTCGTTTCTTTTTCTACACTCTCACATCGACAACAGCTAGACTTGGAAAAACCTAAGGCCATTTTGATTTGATTTGGGCAGCGATCAATCCCGTGATATACCATACTACACCGCAGTCCAACAATGGAGAAGTCCGGTTAAAGCTAATTGTAGATGGCGCGACCATAGCTTAGTCCTAATCCGACCAATGAGGTAGTACTATTTTGAAGTACCTATAAGATTTGAACCAATGACGATGCTTGGAACAAGATATACTAGCGCCGTTCGTTTCCCAGTTGCCATCCCCATTCAACCAGCATTTGAAATATTCAGTCGCAAATATACCGATTGAAATAATAAACTATGTATATCCAAGTTATTTAGGACAATGCCATGACGTCCCTTCTGAATAACCATTGTTCCATATCGGGATGAAGGCCAATTAATATTGATCTATCAACGCCGATCAATCAATGAGATTATATAGAACACTGTTGGGTTTTTATTGAGCATGTGTTAGTTGATTAGAATACCCTATGATGTAGCCAGAAATACCTAAGATTTGTTTGTCGACCACCCATCGTTAGAATACTGTAGATAGTAAGAGTCAATAACGCTCTGGACAAGAGTGGCGCTGGACAGAGCGCAATGGAAAGGGTTGGAGGAGGCCTATGCCAAGAGGCACATCGAACTTCGTGATATGAATGAATGAAAAAAAAATGTAAAACGAAATTCGGCAATAAAAGACTATTATTATATTATTAAGAGTCAATAGCAAACTATTTCGGCTTTATTACAAAACGTGGTTTAACTTAGACCAAGCTTTAAATCAAAAATGAATTTTTGAATTTCGAACTTTATTTCTACTGTCGGTAAGTTCAAAAACCGAGTTTAGATCCCGGTCTAAGTTGTCAATGTGAATTTTAGAATTTTATAGCAGTTGGAATAAAGTTCGAAATTCAAAAATTCATTTTTGATTTAAAGCTTGGTCTAAGTTAAACCACGTTTTGTAATAAAGCCGCTTGAGTTCGGTCGCAATAAGTGAAGATACTGTAGTGACCCGGTAGTGGCAATGGCTCCAGTTTTGTATAGTCTTCAATGGTTTGTTCCACGCACAAACTTTACGTTGTAAAATTATTTTATCAACACTACGAATTCAACGACATGTCTATCTAATCTACTCATCTACTGATGGATCATGGCCCATTCTCTCGAAGATGGCTTGTTTTACAGTGGTAACTTTATATTGAGGCTAAAAAAGAATGCAGAATTGCAGATCTCCCTCAAATCCGTGGGATTTTTTATTCAAAAGACCATCTCAGGTATTAACCTACATGGTCCTCGTATGACTTGACCAATATGTCTGGACTTTAAGAGAGTTTGTTTCGGTTGTTCCTTCTCAGGTATCCCTATAGCAACATTAAATGAAACAAGTGCATACCTGTCTCTGAGGAGGTAGGGTGTCCTGATGTAGCGTGGGTTCACTCCCGCGCCGCACCTGCAGGCCGTTGGATCCGTCTTCTAGGTCTGCGGCACCGACCTCTACACAGGAGTCGGTGTCGGGAACCCGCATACTGCCGCCGACGCCGCCACCACCCTGGGGACAATAACAAAAGAATCATAAGAGTCTGCTAAAAATTATCAACTAGATTACATTTACATAAATAGATTGTGACTTTGCTTTGTCTCTTTCCCACAGTGGTGCCACTCTGGCTTCAAGAAATCATAAGTAGTAACCCTGCAGGACTGGGAGAGCAGTTTTTGTGGGAAGTAATTTACAGCCATAAGGCTTCCGTCTCGTCCTCGTCAAGTGGAACTACCTCGACGGAATGGCAAGAGTTTATAGGTGAAACATAAATAGTACAAATTATGTAGGTAGATACAAACGCCAGCATATCGACTTGACACCAATACGTCCTTCTTCAGTGAAACAAGTGAAAGTCACCTTTATTGCCAAAAACAGATGGTGAATTTATTTTAATCGGGAAAGTTTGACAAATGGGGGTAGGTTGATGTGCTAGCATCTGTACCATCTTCTATCTTGTCCTCAGAGCCCTTAAATATGTAGTTTAAGGAACATGTACACTGCGAAGCTTCGGGCTATTGGCTTATTGGCATCGACATGGATAAGAAAATGATTTACAATAATTTTATCTAAATCATTCTCTTCTCCTCATTTTCTTTATAGATCATTGTTGTCTGTTCAAAGAAAAATAAATAAATAATAAATCCAGAAAACCTATGGTACCCATGCCAATGATGGCATTAGCTATCATGGAATTGCATGTTATTTAGGTGTTTTTAAAGTTGACTGCAACGACATCATGTTCGCGCGAGGACAGTGCGACAAGCCATTCATTTAGTAGTTATTATTACCTGCCAGAATGACCTTACAGTTTTTTTTAATATTTTATTATGTCATTGAATACATAGGTAACAAAGCCCACAAGGTAAAAACTTCAGAGTAAACATACAAAACATAAGTAATGTTAATATTACGAATAGATAAGAAACACGAGTAGTAGAAATCTCAGAGTAATTAACTAATCTACCTCAACTTTTCTGACGCACGAAACTCAAAAGAACATACAACAATAATTAAAACATAAAATCATTCTCTTGTAATAATTACAGTAACAAACATAACGAATGAGTTACTTGTACATCGAACTGGAGCTTGCGTTCTACTGTGCTATTGGAGCGTGACCGATCTCGATAATCAATTATGAGATTCAATACAAATTGCTTTTAGTCTGTTTATTGAAGCGGTCGAATCACTCTCTAATACTTTGAGGAATATAGAAACTGTATATAAACCATGCAAACCTTGGACATACAATGTTTTATCGATCAATGATTAAATCGATATTTGGATGAGTTTTTGTTTGTTTTAGCTTACAATTGCGTGCAAGACTTGAGCTTTGATCGAATTTTTCTTTCAACATTAAAATAGCTTTAACAAACCTGCGACCTCAAAAGAAGAATTTATGAACAAAATTGTTGCACCTGGCCTCAACCTAACATAGAAACAAACATGGGACTAGCTCACTTAACGTCCTAGAAAATGGAGCTAGGTCACCCAAAACGAACTGAAACTCCTGAACAGTAACCCTTACCTCACTCACCGACGGAACACGGTGAAAACAATTTGACGGAAGACTCCCAAAGGATGGTGGGTCATCGTATGCAAAATCTGGATACAGCATGCTATGCCAACTTAAAGATAAAAGGCTGATAAAAGATAATAATGAGATATCTAACTATGCAGCAGTAGTTGAAGTCAAGACATAAGGTGATGTTAAATGTGCAGCAGAAAACACAAATCGGGTAAAATCGATGACCTACATTCAAGAAAATCTCTAAGGACCAGTTCAGACAAACAGACAGACAGCAATCTTATCGAATTTCAATACAATGGCAACGGGGGATTTGTAGAAACACGAAATAGAAGCGGAACACCCGGGTATTACAACGTGTTATAAATACCAGGCTGGTTCTCGCGAGTGAACGTGATGGCGCTAGACGACTTGTATAGCTCTGTCACTTTCACTCGCCGGAACAAGCCTGGTTTTAGGACGTTGTAATACCCTTCGAAGGTTTTGACATCAGGATGTGATTTTGATGAACAGACAGCAATTGAACAATCACTGATTGGATTTAGACTAAATAATAAATAATAAATAAATAAATATTCCACAACTATCACACAACGCCATCTAGTCCCAAGCTAAGCAGAGCTTGTGTTATGGGTACTAGACAACTGATAAACATACTTACTTATATATTTCTAAATACATACATATTATAGATAAATTACACCCAGACACAGAACAAATGATCATGCTCATCACACAAACATTTGTCCTGGGTGGGAATCGAACCCACGACCTCCGGCATAGCAGTCAGGGTCACTAACCACTAGACCAACAGGCCATCACCTAAATAAAGCAGTTACCTATCGATTTCAGTAAAAAAATCTGGCATAACAATGGCGAAGGCTACAAAAAGACCCCTACGACGATAATATTAAAGTCTATATTTAAACCTTTAACTAGATATAAACGTATTCACTCTGCTTGCGAGCTCTATAATCCTGTTAGCCCAGTTTTAGCTTGTTATCTACTAAATGGGTACTGGTAGGTACTAGGTAGAGGTAGGTATATGGCTGTTGTATGAAAGAGGCGTAAACGCGTGAATGCAGGCATTCGCGCCGCCCGTTATACCTATTATGTCTATGATTCATACCATGTTTGTTATCGTTCGTTATACCTATGTAAGGCTATATACATAGCCGTACATTGTATAAATGTAGTACGTAAATTAGTTTGCCTGTATTCTTTGCAAATGTATTGTGTATTCAGAACGTTTTTATATACGTAAAAATAGTGTATCTGTCGTGTGGGTAACAGACGTGATAGGTTACTTAATTTTCTGTGCATTTCACAGTAGAATAGTTTTCAGTTGAAAATTTACATTCTCTTGATACAAAAGTGGAGGGAGGTAGCCTCAAAAAATCTAAGGTCGTCTGCTCTGAACAGTGCACACTTTGGACCTCGATGCAAATAAAATGATATCACAGGTTGTTACATGTCCCAACTACATTGTAGAGGCAGGAGTGATGAGTATGAATGTTGATGGATGGGGAGGAAGAGGAGGGCCAAAGAAGAAATGGATGGATTGTCTGAGGAACGATATGAAAGAAAAAGGAGTAAATGATACTACGACGTGTGTTAAGGGAGAATGGAAGAAAAAAACGTGTTGCGCCGACCTTAAGTAAAATGGGATGAGGGCAGGAAGTTGATGATTTTTCTGTTTTAAATCAATTTTAAATAGGTACCATCTAGACATCAAGCATAAGGTCAGCAGTCAGCACCTCGCTAATATCACCTAATATTATACACTACCTAATTTATTAAGCAATTAGGACATTTTATGACCGTCCGATACTTTATCGCCATCGCCACCTACCTAGATAGACACGTCTTTATTTTTGCTTGAGCAAACTTTAGGTGCGGTAGGTATAAACAATAGACTATACATACTTAAATACAACATACACATTCCTCGTTTCTTACTTAATAACAGGATAATACGAGTACATTATATGCCAAAATAAATATGAAGTAAATGGCATAGCAACGTGTAATACATGTAAAATAATTATATTCGAATTAATTTTCAGGTGGAGTCTGGAGATGTATGTTTTTATTGCTTTGTTCATTATAAGAGTTTTAAAGTTCTAAGTATCGTTTCGTATTCTATCATATTTCAACCATTTGCAAAGAGGGCCAGCTAATTATTACTACTGAACTCACTGTATGCCAATTAATTTGAAAAAAAAACTCACTGTAAATTTACTACAAACTACAATGTTTTTAAGCCACCAAACACACAACAAATCATTTATTTTTGATGCTCAATAGGCATTTTGTACAGCAGTTGTCATTGATTTTTATGTAAAACAACACAAGAATGTATTTTCTACTCACCTTTTTGGGTTCTTGAGCACAAAAACATTGAGAGAAACACAAGCCCATATTGAGATTGCAGTTAAAACATAATCGAGACTCTTTTCTTGTGATCGACATGTCACGAAATGATTTTATTGCACTCTTCAAATAAAACACAGCACAACAAGTTTCGACAGGATCTTCGAACAAAACTGAAT
Source organism: Agrotis segetum (assembly GCA_036375495.1). NCBI lineage: Eukaryota > Metazoa > Arthropoda > Insecta > Lepidoptera > Noctuidae > Agrotis > Agrotis segetum. Next base: position 787,409 of record JAQSVV010000004.1, on the reverse strand, counting down.
GAATCCCGCGCTTTCTTCTTGTCCTGTTTATTTTTTCATGAACACGACTTTAGGGCATAGGTCATTGCGTATTCAGCCTAGATGTTGCATAACTTTTTTTGCGCTTTGCAACTGATTTGATACTATTATTACATACATATTAATGTATTTTTATTTTATAGACGTATTGATATTGCTCATCAGATTTTTAGATATACAAATTATACCTAGTGATAGTCTACTGTTATACTGTTCTTGAAGTGGCATAATAAAGTAACTGCCACCTGTAGTTTAAATTGGATGATTGGTTATCTTGATAAACATAGATTAGCTTAGTAGGTACCTATACGCATGTAATTAATGATTAGGTACTTAATTTATTATTTGGTGTATGAATGAATACAATGTGCTCACCGGACCTTCCAATCCATCGAATCGATTTGACAACGGTGTTCGAAAATCAAACTTTTCTAGTTTTTTTTTAAAGAATACATTTTTTTTTTTTTGGAAATAGGTTCGCGTTCGACCACTATCTCGCCTGATGGTAAGCGAAGATGTGGTCGACGATGAAGCACGCTTGCTGCTAGAAGTAACCTGTACCCTTAGCACGAATTTTCACTCTTTTACTTTACAGCGTCTTTCCCGTAGGTCTTTCCAGTATTTACAGCGTTTTTATATGAAAAAATGGTACAACGCCTCTGGTGTGCGAAGAAAGAACTATTTTTTTCCTTGTAAATAATTTACAAGGCAAAAAAATAGTTATTTAGATAAACTGGAACTAATTTCTATTTTTTTACAAATACTGAAAATTCGTGCTAAGGGTACTGAACATTTTGGCAATGTAAAAAGTTTTTGTATCCAACATTATTTGATAGACTTTTGCGTTTCTTTTGTTTTTGGTTTTGAGGTTTTTTTACACATAGACTTACCCGAAACATGTCAGGAGAGGCGGTGCCGGCAGAGGAGCCACTAGCGCCATCTGCCTGCGCGGCGCGGGGCTGCGGCGCTTGGCTGGTGCACTCTGCAGTGAGGGTCTCCCGGTCATCAGCCACATCCCGGACACGGTCGTCCGGGTCTAGGATACCCCCGGAACTGGCCCGCAACGCTCGCACACCCACCCATGTCTCTGGACCCTGGAAAATGGAGAAAACATATGTTTAAAATCAGGAATTTACAATCAAATTATGACAGTTAAAAGTACGAGTAGGTACCTAGACCTACCTGTCTGTGGTCGGGTAATTATTAATATTATTATTATTGGATTGCACTGAAGGATATTGAAACTGGCGAGAAGTTAAGCCTTTTAAAAATTATCAAGTATGGGATTTGTGTGTCAAATGGTGTAAATGATTGCTTGAATACCTACTTGTTAAGTATCGTCGTAAGATCTATGTTGACATTTAAAAAGTGTCATTAAGCAACTCAACATGGCTTGTGTGTGTTGTAAAATACAACAATATTATTCCAGCACAACATGGTTAAACTTGTTAGTTGAACAGTCCTGCTGTTGCAGAGATTAATTCACATGATTTACTTGTTTAATTCATACAGCTTGCAATAAAAATATTATCACTGGAAACCAAAAGCGCTGCAGTTTCGTCCGGGAAAGTGGCAAGAAATATAAATTATAAACATAACAGCACCGCAATGCAAACTGCATTTTTAAACGAAGCATCGATCGTTACTTTATACGACACCTAACGGATTAAATCGCGCTGCGAAAATTGAGTGGTATAACTGTACCTACCTACCTACATAATAATGTGCGAAAATGCACATTGTGTTAGTTTCTCGAATTTGTGTGTTTTTCTTATAGCGAGATAATAAAGCAGGAACGTTTGATGTTCCCACGCCTCGCATCGCAGAAGCCTTCTCGCTCCATTTAACTCAGTTTGCACTTGTATGCCTACCTATTCTTCGACTTTTGTCTGTCTGTTCGTCTGCCTTTGTTCAACTGTCACCGCGATTCGCGTTCAATGATATCAAAAGATTTTATTATGCGAACATCAATCTTTAGTACAAACTTTTGAAAAGACCGTTCGCAATAAAAACGATCATGGAGGATAGGAATTATCTGCCGCATATCTTTGAAAATAAATGGCTTTGTTCGACAGGAAAGCAAGGATCTGAAAGCGAAATCTAACAATTTATCCTACATTTACACATTAGACTACCCGTGCGCACTTCGTTGGGCGGTCAAATATAAATGATATCTTTATTATTTAAAGCCTATAGCACTCACGAATAATGTAGCTCCCGACCAATGAAACAATTTTTAAAATCGGTTCAAGCTTCCGGAGATTACCCCCTACATACAAACAAACGAAGGGTTTTACCCCTTTATAATATTATTATTAGTAAAGATTAAATAAGAATGATAAGAACAAGTGTTAACATCATACCCAAGTGACAGACTTTCGCTCTGGTGGCTTAGAAGCGGCCAACCGTGCCAGCTTCTTCAACCTCGGCGGAGGCACGGGCTCCAAAGCCGCCCCACCATCCATCGCACTGCCATCCGCCACCGCGGCCCGCCACTCGTCACCTCATCATCTTTACTTCCACCATCACAATACTTTATCCAATCGATTTCACTAACTTCGGTTATCGAAACCGTGAAACGAGAACATTTCTTGATACTACAAATAAAAAAGTGAGATCTAATTTCGTGATGCTTTGATTGAGAGAAAAAAACAACTGGATTACTGAGGTTATATTCAGTCAGCGTTTAACGTTTAGGAGTGCCAGGGTAGGTCAGTGGCGTGAAGCCTTGACCTTCGCGGTCCACTGACCAAACACAGAGCACTCACGCGCCGCACCAGATGCTGCGCCCGCGCCCATAAGAGACGCTGTTCAACGTTTTGCCTTTAAAGCTCAATTGTATCTGGAGTATATCGCCTACTATGGTGCAGAATTAGCAAGAATGTTGACGCCAATAGCGGTGTTATTTTTGTTGTAAAACTAGACAAATTGGACCGTAAATGAGTTTAGTTACCTTGGCATTGTTACAGATGTTTTGATTTGAATGACCTAGCAATGTAACTCCAAAACAGTTTGCCTACATAGCATTTAGTCCTAAAAGGAAAGACTACGACAACCGTTTCAACCAAAAATGGTGCTAATGAAAAATCTACACAGCGCTCCTTATGTTTGAAGAAAAGAACTGTTATAAACAAACGAAATGGCCACTACAAGATAACAAATGAAGTTGTAACCTTCTTTCGAACTACGCATGATCAACCGTCCGTATTCCAAGAATGTGTTGAAGTGAAGTCAGTGAAGTGGCGCCCGCGCACGCGATCCGTTTACCTTCGGGGAAGACTTACTCGGACGTTACAGAAAAACGATATTTGTCGACAGACTACGACATAACTGCGTGAAAACACGCACGCTTACATTCAGGAAAAAGAAAGAAATAAACTGGTCTGCATAGTTCGAACTATTATCATTAAAGTCTCACTGTTCCGATCAGGTACGCCCATAATGACTATTCATGAAGTATTATCTAAGCTGACTGATTTGTCCATGCCCTAACGTGGTATAAGCCAACGGAAATGCAGACCTTTATGGCATGTACCGTGTGTGCCGAATGTTAAATGGTCCACGTTGCGTCAATATGCGGTTTTTGTTCAACAATCAAATCGAGACCATTCTGAGCGTTATTTTAATTAGAAGGGCTGCAACTTTTAACTCGTAGCACTGTAGTTTTTATCAAATTTCGAAAAACACTACGATTTCTGTATTTCATTTACTTAGGTACAGGGAACTTGAAGTATTTACTTTGTCTATTGTGTGCAAAAACCGAAAAAAGACGCATCCAGTGTCTACCAACATGATGGAACTATATTTTTTTTTTCATCAAATTCACGTCAAACTTCCAGCTTACTTTACACCACAAACACTTGAAAAATCATGCCAGGGGTTCTTACATTATATCTACCTCAAGTACCTATTTATGTATTTAAATATCAATCAGATTTATTCAATACTGGCCAACAAACACGCAAAGAAAGTTTATTCAAGATTCTTTACAATATGTTTTATGGACAAGAGCACGAAATGAATTTATAATCAGAAGTCAACAAATACCTTCACTAGTTCAGTTCAGTGCCGTAATTAACAGTAATTAATGTGCCCCTAATACATTTTGATGAGTAAAGTTACAGTTTGTGAGTAACTTGATTAATTGCTGTCAACTTGCTTGCAAGTTTCTGTTTTCATGAGTCGAGTTGTGCAGTCAACTGGTCATCTAGGCAGTAGGTATACGTAAACATGGCTCAAGGCAACTCGCGAAATTGTTTAAATGCAAATAAAACATTGCATTCATCATTCTGTCTGCGTTTTGTATTTACTTTTGTACCAAGACTTAAGTCTGACTTAAGTATGACACATAAGCAAGATTTTGTCGAATCCATCTTTTGTTATTATTTACTTGCTTTACCCGAAGCTACACTTGCGTTCATTTTAATTTGGCTATCAATTCGGGTTCCTTTGGATACTTAATTCAATCATGATTACACAAATACACGTGGCTCCATCTTTATTATCATAAGAACGTTATTGTTGTTTTTTTCGGAACAGTAGATATTTTTATCGGGATAAATGGTGGATTTGCCAAATTTGGCGTGAAAAAGATCAGAAAATCCTTCTTTCGTAATTTATAACTAGGAGCCATTTACCCCCGCTGCATCTCATTGGTCATTTTCACATTGGATGGAATACATTTTCCAGATTTTGATAAATTTCTCTTTACTGCTCCGCTCCTATTGGTGATAGCGTGATGATAAACAGCCTATAGCCTTCCTCGTTATAAGGACTATCTAACACAAAAATATTTTTTCAATTCGAACCAAATGGTTCCTGACTTCCTGAGATATTTATAGTTGGGTTAGGTAAGTTAGATACGATGGAAACCTTAGCTGGAAATCTTCTCAAGAAAAGGATTTCTAAGTAGATATAAATGTCTATTGCACAGAAATATTAAAAACAGGAGAAGTGGCAAGGGGGCGTGTCCGCTACCGTGTAGTTTTGAGCGCTACGCTCAGAAAATGAAAAAATGGCCGTCACCGCGAGTTAGTTTGTTGTCAACCGCGTTCGTGAAAAAAACGATTATGCCGTCTTGTTCGGTGCTTTTGTGCAAAAATAGAAACCAAAACAAATATTTTAGAAGTCATGGCGTCGGGTTTCACATGTAATTACAAGTATTTTACAATATTTGTCTTAAAAATCACGAAAAACAACAAGCAGTAAAATATATCTGACTTGTACTACTGTACTTTTGTTTTCCTACATTACTCCGACTTATTATTTTTGCAAGAAATACATTGCTCTTTTACAACCACATCATTGAATCACAGAGTGACTGAACAAGCAATGTAAAACTGACATAACGATACCTCAATCAGCCGTAATGTCGCATGGTACGGCCGCTGCTCAGGGGGCCGATTCTACTAATTTGCAAAATTACCTATCCTATCGCTATTACGCAACGGTGCCATTCCTATCGCCAAACAATGGTAACCTAAAATGTTATTCTGCTATTTGTTACGTTAGACCGGGAACGTAATCGATGCGTAATCGTAGCGGGAATTTACGACTGTGCTGGGAACGTTGTCCTGTGTTACCAGCAAGACGAATAGTATGTTTTAATGATACCACAGTATAAAATTTGAATGCTACTAAATAGAAACAGGTGCTACTTTTGTGTTTTAAAATATAATAAATGATTCAAATGTTATGACAAAACATTTTACTGATACAATGATGGAAAATATCGATGGTTAAATAATAAATTCTTTGGAGAACGTTCCATTTTAATTCTCTTGCAAGTCGAAAATGTGAAACGAAACGTCTTGGTAATGTCAAATGTGATCCAAATATAAACAAACGGCGTAAAGCAAAAACTTTTTTAGCAAGTTCATCAAAATGACTGTGAGTATTGTTTCATTTTATACTATTACATAATTACCTATTTATAAAGTCTAAAATGGCACCATGCCCCGACATTTTTTATATCATAGGAAATGTTGTGCGATAAGTCCTGAAAATTAACACATTTACGACCCACTTGAGGGTTACGGTCACACGACCCAAATCACACTTGATTTGACTTAGAATATAAAAAAAAAATAATTTTATGTGACAACTTGCAGATTGGTGCTTTCTAATTTCTGGCAAATCTGATGGAAGGGCGGAAGACAACTTCATTTCGATAACTAGAACTTCTGCTTCTTTAAAAATCTTGCTGTGGGGCAAATGCGGTCTAAAGAAGGATGAGACACCTCAGCACTCATAAGGAACAGTGTGCTGAAATTTTAAATGCTGAAGGTGTTACAAGGACACCTAAAGATTGGTCTAACTAAGGTATGTTTTCAAGTAAATATTATAAAATGTAATCATTAGCTATAAAAAGTAAGTCGACATGAAAAAAGAATTAAAATATTTAACTAGTTTTGGAATGACTACCTACAACTGTCGAGTGCATGCTAAGGTCACTGATACCAATAGAGGTTTCAGCGCTACAGGGGTGGAACCTAGTAGGGAACCAGTTTTAGCTCCCCTAGAGGAAAGTGTGGAGCTGCTGGCTGCTCTTTTAGGTAGAGATGTTGTCCAACTTACTGAAGTCCGTCAAGATTCAGAGATTTAGGTAAATTGATGTGCTGGTGTCTCTACTTATTGACCACGTTTATTATTATTATTATGAGCCTACGTTGTCCCACTGCAGGGCAAAGGCCTCCCTTCCCTCTGTCCATCTCTCGCGATTTAATGCGAGTGTAGGCCAATATTGACCATAAACTTCCTTTAATTTTTAATTAATTATTTATGAATTGTTTCAGAGATCTTATCCCCAGATGTCAGCAGTAGGACGGTAACACTGGAGACACCAGCAGAATTTTATCCATCCAGAGTTTTATCCGAGTCTGGTTGTTTACAAGTTTCTATGTATGTAAACGCACTCACGACAGTGGAGAAATTCATAGTGTAGTGGAACCTGAGGCAGCGACAAAAAAAAATATCAATAATAATATAATTGCAGTGTGCAGTGGTTTAATTTTTATTGCCAGTTTTGTGAATGAAGTACTTATTTAAAGTAGTCAAGTTCTATTAGTGTATTTAGACATAAAAGAAGACATGTAAGACAATTTTTTGATTTAATCGTTTAAAGAAATAAAGATTATAAAAAAAAAAAATTATTTTAATGAAAATATTGTTCGCAGAGTTATTTTTAACAAAAGGATACCTATTTTTTTCTGTTATGTTTAGTGATTTAGTTTATTGTTTAAAGTGTATTTCTTTGTTTTGTTAATATTTAGATTTAATTAAGTATACTGTAGTATAGTAGTGTAATATTTTTAAGATAATTAGTTTTATTTTATTATATTCATAACCAAGCTCAACAATATTGTTTAATTAAAACCCTTCCTTTCTTTTTCTTAAATAACTCTATATCTCTATAAACTAAAATCACTTAAGTATATAAATCCTCCAACATGACAAAACTAAAAAAACAATAATTTGTGAGATATACAATGTACAGACTTTTTCACTTTACCCCCCCACAATCCCCCAATCTACCCGCAGTGGTGGACGCCCACGGCGACAGACGTCGCAAGACGATCTACGGCCACAATAGGCGCGGGCATGCGGGCGGCGAGTAAAGGGCAACTCACTGTCCGACCATGAACCATGCCCGGGTCGACGGCGGGTTGTGTTCCACGCGTCAGCATGATTACGGGGCCCCCTCTAGAGGGCCAAAACCTACCGGAGTCGCGGGACTTATCTCATTACCGTGACCCCGGAACATAAAGGGCTATTGAAGGACACCGTGGATTTTAGTCTATACAAGTCTGACAGTCCCTTCCGCCCTGCCCGGGGTGGGAGGACTCATTCGATGATTTTACCACGTAAAAAAATCCCCAATCTAATTTTTTCGTAACGATTATAAACCTTCAACTTGTGACAAAATTGAAAATCTGTAAAAAAATATTATTATTCCGGTATCTACAACGAAATCTATGTAGAACATCATTATCATTAGGTAAAAAATGAAAATAGTTCCAGATCGGTCCTGCAAAAGTTTCAATTTATCAACTTATTATCAACCGCTAATTTGGACAGATGAACCGTCCTACTTCAGTTCCAGTGCGATCGTAACAAGTGTCAAAATATTAGTGGAATACGAGAACATGTCACGCTTGCCTTCGACTGTGCTACGACTGTGCTAGCAGAATACGATCTAGCAGTTCTCTCGATCGATCGTTGCGTTCGACTGAACTGTAACTTATTTAGGGTCGTTATGCATTAGTAGAATGAGAAAACGTCAAAAAGTCGCAGTTCAGCCGCGGTTACGCTGCGATTGTGACAGAAATGAGTTAGTAGAATCGGCCCCCAGGTCCTCGTATTTTAGTGCGAGCTAGTGACGTGCTCTTGGTGATCCGACAAAGTCTATCGACAAGAAAGTCGACTGCTAATTGCTATTTTAATATTTCAGTTTTTCTTTTGAATTTTTTATCTTGTAATAAGGCTGGAAGGCCGATGTAGTTCATGCATTTTTACAATTTTTTATTATTTTACAGAGTATTATATAAATGCGAAACCGAAGATGGTTAAGTAAATTAATTAATGTTTAGTTTAGTAATCTATGGACTAAATTAATAGTAATCTATACAATAAAGATAATGAAAACGGTTTCATATCGTTTTTTATTAATTTTATTTCCAAACCTTTATAATTTATCGATATATTTATCGTGAACTCTTCGATTTAGTCAAACACTGTCGAGTCCGCCCCCGTGTCCCGACGACACACAATGATAATTGTTTTAGTGTGAGTAAATTACACGGAAAAAGTACGCTGTGGTTTAAAGAATAAGGTTTATATTTAAATGACAGAGTTTTCGACGGCGCGTGTGTGCACTTGTTCGTAGTATTGTTTTGATATACTACATGCGTAATATTATCTTGATGGAGGGGCAGTTGTGGCTTCACCGGTTTTCTATACATTTTGAACTCCACGCCATATCTCCTTCTATAATATATCTATGGTCTATTGTGATCGGAGAATGATCAGTAGGTAATTATAACAATCTCATGTCATCTAAAGGTAGATAATAGCATGCAATTATTAGAAACAAGGTGAAAAACAATCGATATTAATGAAGTTTATTCTCGAACAGTTTAAGATTTGTACATTTTCCACACATTCAGAACAGACTAGGTCATTGCCTACGAGAAATATTAACTTTATCCGTTCGACTCGCTAAAATACAACTCAGATAATATGACTTTTTAATGCCTTCATATCAACACCTGCCTACATATTATCTATCACAGTAGGCATTACATTATCTATTTAAAGGATAATAAATAATGTAGATCTAACTCCAACAGCAAGTTTCATGAGGATGAAACTGAAGCATCATTTCAATCCGTGCACATCCAAATTCCAATCCAGTTGTTTGATTTTCTCCAACTTATTTCACACGAACATAAATCACGAAATTACAAACAAAATTAGATCACAAATTGATTATAAATATTCATTATTATCACGCACACAATTGGTTTTTTTATCACGAAACTATTTTCTTTTATCGTGTGTGAAGCGTACGAGAATCGACATAGGTACGCGCGGCGCCGCGGCAAGCCTCCTACTGAAGTTTGTCTGTCGATTAGAAAGATCTTCAACAATGAGCAATGACCGCAAATAAAATAATACTGAACCTCTAATAATTTTCAAGGTTCGTGGTTTGCAATAACAAAAAGTTTAAGTACAGCACGATTACCTAACGGAGCATTTATCATTTTTTTAACAGTAAGGAAACTTTACTTATCAGATTTTATCAATTTTTAATTTCACACCATATCATGCCTTATCTTACAATGAAGATTTAATTTGTGACGATGCTTTTTATTGAGAACATTGAATTGTCCGTCTAACCGAAGAACTATCACGAATAAATCTGTTTTCTTCTCCAATAAATACAAGAAATTAATTAAACAGACCAAGTCAGAATCGTAGAGACTAGCGTGTATAATTGTGCAAAGTTTTCCGTAATATTTTCTTCGAATTTCCTCATAACTGGAGTTAGAGATAGACAACTTTTTACTCTTCATACAGTTTAGAATAGAGCTATTGTTTATCATACAAGACTTTTGATATTTTTCATTATTTATGATTATTTGAGACGCTAACTACTTCGACAAATCTAGAATCCTCGACAAGACAAACCCCAAAACAAAACAAATAGATATGATGATACTTTTAAACTTAGTCTATTTTATAGTTCTAAAAAAAATTGTCAATGGCTTCAATGCCAGACAGAAATACACTTTCTGGGTTATCCAAAAACCCTAGGCCTAAGCCATCCTCTTCTTAGAAGATGGCTTAGACCTGTGTAGAGGGATAAACCCACCACACTATTCCCAAACCACTGCAACTCCTGAAAGCCAGAATCGAGACAATGAAGCTCGACGTGTCCCGGAGAATGAATTTACCTGTCTTGGATCCTGCAACGAAATTAATCAAAAAAGATTATAGTGGAGGAGTAGGAAAAATATGTTTCCACTCCTCACGTGTAGAGACAGCATGAGCTGTGCTGTTCTTTAGGAGGCTACTACTTCAAGAGTCCAAGCTGACGACGGTAACTAGATCAAACAGTATCATACGCCTCGCCTTGTGTGACTAACTAGACTTGTAGACCAAAGCTCCATGTTCAGGACGAGTGTCCAATACTAACGGTTCAGTAATGACTGTGATATCAACCCACGCTTGTACCATATACACATCGTAGTGAACGTTCATCTAAGTAGTAATAATTGCTTCCTTCCTTTATAAATTGTAGATCTCTATAAGTAAACTGCAGGTGGGTTTATGAATAGAGCCTTTTATGTGCGCAGTACTTAAGCCCTATTTTGTAGGGTCGACGGCGCGTTGTGTCCCACGCGCGCCTCAAAGAGCGTCAGCATAATGACGGGGCCCCCCTCTCAGAGGGCCAAAGTCTGCCGGGGTCGCGGGATTATTCCCTTACCGTAACCCCGGAACTTATCAGGCTATGAAGGACACCGTGGATTTTAGTCAGTAGAAGTCTGACAGTCCCTCCCGCCCTGCCCGGGGTTGGAGGACTCATTTGATGATTTTACCACGCTAAAAAAAAAAAAGCCCTATTTTGTATGTGGTAATCTCTGTAGATGTCCTTCACCTTGGTACTATTGATCATCAGACTTCTACTGACTTAAACTCATCTTCATCAACAGCCAGAAGACGTCCACTGTAGATCAAAAGCGTCATCCGACATCCGTCAGTGGCATCCACGGGTTGCCCGCGACACTCACGATGTCGACGGTCCACCTAGACTTAGAGTACAGCTTAGACCTAAACTTAAGTAGGTACTCTGTTCTCATTAACAACCTTTGACCGTATGTAATACGAGAGAACTTGGGAAATTGGAGAAGTCGCCACTCGCCAGTTATCGGACATTCGGCAGGACATGGAGCCCTTCAGACCCAAGTACGTCTGCTCCGGAATTTAGTCAGCCCCGCTTTTAACTCCCACTGAGTGGATGGCTATATCCAAAACTGGAGACTATGAGGAATATCGAAAAACGTTGGGTGTCTCAAGGCCGATACTGCATCATTGGATTTTAGAAAAATCAACAATCCTGGCCAGTAATCCAACCCACTGATTTTGAAAATCATACCCTGTATGATTTTCAAAATCAGTGGGTCACTATCCTTATAGCATCACTATTCTATAGTGATGCTATAAGGATCAAATTCTGGGAAGTAAACTAACTGTAACTTTGTAACAAAATAAGGCACATCATATTTTCAGAATCTCGGATTCATTATTATTCAAACAGTTTCAAAGGCTTCGTAAGCCGATTATGGGATTATAATAAGTATTTCAAAGCGGAGGGTCGCAATATTTACTTGCTCTTCATAAGTTGCTTTTCATTGTGCCTTTATGGCAAATCAAACAGGCCTCAAAGATATTTTTGAAGAAACGAAAAATTCAGTTGCGAGCAGGGTTCTATCCTGCGTCTTCTGGATAGGTACTCCAGACGCCTTAACCACTAGGCCATCGCAACCACTACTCACAAAGCTGAATTTCTTGTTCCCTTGTTTTTCGAACGCTGTTTACACGATTTGGATTTGGCTCAATTTGATTTGACCAAAGAGCGCACGCGGTTTGTAAGGCTAGCCGTCAGATGGTGGTAGTCATCATCAGCCTATTAATGTTCCCACTGCTGGGACACAGGCCTCCTCTCTGTGAGAGGGGGTGGGCCATAATCCACCACGCGGGCCCAGTGTGGATTGGTGGATGTCACATGTCTTCGAATTTTTGGTTCTAGGACATGCCGGTTTCCTCACGATGTTTTCCTACACCGTTTTGAGACTGGGCCACCACTGCTCCTGCACTGATGGTGGTAGTAATACTAGTAATTCTTTGCGAGGTCTGTTTTTGGCAACTCTTGTCTAGCTCTGTCTTTGGATGGGTCACCAAAGTTAAGCGCTCGTCCTCTGACCTGCAATGCATTTCTTATAATGATTAGCAAACTAATCCCACGCCCACGGCAGTCTACGCCAAATCTAAACAAAAAAATTCGCCGCGCAAATCTAACCTCTATACGAACCTACACTTCTAGCGTGTTCTACCCGCGTCAGCAAACAATGGGGGACTATCTTACAAGTGATCCGGGGTCCTAAAATACAAAGGGCAACTGAAGAAACAAGTTAATTTTTAGTCAATCAACTCTGACAGTCCCTTCAACAGCCAGAGCGAGGGGGCTTATTTGAAAATTTTCTTACCAAAAAAAGGAAAAATGCAAATAATACTAAAAAGTAGGTTGTTTTATTAATAGAAATGGGTTACCCGACACTCGCCACTCTTGCTCAACACAACTACGGGCTTCATAATACCTAACGATAATATCAAGCAGTCTTGTGACCTAGAAGATACGCCTTATGCAAATGACAGCACACTCCATCTTACTCGCAAAGTACTCCTAATTAAACAGTTGATCACAAACAATAGAAAACTGCACGGTTTTTCCAGATTAGTTATAATTAGCTTGTCACGCTCGCAATGATTCATTGCGCTTTAGAATTTTATTAGTGGAGTTCTTTTGCAAACTGTCTTCACGGTCACGAACTCACGAGGTAAGTTTTAATTAATTATTTGTCTATCTATGGACTATGTTATGACGGTATTAGGTCTCAGCCAAACGGCAAGCGACAATCGCTAACGTTCAGCAGTCGCTAATACATTTTCAACTTTTTACCCTATGGCATTAAGTTGAAAATCTAGTAAAGACTGCTGAGCGAGAGCGAACCAAACAAACGAAAACGGTCTGTAATCTTTGATAGATTGTCAACTTTATGCAATGAGGTATAAAGTTGAAAATGCATTACCGACTGCCAAACGTTAGCGATTACCGCTTGCCTTTTGGCTACAGGCTCTGAGATACGGCTTCGACACGGAGAAGATCAAACATGGAAGGCAAATGTATTAACGAGTGAAGCGCATAGGTCGCTTGTAAGAGGAATCTGTCAAGGGGTTATCTGTGCCATTGAAGTTTATCAAACGTTCCCTTCACGGAATGACAAGAAATTCATAAAAAGCAAAACAAAAAATCTAATTGTCGAATGACGTCCGGTGATCGATGATGTGCCTTTTCAGCAAGTGCCAATTCCAAAGAACATTTAAAAAGAGATGTTACATTTTAGTGAGAGGTTGCATGCTGTTAGGATTTTAAATATATCATGCAAGTGATACAAGGAAGAAGATTGATACTCGTATAAGATTGATATTACAACCTCATTTTTCAAAACTTGAAGGACTCGTTGACAGCATCAATGATAAATTGATAGTATTACATGTGCGAAAAGATTGGCATTTCATTACGACACAATTCATGTTTGTTTACTACCTCAGGCTACGAAAGGAGTTTTAGTTGCGAACTTCCATGATACATTAAAATCAGTTGACACACAATCTACTGATTTTAAAAGACCTTCATCACGCCCCCTTTTTCATATCAGCACAAACAAGTTTTAAAGGCTTGGCCAATGTTTATACATAATTATCATAGAAATCCATCGCGTACGTAAACAAGTCCAGCCCGGTCATGATTCAATATTTAACTAAGGATCAATGTTTATGAAACCTGTCTATGGAATAGAAGTAGCTTGTGATTTAAAACTAATCATTTGAATGTATAATCGGAAGCTGGCCTTCTTTAATCGGGTCAATACTCTGCATGACATCAGGATCCGGATTTTGGATTTAAATTCTGTCTCTAAAAACGCCAGAAAGGTCCACAAGTAGCATTGATGGTCACTTCCAAATCATATTAGGTACATTTCTACAAATGTCAATGAGATTGTTTAAAAGTTTTTATCATCGTTATTGCTGACAGAATCATTTTGTATAGGCCTTTTAGTCATTAATCTAACTTCAGCATACATTAGCAAAATTCTAAGCAGCAGGTAATCTTTAATGGAGGGTCAAAGATCAAAACTTTTACACATTAGAGAATGAAGCAGATATCAAGTAACGTTTGATCGATCACTTATTAAGTTTAAAACTCCAGGTATTCCATTAGTAACTGTAATATTGTCTAAACCTACCAGACGAATTAGCAAAGAAGCCTATCGAAAACAGGAAAATCTTTATTCTATTCTAACCGCTTGATACATAGAAGTACCACTTTGTGCTTGTCCTGCAGACGCCAGTTCAACCACGGCAACAAACCTACCCCTGCCTTTTAAATTTCCTTCAGGAACCTAGAATAGATTTGTAATTTCAAATACCTCCAAGTTCTTTACCTCGCTGATAGAAACTTTACATTTCTCGCTTGACTGCCACTCCAAGTTTTGAATTCGAATCTGACTCAAATACTTGTTGTTGGGTACAAAGGTATCTTTAGCTTCGTTAGATTTTCAACTAAACTACATCTATTAGGTATTTTATGCTACATCAGAAAACTAGAAGGTCTATATATTCGATTGGGATAGCTTGACGTGCAGTTTCTGTACCCGATGACTTCAGTCATGACATTCACGCTAAATCGTCCGCAATATTGAACTAAGTATACATATTTTTTTTTTTAATTATTGATTCTTCTTTATTTTCTTCCAATAAATACTTGCGACTGTCTACGTGCTGCAAAACAGGTGTTATCTAATGACTCCACCTAACCATACAGGTCGTACGTACCCCGTGTGGAATGTCACTGATTATACTCAACTCAAGGTAAATGGGGTAATTAATCAACTGTATTGACTGTAATCCTATTAGTCAGATCAGTGAATTCTGAAGTACTCGAAGAGGTGATCTTTAAGGTGTGCACTGCATTGTTACAGGCTTAATTTGATCAAGTTATGTTTTGTCTCCTAACATCATCTTTGTAACCGTTGATACGAAAACCCAAACCTACCTACTTCTTGATGAACTGAAAAAGAACACTTATGGTGTGTCCACAGCCATCTTGCCAAATATTATCAAGTTTTCGAATCACAATCGCCGCCAGGAAAATTATGTCGCTGATCGATATTTCGACACTTTCCTGTCTACCTTCCTCTGCATATTAATTGGTAAATTGTAACATACATTACAAAATATCCACCAAGCGACAAACAATTTAGTATTCCACAAAATTCGCTTACACAACTAGATTGTATTTTCCTTGACAAGGCTACATTGGCTGTAGAAGTAACTTATTGAGTAATTTAACTCCGTATGCAACTCATACGCAGGTTCAACGTCCGTATCGCGTGAATATACAGGGAGTACCATCGGCGACGTAATTGCGACTTAGAAGCGAGTTGATTTAAGGCGACGTTATGCTTAAGGAGACGTTATTTCATGCGTCGAGAAAGTTGCCACACACCGCCACCAGCAGGCGCCACTATCGCGAAATGATTGCAACCCAAAGTTTTATGTATTTCATTTCTTCAACTTCAACATTTTTTACAGTGTTCCCTTTACGCAAAATACATGTATTACTCTAGTAGAAATATTTTAATATAAGGATGTCGAAACATTTACCAAAACAAAATGGGAGAATTCTTTATTGATGTGGATTAATATTTTGTGAATATTTTTATCATTCACAGTCTTAAATTTATTTTATAACATTTTATGTCCCGAGATTACGAACAAAACTACTATTTTGGTAGAAAATTAATGATAATTGGCATACCTTACGAAAGTGACAATACCCAATTATCGTTAAGCCCCAAACACACGCGCGCATGGGCTTGGGCGTGTGCGTTGTTCCACGCGCGCCGGAAAAAGTGACAGCACAATAACGGGGCTCCCCCTTAGAGGGCCTACCTGGGTCGCGGACAAACGAATACAATACCGTGACCCCAAAACGTAAAGGGCTATTGAAATAAATCGTAGATTTTACTAAGTATTCCGAGTCTGACAGTCCCTCCCGGCCTGCTCTGGGTAGGAGGACTCATTCGATTATTTTACCACGCTAAAAAAAGCCCCAAACACACGCTCCTTTTACTATCGTGCGTTCACAAAGCTGGTTGCGTGGTATCTTTATATGTTCGAGAGTGGAAAGCTAAGGATGCTTGACGCCCTGTCCTCCACCATCTGGTGTTTGTACTAATTTTTGATGCATTTCGATGTAATGACAGACACAAGCGCCGCGTAAAATGGACATTAGTCGAGCAGCGGCGTGGATTTAGTAGTTTTTTACTTATATGAGGTACAGGTATAGTAGAACAGTTTAATGTCAGAACCTCTTTATAAATAAATCTTCATTCTATAATATCTTATCCACAGTATTTTTTTGGGACAAGGTTTTAATATCACTTATCTGATAAATGAAACCTTTAGAGATATTATCTATCGACTCCAAAAGCATGAGCCCAGTACTGATCTTTTATACTCCAAAGCAATCAATAGAGCGAGAAGCAACTTGTACCGAACACGCGGTGAGACAGCAATGACCACCAATTTTTCATCATAGTCGCAGCATTATACTATAGGCGATATTTAACAGGGTGGTGGGTGCTATGCCTTATTTGTAGTTGACAAGTAATTTTGAAGTATTCAAAATGACAACAGCAGTTTTCATTTAATTTATTTTATTCCCGTTTCTTCGAAATTGTTAAAATCTGTGACGAAACTAAATAAATAATAATAAAAGTGAAGTGCTTCTTATCCTATATCGCAGTTTGATACGATTAGAAGTTGTTTTCAGTTACATACATCTCAAATTGTTGACTGCAAATCAGTGCATTTATCATTAGTTCATGTGAAATTGTATTTAGATGCATAAATATTAGATGGGAGGGGGATGGACACAGAGGAACCATCCGACAACAATAGTACGATATCACGAAAGCAAAGCATTGATATAATAATATCACTGTGAGTAATTTATTATATTCATAGGAACAATTCGTAATGTATAGAATCATACGTATTCTAACATTTCCCTTGTTTGCTCTGTAAGGGTCGTCAGGAATTTCCTGCGATGATTTTCAGTAAGTTTGGTTTATTTTATTCTTGATTTATTAATGAAAATAATTTGTTATTGAAAAAAGAAAGTTTACGTGACTTATTTACAGTCATGTCCGTTTACAATCACGTCCCATTGAACACATCGAAACATAGTTTTGAATAATCTATAAGCCTACATATCATTCGTTTGTATTTTCTCGATCTTTTTATCCATTACCAATTTTATTATTACGAAAATCTGACAGCCGCAATCTGAAAAAAAGTGTCACAGGTCTAGCCTGTAAGAGCCACGCTGGCTGACTGATTCGTCAAGGAACGAAAGTGATGACACTACTTGTAAAAGGCAAAAGATGAGAGGACGATAGTGAATGTGAGCTCAGAATAAAACGGCGTATGTGCCCAAACATATTGACGTCTTTTTATGAATTAAAATTGTTATTAATTGAAAAACTGTCTTTACAGAATTTAGATACTAGTATTTTCTACAATTTAAAACAACATCCTTTCAATAACTCATAGTAGTTATGCCATAAAGTCCAAAAAATAAAAAGCATAGACCGAACTTTGAATTTTTTTTGTATCGAGCCAATTATTCCAATTCGTGTTTCTATCTTTACCATTCACTCGAGGATATGTTCAACTTTAATATTATGATTTTTATTTATTAAAAATATCATTGTTAATGAGACTTTCAGACGTTTGAAAATCTTAAAAATTACTAGAAGCTCGCCTTAATGAAGTACTTTCGACTTTCAGATCATAAAGAGCTCCGTGAAAGTAATTGGCAACAATAGTAACATCGACATGCGTACGTAACGAGGCTGGCGACATTAGAGGAAGTGTTCGGAGTTATAATAAAGAAAGGCGTGGAATTTCCCGCTTAATCGGTAAAATGTTACTGCAATCTTTCACGTGTTGCACAATATCTAGGTGTGGATTTAAAGTAGAGCAATCTGTAATTGAAAGGTATTTCCTCTTTGCTTATGAGATCTTAAAGTTGATAGAGGATAAGAGGACGAAACCATCTGAGAATTCAATGGAACCGACAATAGTGGTTCCTACATGCAAGTGTAATACCTGGTAATGAGGAGGGATGACACTCATCACTCATGTGACTAAGAGAGTGATGAGTATGACTTTTGATGGATGGAAAGGAAGAGGAAAGCTAAAGAAAAGATGGATGGATTGTATAAGGAATGATATGAAAGAAAAAAGAGTAAATGATGCTGTGACGTCTGATAGGGGAGAATGGAAGAAAAAACGTGTTGCACCGACGACCCTAAGTAAAATGGGATAAGGGCAGGAAGATAATGACATACAAGTGTAATTTCTGGCCTGGCGATACCAATGTAGTCCTTGTCAACCATCTACTATCCGAGCTTATGGATATCTATCTATGAAGGGGGATCTCAAGAGATGATAGAAATGGATGTCATGCTGTACCCAACCAATTTTTCAAAGTGACAGGGGGCAGGGACGATGATTAATTCACAAATCCACCTGGCATAATCTATAGAGTAATGAAACCAATGCCAACAGCATTTTAGAATTCATGAGGAAATTAAATGCATCCCTATCAAAAAACTGCGGAAAGCGACAGGAGGAAAACAAAAACTATTAGGAAAAAAATGTTATACGTAGTTAGTTGTTAGGTATCACTATCAGTCACTAATTTATCATGATTTATAATTACAATAAACATTAATATTTACCAGAAAACCGTCTATCACATCTATTTTAGATTAATTTACCTGGTCTGATTAATTTCCTGCATAATGTACTGTACATAGTACCTAATGATATGATAATGTTATCTTTCATCAAGAGAGATTCAACAAATTGGCGCCTAAAATAACAAGGGGGTATCGTACGAAAACAAACAAGCATGGATTTATCATAGAGTTGGAAATACCTTGGCTTTAAAACTAATTGTTAAAGAAAGAACCTGATGAAATTCTCTTTTTGAATACTTTTTTCGTTTTACCATCAGCCAATATCAGTCCATAACTGGACACTCAGTATAAAAATTACGCATCAAACTAATGAAGAAATATTTTTAAAAATTCTTCAAAAAATTTAGTATCATAAATCTTACCCTTTCAGTGGTCTGGGGCAGTATACTCCTCTGCAATTTCTGAACAGGATACGTCTGTCTCCATCCAAACAGACGCACCAGTTTGTCCGCCACATCCTCACACCGAGGAGTGGACTCCTTCATCTTCACGATAACTACCACTAAGCACTGAATTACTGTTCCAATTCAGGGAAGATAGGCATTGTTTTCGAGTAACTGTTGTGTTCAACTGTTCACCCAAAAAGAAAAATAAAACAAGTAATTTTTTAGAGGCAAGTTCCAAAGGCACTGTGACTAGTAAAGTTTTAAGTAATGAGAATTTATTCAACTATAAAAAAAACTAATTTCACTGACAACACCGATATAACGTGTACACAAGCCACAATAACACGACCGTCAACCTTGTAGTCAGACGCGCAAAAAGTGTTGAAAAATAGCGGAGTGTGGCGACCGAGCCGCTGAGCCGGCACCTCGCGGCACTGCGGCGCTCTCCGCGGCCTCCACGTTATCGCTGCCATCGTTATCTCACTATCACCGCCCCTCCAACCTACTGCACCTTCACTGCCTCACTCCCAGACACACAATGCCGCATGCCTGCCGTATCTACGATCAACGGGCGGAAATCTTAACTTTTAAGTACAGACACCATCGTAAAAACTAAACTTAGGACAGCGACTAGGCCTCCATAAAAAGGCCGATTAACGACTAGACAACCACCTACGAAAGAACAAGAATTTGTGAAAAATCTTCTGCCCACTACACAGGCCCATCTTCGACGACTTACACAATATAGACCAAACCTGTACAATGAAAAGGCCCAAATGCGTGAAGCTGTTAGACAACTACATTAATATTTCGATTTAGGCGCAGAAAGTGAAAACTCACTCGTAATCAACGATGAGACTGTGTCTGTTTTAGCACTATCTGTAGTTCATATCCAATAACAGGCGGTAGATTGGACAACAACGGTTCTGTAACTCAGTACGAAGCTTTGATTAGTCTTCCATTCCAGTGTAATATCCGCAAACAACGGCAAACTGAATTGCCCATCCAATTTACTTTTGATGTCACCAGTTGCACAACGGATTCCGCGATGGTATTAATTTAGCTAGACCTAATTCTAAACAAGTTGCAATCTAATACAGCTTAGTACGGTCCTGCATTTAAATTGCCTTACAATATATTATGTTTATCATTTCAGAAATGCTAATGATGCCATTCTACATGGTCATTATTTAATTTCAAAGCAACGCAATGATGCATAAACGACATTATACATTTTCATGAAATACCACAAAAACTCCCGGAGAGCTGCAACTAAAGGCAAACTAGCTACATGCAGGAATAATTACCACATAGTGGACATTAGCGCATAGCTTGCAAAACGTTGACTCCGCCAGTTTGCATGCCTTTGTCACGCGGTTTTGAAACTTTACGACGGGAATAACATTTTCTCTAAAGGCATGTATGTGGGTACGAGAAATGAGTGGAGAAAACTGGTGTTTAAGAGAGAAAACTTCAGAAACATCCATTTGTTTAGTCAATGTCTCAATTCCACCTTCCTCGAAGTGTGAGTACTGCACACTATTACGGCGTTAGCTGGTGTTACTTCATTACCGTCATGTTAAATTGACTGAATGCAATCGGGCGAACAATCGACGATTAAGAACAACATCACTCAACGTTTCAAATAGAAACCATTGTCAACAACGAAACTACGTGAGATCCCATTTGTTTCAAGTTACGATAAGATGAGCATTACTGAGCGACTTAATTACCAGCCAGTAATGCTTAATTAACTGTTGCAAGTTAGAAGACGGCTTAAGGTCTTAACCTATTTGTGAGGCACGCGAATGATGCAAACAAGAATACCTTTTTCGAAGAACTCAAAAGTTTTGATGATGAAAATCGAGTTATAGGGACGAAGAAAGAGCTGAAATAAGTATTACATTTGATAAGCTGGTTTGTAAAGTGTCGCAAAGTCTCACGACGCTTTCTACCTCGAGATCTGGGTATCTAGATCGTCGCCGCAGTAACTATTATGTTACCAGATCGCTCAACAAACAACAATGGCGATACAAACCCGTGGCAATGATACTGATTAGTAACCGTAATCGCGTCGCCTCGTGTTATGAGAAATTTACAATAATAGCAGCTCATTTTCTTTGCCTTATTGAACTAACAGTTGATAAAGTGTGTCAACCTCAACTGACGCCGTTGTGTATTCCAAATGAATAATCGCTGATACTTCATTAAGTTTTTTTGCAAGAGCTAAAATGTGTTTGCCGACGTCTACATCTGTGTAAATAAAACGTGAATCAGTATTTTTTTCAAGTGCTTCGTTAATTATATGTAATTCATACCCTGTATCCGTAGAGTTAGGTCCCTAGCACTTACGGCTGTGGTTCAACGGTCACGCTATGCTTCATGTGCTGTGTGTGGACCAATCACAATGCCTTGATTATGGCCATGCACTTAGGTGCAACGATCCCTGAATCAGAAACCTGAACAGTAACTTGAGTTTCATAACTATTCGTTTTGCAATTTTCAGGTAACAATGGTCGCTCTTACTTAGCAGCATACACGACTACATTCTCAAAATAATGGAAAAGTTATAAGTTATATTAAAATAATAGCCAGCAATATTATTTTGATGCCAGCAACGAGAGACCATAAAGTGAAACCTTTGAATTTCAAACAATCGTAAAACAACTACTAGCGGAAAATGAAACAGAGCCAAATTTCCCACAAACATGCAAGCCTCAGGATGTATGTCGTGAAAAATAAAGGATACGTCATTCCATTGTCTGCCATCATGCCATGTTATCACAGGAACCAGCTGTGCAACTTTTGTGCAAATGTAAAATTACTGAGTGGCAAAAGCGTACAATGCCACAAAGCCTTCCACTCAGAATGGGAACATTGGTCACACAACAGCTACGTTTCCAACCTGCCTCACTTGTCGAGATGTGTTCACAGGGGTATCACATGCACCACAAAAAACATCGAATATCGGAAGTTTTATTTAATAAGTAAAGGGGTAAACGTCACATTTTAATATTGATGTAAACAAGCTGGAGGCTGCGCGGCGGGCAACTGGCTCGGCTTTCTGCGCGTGCGCCGGTCGGCGGCGAATGTGCGGCGCGGGGGGGAGGGCCGGCAGGTCACCGCTCCCCCTCCCCTGCAGGTAGCCGAGCCATTGAGAGGTGCTCGCACGCCGTGTAAACAATCCTCCCACCTGTGCATTACAAACAAATGGCACCAAATCGTCTAATACCTTTCGACTTAAACTCAGTTTACTTGTTCAAGGCATTTTTGGGTGACTATGACAATTTTGTCAGTTAACGAACTAGAGATCCTTGAAGCTGGTTTCCTCCCGGATGTGAATCCCGGAGGTTGTATTGTAATTAGTTAAGGGCACTTTCGTGGGGCACCACCCCCGAGGAAGGGGGGCAGTCGCGCGAGGCGCGTGGCGGAGCGCGACGGACGTACGAGGGCACCAGCCGGAACGACGGCGTGGGGTGCCAACCGTCGCAGCACTTCCACTGGCCAAGGTCAAGCAGAAGAAGTACATATCTATCACACTTTCATTCAAATCGAATAACTTTACTAAATACCAAGAATGTCAAATTGACAAATATCCCAAACAATGTGGTGACAAACGTGTTATTGATATAGGTGAATACATTTTAATAGTTTAAATGAAATACTTACATCAGTACCTATCAACAGAAATGATCAAACATATTTTTTTTATTCGATCAGAAAAAAACAAGAATCAGTTATTGAAACCAGCGCCATCTACACAAGCTGTGAAGAACTACAATGCCTACTGATCCAACCTGCAAGACAGGTCGGGCAACCGTGGCTACAAATTTATTCAAGTAAAATTATAGAACAATGATGTTTTAATTACTGTTAAACTTTAGAACAACTTTGTTATTTAGTTGTAATAAACTCTTTTCATGTACCGCTATTCATGTAAACTCTAGAAAATAAAACATTTATGTTGCTTTCGTATCTTGCCAACAGATGGCACTGAATATCATATAGGTACCTGTCAGTCGATAACTTTTCACCATAGACCTTCTCTGTATGGTGGACTGATCGGAGCAGTAGCTGAATGGTTGACTGTTGTGCAGATAGTTGCGGGTTTGATTCCGAAACAAAGTATTTGTAAGACCGACAAGTAGTTGTACCGGTGGCGGTGCCTGGATGTTTGTGTATGTGAGTTACACTATTTGTCTGTTTAAGGTGATTGCTTCGATGTAGCCCGCGAAATTCAATTTTTTTTACGTTTTTTGCAATTTGCAGGCCAGTGACATGTTGTAACTTTATAAATATTTGTGTTGCGCAAATAACAAGTATAATTTTAAATATAAAAATTGTCAAAAAATTCGCTCCATCAGCTCTCACATAGAAAAGGTGCATCGTAGTTAGATTTCGGAGATTTTAACATGAACATGACATCTCAGTTTATTGAACAAATAATCAATTTGCCGGTTTTAACGTAAATCCATAATCCACAAATAATATTTACTCTATAAAATAAAAATAATATTCGTTTTTACGGCGCGAATCGAGCAAAACAACAAAACTTAATGTCAATCTGACAGCAGGATAAAATTTTGCGTGGTAAAAAGGTCGCTAATATTTATTCCATTTAGTAAAAACTTATACCAGCGGACGACCGTAAACGGGGCAGATTAAATTTCAGTTAGCTTCATTTTTCACCTCTCGGTGTGCTTGAACGGGGTGTTTGACATTTAGTCAGTATAAATTTAAACTGGATAAAGGATTTAAACGCAGCCCAGGACACTGACGGTTGACAGCTGCTGAAGTCCTACAAAAATAAACGGGCAGTACCAACTTAACAATTGATAGTGATTGCAACGAGGAAAACTCGGTTACATTTATTGACTTTTATTAGAATCAGAAAGAAACCTACAAAATGCTCGCGTGCCCTATAAGTATCAGGAATCAGTACCTACCATATAAGCCCTTTACTGGATTACTCAGTTATATGAGCATACATACTGTCGTTTATTATGTACTAGCTGACCCGGCGAACTCCGTACCGCCTGAGAAACGATTAAAAAACCGTTTAAACCTTCCCTGGACTTTCCAAAATAATTCAAAACCAAAATCAGCCCAATCGGCCCAGCCGTTCTCGAGTTTTAATCAGACTAACGAACAACAATTCATTTTTATTTATATAGATTATGACGTATTATCGATTTCTTGGTACGCTCACTTACATTAACATAAATTGCTATGCAAGGTTCTAAAACTGGATCTGAATCTGTATCAAAGTTTATTGACCTAGAAAATATAGCTATAAAATTGATAAGTGTTTTTTTAAGGTTCACAAACAATTCTCCTTAAGCGGAACATGTCTTTCGCATGCCCGAGGAGCTGAAGCTCAAGACTGGTGCCTTGAAACGACGAACCGGGGTCCAGGCACACCACGAAGGAGATGGCGGGTCGAACTGGATGCCTTTCTTGAGAATTTGAAGGAAATGGCGTACCTACAATCAAGACCGTTGGAAGGAATAGAGGGAGGCATTTGCCTTGCAGTGGCACAGTACAGGCTAGTGATATAATAAACAAGAAACAAGTACGATTTAAATAGTACGTTATATCCACAATCTTAGGATAAAATTTTAATAAGTAAGTAGCAGTTTGCTAGTACCCGGTTCCCATGTCCAAAAACGAAAACCTTTGACTTGTTAATGCGAAATTACGAATAGCCTTTGAATAGCCTTGAGGGCAACACCGTTATTTGATCAAATCGAAAGGATTTCAACTATTGGAAGGTCTTCTTGGCTAGGACTGAATTAGTTGGAAGTATTTTGCTATTTACTTGCAACACGAGATTTAAGGGCCATAGTAAATCTTAGGACTTAAGATTTTCTCGACTAAAGTAAGTATTCTAGATTCATAGACATTGTTTTGTTTTTAGCAATAGACACTGAATAATAATAAAGTAATTAGTATTCCATCCAATCGATATCAGAACAAGCGACATTCTTTTATTCTGATTTAAAAGTTTTCCACGTCCCTATTTCCATGCATTAGAAACGCAATTTCCCATTTGTTTCGCATGAAGAGACAATAGCAGCGTTTAATGAAAAGCATCATAAAGTTCGAGTATCTGACACATCTTTAACAATCGAACTTTCACGACTTTTTTCTGTTTACAACATTGATCGACAATTATTATTGTCATCATGAATACCAGAGAAAAATAACACAAAAGGGATAAATACTCCATAGAGGGTGGAATAAGGCCATTATTGATGCGTTGCGCGTGGTGGACAACATCACAGATAAAGAAATCATACAATAAAATAATAACATGGAACAATCGCGTTTAAAAGAAGTCAATAGATGGAATTGGATCAATCTTCCATCAATCACTCAATGACTTGAAGAAATGAATGACACTTAGACGTGGAATAGGAATATTTATATTAGAAATTCCATA
Source organism: Agrotis segetum (assembly GCA_036375495.1). Taxonomy (NCBI): domain Eukaryota; kingdom Metazoa; phylum Arthropoda; class Insecta; order Lepidoptera; family Noctuidae; genus Agrotis; species Agrotis segetum. Next base: position 761,388 of record JAQSVV010000004.1, on the reverse strand, counting down.
GAGATACATACATATAACATGATCTAAGCATTTTTACTTTCTACTGTTACAAGCATGGTTTTCGTAGAATATGACGTGGTCAATACCGCCACCAAAGAAAGACTGTCATTGCTGTCATGCCATCGTGCAAACCGTATATTTTTAGAATAGATACAATAGATTCTATCGTTTCTTAGTATTCGTATTCCAAGTTTGAATTTTTTCGCGCCAAGTCTCATAGTCTCAGGTCCTAGCGTCGGTTGTTTCATGCATATCAATCACATCACTAGTCACTATGGTAGCAAGGTCAATGAACTGCCTCTGTCCGCGAAAAGGCTGACCTTCGCACGTGGAACTCTCGTTACTTAGGTACCAAAAGAAATATAACAATTCACTCACAACAAAAAGTCGAGGTGAAACCGTTGGCAAGCTTACGTTATATCTCAGGGTACAAAATTTTGAAATGGTGCAAATATTGTAACTTTTATACATTACATAAATAATACGAAACTAATTTTCTGAATGATAAAGGCAAAATATCAATAAGTTACGATTTGAAATGTCCGGTTCCAATAGCTGTTTCTATTGGAACCGGACATTTCAAATCGGAATGCGCAGACGTAAAACTATGCATTTAAATTTTTTATTTTTTACATTCGGAATTTCCGAACGCAAAAATATGAACAGAAATCAGAATCACATTATATTTCTTCATTGAAAAATGCGTCCGAAGAAGTTACATAATAAAAATGCTAAAAATAGAGAACATTTCTCTGATACTTCGTGGCACAGTGCAATCAACGAAATGCAACATGGTCATGGTCATCTACAAAAAAAAATGCTATTAAACATATTCACTTTCAAATCGAGCGGAAATTCGTATTCCGTAAAACGGATCGTCGTCGGATAGTGCAAGCGTTCGCATCGCTCGCTTGGTCACCATTTTCACGTGGTTATGGTTACGTGGTTGGCAATGCGGGGTGCGCAACCATGGGTGACCGTGGGAGAAAACGAGAGTAACACCATTAGAGGTTAGCAAATATTTAGGTCTGTAGAACAGTTAGTATGGATTGCTTTTGCTTGGCGATGGAATTAAGTCACGACCGACCGAATAAATATTCCACAAATAAATATTCCACAACTATCACACAACGCCATCTAGTCCCAAGCTAAGCAGAGCTTGTGTTATGGGTACTAGAAAACTAATAAACATACTTATATATTTCTAAATACATACATATTATAGATAAATTACACCCAGACACAGAACAAATGATCGTGCTCATCACACAAACATTTGTCCTGGGTGGGAATCGAACCCACGACCTCCGGCATAGCAGTCAGGGTCACTAACCACTACACCAACAGGCCAGTCAATTGAAGAATGATATTTTACATGATTGAATTTTAAAATGAAATGTCTACCGTGGTTGATACAGAGAAATTCCTAGCGGAATAACCCGAACCAGGAATCGAACCAATGCTCAACGAAACTTCGATCAACCAAAAGTTCTTAGTGTCATGGTAATCGAAATTGATTGATGATTCATCCAAAAAAAGAGGAGTTTGGTAAAACCCATTCTTAGAATAATCGAATAGAAACACAGTCGTTTTAATATAGGTAACAATACAACCATGTGCTTATTAATTTACTATTGTTAGATTCCTAATAATTAACCTCTTATCATTCCATTTTAAATTACAGTACTGTTCATATGGCAAGTGGAATATAGGCCCATTTTGATACCAGCAGGGCTAGCATGCGCAAGGCGACATTATCTCTTATTTTGTCGTTCTCGATTCGTTTGTCACTTTTCATAACATGCGCACCACGCCACGCTCGAGAAGATATCTCGTCGTGACTTCGCCTTCACGACGCGAGATAACCGATGTTACTATTTCACGAAAACAAACCTTATTAGTTAAGTTACGTCGCAAAATTTTATCCTGCTGTCAGATTGACATTAAGTTTTGTTGTTTTGCTCGATTCGCGCCGTAAAAACGAATATTATTTTTATTTTAGAGAGTGAATATTATTTGTGGATTATGGATTTATAACCGGCAAAATGATTATTTGTTCAATAAACTGAGTTGTCAATTGAATTTGACAACTAACATTGACATAAACTTATGACTCCGTTCAGCGAATCCTCGCTAGTTTAATTTTTTTCCGGCGAAACATCGACGGAAGATTTAAACGCACCCCCTGTGGTTCGCTCGTGCTAAATATTTTCGAATTTGAAATACCTAATTGTTAGATGGCTTTGGCATCAAAGAAATTGTAAATATTAGATCAAAATCCCGTTACAGATGGCGGAGATGCATAATTTAGTTTATTATCACCTATTCAATGATGGCCCAGAGCAGTGGTGGCCCAGTGGTATCGGTCAAACCCAGTTCAAACCCCGCCAGGCGCATTACTTTGTGTAATTTTTTTCATCACCACTGCTCTCAAAACGGTGAAGGAAAACATCGTGAGGAAACCGGCATGTCCTAGAACCAAAAATTCGAAGACATGTGACATCCACCAATCCGCACTGGGCCCGCATGGTGGATTATGGCCCACTCCACAGAAATATTAAAAACAGGAGAAGTGGCAAGGGGACGTGTCCGCTACCATGTGGTTCTGAGCGCTACGCTCAGAAAGTGAAAAAATGGCCGTCACCGCGAGTTAGTCTGTTGTCAACCGCATTCGTGAAAAAAACGATTATGCCGTCTTGTTCGGTGCTTTTGTGCAAAAATAGAAACCAAAACAAATATTTTAGAAGTCATGGCATCGGGTTTCACATGTAATTACAAGTATTTTACAATATTTGTCTTAAAAATCACGAAAAACAACAAGCAGTAAAATATATCTGACTTGTACTACTGTACTTTTGTTTTCCTACATTACTCCGACGGTATTATTTTTGCAATAAATACATTGCTCTTTTACAACCACATCATTGCATCACAAAGTGACTGAACAAGCAATGTAAAACTGACATAACGATACCTCAATCAGCCGTAATGTCGCATGGTACGGCCGCTGGCTAGTGACGTGCTCTTGGAAATCCGACAAAGTCTATCGACAAGAAAGTCGACTAATTGCTATTTTAATATTTCAGTTTTTTTTTTGAATTTTTTATCTTGTAATAAGGCTGGAAAGCCGATGTGGTTCATGGATTTTTACAATTTTTTATTATTTTACAGAGTATTATATAAATGCGAAACCGAAGATGGTTAAGTAAATTAATTAATGTTTAGTTTAGTAATCTATGGACTAAATTAATAGTAATCTATACAATAAAGATAATAAAAACGGTTTCATATAGTTTTTTATTAATTTTATTTCCAAACCTTTATAATTTATCGATATATTTATCGTGAACTCTTCGATTTAGTCAAACACTGTCGAGTCCGCCCCCGTGTCCCGACGACACACAATGATAATTGTTTTAGTGTGAGTAAATTACACGGAAAAAGTACGGTGTGGTTTAAAGAATAAGGTTTATATTTAAATGACAGAGAGTTTTCGACGGCGCGTGTGTGCACTTGTTCGTAGTATTGTTTTGATATACTACATGCGTAATATTATCTTTATGGTGGGGCAGCTGTGGCTTCACCGGTTTTCTATACATTTTGAACTCCACGCCATACCTACCTATCTCCTTCTATAATATATCTATGGCCCACTCCCTCTCACAGAGTGAAGGCTCGTGTCCCAGCAGTGGGAACAATATAGGCTGATGATGATGATGATGAATGTTGTAATTGATTTACAAAACAAACCGTGTAAATAATGGATTTTTCAAAGTTCTAAGTTATGTAATCATAATACTATGTAACATTAATTATCTCGATGAAATGTCCTAAATGTAATGTACAAAATAAACACTATGCCAACCATAAATCAAGATTGAATGTTGACTATTCAGTAAGTACAAAGTTCTGAAATTGCTGCGAAACATTCGTAATACGAACGAAAGTTTAGGTACTTGTCGTGTGTGCACTGTACAATAATAGTGCCCTTATCAATTGAAAGAGATAGATTGATAGTCACAAATTGAACTGTAAATAACTGTAAATGTCTTGGAGCTTATCTATAACATAAATAGCCATAGGCTTTGTATTTCGCCAAAGGGACTGGAACTCGTTATCCCTTAGGTCAAATGGGTTGCAGACGTCGCGAATCACCTTCCTCTGTATTTTTCTTGCTTCCCTCTCCTCATACACAGTTAAATCATAATTGTAGTACGGCGCCGCCATTATACTTAAAAGTTCACTGTTAAGGAAGTGACGGTCAGCGCCATCTAGGCGCCAAGAAAAGGAACATTGCACAAACTCGCGGCGTTCCCGCGCGCAGCCTGCGGCGTCATGCGACAACGACGCGGTGCGCGGCATCCGGTTCCGCCCACGCTCTGCTACCTCGAATCGGGACGGAAGGACGTGCGTTCGCGTCTTGTCTCTAATTTTTATGTTATTTCAACAATGTTAAACCAATAAGTAATAAACGTAATTTAATGCAAAGTAATAAAAAAACATCATTGAAGAGATCCCAGAGCTGCTGTCCTCACCCTCACCTCCCACCAGCTACAGAATACAACATTCACAGAACACTGTTTTCAGTTTTTAGTCACTGTTGTCGCGATTTCTCGTCCTCCTAAACCATCGACGAGAAACTTGTCATAGGAAAATGTCAAAATTCAAAGAAATATAGCGCGCATGACGTCAAAAACAGGTTTGACAGAACGACATGAGCTCTATGTCAGAACGACACGACATATTAGCAGGCCTGGCTCACTCCGCAGTGTAGGTATAAAACTGCAAGCATTGGCGGGGACCACTTCGGAGTGGACATTTAGTCGGTTGCCGCGCGCCGCCCACTACGCACGCGCTTACTTATATATTATTTAAGTTTGGTGTTTGGTTGAATTTACGCATGAGTTTAAAAAAATATATATGATGAGGAAAAAAAAATACTGCATAACGTTTGGTTGTTTAAATAATGACAGTGATAGGAGCCTCACGTTTCACACACTACCGCGTGATTTCGAAAGGTAAGAAAAAAAGTGAATATTTATCTATGTAGTACACATTTAATAATGATCAAAAAACTATCTACCTGCTTGTGGCGTGCTTATTAATGTCATTCAAGTACTGGCTAGTAATCATGATCAGTTAAGCATGATTAGGTAGGTTACAAATTTGGCCTACAAGACGACCAAGATAAATAAAATAGACGATTATCAAACCTGACATCACTCTCACTCACCTAAGCTGAATACGGGTAGGTCGAATTATGATCGGTAGAAAGTAGGAAGATGTTTACGTTATTGTTTAGACACGTTCAAACTCAGAAAATGGCTACACTACGCATTCAAGGTCAGCGATCGTAATTCTCTTCGCGACTTTTTTACCTACTTACCTACAAAGACACGCAACACGGGGCCTGTGACAATGAAATGAATGAAATGAAAATGATAAGGACTAGTTACCTATTTTGCCGTAAACGATAACAATCGATCTTTAAAGTGATGACTACAGCTTGGCCAGAACGGATTGAAACGGAACTAATCTTTTTGTTTCTGACAACGTTTTAAAATTTTTGATATTTGATGTAAACAAAGACCGCAGATTTGTTAGATTTATAAGTTAATTTTATAAGGAGGTAATGAGGAGTGATATACATTTATGTTAATATTAATTAACATAAATATATATGTAATTAAACAATGCATAAAGTACGTATTCCTACCTAACTGTGCCCAAACTCGCGAGTCGCAACCCTATTGAGCTTGACCGACAGTAACCTTTTAATGTCGTTGGCGTCAGATAAACTAAAATGAACTCTCGCGCGTCACTATTCAGTTCATTTTTGCTTGCGCACGGGAAGTTTAGGCTATTATAAAAGTAGGTGGGTGATGCGGGTGCAAGTAAAAATGGACTCTATTCTTTCGTGCATAGATTTTAAATTTGTTTGTTTTCTTTTTGGGAGTAAGCCTTCTGTGCCTTTAGGTACTATTATATATTCTGTGATATTAGTGTCACCATGTTAGCTCCCATCGACAAACAGACATTATGTCGTCTCAGGACGAGATAATGTTGCGCATGTTAGCCCCTCCCATCGACAAACAGACATAAGTCGTCTCAGCACGAGATAATGTGTCGACAAAATTTTGTCGACTTGCGCATGCTAGCCCTGCAGAACAATATTGAATAACTAACTGCATTGGTAGATAACGACCTATTGTCGAGAGACAAAAGAGGTGGAAATATCAATGTTGGCGAAGATCAATAGATTCGACCTTCATGCATACAATTTGTGCTGTGAAACGTATCCTAGAAGTAGTCGGTAGTCCTAAATCTAGTTATGCCTGTGGGTCTAAACGGCCACTTTTAGCAATATTCCTAATGACTCACTTCGTGAATTTCCAGTAACAGCTATTCTTCTATAATTCATTATTGAAGTGAATCATTAAGAGTATTGCTAAGTCAATATTTTGGACCCGCTGTGCAATATTGTTGACAGAATCTGTGAGGCGTAGTTCGCATACCTGAATTTTTAGCTTTTAGGCCAAACGTACTTGGACTTTGACATCGATGCGTTAAAATAAAGATACCACTACTTAACTGCTGTATTAAGGATAAAAGATCTCGAAAAGTTAATTTTAATAACCCTTCTGTAAATACCACTGAATGGAAGGAGGATAAAACAGAACAGGATGGTTCATTGTTAAGGAAATTGCAACTCAATATCTTAATAAGAACAAAGTCCAAAATTCCACTGAAACCAGCCATCAGAGCCACAGGTTCAAGGGTGCACCTGTTGATGACCTCGTGGGAATCTTATTCGTTAAAGTTGCAAAACCCGCATGTTCCTGGAACAGCAATAGGAGCCATGTCACGAGTCAACAACGTGAGGAATACACATCAATCTATTATGGATGCTATTTGCCCCCTTACCCCACGGAAGTTAGAGATGATATTTGAATAATAGGGATTTTCGTAATATCTAAGTAATAATAATAAAGAAGCTTTTGACAGAAATATGTTTTTTTTTTTGGTATGAAATATGCTGTTCGTAAACACAAAAGAAGTCTGACTGACTAGCATATAGACTTAAAGAATGGACTGAGCCTGCCTTATAAAAGTTTAAAATAAAAGAGGGCTGAAAATATTAGAGAGACTTGAAACAAACAAGTTGGTCACATCGTATTTTTCTGTCATTCACTACCTGCCGATAGTGATTACAAGAAAAAGAAAGATGAACCAATTAATCGTTTTCTCTCTTTCAGAGAATGTTCATTTTATCTTGATAAACATTAATTGATTTTGCAAGAGAAAAATTATTTGTTCCTTATTTTTCTAAACTATAAAAACACAATCAGAGGTCGCTTTCAAAATTTCATGTTCATTTTAAGGTGATTGCTTCGATGTAGCCCGCGAAATTCAATTTTTTTTACGTTTTTTGCAATTTGCAGGCCAGTGACATGTTATAACTTTATAAATATTTGTGTTGCGCAAATAACAAGTATAATTTTAAATATAAAAAATATTAAAAAAACTCGCTCTATCAGCTCTCACATAGAAAAGGTGCATCGTAGTTAGATTTCGGAGATTTTAACATGATGCACCTTTTCTATGTGAGAGCTGATAGAGCGAGTTTTTTTAATATTTTTTATATTTAAAATTATACTTGTTATTTGCGCAACACAAATATTTATAAAGTTACAACATGTCACTGGCCTGCAAATTGCAAAAAACGTAAAAAAATTTGAATTTCGCGGGCTGGTTGGAGCATCCCCCTTAATACTAATAATTCTCAGTACATTCTCCTTGTCTTTGGTCTTTCTTTACTGTAATAGTTATTTATGATACTAGTGCGGTAAGTTGGTTTTTACAAACGAGTAGACGAATGTAAGCCCGAGGCGAAGCGAAGCGAAGCCGAGGGCTTACCATAGTCACGAGTTTGTAAATACCAATTTCCGCACGTGTGTCATACAATGTTTTTCAACACATTTGCGAGAAAACAGTACAATATGTAATTAAAAAAACTTTATATAACAGTAGAAAAGTCGCAACAATTTTTGAAGTTCCTAATATGAAAATGGCTCGAATTTGCAAATGGCGCCACATGTACGTGGTGGAAATTAGAACTACATCTTTCGTCTCATTTACTCTTAAGTAATAAAGTGAGACAACGTATTGAGCATTAAGCGCTTTCAAGGAGGTTCGATCAGTCAGGCTGTTTATTCTCAGAACGTGAAACTCTTTGGTGGAATTCTTTTTATTTTTAATGGAAATTAAAAAAAAACCGTAAAGAAAACGCACGGTGCTATACAACGGAGCGTGCGGTAAAGTAGGTACTTAGGTGAGAGTATACCTATTTTACCGCACGCTCTGTTGTATGGTGCGTAATTTTTAACTTTCGAACAATGTATACAGGCTTCGTAAATGCATTTTTCGGGCAAATGTGTTGAAAAACACCTTTCCAGTTCGAATAGAACAACCCAAGAGGTTGTTCTATTGTATTCTATTCTGTCAGTACCAACAATAGAACTAATAGATACTATTTCTAGGATAGCTGAGTGGTGTTTAGAGTTGGTGTGGAAAATCGTGCAAGAGCCTAGCAGCGGTCGTATTTGAGGTACAGTGCTGGTAGTCGTTGATGTGTTGTAAGCGTGCGAAATTCCAGGGAATCTGCACCTATGAAGGCATTAACCTTAATGACCTCAATGTACCACCACACCTTATAACCAGGCCTATCATACACACTGACATCATAAAAAACTCCGTAAACATTAACACACACCTTTATTCATTCGCCATTTTATTTTTATTTCGAAATTACATGCCGAATATCTGTTATCGGTCAAATGAAGTGGAGCGTACAACTTTCATTGATAACAAACAATCAATAGGTAACCTGAATCCAAAGTCAGGTCTGTGTTTCGGTATTACATGTGCATACGAATTCAATATTATTTGAGCCTTGAATGAGCTTATTTGGAATAACAATTAAGTTTCATAATTTATATGCTCATGATAGGTTTATCTTGGCAATAACAGGTTTGAAACTTTATTGTTTACCACTAAAAGACGTCACGCCCCAGGGTTAAGAGTGTGCTTATAACCGAGAAAGTAACATACGTCAATCATTTTCCTGAACCTCTGTTTACAAACACAGGTGATGATGAGAAACCGGTGACAATCTACCACACTGCCTGTATTGTTCTGTATCACAGAACCCAGAACAACTGTTGTCTTTCGTCCGATGTTTATCGTAATAGTGGGAGAACGAAACACAATGAGTTTACATAAGATTAAAGTATAGGGAACCCTTAGTTAGGTGCAGTTAAAACTGTTGTGTCAGTCATAATGACAAAGCTCGTATAATTAACTAGAAGAGGTAATGAGCATAAGCAGACTACATAACTAGGATTATTAGAAAGAAAAACAGCCACAACTTCAGACCAGAAATCAGGCTCTCGCAAGTAGAGAAAGACGATGAAATGAAGCTTGGAAAGCAAATGTCATGAATGAAGACTTAGATGAATATACGAATTTTTTAGAAGATACTTCTAACAGCCTGCTGTGCACAAAAACAAAATAAAAGGAAAGAAAAGATAAATGCCAAGACAGACAATATAGCTTCTTGGATGATCAATGTTGCTGTTACATTGATTGAACAACAGCAAGCACAGGGCCATCGACCCATCCATCATTTTGTCACTGTAGAATGGCTGGTACAGTCGTAGGGCCAAAACCCACACCCACAGATTAATGGGTTCGCTACGTCACCCCAGTGACATTGATTACAAAGATCGGAGACCTTGACCATCAGATTATGATTCATATTGTGTATTGTTGGATGGTCTTCCTATTGTGGTGTCAGACGTTGATAGGAATACTATTTTGACTGGAGGCGTCGAGTCTTGTACGCTATAGATTGAAGGAATTTGTAATCTTGGTATTAAATAATAAAAGTTGATGAGACGGACTAGACGCGGAAAGTTGATGCCAATGTTGAGTTGAAGCTTGCGAGAGACCTGTATTCTACTTAGACTGCAACAGGTAGAGTTGATTGAAAAGATAAAATTGTTGTTATGGCAGACTGCGATATTGTTGATGTCGAAACACGGGGGAGGCTGAAATTCCAGCATTATGTAGGTTTAGGCAGTTATTCATTGGATCTGTGAAGCCAACTTGTTGCCAAATTATTCACCAAAATAATTGGAACACCTTATTCAAAACCTACCCCATAACTTCAATTTTGCAGATCCACAATTCAGTTAGAAGTACAATTTATTTAACTAACAGTAACAGGTCACGAAGGCTCGCGGAAACGCAGGAAACCGACACGCGACCACAATGCGTAGGTCGCAGGACAATACACCGTGCTCAAATACTTCACACTGTGTTTCCACATTGTTACCTGTGCTTTTGTTCTACAAAATATAAACCAGTGAATATTATTGTAACTGGCTCTGTAACTGGTGTTCAACAAAGCGACCAGTGCTCGTATCAAGCAAGTCCGAGCAACAGTTACAATGGCTGAAATTACATTGCGAAACTAAGGATACATAAACTGGATACTAAACAAGTTGCAGTATTATTGAACGTTTATTACAACATCACTGTTATCCATGATTGAAAGAAAACAATGGTAATAGACGTTACAGTGGAATCTTCACGATGCGTAATGAAGAATAACTTGTTTTTATTAACATTGTTGGCTTTTCCAAGTAAACGGTTTTACAAACTGAAATTTAGTTTAGCGGTTCATAAACTATGAATCAACACATATAGCGATGACGTCAGTTCATAGGGAAGGAAACTGACGCACTTTGTGTGTTTAATAGTGTGATTCTTACTACATAATTGTAAATATTTTGACAAGTAATAGTAGCATGGAAGTGCGAATAGTAGGACTTATAATATCAATTAGCAGTTCTTAAGTAACATGTTCAATATTGAAAGGAATTTGAGTATTTTCTTTGCCATTGTCGCCGAAATTGACGTAGTACGGCTGTAGCCCTATGCACTTAGTGCACTTATCACGACACTGCAAAATTGCGAGTTGTTTATGACGAAATATTCCTCGTACTTGATAATTTGTGAAGTGACGTTGCTGCCCACGCGCATATAGCGTAGGATTTGCGCGCAGGCATTCGCGTACCACGCCCACTTCTCTAGATCTATCAAACACTGATTGATGTTAGTTACCTTGCAGAAAATATTTATGATTCTATAAATGGATGGATTATTAAAGTTTCTGCACGTTCAATATTACTTGTGTTGATAGAAAATATCTGGGAACACTTCCAGCATGCTGAGATTAATTTTATTTAAAGAAAAAGTCAATCATAAGAAAAGGAATGCAATTTTCAAAGAACTCTGTCTCTTCTTGTCACCTACATACAAAATTAGATGGAAATGACTTGCGAAAACATAACTTCACGGAATAAGTTAATAAACTTCCGTAATCGTGTTCTATTTTGTGTAGATAATAATGTAGGTTATACGGAAAGAACAAAATCTATAAACACAGATTTACTTTACTGTTGAACAGGTAGAGACTTAGACAAGCAAGAAGCTAAAAGCAATGAAAGACGAGCCCTCCATAGCATTACAAGTTACACCGAAACAAACACAAAAGCCCTTCACCACTTAGTTCCACTTCGAATAAAAATATCCCTGTATCATTGTGATTGTAGACAGTAAGGGCAATAGTAGGGCTCCATAAATTGGAATAGGATAGCAGGTAACATTCCTCGGCGGCCGAGCCGGGAGTCGCCTCCCCGTGTAATTACCCCGCCGAATAAAAACAGTCTCTAGGCGAAAGACATTCTCCATACATCCTTATTTATAAAGTGTCCATTGACATAAATGTTCTGTTAGTTTACAGGGTTCTTGAATGATACGAATATGGTAAGTTAACATAAATCTTTTAATTAAAACTCTCCAGTACAATTATTTAGAAGTGCCCCCTAAGCTAGCAAAAGGCGGGCTGTCATCATTGACACTTGACAGCTGTCACTGTCACAACATCCCCATCGTCAAGTTTTAAATAATTTTAAACATTGTTACAAACTTATATTATTGCAAACATAATCTTCTAACCACTTAGGCTTAGTTCTTACTCTTTTAGGCAAGTTATTTATCTCTTCATGTGATTGTATTTCAGGAATTTCATAATCATTAGTTCCCAAAGTATTATCATTACTTTCTAAATTGTTTTCGTTATTTTCGGAATCAGTTTCTTCTAAACCGTTTTCCTTATTTATTTCTGGCTGATTTTTTTCCACTTCAATTCCTGAAACACTATCATTATCATAATCATCATAACTTAGCTCTCTCCTATCCTCCTTTTTCTGTTTGAAAGGCGCTGGAGCCAAGTGCCATCTATTTCTCCTGTACTGAACTCCTTCTATTGCAACAAAATAAGATCTTGGCTCCTTCGCCTTTCGTACAATAATTCCATACTTTCTTAAATCAATAACCCAAACCTGATCTCCTACCTTTAAATCGTCTAATTTACAAACTTTATGTCTTCTGTTATAATTCTCTGCCATTTTTTCTCTATTACAATTTCTCTTCTCTCTAAATGTTTTAGTATCTATTTCTACATTACCATTTAATTTACTAGGGTACATTGGCAATATCTCTCTAATTTTTTTGTTAAACATTAATTCACTGGGACTATATCCAGTCTCATTTGGAGTGTTCCTATATACTAACAATGCTAAATATACATCTGCATTCTTATTTAATAAGTTTTTTGCAATTTTGACTCCTGCTTCTGCACAACCATTACTCTGAGCAAAATAAGGACTACTAGTTATGTGATTAAAATTATAAAACTGAGAAAATTGTTTGAATTTACCCTTAAATTGTGTTCCATTGTCTGTCCTGACTACTTCTGGAATTCCAAACCGGGAAAACGTTTCTTTACAATGCATAATTATACTATTTTCTGTCAGATCTTTCAATACAAATAATTCCAAATATCTAGAGAAATAATCAATTATTACCATATACCACTTATTATTGTTTTTAAATAAATCTATGCCTACCTTCTGCCATGCTCTATTTGGAATATCTTCTACAATCAATGGTTCTTTACTGTTAGTTTTTTCCTGAATGCACTGTGGACAGTTCTCTATGAGTACTTTAATTTGAGATGACAACCCTAGCCACCACACTGATTGTTTGGCTCTCTCCCTGCATTTAGTAATGCCTAAATGACCTGCATGAATATCCTCTAGAATACCTTTTTGAAGCGCAATTGGGATTACCAATCTATTGTTAAATAACAAAAAATTCTCCTGCACAGAAAAATTATATCTATACTGATAGTAATTTAATAACTCTGATGGTATTTTATTTTTATTAGGCCAACCACTCACAGTGTATTCTTTAATTATCTTACAAATTTGGCATTTACTCTGCTCTGTCATAATATTGTTCAATTTATTATCAAATAAACACATACTTAAAATGGAATTAATGTGATGCTCCTGTTGCTCTGCCTCTACCTCTGTAACATTAACTGGAGCCCTGGACAGTGCATCAGCTACTACTAATTTCTTTCCTGGAACATAATTAACTTTATATATATATCTCATCAGCTGAAGTCTAAATCTCAGCAACCTAGGTGTAAGGTCATCAACTGGTTTAGTTTGCAAAATTTGCAAGAGAGGTTTGTGATCTGTCTCTAATAAAATCTCTATCCCTACTATAAAATCTCGAAATCTATTAACAGCCCATGCCAAAGCTAGACACTCCTTCTCTATTTGAGCATAATTTTTCTCTGTTGAATTTAATGTCCTGCTAGCATATGATATTGGCCGTCTATTCCCCATTTTATCTTCTTGTAACAGTACTGCTCCTAGACCATAAGAACTACTATCAGCAGAAATTATGATTTTCTCTCTAGGATCATAATGACACAATGTAGGAGCTCTTGATAAAAGGTATTTCACTTTTTCAAATGATTGTTGTTGACACTTATCCCAAATAAAGGCAACATCCTGTTTTAATAATCCATACAAAGGTTCCAATAAAGATGATTTATCAGGAATGAAACGACCTACATAATTTACTAATCCTAAAAATTGCATCAACTCTTTTTTGTTAGAAGGAACTCTGAATTCAACAATACTTTCTATTCTCTTTGGATCCAATGATATACCTTTACTGTTGATAACATGCCCTAAATATGTAACTTCTTCGACCATAAATTCACATTTGTCTTTGTTTATTGTTAAACCTTCTCTATTTAATCTACTACAAACTTCTCTTAATAATTTAATATGACTGACCCTGTCCTTACTGTATAATAATATGTCATCTACATGTATTACTACCCCTTCTAAATCAGTGAAAATATTGGAAAATTTCATAGAAAAGTATTCAGGTGCACAGTTTAACCCCATAGGTAATCTATTATACATGTACCTACCAAATGGTGTAAGTATTGTTGTCAGTTTCCTAGACTTTTCACATAAACGAATTTGGAAAAATCCTGATGTAGCATCAATTTTCGAAAATATTCTTGCTCCTTTCAGTCTGCCTAGTGTATTTTCTACTTTATGAATTGGAAAAATAGGACGGACAATATTCTTATTAACCTGTGTATAATCTCCACAGATTCGAACACCATTCTGACCTTTTGGTACAACCACAATAGGAGATACAAACATAGTTGGCTCTTCTACTCGTACAATAACACCTAAACTTTCTAATCTATTTAACTCCTCCTTAACTTTATCCAGTAGAGGTAATGGAACCACTCTAGGTGATGACTGGACATATGGAACTGGGTTGGCGATCAATTTAATGGTAAAAGTATCCTTGAACACACCTAAACTGTTAAATATATTGGGAAACTCTTTCTCTACATTTATTTCACTTTCACTAACATGACATGTGTTACATAATCTTAATATATTCATTTTTATAATGGCTGGTCTCCCTAAAATAGGTACCTGTAAATTTTTAATTACAAATGCTTTCCCTCTATATACACTACTTTTATGATATAGTTGTATCCAAATAAAGCCTACTACCTCTAATGGAGTACCTTCAGGTCCCCTAATAATCTCTGAACAAGCCAATATGTTACTTGTATCCTTTAACAATTTTTCAGGTATAGCCACAATATCAGCCCCAGTATCTACTAAAAATTTTACCTTTTTCTTGAAATTTTCCGTTTCAACATCCACCTCCAACTCGAAGTCATCCTTTCCCGTGTCCATGCTATTGATTTTTCGCTCTCTGCAGCATCTAGCAAAATGTCCCCTACGCTTGCATTTATGACAAATTTCTTTTGAAGCTGGACATTTCTCTTTATTATGCGTTTCCCATTTTCCGCACCACCAACATTTTCTATTTCCTACCTTTTCTTGCTGTTTACCCATTCTATTTACTGTCACTTCCTCTTCCTGACTCCACATAACCTTAGTCTCTTGCGCTTGAATTTCAGCCTGCTGAGCCATGTTGACTGCATCTTCTAATGTCAATTTTGCCTTTAACAGCATGTTTTCACTGACTTTCTTGTTCCTTAATCCAACAACGAGACGATCTCTAATTAGCTCTTCACATAGACTTCCAAATTCACATGTCTCTGCCTGCGTGGTCAAAGCTCCTAAAAAATCACTCACTGACATACCTTCTTTTTGTTCAAGCATATTGAATTTAAATCTCTCATATACAACATTTTTCTTTGGATTGAAATGACCATCTAAAGCCTCTAATACCACCTCATACTTTTTCTCGTCAACGTTCAATATTTTGATAATTTCTTCCACCTTTCCTCCCATACTGTACAACAACATATCAATTTTGTCAGCATCCTCTCTCTTCTCATTGCCACTTATCTTCATAAACCTCTGGAACCTCGTCTTCCAAGTTTTCCATGAAGACGGATTCGTAAAATCGAAGGCCTCCGGCGCCCTCACATTCTGCAATGGCAGGAAACTCATTGCTTTTTCTTCCCCCATCATTTTTCTTTATTCGCACACCGCTGCCACCATGTTCTGTTAGTTTACAGGGTTCTTGAATGATACGAATATGGTAAGTTAACATAAATCTTTTAATTAAAACTCTCCAGTACAATTATTTAGAAGTGCCCCCTAAGCTAGCAAAAGGCGGGCTGTCATCATTGACACTTGACAGCTGTCACTGTCACAACAATAAACATGTCTGGATAAGTGGCCAGCTCTGGTGCATGACGAGTGGAGTTAATTTCGGAATGGTTGATGTCTGGCTGGATCAAAACAACCTCTCTTTAACACACATTAATTATTCAAAAATATATCTATGTCATCTATTATATCTGAGTCCAACTCTAAAACAACATAGACAAAACGGGAATTTGGTACCGTTCGGAATACCAACCACGTTTAAAATTAGAACTTAATTTATAGACGAATCAACTGCATTGTTTCATCGGATACCATTACAGGTTCACGTACAAGAGTCGTGTCCAACAAATCGTGTCGGTGTACCGTGGACCCCAGCACTAATGACTGGTAATTTAATCGAATTATCCATCACGATACTGGCTGGCATCCATTCTAATCTCGAGATCGAATAGATTCGGGTAGCGACAAAAACACATTCACTAGTTTTTACACCAGTCGAAAAAGGGAGGTTGTAGAAAAAAAAAGTCCATTAATGATCTAAAGGGCTGTTTACGGCTTTACCTGAGTGGAAACAAACAGGTAGATAGATGCACTGTCTATTTATAGATCTCGGAGCTCCAAGATGTTTAAAACCACAGAAATAACAGAAGCTGTTCGCGAGAAGTGACAGATTATATTCAACATTCAATTAGGAATATTAATATTATACTACTTACAGTACTGGATAAATATACCCTGTGGTTACTTAAAACTTCTCGCGAACTAGAAACCAGTTTTCATATAGAAGCCATGTTACTTTTTTCCACAGCAACGGATGCTGAAATTGCATCACTTCCTTAGAATTTGCGTGTTCTCGATAAGAGGGTAAAAAATGCAACCACTGAAGTAGAAAAAGAGGAAATGTCTATTTTTATTAAGGAGATTGGCGATCAATCGCAGGCCTTTGATTTTCTTGTGTTCACTTTGTATTAACATAAATCTTGACTATTAAGGAGACATGGAGACACGGTATAAATCGGGTTGCATCTGCAGATCCTGTCACATCAGATAATTCTTGCATCCGCACTACAAAGCAACGTGCAGCTTAGATCTGCTAAATAAAGATTGACTCTAAACCTACAGCTAAAACAAAATCCGAAAATAACTTATTAACATGATTTTGTTTGTCTACTCTAAAGCAAAACTTAGTTTTCTTATTTATCATGCATAACAAGCTATACAAATCTACTAACTGACCTTGAAAGTGCGAATAGTGAAATACTAGATTCTTTTGCTAAATGTAGGTAATTTTTTGACGAAACTGCTCAAGAACAATGGATGAACTTTGAACGAATATGCATGCTATTGCCCATTGTTATATCATCTTATATGAAATTATTTTACCACGGTCGTAACGTGTTACTGAGATAAATCTTCAATTACCGTATTTTGTCGAAATCAAAAGTATTTGGAGAGCATTACGAAAACAATACATGTGCATCAGTTCATCTTGTGAGAGGGTTTGCTTATCTTGTCCCAACCTCCGTGATTTTTGTATTATAAAAAAATCGGATGGTTAATTGAATATCTAATGGTCTATTATAATTTGTAATAATCAATCAAAAGATAACTGCATTCTAACTATAGAGATTTTTTTACAATTTAGCAGTTTGGTCAGCTAAGCCGTTATGCATAAAATGTGTCTTTGCAATCTTTCTATGATATTATCTGCATTATATACCACCGTCATCTACAGCATGCGTCTGCGCGTGTGTATGACGCAATCAATCACAAGTTCTAGATTACATCCCGATAAAGGAATGTGCGGTAATTTTCAATACGTATACCTATTAAGTTCTTGACGTAATCTTTATAACTTTAACTTTTATAGCTGCCTAGACAGATAGTTTAGACACTTTGTCTAGTGCTATGGTGTAATATTTCTATAAGTAAGTAGGCATATCATCTATATAAATTATATCTGTAATAAACTGACATAAATTTTCAGCTTTAGTGAAACCAACTTAGTTATTCCGAAGATTAAAATTGGAGCTACAGTCTGTTCTACAACCGCCAATTTACCACCGCCATTAATTTCAACACCAAATTCTCCACTAGCGACGTCGTCATCGGAACATGGAATAACTTATGACAGGAAGTTATTAAAAGCAAACTAAACATTTTAGAAGAGCCTGTCATTAAACTTGTCAAGGCCTCAGGTGCATCTCATGAAGGGTTAGTACTATAATCATAAAATTTTATTTGATGATGAACAATCAAGCAGAATACGTTAATTTTTGGTATGCAAATAATAACAAAGATTAGTATAATGTTGTTAGGTCCAAATTCGCTTGAACAACTGAATCTAAAGATACACTTTGTTAGACCGTTGAGTGCCATAAAGGGGCCGATACAGAAGGGCTGCAATGTCATAAAATAGATGGTGCTTACAATAAGAACGTCTGAACAAGCCGAGTGCCCAGTAGCTGCTACCCATTTTAGAAGCAATGCAATATTGGACGACTCAAGTGTTTGAGTGAGTGTAACTAATCGTGTTTATTGGTCTAACTGCAGGATGGCTTAGACTTTTATTACAGTAGAACAAATAACAAGAAATATAGAAAGCTAAAAATACTGTTGATTTCTGAAATGGGGAGACGCCAGACATTGAAAATTTTGGTTAAAGTGATCAAAAAGAATTGGTAGTCAGAATTGAGGATCCAAAACTCATCACCGATGCCTAAAAAGCAACTAGACTTGAAGATGAAAGCAGAGAAGTAGAGACAACAACAGGCTGATAGGGATCTAGCTCAAACTGTGATAGGCAAGTTTCAATTTCTTTCGTGTGAGATTCGACAAAATTGGTATCACTAATCGTGTCGCAGAATCATGTGAACTATTTCAATGAACTGCGTAGTAAATAAATCTAAGACGAGTAATCATTGCTTTATCGCCTTGTTTAACACCAAAACACGATTTTAACGATTTATCACTCACATGTGAATATCTTGTGCGTTACGAACTACGTTTAGTTTTATATCATTAGTGGTTGAGACCACAGTGCGTCAAAGTGACTCATAGTCTCCGTAATAATAATTCAGTTGGTCGTAAAAACAATTGTTCATTAGTTAGAAGCTACTAAGACTTTTCCATGTACCATTGAACCTCGCTTCATGATTCTCTTTGGCAGCATTTTAACAAATAATTCGTTTGGAATTAAGACGCAATTGAATTATGCTTCATCAGTTTAGTTCTTACTATTAAAAACATCTACATAATTTGTGTGAAACTATTAATAGAGTAAGGGTAATTAAAATACCAAGAACTTTGTTAGAGGAAATACCTCTAATAATTGAGTACAAATGTGTTAATCATAGTTCGTTTGTAGCTATGTTTGGTGCTTACAAAACTCTTTGATTTATTTGCTAAATGGACTGTTTTTGTTTCGTTAATGTCATTCTCCTGCCCTTATCTCCCCTCATCGTCCATACTTTTTAATTATTTGACAAATCAATAATCAACATCTTTCTAACTTTGTCATCTTTCGCAAAATCCGTCCGTAGTTCATCAATAAAAAATAAAAAATCAATAATTATAACTTTCCTTGCGACATTTTCCTCATTTCTTCACATAATTATCCATGTCATGACAACCGAACCACACAACTTTTCAGTCACCAGAGCCCACCGACTTCCTCCAATCTCATAGCAGGCAGCACAGGTAATTTGGCATGTTTTTAAATTCGATTTTGACGTAACAGGTCTCCATTATTTTAATTCTGTTTTACCTGTCATGTCACTTGATTTACAAAATCAACTGTTATGTTTTTCCAATACGTATTAGGAATTGCAATGGAACGGTCAAACCTAAGTTTATTATGCGATGGAGACTTGAGTCATCTGTAATTACAATCGTTCACAAGAACAAAAGATCTAGAACCTAATTTCGTGTGTGTTCTCATCAAAATTCCAAGTAACATCAAGCAAAAGTTAAACAAAGGGATCATCTTAAGGCTGGGCGACATTCTATCTGAACAAAGATCAGGTTTCCGAGCGTCAGGAATGCTCAGGCTCGAGAGGTAATGCAAAGTAGCTATTTGTCGCATAATTGGACATGGTACATGACATGGCCGCGGTGCACGTGCGCGTGAGTCAGGCCAGCCTGCGCCCACGCACAGACACGCTGGCCAATATTGACAAATCTGATCATAACTTTCATCAGGACCGAATCATTGTTCGAAATACCGTGAATACCAGAACAATGTCAGACAAGTGTTACTTGAAGGAACGCATTGGAGAACTTGAGTCGGTTGCCAAGTTCTAGTTGGTTGGCTTTTGGCATTTGTTCTGTTTCTGGAAATTTATATGCTTCGGTTACTGACAATCTGATCATATTGAGGCTTCGCGGAGGAAACTAGAGTAGTGTAATATTGATCGTGGTATTCAGTTTTAAAGTTACAAGTCTTACAAATGCATGAGAAGTATTCTCACATACAAAATGTTATTGACCTTATAGGTAAACGGTTTCAAAACATCAGAGGCAATTACTAAGAGTCACAAACAGCAAACAATTATTTTGTTAATCTTCCTCAAAGCATTTCAACATATATTACAGTTACACATCACAATTATATTTCTGTAGTGTATGCCCATTTCAATTTAATAAGGCTAACTGTGGTAGCTTTACGAGCAGTAAACTCGGTGGTCTAAGGAGGTATATCCTATGAGGTTTTATGTCAAGTACTCTTCATAAATGGTCAGCATCCGCCACAGAGGTCGACTACTCTATAATCTACTGCCCAGGGAAAACCAATAAAGATATACTCTCGTGATGTTAGATCGTGGATTGACGCGCTCCATCATCAAATTTCCTTATGTGAATGTGAGAGAAAGTAACTAAGTAGTGTTCTACTTCAGATTCTATGTATTGTACCTCTCGTTTACATGATGAATTGCTTTGAGGCGAGGGTTATTAAGTTGGTATTTCCAACTATTTCGCCACCTACTATTTCGTGTTCCATCGTGTCAGTTAAATAACGCCTCAACTTCACCAAAAAAGTGCTCTTCTACAAGCAGAATTGTGTCAAAAAGATTGTACGTCTTATACGACGTAAATTTGTTTACAAATACAGGGACATAAAAGTGTGATAGCCTCTGTAAAGTGACTTCAGTAGTTGCTTCATGCCCTACTTAACTAATTACGTTAACCGCTCGTGATAAGATTAAAACTAACTCATTTAATTAAGATTGGAATTCAATACGATGACCTCCACCTTTGCTTATCACCAAAACTCGGGCATTTGAAGCTTTTAATCATTTTTTAATGGAAAATCAATAAACTTATATTGCAATTTATATTTACGTTAGGTACATTTTGAGCACACTTTTGTGTAAACAATCTCAAGTGTTATGAATCTGCAAATCTGTTAGTACTTGATATACTTCTGAGATAATGCAACATGTGCAAACCATTAGTAAGAAATAAAGAAAAAAAGTCTCTTGGTTCGGACAAAGACCCTTAACGCTATCCAATCCACTTGTCGGGAAGCCCGACATATGGCCGTATGAGAAACGGTTTTTGTTATTTTTTCCACGATCACGCACATACAGCGGTTACACATATTTAACGAGTTTTATTAACATTTTTCGTGTTTGTAGGTAGGAAGGATGTAAGTAAGCATAAGAAACCTATAAAAAGAGTTAAGGGCAGACGAATCTTGACAAATAAAACACCCAACGGTAAGGTAAAATTTTGAGAAGCAGACAATAGTGCTCATAGTTATTCTACAAGATTTACGATGGGCACGCAGAGGACCACCGACTTCGCTATCGTTTTCCAATAACACTTATCTACGCCTGTTTATCTTCAAAAACCTAATAAAACTGCATGTGCTCAGTTGTAGGAGAATCGCTCGGATTTAAACCATGAATTAGTTTATAGGACGCTCGTACTCGTATCTCAAAAGAATGTCTCGTCATTTTTCTGAGAACCGGTCGTTGGACGAGATCTGTGGTCTGTAGTGAGCGTGGCGGTGCAGCGGTGGCGTGCCACTCCATACAGCACGGTACAATAGGTGTTTCGAGTTTTCAAGGCGCGTTCCTCTCGCATACCTGGCCGCGACAACAACGGTCCCATTGTTTTACCATCGACTTATTTCGAGAGTTTTGGCTGTTTTAAAAAACTGAAAAATTATTACGTTCCAAGGTAAAATAATACGTGACGGTACAATAGTCTTGCAGAAATAACATTTGAGGTTTTTTGTTATTTAATAAAATGCACCCGACGTGCCTTAAAAGGACAACTAGTAATGGAGGTTATTGACGTCCGCGTCTCACCTTATTTTGTATTTGTATTTAGTTTCTTGAATATCGTCGTCATCACATCACCTATCATAATCTAGATTCAAAAGACATTATCGATAAAGATTGACATTTTATTAGTTGCTGCTCTTGTTTGCCTTTAATAATCGAATGTGTGGGTGTATAGAAGAACATTCATTTCAATCTACAAAAAAACGGTACAAGTTGTACGATCGTTTTATTGGTGTTTCGAGTAATATTAGAAACCGAAGCGTGTCTCGATATCATATCGTTTCATCGGTGGAGCAGCAAGTATAGTTTACCGGTCGTTAAGTACGCTCGCGACCTTTTGCGTTGAGTAATCATCGAGCACCAATCGAGCAGAAATGTAAACGTTTGCCAAAACTAACTTGTTACCTATCTATACAATTACCTGTATTATTAACATAGTAATTTATTGTGTGATTGTTGCAATCTGACTTGATCTATCCATATTGCATGAGGATTGTTCCATCGCGCGCATCGTCCGGATGCAATGCTAAGATGGATCGAGCGAGTCATTCTAGCTCAACAATGCAGTATTTTCAATAGATAACTAGTTATGTGTAATAGTAGATAAGTAGATACCTAAAGCTACTTCTAAAACTTCTGGGAAACGTTAACTAGGCTAAATAAACAGAAAGGAGGTTGCTTAACACGTTCTGAGTTTCCTGGCATTAGGACTGCACTTAAAAGTGATTATAAAACTGATGTAACCAATGGACGTGATAAATGCATAATCCGGGACGCACTGACAGGAAGGACCTTTTTTGTGAAGTTTTCAAGGAAGTTGCAAAAACTTGATTTCACCCAGCATGCAGGTATAATATCAACAATAGTTTGTGGTATGTATGACGGGGTAATGGCAGCTCGCAAGGCCAGCCGCTTCCTACGAGGACTGAACTTAGGAACGCATGTAGGCTGGAGGGCAGCTGCAGGTGAATGTCTAATGCTCATTGTCATTAAGAATACACCTGTCTTAGTTATAAATTAATTACGCAACTAGTCTAGCTACAGGGGGCGCTTGACGCAAAAACTTGGCGCCGACTATGTAAGGAGTTCATAAACATTCCCAAACTCATAAATAGAGACAACCTTCATCCAATTACGAGATCGACATCCAGTGAAGGTCTGGCCATAAAAATAATGAGCTGTCGAATGTGGCGTTCGAATTATGAAATTCGAACGTCTTATGGTTGGATCTAGTTTGACCAGTAGCTATCTAGCAAGTTAGTGGAGGGACAATGTTGCACTCCAGCCTCCGCTCAGTATGGGCACATTGCCGCGAAAGCAGTTCTTGCTTCAAACACCGTACATTCCACATAACCAAATGATCATTAGTGCAAAAACAAGAGGTGGTTGCAACACAACCTATCTCAACATTCTCGGGCTAGCTAAGCGAATATCGATAATCGTAATCGTGAAATACCAGGTGACTGGGCAATAGAGCTGGGCAGGGCAAAAACAAGGTGTTGGTAAGTCGGGCTGACAGATTCCATTATAGAACGATTTAGGTAGGTACCTAACATTATTTTGGAGTTGGTTAATGCGTAGAACGTGAGAAGCAACTGCGATGTGTTTTTTTATGAAAATAAGTAATCAGTCTAACAGATAGATAGGTAGGTAGGTACTTACCTAACTATCTATCTGTTAGACTGATACGTAGGATGCTGTCTCGCTGTTTTATTGTTTAGTCATCTTGGAGACTTGGACTTGAGATATTATATAGGTCACAGACTCACAGTATGCAATCACCTTGAGTCGAAGAATCAACCGTAATTTTTTATTAATCATCAATCATAACATAATTGACCAAAGTGGTATAGGTACATGCAGTCACACAAATAAAAATATGAAACCTTAATTATTCTAGGAAGGCATACTACCATCCTGAATTTTATTCTTTACAAAAGTGAGTAGTAATTCCTACTGGGATATTAGGTACAAACGGCTACACATTAAACCATATAAATCTAGTATAAGCTGACCCGTTCAATGTGCGGAAAGATCATTTATAGAGAGTCCAAGACCGACTGGTTTTGTATGTAGCTTGATGTGTTAGTAGCCGTGTGTACCAAATTGACGCAACGTAAACATAGCATCTGCGGGTAGTTTTGCATCTTTATGATTTTATTGGTGCTTATGTCCTTGCGTAACCCAGTAGACATAAATCAACTGCTGACTAGTTATATGAGTAATATGGAAGGTAAACAAACTTGATCTGACCAATAAAAACAGTAGAAAACCCGCGAGAACTACCCGCATTATGAACGATGTGTAGACTGACCTGTCCAGTAGCTTTCTTGTAGCGGTGCGTGGCCTCCCGCACGAGGTCCCTGACCAGCAGGTCGCCGGCACCGCACGGCACCAGCACCCGCACAGACCCGAAGCACACCGTCACCTTCATGTCACTCACTATGATTCACCAACACTACGCCACTCCGACGCAATATCCACTAGCTAGCATATTAGTTTGTCGTCAAACTAATAGGAGCACAACATTATCTGATGCACATGGCACAGGTAGCCCGTCGAAGCCGCTCACGATACACTCGCGATACAAAAAGAACAAAAACACCAGATCGTGCGTGTGTTTTCATAGCGCAATCGCAGCGTCTAGCCGCTCCTTCGCACTGGTCCAGCGTGCACTTATTTTATTGTTAAAAAATTCACACATCAAACACTAGATTCACATTGAACATCGAGCACATATCGATAAGATTACGCGAAGTACGGGCGCACAGTGCGCGCGCTCTCAACGGCAGCAACGGTCGTGGCAAGGAACATGAATAAGAATTTGAAGTTGTTTGTAGCGGCGGCGGCGGCACGGGGGAGGGGGACGCGCGACCGGTTCCCGCGCTCCGCCAATGGGCGGCGGCGCGGCGGCCCGCAGCTGTGCGCTTGTGTGTGCCCGCCGAACCGCCGCGTCATACCTGCCTCGCTCCGTATTCCACTCGCATACCGGCTATTACACATTATTTTTGAATGAAACTGTCCCTGATTACTGCCTAACTGAGTCATTTAGTAGCGAGAACTCGCGATAAGTCCTAACTGGTAGTATACCGCCTGTCTTTCACAAGCGAGCAGCTTGCTTGTTTCTTTACAACTTACTACTCCATCGTTGGTATTTGTTGTGGACGCGCCACTCACACACATACAACTTAATCACAGTAATGTTAGTATCAAAGTAGTCATAACTTGGAGTTGATGTCATGCAATCAACAAGAAACTAAGGGTAGTTCTTCGAAATTTGATTCTTTGACTGATTCATATGGTCAAATTTTAATTTCACTTTCAGCTCAGTAACATATGTTCATATGAAAATAGATATTCCAAATAACATTTATTTGTTTGAGGGACTTCTTTTTACAAAGTAGTTTTTAAGATATCGACGTTTAAAAATTTTGTGCCCAGATGAATCAGATTTTTTAACAGATGTAAATAAAAATGGGCTTTGTAATAAGAAAATAATCATAATATTATAACAACAATATTATTTTTTTATAAAACAATTACTTTATTAACAGTGATCATATTATCAAGGAAAAAATCTGGTCAATTCAACAATAAAATTCTTGTTTTTAAACTAACAATTACAGAAATAAATACTTACAGAAAAGCGAGAATTTTGTTATAAATAGGTACTAGATAGTTATTTTAATGATACGTTATAATATTCTCTCTGTTTACTTTTGTTTTTCTCTCTATTTTTTCAAATATAATTCTTTCCTTTTATATTTCCACGCAGCATACTTGCCTGGAACTTTTCTTATTTTCCATCTTAGAAGGATGAAAAATTCGTACGTTCTGTGAGTCTCTTTTTCTCATAGATATATTTTGTTCCATCTTTTCTACTATTGATAGTGGCATTGTTGTAAACAGCAATATAAAATAAAATAGATAGAGTTTGACTTATTAATGAATAAAAACCGAAGAATAATGTCAAAATTATGTCACACACACTCTACTGACATGAAAAAGTAAAATAACGTAACAAAAGTGCTCCTTTCTGGCTGGAAAAGAGGAAAACTAATTTATTTTTAGATTCATATGGGTTTTTGAACATATAAATCAGGCACAGATGAATCATGATTTTGCCTAAAATCATGCTTAACTCATCATTCATACAGACTTCAGTATTATCATTTTTCTACACGAATCTGTAACCCAAAAGCATCACACAAAACTCAGATTAAAGTCTTAAAACAGCAAAATAAAATTAATAAATTATGCATTGTAATCAGCAAGGTACCTAAACCAAGCACAGATGAATCAGACATTTACCTCTGTTTCACCAGGTTCTAAGCCAACCAGCCTCACGTCCGCCTTCTAGCACGTCCGTTGTACGACAGGTTTCCCCCCACGTGGGATCCCAGACTCTCATCATTATTCCTCGACCAAGTACAGTCAAGCAAAGCTTACTCCACATGAATCAGTATTTTACGCCGGACACTTCTTATTTACTTAATAAAAATTACACTAACGTAGTTATATCTAATATGTATTTTTTTTGTAAGAGGTCAATTAATTACCTTTCGATATAACTATAATTTATATTGATGAATCAAAAGGAAAATGCGACCTCGACCATTTTGTTCCGGAAAATGGGAAACGGACGTCCTATATGAATCAGGAGAACAGACTTCAAAAATTTTTATTTTGTATCTAGATAGCTACTATTAAAAAAATAGAATTTGTCCCAGGTAGAGCAAAAGCTAAACTGTACAGAAAAAAATATTACATGCCGTTTTGTTAGTTGGTTACAGAAATATACCCACAGACATCGAAAATTTTGTCTCTGAAGAACTACCCCTAAGATGTACCTACAACAACATAGCACTTAACTTTTCCTTTGTTTAATCAATATCACCATGCCAACCTATGCAGTATATAACAT
This sequence comes from Agrotis segetum, assembly GCA_036375495.1. Classification (NCBI taxonomy): domain Eukaryota; kingdom Metazoa; phylum Arthropoda; class Insecta; order Lepidoptera; family Noctuidae; genus Agrotis; species Agrotis segetum. The sequence goes on along the minus strand of JAQSVV010000004.1, from coordinate 734,065 downwards.
AACTGATACAACCAAGACATATTTACCTTTCTTCTTTTTAAGAAAGCATAGTTTTAACTGTACAAAGCTTTTTTGCCAGTCACACCTTAGCTTTTTTTAATATTTTTTCCTATAAGTACTATTTTAAAACTATTTCCAATGAATAACAAAACAATAGGAGTCATAAACTAGTCAGTATTCTGCACACAAATGGACACACACATAACATGGTACAGAGTTGTGTGTGCTTTGCATAGGAATGCAGTTCACTTTTTCATTATGTGCATCCGCACAATAAAACATTATCTATCTGGTTGGTAGAGAGGACCCATTTATATTTAAATCACTGTAGACAGATTGACATACAGCAAGACTATAATTTTAAAATGGTATTGAAAATGGGAGCTGAATATAGGCACCATAAAAACATAATTTTTTTAAACACATACCTACTATATTGGTATACTTTCAGGTAGACCTCTGCCAAATTTTCTATTGATATTAACTTTTAGTTTAGGTAGAAACTTCATTCTTGAATCAAATACCTAATATTATAAAACCTAAGAGTTTGCTTGGTTGAACGCGCTAATCTCAGGAACGACTGAGTACGAATTGAAAAAATAATTTTATTTTTTATAGTTCATTAATCGAGGAAGCTATATAACATCACGCTATGGCCATTGGGAGCCAAGGGTTAAACCCCAAGAAAACTGCTAACGTATGAATTTTATTACTACAAAATTTCTTAGAAGTACGTGGCCAGGTAATATGAAAACACCACGTGGGTTTGTAACAATATCCGTTGATGCTCGACTTGGTTCAAGGCGAAGGGCATTCGTATGCGGAACACGGTCGTAACCGACACACCTGTACATGACCCGCAAACCTATGAGACATGACAGCTTTAGAAAAAATATACTCTTCAAAGTTAAAAGCTGTTAGAGGCAACGTTTTATTTTAGACGTATCATTTAAAAAAAAAACTGTCGTGTCCAAATAAGTTTTTTTTTCTAAATACATACATAGGAAAGTTATTAACGGTAGATATAACCGCGACTATAATACTGAAAACTGTTATTTATAACAAAAAAAAGTTGTCAGCCATAAATATTAGGGATTTCGCGCAAAAAAAACCCTTGAAAATTCCCGAGATCCTTTTAAAACATTATGAGTGTTCCTGTAGATAAAATTTACCTATGTCTTGTCTGCCAAATCACTGACATTCGTATTGCAATTTTATTAAATTTTTATAATTATTCTTAAAGAATATGAAATAAACAAACATGGGCTAGTCATATTAAATATGGTACAGTGAAGTACGTACTTGTCCTAGTTTGCCACAACTAGATAACTATTATTACTCTGATTCATTTACATGTCCATTAAATGTCATTCAAATAAGGCAATTAATTATTAAATCAATGGCATATTTTCCCATAATTTTCATTGAATTTATAAGGATTATATAAAGAAAAAAACAACATCCGGTGATGTAAACCACTTTTAATTTGTAATAAGTAATTAATATTGCTTAGGTAATTGAATTTAAATAAATAAAAATACACAATACACTTGCTACATAAGGCGCAATTCAAGTATTCTACACAAAATGATACATGACAATAATTTCTATGAGATAATTTATAACATGTAGGTAATCTGTATTCAAGCTGTTATTTATTCACATTAGAGCTTAATAACAAAGTTTTTGTTACATTTTGTGCTCGGAAGGTCACGGTTGTGCCAGAATCAGCAAATATACTTAGCATTTATTTTATATTTAGCAATAATGTGAATATTGCAGCAAAAAATCGAAAATGTTTCTGTATTCTAAGATTTTTTATCATTTATATTGCGACCGATACATTGAATCACTATAATAAAGATGCAATAATTCCTCAATGAGTATATTAAAAACATTCAAAATATTGTTCAACTACTTGACTACCAAGGTACACTAGACGTCAGATTTATTTTGTCAATTTGAAACATTTGTCTGTCTGTATGTATATCAAGATGAAGTAGTAAACTTTTATATCAAAAACAACATTATCCAAGCGTCGAAACAAATAATTCATATTGTTTACAAGCATACACATAAAAATAGTTTGGCACTATGTGTAGGTACATAACAACATGAAAAACATTTAATCGAAAACTGAGAATAAAAATAGCAAACAAGAGAATTCCTTCAAAAAATAATATATCTTCACAGCGTGGTATACTTAGGTATAGGTATGTATTGTAAGTGGAATAGCACTTGACAGGTGGATAACAATATTTACAAAGATTAACAATCTCTAGATCTCACTGGAGCACTATACCGTGCTCGTCCTATTTACAATTCTCAGACATTAACATCTCTCACTCCACTTGAAGCAGCCGAAAATCAACTTGTGATGTAAATACTAGAATAGAAGCACAAGCCATAATTAACGTTACTTTTAATCAAAAAAGGATTTGTAAACTGTAAGTACATACTTCAAATATATATTAACAAAAATCATAAAATTCTAACTAGAGCTGATACAATCAGTACAAAAAAACTGCCCAAAAATAATTCATGACCGATTTTTCGTGGATCGGCTTCCGAATTAAGTACACGTTTAAACTAGTAACGCTGCGACACATAATAATATTATGTACTTACAATCAGAGGCTATAAGTGCCTCAAATGAGAAATATATATTCTTTTTAAAATTGCTAGTAATAAAATTGTTTTAATCTAAACAATTATTACATGAAATTGACATAACTTATATTACAATTAAATAATAAAAAATAATTGATATTTATTAATACAGAGAATATTCTACAACAAATATTCGCTAGTGGTGTTTATATATTGGTTGTACTTTCAAGTCTCACGGCTGTTTACTTAAAAACTACATGATATTACCTCTCCTCCACTTTTAACATCTCTTTAATAAAGTACACAAGAAAATATAACGGGGACTGATAATGGCACTATATTCTTAATAAAGATACGACCAAACTTTAGATAACCAGAGTGACTAGATTACGGACAGAAAATGCCAAAAAAAGGGTTTTTATTTATATCGAATAGTGTTTCTGAAAATAGACAGAGTATTGAAACTTCCGTCAAATACATAATATACTATATCAGATACATAAGGCAGATAAAAGAATACTACAAAGCAATCATCCAGCTGTGGTAACAACGTTTACTCTATAGATAGTTTGAAATGCATTATAGTTACTTACGTATAGTTAGTTCACGCCACTCCGCTACGTCTCCCGTCTGACGACGTGGAGACTACTACACAGGACAGGGACCAGCCCTTACTCTAGAACACTGACATTAACAGATTGGTCGCTCAAATTCGAATTCCTATACCGTTATCACAAGACAAACCATAAATAATTCTAAGTCAGAGCACCTTATAATTGTAGAGATCATCGCATACTCCTACAGATGATGCATCACGCCATCACATGGCACATTCAGCTGTACATGAATATCATACAGTGTAACATTAATAGGTACATATTGACACAATTTACATAGTACAAAATCATCAAAGTACAGGCACGTCAGCAATTATGATAAAACAATTATAATCCGCATACGCGAAAACTATTCGCTTCGTCTATACGACCACAAACGTCTTTCAGAAACAAACAGCGGGGAACACAAACATTTTGAGTATTCATTTCTTAGTAGTAGAGAGCCAAATTAACCGTTCCTCCGATAAATGTTCCAAGTCGAATACGTCGGAGTCTCTGTCATGAGAGTTCATTAACTTGAGATTTTTATTATCACAATTGACCAAAAGGCAGTACACAAGAGAAAGTCGAAATGTTCACGAAACTCAGTCGATAGTAAAATCGGACGTTATCACAACTCGCGACATATCACAGTATCACTAGACATCACTCTCGCCGTCGGTGACGTGCGCGGGCTGGCCAAAGTTCCTGGTGATGGACTCGCTGACGGTGCGGATGTTGGCGAGGTAGCGGTGCGCGGGCTCGTCCGAGTCGTAGATGGCGCTGAGCGACTCCAGCGAGACCAGCGCCTCCGAGTCCAGCAGGCGGGACGAGGCGCGGGACGACACGTCGTCGTCGCGGTCGAAGTAGCACGAGTTGACGTCACTGAGCGCGGCCTCGGCGTCCGTGAGCCCCGCCTCGTTGAGCATGGACACGTTCTCGAGCGCGGGGTCGTCCGTGGTGTAGCCCGTGCTCTCGGGCTGGCCGCACTCGCCGTCGCCCTCGCCCTCCGAGCACGACGAGCTCCATTCTGATTGACTCTCCCCGTAGATACCCATTTCTCTATGATGAGAAGTGGCTACCTAGAAGTGGAATTGTGACATTAGAATATCGTTCATTCGTGGTAAAGTTAGCAGCTGAATAGTGATTCTTACCCGGTGGTGTAGTCTCTCGTGAGCTTCCTTTTCCCTCTCCTTCTCTCGAACTATAACGGGATCTGGTTTTCTTTCGCACGGCGGACTATGGATGCAAAATAAAATTTCAATTACATTGATATATTTTAAAAAGGTTCTGGCAATCTTAAATCATATCCTCAAAAAAAGACAAAAAAAGACAAGAAATCCTCAGAAAATAAACATTTTTTTTCTCAGATGGAACAGTGTTTGGTGTAGTGACCTGTTCTACAGTATAAATTTTAACCGTATAGTTCGGTAGCGCCCCCGAAAGGGGCGCGACAAGTAAACCTACGCTGGCTCAATAGTGGGTCCAAAAGGGGCAGACGTTGTAGTCATACGACATCCTCATTATAAATTAAATAGTAGATTGTATGACAAGGGAGCAAAGTAATATTTTTACGGCGAGGGCGCTTTTTTGAATCCAGAGCGAAGTGAGGGATTCTACTGTAGAATCCTGAGCGTAGCGAGGGATTCTTTGGTAGAATCCCGAACGTAGCGAGGGATTCAAAGTACGCCGCCCGAGCCAAAAATATATTTTGCGCCCGAGTGATACACTCTACTTTTCATCACCCACTATGAGAAAATAAAAAGCGCCTCGTATTTTATTGTAATATTATTATACGGGTTAAAAAAAATGCAACAACTAACTTGAAATTATCTAATTTTAAAACAACTAAAAACTTATACATATTTACATTTGAGACATTTTCGCAATTATGAAAATTATATAGAAGATTCCATTGAGAACGAGGCGAAAACATGTGAACGCATCGTGGAAAACATTAAATTACAACCTACAGTTAATACATCCATGCCACACAATCTATAATTTTTATTCAGCCAGCGGCGCGGCGTGACTATGGGCCGTCATTCCAGCCAGTCTTTATTCAAACACTATTTGCTTTGATTTCTTTGGTGCAGAGCACTAAGATGTTCCAAATTCAAAAAGTGCGCGGCAATGTTCTTTGCGGCGCACTTAGATGTTCCAAATTCAAAAAGTGCGCGGCAATGTTCTTTCCGGCGCACTTATAAAGAGGATTAAAAACTCATTTCTGCCCGCTAAACGTTCCCTATAGAAAACACCAGTTTTGGGCGCACATAAAGGCGAACCAAGTCGTCCTTTTCGAATAGGTGGGATGAAAAAAATATAATATTCTCTGCGTAAAATCCTATGAGTGCGCATTAATTAAGAATGTTAAATAAAAATCTGATTTATTCACGAAATTAAAACTTCTACATTTAGCGCCTATTTTCATAATTTACCGCAATGATATTATAAAGTCATAGATGCGTTATACACGTACTAAGCGACGGAAAAAACTGTGCCGCGCCGAGCGGCAACACAGATACACACTTTTTTATTCACACATTACATTTCACTACAAGTAAAAAGGTTAAATAAGCTGTATGGGCACGGAAGGGTATTTCGTTAAATGATTTTTGACAAGACTTCGAGTCATACTTGTAGATTTTGTATTCTGAAAAGTAGGGATATTGTCAACGACGATATAATACTAGACTCCTAATAACAGGCGACCGACGTCTGCCAACACATTAGGCAAAAAAGTCTTATATTCGTCTCATTTCGACCAATCCTGTGAGCCGTAAACATACGTTGAGACAGAACAGACCTTGAGTTAGCCAATCACAACGCAGTACCCCGTCCCCCTCGCTTACGTAGTACCTCAGCGAGTTGGCAGAATAATTTTCGTTGCTTAGATCGTGCATGCGTAGTCTAGTATTATATCGTCGTTGGATATTGTGCTGACGGTATCTGGTTTACTAGTCTATACCTAGGTCGATGTCTCTCGTGGTTGGGCGAGGGCAGCTGCACGACCACGTCTCCCGGCAGCACTCCGGGGAAGTCCCCGGGCCGCGCGGGCTCCTCGTGGCGCGCCACCTGCGTGATGGCGGCCAGGCCCACGGCGTGCAGCGGACTGCTGTTGTTGTTGTTGCAGTACACCAGCGGCTCCAGCACCGGCACCGGGTTGGCGCCCCTGCGGAGAAGTAATATGGCAATCATTGTTAATCTTTCATCAAAAAATTGATGTGAGCAATATAAATAACCAAGGTTTAAATCTCGAAAGTGATAATAATAATATTGGGAGTATTCAGAAAGCTTACCTAAGTTCCAGTTTCAATTCCTTCCGCTCCGATTTTGGTGGATTAATTTTGATGAGATTCTTATCATCGAGCAGCCGCTGTATTTCCCGTTCGAATGGCGGCACGCACGCCACGTCCGACGGACTCCGCTTAGCGAATGGTTCTCTACCATCATGGTTAAGGTGCTTCAAGTTTGTTAAATTCGTTGGTCTCCCGCCTGAACTTGAGAAGGAGTCCGCTCGTTGCCCCAGTCTGCTCGCCACGTCCTTCTTGTCAGTCTGACAGCAGCCGTCGCGTTTCGCAGCAGATGCTTGCAGCATATTTATGATGCTTCTCTGTAACTTTTCTTCTTCTTTCGCGAAGTCAACACTGCCATCAAGGAATTTGTCTTCCAAGGACGGCTTTTTGGCGATTTTATGCTTCGCGTAGAGTTCGGTTATGTGATTCGAGCTGGGTTTGCCAGGTCGTACGGGTGGGTAGTCGTACGCCGGGCTGGGGTTGGCGCGTTGTGGTCTGGACGGGGGGATCCACTGGGAGGGACGCGGGGGGGAGGGGGAGGCGTCTGTGGTGCGCGAGTAGCTCTCGTCAGAGGAACTGAGGCTGGGGGAGCGGGTGAGAGAGCTGAGCTCGTCGGCAGAGGAGTGCACGCGAGGGGAGCGGGCTAGGGGGAGGGACTCAGAGGAGCGGGGGCGGGGCAGGCGGGGGGGAGCGCGGCGCTTGTGAGGGGGCGCGGGGCGGGCCTCCTGCGGCCGGGGCCAGGGGGGGACAAGGGCGCGGGGGGGAGGCCAGCGGGGGTTGCTAGCGGCAGACCCGTGCACCCCTCCATGAGTACCGTGAGGTGGCGGCGGTGGAGGGCTATCTTCACTCTCTTTGTTCCTCCGACCTTTACTGCCTTTATTATTACCATTGCTCTGATGTCCGTTCGATGGTAAGAGAGGCTCATTTTCCGCAGCTACCGACGACTCCCTCAAGGGTGGCAATCTTGAAGGTTGTGCGGCCGCTCTCCTTGCGGAGTTCTGCAGCATGGCCAGAGGTGTAGCAACACCACCATATGCAGTTGGTGGAGTGGGTGTGGGACCATTAGATGTACTCTGCACAGTTCCGTTAGCTGGTGCTCTATCTGTGAGGAAGTAGGTGGTCATCTCCCCTTTACCCTTCACTTTGACCTTGCCTCTACACACGAACTGGTAAGCCATGTCCTTCAGTACTTGGTACACTTCCTCTGTCACTTGCGTATGGTTGGGTAGACCAGTGGAATCCATGCGAGACGCTACATTGACTGTGTTACCCCAGATATCATATTGGGGCTTTCTAGCTCCTATGACACCGGCGACAACTGGACCGACATTTATACCTGTAAAAAATGATATTTATAAAATGGTCGATTCGGAAAAATACGACCTTTAGCCTTATTTGTACTGTCATAAGAACTACAATACAGTAACTCACCGACTCGTAACATGAAGTTATTGTACGAGTTATCATTGATATCCTTCAGTTTGTCTCTCATGGCGAACACGAACTCCACCAGTGTTGCCATATGCTTGCGAGTGCTGGCCTCATCAGTCATCTTCCGGTCGGGGATCAAACCGACAGCGGCCATGTACGTCGAACCAACGGTCTTGATCTTGTCTATTGCACCGAAACGATCATCACCTAACAGCTAAAATATACCAGAACATACATTAAAATGATATTTTTAACTGTTGAAATAAAAATCTGTTTGGTAGCCAACATGAAAAAACATCCGGCTAAGTGCGAGTTTGCAAAAAATAAACAATTATATTGTTTGGGGGCCCCCTTAAATATTTATTGTATTCTGTTTTTTATAGTGTCTGTTGTTATAGCGGCAACAGAAAATACATAATCTGTGAAAAATTCAACTGTTGAACTATCACTGTTCATGAGATACAGCCTGACAGACAGACAGTTAGTTTAAAACCGTGTTTAAGTCAATAATCACCTCATCAAAATCCGCAATGATCTCATTGAGCAGCCGCAGACACTCCATCCCCTGGTTGTTTCCGTCCAGCTCCATGTAGAACTCGTGGTAGTTGGTGATGGACGCGAACACCACTCCCACTCGCTGGTACGACTGGTGGTACAGGTCCTGGACACGCCTCTTGATCAGCGACAGTACGGCAGCGTGCAAGCCATGCGGACACGTCAGGGGAGTGACAGTTGGGGGGAGGGGGGTTACACTTAACAATTCTTGCCGTTATTTATATTTTTTCTAGCATTATCTATTTTTTATTAATTTACTAGCTGACCCGTGCCCACTTCGTTAGGCGGTAGAATATACATGATATCTTTATAATTTATAGCCTATAGCACTCACGAATAATGTAGCTTTCAACCAGTAAAACAATTTTTAAAATCGGTTCATAACTTCTGGAGATTACCCCCTACAAAGCAAACAAACACCTCTTTATAATATTAGTATATAGATTAAAGAGACATTTGATTTCGATTTGCCTGAACAATGACTACTGCAGTTTTTCTTTTTGTTGTACAATAATTTGAAATGAGTCCCCACCCTGAGTTGAGAAGAAGGGACTGTCAGACTCGTACTGACTAAAAACTAACCTGTACCCTTAGCACGAATTTTCAGTATTTAAGACGTAAAGTAAACTGGAACTTTGACAATTTCAAATTGACAATTTTTAGGAAATTAGTTCTTTCTTCGCACACCAGAGGCGCTGTTCTATTTTTGCATACAAGAAACGCTGAAATACTGGAAAGACGGTGTAAAATAAGAGTGTGAAAACTCTTGATAAAGGGTACTGTTCCTTGAGTTTTTCAGAGAAGTATAAGGTATACGGTATAATGCTTAGACAGCCTTGCAACCTCGCCAAGAGTATTTGTAGCTGACATGTGAACTAATGAAAATTAAAATGACTCTTAATTCTTAGTTCAAGTTTCAGTAAAGCTTTTTATCGTCTCCTCAAAACGGAAAAATAATTAATTCAATACAACATGTTGTTTTTCAAGTGTATTACTTTTCCTAACCCTTGTTTATTTGAGTCTGGTTGTGATACCCAGCAATAGCTACTATCTTATTAAAGTGTTGTGGTTTTGTTCGTAAATTCCAATTACAAATAATAACTAACTTGAGGTCGATGAGTCTTATGTAAACATTATTATAATTGTCAACAGGTAAATGTAATTGTATATGCCTACTTCTAGTAGATTGAAAATATCTGTCACTATACCCCAAACGTGTGTTGTGCGTCACATTGAAAGCGTTGTGAATGCGAATGAACACCAAAACGAATGAATGAAGATTGAATGTTTTGTGAATGAATGAATATTTGCTCTATGATGTGCATTATCTTTACGATTTTTAATCATGCAGTTGGATGGAATTTGTGATCCCAAAAAAATGTTGAAACGTGATGTGAGCAGTCCAACTATAATAGTATGCGAATCTCCTATCAATTTAGGTTTAGGACTTGAATTACCCAAATATTATTTGAAGTAAACAAAACAAGTTAGTAATTGGCCCACTGACATCACTTATATGTTCCTGTTTACGTCCGAAAGCGTTTCCTCACCCACCAACACCAAAGCAATTTTAATTTAGCGCCCTTACTCATGCATGGAGTCGACTGACTTTGCGTCACCGACGTACTAGAAGTGGAACTCATCGTTACTACTACGACATAAAGGCGCTGCCAATTTAAATTAGTCTAGTCCCAACTGATAGTCGTTCATGAACACAATGCATGGTATGAGCACTGTTCAACTCAACTATTTTGAAGGGAACTAAATGATCCGACACACGCGCCACCATCAGCGAGACATTTGAGTGAGCATGATATACTCTCCACCGCTATTACATTACCTTGAAGTCAAAAAAAACCGGCCAAGTGCGTGTCGGGCCACGCACAGTGTAGGGTTCCGTAGTTGCCCATCAAAATACTTATGCGAACTAACTAAACTGATTCGCTGAATTTAATTTTAAAAAGAAGAATTTTCAAAATCGGTCCAGGAGTCTTTGAAAAATCGGAGAAAATACATAAGAAAAAAGATTACAACGAATTTAGAACCTCCTCCTTTTTTTGAATTTAGTTAAAAATAATTGACGATAAAAACCTACCTATCCCCAAAAACACACCTATAAAAGCTGTAAAAATAAAGTTGACAAACTTACATTTGCAGTTGTCTCCGATACATTTTGTTTAAGAAAATATGATATCCAAGTACATTTTATAAGTTGGTCGACTATTACTCGTAAAGTTGTAAAGCCTACTTAGTCATGATAATTTTCTTTTAAACTTCGTTATATATACTACAATTGTGAATTTTTTCACACCCCCAAACATAACCATTTAGCTGGTAGAGGGGGGGGACACTCGAATCGAGCAAAATTTAGCACTTTAAAGCTTAATATTTCACAAACGAATTTTTTTATCAAAAAATTGTTAATGGAAACTATCATTATTTTTTGAAGGCCTATTTAATGATACCCCACACTAAGGGGTACGCGAGAAAAAAAAAATCCTCACTTTACGTGTAAGTACTGGAGGTACCCTAAAAAAAATATTTTAGGAGATTTTATTTTACCACTTTTTCGGCACAACAAATCCGTATATTTACACCAAATTACAGCACTCTAGTACTGTGCGTCTCTGAGCTAAACTGCGGACAGACGGACGGACGGACATGGCGAAACTATAAGGGTTCCTTGTTGACTACGGAACCCTAAAAAGGCGAAGGTATCTGGTGAATGTTATAACTTGCTCTTAATTTTTGTTTCATATAACTCACACAATATATACCATTATGTCGTAGTAATAAGGAGTAATTTCAGTGCTAGTCGGTCAGTTACACAAAACAGTCGAATTGCATCGCATTACGTCATGTGAGTCATCACATATTATAAGCTCCTTATAGCTGCGTCAATAGTTACCATGTTCGTTCTAAACTGGTTGTCCAAGAAATGCGTTGCCACGTGCGCTGGGAGCAGGTTGAAGAGAATTCTTCGGTTTGACGCCTGAAAATAACCGTTTACAATACATTCAGATAAAATCTGCCACTCACTGATGTAATAATTACTTCTTTTCTTGTCAATTTTATTGGGAAAATATTAACAGGAATGAGTCCTTTCATAACAAAAGCATTCTGTCGTTCATCATTCTGTTTGCCGTAAATGATAAATGATAAATGATAAATGATATTTATTTTGCAAATAGGTTTTTACAAACACTTTTACAAGTCAAAACACTTTTTTTATAGCTAGATGAGGCCGGTGTTTCGTACCTGACTACTCTGAGAAGAAACATCCGAAACAAACTCAGAGGTCATCGTCTCTTTTAAAGTCCAGACATTAAATTGGTTAGTTAAGTCATGCGAGGACCCTGCAGGTTTGTGTCCGAGATGGTCTTTTGAAGAAAGAGCCATACGAATTTGAGTGGACCTGTCCAGTCAGTGCAAGCATTTGTCAGTTATCGTGAAGCTCGACTCGTAACTCAAGGAGCTCAACGTAACGACGAACAGTACCAAAGAAAGGACATTTGGGTAGGCCACATAAACAACTCAAACTGTCAGACAATCAAAAATGAACCGGACGAAAAATAGAAAGCGTGACCCACAAAGATCCTCACATCCACAACAAACAGATTTAAAAGTAATGTTCAAGAAAGAAAAAAAAAAACAAAACCTTTAAAAGGAATTAGAAAATTCAGGTCAAGAACATTACATGTCAAAATGTATATAAAAATAATTGTGAATGTCAGTTTGTATATAAAAAAAAAAAATCATACATGTCAGAAGGTAAACAAAACAAAAAAAGAGAAAAAAAAAATACACAATAATACATGTCAATATGTATAGATAAAAAAAACATACATGTCAAATTGTATATGAATAAAAACAAACATACATGTCAAGTTGTATAAAAACAAAAAGAGGAAAAAAAAAAATTAACGTCAAAAAGGGTCAGGGTGTATAAAGTAAAATAAAATAATCGCATGTCAAAGTGTATATAAAAACGAATAAAGAAAGAAATCAACAAATAAATCACCGAGACTCTAGAGATTTCATCCACTCAGCAAAATAAAAAAAATTGGAGCAGTTTAATCCCATGCCTTTTTGTCCTCTAGATAGTGATTGACATGATAGTAGGCTTTCTGGCACAGTTTCCGTTTAATAAAAGATTTGAATTTATTTATACTGAGCGTTTGAATATGGGACGGAAGTTTATTATAAAAACGTATACACTGGCATCTAAAAGTAACCCCAACTTTTTTGAGCCGGGTAGCTGGAACTATGAATTTGTTTTTATTCCTTGTGTTTATATCGTGTAAATCACTATACTTTTTGAAAAGATTTACATTTTTATGAGCATACAAGAGATTTTCATAAATATATTGAGAGGGCACAGTCATTATATGAATCTCTTTAAACTTTTCTTTAAGGGAATATCTAGGGCTTAATTTGTAGATGGACCGAATTGCCCTTTTTTGCAGAACAAAAATTGTTTGAATATCGGCGGCATTGCCCCATAAAAGAATACCGTACGACATCACACTGTGGAAATAGCCGAAGTAAACTAAACGGGCTGTCTCTAAGTCAGTTAATTCACGGATTTTCTTAACCGCAAATGCTGCAGAACTAAGTTTTTTTGCCATTTTTTTTATATGGGGGCCCCACTGAAGTTTGGAATCTAAAGTAATGCCTAGGAAGACTGTAGTATCTTCTGGTTTTACCTCTTGGTCCTTAATTAGTACACTAGTTTCTACTTGTCTAACATGAGGTAAAGTAAACTTTATACATTTTGTTTTTTTTTCATTTAACAGAAGATTATTACTATCAAACCAATCTACTACCTTTGCAAGGGCACTATTAACACCGTCCGTAACAAGTTGCTGACGTTTCAATTTGAATAAAAGAGATGTATCGTCTGCAAACAACACTATATCATGATCGTCTTTTACAAGGAAAGGCAAATCATTTATATAAACAAGAAATAAAAATGGGCCTAGAATTGAGCCCTGAGGTACCCCCATTTTTACTTTACATCCAGGAGACCTTTTCCCGTTGACATCCACTCTCTGGATCCTATCACTTAAATATGAAGTAAGAAGATCCAGAGAGGCGTTCCGGATTCCATAGTGGTGCAGTTTCCTGATCAATGTTTCATGAAGAACGCAATCGAAAGCCTTGGACAAATCGCAAAAAATGCCCAAAGCATCGCATTTGTTCTCCCATGCATTATAAATGTGACTTAATAGTTCAACACCAGCATCGGTAGTTGAACGACCCCTTGTAAAACCGAACTGTTTATTATGAAATAACTTTTTTTTATTAAAAAATTGTTGCAATTGTTCTAAAATAAGTTTTTCAAAAATTTTACTAAATGTAGGCAGTACTGAAATAGGTCTATAATTAGTAGGGTCCGATGTACTACCTGATTTGAACAATGGTATTATTTTACTATGTTTCATTAAATCAGGAAACTCACCGCTGTCAATACTATTATTAAAAATTACAGCTAAGTAAGGAGCTACAATGTTTATAATGGATTTTGCAACATCCACTGAATGACCCCATAGATCTGCGGTCTTCTTGACATTTAATGTTTTAAATATTTGAATTATATCTTGACAAGTGACATGCTGGAAATTAAAATCGGAATCACACACTGGAACATTTTGTTTTAGTAAAGACTCTGCAGCGGCAGGAGACGAATTCAATGATCTAGTAGTCGATACGGGAATGTCTGCGAAGAAATTCTCAAACGCCGTAGCAACAAGAGTATCAGATTTTAAAATATTACCACTAATATCAAGGCTGTAGTCACTATCTCTATTGCAAGACCTTCCCGTTTCGCTATTAATAATTTTCCATGTTGTTTTAATTACATTTGAGCTGTTTTTTATTTTTGAACTCAGATAAAGTGACTTTGCAGCATAGCAAACTTTTTTGAATAGTTTAGAATAGTTTTTAACATATAAATTAAATTCCACAGTATTAATATAAGTCCGTTCTGCATATAACTCATAAAGTCGTTTCCTACTCTTGTGAATGCCAATAGTGGCCCAGTCATTGAATGAAGCTTTACTATTTACAGAAATTGTTTTGGGAACAAATGTGGTATCAAACTGTTTGCAGTACATTGTGAAAAAATCGTTATATTGTTGATTCAGATCATCATTACTTGACAGAGATGGTAATTTATACAAAAGTTTATTTTTAAAGGTTTCCAAACGACTTTTGGTTTTGGGGTTGATTACAACATCTTTTTTGATTACTTTTGTCTTTACATTTTCAATAGAGATAAGTTGCCCGCAATGATCGGAATCTATTAAGTTAATAATTTCTTTATGAGTTATTTTGACATTAGTATATATATTATCAAGGCAAGTGGCACTAGTAGGGGTTATCCTAGTGGGCTCTAAAAATTGATTTTCTAGATTGTATGACCGGAACAGGCTTAGAATTTTAGTACTTATCACAGTATTTTCTAACAAATTAATATTAAAATCACCACATGTTATAATAGCCTTATTTGAATTACATATTCTGTGCAACACTTCATCCATAACAATCTCAAAACAATCATACAACCCTGAGGGAGGCCTGTATACGCTTAATATGATAAACTGCTCCAATTCTATACAGGCTATTTCAATTGTCCGTTCAACAGATAGGCTTACAATATCCTTACGGTCTTTAAATTTGAGGTGATTATTAACTAGGATTAATGCGCCGCCATGTATAGCATTTACTCTGCTGAATGAACTACCAACCTGGTGATTGCTAAAATTGAACATAAACTGATGATTTTTGAGCCAGTGCTCCGTTACACAAAGAATATCTATTTTATTACAATTCAAAAAAAGTTCTACTTCTAATTCCTTGTTTAAAAATCCTTGAATGTTTTGATGCACCAGGTTGATACTATTAAAATTTCCAACACTCACATTTAATTCATTATCCGAGTTTCTTACATAATTGCAAGAGATTGCCTCTATTGTCTCAAGGTGTAATTTAAATGATGATCAGGTTCAGTCAAAGTTATCAAATTATTGTAAGAATTATTTAATTCAATGTTGCATTGCTCAATAAAAGCATCTTGTTTACATAAGTTCTGAGCTGTGATAGAAAAAAAATAAGCCAAAGACACAGCTATCTGTCTTTTACAATAATTTGTAAGATAGTACTTTTCTACAAAATATCTATCTTCTGTCAAATAAAAGTTTTTACCCACATAATTATTAATGTCAATTAACTGAAATATATCATTATTACATGTCAAATTGTACAATGTCATATTAATATTAAATCTAAAGTTATTTTCCTCCTGTGGCAAACTATTACTGTAGGGGAAAGTAAACAAAACAATCTTTCTTAAATTTAAGTTATTTAATGTTCTATAGTAATGAAGCAACTCCCCTTTATTTAAGTTACCTCTATTCCCTATTAATATAAGTAAAGTAGTGTCCTGATTAAAATGAATCTTAATAATTTTTTTCATAATATCATTTAAAGTACAGCCAGGCATACAGTGGTTTATTATTTTATTTCCTGGAAATTCATCTGTTATTAAAGGACCTAGATCTTTTCCAATCTCATCACAAAAAATGACTACATCCTTATAAGTTTGTTTGCATTTTTCTTTGGAACTATTCACCGGTGCATGTAACTCAACACATGGCTGCGGTAAGGTGGTATTACATGATGTCAAGGAATGATCCGGTGTATGTACATTGGAAGTTGCTTGACAGTACTGACAGTTGTTATTTTGAGAATTCACCAGATCATTCATTGCCAACACATATTCCCTCATAAGATGTTCAGAGGTATTGTACTTATTAGTCATTGAAGTGAGCTTGTCTTGTAGGTAGTCTAGTTTAGTTTGCAGATCTTTTGTGTCAATTTTGTGCTTCTCGGTGCTTTGCTCCAAATTAAATGAATATAAATCCAATTGTTTAAGCAAGTTTAGTCTTTCTCTATTTAATTTTACATTTTTAATGAAATACTTTTGCCTTTTGACTAGTTTCTTCGTTTTTACAATGTATTTATTGATTTTGATATATTTTTTTAGTTTATTTTTACTGGTTACTACCCTCACTGAGTTACATGACTTTGAATCATCCTCACTGGTCAAATCTATTGTGCAAATGGGATTTAGGGCAGAAACCATTGACGGGGCAATAGGCACCAATTCACTGAAAAGACTTTGATTCAGCGAGGCAGTGATGTTATTGTTTGTAGTCTCGAGATCTGTTATTTGACTTCTAGCCTCATGTAGCTGTTGTTTTAAAAAGTGTTTGTCATTAAGAGCTTGTTCATACTCTGTGCTACATTGGCTGAATCCATCTACAATAAGTTGGAGCCTATCCCGGTCCTCAATGACATCAGTGTATTGAGTGTATAACTGAGCCATTTCTCTTTTTAACGTTCTATTCTTGTCATGGACCTCCAAGAGACATTCCATGCAGACGAAAACAGACTAATACGAGTAAGTTGCGCGTAAGTGGCGCTACGTAATAATCTGCAATGAAATTCCTTGCTAAAAACTTTGTATTCTATTCGAAAAAGATTTGGCAAGAGCCAACTAGAGACAAAACAGTAGTAGCTACCTCGCGGCAAATCTTCTAGCAATGATAACTTTATAAACAGAAAATAATTATGCAATGTAAGTATCACGTTCAATACCTTAGATATCGTTAAGTTGAATGGATGTAATTTGATTGCTTGGCGTTGATTTAAAATGGGCAGAAATTAAATTAGTACCAATAGAGCAGAGCAATTAAAACTTGAGATGATATTTTACTCAATAAATTAATTATTTATTTCCAAGTCTGACCTGCAAAGCATCCATATCCCTCTTCTCGTCCCTAGCCTGCGCCTGCCACAGGAAGTCGAGCCTGGCAGTCCATTCTGTCTGCCTCGCGTGTAGTAACACTGCTAGAGCGAGCGCTACTGTCCATGCGCTTGCTACGTACGCCGAGCCGATTGTGCCTGAACTGAAATGATAAAGCAAATTTTACTTTTTATTTTATTTAAAGTATGTACAATCTTAGACCATTTTTGTTTTAAAAGAAAACTATGGCGCAGATATGTTTTGGTAATATTTAGGAGCTGAACTCTACAAAACGCTACCTTTTTTTGGGCGGACAGTCACCTAATGACTCCTGGTTTGGGTGGACCAGAAGAGACAGTAGTCAGACTTAACTGACTAAAAATCTACCCTGTCCCTTCGAAGTCTGCCCGATCGAAGTTTCAGACGCTTTTTGCTCCATACTTACGGGTACAAGATTAATTAGGGACACAAACTATGAGCATTATTTGATGGCAACACGATTGCACAGGTGCATAATACCTAATAGGGAGTAGGATTCACGCAAAAGTTTTGAATTAATTTTGGATGCAGATTTTCGGGCTCGTATCTTTGTTGACGGACTTAGACAGTAGACGCCAGGGCCATGATATCGTTTTAAGACCGTCTCACAATATAATGTAGTCTAGTGTAGCAGACATGACATCACAATACATAATGACTCAGGCAGAAACCTAACCTAATACGTAGATTAGACAGCTCACGTTTCATTAGCAGGTCTAATCCTCTTTGTGCCTGTAGGTTTTCTACTGTTATTAGTACTTTCATAATATATGACTGGCAAGTTGATTCGTTAAGCAGCTTTTCTCATCTTGAAGGTTGTTTACAAAGGTACTTAAAAATTATAGGTCATTAGTTTGCCGTTTTTAATCCCATTAAGGGCGATTTAGGTCGCTGGCTTACTATTTAAACTAAAAATACGGTTTTGGAATAATTTGTTTGTGGTAAGTAATGTTTAAAACGACTCAGATGTGAGTAATAACATCTGTAGGATAAGTTTCTAAGCTGTTATGGTTACAAAAACTGATTTCTGCAGAATAAACCATTCATATTTCCACGATACTGTACACTATTTTCAATAAGCAATACGTTAGCATCAACCTCTTATTTTAAACGGTTGTTTTGCTTCAAGTAATTAAGTAGCAGGGACGAAAGGCCTCTTTTAGGGTGGTAACGTCATCAAATGAGGTCTCCCACACAGCGCAGACAAGGAGGGAGTGTCAGAATTGTACTGACTAAAATCCACGGTGTCCTTCAATTGCCCTTTAAGTCCCGCGGTCACAGTAATTCGTTAGTCCCGTGACCAGAGACGGAAAACCTTAAACCCTGCAATGGAATATTGATTGCTTATAACACCACCATCGTTTTGTAGTCAAATCGTTTTTACTGCTTTCCATCGGTGCGCAAGAGTTCCAATTCCTTTCGGGTAAACTCGCTCCTTCTTAGGCCTAATATTTGCTGAAAACTCAATTTAATTACAAAAAAAAACTACTGCTGCAAACTCATTTTAATTTAAAAAATATTGAAGTAAACTCACTCAGTCATCAAATCATAGCAGTCGAACAGCGCCTTATGGAAGCCCAATATAACTCCCATATAGCCAGCCGTCATCACAGATAACAGGATCCCTTTTACAAGGATGGGCAGCCTCAGAAACACGGCAACCACCAGCATGCTGAGGCAGCAACCAAGAGTTATGTACAGCGGTATTGGGCAGGCCAGGTGTTCAGTCCGGCTCGACCAGAGATGAGCGGCAACGTCGCCTCGCATTGTTAGGACCTCGTCCATGTTGGTGGTGTTGCCAGTTAAGTTCTGGCATAGTTCTATGTGTTCGCATGTCACCTGGAAAGTTAGGATTTTATCATAATTTAACTCATACCAAATGTGACTAGATGTTTCACGGTAAAGACAGAATTTTACCGGTTTTGTGAAGGTGGCTTAAACCCGGTTTCTGATTTCCATTTTTGGGAACCGACTTCTGGAGGTGTAGACGGTAAGCAAACCCAACATCAACGCATTAATTAGACGCTAGTAAACGCAGACGCAACTTCAACTCCTTTGCAAATAAGAAAGGCATCAAGATTGCGTCTGGTCAAATGAAGTTGCCGAAAGAACCGAAAACCGTAGCAGCATAACCGGGCAAAATCGCATTTAACAGACTGCAGGGACGGATTTTTGTATAACTCTTTCAAAACAATTACTTTTCCTTCGGAATTAGACCTTCAAATGTTAATCTAACATAATTAACGCACATCCTGAAATTAGTTTGTTCAGAATCGTTTACTGAATCGATTTCTATCATTTTTAATATAGGTCATTTTTTTACCAAAAATAATTAATACTACGGAAATTATAGTCACATTACCCCTGTACAGTCAAAACAAATTAAGATAGACCGTAAATCTAGGCAACAAGACATAAAAGTGTAATTTTACTTGTATTAATACAAATTCCATCATTCAATACAAAATAAAGAAAAATAAACCTTACTGCAAAATAACTAACTTAGTTAATAACAATGCATTTACATGTTAAATTAAAAATTCAATATAATTATGTATTATGATTATAACATAATTAATATTCTAATTGGGGTGTCTGAGGGTGTGCGTTAATTACGTTACAGGTTGTTTAAGAGCCAACAAAGCAACTTACCACATTAACTTGCCCAACAGCATATCCCAGCACAATAGTAAAGGTAGTAATAGCATTCCTCAGAGTGAATGGCCTGGACACATCACAGGGTATGAGCCTCAATCTCGCAGCTAGAGTCAGGGCCAGTACTGCAGCAGACCAGGCGAAGGCAGTGACGAAGAGTATGAGAAGTATGTACGTCTGAGGTAGGATGGACGCTTGTAGAGCTCCTGCGGCTACTAAGGCACATAGGGCTGCGGACAGGGACCCAGCCCATCCGCCGTCTGTTGATGCGCGGTACTGGAATGGAGTTATTAGAGTTTGAGTTTCAATGTATGTCAAATAACAAGGTTTTACTCAAAAATGCATGTAATGTGGTCATTATTTTGACAACCTTGTTTGAGCAAAGTCGCCTTTGCCGGAGTGTTTCAAGGAGCGGCCAGTAATGTTTTTGCTGGCCGCTCTACAGGTCGGTAATACATTGCCGGCCGCTATTTTGACGTTTCAACGTTTAAAAAAAACAAATGCAAAAAGATTTTATTTAAAACACAGCTGTTTGTATATAAAGAGGTAGGCACAAAAAGATTGTATTCCATATTAAAAAAAAAAATACAAAAAAGTAACAAAAGCGCGGTTCAGCGAAATTTTAATTTTTATTTAGTGACTTTTTTTTTGCTTTAAGTAAGTGAAGAAAATATAGCTAACAGTCAAACACCGCATTAAAATTATCGCAAACTATTAGTAAGTAATATGAAACCCGGTGTTGAATTTTAGTAACTGTACTTTTCATATTGTTATTTTAATTAATTTTCTAGTTAATACCTATATGTATTTTATTTAAATCACTTGCTGGTTTTATTTAGGTTAGGTACTTGCATTTTTGAGTAAAGCACTATACAAGCCTTGGCCCATTATGACTCTTCGCTGGTCACGCTATGATTGCCTCGAGCTAGCCTAGCTACGCTCTAGGCCTTCCAGCTTGGCCATCATGCAGCCCTTGCTGTCCTCACTGTAAAGGCCTCGGCCTTTATCTCAGCTCGTCCATCAAGTGGTGCATGCTGACCGCGCTGTGTCGGCCTGGAGCTGCGCTAGGCTGCGCTGTCGGCCATCATCAGCGCGACCAGCAAAGTAGCCATTATAGGCCGCGGCAGTAATGTACTATAGTTAGTAGTTTCTAGATAACAGAAATAAAGAGACCAAAACTTTCTGGGAAAGAAAATTATGTGCCGTTTTCAGTGTCTTTCGGACTAAATATGCTTCTATTTTATACAGATCCAATAGACACATTTTCACAATACCTACAGTACAGGATATGGATTTTCTACGACCAAGATAATTTAATTCGAAATGTTTATGATAATTTGCAGGCAATTAAAATTTAAACACGTCAACCACAATAGAAATATCTCAAAAACTACTTTGTTATCCGATTTCCATAATGGTATATTCCTAACCAATTGACAGTCATAAAACGGTAGTTTCTGATAATCACCTGAGCTTCCTTATCAGCATCCTTGAAGCAGAGCGTGAGCAGGTGCACGTGCGTGGCCTTCTCCCGGTGCACGGAGCGCGCGTCGATGGCCTGCGCCAGGTACTTGTTGACCCGGTTCGTGGGCTGGTGGTACACAGACGAGTGGCGCTTTTTCAACGGACGCTTAAACTTCTCCGTCACTTTATTCTGCGAAAATTCACACACCACTTCAGCAATACTGACTTATCAAAGATTATAGAAGATTCTAACCACCGATTTATACAACGATCATTATGGAACATCTATCTGGTCACACATCGATCAGGTACAGGTAAAGTTAAGGTACAAGACAAGGGTACGGCCGAGGTCAGGGTACACATGAGGGCCATGCCGACTCCATGCTTCACAATTTGGAATTTAGAACTGACCTTAGAATACAAAAGATCCGGAATCCAAAGCAGCATCACGTTATTAGAATAGTAATGAAATGAAGTACAAACATAATACAGACAACATATACTTTCAGATTGGCAACATATTGAAGTGTCACTTTATGAAGGAAATCAGACTGAGTTTACTTTGAGACAGATCGATAGTAATATTGAGACTTACAACTAATTTCGTGTTTGATTATTCCATAGAAAGAAAATTAAGTAAGAGAGAGAGAAAGACGATAGTAGAAAGCAGTGGAAATAATCAAGCACAAAATAAAACGTGTGTAAACAATGTGGAGGGCGTGAGGTCATGCAGTTAGTCCACAGTCGGGGCGCATGCCATGCTCTAGTGCCGAGGTGACTAGTCGGGGTAGCGAGTGAAACACAGTTCGGTGCATCCGGCTTTATTATCGAACATTCTATAAAACAATCTCAAGTATATAAACAGTTAACAATTTCGAAGTAAGAAACAGTGATAGTGAGTGGTCTGTGTGCTCACGCCGATATTAGTCGTCCCCTTTCCGTGTAATTGAATCAGTGAATAGAAACAGAATGCGACCGAGTCGCGGCAGGTGCCACCCACAGATATTGTGGAGCTTGCGAACCTAGTCAGTTAGGGAGTTGTAGTGTGTCCCGGTAAATGGTGGAATACAATAATACACAATGAACAACATTTTGTCAGCGCTTACTGTTTCAGCGGGTATTTGTTGTGAAACTAATGTCCAGGGTCGGAATATCTGAAAATAATGAGCAGACGCCTCCAGTTAGTCGCTGGTGTGTTTCACTCTTCCACACAATGTTCAGGTTGGAATGGTGCAGTCAGTTTGATGAAGTATCGGAAATATTTTGAAGAAAAGTTAAAAATAGCGACAATGCCATAAAGTTAATGTAATTGTTTCCATTTACTTGAATTTATAACAGAATACAAAGAATAACAATGAGTGAAGGCTTGAACAGACCAGCAACTAAATGAGTATTTGGGAAACACTCGGAAACTTGTAATTTACATTAATTTGTTGTGCTCAGGGGTACGTACTTGCGTAAGACTCTATATAGCGGTGTCAGAGTGTGTTGGGGACTAATTGATTACTGTGTTTGTGTGTGTTCGTGTCGTATAAATATAATAAATGAAATTGGCAGAAAACGAAAATCGCAAATGTGGTGCGAAGCATCTTAAAACATTCTTGAAGTTCCTCGCAAAATTATTTCTGTAAAACTCGTGAAAAAGCTTCAGTGCACACCTTAAAATGTAACAAAAGCAGCAGAGATTTAGTTCGAAAACCACCACTCAAACCAAACTAACTACTAGGAAACCATTAAGCGAGGTTATCATTCGACACACAGTGTACGACACGCATCGCCATTGTGACAACGATGCGTCTCGCGTATCATTATCATCTCTGAAGCGTGAAATCTCAGAACCGCGGGAGAAATAGCAATATGGCTTCGATGTGTTCTCCTAAACTAGACCTAAGAGAACCATATTGTACTAGATCATCCCTAGAATGCATGTATGTGTATCGAACGCGCGCCGCAACATGACACGGGCCTCTACTTCTCTAAACATGACACGGCGAGCGTTCGCGTACTACGTATACGCACTATGCATGTTCATCTGTGCCAGATTAGTTCAAACGATCGCGTAAATCGATGCAAAGTTCTCATTATAACTGTATAAAAAGTAGCACAGGTCAAACAAAAGGTGCTGGTAATTGCGTAAATGCGTATGCATAATATTAACATGTGCGGAGATGTCGTCTTGGGCGTGCGTGCGGAGGGCGTGGTGCTGCATGACGGCGTCGAAGGTGTGGTGGTGCGGGGCGGAGGCCGGGGCCGGGGCGGAGGCCGGGGCGGGGGCGTGGCTCACGGTGTCGGGGCGCAGCGCCGCCAGCCGCAGCGCCTCCGCCGAGCCGGGCTCCGCGTGCAGCGCGCGCCGCAGGTCCAGCACCTGCCACAACCGCGCGCTAGTACCAGCTCAGCGAGACCGACTACCGGAAGCGACAGCCCACTGAACTACACGCACACCGAGAGGGACCACACCGACTACAGCGCATTTATAATAAACTGAATTCCGCTTCGAATCGCTGTCATCCCTCTCTCTTCAAAAATGCTTCCAATAGGTGACTCAGTTCACAGTGGTTAGTCTTTATTTACATTTCTAACCACATTATATCAACTGATAAAGTTATTGGCGAAGATACATCAATATAAAAAAAATCGCACATTCAGAATTTTGGAAAAATATAAAAACGGTATCAAATAAAATGAAAGAAAAGAGAACTTACCTTTGAGAGTCGAGAGTAGATCACCGATACGAGAAAATATATCACTCGAGACAAACATTCTGAAGAGCGAGACAAAGCCGTGGACATAGAACTCGTATTATTTAGTCATGTCCATTTGGTGCAAAATTTTTGCAAAATAGTTAAAAGTGCAAACAGTAAGATATTGAACATTTGGAAACGAGTAAACTTGTGGAAGAGTTTCTCTCGATGTGGATAAATATGGAAATCGGTGGCGCCCTTGGTACCTTGCTGTGATATTCACCGGTTTGTAGGGACGCAAACGATTTTCGTCGGTAGTTACTCAAGAGGAACTATTCCGTATCTTTTTGTTCAGTCTCGAGTTTGACATACGTGTTGTACCTTCCTAGCGGCATTAGCCTTGAGTTCCTGAGGAGAGGCGGCCATGTTGGAGAATGGCACGTCCACGTTGAACTTGATGGAGTGCAGAAGCTGCACCACCACGTTGGAAACGTTTTTGAAGGACAGTTTCCGGCGAGACGCTGAGCCGAGGCCCACGCCAGCTGATAGGCACATCTGCAAACAATGTACTTCACTGAAGAGCTTTTCAAACATGGGGAAAACGTAAGGTAGCAACCAATGAGGTAATTTAATTAACGCAAAAAAGATTATAGTCGTAATTAAGTTACAAACTTTCTGCTATGTAGTTTTTAGTAATACAGCACTACAATTAAAAGCCAATCCCTAATTCCCTGCTATACAATTCTCAACAAATCTCATTTAGAGAGTTGGGTAAAACTAATCTCGTGAAAAATTAATCAAATAAATGGCAGAAGTCCCGTGGGTGCCCGGGAAGCTTGTCGAGGAACACGAGGATTACTTTTATAGGCTTTTAGACGTACTTTTCTCCGTCTTGGCGGCGGGATGATGAAGTAAGTCTGTACGGAATGGTCCCTGAGGTACGCGTTGCGACTGCCACCGTGACCCGGCTCCACTTCATACGCGCCGCCCAGGCATTCGAGCGTCGCTTGAGTTATGTGCACACGCCTGAAAAAGAATCGACATATTGTACTATATATTATAACATGAAAATAATCCGTAACCAAATGATAAAATGTCTTATAATAAGTTTCAAAATGGTGCGTAGAGATGATCCGATGATTCAAAGGTGACAAAGTACGTTGACTCATAACTTAAGTCATATGAAAGCACGCAGGTTGCATCAATGATTGCACATAACCATAGCACGCATGACTAGAAGATGAACTTGACAATCATTATGGTTGATTTACATTGATCCTGTACTTGAATCCAGCATTACTGGATTATTAAATAAGAACGTATTCAATTCTGATCCAGCACGCATACTGGACGCTGTACTGATTTGAAACATGAGCCAATCCTGCTATCCAGGGCTAGAATCCCGTGCCTTTACGCTGGATTCAGCTACTCGATCAGTTTAATTCAGCATTCAATTCTTAATACACAACATGATGAAGCTATAATGTCCCCAGTTCTGCGACAAAGGTTTCCTCCCTATGAGTGGGCCTAGTTTTTCCTTTTTTGTTAGCGTATTAAAATCATCAAATGGGTTCTCCCACCCATGGCAGGGCAGGAGAGATAGTCAGACTTGTACTGATTAAAATCCACGGTGTCCTTTAATAGCCCTTTAAGTTTCGGGGTATTTAGGACCATTCGTTAGTCCCGCGACCGAATATAGGTCTTCTGGTTGAATATTATTCGGCAAATTGCCATCCATCACAGTTTGTTCGAAGATCAATATGTGTTTCGGCTTTCTCACTTGCCCTTATCTCCACTTACCCTGGTTCCCCTCCCGCCTCCATGTTGTTGGCAAGCGTGACGTCATTAGACCAGACATCGTACTGCCACTTGCGTAGACCCAGCACCCCGCACAACACCCGTCCCGTATGGATGCCCACGCGCATGTTCAGTTGTACGTCTGTCGCTTCCACCACAGACCTAAGGAAGGATCAAAAACTAAGGTTAAATGAATAATTTATCCTGCCTGATAATTATGTCAAGTATGTCATTTCACTTCGAAACATCTACATAATAGTAAAAATGACGGCGTTGTAAATGTGAAATGATGCACTAATGATTGACTGACCGTACTTATTGTTAAATAATTTAAAAAACACTGAAAATAAAAGTATTGAAGTTCGTTCTTTAGAGCTTTTATCAAATAATCCAGAAGTTTACACTTTAAATAAAGCTACATTAAGTGTTTTCCCAACCAAAAAAATGCGAGTTTCAAAAGTGGCCGGCTATTTACGTTTCATTTACTCCGAAAACCTCGTTTAAAATTGTTTTCAGAGTAAAACAGATTGGTTAAAAAGTTTCCATAGATTCCTGAAAATTTCATGAGGCAAATAATGGCTACGCTGAAAAGAAAATTAAACTTTTATAAGCTGAAAGACACCAAAGGCGAAACTGGTTATTCATAAAACGGCATGAAAAATGTGCAATTATTTTAAGTGCTTAATGAATATGTTTATGCCTGTTAGCGTATACCAATTAACGTCATTATAAAAATATGATTTAGTGTTTTTATGAAGGATGGACAATAATAAAATTTGATGTTTGAAGGTGTACTGTGAAACGCTCAAGAATATGAAAGAGCGTTTTTAACACGCTTTTATATATAAATGATTTTTAATTAGCTTTTAGATATCTATCTAAAAGCTACTTTTTTTAAATACTAATAAAAAATTCAATATTTTATTTTCATTATATTGTTGAGTAAGAATTTGTCTGTTTGGTTGAACGCGCTAATATCAGGAACTACTGGTTCAAATTGAGAAGTTATTTTAGTGTTTATAGTCTATTTATCGCTCCAAAAAATACTGATATTCAGCTACATCTGGTTCGTCTGGAAGCCGACCCCAATATAGTTG
Source organism: Agrotis segetum (assembly GCA_036375495.1). NCBI lineage: Eukaryota > Metazoa > Arthropoda > Insecta > Lepidoptera > Noctuidae > Agrotis > Agrotis segetum. The sequence continues at coordinate 707,035 of JAQSVV010000004.1, read as the reverse complement.
GGAAGAGGTTAGGTAGATGAGATGATGAGGCTATGAGGTTAAATAATATCATAAGCTACGATGAATAAGACGCAGAACGGGTAAAACCACGACGAACGGCTTGTTTAAATATTAGCATTAAAAGCTTTTTCAAAAAACGTTCTTTTACTTTAAGAAGCTTAATTATTTAAAGAAATTAAAACACAAGTATTAAATGTATATGCCCGTTTTTATTTTCTACATGTTCATTTTAAAAACGTTAATCCCTCATGCATTAGGATTAGCGTTCAACTTGTAAACTTTCAAAGGCATTTTTAATAAAAAGTCTAAATAGCCTTGCATGAAAATCATGCCGTTTGTTTTTAAGCTAGTCAAATCTATTTACTTTAAATATTTAGATTAAATGTTTGAATGTTTACTGTAAACATTTCAAACTAATTTTTTTTTTGTGTACATATAAATATTGAAAACACGGTTTTAAGGTAAATTAATGATATTTTTCAAATCAAATAATTTATTAGAACAAGGTATAGACACTATAAACAGTTGTTCCAAATAAATAAATAAGCACAGGTATCATGCCATGTAGGCATAGACAACCAAGTTGTATTTCATAGAATTACACTTTTCACTTTATGTCAGAAAATCAGAAATCTAAAACAGCAAATAAATCAAGGAAATGGTGGAAATCGTTAGTAAAGTGGAATTATTTACTCAAGAAATAAATCTTCTCAACGCAGTTGGGTAGTAACTCTTTCGCGTATAATAGACAAACGTAGTAAAAGACGGATGGGGATACAGTTGGCAACAGTGCGCAAGCGCCGGAATACCTACTACATATACACAACAATGTTCCATATAAAAATGTGCAGATGTAAACAACACAGTCGTGTATAAATTGCTGAAATAAGTTTATTTCACTTCAAACTGGTATTCTTGAACGTTTTCTTATTGAATTTACGTTTCCCGCTCTCACGTAAGCATACCGTATCTAAATTTTACAACATTTGTTGGGGATATCTTATTTGAAATGTTTCATAGTAAAAACAAAAGCCACAGAACATAACGCATTGTTTATACAAGTTTCAATGATATATTAGTGAAATTAGAGTTTAAAATGAATGTTCAATAGTTGAAATAAATTTTATTCAAACATTGTTGCTTGAATTGTTATGAGTTGACGTAGACATTAAGTATACATTATTGCACATTGTCGGCCATTGATTTATTAATACCTAAAGAATTTGTTGGTATAGAAAGGTGGCGCTTATCCAAAGTACCTACTTCATATTATACAATTACGAAGATTATTAAGATTTGCAAGATTAACAATGTGGGCGGTCATATTTACAGCCGTAATAATGTAAATGTGAACTCCAATTGTAAAAGAAACACTGTGTAAAATCAACTACTTTATGATTACAAACATTTACATTTGAAAGAGTAAACTTTTCTTTTAGTTATTTCACTAAATGGACACTTTATAAAGCGACTTTGTAAAACTCAAGTGGAGCGCTCTGTGCGGGATTCCTGTAATGAGACCATTTCTCGTTCACAGCGCACAAAATCCTGGCAAATTTTACCAGATTAATTCTTAATGTTTCACAAAGCTACGAATTAAATTAAAAGAGGTTATTAAGTTACTGTAATGGCAGCAGTCAGTCGTACCGTTGTTCTCAACGTGTTCTTTGAAAAGGCGGACTGGCGCGTGGCGATCTTTCGTCACCACGATTTAATGCAGCCCTGAACTTAGAAATGTGTTGTTAATGTTCATTGCCCACTCCTAATTACACGAGTAGAAAAAGATTTAAATGCCTATCACGCAAGAACCACTCAGGAATTTCTTTTAGTTAATGAACCATTACTAATTATGGTCCGCTTTACGATTTCCTTTGTTGTTTATTAAAGCCAGTTAATTTTATAGCAATGGGCTTTATCGGTGACAAATCGACCTTAGTTTACCGCATTTTTACGATCCATTTTGATGTAAGTAACGTGCATTTATGAATCCACGAAAGCCAAGGATTAATGTCTGCCCCCCCGTTGACAGAAATACACATAATTAAAACAAAAAACGCTGTATCATTTTAACGAATAATTGTGCAATTTGCGTAAGTTAATAAAACGAGTCAGACAGACGACAGTAGACTCATATTTTTTCATTAGTTTGAGACAGGCGGCGCACCAAATTAAGTCTTAAAGTGACTCAGCTTTTCTGAATCTTCGAATATAATATATTACTATTTGAAAACGTGTTACGTAGGAGTAGGGAGCTCCATTTGTCCTCTTCACAGATCTTGTACACACGATCATCAATCACGCTGAAAACACAGAGTACGTAGCCGTGAAGTAATATGGCGAGAGCCAAGACAGAACTGAATAGTGAACACATCTTTATTCGTCAATCAGTTGAATGAAATATACTTCAGAGTGGAGGGAAGCGATAAATTAATTAGCTATTAGCCGGATTAGTTGCGAAGTGGGTCAATCTGCGTATTATCCAACAAGATAGTCTGAATTCATTCCACAGTTGGCTGTCAATAGCAGTAATGAGTTAGTTACGCGAGCAAGGGAAATACATTCACACAAAACAATTTCATTCCGTATCAGAAATTTCCCACCCGCATTGATGTGTTTAGAATTTATGTTTTGAATAGATCATCACTTCTCATTTTAGCAATTTATTTTTTAAATAATACGAGTATAATGGATGGATTTAATAATATAAACTGATGTTTTTTTCTTATTCACCTTATCTTGTAAAATTAAAATTAGAAGTCTAGTGAAGATAAATCCAACTTAAATATCACCAAGGTGTCAGTAAAAAGTATAAAACGAAACTCGCACTGAAAAACATAGCACGAGTGCCGCAGTAAGCTCTCTTAAAACTGTCACTTCAATAGACGACAAAGACATAATAATATAGCGAGCTAAGCAGCTTTACCGCTTCTAAACAGGAGATGTTATTTCCTTTTGAGTAGTTCAGCCACGTTCATAACACAATTCACAGTACATTCGAGGGGCACATGAACTCCCAGAAGCTAGCTGATGTTATAAAGTAAATTGAATTGTAATCCGAGCGCAGCCTCGTAGGCAGATGAGAAGTTAATCCGAGGACGCCTAACGCAATTATGATATGTTAATTTCCCTTTGTTATTCCTTCGCCCCATCGCTAATGGCGTTACGAAATGTTTGCCCAATAATGCAGCTATTGTTACGTTTCTTTGTTTGCTTGTTCCAGTTTTCCCTTTTTCACCCGTCGGCTCCTGAGTGGCAGTGGGTCGAAAGGGGAAACATGTCACTATCGACGCGGCCGTACATCCCCTGAATACGAAATTACCCGGGTCACTGGGACCAGTTCGGGAATTTTGCTCGTTTGCGAAGCCTCTAGTGCCTACTTTAGTTTGGAGCAACGACCGCCGCGACCACCGTTTATTTATGGCTCATCATAAAACAAAAACAAGTTTTCCTATAGTTTTATTTGCGGTATGCTTCTTTGTACGATTTTAATCTTACGCAAATATCGTTGAACTTAGCCGAAAAAGAAGAAATGTTAACGGTTCTTAATGTTCCTGTTTTTTGAAATCTTGACAAATATTACCAACACAAATGGTTAATTAAAATTCAATTAGCTCAGATTAGTAACGGGTGTTGATTGCCATTAAAATACTTAGATATTGAGTACTCCAATGTAAACAGAAAATCTAGCAAGTGTCGTAAATTAGTCTGAAAACACGCTTGTAAAATTGTAACGGGCAGCTCTTAGCCGACTGACATTAACAAATACCGAAACGTTCCTACAGTAAATGGACTACAAACTTGGCAAATTAATTGTACTCAATGTCGAGTACATCCCGCGCGTCTACAGCTCTATATATACCACTTTAATAATATCTAGCATCGGCAGAAATAACACCAACATGAAAATAACTTTATTGGACCAATTTCGTTGCGACATTCACACGAGTTCATACAAAAATACATTACTCACTAAATCATTCGAGAATATTATTCATGTCGCTTTGCACGCTTCACCGTGCATTCATAATTAAAATTAAAAGTGCGGATGATATTTCCGGAAAATAGGTCGAATACACCTATGTTTCAAAAGGTTAATTTAATTGATAGGAAATTAAATCTGACGGCGACACTAATAAACTAGAGGGTCAGTACGTATAGTTCCAATTCAACATAATACTGATATTATGTTGAATTGGAACTATACGTACTGACCCTCTAGTTTATTAGTGTCGCCGTCAGATTTAATTAATTTTTAAGGTAATTTGAATAATAGGAAGCTGACTTCCTATTATTCAAATGCCACGTTTCAATGCTGGAATCATGTAAATGCAATAAACAAGCTTGCCCCTTCGCCTTGCGGTGCAGAGCGGACATTGTCAACAGATACTATGTTTGACTTGTGTATCTGCCGGCCGAGGCTCGCCAACACAGCTGCAGAGAAGATTGCGATAAAATACGAGTACCGTCATTTGTTTGTTTCCCCTCCTCATATCGGACTCCCAAATACACCGAGCGTGCATCAAGCATGCATGTGTGAAACAAACGTAAGCGGAACACTATTAATAGATCACATTTTGCGAACGAGACTAATATAGCTAGCGTGCTAATTGATGCTCGTCTGTGAATACGAGTCATTGACAGAATTCATGGCTGTACGGTGCGCTGATGGACAACGCCACTGCAGTTATTTACGACTATCCACAAACGAGGAATAACATTTAGGTCAAGAGCAAGACAAACAGTTCTAATGACGTGCTATACGTCGGCCGAATATCACTGTAGGAATGGTGTTGACAACAGTTTCTGCTCGTTATTTTCATTACAAATATGTCAATCAGACTGATATACTGTTTACATTAACGGCAATAAATAGAATTTAAGGGATTCCAATATTTATTTCAACAGACCATCTCACATTATGTGAAGTATTTGTGAAGTTCGAAAGGCACAAGAACCAATTCAGAGTAATTTGGATGAAAAAGCAAGCAATACGAAATGATACGCATTTACACTTGAAGGAGCATGTCCTTCGATTCGGAATCGGATCATAAAAGATATTCACGTTACGCTTGGCAAGTTTTCTACGTGACTCGGGGTACTGTGTACTGTCTGAGCAGTTACAGACAGCCAGTTGCCGACGTAGTCGTGCGGACAAGTTATGATATCTCGACAACCGTTTGATTTTCGTGCACCAAAGGAAATAGGAATAGAACTTTCCAAACGTTTCTGAATGAATAAACACGTTGCACGTAGAATCCTGGTTCCAGGAAAATTGGCATCATAGCAATAGTTTATTAATTAATCATTCTCATTCGCGTCACAGTGATTTGGTTATTCGTGTGCTTGACGAGGCGGATATGTCCTTTCGATAATGTAGGGATGACAGCGGCAAACGTGACGCGTGTCTGAAACACTACCCACGCTGAATACAGATAGCTGTGTTCTGCTTGAGGTTTGCGGCCTGCGGTCACCCGCCCGGTGTTGATTGCTTGCCCCTTATTATATGTAAGTCCGCGGTCTACATTTGCTCACAGTTATAATGGACCATGAAATTCCTGTCAACACAGATGGAGGGATCTTCCTACTTCTTTAAGTACAATATCACCGGAATTATTCATTAACATGCTTTCCACTCAATTCGAAGAGGAATTTAAATAATATTTAAATAAATGTGGACGTCATTTTGTAGATATTCTAGGCAGCTTTAAAAATAAGAGAAGTTTATCATGAAAGACCAGAACGTAAATCTCTGGAACGCCAAATTATTTCTGGAAATATTTGAAATTGTGATAAAGTCTGCAAAAAGTTGCCTTGAGACGATTATCTCGCGGAATTAGCTACAGTATGCGATGCGATAAAGTGCATATTCCAGGTCGGCCTAGTGACCTTCACGTGTCGAGGGAGGGCGAGGGCCCCAAGGGCCACCCAGGATGTCACCGGGGCAGAGGGCCAGGGGCTATGATCACAAAGAGTATATTTAGCTGCCTCCTTTGATGAGCCAATGCGCAGATAAGCACGTATCGCGACATGCTCCGATGCGCGTGCCCTCGTACACGAGCCACACAGACCTAGCTTTTTAATTAAAAATTAATATGTGTATTCAATAAATGGATACACGAGAGAACTCTCTCCCCTTTAACCTAGTTTTAAATAAATAAATGTGACTCGATCACTCTGAGTTATAAAATATGGAGCGACTCTTAAAGATAAATTGACCTAATTTGTTATTCTTTCAGTCATCGATCAGTTAAGTTCGTGTATCAGTCTATCAGTAAAGTTTATCTACTGCGGTGTATTTTCCACGGACAGTAAGCTAGCTCGCTGAAATGACCAATTAAATTTTATTGTTGTACGGCCGCCATAAATTGGCAAGTCAAGGTGGCGCTGTTTGTTTGCCGTAGGCGTGGGCCGTTTGTGGCTTCTGCGACTATTTTGGGTTTAGTTTTTTAGATGTCACTCGGTTTTTTTGGAGTTATTGCTAAACGGCTATACCGTATGCGAAGTTTTAGAGCCTAAAGCTACAATCAAGTTTTAGATTTTAAGCTATAATTTACATAATTATTAAGGTTAGATAGCCAAGTTTGATAAATTCCAGATGTTCAGTCGTCGCGGCATATAATATCATCTATCAAAGCAAATCTGTTGAAGCCCATCATTCAACAATCTGATACACATTTGCTGTTTTCCCACAGAAATATTAAAACAGGAGAAGTGGTAAGGGGGCGTGTCGTTGACACCAGGTCCTGAGCGTTTTGGCTAGCTATTGACTTGGACTACTTTATTTTTGTTTCCTTTATTACTCCGACTGTATTGTTTTTCATAAAATACATTGCTCTTTTACAACGATCTCACATTATCACTGAGTGACTGGACCAGCAATGTAAAGCTAACATAACGATACCTCAACAAGCCGTAATGTCGCGTGGTGCGTTCGTTGTATTTGAGCGGGAGAAGTACCGCCCATCGCGTGTCGCGACAACACACAATGATAATTGTTAGTGTGAGTAAGTTACACGGAAAAAGAGTACGCTGTGGTTTTAAGAATAAGGTTTATATTTAAATGACTGAGTTATCGATGGCGCGTGTGTGCACTTGTTCGTAGTATTGTTTTGATAGAACTACATATGCAATATTATCGTTATGGTGGGGCTGTTCCGGCTTCACCGGTTTTCTATACATTTTAAACTCCACGCCATATCTCCTTCTTTAAGATATCTGTGTGTTTTCCACACGGCATAAAAGACTAGAATAATAATGGTAACTCACGCGATAGCATCGATCATGTCAAGCCCCATCTCGACGGTACAACGGCCGTGGTCAGACCGCGGCTCGGGCAGCCCGGACACGCAGTAGTAGCAGTCGCCGAGGATTTTGATGCGAAGACAGTGATTATCCTGTTCAATAAAGACGTCATTACCTTCCTTATAAGTTAAAAATGCGACAGTCAACTATTAAAAACTTTTTCAAAAAAAATATAACCGCCTTCAAAAACAACCACAAAAAAGTGTAAAATAATCTACAAAATAACTTTTCTTCGGAAGTCGGTGCCTTTGTATTTTTTCTTTTCATTGTCTTTTTAGCCACCGACTTCCGAAAGAAAAGTTATTTTGTAGATTATTTTACACTTTTTTGTGGTTGTTTTTGAAGGCGGTTATATTTTTTTTGAAAAAGTTTTTATTTTACTCTTTTTAGTTTAAATATTCAACCCAAATTCTTGTTAAGAACATTATTCTCTTACATGTGCACTAGAATTTTGTAATCCTTCGCACCAGTACTTACATCACTCATGTACACATTAAGCTAATAAAATTCCATATCTCAAAAATTACTGAACCGATTTTGATGAAACTTGCAGTATTCTCTTAGTTAAATGATACCTAGTACAACAAAAAAAGAATTACTTAAATCGGACTTGTAGTTCCGGAGATATAAATCAATCTATGCCTACTCCTTACTATTAAGGAGTTGTACCTTCCATCATCAGGTCATCCACCTGAGATGATGATTATCAGATGCAGATACTTGAACAGCTTTAGAAAATATATGAAAATGGTACTATGTGCCTATAAAATTTGAAGGTTGCCCTCAATTTCCCTAGGAACCCATCATCAGATCCTGACCTGGTGATCATGGGACCAATTGGAAAGTATACCCTTTCAAACAAAAGAAAAAAAATCCAAATCGGTCCAGGCGTCTTCGAGAAATCGGGGAACATACATAAAAAAAAAAAAAAGATTCCGACGAATTGAGAACCTCCTCCTTTTTTTTAAGTCGGTTAAAAAACATCATTATCTTTGCCAAAAAGATATTGCAGTGAAGTTACTACCTTAAGGCTTTGAGATAAAATAACTGTTCCCTCTGACTAATTAATTAAACAACTTCGCATACCTAAATATAAAGACTCGTCTGCCACAAATGACGGTATAAAACCATTGAATAACATTTTATAATATCATTAAATAACATGTTTATTCCGATGAGTTAGAGGATTCCCCATAACGTATAACCTGTGACGTGTGCGATTCAAATAATGGTAAACAATAACATTTCTAGTTAAAGTGACTTTCCTCCGTTTCTCGGAAAGCAAGTAAAGCCGTTAGTCGCGGCTGTCATTTGTAGATCTTTGACATTCATTACTGTTTGTGCTCGTACACACAGACGTCCGTTTTACAGGTCCACTTAACTCGGCGATGATGTGTTATGCTATGAGCGAGTTCACACATATGGCAGTATTAGGCCTGGTATCCACCAAAGCGGAGAGGAGAGGAGATGTGTTTGAATTACTAATCAGATGTCCACATCTCCTCTCCGCTTAGCTCCAGTGGACATCTGATTGGTTATTCCAACACATCGTCTCTCCTCTCTGCTTTGGTGGATACCGGGCCTTACGGATCCATTAAAAACTATTGATCCGACAAAATTTAAATCCTCTAGTAGCTATGGGTACGTTAGTAAAAACGATCGTGTGATTACGGATTTTTTGAGTGAACGAGCCCTTAGAAGCTAAGTTATTGCACACAGTGTACACTAGCGATCAAAAGTATGGAATCACTTATTTGGAATTGATCCGAGATAGCTCCTTAAATTATGGCGTGATTTGAATGAATTTGGTATGGTATGGTAATGGTCATCATCATCATCATCCAAAGCCCGTCTTCACCCACTGCTGGGTTAGGCCTCTCTCTGTTTGTGGTGTGCCAAGCTCCACGATCTTGCGCCAGCCTCATCCAGGACACTCCCTCAATGGCAACAATGTCGTCTGCCCATCTCGCCGCCGGACGGCCAACACTTCTCTTTCTATTTCTTGGACGCCACCGATGGTAATGGTACCTTTTTAACTAGTAATCAAGTACTCAAGATCGCGAGGGATTCTATTTCTTTGCTCGCGAATGTATTACCCAGTTCCCGACCTCAATATAGGGAAAACGTTAGGCAGATGAATAATATTTGAAGTAAACAGTGTGACTCACGTTGGCCAGCTGATCGAAACGTCCGAAGAGTTCGTTGAGTAGTCGCACCAACTCCTGCGCACTGCACTGCGATGCAAGCACCGTGAAGCCCACAATATCGGCGAAAAGGATGCTACGACAAAAGAGAAGAATATTAGAAACTGTCAATAAATGGTATACAGGGTGAATTTTTCAAGTGGGCGTGGATGGCTATTTTCGAAACTATGAGGAATATCGAAAAACGTTGAAAGGAGTCTCGAGGCCGATTTTGACGAAAACTAAAACTGCATCATTGGATTTTATAATCACAGCCGCACAGACCGACCTTCCGGGTTAAGCCGCGCTTGCTGAGGTTGGTCTGTGGATGAGTGACCATCTATCATAGCGAGATTCCTCCGTGCCTCGAAAAGCACGTAAAGCCGTTGGTCACGGCTGTCATTTGTAGATCTTTGACAGTCGTTACTGTTAGTCAGAAGCTCTAAAGTCTGACAACCAGTCTTACCATGGGGTATCGTATTACCCAGTTACTGGGTTGTGGAGGTCGGACAGGCAGTCGCTCCATGTAAAATACTGATATCCAGCTGAATCTGGTTTGACTGGAAGACGACCCCATTATAGTTGGGAAGGGCTAGGAGGCAGATGATAAGTCGAAATGGTGCCGATTGGCTGGCATTTTAAACGGATTTTATAAAGCACGTCTGCGTTACGAATTACAAAGCGTTTTTGTGGAAAGAAGAATCGATTGCGAGCAGATGAACCTGTGACCTTCTGGTTCAATACACCAGACGTTTTACCAACTTCCAACCATCACCATTACAGTCGTACTCGTCATGGTCATATTTTCAATCATTTTTAACATCTTAAGGTGACGTTGGCGCCATCTATTGTAGAGTTTTCAAGTTCTGCACGCAATCGATTTTTTGTTTCTACAAAAAAAGCTTTATTCGCGACGTGCTTTTGTTTCGAGTCTAGTCTTTGAAGACTTGTACACCTACGATATAATACAGGAGATACCTTTAGTGGGCACAATCAAAATAAAGTTCTATTTTCTATTTATTTAAAATGTTCTGTAATTTTCTTTTCACTTCAGTAGCTCAAACATGTAGGTTTTGCTGCCTGAAATCAGTGAGCAAAATGCGATTTTGCTCACTAGTGAGACAAAGTAGCTTTTTAATTTTTGTTTTAAAAAAAGCCGCGAATATCATATTCAGCCTTGAGTTAATCATACAATTCGAAACATTAACACTCTATCTCTTTCCCGCCAATAGAAAGAGAGAGAGACAAACACCAGCCCTTTCGAAGTTCCGATTTTGAATTTTGTCTCAAAGACAAACACGTTCGGAAAGTACCTACTAACCAAAGAAATGCAAAAAGATAATAATGTCTTCGAATGTATTTTATTGAATTTTTAACTTATTGCTGTATTTAAATGAAAATAAGCATTTACCTACTGTAAATATTTATTTCTAGTTTCAATTTATGTTAATAAATATTTTGAATAATAAAATATTATGGATGCTATTTCCGAACACGCCTTAATTTAAAAATAAAAGAGCGTGAATAAAATTTCATGGCTGGCGTAAAGAGTTGAATAAGTAAAAAAAAAAAATATTCGTAAAACTAGCGACGAGAACAGTACTTATTTTAACATAACCATTTAAAACAACAAATTATTAATGCAGAATTAAAGGAGGTGTTAATTTGTTCCCTACATTTAAGGCCAAGCCGTGTACCTCAAGGACAAAAATACGAAATTATAGGAAAAAAATCGTAGATTTTGAAAAAAAATATGTTGTATTTATTTGGGCATTTGTACCATATGAAATTGTCGATCCAAAATGTTAAAACTTGCAACCCAAGAATTGATTTTCAATCTAGCAATGTCATACGTCTCCGACATGATGCGTTTCGTTACTTCATTTATAAACGTGTGAAAACACAAAAATGTACTTTACAGAATTTATTTATGTATTTCAAATAAGTTATAATTACTAGTACACATATTTTGTGAATAATCATGGGAATAAGAACTTTAAAAAATGCATTTATTTCACATTTCGTATTATTTTTTGCGTTTGGTTATCTGCCGGCCAAAAGCCAGGGTTCCCGACCTAGTTCGATAGTTTTTTTCTATTGTTGTTGATATTCATTACTGTCAAAAAGCTGTCAAATAATGAAACATCGATGTCATATTTTGAAAGATGAAACAGATTGAAGCTGTCATAAACGTTTCTTTGAACGCAGTTCCGTTGCGAAGTAGTGTTTTTTCATATACTTTTATTTCTTTTTCTATCTAGTATTGAAGGATTTTAAATACTGTGTAACGCCAGATGTCGCCAGCGATGCCAGCCAAAGCCTGGCAAGCCTGCCAGCACCAGCCAGCCAGCCAGCCAGTCCAGCTCGCCACGTCACTGCCCTACCACGTGAGCCATCCCCGCCAAATTCTGAGCGGAGCGGGTGAAATAGCCGCCAGCCGGCGAGCTATATAAAAGCGAGGAGCAGTGATTTTGGTGTGTCTGTTTATAACGATAATTGTAAGGGAAAGCTCTGCCCAAATAAAAAGCGTAAATTAAGTATTTTCTATTTATTTTCATCTTTGCCGTTTCAACTCAGAAGTGTGATAAAAAAACCTACGTTAAAACGACGCTCTGCTACACATTAATCTCGACGGTCGTCTTATCTGGAGGACGAAGATTCTGCTTTGGTAAGCCAGACTTCTGAAAATAAAAACGAAGAAAGGCGATGCAAACCACCCGCAAAGAAAATATTGAAGTCTCCTTGCACAAGAAGTTGAAAAATCATCAACAATGATCTGGATCACGAAGTGTCTACCCTCACGTCGGAAAGAACACCATGCCGCATCGTTTATTCCGTTAATGATCGAGTTTCAAGAAGCATTCTTCTCGCTACCAGCAACGCTTCTCTGTGGAAATGAAAGCTACCCCAAAGTCGTCAATAGCGGATTCAAGGACATCGCAGGCAGTAGGGATTCGTCATACTTCGCGCCGAGAGCTGCCAGGAATCATGCTTAAACAACCAGGTCAGTCATGCCATGCCAATGTTTGCAAAATGCCATTAGCCAAATGTGTTTTATATTTGAGTGCCTCGTGTGTCGATAAATAATCATAAAATGCCATTGGTGACCTAGACAAAACTAGGGTAAGCCTGATAAGCAAATCTGATTGTAATCAATTTATTAGTTTACTAGCTGTTGCCCGCGACATTGCACGCGCATATCCCGTTTTATTCCCGTTACCGTATAGCCTATAGCCTCCCTCGATAAATGAGCTATCTAACACTGAAAGAATTTTTCAAATCGGACCAGTAGGTCCTGAGATTAGTGCGTTCAAACAAACAAACTCTTCAGCTTTATAATGTACCTACTATAGTAAATAGTAATATGGTATATAGTATAGATATAATATAAGTATAGATTATCTCGGTATAAAACTGCTTTGCTAGCTATACTAGGGAGCTGGGAAGTTGGAATATACAGATTTAGTCCAAATGCGCATTAAGTACACGCAGGCCTTAGGAATAGATAAGCATTGGCACAGGAGATTGTTAGAGTCAAAATTAATGAGCCATTGAGCCAGCAGGTATTATAAAAAGAACCCGAATTGATGTATGCCTCTCCTATTGTTTAGTTATGAGAAAGAACGGAGATAGTTGCCTATGTGCCGATAACAGAGCCTTAAATGCATTAATTGTCCGCGATAGATAACCATTTTAATATAATATCGATAAGCAAACTAAATTATCTGGTAAGAAGTACCTACTTCACCAGTCTGAATGTAGTCCAAGGGTACCCATAAACTCAGCATCCATCCTAAAGATACATTTAGCGCTCCCTCAGTTTTTATGCGCTGAATTAACAAGTTCGTAGATAGTTTAGTAATTTCAAAGTAAATTATCAAATAAAAGTAACTCCAATAATGTCGTCAAATGGTCGGGGTCAAACGCAGAATTTTTATTTAATTATGTACATGTGGGTAAATGTTAATGTTTACAAAACAGGATTTCTTATTTAGCTGTGTTATTTAGTGATGAATTAATATGTTCATGGCATTGAACCGGGTGAATTTAAGTTTGCAGCTGTGTCTCAATTTCCCGTTCTGTGTAACATACACAAAGTGCGTCAGATCATTGGACTATGTAGCTACTTTAGGAAGTTCATCCATAATTTTGCAATAATGGCTCGTCCACTAACGGAACTATAAAAAAAAAAATGAGATGTGGGTATGGTATTAAAATCTTAGTTTTGCCAATAGAAATTCACACGGATGCATGCAAGTTACCCATAGCAAGTATTCTTTTACTAATACGGATAGGCGGTAGTTTGAGCTCTGTCTTGTATTTTAGTTGCGTTACAAGTCGAAAAAAAGTGTTTTTCACAGCGTTATTACGAAGTTTTAGAATCTGTGTTGTGTAAAAATGTCCGTGTAATTACGGATTGTAGTGCAGTTCGCGATACAATGACTAACGTGATCTTATTGCACGCATTGCCTACTGGTGACTTTCAATTCGAGACTTTAAAATTGCCGTTGACTATTTTATAGACCAGGTAAGCGCTTAGAGCATATCAACGCCTTGAGCAGGAATCCGATAGATGCCGTTAATGTGTTCCTTTTAAAAAACTGTTGGTTTCGAAGAGTGCAACGTATAGTGCACTAGTAAAGTGGGTGCACAGATAGTGATACTGTAAATAATTATGGGCTGTCTCGTAAAACGCTTTACGATAACCGATCAGTTGTGCCAAATTTCGCGCGTAGAAAATATTTCAAATGCATCAAAACGATGGCCATTACATATAGGAAATATGTGACGTCGTGTTTACATTGTGCGTACGATAAAAGAGAACACGGTTGAAAAGAAGGCAAATTACATCGAATCCCTAAACCTATTAAACCAATGAAAATGGTAGACATCGATAATTTGAGCCCTTTTGAGCAAAATTAAAAAGGGGTGCCAATAAGTGTTAGTTTTGACAAATTCTTTCTCTAAATTCGTTGTTTCTGAGCCTACACGTATTGTCAATTCTGTAAAGACAATTACCGTCTTATTACAAAATAAAAGCGCGTAAAAAAAAAGGGTTTAACTAAAAACCCAGGATTGAATCTCGTAAAACGGTTTGCACAAACGTTATTACATGTCGTGGTTTTGTGATAAACCATGGTCTAACACAGGTCTAACAGTAGTAGCTGTCAAATGTGTGTGAAAGTTTCTGATAGTAACTTTTTCATTGTGTTGTTGTTTTATGTTAATTTCAGCCAAAATGTATTTAAAAATTGTAGATTTAATTGTTTAGACAATGGTTCAAAAAAAAACGGCACTAAGTCAGGTCAAGGTTTAATCTATGTTTTGTATACGGAAAAATTTAAACCGCGGTTCCGCAGATAAGCCTGAACTTGGTAGTCCAGGTTTAAACTAAGGTTTATTCAGTTTTTGTGATTATTAGAGTTTAAACGCATTTCTAGTTTACTTAGTTTCCCAGATCACGTAGTTTCTGTCCATGGTAAGGCCTTTACCAGTAGATACTTTAAGAAGTTCGCAACAGAAAAACAGTTAAAGATTAAGATATTTTATTTGTTCAAAACATGCGTTTACACACAAATTAAGCATGCAAGTTCTTATAATTTAGTTTGTCCGTACATGTTTTACCTGGTGAGGTTCACAAATTTTGCTTTTTTTACAATTTACTAGATAAATTACAGGTTTGTCTATTGTTGTGTGTAGTTAAATACATGTTAACAGCTATTGCGTGGCCTAGGTGTAATGGGCAGGTAGAACGCTCTAATTGCACAATTCTCGATGCGTTGAGAGCCACGGAACCTAGCGAGGCCTCTCTTATTTGGGACAATAGTTTACCAAAGTCATATGGAGTATTAATAATACTGTTAATGATTTAGCAGGCTATAATTTATACGAGTTAATGTTTGCTCGTGTAGGTAGATCTGAATGTGATGTTTCCATCCCTGGTTGGTTTATGAGACAGTGCGATCTAGACGCAATAGGGCTATATTATAATCGAATTTGAACAGCTAGCAAGAAAATGAAACGTAACTGCGATAAAAGGCGTAAAAATAGTACAATTTACAAAAAAAGCGATTAGGTACAGTTAGTAAGTACGTACTTTGTTGCCAGGCTCAAACTTCTTGCTGCAATAAGGTTAATTCCAGTCCGTGGTTAATTCTAAGTTAGATGATCTATATTCTGGCCCATGTGTTATTGCCTAAGGATTTAGGTGATATATAATAGCTGTAATATATAAATGTCTTAGAGGATACAAGAAGTTCACAGGCCCAATATGCGCTGATTTATTACGACCATATCGTAGCATTGCTTTTATACCCGATAGCGCCAGTAGTGTGAACCAACAGTAGGAAAACGAAGATCTCGTAGATCTCCTAGACAGCTAAATTATAGTCCATGTTATCGATATGCCATTTGCTCTGAGCTGACTTGTAATCACTGTTTTGTTGTTCCCATTGCGGGAGCAATTGTTCCAGGATGGCCGATTGTAACGCCAGATGTCGCCAGCGATGCCAGCCAAAGCCTGGCAAGCCTGCCAGCACCAGCCAGCCAGCCAGCCAGTCCAGCTCGCCACGTCACTGCCCTACCACGTGAGCCATCCCCGCCAAATTCTGAGCGGAGCGGGTGAAATAGCCGCCAGCCGGCGAGCTATATAAAAGCGAGGAGCAGTGATTTTGGTGTGTCTGTTTATAACGATAATTGTAAGGGAAAGCTCTGCCCAAATAAAAAGCGTAAATTAAGTATTTTCTATTTATTTTCATCTTTGCCGTTTCAACTGCTAAAAATACTAATTATTGGAAGGGATTTTAATAATAATTTGTACCTCGGTACATGGTTGGGCCGAAAAATTAACACCTCCTTTCCTAACTCTAACTAAATATCTGAAACCATACCATGTCTTCAATGAATGGAGACTTAACAAAGGGCGCAAGCAGTTTTTCGGAGACGGTGTTGCTATCTTATTTTTTAGATTTATCACAGACGAGACGATTATCTACAGTGCGGAGTATTTACTTATTGTTGAAAGCTACTTTAAAAAAAAAGTTATTTTAATCTATTCCTATTTATTATTTTATCTCCTAAAGTGTTCTCGCTGCTGAAGTGAAAAGTTATGTGTGTTACACGAGAGCAAAGTTTTTTGCATCTCGTGCCTTTGAATCTCTCGCTACACTCAGGATTCAACTTTAGAATCACTCGCTACGCTCGTGATTCAATCCTTGAATCCTTCGCTTGCTCAAGATTCAAAATCAGCACTCGCAGCAAAAAACGACTTTGCTCTCTTGTTGCACAAATAACTATTAACGTGCTGTGTCTTTGTCTTTCTAAAGAACCATTTCTAGTAAATTTGATTGATGTTCCTTATAAACTTTAAGTTTTCACTACGTCACGTTCCAATTTATTTTCCAATTTCCAGTTTGCTTGTCTGATACAATGACACGTTAAAATGTCTTGCTCTACTCCACCGAACTAGAAATACGCGACAACTCACTAGTATTAGTTTTAATGAAAACTCTTCAGGGACGCGCCAACATATTGCAGTTTTAATTTAATTAAATTGTTTCAGGTTTTCCATTCCTGTCTGATGTGGTTTCAGTGCAGATAGATTTAGTTTCAGTTCATTTTATAGTTAACAGTTTCATTCTGTTCACAGGTATTATAGTTAACTTATTCGTTATTTGAAGAGTATGTGTAGGTGCGGTTTTATTTGTACGTACGCAATCATACATAAAGGTGTGTATGTGAATTCTTTAGTACGTATATTTAAACAAGCTTATCATTTACTGCTAAATACAAATTCAAAGAGCAACGTTTTGAATATACTAAGCACAGTACATAGGTATCGCGTTTGTAAACATGAATAAATTCCCATTATCGGAAATCGTCGCGTGTAAATTGCCACTATAACAGGCTTTATATGTGTACTCTGTGAGTATGAGCATTGTGTACATAATAAACTTTTATCTACTCTCATATCGTAAACTTCGAAATACAAAACTCAAAACGAGTTTATAATGACATACTTTATACCATAGAGTATCGTAATGAAATTAAAAAATTAAATTATAACACTGTTTGTCTAACAAAACAATGTTATAATTTAATTTTTTTTCAATAAGATACAGATTACTGATCATAGATACATTTTTTTACTTTTTTATCTGTGGCTGCGCGCGCTTTCTAAGGGAATGTTGGGATTTTGACGTTTGTGTTTCGGTGGATGACATGGTGGATGATTATTAGTGTTTATTCATTTTTATCTTTTATTTGATATGTTCGTGTTCAATGAGAGTAGATAAAGTAGTGTATGAAACTGTACATAACTAGGTATTATACCACTCGTGTGATACTATTATAAAACTCGCTTCGCTCGTTTTATAAACTCACACTCGTGTATAATACCCCTCATTATGTACCAGTTACATAAACTACTATTATGAACGTGTTTTTGTGCTTATATTCTTTATTCTATTCAAGTTGCTGGTTTTACTTATGTAGTACGGCGCGTCACGCTATAAAAGTTATAACGGCAAAGTTTTTTAATACCATAGAAACAAAAAAGCTCGGTCTCCAAGCTACTAGTAATATCAGCTGCTTCTTTCAAAGACATAAAAAAATAAAACTAGAAACTAACCCCTTCAGTCCTTTCCTTCAGGGGGTCTACTCTCTTGGTCCGTCAACGAAAATACGGTCCCATACTCGAAATTTTACAGTGGACTCTTCTCTTTATTAGTTGTGAATTCATGAGTTCTGACAACACATTGAGAGCCGGGACAACAGTTTAATCGTATTGCCTCCCATTTTTTATTCATACCAATAACAATCTTATGATAAACAGTAAGAAACGCCTGAAACTTTGGGCGAAGCTACGAGTTTCCTGATTTGATAGTATTACCCCCTGGTTACAGCAGCAGGTCGACGATGAGCAGAGACAAAGGTATCGGATATCGGGTATTTTTTGTAGGAGACGAGCTTTCTGCCTGATACCTATAGTGCTCCGAATATAAAAACTGGTAGTTTTAACTTCAGGATAATGTAAATTATTAAATAAAATACGCAATAAAAAAAATGGTTTTTCATACAAAATGAGATGATCGGGCCCAGTATGAAACATCTTTTTAGGGTTCCGTAGTCAACAAGGAACCCTTATAGTTTCGCCATGTCCGTCCGTCCGTCCGTCCGTCCGTCCGTCCGTCCGTCCGTCCGTCCGTCCGTCCGTCCGTCCGTCTGTCCGCAGTTTAGCTCAGAGACGCACAGTACTAGAGAGCTGTAATTTGGTGTAAATATACGGATTCGTTGTGCCGAAAAAGTGGTAAAATAAAATCTCGTAAAATATTTTTTTTTAAGGTACCTCCAGTACTTACACGTAAAGTGAGGATTTTTTTTTCTCGCGTACCCCTTAGTGTGGGGTATCATTAAATAGGCCTTTAAAAAATAATGATAGTTTCCATTAACAATTTTTTGATAAAAAAATTCGTTTGTGAAATATTAAGCTTTAAAGTGCTAAATTTTGCTCGATTCGAGTGTCCCCCCCCTCTACCAGCTAAACGGTTATGTTTGGGGCTGTGAAAAAATTCACAATAGTAGTACATATGATGTAGGCTTTACAACTTTACGAGTAATAGTCGACCAACTTATAAAATGTACTTGATATCATATTTTCTTAAACAAAATGTATCGGAGACAACTGCAAATGTAAGTTTGTCAACTTTATTTTTACAGCTTTTATAGGTATGTTTTTTGGGGATAGGTAGGTTATTATCATCAACTATTTTTAACTAAATTCAAGAAAGGAGGAGGTTCTAAATTCGTTGTAATCTTTTTTCTTATGTATTTTACCCGATTTCTCAAAGACTCCTGGACCGATTTTGAAAATTCTTCTTTTAAAATTAAATTCAGCGAATCAGTTTAGTTAGTTCGCATAAGTATTTTGATGGGCAACTACGGAACCCTACACTGTGCGTGGCCCGACACGCACTTGGCCGGTTTTTTTTTTTATTTCCAAAAGTTTCAGAACAAACATTGTTCAGTAACATGGGCTGAGTTACTCCACGAGACATTTTGCGCATTTAATTTTCAAACATTTTTCTATTCTTTTTAGTATCTTGGTATATAGAACAATACCCAAAACGTCCCCACCCTTGTAGCACCTTAAAACCTATGTCAATCGAAGGATCATAACCGTCTTATCATTTTATTGTTCTACGGCGAAACTGAAATGTGCGTCCGAAAAAAGTTATGTCGACATGAAGGAACTGGATTCAGTCAGACTACTATGTTCCCGATCACGATGGTTTTCTCTTTAATTATTACCGTGGAATGATTTTGTTCGTTCGTGGCTAATTGAGAAGCTCGCGGCTAAATAATTACAGCCACACAGACCGATCATTCGGGTTAAGCCGCGCTTACCGAGGTCGGTCTGTGGATGGGTAACAATCTGCCATTGTATTTTCCTCCGTGCCTCGGAAAGCACGTAACCGGCCATCATTGTAAATCTTTGACAGTCTTTACAATCAGAAGCTCTAAAATCTGACCACTATTCTTACCATGGGGTATCGTATTACCCAGTTACTGGGTTTTGGAGGTCCGATAGGCAGTCACTCTATGTAAAATACTGATATTCAGCTGCATCTGGTTTAACTGGAAGCCGACCCCCAATATAGTTGGGAAAAAGCTAGGATGGTGGTGGATGATTTTGTTCCGAGTTTTCAAACAACTCTTTGGAACTAAATGGTGACCTCCGCACGGAAGCAACTCACGGAGCAGAAAAAAGTACAATGAAGAATTCTAATGAATGTCGTTATTGTGAAGTAACCATTGGCCGATTTTGAAGAGTATTCAAATAAAAATATCTTTTTAAATACAAATAAAATCTAACTAACTTTTTGTCGCCACAAATACATTTTCGGTTGTGAGATCGAGCTGTCCCTCACGGCGCCTGCAGGAGGCAGGTGCCTTCGCTAGCACGCCTATCGCCGTCGTGAGGACACTGTGATGTTCTGCCCAAGCGGGGTAGACCTGCACCGTATTCTCCGAGCGAACCTTGTAGTGATGACAACCAGTCAATTGTTCCTTCCCTATCAGACACAGGAACCTCTCGAAACTCATGTATCCGGTGAAGACCTGCGTCAAGCGGAAGGTGAGGCCGCCGCCCGTGGCGCCTCCCCAGCCATTCCTTAAAAAGGGTCTTACCGCCGCGCTTGCGGTGTGCCCGGAGTGATGAGGGTATGCCTGGGCCAGCGACTTGTACTAATACGCGATGGGTCGTATCGGGCGGCCGATGCGATTAGGGGTTTGCAGCAGAATTCAAAGAAACGCTTGGAAAGGCGTTTCATAACTGAAGAATTGTGGGGAATTTAAGGTCTCCTGACTTTCTTGACTAACCATTTACGAAAGTCAGTCAGTCAGTTTCGTTTGGTACTGTAGGGTTGGAAGGCATTAAGAGAATTACGTTGGGTTAGCCAGTGCCTGGGACAATATTGAAATAGACACTGAAAACACCGAATAATGTATTTGTGGCGATAAAAAGTTAGTTAGATTTTTACAATTGACTGGGTGTCATCACTACGAGGTTCGCTCGGAGCATACGGTGCAGGTCTACCCCGCGTGGGCAGAACATCACCGTGTCCTCACGACGGCGATAGGCGTGCTAGCGAAGACACCTGCCTCCTGCAGGCGCCGTGAGGGACAGCTCGATCTCACAACCGAAAAATGTATTTGTGGCGATAAAAAGTTAGTTGATTTTATTTGTATTTAAAAAGATATTTTTATTTGAATACTCTTCAAAATCGGCCAATGGTTACTTCACAATAACGATATTCATTAGAATTCTTCATTGTACTTTTTTCTGCTCCGTGAGTTGCTTTCGTGCGGAGCCCAAGTAACACAAAAGTTTGAATAAGAGCTGAGTATGTGCAGTCATCAAGATTATAATCTGAATACCATACTGCGTAACGTCTGAGTAAACACCTATTCAGACTTTATTCAAGCAAAACAGGCCCCAAAATCAAATGCATAAAGCTTAATAACTTCTGAGTAACATCTGAGCAGGAGCTTTACAATGGTGAAATCATCTTAATAACTTCTGATTAACAGCTGATATAGCTTTTATTAAGCTCTTACTCATACAATATTCAGTTTATGTCAATTTCGTTACTGGATTCAGAATTTATTCAGCATTACTTTTTTGGTAAACAATAATACAGATTTTATTCATATAAATTGTGAAAGTAGACAATCAGAAATCTTAAATGTCGGTGATGGAGTCATTGCATGACAAAAAATGGCGAAGATAATAAAATGGTAAGCAAAAGTCTCAATAATTAAGTTATAGGTTTGCTACATGTTAATTCTAAGTGCGAAAATTATTTTGTCGTAAATAGTTTATGATTTTTTCGATTATTTTTAACGCGCCGCTTGAATAATCAAGATAAATGATTGTAAATATTATTTTCGTAAATGCATGCTCGGTCTGACTAAAATACTTATGACGAAATTTCTAATTTTAGCAATTCCAATGGAATATATGATAAATTGGATTGAAAATTTTGTAGTTGTAACATTCAGCATTCATGTAATCTTGGTGAATTTCTTGTAATTATAATAACCCACAAAACAAAAAATGGCGATCGCTTCATTGCTGAATAAAAGTGAACAAGAATCTAGTTACTCAGATCTCACTTGAATAGACTCATTTCAATACGCTTACTTCTGAATAACACTTGAATAGTTGACCACATTTCTACATTAATTCACGTTTTTAGGGTTCTACATTCAGTGGAATAATCGCTACAAAATAATATAATATTTTTTTGTTGCAGATCGATCCTAAGGCGAACTTTATAGTAGCCCCTATAAAATGAAAATATCATTCTTAACCAGTAAAATATCTAATCATGTAATTGCCAATGATGAAGGTTTAAGCATTCCATAGTCTCGGAAGGAACCTTAAGTCAAATTTAAAATGTAGCCACACTACAGTCAGTGGGTGCTGATGTACATCAGATAGGAATCCATGATACGAGTATTTATGCGAAACGACAACTTATTGACAATGTTTTTTGAATGATGTTGTGGAAAAGTGGAAAATATTAATCTAAAACTTTGCAGTAAATTTTTCAATCCTATGAATGAATTGTATTTTATACCTTTCATGCACACAGTAACTATAGGTTAAGTTCCAAATGAAAACAAAGTAAACTGAAGTAAAAAAAAAATCTTTTATTTTCATTTCGCAGACACCGCTACTCGAATCTAGAAGTGAGTGCTGTGGCTGAAGCGCGCGTCATAGGCGGCGGCCACGTTTTTTGCGCTCTTCAGCCACAGCAGTCACTTCAACATTCGTATCGTAGGCAATTGGGAAATAAAAACAATCTGTTTGATTTATTTGATGTACGGAATCCCCTTCATTGCACGACAGCAACTCATGCTGGCTGGTACTCCGTAATTTTTTTCATACTATTCTTACAGATCTTGAACGTTTCCTACAATTGATTCTCAAATATTCTTTTATTTTCTTTTAATGTTACCGTTTCTTTTGTTTCCAAGATTTTTGCCCCATCTTGATGTAAACAACATGAAAAATATAGCTTACAAATGATTTTAACAAACCTGATATTAAGCTATTTGCTGATATAACGTAACTGTGTTTCTTTAATTTGAATAAGAGCCTTAATAATTATTTCAACGTACAATTATTCAGTATAAAACTGTACGACAGCATTATCTAATAGCTTTATTCAGATTGTAATACATTAGTCAGCAATCAGCTGAATCAAATGCTACTAGCTTAGTAATTATTGAATATTAGCAAGTCTGATAAGATTATTCAGGTACATGCTTCCGGAGGGACTAATAAAGTTCACTTTACAATTATTCAGTATCAAGCTGTAAAACAGCATTATCTTATACCTTTATTCAGATTGTTATAAATTATGCAGCAAACAGCTGAAACAAACGCTACTAGCTTAGTAATGATTGAATAATAGCAATACTGATTATGATTATTCAGATAAATGCTTCCATATGGACTTTTTTCAGCTTACCAATACATAGAACGCGTAATACTTAATAATGTTTGTATAATTGTCTAACATATCTTAATTATTAAGTTTAAAGAAATAAAGTACAATATACAGGACCTATTAAGCATTAAGAATTTTACGAGTCCAAAGTCAACCTAATACAACATTTAGCTATTTCTAAGGCTCTTATACAAGGAATATTCATTTTTAAACCGTATAGTTTTACAAATGTGTACTTATATACCGCTTGTGTGTTACTTGGGAGGTCACCATTTAATTCCAAAGAGTTGTTTGAAACCTCCGAACAAAATCATCCACCACCTTCCTAGCCTTTTCCCAACTTATTGGGGTCGTCTTCCAGTTGAACCAGACCAAGCTGAATATCAGTGTTTTACATAGAGCAACTGCCTATAGGACCTCCACATCCCAGTAACTGGTTAATACGATACCCCATGGTAAGACTGGTGGTCAGACTTTACAGATTCTGATTGTAAAGACTGTCAAAGATCTACAATGATGGCCAGAACCAACGGCTTCACGTGCTTTCCGAGGCACGGAGGAAAATACAATGACAGATTGTTACCCATCCACAGACCGACCTCGGTAAGCGCGGGTTAACCCGAATGATCGGCCTGTGTGGCTGTAATTATTTAGCCGCGAGCTTCTCAATTAGCCACGAATGAACGAAATCATTCCACGGTAATAATTAAAGAGAAAACCATCGTGATCGGGAACATAGTATTCTGACTGAATCCAGTTCCTTCATGTCGATATAACTTTTTTCGGACGCACATTTCAGTTTCGCCGTAGAACAATAAAATGATAAGACGGTTATGATCCTTCGATTGACATAGGTTTTAAGGTGCTACAAGGGTGGGGACGGTGTCCATACATTTTTGAAGCTTGTTCTTTAAATGTTTGTAAGCCCACGATACGAAAATCCTAGTATGTATTATGTAGATACAGATTTTCCTTCCTGACTCACGCGACAAAATACAGACTGTGGTTATGTCAACGACATGGATTTTCGACACGCCTCCACACTAGTTTGTTTTCCATAAAAGCAACTTAGTACAACAGAGTAAAGACAAATATCACTCAGGTCTTAAAATAACAACACTATTTTCGGAGACAAACATGACAGTTGACAAAATAGAACTGAACTCATTGCGATCACAATGGATTTCCGATTGTGGCACACGCTCGATACATTATGCAACCGAGAGTGTTTTTCAATGGGCACTAGCCAAGTCGAGTCGCTGACGTGAATGTAACAGCATGTTTTTTTTCTCAGCGAGGAGACGAAATGATTTTTTTAAAAGACTTCAACATACACGGTGTATGAAGGAAAGTGGAGGGAAGAGGAAACTACGTATGTTACTACTCCTGTACTATTTTTGACAAATATCGTTGCAAGATCAAAGACAGTTAAATTCATTCACCGGGACACGTCGAGATTCATTATCTCGGCGTTTTTCTGATGGTCGCCACTGTTGTTTCTGCACGGGAGTAGCAGTGATTTGGGAATAGTGCAGTGGTATTGTCCCAAATAAAAAACAACTTGGAGTATGAAGCATCTTGAATTTGTGACAGAAAGGTGACCAAAAAATTCAAGACGCCCCGCCCCACCAAATGTCGGATACATTTTTGGCAGCATGTCTCCCCCGTTCATACTATGTTTATAACAGCTATTACCTCATTGCTGAGGTTTTCAGAAAAGTCTTGCGTAGTACTCGCTACCGGTGTGTTTGTATGGCTAGATGTATGAGACATAGACGAGGTGAAATGTAAAAGGAAGAGTTTATACATATGAATTCATAATATTCTTCCATATGGGAACGGCATGATTTCATGTATGCTTTGGTCGTTATGTCCGCAATCATTTTCATTTCATTTATTCTTAACAAAAATACATTTGTGTCGAATACAGGATCAATAATAATCACACATATCACAATAATAATATTCAAAATACAATCAAAAATCAACTCCTTTTAAACACACACTTTACACAGTCCACTTATCGTTTCTTGATTATTCCTTTACTCTTCTTTTGAACTTTTCTCATCACATTGTAGGTACCCATTCCTTCATTGACAATTCCCACTTTCCATTAACTTTTAAACCACACCTTAGCCTTAACATTATCATCTCAGCGAGACTTTGCATTTAGAACGTGTATCAATCAAGTTTCAAGAATGTTTGAAACAATGCAACATTATTGCAATTCTAAATACATGTACATACTTGGCTTCATCAACTATCGCTTCTGCATACTTCAAGTCGGTTCGTGACTTGCAAACATTGTGCATTGTTGTGGAATAACACTTATGAAGCAAAACAATCTAACAGTATACATAAAACAAGTTTCCCCGAAGGGTACAAAAGGTTTACATAATATTATTAAAAGTAAATAATATCTTTGTTGAGTATATGTTTACCCGTTATTCTGTATTGAAACTCGGCAGAGCATAGATCTGATTCGATGGGCTGAGCAAGTGAGCATTGAACACAGGTATCGCATTACCACACCCTTTTCATATTCATGCACGTTTATTTGTAGCAACAAATAAATGGTAATGGGTTTTAAGATTTGTAAACATTTTCCCAGGATATTTATATTTTTGAATGAACAGCGGATATTTTTATAAAATTTTCCATTGTGGTTAATGGAAAAAGATTTTTATATCCATAGGAACAAGTAAACATTTTCATTTATACAGATAGTCTTAGTTTAAAGATATGATGAAGTATGTAAACCCGTAAAAGAGAGCCAGGAGACACGCATAAATCAAATCATGGCACAACCCCTCGCCTGTCTAGCCAATACACAGTAGCAATGAAAATTCCTTTTCATAACGTAAAAGAAAAAACATCAAAGAATGATTGCCGAGTCTGATATCGTTTTGGGTACAAACGAAACGGCTGTCACAGACATTTTTGCGTGAAACTAAATGAAAATAACGGTTAATGTTGGAGATCGGGAATGGAGGCAGACAGACAATCCTATCAACGGAATATCCGTTTAGCCTAAAAGGATCAAGTGCGGTGCTGTGCGGGAGACGCGGCGCGGCGCGGTAATAGACTTCCTGGCTACGTGACGTCACACCGTTCAGATACGTTGCGCTATCAAACGGCTACGTGACAAGAAACTTAATGATTTTTAATGAGATCCCAGTGTCTTTAGACAGCCTGCCTACAAAAGAGAATAACTAATATACAATTAAATTACAAATTAAATCATCGCAGAACTCCGCAGCGGTATGATTTCATTTAAATTCAGCCCACAACTTGTTAATGAGATTTATTTAATCCAATATTGCTTTGATTAAGGTATGAAGAAGCAGCCTTGTAAGTAAAGACATTTTCAAACTAAAACAGAATGAATATGCTCTTTTTTGACACATTTATTAAATACTAGCTGTGCCCGCGACTTCGTTCGCGTGGATGTCGAAATTTAACAATGTTTTCTTAGTGCGAAGCGCTTAATTTTCGCCTTGTTTTTTAAAAATCATAATCGTTTTCATATGGGACCCTATTATTATTAGAATTTATGTAGATTTTTCAAGAATATTTGGCCTGTTTGTGATATATACGCCCTCTGTCGTTCAAAGCCCATCTAGCAGCGTTCAAAGCACCCATTGCATCCCGCTCTATCCCGCTCCATCCCGCTCCATTCCACTTTATCCCACTACATCCCAATCCATACCACTCCATCCCACTCCATCCCCCTCCATCCCCCTCCATCGCTCTCCATCCCACTCCATCCCACTTTATCCCACTCCATCCCACATTAACCCACTACATCCCACTCTATACCAGTCCATCCCACTCCATCCCACTTTATCCCACTACATCCTACTCCATTCCACTCCATCCCACTCGATCCCACTCCATCCTACTCCATCCCGCTCCATCCCGCTCCATCCCGCTCTATCCCAATCCATCCCGCTCTATCCCGCTCCATCCCACTACATCCCACTCCATCCCACATTATCCCACTACATCCCACTCTATACCAGTCCATCCCACTCCATCCCACTTTATCCCACTACATCCTACTCCATCCCACTCGATCCCACTCCATCCTACTCCATCCCGCTCCATCCCGCTCCATCCCGCTCTATCCCAATCCATCCCGCTCCATCCCACTACATCCCACTCCATCCCAATTCATCCCACTCCATCCCGCTCCATCCCACTACATCCCACTCCATCCCACTTCATCCCACTCCATCCCACTTTATCCCACTACATCCCACTTTATCCCACTACATCCCACATCATACCACTCCATCCCGCTCCATCCCACTCCATCCCACTTCATCCCACTCCATCCCACATTATCCCACGCATCCCACTCTATACCACTCCATCCCACTTTATCCCACTACATCCTACTCCATACCTCTCCATACCACTCCATCCCACTTTATCCCACTACATCCTACTCCATACCTCTACATACCACGCCATCCCACTCGATCCCACTCCATCCTACTCATCCCGCAACATCCCGCTCTATCCCGCTCCATCCTGCTTCATCCCACTACATCCCACTCCATCCCAATTCATCCCACTCCATCCCGCTCCATCCCAATCCATCCCACTCCATCCCACTTCATCCCACTACATCCCACTTCATACCACTCCATCCCGCTCAGTCCCACTCCATCCCGCTCCATCCCACTCCATCCCACTCCATCCCAATTTATCCCACAACATCCCACTCCAAACCACTCCACTCCAGTCCACACCATATTTGAAATGTAGTTTTTCTATTCCAAGCTAGATCGCGCTACTGAACTGCGCGTTCGGTGTACACTGACCGTAATTTTACTTCTGGTACACTTTGAATTCAAATATCTTTTGATAGACTGATCCGATTTCAATGAAACAAAAACTAAATGTTACTTCAAGTTACGGTCAGTCGTTGTGTATTAAAGTTATCTACATAACTTTCGTACATTTTACGTGATGCCCGAACAAATAAACATACAAACAGACAAACAGACAAACAGACAAACAGACAAAAATTCTAAAAATGCTAGAAATGGGTTCTATTGGTTGTCCTTTATAACCCTGGCTATATTTTTTGAGTTTTTTTTGAATGTACAAAAATTACTTTTCTACAGTTTTATTATATGTATATATAGAATAGATAGATGTAGTTTTTCTATTCCAAGCTAGATCGCGCTACTGAACTGCGCGTTCGGTGTACACTGACCGTAATTTTACTTCTGGTACACTTTGAATTCAAATATCTTTTGATAGACTGATCCGATTTCAATGAAACAAAAACTAAATGTTACTTCAAGTTACGGTCAGTCGTTGTGTATTAAAGTTATCTACATAACTTTTGTACATTTTACGTGATGCCCGAACAAATAAACATACAAACAGACAAACAGACAAAAATTCTAAAAATGCTAGAAATGGGTTCTATTGGTTGTCCTTTATAACCCTGGCTATATTTTTTGAGTTTTTTTTGAATGTACAAAAATTACTTTTCTACAGTTTTATTATATGTATATAGAATAGAATAGAAGAAGATAGATAGACTAGCTTTGGCCAGCGGTTTCACCCGCTACAACTCGAAAATCATCCCGTGGAAACATAAAATCGGGATAAAATCTATCCTATGTGTTAATCCAGGTTACAAACTATCAATTCAACCTAATCCCTTCAGTGGTTTTTAGGTAAAGGAGGAACAAACATGCATCCAAACAAACTTTCATGTTTGTACTATTAGTAGGATTTATAAGATCGTAAATTGATTTAATAGCGTACTCAGAACATCAAAGAAACGATGTGAAAGATGCTAAGTTGTGCCGCAATCAATGTCTTACATTATGTAGACCCGAGTCCCGACAAAGAAAGGCCCTTGTGAGCCAAGTTCAATAGAATCGTTCGAGAGGAATCAAAATGATGTTCACGTAAGTGCCTTCGTTCGTGAATTTATTGGTCCCACAAATTATGACGTATTTATAAAGCCGGTGTATTTTGTATACAAAATTATAAGAGTATTCCAATAAACCTAACATAATAAGAAGCTGTAGCATTATACAGTAACAGGTAAATTATAAGGTAATACAAAAATGTCAATAAGCCATTAACTCTTACACAATGTACTCGTAATAAATAATGACAGCTATCCATGATAACTGATAAACAGTTCTATTCAACAGTAATTATTAACCATCATTAAAAGGACACAATGCTATGTCCCACCAAGCCTAAGGTAATCATCTGAACACGTTTCCAAAACAAATAATCGTGGTAAGTGGAAATTTAAAACCAAATAGCAATTAAAATCGTCGCCAGCCAATCCCACGTTTGTTTAATGAAAATGTAATATCAACAGTGAGTTGATTGCATTTTAATGGACGTAAATATTAGAGTAGTTTGGCGTTCAGTGCTCAGCATATAAAAAGCTCAACTTCTAATTTGATATTGATCCATCAATCATGTTTATAACTGAAATGTAAATAAAATGCGCTGTGGGTCGCCGGTCATTGATTTCTGCTTCAGTTTGTAAATAAATAATTTATTTTTATTTTTTACGTTAGCGTAGCGTGGGATTTGATCAACATTATATGTGTATTTGTGTAACAGTTCCATGTTTACGTTTACTAACTACCTACATTCATTTATAATTTATGTTAATTTACTAATTCAGTATTTGGTAACTTTGTGGCTACGTGTTAAGACG
The DNA here is from genome assembly GCA_036375495.1 of Agrotis segetum. Taxonomy (NCBI): domain Eukaryota; kingdom Metazoa; phylum Arthropoda; class Insecta; order Lepidoptera; family Noctuidae; genus Agrotis; species Agrotis segetum. Next base: position 676,820 of record JAQSVV010000004.1, on the reverse strand, counting down.
AGCAAACAAAAGCAGTACACTTTAAGATGTTTTGTTTACCAAACTTCAAAACTTTAGGCTTGCCTCGTTACACAAATTGCCCGTTGTTTGTCAGAATTTAATATAATATCTTTTAATTTACATAACGAGACACGGCTATGGTTACAACTAACAATATAAGCTCGTCCCATTTAGCTGACAAAAGCAGATGATGGATTAGAAGTATTAGAACACAGAACACTTTGTATAATTTGATAAGCAGAGAGCATGGCGTCATACATATCGATTAGGCACGCCTAGTGGCCACTAAGGGGCTTCTCCTTTGTAGGCAAACTGATACCTGCCCAGTTCGGCTGCATTATTAATGTCCTCACTGCTCAGTTGGTGAATTACGGGCCGTAGGAGGGCGCAGGCCAGGTGCGCTCGTGACCTGATCTTAACAATTCATACCGGACAAATACCTACCTTGTCTAACAAGATACGGTGTTAAGGGGGATGCTCCAACCAGCCCGCGAAATTCAAATTTTTTTACGTTTTTTGCAATTTGCAGGCCAGTGACATGTTGTAACTTTATAAATATTTGTGTTGCGCAAATAACAAGTATAATTTTAAATATAAAAGATATCAAAAAACTCGCTCCATCAGCTCTCACATAGAAAAGGTGCATCATGTTAAAATCTCCGAAATCTAACTACGATGCACCTTTTCTATGTGAGAGCTGATGGAGCGAATTTTTTGACAATTTTTATATTTAAAATTATACTTGTTATTTGCGCAACACAAATATTTATAAAGTTACAACATGTCACTGGCCTGCAAATTGCAAAAAACGTAAAAAAATTTGAATTTCGCGGGCTACATCGAAGCAATCACCTTAATACCAAAAGAGCAACAAGTAAATGTAGTCATTTTAATATTAAAACAGATTTGGTAACGTTATTATTGATTTCATGACCAAGTCAAGTTTTTGTTGTCTTTATTATTACATATTTTATCTTTTTTCCTTATTAAAATTTGGGTCATGCTCGATTTACATTGGTAGTGTCGTAAACCGCTGCATAAGTAATACAAATACGACTGTTCAATGTTCATGCCAACAATATATCAAACGTAAGATAGTCTTTAGAAGTTGCATTAACTCATCCAGATGATTCACTAAATGCACGAATGGAATACATAAATAAATAACCTCAGGACTTGCACCAGTTAGCTGACTAACCAAGTTAAGACAACAACAGTCATATCTTTCTGTGTCTTTTTTTCACAATATGGACATTTATGATTAAGTTAACCTTAAACATGACCAAATTCAACTGTATTATAAACATCCGACCTCCGTTTGTGTCCCTTTGATCAAAATAGATGACATTGCTGAACACAACGAATTTTAAACAAATACACCACAACCATTTTACGATCGGAGGCCAAATTGATAATAAATCATGTTTTTATTGGCACACGAACTACAAAGTAGCTGTGAACATCTCCACTCTCCAGACGCCCTTAATTCAAGTGGCAACATTTTCCAGACTATGCATAAATAGTTAAAAAGCAGTTCATTAAAATATTTTTATAATACTTGTGTGAGTGTTTGGAAGCTCGCCAAGGAATGACAAGTAGAGTCAATAAATAGGTATGAGTGCCGCCGCTATTCTAAACTTCAATGGAACATTTCCTGTTATAGTTGGTAATTCCTGTTAAACCAATATTTACATGATTGATGAGTTTCACGCTCATAATACAAGTTGTTTCCACTAATTCGCCGCTCCTGCTTCCATTACAAAACCTCGAGCGACTGAACTTTACACTAATATTCAAACAAATTTCTGTTTGTGTACACCTGCTTTATAAATCTAAAAAAAAACATATATTTATGATTAATCAGCTTATGCGCGCGAAGTTACCTCACGGAAATTATCTCACGGAAACGTCATGCCGAGTTATAAAGTGCATCCTATGTGTTAATAATTATTAACTATTTGATTCAAACCCGTTCAGAAGTTTTCGAGTGAAAGAATAAAAAATAAAAAACCATCCATACTCTTGATCCAAAATTGAAGACTTGTAAGCTCTTAAAAATATTCTTTTTAATAAACTTCCTTTTGCATTTCAGCATTTTCATCATGGAAAAGCAAAAGGTGTGAAAATCGAGAATACGTCATCCGCCCGAAATGAATTTTCACTTCAGCTTAGGTTCAGACTTCAGGCGTTAGGAGCTTAACGTCGTGCACATTTCATGCGGAACAAAGAAATATAGCCTTTTAGGCTTCGTGTTACGTTCTAAAGTGGCTCCCAGAGAATAGGGTAGAGGAAAGACAAGCGCTGGGCGCTAAACAAAAGATCGTTGCACTTGAGGAGTGGCGGCAAATTAATGTGGAGACTGACTGACACGTGGGAGTAAAGCAAGAATATTTAATTTATCCCTAAACAACTACGCTTTTAATATTGATAGATATTTGTGGATGCTACTAGAAATAAAAGTTCTCATAAAACCGTGGGCGAAGTTCTCGCATGCAGTGTTTCCGTGAATTTTAAAAGCACTCAGGTAAGAATTCGTATACGTTCTAAAATACCAGACAAAAATGTTGAACACGCCTCAAACATTTAGACAAGAATATTTTGATGGTCTTCTAAACAACAACATTATATAAGACCGACGTAAAACAAATAGCCGTCATAAAAAGACGACTGAAAGAATGCTGATGGATAAAGATCGCGTTCAACTTCCTCCTGGAATTGTTTATAGAAAAAGCATTGGCGAGAACAACGTAATGGGAAAAGCTCCGTATTTTTGTTCAACTTTGATGTTACCGCCATTTTATAAATGAGTTTTAAACAAAAACAATGTTTTAAGAGGAACGTTACAGCCAGTTAATCTCGGAGTTATAAAGAAACAATCATACGAGAATAACTCAAAGTAAATATACGTAGCACTATAAACAAAAGCACCTGTACCGGTTCTCCGCATGAACAACGAATTCGATGATTCGTCCTTATGGAAATAAGACTGTACAAACACAATGTAATAAACATGAACCAACAGCCACAGGCTAAATGAGCACAATGATTCACCCACGTCGGCTGACGGTGATTCGTACACAAGAGACGCAAAGACCTCATACAAAACAACAATATCCATGTTACATGACAAATTTAACAAGGAAAACATTATTCACGAACAATGATGTCTGGTAGCTTTCTATTCAGACACTGAAAAGAAATGCAATGTGAAAAGCTGTGCATTTTTACCAGACTAAAAGGTATCTTCCATTCAACTTCGGCAGCAAACTTTTAATGTACTTTTAAATAAATTCTCATTTGGTGGCGTACATTTTTCTGACACTTGTAATTCTTCTGGGTAAGAAAATTGTACTGGAACTGGTGGAGAACTGCGAAGAGAGATTTATTACCGCATTCGTGTGTTTTGTTAAACAACAAGTTTACTGCCAAATAAACACTAGGTGATAAAGGGTGGAAACTGGAAACATAATTCATCCAGACAAGTACCTGTTAAATGTAAATTCAGTGTGACGTCAATGCTAAGAGCACCCAAAGTGTTGTGATTCCATTCATAATTTATTAATAGCAAGAGCTGGATTAGAGCAGGGCTTTGTTAGTACTAGGAATTAAGTCCATACATACATTTAATAAGAAGTCGTTCGTAAAATAGTAACACATTAATTTTCCGACAAAATTACAGTTCTGAAACTATTAATATTATTGTAACAGCTCTCTGAAATCTGTTTCACACCGTTAAACAGGTTAATAATTAATTCTAAGACGTTTTAAGCACGCATTAATAGAAAATGAACACAACGCTCTACCAATTAGTATGAACGATATTGCAGAACACGCGTCTATTGTTATTATAAGCTGTATCATAACCATTACCCTCCTAAACGTAGTGCTAGGGTTGCTAGATCGAGCTTTTGAGCTTTCACCAACATGAGACGTTTTGCAACTTTTCTCTTACATATTTTTTTCTCATGGAGGTAAACAGAAACTACAAAACGCCACCGCCTGCTGTCCTTACATTTATGTCTTTTGTAAAACAGTTCATTAATATAATAATGCTAGTGAACACAAACTTTTTTGATATGCGTATCTCTCACCTTTCTTCTAAACAGATGTGATTAAAAATTAATAATGACGATAACTACATAATAATAATAAAAAATTGCACCATGCGCCCCACTACATCAGAATCTTGGCAACTTACGTCGGGGTACTGTACACCTTTTTACTTTTCATTCTATTTTCAGACAGGACTTTTTTTATCTAGGTATGTTTATAGATATCCCTGCGTATCCTATCAACCCCTAAAATCTCTGTACTAATGATTAAATTTGAAGTTGGGTGCAATTACAACTCGTGATTTTTAATTGAAAAAAAACCAAGGATTTCATTTCCCCAAAAAAAGGGGAAAAATTCCCCGATATACCAAAACTGCGCAATGTTTTGTGTTCTCAAGTTCTCAACCACTTCTATCGTTAGTATCGTAACTTTCTCGGTAATACGAACCGCTGCCTATTGTATTGTTGCCAAAGAGAATTCGCCCTTTTTGTACCAATTTTTCAGCTTTATAAATAGTAGAAATTGAATGGGATCGAGTTGTGTTCTTTAGAGTAATATTTATTTAACTCGGTTAACTTGAGCATGGAAAATATGTCTATTTGTGAATATAAATATTTGCTGTGACTGATTTGATTGCTTGTTATTAGGAAGATGACCTACTTATTTAATCATTTACATTATTTAATTAATACACGATAATTTGGAGGAGGTCGAGGCCAAATGATAGGTCGAAGATGGGTAACCATGTATTACATAACCGAGCTTTCTGTGTTAAGCATATTAAACCAGTTGCTCATAAACAGTCCCTATTTTGAGATTGTTGACAGTCATAAAAGGTAAGCACTACTGTTGGTCTTTTCTTTATTACTTTGTAAAATCATCACATGAGTCCTTCCACCCAGGCGACACGGGAGGGACTGTCAGACTCGTACTGACTAAAATCCAGGGTGTCCTTCAATATACCTTACTTTACAGGGCCCGGCCTGAAAGCCTAATGACCGAGGAAAATCGGACTACGAAACAATCGCAGTACTAACGAGTTGTGGAGGTAAGATAGGCAATCGCTACATATAAAATACTGAAATTCAACTGCAATCGGTTTGATTGAAAGCCTACCATGAAATAACTTTTTATTATAATTGAAGTATTAACTTCAAATATAATAAAAAGTTAAATAATGAACTTATGTAAGTTCATTAGTTCTAAGTGGCACTTTATAAAAATGAGCTCTAACTAGATACTTAGTTCCCACGTTAATTTAGTTTCTTTTCTCTTACATAGCCAGACATTATAAACATAAATATTCTTGAATTTTTGCAACAAACGTAAATGAGAATGAAACGAAAAAATTCTGAATTTATTATTAAGTGTGACAGAGAAATTGATATCACTTTGTATTACTTACGGATGAAGATAAAACAGAATAATTGCTTGTGCACAAATGTATAAGTTTTTTTTTTCTATTCAACTTTGCGTCTGAAAATTTGCATTTAGATTTCGTTCAGAAATCGTGTCACATCAAAGAATGAATAAAGCAGACATTTAATGTGTGTTTGTGTCTTGTGTTACTGTTTATTTACAAAAGCACATCCATTTTAAATAACAAAAACCAACTGCGATAACCTTTTCCCGTCTATGTTATTCTACATGGAGCAACTTATTCGATTTCCACGACCCAGTTAGAAATGGTCATCAGGTGATCGCTCCCAAAATAAAACAGGCAATTAAAAAATCTTTGAAGAAGAAATATTACGTTATAAGCCGACCTTTTCACGAAAATATGGAGTGTAAAAGTGAATATTTTTATTGGCCTATTTGTCAAGACTGAAAAGAGGGCAAAAATGTCTGATGATTTATAAAATTTTATTACACAGAGTCTGCTCTCATTTCAGTACTTTCAAAAAGTTTTATTGCAACGTATTTTCATAGCCTGGATAGTATGTTTTCCAGAGACTACTTCAAATTTACTTTTTTATTTTCGAACGAATCGACTTATTTTTTTCAAGTTCGAAGTTTGAACTCAGTAAATATTGCTGTAAGTGAAGGTTGCCTGTTAGATTTTAATCATCGAACAACTATAAAACCAACTCATCCGAGAAAGCACGCAATGGAAACCCCATCAGATTATTCTTCACAAATAAGTTGAATAAAAAATAAATAATGAATGAAAGTGGACGAGGTGAAAAGAGTATGTGTGAATTGTAGCAGCAGGCATTATGTAACTTCTATCTTACCTATAAAAACGCTTCAGTTTATGAGTGTACCTACTAGCTTATGCCCACGTCGTTCCCCACTTGAGTTTCTTTGAGTTTTTTTGAGGAATAAAAAGTATCCAACGTGGTTATGAACTTCTGTGGACGCTGTGTATAACCCAACTAAAACCATTATTTTATTTTTTATGTGACAGAGTAAGGGTGCTAACAAACATCCATCTTTCCTCATAAACTATCATCATTATCATCATCAAACAAAGATGATGATAGTTTATGACAGATGTCCATTGCTGAACATGGGCCTCTCCCTTAGACTGCTACGCCAAATGACAATTCACCACCTGCATCCATCGGTTGCCCGCGACTCTCATAAACTACTTATGTATAGATATAATAGATAAATGTTAGCTGTAGACAACAACTAAATTTTAAACCTCATTGTTCAAGCTAATCACGAACGGTGCAGTAAGTAATTAGTGAGCGATAAGGTTGTTAATCATAATGCGTGGTCCGCTTAGCGTGCGCACCGTCGATAGTGTGAGCTAACGATTAGAGCAGGTCGCACCCCGCTACGGACACAGACTGATGGGAACAAATATGTCTATACTAAGAACTAGCACTTAATTGCCGTGGAAAATGTAGCACGCAAGGATTATCAACATCTGTACTAGTTTATGGTGAAAAGTTTTTTTTTTATTTGAGTGTGTTTTGCTAGTCCGTTTGCATTTAATAGCCCAAATCGAAGGAAGGTTTAGCTATAAAAGATTACGCTGCAACCCTTAGAAGCCGAGCGGGTGAAACCCAACGGCACAGCTAGTAAAATCATGACGTTATACTAAACTTTTACGCCCCATTTCGCGTTTATATCAGCTAACGCTCAAACGGCACATTATTAGTTCCAATTTGACGACGCCAAATTATTCAGGCGTGTGAACCCCGGTAGGAGTAAATAAAAAAACAATTTTTCTGACGGGAAATTTCTCTTTTTTCCGTTTCAGTGATGAGGGAACCGAGTAAATCATGTAAACACGTGAATAAATAAAGATCAAGACCCGAATCACCCTAAAATGTCGGAATAAATCAGGGAATTAACGGCCACATTTCAAACAGTGGTATACCTACCTAATGCATCGAAAGCAAAAATGTAAATATTTAATCACGATCGATCGACTACCGAGCTAAACAGGGTTAAAATAAAACCGCAAGGAATGTCTATTTAATATTAAACTCATCAAGATGAGTTCAACCCATCGGAGTGAATTCAATTCATCTTCAAATTGATCAATTGATTTTTAAATTTCCGACTTCTTTCATCTTATAATCCCACAGACATCAAGAAATTCCCCTGTGTACTTCTGATTCCGCTTCAATCAAAGTGTTTAACTCGTCACGTCACTTTGATTAACTTCGAGTAACGATTCATACTTCCACAACCCTGGAAATCGGCTAATCAATTGACTGCAGGAGGTACTTTGTCAATAAATTATCAGAATATGTATCTAGCAGTGCGCACCGTGTTAAAAAGAACTGCTTCCTGGATCAGGCCCTTGATCCAACTGCGTAACGAGAGCCTCCTTAGATATTGGTCGGCAGGGTTATAGGCCGAGACGACTATCATTTCAATCATTATCATCCAAATGAATCCCCAGATGCCTTTTACTTCTAACACATTACATTACAACAAGTTTACAACTCATAAATCTTCATGGCTGCCTGTATTTTTAGATAAGGGCAACACCACACCACTTTGTAACCCCTAACCCACTATCTACCTATCTACTTTTGTTTCATAAAAAGAAGTGATGAGGGTTCGCCATCACTCCCATTTGTTTGGAACAACACTTGACCTTCCTAATTTACTTTTGAAGAGGACCGCTTTGCTAATCATGAGCGTCCTTTGTTGGCGTTAAGATTTAGGGATGGAGGCAGGGGCGTACTATTGCCGTATCAATGACACGAAGCCCCCGAGACATGTAAAGGAAAATATCACAATACACAATCTCGAATTTTAAATCATCCGATAATATGTAGTAACCAAAATTAAACAATCATGGTCAGGAAACCATAAATTTTCGAGTTCGCTTCTCTCGCTTTATAGAATGCAGGATTCGTTTATATCGAGGAATTTCCATTTTCCATCTCATTTCGCTCATAACGTAATCTTAGTTTAAGAATATCAGACAGGTTACTGTTTCAATAATTTTGCAAATTTTATTAGTTTTTTTACCATTTTTTTGGGCATCGCTGCGCTCGGGTTCGAGGGGCCCAATCAGTACTAATTACGCCACTGGATGGATAGAGCTGCCAAAAACAACTAAAGATATATGCGTATCAAAGTGCATATGTTGAACACATTACAATAAGATATTTCCGTCGTTTAAATAAATCTCTGTCAACATGTCTCTGAAATCCGAAGTAATTGTGCAGTTCTTGCTTTGATTGACGTCATGACGTTAATTACAAATAGATGTATGACCTGTATACGAAGTATTGAATCGGAGAGAGTAGTTTCTAGATCAATTTGGAGGTACGCCAAAGTCGTGTCTCATTCAAGATGAGATAGTGCCACTAAATTGGCGAATACAACCTAATTAGTTTAAGCCGTATATTACTGTATATGGCACAAGTGTTATGGGGCGCGGTCCCAATATGGAATGAACTTACCTGACTTGTTCGTGCTTTTGGATGTAGATCTTATGGAACTGGCCCTCGACTGGTGAGATGATGTCGTTTTTCATTTCCATGGCAACGTGTTGGGGTAGCACTGACAGCAGCAATCGTTCCTACGAAACAAAATTAATAATATTGTAGTCTCTTTGTGAGCTCATCTAATCAAAATGATGACATAGTATGAATTAATCTTGATTAGTCGTTTGGCATTAGGCCGAGCGGAAAAAAATGAGTCCAGTAAACTCATAAACCCATAAATTTATCGTCAGCGGACAATAAATGAATTAAAACAAAACATTTGTGCGGAACATATTTTTTATAGCGATAAGTCACGTTTTAGTCAGCTGTAACACTACAACAGTCAAAGCTTATAATTAATAAACATTTACGAGTAAATTAATTACGCTATATGTATCATGAATGTTCTTTATATTTATTGGTGTGCAAAATAAAATAAAAAATGTAATTGCTTCAAGTATGCTAATAAACCTACGGAGTTGAAAATTACAACATTAAGAAAATGAAGCTCATACATGCGTAAATTAAGTTTTTACGAGGCGTACATGAGTAATTTGTTCGGAAATGTTCCGAGTTATCTGCTACAGAATCTTATAGAGAGGGTACTAATGGTGCTATTAAATGGGCCGACTACAACAACGTAAATATAAGTAGAAGTCTCATGGCAATTTGTTAATCCGCCACAATATGGGGCGCCTAACAACTTTTTTTAAACCACGTTTATCTTTATGAATAAAACAATATTGTGAACAGGATTAAGCATTAATCCAGACACTGAGATTTACATATTATTTACACTTTCTTGTTTACAACATAAAGGACCTTCACGCTTAACTGCCTTTGTGATAGAAAAGTTATTAACTCCTCAATATTCCTTAATATTATACCGTTGGAAACGTGTAGCGGTTTATTTAAATCCAGCGATTCCAGACGCATAAATAAAAATGTTAAATGTCTGTTTGCGGTTTAAAAAATACACAGATCAAGTATTTGCTTCTTTTAAATTAGACTCACGGCTGGTCTGGAAATGTTCCGGTGTATTTTTATGGGAAGCTTGGAAGCTTGAACTGAGGTAGATTTTATGGTGTAGTTTGTATTTGTGCACTCAGCAGAATTACAGAACTAAAATATAGATATGGAGCTTTTTTTTTTACGTGGTAAAATCATACGGAAGGGACTGTCAGACTTGTACTGACTAAAATCCACGGTGTCCTTCAATAGCCCTTTATGACCGGGGTCACGGTGATAGCATAAGTCCCGTGAACCCAGCAGGCTTTAGCCCTCTGAGAGGGGGCCCCATCATGTAGATATGGAGCTACATTTGGTTTGACTAACATTCTAGCTTTGTATAAACTTCAGAAAAAAAATTAAGCTTTCTCGAGAAATAGGTAGTTTTCAATGTCGTCTTTCAGATAAAGTCTATGACATCATTAATAGTTCTGAATAATTACTTAATCATATTTTAAAATCAAAATAGTAGTAGAAAATCGCTTTTAAAATCTGAAGATTTCAGTCGTCATATCTATCTGGCATTCAAATCTAACATCATTAAAATTACTTAAAGCTTTAACCTTCGCAAAATCTAATTGACATAAAAAAAAACTTCGCAAATAAAACACCTCCAAGAGTAATAAAATAACATCTCATACCGACATAAATATCCTGTTTATGATATGTTCAGTGAGCATTATTACATGCCCAATGAACACGTTGGAGTGAAGTCCGAGGTTCCTACCTAGCTGTACTTTTTACACTTTCATTCTAGGTACTCATGACTGTATTACTAACGGTAATAAACATAAAACATTGTTATAATCTTTTCTCCGAACTTGCAACATTTTGTAAATAAATGACGTATTGTGATGTCATAGGAAAACTTTTCGTGTAAAACTGCGGTTTTTAAGTCGATTGCACTTTGTTTACAGTTCTAATAAATGAATCAGACTTAAATTGCTTTATTTTGAGTACATTTGAGTAAATATCTTTGCCCTTTTCAGCTTTAGTTATTTGAAATCTGAAAACTAAAAGGGTTAAATGCTCTGAAAAGATTGACCTAAATTAGTGGCGGACCGTGGGAAACTGTAGTACCTCCTTATCATTAAACCCAAAAACACGATTACACGACTCGTTAAACCTCGCAGAACATAACGTATAACACTTAGGAAAAACGGTTTTTCATCAAGCCATAATAACCATAGCCACTTTTGAAGGCTTACGTAAAAGATCCCAAGTGAAAGATTTTGAGAAGGAACAATTTTCATCCGGATAAACCCACTGCTATTTATTACATTTATATCAAACGCAAGTGGAAAAAATGTATTGCAGAAATACATTTCCGAAAATTGGTTTTTGGCTAAAAGACATCGAAAATGTTAGTACAGTTTTCTTTATGTGGTTGATTGATGAAATTCTTTTCGTGGATGGATGACCACTGACCATTTATTAAATATCGGGGCTGCTGGTCCGGGCTGTCATTCTAGTCTTTGGTAGACGGGTAGTCAGAAGCCCGTAGTTCTGCCTACCTTTCGTACTAAAGGCTTTCATAGTATTATCTTGAAAATGAGTAATGGAGGTCAAAGCAACATCTCTTCATGAAAAATAGTAGTATTCAAAGATATGTGACATTTACCAACACTCACTGGACCCGCCTGGTTGGTTACAGCCCGATCCCTCTCCAAGAGAGGAGGCCTGTGTCCCAGCAATAACAAAATTAAAGCTAATAATTATGCTATTCTATCAAAATCATTAAAAATTAGACTTAACAGAGTTAGACAAAGTTCGAAATTAGCTATTAGATACCTAGCTTTTTTACGTCGTGACGCAGAAACTTTTATAAGTTTAATCACAGCTCGCTGACCATTGGTGTCATAACAAGGAATTTATTATACCAGACGGATGACCCTGAGGAAGTTAGCATCCAGCTGTGAACTGATAACTAATAACTGAACCAAGCGGACTATTCCATCCTAGGAAAGTGTAGAAAAATGAAACTTTCGCCAAAGGGGTAGTTAAAGAATAATCTAACTACAAAAATAGCATCTCATGCTCAAATTACACGAGTAAACGCTTTGTCATTCTCTTTAATCAAGTAAGCAAATATTAGATACCTATCAATGTTCTAGTACAGGATAGGCATGGTTGTGACCTTCGAAGGATTACGAGATTTACTGGCAACCTTGGACAAAATTGAACCTTATTGTCCTTGCCCTTTTGACACGCAATTTTATCCGCAATGACAGGCAGGACCTAATATATTGCCTCGAAGTAGACCTTATCACCGTTTTGATTAAAACCTTTATTAGATCTAGCTGCTAGTGCTATTCTGCTAGTATTTACATCATCTGCTCAATGACTAGTGTTGTTGAGAAGGTCACAATAACGGGAAATACCGTTAATTAACGCGTTAACAGACGTTTGTACGAACATTGAAAGACTATTCCAATCGCGAAAATCAACGGGAACTTCCGTAATTGTAGCCCGGTTATAAAGGAGAAAGAATGCGATTATACTATTTGTTGAAACTTACAATAGCAACCCTTATCAACGTTATGTCAAAAAGAAAGAAAGGGGATTAGATAAAAAGTTTATAAAGTAGGTATATTATCTAGCAGTCAAATCGAATTTCTATAGTATTTACCGGTCTATACCAAGATAGCGGGATTCTGCGGGATCAGTTCTTCGGTAAAAAATCTATAGGTGAAAGTGTAAAGAGTACAGCGCAATCATTTCCTTATAATACTTTCCTTAGAAGACTATCACCGGAAGCCGGACGTGATATGAAAAGACGATCCTCACTCTAGTCTACTCCTGACTACGACTAGGACCTTTTTATATCTTGTAAATGATTTCCCCAACACTTGGTTGATTGGAAGGAGTTTCAGGCTCAAACTGACTTAAACCTACCATTTAAATTGCAATGCCCAAAAAGGCAACTAAGTTCTTAGAGCCTACCTATTATTAACACCTTCAAACTTTGTACACCGACACTTAGTTCCCTATTGAAATTTGGCTGTTTCTTCAATTATCCTTTGAGTTCAAGGGCAGGGCAACTCTTAGTTCAAAAGAGTTACCTCTTTTGAACTAGCCCTTGAGTCTGGGGTGCTATGACAGGAAACCTCCACGTGCGCCCGTGGACTGGAGTTCCCTCTCGGATACGTCCGGGGGGAAGACCAGTTTTTCGGGCCGGTGCATCCTGGGATGCGGGCAAAAACTCTTCCTTAGGCACTGTGTGCCTAAGTGGTCTCTTTGCCCGTATGCGAATAGCCTGTCATGTGGATGCTCCAACGCGTGTCCCTCTGATCAGCAGAGGGCACAGCGGCGGAGCGGGCTTGCAGACGGTGAGTGATGGGTAGCTCGCCGTCCGACCAAGGACCAAGCCCGGGTCGGTGGCGCGTCGTGTTTCGCGCCAAATGCCTGCTGCGGTCGCGGGTTTTTTCTAATTATTCTTGAGCTAACTCACCAGTTTCTCGTTCTCATCTTCCATATCCAATCTGGCTGCTATACAGTTCCTGGTGTCGAGGAAGGCTCGTCGCTGCGCCGTCTCCATCAGCGAGTGCATCAGCGCCCCCACCACGTTCACGCATATAAATACCACCACGTTGCCCACCATCTGTTAGGAGAACATGTACACAGATTTATGTATTGTCGGAAAAAAAAGTGGGTTAACACTGTCCAAACTTTCAGAGTCATGAATGAAAACAAATTATGAGAGTGTGATATTTTAGAAACTAGATTTAAAACTTTAATGTTTTATCTGCTGTAATTTCTTACGACTTTCGTCGCTGACTACAGTATCTGATGAATGTGTTTGTGTAAACATAAATCCGTTCACGCATATTTAGTTCATAATTTGTTCCCGGAGCTCTCGTTTTTATACTCTTTTTAGTTTAACTGATTCGTTAAAATGTTTCTTTTCTTTTGATTGCCTCATTTCTATGAGTGTGAGGAATATTTTTATCTGTTCAATCGGCTTAGATAAGTAAAACTCCAAAAGTGGCTGTGCAAAAGTAGGGATGCTTTTCAGCCGACCGAAATCATGAAAACTTTTTCCATTGAAAGGAAAATGGCAACCTTGAGAACACCATACCCGTACATTCTATTTATCAGAGCAAAAATAAGAAGAAAAAGGCCAAGGAATAAAAAGTCTGGTAATATCATCGGTATCTGAAATATTTCGAGACACTGAAACGTGAGGGAATCGTCTAGTGGATTTGCAATAGATTGAAATATTTTGTGAAGGTTCTACCGAATTTCATTAAATATTTTCAGGCCACTCACAAATTCTGAATCCTAGTAAACAATTTAGTTCAACTCAATTTGAATAGTTTGAGTGCCTCGTATGCGCTACGTTCTGACAGTAACTCAGTTGTTGTCAATTCACAACATAACTAGTTTAACGACTAACCATATAAAAGTAAAGACAACATCAAAAGCATGGTTTATGGTTGTCTGGACAACCTTCAAGAGTTATTACAAGGCAGTTTTTTGTTATAGACGACTAGCGACCCGCCCTGGCGTGCCCTGGCTTCGCACTGGTTCAATTTGAAAATAAATTATAGCCTGTCACTCACTGATTTGATTAGATTTTGATAGAGATAGAATTTTTGAAAATGTCTCCTATCGTTTTTGATTTTATTCATCACAAACAATAATACTAAACTTTTCTTAGTCTATCTTTTATAATATTTAGTAACACTACGCCCGCGACTTCAACTGTGCGAATTAAAAAAAATACGACTATTTCACTCAAGTATAATGTAGTTTTCTACTGTTTCCTACAAATTAACTCACAAACTTTACCTATATAATAGAGTAGATGTATGTATGATTAGAATACATTTTCCTCGCAGTAATCTGCGACATGGTGTGACAAATTGATACAGTTTAAAACAAATATCGGCATGGCACGGCATGCAGTTACATAAAGAATTGCTCGGTAAATAGAGCGCCATCCATCAATGTTGACTGAAAATTGCCTGTCAAATTGGAAAGCCGACCTGCAGAGTTTATTTTACTCCATAAATCCAGCTACAAAATCTGGATAATGCAACGAATCTGTATATGCCAAAATGATTGGATCAAGCTATTGTAACACGCATTTGCTAAAACAAAACGATAGCTAAAAGGAAATGGGTTTATTCTGGGATCTGTATTCACAGTAAAAATCATTCACATCGTTTTATAGTGAAACAAAAAAATACTTATGAAGCAAAATACGATGATATACTTTTGAAGCGAAGTGCAAACACATTCAAAACAGGAATTCAATTAAACACGGGCTGAATACACTCGCTTTAAAAGAACTGCGAGGGTTGCCACAGGGAACAGTACTCGTTTACATAAAACACATACAGAACAGAACAAAAATACTATTAAAATGAGCACGAACCACTTCGGGAAACTCGTTAATATAATTAAGTTGTTACGTGCTTCTGAGCCATGGGGAATAAAAGTAACAGAAAAAGTAATTTGTAATATTTTAAGTTATTAAGATTGGATATTTTTATTATGAGAGTAATAAAAACGTGGAGTTGATGACGTAGCGATTAGGGAGAACCTGCAGAGGGTTAAGCCCCAATCCTAAGTTTGCGGAGATTGTTCAAGAGTCTAATTACTTTTACCTCAGATCTCAGTAAACAAGCAAAACGACATAATTATAATGTTACTGTGATAGGCGTCCCAGCAATGTAGCGTAAATTAATCGGTAATAAATATTTAAGACGATGTAATCTAATGTTTCTATATCAAGCTAAAGTTCACGCTCTAGAAGGCAAGGCTTATTGCAGGTAAACCGCCATAAGAGGAATCATGACACACCTATTATAACTTTATTGAGCCAGTGATCTGTGTGGCCCAGCCACGGAGCGTTTAATTTATTTATAACGTTTATGAGATAGGCAGTGAGCCGTGCACTATCCAGCCAGAGATATGCAAATAGAACCTGTCGCCGCCTGCGTCGCCTCTCGCCCCCACAACTTGACTCATCTTCCAATTACTAAAATATTCAATGTCAACAATCTTCTATACATTTTACAGTTATCCGAAATGAGCCGAATAGCTTTGAGCGCAAAACGCCGAAGGCGACGCGCTGATTCCGAAATATGTATTTTATTCAAAGGGGATGTGAAAAGCAACAAAATGTAAAAGTAATTTAAGATTAAAATAATAATACAGTAAAATTTTGACTTGACTACGCTTTGAATTGATTGTAACAATAGCGTGATCCCTTTATAATTTGGGCGTGAATAATTTCAGTAAATGTCAGAACCATTTATAGCAATGTTTAAACGACTACATCAAAGCTTCTCAGTGTGAATAAAAATAAAAGAAAGTAGGTAGATCCTGAATTATTTAAACTAAATTTTCATAACTTTTTTTTGGCATTATTCACAAGGTCTTCTCGATAATCTCCTCCCAGTGGTACGCCTACTTGATCAAAGTCTTTGATATAATTACTACAAAATTATTTCATCAAACAAAGATACGATGTTAAGCTCTGTTTTATAAAATTATCTTGTTTGAGTAGAATTTGTTTTTTTGTTAGAATTCAGTAGAGACTCGAATCTCTAAATAGACAAGTCAAATGGAACAGAAAGACAGTTCCTCCCATCAAGTGTAACTATCAAGTATGGAACATGATGGAGTGTTTCACAAGTCAGTTTGACAAGAAAGCTCACCACACCGTCTACATTACGTGAAATTGTAAATGGCCGCGATCAAGCAACGAGACAAGACGTGTTTATTAGCATGCTACGAACATGTTACACTGCGCTGGCGCCTACAAACACTTTCTGATGTACTTAATGATAGCAGAACAGGTGAAGGATTAATGTTGAAAGCATGATTTCTAGTTGAAATAGGCCAATCATTGATTTCTTTTCTTATCGAAACGCTTGAATAGGCAAACTTAATAGGCGTAAGGTAATTCTTGTGGTATGTAGATTGACATCTGTGAAACTGTTAATAACCGTCACAAATCTAAAAGGAGAATGTCCAAAAAGCCATGAATCGGCCTGCCGTGCCGTCACTGTGAAAGCGACCGATTGAATTACAGAATTTGCATCAGATATTTATTCGGGCACTGCAATTCATTTCTCTAAACACGTTGAAAATATATTTTCAGCAGGTTGGAAACATGTGAATACCAATTCAGTGTGCATGACGTGCGCACGAAAAAACGTGAGCTAACATTTGAAGCTTTATGAATAGAAATTCTAGAACATAAATTATATCATTCAGTTTAGCACGGTCGAGTACGAACTGAGATCTGGCATCTATATTATTGAGCATATAAATAAGGAATTTTCAGCAACATGCATAGATCTGGATTTGTCTCTGCTTTATGGCAACAGGCTGAGCTTAGTGTCATAAACCGGACACAAATCCCGTATTACATAGGACTTGACATAAATGCGATTGTACTATTAGGTACACATCTACCAAACCCTTCGGGGATGTTATGTTATTAGAGGAGGGTAATGATGAGGATGATAAAGTATTGATCATGTTCAATGGCCTGACATCAGTGTGACCTGACACATCGAATAACGAGCTACACTGAATAAATTTCACGCACATCACTGTATAATACATTATTATTATGGAAATGCGCGGTGAGCCCGCGCCGAAGGAGACATGTTCCACAAATGTGTTTTGGCTTCCCCTTGAGGCTGAGCGGTGACACGGGAGTGACCTCGAATGTCCAACGAATAAGTATGTTATACACAAACAAACAACAAAGTAAAACGTGGGTATATAAAGCGATATTCTTTGCGAATTTCTAAGTCAAAACAAGTAGACAAGGTTTATTATTCTTTAAGGATAATTTTTATATTCTGATTTTTGATAAAATTGTTAATTTTAAAACAATGTCTTCATGATTAATTTTCCTTGTGACTTAAATATTCATACTTTATGCTAATTAATTATGTTGCTACCTGCGTATCTTTATAAAATGGTTTATCTATATATATAAAAATGAAACCCGTTTCGCGTTGTCACGGCATCACGTGTGAACGGCTGAACCGATTTCGATAATTCTTTTTTTTTAATGTTTGTGGAAGTCCAAGGATGGTTCTTACGGAAAAAAATATTAAGAAAATCTCTCAGAAATATTGAAAAGTATACATTTAATTTTGCATATTTTAAAAAACGCGCGTTACGAATGTCAATTTTTTTTTTTATACGAATGTCAACGTAATTCACAGCCATAGACTATATTAAAAGAGCATCGTTTGTTCGGAAACGTGGAAACTTAATTAAGTTTGTTCGGAAACGTGGTTACTTAATTAAATTCTATTGCACTATTTTATATTTTTTTTTAAATAATACAAATAGTAAACCTATACAAATTTCGCATATACTATTTAGTAATCTGTGGTAGTATCTGTTTCCCTAACTTGACATTGGCGTCATTGGCGAATCTGTCGCATCACATCAATAACCGCTTTTTATGTTTTTGATAAAGTTTGTTTTGTTATAAAGACTAAGAAGTTTTTTGTTTGTTAATAAGTGTTTGTTAATTACGGTAAGTTGACAGCTTCATATCGATTTTTGGTAACTTTTGGTGACTACATAATATTACAATTTGGGTGTACAGAAAATATATGAGAGCTTTTTATTTTCAGTTTTTAACAATGCCACCAACCAGACGTACAAATTTAGGCCGCAGAACTCGAAATACGGCAAGTCAAAGAAATCTACGAGCAAATCAAACTGATGAGCAACGCGAAGCGCGAAATGAACTTCAACGGAATCGAAATCAACATAGAAATGTTGTGTTTAATCCCCACAGAGCTGCATTCAGTTATAATGTGGCAATTGATTACAGTTCAGAGCGAATTGTTGCTATTGGACTAATGAATATTGTGTGTCCACATTGCAAGGCATTGAAATTCAAAAATGAAGGCCCTGGATTGTGTTGCGCCAGCGGCCAAGTCAAATTGACGCCATTGGTACCGCCACCAGAGCCATTACATTCATTGGTTTCCGGAAATAGGCCAGATTCCAATCACTTTTTGACTCATATCCAGCAATATAATAATTGCTTTCAAATGACATCATTTGGCGCAACAAAAGTTATTCGAGACAATTTTATGCCTACTTTCAAGGTATGTAAGCACAATAATGGCAAACAATTTTATTTAGTTTTATAACCATGTAGCTGGTGCAAAATATGTTGAGCCAGTGTTGTGTACATTTGTTTGCTCAGTGAAAAGATCCATTGTGGAACAACTTCAAATATTTTTCCATCAACATAATGAATTAATTGCATTATTCAGAACTGCATTAGACCGCATGCCATCAGATAATCACAAAATTGTCATCAGAGCCGATAAGGCGCCTGCAGGACAACATGCTGGACGTTTTAATGCGCCAACAATTGATGAAGTGGCTATTGTCATTGTGGGTGAAAATTTAGATAACCGAGACATTGTTTTACATCGGCGGAACAATCAACTTCAGCGCGTGTCTGAAACACATCGATCATATGATGCCTTACAATATCCTATCCTATTTTGGCAAGGTGAAGACGGCTATCATTTTTCAATGAAGATGATAAATCCAGTTACAGGTAAATTATTAACAATATATATGTTTACTACATTAAAATATAGGTATGTATACTAACTTAAAATTTATATTATTATAACACAAAAAAAATTGTTTACAGGTGCTGAAACAAACAAAAAAGTTAGTTCAATGAATTATTATTCATACAGACTGATGGTTCGGGAAAATGAGGACAATCACATCTTAAAATGTTGGCGTCTATTTCACCAATATGCTGTGGATATGTATGTGAAAGTTGAAACTGAACGATTGACATTTATCAGGTTGAACCAGGCAAAACTCCGTTCCGAGGAATACATTCATCTTCGGGATGCCATTACTGCTGATGGAAATGCACAGAATGTTGGCAGAACAACTATTCTCCCTGCAACATACGTCGGAAGTCCGCGACATATGCATGAATATGCTCAAGATGCTATGTCCTATGTACGACATTATGGCACACCAGATTTGTTTATCACGTTCACATGCAATCCAAAGTGGACAGAAATTCAACAAGAATTATTTCCTGGCCAATCACCCATTGATCGCCACGATATCACTGCAAGGGTGTTCAAAATGAAATTAAAATCACTCATGGATTTTATTGTTAAGCATAGCATATTCGGAGAGACGCGCTGTTGGATGTACTCAGTTGAGTGGCAAAAACGCGGATTGCCACATGCACATATCCTCATTTGGTTGGTTGAGAGGATAAGACCGAATGAAATTGATAATGTGATATCAGCAGAAATTCCCGATAATAATGAAGACCCACTGTTACATGAGGTTATTACAAAAAATATGATACATGGTCCATGTGGAATATTAAATCCCATTTCTCCGTGTATGGTTGAAGGAAAATGTTCAAAACGCTACCCAAGACAATTAGTACCAGAAACTATTACTGGAAATGATGGATATCCACTTTATCGCCGCCGATCCATTGATGACAATGGAAAGTCAACAATAGTCAAAGTAAATCGACAGGACATTGAAGTTGATAATCGTTGGGTTGTTCCGTTTTCGCCATTACTCTGCAAGGCATATAAAGCACACATAAACGTCGAATTTTGCCATTCCGTAAAATCGATTAAATACATTTGCAAGTATGTGAACAAAGGTAGTGACATGGCTGTCTTCGGAGTTGCTGCCGAAAATTCAAATGATGAAGTCACTCAATATCAAATGGGCCGCTATGTTAGTAGTAACGAAGGCATGTGGCGTATATTTTCGTTTCCTATACATGAACGACACCCTACTGTTGTTCACTTGGCCGTACATTTGGAAAATGGTCAACGGGTGTATTTTACAGATGCAAACGTATTACAACGACTTGACAGGCCACCATCGACAACATTAACCAGCTTCTTTGAAATGTGCCAGACTGATGATTTTGCCAGAACGCTACTTTACTCTGCAATGCCAAGATATTATACCTGGAATCAATCATCAAAAAAATTTCAACGACGAAAACGAGGACAGCCAGTTCCAGGTTACCCACAAGTATTTTCCACCGATGCACTAGGCCGTCTTTATACAGTTCATCCCAGTCAAGACGAGTGTTTTTATTTGCGTTTACTGTTAGTCAATGTTCGTGGTCCAACATCATTCCAATATCTGCGAACTGTTAATGGTCTATTGTGTGCCACATACAGAGAAGCCTGTCAACATTTGGGATTGTTAGAGAATGACACTCATTGGGACCACACTCTCGAAGATGCTGTGATTTCGTCAAATGCTAAACAAATACGAACATTATTTTCTATAATTTTGTCTACATGCTTCCCATCAACACCGACTGATTTATGGCATAAATACAAAGATCATATGGCGGAAGATATATTGCATCAGATGCGTCTTAGAACATCGAATGCAGATTTGCAAATGAACGAAGAAATTTACAATGAAGCATTAATTTTAATTGAGGACATGTGCTTGATGCTTACCAACAAAGTATTATCACAAATAGGAATGATAGCACCCAATCGCCCAATGCACGACTCATTTGATCAAGAATTGAGACGCGAAGCCCAATACGATTCTGAAACATTACGAGAAATGGTTGATAGGATAGTTCCCCTTTTAAATCAACAACAAAAATATGCCTACGATACGCTCATGAAAGTAGTGAACGATGGAACTGGCGGATTTTATTTTTTAGATGCTCCCGGTGGAACTGGGAAAACTTTTTTGTTATCATTGATTTTGGCAACGATTCGATCGCAAAATGGAATTGCACTAGCCCTAGCTTCCTCAGGTATTGCAGCTACGTTGTTGGAAGGCGGTCGAACAGCTCATTCAGCTCTCAAGCTGCCGTTGAACCTTCAAATTAATGATACTCCAACTTGCAACCTTTCGAGGAATTGTGCGATGGCCAAAGTGCTGCAGCAAACCAGATTGATCATATGGGATGAATGTACTATGGCACACAAAAAATCTTTGGAGGCATTAGATCGCTCGATGCAAGATTTACGAAATAACAAAAACCGATTTGGTGGTGCCATGATACTATTGGCAGGTGATTTTCGACAAATATTGCCAGTTGTTCCACGCTCAACGCCAGCTGATGAACTGAATGCATGTTTGAAGTCGTCCATTTTATGGAAATACATTAAAACACTTAAATTGAGTATAAACATGAGAGTCGAATTGCAGGAAGACCAGTCAGGAGAAGTGTTTTCCAAACAACTACTCGATATTGGTAATGGTAATATTGCTGTTGATAGATCATCTGGATACATTACATTCCCTACCAATTTTTGTAACTTTTGTGAATCAAAGACCGAACTCATGGAGAAGGTTTTCCCAAACATTGCACAAAATTACGTAAATCACGTTTGGTTAAGCGAACGTGTTATATTGGCCGCAAAAAATGTTGATGTGAACGAAATGAATTTTCAGATTCAAGAGAAAATAGCTGGCGAATTGAAGAATTACAAATCAGTTGATTCCGTTACTAATGAAGATGAAGTTGTGAATTATCCAACAGAATTTTTAAATTCGCTGGAATTGCCCGGGTTACCACCTCATAATCTGCAATTAAAAATCGGATCAGTAATTATTATGTTACGGAACATAAACCAGCCACGTCTGTGTAATGGCACCCGGCTTGCGGTGAAGAAATTATTGAACAACGTCATCGAAGCCACAATTTTGAAAGGGAAGTACAAAGGCGAAGATGTTTTAATCCCACGCATCCCTATGATACCGAACGATATGCCATTCAGCTTTAAGCGTTTACAGTTTCCAGTGCGGCTTGCATTTGCAATGTCAATAAATAAATCACAAGGGCAGTCGCTAAGTGTATGTGGCATCAATCTAGAAAATCCATGTTTTTCACATGGCCAATTATATGTCGC
Organism: Agrotis segetum; assembly: GCA_036375495.1. NCBI lineage: Eukaryota > Metazoa > Arthropoda > Insecta > Lepidoptera > Noctuidae > Agrotis > Agrotis segetum. Next base: position 653,953 of record JAQSVV010000004.1, on the reverse strand, counting down.
CTGTTCCCGTGTCGGAAAACCATCAGCATTATTTATTTACGCGCCAGAACATAAAACTAAAAATATAGTGTACCAAAAAGCATTAGATTAAAGAAACAGCAGCATTAGAATAGAGAGAAACAGTGAAGGGTATAGAGGCTATTAGTTGTTTTCTAGAGCGCGCGTGGTGTTAAGCTCAGTATTTACTTCAAAATGCCAAGTTGTTCAATAGCGATTTGTAAAAATATAAGTGGAATTATTGAATCCTATGGAATAAACACTATTATGAAAATATATATTTTGTTTTGTATTTAATAAAATTAGGTCCTTTTCAGATATGGCGAGACCAGGGAAATAGGGATTAATTTATATATGGAGGATATTATAGATTCCAGTTTAAATTGAATAGGTACTCATACCTAAGATAGGTCAACTATACAAAATAAAGTAGTGCATCAAAGCTACGCTAAGGCGGTACGAAGTTCGCCGGGTCAGCTAGTCAACTAAATAAAATACAATAGATTTACCGATTCACCACAACACAAACGTCCCTGAAAAATAGTGGGGAGCTTTTTTCTACTTATAAAAACATTTCTACCGTTTGTTCTTTTATTGCAAAAACTGGTCTTAAATCAATAGATTGTTTTGTTTAATCATTACTGTCTTTACTAAATATTCCTAAAATAACGTTTTATACGACCTGCTTAAAATTTTCAGTCAACCACTGAAAATGAAGCTATCGGAATCTATGTAAACCTCCACACAAATACCCTTGAGCCAACCTTGAAACTGCAAGCTACACCGATTAGGATTACCATAGAGGCATTTGCTGATACCATGCTCATAATTCCCCATTCCGACGTCCATTAGTGGAATGATAGCGGATCTATTCACTGCGGAAACCTTACAAATGAGTAATGAGCACTTTGCTTAATCTGCTCGATTCAGTAGATCCTACAATTACGATCCGAAAATAAACATTGTCTTCATCAGCCGCATTTTCCCACTGTTGGGACACAGGCCTCCTCTCTGTGGGAAAGAGTGGGACATTATGATATTATCCACCACTTGGGCCCAGTTCGGGTTGGTAGATATCGCACGTCTACGAATTTTTGGTTCTTAGATACCCGATCTTCCTTTTTTTGGGAGCAGTGGTGATGATATAAAAGCCAAAAGGGTTCGAAATCACAATCTACAACTTGTAAGTCGGATCCGATACCACTGGGCCACCACTGCTCTGCAATGCTGCAACAATGTGAGTTATTTATAAAAACTTTTTGAAAAAAAGATAACCGACTTCAAAACCAAACACAAAAAATTGTAAAATAACTTTTCTTTCGGAAGTCGGTGGCTTTGTTTTTTATTTCATTGACTGTGGCCACCGACTTCCGAAAGAAAAGTTATTTTACAATTTTTTGTGTTTGGTTTTGAAGTCGGTTATCTTTTTTTCAAAAAGTTTTTATTTTTCCCTTTTTAGTTGAGATAATAAAAAAAAATCTTCATAAAATTGGCGTCTATGAAAATTTACAATCCTATTAAGCAAAGCGGATCTATGTGAGCAACTTCACGAGATTTCCATTATTGTTATATACCAAAACCTTCTCCAGAATGTAATGAACACTTTCCTGAAAACTGCATCTAAATCCGTTCAGCCAAACGCGAGATAATTAATCGCGAGATAATTAATTAATCGGCCTGTGCGGCTGTGAGTATTTAGCTCGTGGCTAAATACTCACAGCCGCACAGGCCGATCTTCCGGGTTAAGCCGCGCTTGCAGAGGTTGGTCTGTGGATGGGTGACCATCTGTCATAGCGAGTTTCCTCCGTGCCTCGGAAAGCACGTAAAGCCGTTGGTCCCGGCTGTCATTTGTAGATCTCTGACAGTCGTTACTGTTAGTCAGAAGCTCTAAAGTCTGACAACCAGTGTTACCAAGGGGTATCGTATTACCCAGTTACTGGGTTGTGGAGGTCCGACAGGCAGTCGCTCCATGTAAAATACTGATATCCAGCTAAATCTGGTTCGACTGGAAGCCGACCCCAATATAGTTGGGAAAAGGCTAGGCAGATGATGAAACGCGAGATAATTGCGGACAAACATGCAATCGTCTCTGAAAATCTACAACCTAAGTAAACAAAAATGGGTCCACGCGGGCAACGTCACGGGATATCTATTAGTGTTATATACTAAAACCTTTTCCAGAATGTAGTGAACATTTTCCTGAAAACCGCATCAAAATCCATTGAGCCAAACGCGAGATAATTGCGGACAAACATGCAATCGTCTCTGAAAATCTACAACCTAAGTAAACAAAAACGGGTCCACGCGGGCAACGTCACGGGATATCTATTAGTGTTATATACTAAAACCTTCTCCAGAATATAATGAACACTTTCCTGAAAACCGCATCAAAATCCGTTCAGCCAAACGCGAGATAATCGCGGACAAACATACATACATACATACATACATACATACAGGTCGAACTGAGAACCTACTTTTTTTTTTGAAGTCGGTTAAAAATCTAGATGAAACGCAAAGCCCGCTAAGGTCATGCCTGCTGAACATTTGTTACAGTTCACGATATCAATCATTTTGTATTGCCAGCACATTCACTTACATAACGTTGAACATATTTTATTATTGTAGTACGCAACTATCATACCACATGTAAACGACGATGAATAATAATGATTAGTCATTTAAATTGTTAACTTCAAATCAAATTGAAGTGTCCATTTGCAATATCGAGATGAATGGCCAGACTTTTAGGTAAAACAGATTGGATTTTTGTCTAGACTAAACACAAAAACTATTAAAAGTGAATTGGGTATTTACGTAAAAAAAGAATAGGACAATGATGAAGCTTTTGAATACAAAAGTGGAGATATTAGGCACTAACTGGGTGGATAAAGACGAAGGAAAAAAGAAGAGAAATTACGACTCGGAAACATGTGATAATGATAATGAACTTGCCCCTGACACATAGGCAGTACAATACAATATGCTTTATCGTACCTACATACACACATTGAATACAGGACATGTTGATGAAGTTCTACAAAAGGCGGTCTTATCGCTAACGGCGTACTCTGCCATCCAACCTTAGGGTAGACAAAATGTCTTGAATCTTTTGTTGAGAAAAGTTTTTACAAAAGAGAAAGAACAGATTCCTCTGCCACACCCCTTTGCACTTAAACGCCTATAAATCCCAGTAATCGACTTCAGGAACATTTATTAAACAGGATGAAGGCAATAATAAGCATTGAACCATAGCAAATCGCACCTAATTCTACCTACAAGTTGGCCGATTGATTTATACAAACCAGATGCTACAGGCGTAGTTACGATGCAGTAAATAACCATACTATCTGTCAAATAATATGTTACTGTCTAACTATTAGTGAACGTGTTCGTGAATTTGGCTAATAGTAGCCATGTTGAACTTCTACAAAACTCCGATTTTGAACATGAGACCGCTACAATAACGGGTCTCGGTGCAATTTAAACCAAGTTTAGTAACTTTACTAGATAATGTGATACTTGAATAATTCTAAGAGCACATAAAGTAGTTGTTTTGACATAAAACTACCCTTAATGGTCCTTTACAACACCCACAGAAAGATATAACGGTCTTATTTTGTAGTAGACACGATATTTTCAAATTAAAGCATTACTGTTCTACAAATGTATCAACTTAACCCGTTCGTCAAGCTATTGTTCAACATGTCACAATGTTTATCGGAAATCTATTCTGATTTAAATGGCGCCCGGTTTATAGAACGTCGCCTGATTAATTTCAAACAAAAAGCTTTTATGCTTTCAGTGTGATGGACGTAGCCTTCGTCAATATTTATAAGAGTGTCTATTAATCTACCGAGTCAATCACAGTGGCCCTTAAAAGTTTTCTATGTGTTTTTAACGATGGCACTTTAGTTTCACTCCGTATAAAGTAGGAATGAGGAAATAGAAAAATAACACGTGGATATTTTCTTACTCATGGAAAACTTTCTATAAAGAACACTTTATCTTTCTGTGTGGAATACCTTTGTTAGAATCTGCCGACATATCATGTTATCCGTGAAAAGAAAATTTACTCAGTATTCGATAGGTTTCCTCTAGTCAAGTTCAATAAACCCGACAAGATAAAAATATATTGGGTATGACAAGACGTAAAAATATTTGCTCTAAGCCTAGGCGTCTGGCAGCCTACGTGATTTGTGTAAAAATAGGGTAAGTTGGGGGATACAGGCAGTGCAAATCTTTAGACTAAACTGAGCGGGGTTGGAAGGTAACCGTCCTTAAAATAGATTTTACTTGCGACACCTAAATTGATGCCTAAATATTATTACAGAGCGGATTTAAATCAAGCATCAAATTTCGCCTAACAATAGTGAAAACGCCCACGGTGGCTAAGCTACTTTTAAGAAAATATCATTGCCAGAAAACCATTTTATTACTGTTTGCACTAATGCAAACGACAAGCTTTATTTCAAGTTCAGTAAGAACAAGCGCTCCTGATGTGTTTTTAACGAGACTGCTACATGAAACTATGTAAATAAATTCAGAGTATTATGTAAAAACACATAAAATATCAAAAATAGACGAACAATAAACGCTCTGTTTTATTGCGCTTTTTTATACGTATGTATGCAAAAATTTTAACACGCCTTCCTTCTAATTTTGGATTCGTTCCGACTAAGAATTTCACGTTGGATTTATCATGGTAATAAACTTTGTAATTCTATGGAACTTGTTAGTCATGCAATGTAGCTCACTATTATCTAATAGGCCCGATTTCCATATGACCAAGAGTCCAAAACATATACAATGCAACATTTGAGGGTAGGTTAAGGGATATGCCAAGTTTGTTTAGACGGTAAGGATGACGTAAGCTTCGCACGCGAGCACAGCAACCCTTATTATGTTGGAGTGAGGCATAATAAGCGGGCCCCACGTTGGGCGCCAAGAGGGCAAGGCTACGACCTCCGCACGGTTACAAACTAGTTGCGAGAAATGGTGCAGTTATTCAAATTTTATTTATAAGGCAACGACTCCACGTGGCAACTAAAATCAAGATAACGTTTCGACATATTTAGTAAGCATTTCCCTCTATATTTACCCACACTTAATATTGCAACTTTAAAAGATTTAAACCTGGTTTCTTGTTTAATATCTGGTTACTGTAACAATATACATGTTACTTCGTTTTCATTGACAAAATATTCCTTCAGATTTGACGAAGAAGTTGTTTTTGCCGTATACTCGTAATTCCTAAAAAACTGCGAACCTTCAAAACATCTTTAATGTCACTGGGATAGTAAAAGTCTGCAAAAGGGTAGGTTTTTCCATGAATTGGGTTGAGTGAGTCTCATAATATGACGCGCGTCACTCTGATTTATTACCTATACCTATAGCAGTTATTATTGCACTCAACGAAATAATACAGCACTTTCCATAATTGACTTTTTTAATTTGCTCGTGGAAGCAAGCGGCTTAAATCTGGTTATTGTCACTGTATGATTGCCCGTAGATTTTCAATACGAAATTAATAAGCAAGAATAAAATTTTCATTTTCCCTTGGGGTAGTTGGGGAGACACTTTTTGCTCGTTATTGGAGATAGCTCGAAGCTTCAACGATTTGTATTGGACGTGTATCAAGGTCGAGACTGTGAAACTAACATATTGCGAGCTAAGCAACCCTTAGTTCACACAAACGTCTGGTTTTATTGCGACGTCGAGTCGCACTATGAACTTCAATCGATATGTAGGTAAGGTACTGTCCGTGCTTGGCTACGCTTGAACATTTTATTGCAGTTACGTGAGAGCTCCGACAAACAATCATGTCATCGTGTAATAAAATACGTCACAGGTTTTTTGTCTTGAAAGTTGGCCAAAAATAAGATAAAAGGTAACTGACCTGCTGCCAAACGTGATAGGGGAAGCGATTAGCGACGAGTGCTGATGCGATGGTGTGTGCTGTAGGCAAGAGGATGCCGAAAGCCGCGGCGACTGGGGCTCCGACCGGCAAGAGCGCATATGCGGCGAAGACGGCCCACACCACGTGAGCAGCGCCTTCAGCTGCGGCGCCGGTGCTCCAGGCTGGTAGTGTTGCAGCCAGAGCGACGCCACCACCAGCCAGTGCCAACCAGCACGCTCGAGGTAACCGCCTCTCCGGGGCCACACCGGCGCGACCGCACCACCACGCCAACCCACTACATAGTAGTGCGTGTGCGGTCAAAACGCCAACCTGAACAAAAGAGTAATTAGTACTTGTTAGAATAATGTATGTTAAGATTGCCAAAAATATTTTTTTGCGTACATATTTTAATTTCCCATTTCGATACAGACAGACATGTATCATAGCTGGAACTCTTAATATGAGATGTAATAAGCTAGATTTTATACTGCACTTAAAACCCAAGCAATTTGGCATCGGTCTCGACACAGTGACCTATTTTCTTCATGGAACGTCTTTGAATTGCACTGCATGACTTTCATTGTGCATTTACGCCAAGCTCATACAAGCAACACAACCTTGAAAGTGCATTTTTTAGTGCAAGGTTTTTTTGAAACGCTTCACAAAATATTCTTTGCTATTATTGTCAACGGAACAGACTTGGACCGTATATGTTGCCTTGGGGCACTCCCAATGTTTTGTATACGAATTAGAGTGTTATACAGCTTACGACCAAATCTCTACGATAAAACTATTTTCAATATATTTTCATGTTGGTTTTGAAGGTTACTTTTATTTCACAAAGCACGCTAAAATTATTATTTTAATTAAGATCGACTCATTCAAATGCTTTAGCCAAATCTGTGCTATGAGATGTTCTGCCTGAGAATTAGAATAGATTGCTTGTGTTACCTGTGGTGCTCTTCGCCAGCCGCGAGTGGCATCGACGGCGGCGAGCGCTGCGGCAAGCAGTGCCCACAGAGCCAGCGCCGAGCCGACAGAGGTGCGCTGCAGCTTGCATGCATAGCGCGCATACAGCTCCTCCAGCTCGGCCGACTCGAACCGCCGCCGCGCCACCAGCCGGGACAGCGGCCCGCGGGCCGACATCGCCTTCACCGCATGGTCCATGCCGCACCCGCTGCCTCACCTCGCCGCCGCGCGTAGCACCTCCCTCCTCTTCATCTAAACATTCAAAATTGCTACTGTTTATGTTATAAATTTTATTCGGGGATACATAGAAGTCAGAAGAAGAAAAACCAATCGTTCGGTAGTCTTGAGACTAGTGAATTATTTATTGAACCCAAAACTCTCGATACGATGCCTAACTTAGACTGTATCCAACCAACAAACTTGCTGTTTTTTATTCAAAGAAGAGAAAATAATCATTAATTCAGTACACCTACGTCGTGTATTATCGTAACATAATATTAGATAAGTAGGTACTTTCAAAGTGTGGGAGTAATAAATGGTTAGCTTTAGAAATTCTATTTTCTATCAATAAAGCGATCGTATTTACCTCTCATAAATTTAAAATTGTCAAAAGAAAATAGACGTAAGTGGAAGTCACAACTATGGCATCAAAGTAAAATCAAGTTCCTAACATATTTTATTATTCAAATTCCATCGCATTTGCCTGCAATAAAAATGTCAGCGATTAGAACATTTACGTAGGCGGATTATTTACCGGCTTGATTCTCGGCACCGTTAATGTACGGTAACTGTATGTAAATTATGCGTTTGGAATATTCGTAAAAAAGGACAAAAGCTTGCTAAAGTTGAAATTCCAGTGAATTGAAAATCAGAAATACCGTACTTCTAGTGGGAGTAATGTGCCGATACCGCCCCGGGGTAGTGGTACTAACTCGGGCCGAAGTTGAACATCACGTGAAGCTTTTAAAGTACGATCGAATGGAGTTTGTGAGACAGTTCCTAAGTGTTCTTGGCTTTTAAAGCAAAGTGAAGTATTAAACTCCTGGTCGTCATTGAATCAGAATCAAACCACAATAATAAAACATTATGTTACGGATGTTTCATTAACATGAACATTTTACGGAAATGAAAATAAACCAAATGAAATTAATTGGTACTTCATCTGATACAAAACATTGGCAATAAGCTAAGTTAACTGACAACATAGCTTAATGATAATGTTACGTCGATCGAATTGCGAGACCTATCTATGAGCTTCTCGAAAGTTCCACAAGGTTCTCGACAATTCTACTCAAGTTCGGTCAGGAAATTTCTAGAAAGTTCTACCCTGTTCTAGATGTTTCGAGATGGTTCTAGAATGTTCCAGAAGGTATGGGTTTACATCGAAGTCAAAAGATGTTTCCAGAACATTCGACCACCTTCTAGAAACATCTAGTGGGTCCGGCCGAGGTATAAAAAGGGGCGCCGATCGGCGACCGAGTCAGTCTGGTTTTGACTACGATCGAGGCAACTCGAAGCGAAGTACAAGCGATATCTAAGTGAGTTCTACGTGTGATTAAGAGTGTGTATAAGTGTTAAAGTGTTGAGTAGTGTTTTGTGATTGTTTTAATTTGTGATTTGTCTGTGAATAAAGTTGTATTTGGTTTTAATTGGTGTTAATTAATTTATCCCAATACCCAGCTCGTAACATTTGGTGTCAGAAGTGAGGGATAAAATGCCGATTTTACCAAAGGACGACACGGACGGTATTCGTACCAGGAGTCAGCGCCAGCAAGACATGGACCAGAGGCGGTTTGGAGGTTCCCCGATACAGACGCCGGGTGGTGCTCAGCCTACGACAGAACCAGCCGCTGGTCCATCTGCAGTCTCTTCAGCACCCGCGGTCCCAGACCTGTCTGCGCTTATGGTGCTGCTGCAGGAGCAGGCACGCCGCCAAGAAGAACAGGCCCGCCTGCTGCAAGAGCAGCTACAGAAGGACAAGGAAGAGCAGGTCCGCCTGCTGCAAGAGCAGCTACAGAAGGACAAGGAGGAGCAGGCCCGCCTGCTGCAAGAGCAGCTACAGAAGGACAAGGAGGAGCAGGCCCGCCGCCAAGAAGAACAGGCCCGCCGTCAAGAGGAGCAGGCCCGCCGGCAAGAGGAACAAGCCCGCCTGTTGCAAAAGCAGCTTCAGGAAGATAAAGAGGAGCAGGCCCGTCGCCAAGAGGAGCAGATGTACCTGATCAAGGACCTGCACTCGATATTTGCTAAGGAGCTCAAGATGATGAAGGAACAAGTTCACCAGCTAGAGAGTCGTATCTCAGAAGCTGAAGTTCAGATTGCTGAGATGACGAAGACTTTGGGTGAACTTCGGGCTGGAGACGGGGTTGTGTGTCCAGTGATTGCTGCACCTTCGGCACGAGGGTTTAAGGTGCCGCCATTCGACGGAACAGCATCATGGTCGGCTTACAGGATGCAGTTTGAGGCCGTTATGAAGGCGAATGTGTGGACCCAGGAGCAAGCTACGACTGCGCTCATCTTAGGTCTGCGAGACCAGGCCCTGACCGTACTTGAGGCCCTTGGCAAGGATGTGACATACGAGCAGCTGCTGGAAACGTTAGAGTCCAGGTACGGCGACGCACACCTGGAGTACGTATATCGCGCTAAGTTGAAAGATCGTGCTCAACGCAGTACCGAGAGCCTACAGCAGTGGGCCCTGGAAATTGAAAAGATGGTCCGAAAGGCATACCAGTCTGCTCCTGCCCTGATCAATGGTAATCTCGTACAGGCATTCGTCGACGGAATACGTGACTTGGAAGTCAGAGCCGCCGTAAGACTTGGGCATCACGAAACATTAAAGGACGCCTTGGCTCATGCGTTGGAAGTAGAAGCAGTGAGGCAAGATCATCGCACGCATCGCGTCAGAGAAGTAGTGGAATCACCTGTACGCGACCGACCACAAGGGTACAGTCCCAGGTGCTATACTTGTGGGGAAAAAGGTCATCTTCGGTCCAGCTGTCCCAAGCGAAATACACCACGAGAAGATCAATCCCAGCAGGGAAGAGGGACCGATAAGACTGCCCAGCAACAGCAGGGAAACGAGTAAACGCCAGGACTGAGGGGCGGGTGCTGGCTGGTATGGAAAGAGCCCCGAGGATCTCGATCTCACAGGCCCATGACGGAAACAGCCTGATCATCAAAGGCGAGGTCAACGGAAAACCATGCAAATTGACACTCGATACAGGAGCTTCTCACACGGTCGTCAATTCAAATCTAGCAAGTCGGTTCCTTGGGGACTTCTTCAACAAGCACGACCGCATACAATTACTGACAGCTACCGGTCAGCACATAACCGTCCGAGGCAAGAAGGAGGTGAAGTTAAAACTAGGTCATAAGGCGTATTGGCATAATGTCATCGTGGCTGACATAGTAGACGATTGCATCTTGGGCTTGGACTTTATGCGGAAATATCGTTGTGAGATCGATGTTGATCGAGGAGTGTTGAAATGTGGTAAAGAAGAGATCTTTATGGAAAGTACACCGTCAGAAAAAGTGCTTCGCTTGAAATTTGACGTGTCAACACTTCTGGAAAACTGCGATCTAACTGGAGTAGAAATGGATAAGGCTAAGAAAACGTTACTCCAGTATGCCGACATGTTCTCTACAGATGATGCTGACATAGGGAGAACAGGGCTGGTTCAGCACAAAATTAACACTGGCAATGAGTTACCAATCCGACAACGACCAAGAAGGGTGCCGGTTGCTCGCGAAAAGGAAGTGAAGGAGATGATTGAGCGCATGGTGAAGAACAGTTTTATAGAGCCTTCATCTAGTCCGTGGTGTTCTCCTGTGGTCCTAGTGAAGAAAAAGGACGGCAACACGCGGTTTTGTGTGGACTATCGACGGTTAAACGACGTCACGAAAAAAGACAGTTACCCATTGCCTAGGATCGATGACACATTGGATACGCTGACAGGAATGAGGTGGTTCACCACGTTAGACCTGAAAAGCGGCTACTGGCAAGTGGAAATAGACCCTAAAGACAAGGAGAAAACTGCATTTTCCACAGGAAAGGGCCTATGGCAGTTTAAAGTCATGCCATTTGGATTGTGCAATGCTCCTGCGACATTTGAAAGGTTGATGGAGCAAGTACTTGCTGGATTGATCGGAGACGCATGTCTTGTCTATTTGGATGACATCATCATCGTGGGCCGAACATTTGAAGACCACCTTCAAAACCTAACTAAAGTGCTGTCGAAAATCCGAGGGGCAAATCTTAAGTTAAGTCCGGAAAAGTGTTCATTTTTCAGGAGACAAGTGAACTTTTTAGGACACATAGTTTCGGAGGAAGGTGTTCAGACAGACCCGGAGAAAATCGTCGCCGTCAAGGAATGGCCAGTTCCGAAAGACAAGACGGAGGTCAGAGCATTTTTAGGTTTATGCTCCTACTATCGACGGTTTGTCAAGAATTTTGCTGATATTGCAAAACCTCTACACAAACTTACTGAGGAGAAGCAACAATTCTGTTGGGACGAGAACTGTGACATCGCATTCCAGGAATTAAAGAAACGTCTGTGCAATTCACCTATTCTTGACTATCCTGACACTGAAAATGACTTCATAGTTGACACAGACGCAAGTAATACTGGAATTGGTGGGGTGTTGTCTCAACGGAAAGGAAATCAGGAAGTTGTTATAGCTTACTACAGCAAATCTCTATCGAAACCAGAAAGAAATTACTGCGTTACGAGAAGGGAATTACTTGCCGTAGTAAAGACTTTGCAGCACTTCAGTAAGTATCTGCTGGGACGAAAATTCTTATTGCGAACGGACCATGCCGCATTAAAGTGGCTATTGCAATTCAAGAATCCAGAGGGACAGGTGGCGAGGTGGATTGAGCTACTACAAGAGTTTGACTTCGTAACTGAACATCGCAGTGGGAGGGCACATGGTAACGCAGACGCACTGTCTAGAAGACCTTGCCATGAAGACTGTAAGCACTGCAACAGGCAAGAGGTCAAGGAGGTAGTGCCTGTTAGAATGCTAAGAACGGATCTCAGTAACGAATGGAAGGAAACCTTACAGCATGCTCAGCAAAATGACGCAGACATTAAACCAATTTTCGACTGGATTAAAGCTGGTGCTCCTAAACCCAAGTGGAGTGATGTAGCTGCGATGAGTTCCATCACTAAGAGTTATTGGGCGCAATGGAACAGCTTGGTTATCCAGGAAGGAGTCTTGTGCCGTAAATGGGAAAACGCTCGAGGAGACAACTGTCACTTACAAATGGTTGTCCCCAGAGCCAAAGTACCGGATGTGTTGCGGCTCTACCACGACGGATGTTCAGGTGGACATATGGGTGTAAAAAGGACCCTACTGAAAATACGTGAGCGATTTTACTGGATCCATTGTCGTGAAGATGTGGAGGACTGGTGTCGGAAATGTACTAGTTGTGCGGCTGTGAAGGGACCCCAGACACGCAGCAGAGGTGCTTTGCAGATATACAACGTTGGAGCCCCGTGGGAACGGATAGCACTAGACGTGGCAGGACCTTTTCCAGAAAGTGAAAACGGGAACAAGTACTTCATGGTTGTCATGGATTACTTCACAAAGTGGCCAGAAGTCTTCGCCATTCCTAACCAGGAAGCTACAACAGTCGCAGATAAATTGGTTCAGGAGGTCTTCTGTCGTTTTGGAGTACCCTTGGAAATACACAGCGACCAAGGAAGGAATTTTGAATCACAAGTATTCCAGGAGACTTGTCGGCTGATGGGTACTCACAAGACTAGAACGACTTCCTACCATCCACAATCTGATGGAATGGTGGAGCGGTTCAATCAAACGTTGGAGAGATACCTGGCCAAGGTTGTGGAAAGCAGGCAAAGAGATTGGGATAAGCACATACAGCCATTTCTTCTGTCATACCGTAGTGCAGTTCACGAAAGTACAGCTGTGACACCAGCCTTCGCGAACTTTGGAAGGGAATTACGGTTGCCTGCTGATCTTGTCACCGGAACCCCTCCTGATACTCCATGCAGTGTAACCGATTATGCAAATGACTTGCGTAACAAGTTGAACGATGTATATGAGCATATCAGACAATCCGGCCAACAAATGTCTGAAAAGATGAAGACCCGATACGACCGGAAGACAAACAATAGAGGTTTCGACGAGGGGTCACTTGTGTGGTTGCATAACCCAGTGCGTAGCAAAGGGAAGTCTCCTAAATTACAAGCAAAATGGGATGGGCCATACCGAGTCGTGACCAGGATTAACGACGTCACCTACCGGGTACAAAAGGGTCTACGTGGTGCGCCCAAGATTGTCCATGTTGACCGTTTGGCGCGATACAACGGGACTAACGATGCTCGGGACGAGCATGTCTAAGGAGGGGGCAGTGTTACGTCGATCGAATTGCGAGACCTATCTATGAGCTTCTCGAAAGTTCCACAAGGTTCTCGACAATTCTACTCAAGTTCGGTCAGGAAATTTCTAGAAAGTTCTACCCTGTTCTAGATGTTTCGAGATGGTTCTAGAATGTTCCAGAAGGTATGGGTTTACATCGAAGTCAAAAGATGTTTCCAGAACATTCGACCACCTTCTAGAAACATCTAGTGGGTCCGGCCGAGGTATAAAAAGGGGCGCCGATCGGCGACCGAGTCAGTCTGGTTTTGACTACGATCGAGGCAACTCGAAGCGAAGTACAAGCGATATCTAAGTGAGTTCTACGTGTGATTAAGAGTGTGTATAAGTGTTAAAGTGTTGAGTAGTGTTTTGTGATTGTTTTAATTTGTGATTTGTCTGTGAATAAAGTTGTATTTGGTTTTAATTGGTGTTAATTAATTTATCCCAATACCCAGCTCGTAACAATAATATTCACCATTTCTCAATTGTAACAGCAATGAGAATCTCAAATTATACAGTAGCAGTTCAAATCATTAATTAAACATACGAGTACGCACTACGCAGAACGTTACCTTTAATTAGTATCTTGAAACAAGACGACACTAAATAAGTCAATTAGAGCCTGGCTTTGATCAACTCATACGACTACTTGGATTAACCACGATCTACCTGAACATATCAATTGTGTGACAAAGCAAGTGGCCTTCAATAACAAGATTAGGATCAAATTGTTGTTATATTAAGCGAATGGAGGCGTTTAAAACTGACAAAAGGGCAAATTCTTTAGTGTTCAAAGGGTAAACGAGTCTCGTTCACCGCCCGACCACCAATGTAAAACACTAAAGGTGCTCCATAGCCTGTGGTTACGCCACAGGGACACCGCACATGCACCAGCCATGACAGGAATGAGCCTGGGCTTAAAAGGGGCTTCATAACACAAACAGCATACTTAATACAGCGTTAGAAACAAGCTCAAATAGAAAAGGATAAAAGAGCATAAACATCCAAAGAAAGTCGCTGGTTAGTCAGCAACTTTCCCCAAGTCCTTTATAATCAAAACAAAGTCCTTAATTTGCTCATGAACTGAGGAAGTTCTACGATTAGTATAACTTGGGAAATCCTACTTAATAGATTAGCCTTAATCACAGTGTCCCGATTTAGTTGTAAGCGAACTATTACGTAGTTTTGTAGGGTAATCCTTGTTTTATCGATTGTAGAAAAGAGCGATGAGTAGGATTAAATTAGTCTCCGACACGGGCCAGACTAGACGAGTCGCGCGAGACAATCAAATTAGCATAATCGAGTCGCACGCCTGCATCCGATAGCTAATGAACCACGGTACCGATGTTGAAATTTTTATGCACAATTACCACGTGCCGCTCCATGCTGCTGTTATGTAATGTTGTTACTGCATACAACGACAAGGTAAGTCTCGTTAGTTATTTTAGCGTTTTGTGATTGTACGTGGGTAGCATTTTATAAATAGCATGCGCCTCTAATCTTACATTTAGGTGTTGAATTTCTCATTTCTGTCATTCTATTTTGTCTTGAGAAAAAGCACTGGTATGCAAGAAAAGACCAAAACAGATTTTAAAGGAGACTGTGTGATCTCTAATTTGTTTCGAAGTTCATTTTTAAAGTAGACAGAAAACAGCGACCTCATCAATCAATTTTTTTAAGTGTAAACTTATTTTGGCAGCCAATTTTTAGCATACATCACTTATAATTTTTGGTGCGGACAATGCTCTGGAGGACACAACATTAAGAGAAATATTACCATTTTAAAATATTGCTACGTTTATTTCCCCAGCTTGGTAAAATCGGAGCTCCTGAATCAGCATGTCAGCCGTCGTTGTGAAGACTTGGCAGCTGCAGTGTTCCGGCGCTAGCCAACACTTTATGAGCGACGTAACACGTGGTACACCGATACGATATTTTCATGGAATACTGCTATTCATAAAGTAACTCGGAAAACTATTTTGTATGCAAACACTTTTAAAGTTCAATGTTTCATATTATTCCATGATTCTACTCTATATTTGAACAGCTTATTGCAAAATACGTCACCTCAAGACAGAAACCATATTCCAAATATTTGCAAGTCGACATCTAATCTTGTAAACCGCCACCGTCTCCATGGCCTTTGAATATTTAGGGCTTCATTTAAGAGTCGTTGCTTTTGCCGAGACATTTCTCACCGACAGAATAGCGAATATCGCGAAATGTGTGAAATTATTACTATTGGTCTCTTGAGAGAAACTTTTTTTGGTTTCTTGACAAAGGTGTATGAAATCTCTTTAACATTACCATCAGTAATAAATGACCCTCTTAAATGAGAGATAACATAATAGTGTATTTCTAAGCGAGTCCCAAACGGAGCGACCATTTAGTCTGGCAATACAACCCAATTAGAGATAAAACGCGGCGCAGACGTCCATTACGTAGGAAATTTCTTTATCTTTATTGAAATAAACATGTTGTCAGAAAAGGGCCTGATATGCTTTTATGAAATTCCCTGTTGTGGTTATTGATAGGAGCCAAGAGTCAACACTCTAAATGGAAATAAATACAACTGACTCTAATGGTTTAATCGTAATTGTTAATGGGTTAGAATAACATTTAGTAAACCAGCGGCCAGTGAGCGTAAACTACTGTGAGAAAAAACACTTTGGAAAGTGTAGTAACATTTGTCCAGTAAAGACTGCAATAACTAGCTCCGTCAAACGACAGGATGTAAAACAAGAAATTATATAAATATGTATAAGCATTCGTGAAGTATGGCTGAGATATCATAAAATCGAAGCTATCATAAAGTTGATCCCATTACATTCGGAATAAGCCGGCGGATAATGCTCACACGACGAGGATGCGAACAATAAGTTAGAAAACAGTTTCCAACCGCGGGGAAGATGGTAAGAAGGGGGGAAGGGGGGTCACGGTCGCCGGGTCAATAAACCCGGCAGGCATAGCAGTGGCGAATAAAGCGCGCCGCGACGCCAGCCGACGACTCGAGCCCCCCACGAACCACACTCATGAATTTCAGTCAATGAAAGCACAGGTTGCGGCCAAACATACCTTTATTACGAACGCCAGATCCGGTGCATTCGAGACTCGAAATTGCTTTCCGTTGACTCATAATGCCTACATGTATTTGACCGCATTTGCTGCGTGTCTACAGGTAGAAAAACGTCGAACTAATTAATCTAATTAATTGAACGGTATGATGTATTAAGTTTGGTTAAATGTTTTCAATCGCTAACATATTGCGGTAATTTATAACGTCTAATTAGTCTGGTATCATAAATGCGTATTATACCTACAGTTTATACAGTCACAGTATAGAATATAAATAGATTAAATACTACCTACGAGTTACCATTTTTTTTTTATATTTTCTTAGTTAAACTCTTCTGTTCTCTACAATCTGATCAACAGAGAAAACTTGAGCAAGGAGTTGAAAAGTTCAACCAACTTTGTAGCCATAGTGAAGTTACGAGTTCGTTAGCATAACTATTGAACAAGACAAGCACGGACTTAATGATAAACAAACTTAACAATACATGAATGTACTTACTCGAAAAATATGTGGGGTAAACCACTTTATGTATAAGATAGAAATACTCGTAGATGTTTTTAAAATATCGACACGATTATAACAGTCTTTGTCAGGAAAATCGCTTTTTCAAAACGTTGAACCTTTTCAGAGAATCAGTGTTTTCTTTTAACAAGAACAAGATATTGTAGCCGAAGAAATGAAAGGTCTGTCAAAGAATTTAGAAAGAATGGAGTACTTTTGTTAATGTCGAGAGCAACATCTCCCACGTGAATTGAATCACTGCGGACAAAGATAACAGGAAACTCCGAAATGAAAGAAAGCAATAGAAATGTTCTCATGTATAATAGAATTCTTTATTTTCGTAAAATAAATCTAGCTGCCATCAAAACACGAGTTCATATTGCTTGACCCAATTATAACAACGATGTTCGAATGTCCCTATAATCGGAGCTTCCTCTAACATTCCCAAATTAATAGCATATACATACATAGGTAGCTGTCGCTACGTCCATAGTAGTAAACAGGTTAACATACCAATCAAATAACGAACTAGTATTGATTTTCCTTGCCTGCACCCCTAATCATTACAATTTAACTGCCTTCGATTTCATATGGAAAGGAAAACGACATAACATTATGAAACCGGTGCCTTTTTACTGAATTGTTATGCGAAGGTTATAGCTCTGTCATACGAATACTTAATATTTAACAAATGCCATTGAGTGTAGTGTACTGATTGTTATCGAGAAACAAGTGTAGGTACATGTAATAGTTTATTGACTTTTGATTTCTGAATAGGTGACACTGACTCACAGATTCACAATCGTCTTTTACATCGATTTTGTCAGATACCTAAATTATATTAAACTAGATGGACAGCATAAGCATCGTGCACCAGGATAAATGTAATACGAGGAAATCTGATTTCTAAAAGGTTGCGGAAACTAGACAACCTAGCCAGTGTGTAATTCCAAAAAATCATGATTGCTTATCGCATGACGAAAATCTAGTGCTTCATCTTCTAAATGACCGTGCATAATAAAGCAATCGGGCTTTAAGACTTCCAAGAATGACTAAGGACGAATTACTCTTTTTTCGTTTTTCTTTTGATGAATTTCGCGTTATTACTCCATCTGATATTACATCTTTGGCGTTGGATCGAGAAATGCCGGGTTTAAGATTCCAATAACTTATAAGTAGCGGTAAATTGCACCGAGATCTAGTGTGACCTATTTCTCTCACTCGTGTCCTAACGTAGTGGGCCCAGCTGCACGAAGAGATAAGCTGTTAATTCCGTATGTTTTTTTTTTTCAAAGATCACACAGCCGAGGCTCGAGAACAACTCCGTACAAATGCAACCAAATTTATAATTCATGCTGTTGTTTTTCAGACAAAGCTAGTTTGTATCGTTTTGGTAGGTACTGGTCTTTTCATCTGAATTCAAAGCAAACAAAGCGCTAAATACAATAGCTTAAAAATCAGTCGGTATGACAATGTATCTCTCTATAAGCGTGCAATTTTCGTCAGGTTTTGCTTGCTAACGGTTCCCATAAAATGTCATTTTCAGGATACTGTTCAGTATTCCATCACGCCTCTTTAATTTGAAGTGAGTTTATACGTCCTCATAAATGCACTTTTATGACAAAAAATCTGATAAACGTTTTAATTGAATAATTTGATAATTACCACAGATTACCATATCCAGTTTTTCAAATCATAACCAGTTTTGGCACTTATCTTAAATCATTCACGTTTTTGTTGTTATTAATTCACCTTGTCTATAAGATGTTAGTTTTTTGTGTTAGCAACATGCTAAGATGACAGCTGCAATAGTAATACGGTATCAACAGTATCGAACTAGCCGACATAATGGAGTGAGTAGCGGCCGATAAGTACAGTAATCGCTTTACCGATGATATTAGCATGGTAATGGACCCAATTACAGATCTAGACATAATGAGCTCTTTGTTCAGTTGATACAAGTGACAATGTGTTAGTAGATGGCAGGATAGGCAGCGATATATCATATGATGGCATCACTTCAGTGTTAAAGCTATTGTCAAACAGACAAGCGTGGCGAACGCGAAGCGAGGCATTTCTGTTTGTAATGTCTGGAATTGTTTGAAGCCAATCACATAGACTATCGGATCGCTTTCGCTTTTCTATTTGATTGAATCCAAACAATTGCATACATTACAAATAAAAAACGCTTCGGATCGCATTCGCTTCGCCTGTCTGTTTGACAATAGCTGTGTCTGCGGAACAAAAGAACTACGCCAAGAAACCATTCAACAGTCTGTTAAAATTTTATTGTTCAAGACTCCAAAAACGTATCGTAATGAGGTAATTAAATTCAATTGTATGAAAAACTGATAAATACAAGGAAAATTTTACACTGGTTATGTGTATATTGTTGAAATATTCAGACGGCGTTGACGGTGAGGACAAAAAAAAACGTGATTCAAAACTACTTATCCGACCAGTTGACACAAAAAGGTTATGATGACAGCAGCGTCACAGTAAACAGTTAACGATTTGTAAACAAAACACTAATATTGTAAAGATAATTAAGTAATGCGAGTTAAGCTTGTTAACCATAGATAAACGTTGATTGTTGTTGTGGTGACATTATCATTGTGTACAGTGTCGTATAGGAACACAGATTGAATCATACTATGATTCATAGGAAGAATGCAGTATGTGGTTGTCCTCAAAAGGTAGCCTTGTGAGGTGAAAAATAATTATTTTAATTTTACAGTATTAGAATTTTGCGTGTCACTTCTCAGACGTCTAGACTCTATCCGACTTTTTTGATATCCTAATTATGAAATACCTAGTGTTATTTCCTTTTTATTTACAACGTGACAGTTAATTGATAAATCACCAAATACGAGTAGAATACAGAGTTTTAGACCTTACCAGTATCACCACAGAAATCGTCTATCTTGGTATGGACATGTGATGAGGAGGGATGACAATCATGTGACTAAGAGAGTGATGAGTATGAATGTTGATGGATGGAGAGGAAGAGGAAGGCCGGAGAAGAGATGGATGGATTGTCTAAGGACTGATAAGAAAGAAAAAGGAGTAGACGATATTATGACGTGTGATAGGGGAGAATGGAAGAAAAAAACGTGTTGCGCCGACCCCAAGTAAAATGGGATAAGGGCAGGAAGATGATGTTGATGATATCACGTAGGTTTAAAGCAGTAAACATACTTCTTGTTCTTACTAATCTTACTAACTGCGAGTAATCAAAATGCGAAAGTTTGTGAGGACGATGGATCTGGATGGATGATTGTTACTCTTACACGCAAAAACTGCTCAACGGATTTGGATGAAATTTGGTATACAGATAAATGATATTTATTTTGTAAGTTGGTTATAAAATAGTAGATTATTAACCAAGGGGATAAAGCAGTGTCTTCTGTCGCGGGTGACGATTTAAATCGCGAGCATAACGAAGGACTCGAGGCTTACTCCCGAGCGTAGCGAGGGTGTTAGAAACTTAAATCACGAGCGAAGCGAGGGATTTAAGACGAGTCCTGAGTGTAGCGAGGGATTTAAGTTTACCCAAGACTAAGACAGCTTTATCACCGAGGAAAATACTCTACTTTTCGTACCACTTGCGAAAAAATTAACGTTATAATAATATGTATGAGATAAGCATTAATTAAACATTTAAATTTAACAATAACTTATTTAAAAAAATAAATTAAAATAAACTCAACGTTTATGTATTTGAAGAAAACAAAACGCGGCAAATTCCTAGATTATATTGTATTCTCGGAAAAGCAAAGGCATCAAGATCATACGGCCTCTTCGGTTTTCGTAATGTTATTAAATCATAACTGCATAATAAACGCGTATTCCTTTTTCAAAAAGTTGTATAATGCTTTACATACAAACTCAATGGTGTAAAGACAGACTGATGTAGTTCACTATGGGTAAGTATTCGAAATTCAAATCACATTCTCTCCCTAGAGGATGAATGAAATTCAGTACAACTTTCTTTCCCTAGGGAAAGCTGTTTATAACAGATTAATAATGACTATTGTTATGTACGCTTTTTGTGGCATAGAATGTCACTTTTTTGAGCAAGTGGTACGAAAAATACTTTTACACGTCACTATCAATATTTTTAAAGCTAGATGGGGCCGGTGTTTCGTACCTGACTACTCTGAGAAGAAACAGCCGAAACAAACTCAGAGGTCACAGTCATACGAGGACCATGCGGGTGTCTGAGATAGTCTTTTGAGGAAAGAGCAACACAGATTTGAGTGGACCTGTCCAGTCAGTGCAAGCATTTGTCGGTTATCGTGTGGCTCGACTCCAGGGCCGCGCCAACCCCTTGCAGCGCCTGTGCGCAAAGCCTATGAAGCGCCTGTGTGCAAAACCTATGAAGCGTCTTTTACGTGTTGTCTTTCGAATTTCTTTCATAAATTCATTTTTTTTTTTTTTGTATGTGTAAATATGTTGGAATGTGACAAAAATAATTTAAACAATTGTCACTAGTCATCCGGCGCCTCTATTACCCTGGCGCCTGTGTGCGCCGCACACTTCGCACGTAGGGGCAGCGCGGCCCTGCTCGACTCAGAACACAAGGAGCTCAACATAGGTTATAACCTGAATAACAATTAAGGATTTTCATAGAGGATTTTAATCTCGTCCGTGCGAAGTCGCTGGCATTATTTATATTCAGCTGTATTTAAATAAATGTAACCAAGTAAACGTTGGTTGGTGACGAGTAAACAATAACAGGCAAAGTCACGGCACTGGCATCTCAAACAGTCGTTAGTTCTAAAATAAACTTCTAATTTTATCTCGCCCTTAGTGCAAATATCCGTTTGTACACGTAAATATCCGTGGACGGTTTTGTCACACGCAAGCCGTAGGTACCTACACACGGCTACACACTACGCTATGCAAAACCAAAACAAACTGATCTGTCATTGTACGAAAAAATTCAGTAAAGCGAGGCTACGATTAACTGGTTTTGCATAGCCTGACATGTAGCCGTGTGTACTATTTTGCCGAACTTATGTAAACTCATTCATGGGTTAAGTAATTACCTATGATGCTCCTAAATACCTAACCTTATAATTTGAGTGTTGAAAGGCAGTTTTTTGTGGTTATATAGTTTATAGCTAACTGCTTTTTTTAAGTGGTGAAATCATCAAATGAATCCACCCAGGGCAGGGCGAGAGGGACTGTCAGACTCGTACTGACTAAAATCCACGGTGTCCTTCAGTTCCGGGGTCAAGGTACATAATGGTATAAGTCCCGCGACCCCGGCAGGCTTTGGCCCTCTAGAGGGGGGTTTTCTCTTTGAAGCGCGCGTGGAACAGGCATTAGCTCTCTCTCCCTCTCTCCTAACACCTGCCAGGAGTTCTTTTCCAGTACCTCCTCGAACATGACCAAGAATAGGGTAGGATCACACTTGATGCAAGCCGATACCAAACGGTCCTATTGGAAGTCTATGGGGGAGGCCTATGTTCAGCAATGGACGTCTTACGACTGTCATGATGATGATGATGGCCTCCTCGAACCTTGAAGTATAAACAACACACATCCAAGCCCATATGGGCCTGACCATTACATTCCACAACACCCAAGTCTCGTAGCTAGGAAATTAAATAGTCATTACTTTAATTTATTCAATTCGCGGTTATTATAACGTTTAATAACAGACGCGGATATGGAACGAGTCGTAAACACATGTCTACAATCTTGATTGACTATACGAGCGATATTATCGCTATCGTCGAGCGATGACGAACGACGATCTTTTCGCATGGGAGTGCTAAATCTGTTTCTACAAGATCTGTCATCACAGTTTCACAGGGCTTGTGGCACCAAAATAAACTGTCACCTCGAAAATATTAATAAATAAATACTGAGGGATATTCACAGACGCAATGCAATAACATGGTTTCCGTCTACAAAAATAATGTATGTATCACGGAAAAGCTACGCCCACATTGTTGATCTAAACTAAACAAACTGAATAACATTTATAAAATATAAATATGGGTAATATATCCTCAATCCACTGTACTTATGTATTTCTCTTAATGCCTCTTAGGCCTGCTAATGTAATTAACTATTTATTTTTAGCTACCCACAAGATAAATGTTGTTATGACCGTAATTCAGTATGTTTTGGTCATTAAACATAAAAACTCGGTCAATATATCAGCTGAAACGTTTAATGAAGTATATAATATATAGTACTATGTATAATGATGATTTATTCATCAGGAAATTCTCAGTAGTGCCCCGTAGTCGCGTCTTACACCTTATGCTGACAAAGGACCCCTATAAAATGGGAATCAAACGTCACAAATCACAAAATGTGGGCAAACTTCGTACTGTATGTATATTATGGTTAGCCTTACCCTCGAGGATAACGGTCGTGATGTTATGATATGCATCTATACTAGCTTTAGTCCGTGGCTTCGCTCGCCGCCCCCCCCCCCCCATTTTCTCAGTTCGCCCCCTTCAAATTTCATGCAAAAAGTCTATAACGGATAGACTTTGCTACTGGGTCTCTTCTATCGCTGTACCAAAATTCGGTAATTAAATAAGACAAACAAACTCACTGTCGTATTCACTATTCATAATATTAGAAAGCATGATAATATTTATTATTTTGCACTATGAAAATAAAATATTTTCCCGTTGACATGGTAGTTGGCCATGTCGCACGGTTTCTTGTTGTATTTGGCTAGTATTCAAGTTTTTTCGAGATCTCATGGCTTGTTACTTTGCGATGTAAACTTTCCTCACGTTTGACCCCCAGTCGAGGTTCATGATATTATAACTCCAATGTCGTTGCTACATTGTTTGTTTTTGGGGTTGGAATTGAACTAAATAACAACAGCCGCTCAGGCCGATCTTCCGTTAAGGGGGATGCTCCAACCAGCCCGCGAAATTCAAATTTTCTTTCGTTTTTTGCAATTTGCAGGCCAGTGACATGTTGTAACTTTATCAAAATATGAATTGCGGTAATAACAAGTATAATTTAAAATATTAAAATTATCAAAAAATTCGCTCCATCAGCTCTCACATAGAAAAGGTGCATCATGTTAAAATCTCCGAAATCTAACTACGATGCACCTTCTCTATGTGAGAGCTGATGGACTACATCGACGCAATCACCTTAAGCCGCCCGTGCTTGCCTAGGTTTGTCTGTAGATGGGTGACTGTCATACCGAGTTTTCTCCGTGTCTCGGAAAGCACGTAAAGCCGTTGGTCCCGACTTTCATTTGTAGATCTTTGACATTCGTTAATCACAGTCAGAAGCTCGAAAGTCTGACAACCAGTCTTTCCATGGGGTATCGTATTACCCAGTTACTGGGTTGTGGAGGTCCGATAGGCAGTTGCTCCATGTAAAATACTGATATCCAGCTGCATCTGGTTCGACTAGAAGCCGGCGATCCCAATATATGTAGTTGGGAAAAGACAGGCAGACGAATTGGAAGTTATTGAATGGCTCTCCCGCTCAGGTTTACTTCAGCCGCCCTTTGGGATTCAAGTAACCAAACTTACCAAACCAGCAACCCTGCACGGGCAGCATGACCATCTCTCTCTGGTCTACTAAGCATAGACAGAGTTATTTCTATACAATTCGTCATTTTTTTGCCCGAGTACAACCTTTAGCAGATTGAAGATTCGTCTTTTGTTTTAAACATAGCCATACTTAGGACTGTAGTACTCTTTCTACATTCTTTCAAATTCAAAAAAAGGAGGAGGTTCTTAATTCAGTCGGTTTTTTTTTTCTTTAATCTATTCGTCTGTCGACAAACGACATGACCCTTTTCTACGGTGAAACGCTACGTGTTGTTTTGTTGGTTGCCTCACATATTGAAAAAAACATCTGTTTCAGATTGTAACAATGTAGGTATAACAGTGGTACATTGATCTTTTTTTATCATATACTCGTAATACGAATGTAATGACGTCGATACGTAGGTTTTTTTTTATAACAGTCGATGTACAGTTTAAGCTTCCGTGTTTTTTTACAAATAAAATGCGGTCTTTTTAGTAGCACAGATAATGCAATCAGCAGCTGTTTAATGTTTGTAAACGCACGTTGGGGTAACGTTATTAAAAAATAACCGCCTTTTTTGAAGTCGGTTTGAAAAAAGGCAAAATCTGACAGTCGCGACAAGGAATAAAACGTATTCTCGCTTTTAATTTTAGCTGAATTTGCGATTTTCTCGTAAAAGCATAAAATGATTGTAAAAAAGTAAATATTTAATCAAATAAACAATTGACGACAATCTCTTCTGTTTGCTCGCAGAATCCACTTGCTTAGAAGCGTCAAATTATTCACAATTATAGCAAAGTTGGACAAATAGCTTTAGTTCACGCTCAGACGCGCAAATTTCGTCGATTTTTTAACTGGGAAAAAATATTTCGTGTATTGTTACGAAGTTGAATAATGGATAAATTTTCTAAGTTTCAGTTTGGCGCTTCGATGTGCTTCGACTCTACGCTAGTGTGAATTACTGGACCTTTTTGCCAATGACCCCATAGAACCACAATCTTTGTGATTGTTCAAAGAGCATATTCATTATTCTATACAATAACACTTCAGTTCCATAATAACTTAGAGTTATTCGGTTCGGTTGTTCAAACGTCAATCGGAACCAATTGTAATGATTCATTGAGCACAAACAGCCATTTTATGTGGTAATAAATCCGATACATAATTTACTCTGATTCGGAACAAAAACGTAGTAAAATGTCAAAGCTATGACATTACGGGTCAAAATAAACATGAACTAGTCACCGAACTAAGAAATTGATTGATCACAATGATTAATATATTATTCTTTCGGCACGTACATATGGCCGTTACGTAAGTGAAATGTTTATTTGTAAATTATAATCAATTAGTTAGTTAATTAGTTCATAAATAAACGCAGCACGGAGTGGTGGCACCCACGATGACAGATGACCGTCATGGCGTCAATACTGGGCCCACTTCTGCCACTTCACCGTATCTAATTAAAATAACACACTGTAATCCAAATCTATAGAGCCAACTTTGTCTTTGCTCAGGCGTGCTTCATTAGAAAATGAACCGTATCTGCAGGAAAAATAATGTTCTAATTGGTATGCTTGATCATAATCGCTATTAAGAACATTAACATTAATTTTACAGTTATAAGGCCAAGCACGCACTGCGATACTATTCGCGCGATTTATTTGGCGCTGTTGTTAATTCGCGCACTGCTGGAACTATTCTCGAGCGTTTATTTTACGCTTGTATAATGTTGCTTTACACAATTACCATAATATACCTATTGCAGAATTATGATGAAAAAATCCCCCATAATAAAATTAGCTATGCATGCTTATTATAAGGTTATTTCAGATGAAGATTGAGAATAAGGGCCAGTTTTTTAATCAAAGTCCTTACCACAAGCTCTTAAGAGCGGCCAACCCGTCTATCTTTTCATACAAACGCTCGTACGTGATTATGGCGTTGTAACAGATATTTCTTTCAAACTTTTGAACTAATAGGCATCTTGTGCACTATATCTAGGTTTCTATCAAAACGCGAAATCAAAATTTTAAGAAACAAATTCAGTACAAATCTCCAAAAATCAGCTTTTTTGCACAAATTTTATGTGATGTTTGGGCGTTTATAATGTACTTATTAATTGTAACCGGAAAGAAATATTTGCATAGAAACCTTGCAAATGTAATGGAGTTTCTAAATGAAAATTTTTTTTTCATAATCTTATAAGGCTTACGAATAAACACGTATTTCTTGGAACAAGTTTTATGAAACTTCCGCACACTATTTTCCTTTTAATGTTGTCGCGTTCTCACTTGCGTGTTAGCTATGTGGCGGTAAGAGGTAAGCAGGGGCCGAGTCGAGCGGGGACGGGTTTGCCTCTTGTTCTGGATGATACAACAAGCTTTTTGACCATGCTCGCGTTGTCGTTCGTCGGATGGGGAAGGGCCCTCTTAACGCGATCTAATTTAGGCTGTGGGAAAGAGATGGCGCTAGACGTCTTGTATACCTCTGTCTCTTTTCCACAGACTAAACGGGATCCCGCTCAGAGCTCGTGGCAAGGCCTTAGTAGTCATTTTCTATTTGTTAAAATCCCTACATTAAACCTACATTATATTTTTTATGGGATTGTAACGAAAGTTAAACTATCAGAGGCGTCTCTAGCCCTTGTGGCGCCCGTGTGCAACCAGTACCCTGGCGCCCTCTATTCTTTCTCTAGCAGGTTTTTCCTCCCGTTACATTTTCAAATGGAAATTATTCGGATGCAAATGGTGCAATTTTAAATAATGTCGCAAAGAGTTTTTTTAGGAAGGAAGGGGTTAAGCGGCAATCACATTGTCCGATTTCAGGATCCGATATTCAGGATGCAATTTAGGATAAGAAAAATCGCCAAACCACGCACCAAATCGTGTCCTAATTAGGATACTACTCATGCTAACTGCGATTACATTTTCCTGAATTCAGGACGTCCTGAATATCGGATCCTGAAATTGGATAAATTGCCACTATAGGTTGAATTTTTCATCTGGGCATGGATGGCTATATCCGAAACTATTAGGAATATCGAAAAATGTTGAAAGGAGTCTGGAGGCCGATTTTGATGAAAACTAAAACTGCATCATTGTATTCAAGAAAAATCAATAATACTAGCCAGGAATCAAAACCGCTGATTTTGGAAAAAAAAGAACACCCTGTAATTATACTATCCGCATCATTTTTACAACAACCACGACGGAAAGAAAAACCTGATTTTGAGGCCAAATCCACTTTTCACGGGTGTGGCATTGTTTTCTTATTGCGCGTCTTAATGTCCCAATGAGACTAGTATTGAGGCGTTACGCTTGGCATAGTTGTAATTCAGATGGCTTTTTTATACTCAAAAATATTTTTCCCATTAATTTCCAATGATTAGAAAAAGAATATTAGAGACTATCGCTTCAGTTTCTGGAGACGTCGCAAATATTGTATGTAAATAATATCAAAGTGAAATAAAAACATTGGTTTATACATAAAATTAACATTTACACAAAATACAGACAAAGAGAAAACTTCGGAAAGAACTGACGTGCGAGTTCTTGCGTGGTCTGCTATTGTAGAATTTTAGTTACAGCGTGAAATTTCCAACAAACGCGGTCGTGCAGGTCGCTGCTGAGATGCTAATAGTGATAAATAGTTACTAATAGAGGAATACTATGAGTGGGGGCACTAGAAACACATAATTTACTTTAAAATTCTACGAAATGCATGTGTATTCTACAATAGTAGAACGAGCGACTAACGGAGTGCTATTCGATAGTGTTGCTAATAAGGAACAAATTCTGGGAAGTAATCATATACGGAAACTTAAGGAAATAGCAGATTTTTATGCTTTGCTACCACGCGCTCGGCGGTGGCCATTTATCACGAGCGCAGGGTCTTTGGGGGCGCCGGCATCAACGCATCTTTGGTGGTGTCGCATAAGAGGGCGCTCGGCGCCCCCTGAAACCCGTCGCCCGCGTGCACCGCACGCCCTGCACTATAGGTAAAGACGCCTCTGTAAACTATTGATCAAACAACTAGCCCTAAGTTTCCT
Source organism: Agrotis segetum (assembly GCA_036375495.1). Lineage (NCBI taxonomy): Eukaryota > Metazoa > Arthropoda > Insecta > Lepidoptera > Noctuidae > Agrotis > Agrotis segetum. The sequence continues at coordinate 625,549 of JAQSVV010000004.1, read as the reverse complement.
CTGTAGATCCGGGGCCTTAGAGCAGCAGTGGTTATTACCCATGTCGCCACCTCTAAACGGATTAACTATATCCAACTGGTTTGCTGACTTTGTTGTCAATAAAACACACTTTAATAAACTAGGCCCTAATTATGTCACAGTGATTTGACACTGTATTTTATCGAAAACCATGCATTTAGAACCAGTTAACCTATATTCGGAATAATTACTGTAATATTTAGTTGAATATTTCTTGCTAACAAAATAACTACGTGTTCATATGCATAGTTTTTTATCGCTATCGTTATTAATGTTAGTTCACCTGAATAAGTTACTACATAACTATTCATTCAATGATGATAAGCAATAGACCAAATCCATGAATTTTAAATTGTAAGAAAAACATTGTTGTTTTTTTACATTATTTATCATGTATGAAATACTTGAACAGCGATAACACACAGATATCGTGTTGTTTTAATTAAAACACTGTTGTAAACTATTAGACGGTAATCAATTATATTTATTGGCGTTTTTTAGGGTTCTGTAGCCAAATGGCAGAAAACGGAACCCTTATGGATTCGTCATGTCTTTCTGTCCGTCCGTATGTCACAGCCATTTTTTGACGAAAATATAAGAGCTATCCTGTTGAAATTTAGTAAGTAGATGTTTTATGTGAACCGCATTTGGAATTTCACTCAAAAATAAAACAATAAGCAATTTTGGGGGTACCCCCCATACTTAGAATTGAAACTCAAAAACTTTTTGCCTGACCTATACGGGTTGGGTATCTATGAATAGGTCTTAAAAAATGATATTGAGGTTACTAACATATTTTTTTTCTAAACTGAACAGTTTGCGCGTGAGACATTTCCAAAGTGGTAAAATGTGTCCCCCCCCCCTGTAACTTCTAAAATAAGAGAATGATAAAACTGAAAAAAAATATATGATGTATTTATTACCACACAAACTTCAATTGAAAATTGGTTTGAAGGAGATCGTGTAATTAGTTTTTTTTTAACATGTCATGAATCGTAAACTGCAATTTACCTTGCAAAGCTACAACCAACTACAAGAAGTTTTATATTATGTTACTTGCTGCTACGGAACCCTTTATGCCGATTCCGACTCGCACTTGGCCGGTTTTTTTATATGACGTCACTGTTTTAAAAATGGACACGCAAACTGAATTTGCGTCAAAAAGTCAAAGCTATTTCACACGTCTTGTCTAAAAGATGTTCGTTACAACTATTTATTTTCGTAATTCACACAGTGTTCACACTTAAAGCATAATATATAAATAAACATACCACATAAGCATATTAAACAGACTTATAAAGTAATGTATAGAAGCTTATATCTCGTGTAAATAAATATTACTGAACAATTTTTCACACATTTTCCCACATCATTATTCTTTAATAAGAAAATGTTTGATGGAAGGCAAAGGGCTCTTTCTGAGGTAAAAGCTACCTGTTAACGCTACTCCTTGTTCATATAGGGGTGCTTGGGGTGAATATGTTATTTAATATTACTTACTTATTTACGTGTGCACGTTGTAGTAATACATAACGGTATACAATTTAAAACAATACGAACGCAATACAACAGCAAAATGGAATTTAAAACCTTAGTAGAAGTGTTGGTAAAGTTACAATTAAGTATGTATGGAATGGACCTCACAATTTATGTCAAAATATTACATCAAATAAATAAACAATACATTTACCCCCTTATTAATAAACGTGGACTAAAGTTACACCAAGGTTAATCCTTTAAAAATGTGGTTAGTCCGAAGATTATCCTGGTTGTAACTTTAGTCCACGTTCGTTAATAAGGGATAAGAAAAAAGGATTAAGTTTTTAAACTGACATGGTCCATTGGTCAATAAACAACTATCGTTTGAACTTAAAATGGTCGGTTGAACATAAACCCGAAGTCCTAATGATTATCGGTGATCTGATACATTTCGAATTTATTTACCTAATTAGATTGCAATGAATGCGTTGTAAGTCATTATACACAGCTAATGTCTCGAGCTATGAGAGCGATCTCATTCATTCAACATAATTAAAATTGAGCTTAGAAAAAAAAGTTAATTAATTGATACCCAGTATCTACTTTAAACAATGAAGAATCGTCCACAGCGCAGATAGTAATTATCTTGTACCTAATACTTATCTGTGGTCCACTTACAAGCGAATCCCACTATTTGTCTTGCTAAAACCACGTTAGAGTTATCTGCGTTAACTCGGTTTAGCCGTTAACTAACCTTTATAATTTAACTGCGACCACAGTTTGAGTATTCTATAATTATAATCGAAAGCTGTCGCTTTTCTCGTTCACGTTTCTAGACAAATAATTAAAAATATCAAAAGATTTTAATCAAAACCTTGATGAAAATAAATTGTCAAGATTTTAATTTCAGTTTTAGAAAACGATTGATTAAGATATTGGAAAACCTTGTCCACGGGGGAGAAAACATCGGTTAAACCAACCATAAAGTTTATGAAGGCAAAGTAATTATTATACGCTATAAAAATAAAGTGCAACATGACTGTGTCACGTACTCACGTGTGGTCTGATCTCTGTATTTTTAGAAACAGGCCGTAAAATCTAGCAAAAGGGCTCCGAACTAGTACTATACTCGACTGTTGATGGAATATCTGTCATCAGACTAAACACCGTTTCATTTAACCGTTTTTTTTAAATACATAGATGACGACAAATAATCTGAAAATGTAGAAATTTTCCGAGTGGAGACCCCACAGGCGGGAAAGAATTTCTGTTTCCCGTAAGTTATTGTCAAATAGACAGGCGTGGCGAATGCGATCCGAAGCGTTTTTATTTGTAATGTATGGAATTTTTTGAATCCAGTCACATACCGAAAGCGATCAGATAGTCGTATGTGACTGGCTTCAAACAATTCCACACATTACAAACAAAAACGCCTCGCTTCGCGTTCGCCACGCATGTCTGTTTGACAATAGCGGTACGGAGACAGGCGAAGAGGTGGACAGACGATCAAGTCGCTGGAAGAAACTCAATACAACCAGAAGTGGAAAGATTTGGAAGAAACCTACCCACACTCAGCATTGGGTTACTAAATTCTGAAAAGAGAGAAGAGAATACAGAGTTTCTTTTTAAATATTCTATAAGTAGGTACCTAATTTTATCCTACAATCCATCCATCATTTCTTTGATCGGTTCTTCTTTATTTTTCCCCTTATTTGTTCTATTCTCTCAGTTTCTTCTAATTACTTCGATTCCCAGTAGATTTGGTTCCCCACTGCATGAGTCAACATTTCACAATTTTGTCCACATAAAACTGAAGTTACAATAAGGTGTAATAAGAAGAAAGTTTCACTTTTATTAACACGAAATTAGGTACTTTTCCGTCAAACATCTCCGTCTTGGAAAATCTAATATCTTTCTGTCTGTCGCAAATTGCAATTTAAATAAAGCTTTTTATAAAGCGGCACGTAACTCAAACTGACTTCTTTTAAATAATAAATTTAGCAAGTAGGTAATTTTATTTTAGACTGTCTGCCCTTATTACAAAGTTGTTATTTAAATTACAGGTATTATTGTGATATCAGAAATTGCATTAAGATATCGATACGGATCAAGGGTGCAATAATGCCAAGTTAATCGAGGTGAAACCTTACTTTTAATTCATTATGATCATTAATTTTATCAGCACCTTGTTAAGAGATACTACAAATCAACGGAAGAGCTTTCAGTGGGCAATTAGTGCGGTTTCCGGAATCTATTAGTTGCTAATTTAATAAGTTTCAAGTACTTTATGACATTTCCGATCAAGATTTCTACTTATTAATTTTCTCGTGTGATTTTACGAGTATAACAATATCTTTGTCTGCCATTGATAATAACAGAGATCTTATTTTTACAAATGCCTGACGACAATGGATTTAGCTATTTTTAAGATTAAACACAAAATATAGGATCAATGTTTTCTAATCTTGGACTCATAAATCATTCCAAGCACCTGCAATATTTATGTAACCCCCAACTGCTCGTATATCCTAACAAGGAAAACTTCCTAAACTGTTGCGGCAGCTTCTTCAACTTTACCGAGATCAGCCATAAACTTGCTGCATACAATGAATATTTTAATAACATCTAAGCTTATTACATAACTATTTCCTATGGGAGAAGCACTGTGTTTATGTTGAACTAAGAAGAAAACAAGGAAATTTTCCATCCTTACTGACAAGCAGATCACTATAGAATATTGATTAAACAGTCATGGTTACAAATTACCATATTAAGCAAGTACTCTGTATTTATTTATGTACACAAAACACATAGATACAAGAAATAACATTCAGATAAAAAAGAGCACAAAGGCACTGCTTATTTCAACAAGAAATTTCTTCCAGCAGTCCAGCGCGCAGCGACAGAAGAGAGATAGACATGAAAACGTATTTCATTATTGTTAATGCGACTTTTCCACTATTATGATGTCAATGAATTAAGGACTGTATCCGTATCGTCATTAAGAGTAAAATTCGACGCAGAAGTTAAAGCGTGCTTGACTTGAGCATACGCAAGCATCCAATTTTACAATAACATAAATGCAACAAAGGGTCTAACGTTACATAGTGCAAGCACACCATTCTTTAAGCTTTATTGTATACAATTCAATAATACCCGATCCCAAATTGGGTTACTGGGTTCCAATTTACAGTTCCCGTGTCCAATGACAATATTATAGTGTCCGACCGAAACTGATTTTTCAGCCGAAACCGAAACCGAAACCGAACCTTCGGCCTTGCTCTCAGTTTCGGCCGAAACCGAAACCGAAACCGAAACTTTTTAAAACTTTTAACATTTCGTTTTTTTTTTTACATTTATTGACACAAGAAAAAATGTCAAATAAATACACAGAGCAAATTTTTCAACTGGGCATGGACGGTTATATTTTTAACTATGAGGAATATCGAAAAACATTGAATGAAGAGTCTCGAGACTGATTTTGCCGAAAACTAAAACTGTATCATTGGATTTTAGAAAAATCAATAATCGTGGCCAAAAATCGAACTCGCTAATTTTGAAAAAAAAATCACAACCTGTATTATTACACCATTTGATAGTGTTAATAGTAAGGATCAAATTCTGTGTAATAATGAAATACGGCAAACCTGTGGATAGATAGACGATCTTAAGAATTGCTATTTCTCTATTTATTTAACTTCTACTGAGTCCATAATCTATTCGAAATTATAAAAAAATCATTGTTTCCAATGTTTCACTAGATTTCAAGTCTCAACAATCGCACTATATTAATTTAGAAATACGAATTAACTGAGACATAAGATATTTTTTTTTTTTTTAGCGTGGTAAAATCATCAAATGAGTCCTCCAACCCCGGGCAGGGCGGGAGGGACTGTCAGACTTCTACTGACTAAAATCCACGATGTCCTTCAATAGCCTGTTATGTTTCGGGGTCACGGTAAGGGAATAATCCCGCGACCCCGGCAGGCTTTGGCCCTCTGAGAGGGCCAAAGCCGTATGCTCTACTGTGTCCTCCGGGAGACATTAGACTAAAAAAATTGCATTACATATATTTCAAAAAAGAAACCGTTAACTTAATTATGTTTCGAATACCGAATAATCCTAATTCTAATCGCCTTGACGATTGATAAGTTTTATAATCATTAACGTACGTAACAAATATTTTTTATTATGACATGAATATACAAGACTTAGGTACTCTTGGCAGTAAACTCAAAAACATAACCTCGTCTCACGAATAAACGGACGGTGGCAAACTGAGCCGAGTACGTGTTATGACGTGTTAGCTACGAATTTTAACGACGCACGAAAATGCAGGAACACTTGAGTTTCGGCGGGGCCGAAAGTTTCGGCTTTATTTTGGCCGAAACCGAAACTAAGGCCGAAACTAGATATTTTGGCCGAAACCGGCCGAAACCGAAACCGAAACCGAAATTTCGGTCGGTCACTAGACAATAACAAAACAAGCTGACGCCATCATAAACAGCGCTTACGTTGTCCCGAACTCCGCATTCCGGTTCCATGGAGCAAAACAAGACAAACAAGCGAACTTGATTTGGAAAAAGTGGTTTCGGGACCCAACACTAGTAAGTTACGAGTACTAACATAATCCACAAGGTACCTTGTGTACGTAGGGGCTTTGGAGTTGTTTATGCGACGCTTGACTTTCTTTAACGGCAAAAAGTATAATCTCTATCCCTCATATTAATAAAAGTGGACTAAAGTTATAGGATAATCTTCGGATTAACCATACATTTTTTAAGGATTAACCTTGGTGTAACTTTAGTCCACGTTTATTAATAAGGGGGTAAAAGCCAAATCATTCTACGTTAGTCTCTTTCTACAACTACAAAGAAATTCCTTCGTGAACTGAACGAATCGAATGGTATTTTATAATAAGCTTTGATGTTTTTGGACTGGAAGTAGTAGCCGGTCTATTCTAAATGTTTTTTTTTTAACTTAGACCTTACGTCATAGGACATGGTTGAATTACTGATCGAAGTTTTTACCATCTGATCAATTTACGAGATTTTATGTTCGATCGTTTTTGTTCGTCTTCGATTATTGGTAGACGATTTGTCAGCTATTATCTCATAGAATGTCGAGACAGGAAACGAATAAAAATAACTATGGCCCTATAGGTACTCCTATAGTTTATATGAAACCGTGCAATTGTGTTCAAAATGTTATGTTTCAAGGCGATCCAGTGCTGGAGGTCATCTTGAGCTTGTATGTCAAACATAAATATTTAACAATTTTGTTTTCTTTGTGCTTTATGTGCGGTCGTTCTTACTTACTTATTTAAAGTTTGTTCACACGATTTAACTCAAAGATATCCATACCTCTTTTTAATGAAAAAGTTCTTTATTTTTTTAATTGATCGGTAAGTGCTAAGTGAATAATCAAATCGAACATAAAGATGTTAATTTATCGTAGTCGCTGAATTTGGGTAGGCAATAAAAGTTTTTTACCCCAAATATTAACTTGTTGAAATTACTTGCTTGCCGATTGTACAAGTTTACTAAATTATGTAATAAGGAGTATTATTTCAACATTACTTGTTAATTGTTATTAATTTCATAATAATGTCGTAGTTTGCATTGATTTTGTAAAGTTTATTTAAAGGCTTTGTCGAAACAGCGCAGCGTCGAGAAAGCAAACCAGAGCCTGCATTGGTACTTAAATTCCCATCAAAAATTTTACAAAGCGCTGTATAGGGGTTAATATAGGGCTGTTGTGGAACCAAAGGCAAACATTTAAAATTTTACGAGCCGGATGCAGGAAGCCAGAGCGAAGCGAGGCAATAAACCGAGCTCAGCACAGCACTTCACTAACTAACTGAATGACGCTGATCGAGTTTTTACACAGTTTATTGGGTAGGCGACATGCTATCAAATATCTATCATGTTGCACGCTGCAGCATTTTCACGTAATATTGCTTTCACGGTTTGCAGCTTTTTATTTAAATACAGATACCTACCTACCTACACCTAGTTCATATCAGAATGATAACCACCGCGTAACTGCAGTTCTGCGTACAAATTAGCGGCTATTACTGCACCCGTTAATTACGCTGTTTAACCATCCGATACTGAACGTTTCGTGCTATGCACACATCTGATAATTTACTGCTCTATATGTGTAACGGGTCCTAATATTTACTAATTTAAGTTTTAGAGCTCTGATTCTATTTGGTACCTTTTTGGGGTTGAAAAATCATCGAATGAAGCCTCTCGCCCTGGAACCTGTTCCAACTAAAAACCACCCTGTTAATTCACATGCCCTTTTCGTTCCAGGGACGGTATCCTGCTTAAACAGTCCCGTACCCACGGCAGTACCAGTGCTTTCATGAATGCTAGATATCACATAACTTAAAGGACAATCTAGCTACAAATCTAATTATTTGTAGCTGTTTTTTACATCTGGTTTTGTTTCTAGCAATAGTATTGACAACCGCCTCAATGAATCATTCAATTTGGTTTTGTTTTTAAACTATGTTTGCCACGAGCAACTTCATATCATTCAGTGAATCATTGCATAGCTTTTTATTATATATTATTTTTATTATTTATTAGACTTTAACCTTCTTATGAACGGTTTGACTAAAAAGTATGGTTTTCTTAGACGACAAGGTCTGTCTTCTTAAAATTTGCATTATTGCTTGCAAATGCCTCTTCTTTATATGTTGAGTTGAAAACGACGCCAATCATCGCTTTAAATTAACAATCTTCTTTGTTATACCAGTCTTTGACATTTTTTACCTGAAATTAAAAGGTAGGTAATTTTCCATTGCTGCAAAAACAAACATTGTGTCTTGAAAAATTTTACCTTTTCCGAGAAGAAACATTTATTTGTGTCGATGTCGAATAAACCTTTTTCTTTTCATGTTTGTCTGGTAAATTAGAGATGAGTTGGCATGACAAAACCAGTTATCTTCAGAGTCCTTCCAGCCAGTGGTCAGAAACGGCTTACATCACACACACATCGTGGCCAATGACTTCATCATTCGTGGTTTATTGTTCCCATTTTATCGCGCGTAACTATTTAATCTCTATGTCCAGACTGTCGCATTACATAAATTGAAGATATGAAAAGGGAAAGAGAAGAAATGCTCTGTCGTTTATCTCACTCTAGATCACAGTTAGTGCACCAATGGCTTCAGAGCCGTCTTTACCTATAGTGCAGGGTGTGCGGTGCACGCGGGCGCCGGGTTTCAGGGGGCGCCGAGCGCCCTCTAATTCGACACCGCCAAAGATGCATCGATGCCGGCGCTCCCAAAGACCCTGCGCTCGTGATATGGCCACCGCCGAGCGCGTGGTTGCAAAGCATAAAAATCTGCTATTACCTTAAGTTTCCGTATATGATTACTTCCCAGAATTTGTTCCTTATTAGCAACACTATCGAATAGCACTCCGTTAGTCGCTCGTTCTATTGTGGAACACACATGCATTTCGTAGGGTTTTAATGAAAATTATGTGTTTCTAGTGCCCCCACTCATAGTATTCCTCTATTAATATTATATTATAAGCATCTCACCAGCGACACGATTATCTATCACTATTATCGCCAGCGACACGATTATCTATCGCTATTGTGGAACACACATGCATTTCGTAGGGTTTTAATGAAAATTATGTATTTCTAGTGCCCCCACTCATAGTATTCCTCTATTAGTATTATATTATAAGCATCTCACCAGCGACACGACCGCGTTTTTTGGAAATTTCACGCTGAAACTAAAATTCTACAATAGCAGACCGCGCAGGAACTCGCACGACAGTTTTTCCCGAAGTTTTCTCTTTGTCTGTATTTTGTGCAAATGTTAATTTTATGTTTAAACCAATGTTTATATGGTTTTTATTTCACTTTGATATTATTTACATACAATATTTGCGACGTCTCCAGAAACTGAAGCGATAGCCTCTATTTTTTTCTAATCATTGGAAATGATTATAAAAAATTATGATAAATAAGCCATCTCAATTACAACTATGCCAAGCGTAACCCCCCAATACTAGTTTCATTCATTGGGACATTAAGACGCGCAGTAAGTACACCACAAAACAATGTCACACCCGTGAAAAGTGGAATCAGGTTTTAGTTTCTGTCGTGGCTGTTGTAAAAATGATGCGGTCAATGTGGAGAATATGAGCAATAAATCACACAAAAAAACATTGTCCCTTGAAAACCTTAACACAAAATTGTTCTACATTAAAATAGTGATAGTGTAAAAATACAGGGTATTATTTTTTTTTCCAAAATCAGCGGGTTTGATTCCTGGCTAGTATTATTGATTTTTCTTAAATACAATGATGCAGTTTTAGTTCTCATCAAAATCGGCCTCGAGACTCCTTTCAACGTTTTTCGATATTCCTAAGTTTCGGATATAGCCATCCACGACCAGTTGAAAAATTCAACCTGTATAGCGGCAATTACATTATCCGATTTCAGGATCAGGAAAGTGTAATCGCAGTTAGGATGAGTAGCATCCTAATTAGGACACGATTTGGTACGTGGTTTGGCGATTTTTCTTATCTTATATTGCATCCTGAATATCGGATCCTGAAATCAGACAATGTGATTGCCGCTTAACCCCTTCCTTCCTAAAAAAAACTTTTTGCCTTCCGACATTATTTAAAATTGCTCCATTTGCATTCGAATAATTTCCATTTGAAAAAATAACGGCAGGAAAAACCTACTAAACTAGACGGCGGGCGCCAGGGTACCGGTTGCACACGGGCGCCACAAGGGCTAGAGACGCCTCTGAATGGCTTCCAAACATTCAACAGTTATAAGCTCTGCAATACTCTGCATTCCAAATTAATCTCAGCAATGTTTGTAATCTATTCTCGTCAGAAATTATGCATGAAATTGAAACTAGAAGCGAACTCAATTTCATAATGAGATCAACATCAACATAAGAGCTAGGTTTAGGATTACAGTCTAATGATCTCGTTAGCGTTCGTTATAAACTCGCGTTTATTTTTATAAAAACAAGGTAATTTTATGTTTGGATTTGGATACATAAATCATTTCGGCGTATCCTGGAAACTGGGTAAATAAGCCGTTATGTTCAGTCTGCTAAACTGAGATCTTATATTGCTTATGACCGTAACTAACACAGATTATTATTCTGTATAATGACGTTAAAAACGCTGTTTTATTATAAAAGGCGTGATAATGAGCTTGTATGAGTGAGTTGTCGGGCGAGTGAGCATTTCGCCGGGTGAGCTGAGCGCTCAGCAGCGTGACCCGTGAAACTGGGTTACGCTCTGTGCCCGCCTACCGGCTACCACCCGACTGTTGCAGCATACGTAAGATACGCCAATAAGACTCTTCTTATCAATACAATATTGAAGGATTTATTTTCTTTCTTTATGGTTTGTTGTCTTTAGTGTCAACAACAACAGACCTTAGTATCGGCGGCCGTCATAATGATTCTTATAATGCAAATTAGCAGCACCCTAAGCTTGATCTTTGATAATTATGTTTATCTCTGCAAAAGGTAAGATATTATTTCTGGTTCAAAATAATACAAGGTATGTTTTATGAACAATATAGGTAAAGTAGGTACCTACTTAAAAGTTGGACAAGAAGCAAATAATTACTCGGTCAACTTTATATATAAGTACCAAAAACACAGAGCAAAAACACCTACCTGCTTTGGCATTCTATTTTTGGTGAATTCAGTTTTCATTATAGTCATAATCTTTAAATGTATCACTTTGTAGCACTATAACTAAAAGAAGGGTACATTTAAAACTTCTCAATCATTGCCACAGCCATAATAATGCAGTTATTACCAAAATTCAAACATCAAAAAAGTTTTACAAGTTTTAGAAACTAGCTATTATAAAAACCGGATTTGTTTGAACTCATCCTTTTACTTGTATCGTGTCTGGGGTAGAAACCGGCTTCCAGTACCTACACTAATAAATCACCGTTCTAAGCCGCGCTGTACATCGTTGTTAGCCGTGTAGGTGTTGCGCTTACAAACAAAAGCTAAAATAATCAACATCTTAGCGCCTTACCTCTAATAGGAATCCTCGAGGGCGACGTCCCTCAGCACGCCGGACGGAACGGGCGGCGCGCACCCAACATAAACACTGCACCAAACGGTTCAATCATACGCGGAAAGCGAACTTGCAGCCAATTTAATGTCAACACTGCACTGTCACTTGTGTTCGATCACTGAAATCCAATTGGTTCGTTTGTTTTTAGTCACAATTTAGAAATAACTACGCGCATGTCAGATTAACAACGTTAGAATATTTCGTTTCTCTTCAATAGCATCTCCCAAGACCGCCGCTCGATGACTGGCGGGCCGAGCGCGCGCCGTTCATTTGGTCGGATATTCATGACGCGGAGCAATGCGGGGCGCGTTGCGGGGGGGCGCGGGACATGCACGCCTTCTTTGAATGGTAGTGTAATATTGAAATGAATGAATGAAAATAAACAATGACTCTTTTAAAATTTGATTGCACGTGTACAAAATTATTAAACTGAATTACTTTTTGAAAATTGTTTTCTTCTAATTCTAGTCAAGTCAAAAATTGAGGTCAGAGGAAGTTTAACTTTACGATAAAATTATTAGAATAAGACAATAAAAAAATCTGAAGACCCGCGTTTTATTATTTCCTAAAAATAAAAAAACACAAGAAAATAATCCTATGGGGCTCAGACGTACCTATCTACTGGATTTTCAAATCTACTGGAACTCCCTGAAATCCAAAATCAACAGTGGCGACTATCGAAAAATCACCGAGATAATGAAGTTCCACGTGTCTCAGAGAATGAATTGTGCAGGAGTACGAACATACTTAGTTTTCGCTTCCTTTCATGTCAAGTAGGAGACAGAACGAAACAAGACTAAGGGCATTGCAATTTTGCAAAGGCTTACATTATTGCATATAATGTGACCCATGGAAAGGCTATGATGAATGATGTCAGAGGATCTCTAATTAATATTTCTTCGAGTCATAGGACCGAGACCCGAAGTTATTCTGCCTAAAAACTGCTTAGTCCATTCTGTCCACGACACGGACGGTTTAAACACAAACACCGATCGAGAGAGTAGCTAAACTCCACTGGCACCAAAGACATTAAAATCTCTTAGACTGGCACTTCCAAACTAGCAAAGAGATCCTATAAGCAATTACCCTTACGACTATAGATCGAAAGACAGTCGTATGAAAGATCCTAGAATACAAAAAGCCGTTTAAAAGCAGCTCTCTCGATATTTCAGCCTTCAACGCTTTTTAGGGTTCCGTAGTCAACAAGGAACCCTTATAGTTTCGCCATGTCCGTCCGTCCGTCCGTCCGTCCGTCCGTCTGTCCGCAGTTTAGCTCAGAGACGCACAGTACTAGAGAGCTGTAATTTGGTGTAAATATACGGATTTGTTGTGCCGAAAAAGTGGTAAAATAAAATCTCGTAAAATATTTTTTTTAGGGTACCTCCAGTACTTACACGTAAAGTGAGGATTTTTTTTTTCTCGCGTACCCCTTAGTGTGGGGTATAATTAAATAGGCCTTTAAAAAATAATGTGAGTTTCCATTAACAATTTTTTGATAAAAAAATTCGTTTGTGAAATATTAAGCTTTAAAGTGCTAAATTTTGCTCGATTCGAGTGTCCCCCCCCTCTACCAGCTAAACGGTTATGTTTGGGGGTGTGAAAAAATTCACAATAGTAGTACATATAACGAAGTTTAAAAGAAAATATTCATGACTAAGTAGGCTTTACACCTTTACGAGTAATAGTCGACCAACTTATAAAATGTACTTGATATCATATTTTCTTAAACAAAATGTATCGGAGACAACTGCAAATGTAAGTTTGTCAACTTTATTTTTACAGCTTTTATAGGTATGTTTTTTGGGGATAGGTAGGTTTTTATCGTCAACTATTTTTAACTAAATTCAAAAAAAGGAGTAGGTTCTAAATTCGTTGTAATCTTTTTTCTTATGTATTTTCCCCGATTTCTCAAAGACTCCTGGACCGATTTTGAAAATTCTTCTTTTTAAAATTAAATTCAGCGAATCAGTTTAGTTAGTTCGCATAAGCATTTTGATGGGCAACTACGGAACCCTACACTGTGCGTGGCCCGACACGCACTTGGCCGGTTTTTTGGCTCTTATTGCGGTCAAATTCGTGGGGTATGCAAGAGCGTGTTATATTTGGACTATGAAAAAATGTTTCAATTCTTCCCCTGGCGATTCATAATAATTAAGTAGGTAGGTATGTCTGAAGTTATTGCTGAAGACTGACATTATTTGTCTTCCCAAAAGATCTTTCCGGATAAGTTTGTACTACTTACTTACTTTTCATAGGTACCTACAATGTTTGAGATGTCATGAATAACCTATCATAGGGGCTGATGTTCAACCCTCTCATACATATAAGTTTTAATTGCTTACCTTGCAGACTTGAATTACATTTTTTTTTTTATGAACGTAAGTCATGTATGAGAATTAATAAATAGGTCGTAATACAATGATCAAACTCAAACGAACGAATGTATTGCGGGTTTAAAAGTGCCACTAAGCAATATTCCTAATGATTTATTTCGTAAATTTATAGCAAAACGTCAATAATTAGTAATTTTGAACTTAAAATAATTGACCGTTTTTAACCCGCTGAACTTAGATTGATTAATTGTACAGGAGTGTTTATTATTAAGAATAAATTTATAGAGTATGAAATAGTAATATGGTGCGAGATATTCCGGAAACTGGGTCATGAACCAGACACCCTGTTTAGTCTCGCCCATCATGACCACCTTTCGTTATTATTACAACCTATTATATCCTAACAAGTCATTATTTATTCAAAAAATCACTACAAGATTGACTCTTGTAGTGATTTTTGGATTGATTGACAGCGAAGTTAAGGAAATACTGAGTTAAGGACTCTATCACTATTTGCTTTGTTCTTATGAGACCCACGCAGGTATATCTACTTACCTACCAGTTTTTCTGTTTTAGTAAAATCATCACATGAGACCATCGATCCCACCCCATCGCCACTGATGAGGCTGAAGGAACTATGGCAAACATTCACTTAAAAATTCACTCTGTTCCTCCAGTTGCGTTCCTTTACGTTCCAATATCACGTTTACCATAACCACCTTAGCAGGGTCCCACGACCCCATAATCAAACATAATTTTTTATGTATACCTACCTACATACCTATCTATAAAAAAAAAAATATAAAGCCTATTTTTTAATTAAATAAGCAGCTTTTTAATAGAGGTCAAATGAATGGTCCTAAGATAACCTGCACATAATTATCACAATGTAACCCAGAAATGTTTTATTATTTTGTTTCGATATTTTGTCAAACCCGAACAAGGCCGTATTAAATTAAGGAAAAACCGGGGGGAGCAGACATTATAATCACATTAAACGTGGACTCCCACGCAGTATTTCGCCAGTAACAACGACATAAAAGTATGTCGTACAATTTAATGAAACATATCGTTAATTCCCTCGTTTCGCCACAATTGCTTTCAATTTACATAAGCGGGTCAACGAATGCATACAATATTACTGTTGCGATTGTATTAGCTGAAGTGTTGTGTTGCGTCCAATATATCAGTTACAAGTGCGTTGCATATGCCTGCTAATCTTCTATTTGACAGCTAGCATTCAAGCGGGGACGTAAATAGCCGGCATCGACGTCAGGGCGGCCGATGCTCCCCCTTTGTTGAAAACTTACAAGCAATCATACAAATAATGGTTATTATCAAAGCTCGTTCCCCGAAGGCAACAGCCTCGCACGTTTGCCGTCGTCATCTGAGACTCTCAGTTCCCCTTTGTCGCCAAGTAATAATTTATGAAGCGAAACCGCGGCCGACGTGTCTGACGATGGTGAAAACAACATCAGAATTCTTCTAATGGTGGAGATAAGCGTCATTTCAGTCGAATAGACAATTACCTACAGCAAAATTTATTATATTACCTACAGAGATATGTACTTCACTAACTTTGTAGCATAATTTGCCAATATTTCACCGCAACGCGACTGCCTAATTGGATTGTCGGCGTTAAATTGCTCGAGACTGTTTTGGTGTAAAAATACCTAACTCATAAAATACGAAACCGCGGCGATAAAATCTATAAAGAAGAATTTGTCAAAAATAAACGTAACAGTAATGACTCCGGTGTATAATAATGACTGCCACACGATGATAATATTAGTTTCATGAACTGGGCCTCGCCATAGGACTGCGGGAGTCAGTGCATACGGATAGCAATTTAGCGAGACTGCACGTTTCCACATAACGAAGCGCTCGACGGCTCTCTTTGCCGGAGTTTTTGCTTTTGCTGACATTTACTATCTGCGTCAACAAAGGACTCCAGTATTAACGAGCTCGTGCATATGATGCTACAGCTATGTGTTATTACATTATGGATAAAGCGATCTTTGAGTGAAATTGAATTTTATATTTGAAATATTAGAAATCAGCAATTTACTGAGCTTTGCTTACGACAGCTCAGTTAAATCCGGAATGAAATTTCTAACTGCAACGTAAAGAATAACAATGAAATAAATCGTTTCCACCATCATGATTAATTGAGGCAACCTATAAACTAACTACAATTCATCAGTCTTCGGTGATCGGTCCTGATTCCAATGTATTTGGCATCGATGCAGCATGGCAAGCTTACACTTTTATAGCATAGATAAACTCCTCTATACAGTCTTTACATCTGTGCGCTAAAGTTGTTAACAGGCGGTTCACTGCATGCCAACTGTAGAAACTACATGTCCTACACAGATGCGGCTGCGTTGTAAGCAGTTAATCAAACTGATGCAGGATCACAAATTCAGAACGCTTCCTCTTTTACTACTTTGAAACTATTCGTTCAGGAATTCAGACTACAACTCAGCATTTCAAGATTTAATTTAAACCTCGCTGTTTGGGACAACTTCGTTTCAGAATTCGTACATGTTTTCGGCAGTTGCATTATTTTGTTAAGAATCTCAGTAGGTTACTTACTGCATCTTAATTATCCTACTTTATTGTTTTATAACTCTTGAGTTGCCTTGAGATGCATTATGCATTCTATCTGTCCTCACTAAAGTAATTTGTCAAGATTTTTTTTTTTTATCCTCATGTCTGTATGAAAAGAAATAATGGCATGAAAATCCGGAACCGTTGCACTCAACCTCGCAATGTAAGCGAAAAATATTTAAATATTAAAGTATCATGTTTGTGAACTAAAAGCAGTCTAGAGTTTCATATTTTCCGTACCGTTAATAATGAAGTAGAAAAGTTTTAAAGAATCTTGACAATTTCTAATCTTGTCCCCAAGATTATCTTTTTTCATAACGAGAGAATTTTAAGCGACTTTTCCGATCAAGACAGCAGATGTTGCTCCAATATTGCAAAAGTCGCCGTCATATTATTATGGACACATGCAATCTTTAGTTTATTGGTCACAATTTGATATAACTTAAGAACAGGCACAAGTATCGGCGTAAGATAAAATCGAATTTATTGGCAGACGGCGGCACGCGGCGTCAAATAATATCCGTCCCGAAATCACGGCATGAAAACTTCAGATATATCCATCATATAATTAACACGGAACAGAACGGTCAGTACCCATGACTCTTTTCTTTGTAATAAAATCTTCTAAATCATGCATGCCATCTAACTTTGCCAGAAAACAGTCGGATCATTTCCTTATGTCAGGCTAAGGTAAATACAAACTGCTTGTCCGTAAACACTTTTCCTTGAGTTAATGGAATACAAACATTGACAATGGCAAATTGGTCCATAAATATCAGTGAGCAGTGTACGAACCTCCAGGGTACACTATCGATGCGGTACGATCACTATATCCGTCCGCAGCTCACGCTACTGACTCTGAATGCTGATTACCGTCATTATAATTAACAATGTAATGCTTAATAATTTTTAACTTTAATTATATCATCGACACATTGTCAGGTTCTATAGCTTCAAGTAGGATCGTTTTCTCTCATTTTTCTTTTTCCTAGAAATCAAGTCGAGACAGTCGAGTTTGCTGCTCGTTGGGAAGGTCAAAGGTGAGCCTCTACCTTGAATGGACGGTATTCGATGCACATCTCATTTCTCGTGCACTCGGGTCTCGGGCACTTGTTGTCGATGTAGGAGGCATCACAGATTATCGTATGACATTGACGGTGTACCTGCACGAATGCTAATGAATGTATAAATCTTCCTAATACATTATTCCTCAAGCAACCTCTCAGAACGATCTGGAAAGGCTCGGCGTCATTATATTTCCTGCATTATGTATGTTCCTGTATGATTTATCCTGCTAGTTGACGAAATAGGAATTGAATTTTAAATCACTTTAGGAAAATTTGAATCTTTTTTGGTCATGGCAATGTATTTGGAACGTTTACTTCGATTAATTCTGATTCATGGTTTCGTGTGCTGATTATAACGCACGCCAGCGTGACCCAGACAGATAAAATGACGTCATGACTTCTTTAGGCATTGATCCCATACAAAAATTACCATGAAAGATGAAAGGACAATTTTTATCCTATTTCAAACATCATCCAATAATCGCGCAGACATTTTATCTGAATAATGTAACAATCTAATTTGACGACATTTCGGTGGGTTTAAGTACCTATCCATTCTGGGTATTTGTAGCATGAAATTAGGGCTAACAAGTAGCTGAAACCGTTCATCAGGAAAGGTTATTGTTAAATTTAGATTCAGGCAAGCTCCAAGAGTAGGTACTTAGTAACAAGCCCAAAATACATGTGCCCTAAGCTTAAAAAACTGTCGCTGTAAGCACAATTAAGAAAAAAGGGTTTTTATTTCTAAAAATATTACCTATTCAAGTCTTAAAATTATTCTCAGCAAGAATGACTTTAGCTCTAAAAAGGTTTTTTCTTTTTTGTTGATCCACGCATGTGTTCTGGTGTAAGTTCATTGACAAATAGCTACGTATGTATTTAAACACACATAATTTGATTTTCTTACATTCCGCTACAGAATTTAATTAAGGTTTTCAAACGTTTTCCTTCCTTTTAACGCCATAGCCATACGCGTAGTTTGTATCGATACCTAAGCATGGCCGTATTTTAAAAACTACTGACCCGATTTGTATGGATTTATAAATGTTCCCTACGTTAAAATAAAAGAAAGATCACAATGCGTAAAATCGTTTCGAAAAAATACGTGGACATTTGGACAAACATCTATATAAGCTCGAAATAATAAACACGACATACTTACACAAATAAACGAGTCGAATTGATAACCTCCATTTTTGAAATAGGTT
This sequence comes from Agrotis segetum, assembly GCA_036375495.1. Taxonomy (NCBI): domain Eukaryota; kingdom Metazoa; phylum Arthropoda; class Insecta; order Lepidoptera; family Noctuidae; genus Agrotis; species Agrotis segetum. Next base: position 606,740 of record JAQSVV010000004.1, on the reverse strand, counting down.
AAAAAACCGGCCAAGTGCGTGTCGGGCCACGCACAGTGTAGGGTTCCGTAGTTGCCCATCAAAATACTTATGCGAACTAACTAAACTGATTCGCTGAATTTAATTTTAAAAAGAAGAATTTTCTAAATCGGTCCAGGAGTCTTTGAGAAATCGGGGACAATACATAAAAAAAAAAGATTACGATGAATTTAGAATCTCCTCCTTTTTTTGAAGTTATTTAAAAATAGTTGACGATAAAAACCTACCTATCCCCAAAAAACATACCTTTATAAGCTGTAAAAATAAAGTTGACAAACTTACATTTGCAGTTGAAGAGCATGTTCTCCGATACATTTGGTTTAAGAAAATATGATATCCAAGTACATTTTATAAGTTGGTCGACTATTACTCGTAAAGTTGTAAAGCCTACTCAGTTGTGATAATTTTCTTTTAAACTTCGTTATATACGAGTATACTACCACTGTGAATTTTTTCACACCCCCAAACATAACCGTTTAGCTGGTAGAGGGGGGGGACACTCGAGTCGAGCAAAATTTATCACTTTAAAGCTTAATATTTCACAAACGAATTTTTTTATCAAAAAATTGTTGATTGAAACTCACATTATTTTTTAAAGACCTATTTAATAATACCCCACACTAAGGGGTACGCGAGAAAGAAAAAAAATATTCCCACTTTACGTGTACAGGAGGTACCCTAAAAAAAAATATTTTTCGAGATTTTATTTTACCACTTTTTCGGCACAACAAATCCATATATTTACACCAAATTACAGCTCTCTAGTACTGTGCGTCTCTGAGCTAAACTGCGGACAGACGGACGGACGGACAGACGGACATAGGGTTCCGTAGTCAACAAGGAACCCTTATACATATAAGGGTTCCTTGTTGACTACGGAACCCTAAAAATATGGGTGAGAAGCCGTGCTCCACCTAGGTGAAGTATAGAGACCTACACGTATTTATACAATAGACTATAAATAAACAGTTTCTGGAGATACAATATTTCATCCGGCCAGGTAACGAAATAGTTCTAGCGCACAGGAAGCCACGATATCGACCTTGGCGGAAACCTGCGCGTGGCTGTTATCCCATTCCAACCTACGTGGATGCACACTCAAATATTGCACTCTGCCGCACTCTGGAGGAAAATAGAATTGATATCATAATTCTATGGAACGAACCGAAGTAGTACTGTCTTATGTAAAATTCGTTTAGAAGGCGGGATTGGTCCAATTCGCGATTGGTCCAATGTTCAAAGAAAGGTCCAATTCGCAGTTGGTCCAATTCGCGGTTGGTCCAATTCGTTGTTTTATTTGAGAAACAAAATGCTGCCATTTTGATGCCAAAAAAGGCATTACAAATTTTGTAAGTAAAAACAAAGGTGACTTATAATACCTATTATTGGGTAAGTATGGGTGCCTGCCTGCCAAAGTCGCGGGATGTCTGATCAGGTAACCGTGACCCTGGAACGTAAAGGGCTATTGAAGGATCACCGTGGATTTCAGTATAATACATCTCTGACAGGCCCTCCCAGAAAAAAGAAAAAGGTTCACGTATGGGTCGAATACTTCTTTTTTATTCTTCTTAGGCTAGAAGTTATTGTATTCCAGAGGCTAGGTACGCAAAAGAACTAACAATGTCCTGAAGTATTGGTTCTATTAAAATTGAAATCAGTTTTAATTTTGGTATAATAGTAATATTTTCTCTTTTAGTTCCTCTCCAACCCAAACAATAGGTTACAATTCAATCTAGTTTAAAACTAACCGTTTATACTTAGTTAAAATTCAGTTCATGATAATAAAAGTCTGTTGAATATACTTGGCATGAAATGAAACAAAGACATTAAGGGGCAGGTCTTGTAAAATTCACGCTCGCCGAATTATTTGCGTAACTTTGTTTGTGATTTTTGAACAAAATAGTGCAATAGCTTGAAATATTATTATTGCACATAAATAACCATAATATAAGTAACAGCTAGTTATTTTTTTAAAGTTGATTTAAGTAGATTATATTTGGTAAATCAAGCGTTCAAAACAGCTCTTTCCTGCCCAACGTCATTTCGAGTTACGTTGGTGCACTCAATCTGAGACAATGAAGAATTCATTTAAAAATCTGATCAGCGCATAATGACCGCAATATCCTCGTCTTCAAACTGCGCTGATTAGTTTTTTATATTTATCTTCCATTTTCTTAATTAAGATGGCAGAATATCATCAAAATTCTCGGATTTCATCTCTTAATAAATGGTTTTTTTTCATAGGAACTATGCATTGTAGGTATGTAATATTACATTATCTTGATGTCAACAGATCAATAAAGCAAATTCAAAAAAAAATTGTACCTAAAGCGCTTTTTTTTAACAATAAAAAATATCTCAAATAACCTCTCAAAAAGTGTTTATAAACGAGAATTGCAAGAGAAATTCCTTAGTGGCCGGTGGACGGCCGGAGCGATTGGACGTGAGGTCCACGACGAATTTTTGTTGGTCCCTCTCGCTCGCACCTTCTCTCGCTCTAACGGTGATGACGCGCAGTTACGCATCTCAGGTTGCTCTACTTTATTATGTTAAAATATATTTTTTAACCGACGGAAAAAAAGGAGGAGGTTCTCAATTCGACATGTATATCTTTTTTATATTTTTTTATTTATGACCATTCTTTACTTTCTCTAAGGTGGTCCAATATCAAAAAATCTTTTTTTTTTGTCGGACAGAGTTTATCAGAAAGTTGGTCCCATTTAAATATCAAAAATTAAACTCGGCCTATAGGGGTAGAAAAAGAGGAATTAATTGTCAAATTTCCTACAGAATTTTCAGTTGTGAACCGATTATTATTGTTAAAAGATATGGAGAAGTAACTAAACAAGTTGGAGCGAATTCCGACCTTATTGACATTTAAAATTTAGTTTGTTTTTTCTCACTTTCACGATCGCTAACATTGCTCCTTCATTAAAATCCGGTTTTCGCATAAATGTCAATAAGGTCGAAAATCGCTTGAAGCTGTTTTTTTAACTTGCTATCGTTAAGCAATTTAAAAAAACATGTTCAAACTATTTTCGACCTTATTGACATTTAAAATTTAGTTTGTTTTTTCTCACTTTCACGTTCGCTAACATTGCTCCTTCATTAAAATCCGGTTTTTGCATAAATGTCAATAAGGTCGAAAATCGCTTGAAGCTGTTTTTTTAACTTGCTATCGTTAAGCAATTTAAAAAACATATTCAAACTATTTTCGACCTTATTGACATTTAAAATTTAGTTGGTTTTTCTCACTTTCACGTTCGCTAACATTGCTCCTTCATTAAAATTCGGTTTTTGCATAAATGTCAATAAGGTCGAAAATCGCTTGAAGCTGTTTTTTTAACTTGCTATCGTTAAGCAATTTAAAAAACATGTTCAAACTATTTTCGACCTTATTGACATTTAAAATTTAGTTGGTTTTTCTCACTTTCACGTTCGCTAACATTGCTCCTTCATTAAAATCCGGTTTTTGCATAAATGTCAATAAGGTCGAAAATCGCTTGAAGCTGTTTTTTTAACTTGCTATCGTTAAGCAATTTAAAAAACATGTTCAAACTATTTTCGACCTTATTGACATTTAAAATTTAGTTTGTTTTTTCTCACTTTCACGTTCGCTAACATTGCTCCTTCATTAAAATCCAGCAAGTAACAAAACCGTTGGTTTCTCTGTCTCCCGGTGGTAATGGACTGTGCCTATGACAAGGAGTGCAGTCCTTGGATGGGACTGTCAGATTTGTACTGACTAAAATCCACGGTGTCCTTCAAATAGCCCTTAATGTTCCGGGGTCACGGTAATGAGTACCGCGACGACAGCAGGCTTTAGCCCTCTAGAGGGGGACCCCGTCATCATGCTGACGCTATTTGAGGCGCTCGTAGGACACAACGCGCTGTCGACCCGGGCATGGCCCATGACTTTTTTTTCATGATAAAATCATCAAATGAGTCCTCCCCAGGCCAAGCGGGAGATACTGTCAGACTTGTACTGACTTAAATTCACGGCGTTCTTTAATAGCCTTTTATGTTCTGGGTTTACCACTGCGGCTGGGATGTAAGGTTTACGCTGTCCTCTCTCTCACGCGTCCCGCCTCTTCCTTTGCCAACATGACTGCTGCACTGACCTTTTTTTAGGTTTAATTAGTTAAACACTATTGTGTTTAACAAATTAAACCTAACAGAATTTAACCTATGAGAATATTTAAATAGTATTAAAAGACTTGTGTGATACTCGTATTATTACAAACCAAACATGGTTGGCATGATGAAAACAAGTTGTTTTAAAACACCTGTTTAAAACAGTTTGAAATTAAACAGTGTTTTTTATTACCCGTTTCAACTACTTTTTAAGGCAGATGAATGCATATAAAATGAAAACAAATTAATATTCAGGAGTCTAAATAGTTTGACATAAAACCTTTTGAGTTTAATGCCATTGTTATGTCATATTTTTAACTTTTATTGACACTGTAATGAAATAATGCTTAAAATTTTTAGAAAAAAAACATCACATGTTTTTATTCCATTGATCATTTTTCGTAAAAAATTCATTACAAAGGGTGAATTTGAAAAGATGTAGTCTAGAAATGAAACATAATTGATATATATACGTTTCGACATCAACAAACAAGGTGGAATTAATTTTAAAAAAGAACCAGAAACTAAAAAAAAAAAAACACTTTTTTAAAACATTTTGAATTGTTACAGTTTGTTTTATATCTTAAAAAAAAAACTGTTTTTTTTTCCAACCCTGAAACCAAGTCATATTAAAACTCCTTATTAAGCAAAAATTCTATAACTCCTTTTAAATAATCCTTAGTAGAGCAATGTTCATACCGCATCAAAATTGTTTTATAATAATTCAGTGGGCAGGATGTATGCGGGGGATTGCGGGAAGGGAGCCCGAAATTTGACGTACGATCGACTGGCCGAACGCGATTCAATTTTGTGCAAAAGAAGACGGCAGCCTTAATATTTATTTTCACTTCAGTAGCTCAAACATGTTGGTTTTGCTGCCTGAAATCAGTGAGCAAAATGCGATTTTGCTCACTAGTGAGACAAAGTAGCTTTTTAATTTTTGTTTTAAAAAAAGCCGCGAATATCATATTCAGCCTTATTCGAAACATTAACACTCTATCTCTTTCCCGCCAATAGAAAGAGAGAGAGACAAACACCAGCCCTTTCGAAGTTCCGATTTTGAATTTGGTCTCAAAGACAAACACGTTCGGAAATTTGTACTAACCAAAGAAATGCAAAACGATAATAATGTTTTCGAATGTATTTTATTGAATTTTTAACTTATTGCTGTATTTAAATGAAAATAAGCATTTACTGTAAATATTTATTTCTAGTTTCAATTTATGTTAATAAATATTTTGAATAATAAAATAATATGGGTGCTATTTCCGAACACGCCTTAATTTAAAAATAAAAGAGCGGGAATAAAAATTCATGGCTGGCGTAAAGAGTTGAATAAGTTAAAAAAAAAAATATGCGTAAAACTAGCGACGAGAACAGTACTTATTTTAACATAACCATTTAAAACAACAAATTATTAATGCAGAATTAAATTTCCTAACTCTAACTAAATATCTGAAACCATACCATGTCTTCAATGAATGGAGACTTAACAAAGGGCGCAAGCAGTTTTTCGGAGACGGTGTTGCTATCTTATTTTTTAGATTTATCACAGACGAGACGATTATCTACAATGCGGAGTATTTACTTATTGTTGAAAGCTACTTTAAAAAAAAGTTATTTTAATCTATTCCTATTTATTATTAACCGACTTCAAAATAAAAAAAAGTAGGTTCTCTGTTCGACCTGTATGTATGTATGTATGTTTGTATGTATGTATATATGTTTGTCCGCGATTATCTCGCGTTTGGCTGAACGGATTTTGATGCGGTTTTCAGGAAAGTGTTCATTACATTCTGGAGAAGGTTTTAGTATATAACACTAATAGATATCCCGTGACGTTGCCCGCGTGGACCCGTTTTTTGTTTACTTAGGTTGTAGATTTTCAGAGACGATTGCATGTTTGTCCGCAATTATCTCGCGTTTGGCTAAACGGATTCTGATGCGGTTTTCAGGAAAGTGTTCACTACATTCTGGAGAAGGTTTTAGTATATAACACTAATAGATATCCCGTGACGTTGCCCGCGTGGACCCATTTTTGTTTACTTAGGTTGTAAATTTTCAGAGACGATTGCATGTTTGTCCGCAATTATGTCGCGTTTGGCTGAACGGATTTAGATGCAGTTTTCAGGAAAGTGTTCATTACATTCTGGAGAAGGTTTTGGTATATAACAATAATGGAAATCTCGTGAAGTTGCTCACATAGTTCCGCTTTGCTTAATAGGATTGTAAATTTTCAAAGACGCCAATTTTATATGAAGATTTTTTTTTATTATCTCAACTAAAAAGGGAAAAATAAAAACTTTTTGAAAAAAAGAGAACCGACTTCAAAACCAAACACAAAAAATTGTAAAATAACTTTTCTTTCGGAAGTCGGTGGCCACAGTCAATGAAATAAAAAACAAAGCCACCGACTTCCGAAAGAAAAGTTATTTTACAATTTTTTGTGTTTGGTTTTGAAGTCGGTTCTCTTTTTTTCAAAAAGTTTTTATTTTTCCCTTTTTTTATCTCCTAAAGTGTTCTCGCTGCTGAAGTGAAAAGTTATGTGTGTTACACGAGAGCAAAGTTTTTTGCATCTCGTGCCTTTGAATCTCTCGCTACACTCAGGATTCAACTTTAGAATCACTCGCTACGCTCGTGATTCAATCCTTGAATCCTTCGCTTGCTCAAGATTCAAAATCAGCACTCGCAGCAAAAAACGACTTTGCTCTCTTGTTGCACAAATAACTATTACTTTATATGTTAATCACTTTAATTTACAAAGAGCAATAAAGGTAAATATCTAAATATTTAAAACAAACAGAAAAAAAGCTTTAAAAATGTTTTTTTTTTTGTTTTTCTTTTGTGTAAGTAAGAACTTTCTCGTATTAACTCCAAATGTAGTCACCCATCATGTTTTCATTGTATTGTCCTTGATAACGCTGTTCAAAGTTCATCACGTCTTGGTGAAAGCGTTCTCCTCAAGCGCTCTTCTGAATATGCCTCCAACCCATGAGTAGGAGAGAGTAAAGAGGTAGTTTGCGAAGCTAGAATTTAGGGGTCCATATTTTGTTAAGCTTTATAAGCTTCACAAAGTCTTATATTTGTCGAAAAACGAATTTTTTTAGACCTTACTCTAATGAATTTGCCACAAGTGTAACAAAAAGAGTTTACGTTATTTTTACACTGTTTAGAAGCCATTTTGGACTTCGCGCAACACAAATAGCCTCCTTCCAAATGGGTTCCTCGGTAATGCTGGCCCGCATTTACATACTGCCCAGACTACCCGCCGCTCCACGCTTCGCGCCCGCAACCCCGCCTCTTGCGTGCTAAGATCGTTGTTCCTCAAACGTTCTGTCAAAATCTTAAAATATTTATTTTTCATTGTAAAATGTACAAAAGCAAACTTGATTTGTTATGAATGGAGCCTGTGGTTACTTTTAGTTGTAGACAGTCGAAAAATATTAATTTAAGAACAGACCCAAGAAAAAAAATTTTTTTGTTGACTTGTGTTATTTACCTACAACTGCTGTTTTTAATCAACTAAGTAATACTGACAAAGATAAAACACATCAAAACTCTGGAGGAAGGGCTTGTGACGCCAGAATGAAATAAAAATTATATACCTAGTGAATATTAAAAGTTTCGTAGTATCTTCATCAATTTTCATTTATATACTACGTAACAAAAAAGAAATACTATCTAACTATGCAAGGATACAGTGACGAAATCATTGTCACATTTCGGACGGATGTTCGTTTATCGAACTCATTTATTTGTAAAAGTAATGCTTAAAGACAAAACTTGAATTGTTATGTTATATTATAGGAAAACTAACTGTTACCAGCGGCTTCGCTCGCTACAATTCGAAAATTAACCTACGGCAACATAAAATCGGAATAAAAACTATCCTATGTCTTATTCCAGGTATCTATGTCCGTTAACACCTTCGGTGCGGTATCGGGTCGATTATATCCGATGCTCATCTTGCCACTGGTGCGGGGTAAAAAATGTTGTCCCAACCGCTGGTGCGGGACAGGTATATTTAGGTTTCTCTATGAATATGAATGAGACAGTTAGTGTTTTGGAATTGCCTCTTTAAATAAATAATAAAGGAATAAAAAAAATGGAGCGAAATTTTTAATGTCTAGTGCGTTTATCGGATCTAAACGACCCGATACCCGATGACCCCATAGCCGCACTAGATTACATGTGAGTAGAGCTAGTGAGGTCCTTCTGGTTCGATGATTTTTTATCCAAATGAGAAGAGAAACTGTATGAAACATAAAACGATGTAGCAGTCATGAAACGATCTAGAAAACCATACTACTAAATATGATTGTATAATTTCTTTTTATTTGTATTAAATACTTTTTTAACTATCATAGTTTGCTCCTAAACTTAAAATGTCACTTACGGGATATCTTCTCACGGAAATATTTTAATCACGGAAGACAATCCCGTAAGTGACATTTTAAGTTTTTGTATTAAATAGTTCTCAAAAATATATTGTAAGTACATTTTATCGATATCAAAGTTTTTTTAGTTATCCACAACACTAAAAATGTATCGACACTTTAACTAACCAGTGCGGATATGGGGTCGGAAAGATCCGACAGACAATACCTTTATTTACAAGCAAACCATTCAGTGCATTTACCTACGACTTCAGCCTTTTATTGAGTATTTATTTGTCAACATATTGGTATAAAGGAATATGCTTTTATCATAATCTCTATTAAGATAAGTCCTTCTAAACAGACCGAAGTCGAACAGGTCTTTTCGACCCAGCACCGCACCAGGGACAAGTCGGGCTTCGGATATAATCGACCCGATGCCGCACCAACTGAAAGTCATCAAATTTGACTAACGCAGTGAACGTGTTAATAGCTTTTTCTCGAAGCATTAACTCCATCATTCCATCCATCCATCCTATCCTTCCGTCCATCCATACACACACAAACTTTCGCAATTTTACTATCAGTATAAGATACTCCGGCGCCATAAAAATAATCAGGTATCTTGCTGTACATGCAGTTGCAGCCCTATTGCCCCAGTGAACTACGCTGGTCGCAGTGGTGGCACGTTGCGCTATCCTACCGGATATCCTCCACACGGACTCTCTCGTTCGAAGCGTAGCGCGTAGGCAGTGCTGTGCATATCCTTGCCAAGCGATACGGTGCCCAGTGGCGTAGCTACCGCCGTATCGGTAGTATTATACGGGGCCCCCAAGTGTCAAGGGATGATGGGGGATCATCATCATCATCTTCCTGCCCTTATCCCATTTTACTTAGGGTCGCGCGGTCGGCGCAACACGTTTTTTTCTTCCATTCTCCTACTCCTTTTTCTTTCATATCATTCCTTAGATAATCCATCCATCTCTTCTTTGGCCTTCCTCCTCCTTTCCATCCCTCAACATTCATACTCATCACTCTCTTAGTCACATGAGTGTCATCCGTCCTCATCACATGTCCATACCAAGATAGACGATTCCCTTTCATTTTTTCTGTAACAGGCGCCACTTTCAAACTGCCCCTTATAAACTCATTCCTTACTTTATCCATTCTTGTTACTCCTCACATCCATCTTAACATCCTCATCTCCGCTACATGCAATCGTTTCTCATCCATCTTTTTCACAGCCCAGCATTCCGATCCGTACAATAGGACAGGTCCAATCACGTATTTGTATATTTTCCCCTTTAACTTGAGGGGCATCCGTGGGTCGCAAGTTGTTCCGGTGACCTGTCGCCATTTCATCCATCCCGAGTTCATCGATTGAAATAAAAATATTTAAAACATAAAGCCTTATTATCAAGCCTCTTCTGGCATAGCTCAATTTTCAAAAAGGCTATAGAAGTTGTTATTAATCAGCTACGATCAGTCGATTCTCAATTTTCTTGTTCCCTTCAAAATTATCTTAATTAAATCTGCAATGGCATTAATTACATGAGTCAGGATGCTATTATCTTTATTCTGCATAACCACAGAATACATGATAGTAAACTATACATATTATACACCTTTGTTAGAAGGGCCCCAAATAAGTTTTGATCGTGGCCCTTTCTGGCCTAGCTACGCCACTGACTGCGCCAGTAGTTTCTGCCAGTCGAATAAACACCGCCATGTTTCAACTGTTTAATTTCCTCTGCCGAACATCAAAAACGCATTTTAAAATAGCTGACGTCATCAGTATTCAAGTGAACAAAGTGCTTCTACAAAGATGTTCGAACAATCGCATCAGCGCTATGGATGATTGATGATTGTGATAGGAAATTCGGTTGAAAGTGGGGGATGGATAAGAATTAGTAGCTAAGTAATGCAATGTTTGTGTAAATAAATGGCAACAACACCTTTAAATCTCATTCAAAATGTGATTAATAGGATATTGTCATCGACAAACTCACATTTTATGAATTAATGATCAATTATGCCACAGTAACCAACTGGATTTGAAGAAGCACTATAATGCTTATGGCTTTAAATATCCAGCAGCAACGTTATACGATGATTAAATACACATAGTTTCACACATACACAGGTACATAGCTATTTACATATTATTAAAGGTAGATACACCATAATATCAAAGAAGAGTGACACAACACCCTCTACATAGTGACAGCGGAAGCTACCTAAGCGAATAAAGACCACAAAGTAAGGCAACTGATGTAATTACTGCACGACACTTTATGCTTCAAAGTGACAATAATTTATGAGCACCATATGCCATCGGTTGACAACATAATTACTTCTACAATTTCACCTCTGGTCGGAAAGTGTTGCCATTATCACAAATATAGCAAACAATGAGTATCTGTCCAGTGTCGAGGAGAGCTGGCGCGTGTCAAGAATCCATTAAGTGTCACCGGAGCCTTCGAGAGAAACAATGAGGTCTCCCAGCTTGTATTATACTCTCTTTAGTCCAGTCCTGCAAGCGAAGCATCTTGTTTAGACATAATGTGTTGCCATGTCATGTTAATCCGCTAAGGGGCTTCCCTTCGAAGCGACAACACTGTATACTGTCCGCACATAATGTCCCGTCAAGTTAGTGTACACAATATGCTTTATGTAGGCTTTGCAAAGTAGATTATGTGGGCTTTTTTCATAATGTTGTTGTTTTGCATTTATAAGCACAGGCTAGGCGAACGACTGGCGTAATTTGGGATAGAATTTCATTCAAACGAGGTGTCAATCTAGATGAGGAGAATATTATTTTAGTTTGCGTGGACATCTCTAAATTCCCAATGTTTATTAAGAGCGAGAGACGAGCAGTGGTAGCCCAGTGGTATCGGCCCCGACTTACGAGTTGTAGGTCGTGGGTTCGAATCCCGGCAGGCGCATTACTTTGTGTAATTTATTTCATCACCACTGCTCTCAAAACGGTGAAGGAAAACATCGTGAGGAAACCGGCATGTCCTAGAACCAAAAATTCGAAGACATGTGACATCCACCAATCCGCACTGGGCCCGCGTGGTGGATTATGGCCCACCCCCTCTCACAGAGAGGAGGCCTGTGTCCCAGCAGTGGGAACATTAATAGGCTGATGATGATGATGATGATTAAGAGCGTATATTCCGAAAGTTGGCAACGTCGCGAATGGTTGTCAAATATTAACAACTTTTAATTAATTTAGCATTGTTACTGTATGAAAATAAGAAATATGGATCTGTAGTGCCAAAAAAATTGATAAGGGAATGCAATAATTAATATCGTAACACCGAATATATAGTTTTAGATGTAAAAAAAGCATTTGGAAGCTTTCCAAATGCCTTTTATACACCTGAAACGGTAACAACATCAAATTCAGTGTTATAATTGCATTCCTATGTCATTTTTTTTAGTGCACTACAGAGCGATATTTCTTGTTTTCATACAGAAGTTTTGCCAAATTAATTAAAACTTGTAAATATTTGACAGCTTTTTGCGACGTTGCCAACTTTCGGAATATGCAGCCTTAACATGTGTTTTATGAATAAGAAATAACGGTCTACCTAGAAACATGAATCGTTTGGATATGAAAAAGGTAGGTATATAGGAAAATGCCTAGTTGGTAGCAAACGTAATTAATTAAACAGTTGCTCAAGCGATGTCGTGCACGTACGCATCGTGTATTCCAAGTACAACATTATTAGTTCACAATACCACATATTATGACTGCGGAGCACTCATTCGTTCATTGAGAGATCCCGATTTGCATAAACAAACCGTGCACCACGTGCTGATGCGCTATTTACGCTTATTGCCTGTTTCGTATGCCTTTTCATTAACAGAATTTAGTTTATTTTCAATTACGAAAGTGGTGTACAAGTGGTATTGATTACTTTATAACCCATTTAGATTACGTACACTGGCGACTCATTGTTACAGTCATTTAAGAATAAGGACATTAATAAAGCTTTCCAGAAATACCAAAATTAATCAGCTACCTAACTTTAACATGATTATTTTAAAATAAGTAAGTAAGTATCCATTTTAATGGGCTAGTTGTCATTTTTCAAACCCGATAGTATCTTATTTATTCATTATTTGAATAATATTTTTGGCATGGCTTTCGGGCCATTCTAGCATAGACAGAAGTTACTCCAATAATGTTTCAAGATTAGGTACCAATCATCTTTTTTCAAAGTTCTTAGAACATCCATTTTTATACTCAGATCGTAATATAGAATTGTAAAGAATAATACGCAATGTAAATGTATTAGAAAGGTTTCAAAGCCATGAAGGCTCTGAGTTTCTAATTTGTTTTCAACTTGACTGTTGGTAATAAATTCCCCCCTTGTCTATGTTTGTGTCATAATCTCAAAAGATAAATCAAAGAAAGGAAGTTTTATACCAAACTCGTGCATCTCAGATGCAATTCATTTTGTCGAAGTAAAACTGAATTGATAAATCGTAGCACCAAGCAATTTGCAATATTTTCAGGGAAGTTATTGGATAGACTGAAAAATATGACAACGACCGAAAACGTCAATGGCTTCCACCTGTCAACTGTCACTTGAAAATTATGTTTCTAGGCCTAGCAAAAAATATTGTACTGTTGCAAATTTGCAAATTAAATTTTACACAAAATCACGCCATCACAGTTTTGTTCCTTTGAAGAAAACATCAGTAAACAACGAATGTGGTAATTGAAAAACAAATTGAATTCATTTATATTTTTCTAACTTCTATTGTAGCAACCACAAGCCCGGTAGCCTGTTCTGTGGCTGACAGTTGGACAGCCGAGCATTTGGCTTTTGAAAAAAAAAAGAAACAATTGCGTATAAATTCCTATGTCAATAACATAAGCCCTACAATCAACAGATAAGCTTTTATAAGGAAAGTAAGAGTAATTATAACAAGTTAGAAAATAACAGCTGCCTTATTCCAACATTTGATATTTTTTTTGTAGAGTTCTTTTACTTAGCCATAATCAAATTTTACATAATACACATATCTACTAATATTATAAAGCTGAAACTAAATTGTTTGTTTGGTTAAACGCGCTAATCCCGGGAAACAAATTCCTGGTTCGAATTGGATAATTATTTTTGTATTGGATAGCGCATTTATCGAGAAAGGATGACCTTTCTCGATAAATGCGCTAGATGTTTTATTGCCAGCTATGAAGCTGGCTATAAAACATCACGATACGACCAAAAGGAGCCAAGCAACGAACTGAGACAAGGGGAACGGTAAATCTAATATCTATCAAAGATTTTTTCTTCCCTGCCTTTAAAACGGATGTAAGTGGCGAATTGTTGTTCGGCGTGGCGGTCTTAGGGGGAGGCCTATGTTCAGCAGTGGACGTCTTCCGGCTGATGATGATGATGATGATGACCTTTAGAACTATATACATATTCACATCCTCACTTTCCTCATCATCGATAATTGAAAGCTAATAAAAGATACATGAGTGCATTTGGGCGAGGTGAAGCCGACCCTACACATATCAGTGCTCAGTGCCGAGTGCACACGATCGATGCCGAGGCCACTGGCTCAAACAACAAAAGAAAACCATTGAGGAAGGTTGCCCAACATTCGCACAAATCTCTCATTAAACATACCTGTGACCTTGTTTCACATGTTATAAAAGGTAGCTGACCTGACATTTAGGGGGTGAGAACAAGGAGGAAGGACAACTTAAATACCTACTGACTCAGCTTTTTACCAACTGCCAAATGTCAAGTTTCCGCAATTGGCTTAAATCGAACTACGAAAATCACAATCATGTACCTACCTAATGTTTGGTCCGGTACTGCAAAACTATGAGGTAAAACTAGGTAATATGCCCTAATTGAAAACTAAAGGTTAGGGGGAGCGACAACCTTCGCAAGGTGGCCGGTAACAGCTGGATGAGAGTATCCGGTGATCGAGTGAAATGGCTTACGATTGGAGAGGCCAGAGGGGGGGCCAGAGGGGGGGGGCAGGGGGGGGGTACAACGTCGTAAAACCAGGCTTGTTCCAGTGAGTGAACGAGATGGCGCTAGACGACTTGTATAGCTCTGTCACTTTAACTCGCCGGAACAAGCCTGGACTGTGAACACTGAACTTTTATAGGCTGGTGATGAAAAAACGCCCCATCATTCTAGCAATCAAACTCACTCGGAACCACATGCGAGTGTGGCCACCTGTTCACGTATATATGATGGCCGAGGGTTGTTGTACGCCAACAGTGGTCAACTGCGTAAAGCCTGCTCTACACTACTCGCGAAGTTGACCGAATACCATAGTGTTGAAGGGCACTTCGCTTCACTTCGTGCAACTTCGACTCACTTCGGGCGACTTCCATTTGTTGTCGGTTTTTGCGACCGAGTCAAAGGGCACAATGATGACACAGGCAACTTCGCGAGTAGTGTAGACATATACTTCGGGACTTCGACCAACTTCGACGAGTACTTCGTCGAGGCAACTTCGCGAGTAGTGTAGAGCAGGCTTAAGGGGGATGCTCCAACCAGCCCCGAAATTCAAATTTTTTTACGTGTTTTGCAATTTGCAGGCCAGTGACATGTTGTAACTTTATCAAAATATGAATTGCGGTAATAACAAGTATAATTTTAAATAAGTATAAAAATTATCAAAAAATTCGCTCTATCAGTTCTCACATAGAAAAGGTGCATCATGTTAAAATCTCCGAAATTTAATTACGATGCACCTTTTCTATGTGAGAGCTGATGGAGCGATTTTTTTGATAATTTTTATATTTAAAATTATACAGGCTACATCGACGCAATCACCTTAAGACGTTTGGATGCTAAAATAACGGGGCCGTTTGTCAACTACGCGTATTACCAAGTTTCCCCCTATATTAATAGCAACGTTAGATCAATGTCCACCCACTGAACTAATGAAGATCACTGATGCACTGATCGTTTACTTACATCTAGTCTGTGTTATTTTTCTGCAGCATATTTATAAATATTTAACACTATTTGCCCAGAAAAACGTCGGACATTTCACTCAACCCGTCTTTCCGAATCCGTAAACTTCAAACACGCAAAATATTTCGAAAAGTTTTGAAAGAAGTAATGTGCGTAATTTCCTGTTTTCACTACGTTCAGTACCCAAGTTGGTATTAAATTGGAAAGTGGAAAGTAATAATGGGAAAACACGTAGTTTTCAGCACGGTAAGTGGTGCTACGCCCTAACTCATAAACATGATGGAGGCGGATCAGATAACATTGACATTGGAGGTGTAAGGTCAGGGGTTTCAGCCTTATGCACGCGATCTGTCAATTTTCGAGGCCGAAGTGAAATGGATCTGTTCATTGCAAACATTATGGATTTATGCAATGAATCATTATTACGGACATGTTATTTTGCATATAATGTGTACCAGATTTTCGTATGATGAAAATTCAATGTCAGTATTAATAAACTCAGTATGAAACGTCGCCGTCGAGGTGGTGCTGAAATATGTATATTTTTATAGCTGAAATGTAATGAAATTATGACGCAAATGTGTTGCGCTAATTATCACTCAGGTTTTGACTTGTATTCCAATGACCTCATCGCTTAGAGATGCGCTTTCATAGCGCTAACGAAGCTCTCGCGCAACTCATTATGATACAAAGTGTCTACGTAGCGCTTTGCTACGAAGTCGTAGCACTCGCTACGGAAGTACGGACCTACGATAACCAATTATGTAGATTGTACGCAATTCTTTAAAGTTACTGGATTATGTAACTTTCACAGTTAATTTTACAGCATAATTATGTTTAAAATAAACAAAAATTGGTTACTGTACATGATTTTTAACATGCTAGGCAGAGTGCCCTAAGAAAATGGGCCATCTCCTTTTCTATTCCATTTGGTCATTCTTGAACTTTTCAGTGGTGAGTGTCTTTATGTTCGTTTTGATGTGAAAAATTATTTCGATACAGAACCGAATCGCGTGTTAACTGTAAGGTATCGACATGTATTGGTCGATAAGGGTAGTTTACCTACAACCTTCAAAACATGCATTTCCACATGTCTGGCACATGATTTTTACTGCTTAGGTTTTCAAATAATTACGTATATTTTACTGTTACTGTTAGTCTCCGTCCAATCTCCATCATATCATTACTAGGAAAAACCCTGTCTTTGTTATTCTACCTTTTCAAATCCAAGGTCAATGTGGGTGGACGTGTGGATGACCATAATAAAGACATATTTTAAGAAAAACTTCACTTTTACGAGTAGTAGATGCAAATAAACCGGTATTTAACTTAGATTTCGGTACAAAAAAAAGCCTTCAAAAATCACACTCAATAATTTAGCAATAAAAGTAGGTAGGTACCCAAGTACTCGTGGCACATATGAGACGAATGAATAAAGGTCAAGTTCTTGGATGAAGAGTCCGTGGCTGGCGACGCTCACGCTTGGCCGCATGCTATTCCAAGGCCGCTGAACATCAAAGGCCCTCGGGCCTCGCAAATTATCCCCTCCGACGAGCAGGCCTCTCGTTTTATAATTATGCCTCCCTAAATCTACGGCGTTTAGATTTTTCTGTTTATTAACGGTATTGGAAATCTTAAAATATGTTTATGATTCAGGATTTCGAATTTAACACCCTTTTAAACACCTCTTTCTATTTTAAAATGTAGACATTTAGAAAGAGTAGATAAATACGAATTCGAGAGAACAGAGGCCTTACCACGAGCTCTTAATGTGATCCAGATTTGGCTGTGGGAAAGAGACAAAACTATACAAGTCGTCTAGCTCTGTCTCTTTCCCACAGCCTAAACTGGATCGCGTTAAGAGCTCGTGGTAAGGCCTCTGAGCATAGTTCCACAGCCGTAACTGTTTTAAGTAATTGACAATATGTTATACAACATGTAACATAATTAACGCACATCCTGAAATTAGTTTGTTCAGAATCGTTTACTGAATCGATTTCTATCATTTTTAATATAGGTAATTTTTTTTTTCACAAATAATTTAAACTACGGAAATTCCCCCTAAACGTCTGTACAGTCAAAACAAACTAAGATAGACCGTAAATCGAGGCAACAAGACTTAAAAGTGCAATTTTATTTGTATAAATGCAAATTCCGTCATTCATTCACAAAATAAAGAAAAATAAACCTTACTGCAAAATAACTAATTTAGTTAATAACAAATGCATTTACATGTTAAATTAAAAATTCAATATATGTATGATGATTATAACATAATATTCTAATTGGGGTGTCTGAGGGTGTGCGTTAATTATGTTACATGTTGTATATGAATAAAGATGTTATCTATACTAATATTATAAAGCTGAATAGTTTGTTTAGTTGCACGCGCTAATTTCAGGAAGTATTGGTTCTTTATAAAATCTTTTTGTGTGGATAGTCCACTCATCGTGAAAGGCCATTGCTATCAGGGGGGGTATTACTGTTCCAGTGAGTGAATGAGATGGCGCTAGACGACTTGTTTAGGTTTGTCACTTTAACTCACCGGAATAAGCCTGGTTTTAAGACGTTGTAATACCCCCCGTTACCACTAACAAGAGCCGAGCAGCTAGCGGGAATGTTTAGTCAATTTATGTAGTTGATTATACCATATGTAAGTTCCTAAACTACATCACGGTCATAAAAATATATAAATCTATAGTCACACGCTTCACGCCTTCGGCAAAGACAGCCGACATGTTCTGTTAGATTATGTGATATCCCATGGCGATTCTAACATCAAGAGCCAAATACACAAAAACCTTTCGATGTTCTTTTTTGTATAAGAATGTAATTATGAACGCTATTTTCCTTTTGTCTGATAATACGAGGAAATCCCTAAAGCAAAACCTTGTCATGTTTTCCACGACCCTTCTGGCTATGCCTACACGTCAACATACCATACCCTCTAAATAATAGTAGATTATTAACCAAGGGGATAAAGCAGTGTCTTCTGTCGCGGGTGACGATTTAAATCGCGAGCATAACGAAGGACTCGAGGCTTACTCCCGAGCGTAGCGAGGGTGTTAGAAACTTAAATCACGAGCGAAGCGAGGGATTTAAGACGAGTCCTGAGTGTAGCGAGGGATTTAAGTTCACCCAAGACTAAGACAGCTTTATCACCGAGGAAAATACTCTACTTTTCGTACCACTTGCGAAAAAATTAACATAATAATAATATGAGATAAGCATTAATTAAACATTTAAATTTAACAATAACCTTTCTTAAAAAAATAAATTAAACTCAACGTTTATGTATTATTTTTTTTTTTTAGCGTGGTAAAATCATCAAATGAGTCCTCCAACCCCGGGCAGGGCGGGAGGGACTGTCAGACTTCTACTGACTAAAATCCACGGTGTCCTTCATAGCCTGTTAAGTTCCGGGGTTACGGTAAGGGAATAATCCCGCGACCCCGGCAGGCTTTGGGCCTCTGAGAGGGGGGCCCCGTCATTATGCTGACGCTCTTTGAGGCGCGCGTGGGACACAACGCGCCGTCGACCCGGGCATGGTCCTTGGTCGGGCAGCGAGTTGCCCTTTACTCGCTGCCCGCATGCCCGCGCCTACGGTGGCCGGAGATCATCTAGCGACGTCCGTCGCCGTGGGCGCCTACCACTGCGGCTGGGGCGGAGGGAGGACGCTGTCCTCTCTCGCTCGCGGCCACGTTTATGTATTTGAAGAAAACAAAACGCGGCAAATTCCTAGATTAATATTGTAATATCTGGTTGACCGAGCTTCGCTCGGTTTTTAATTTGTCTATATATTGGGAACCGAGCTTTTCTCGAACCTGGGACCTTGATAAATCGATTCCTTGAGCCGAAAAACCCCTAATCTGTAACTTTCATGAAAATCCTTGGAGCCGTTTCCGAGATCCTGATTACATATAAATAAATATTCAAGAATTGCTCGTTTAAAGATATTAGGTAGATTCTCGGAAAAGCAAAGGCATCAAGCTCATACGGCCTCTTCGATTTTCGTAATTTTATTAAAATCATAACTGCATTCATAAATGCGTATTCCTTTTTCAAACAGTTGTATAATGCTTTACATACAAACTCAATGGTGTAAAGACAGACTGATGTAGTTCACTATCGGTAAGTATTCGAAATTCAAATCACATTCTCTCCCTAGAGGATGAATGAAATTCAGTACAACTTTCTTTCCCTAGGGAAAGCTGTTTATAACAGATTAATAATGACTATTGTTATGTACGCTTTTTGTGGCTTAGAATGTCACTTTTTTGAGCAAGTGGTACGAAAACGAATTTTATTTTGAAGGATCCGTACCCATTAAGGGTTAAACGGGACCTTGTTACTAAGAATTCGCTGTACGTCTGTCTATCTGTTCCCAGGCTATATCTCAGAGCGCGGGCATGCGGGCAGCGAGTAAAAGGCAACTCGCTGCTTGACCATGGACCATGCCCGGGTCGACGGCGCGTTGTGTCCCACGCGCGCCTCAAAGAGCGTCAGCATAATGACGGGGCCCCCTCTCAGAGGGCCAAAGCCTGTCGGGGTCGCGGGATATTTCCTTACCGTGACCCCAGAACATAACAGGCTACTGAAGGACACCGTGGATTTTAGTCAGTAGAAGTCTGACAGTCCCTTCCGCCCTGCCCGGGGTGGGAGGACTCATTTGATGACTTTACCACGCTAAAAAAAAAACTAGGCTTTATCTCAGAACTCTTTTATGTAGATATTATACTTAGGTACCTACATGAAATTTTCACAGATGATGTATTTCTGGAGGAAAGATGGAGAGACTGTCAGACTCTGAGACTCGTACTGACTAACATAATCGGTGTCCTTCTGCCTTTTACGTCCCAGGGTCATTGTTGGTCGCGGGACTGTCTCATCAAGTAATCATGATCATGTAAAAGGGTCACGGTGACCTATTTTTATTTTTGCTACGTGATAAAATCATCAATTGAGTCCTCCTACCCAGGAGAGGACGGAGAGGGAGTATCAGACTTGTACTGACTAAAATCCCCGGTGTCCTTCAATAGCCCTTCACGTTCTGGAGCCACGGTTACCTGAGAAGACACGCCCGCGACCTCTAATAAAACATTGGATACCGTTTACCTTTAAAAATTTAGTGACCTACAAGTTTTTCGGATGTTTCTAAGGATGTTTGTTACCTACCTTCGCACGCAAAAACTATTGAACAGATTTGGATGAAAGGCGCAGACACTTTTATCCTGGTTGTACGTTCCTATAGCATAATCTACTATATATAAAAATAAGTTGGGTTTTCTTTCCTGACGCTATAACTGCAGAACGCACGAATCGATTTCCAGTTTTGCATTTGTTGGAAAGGTCTCGGGCTCCGTGAGGTAGTATAGCAAAGAAGCCATCTGGTGGCGAAACGGAGTTCGCCAGGTTTGCTGGTTTTCTAAAAAAACAGGCGAAGCGGCTGGCCAAAGTTAGTACATAAATAAAGATCATTGCAAGACATATGTGTTTGGTTACCAGTAGCAGCAATAACAAGTAATCTCTAAGTTTCTAACTCCAGTTACTTAGAAGTACATGATGAAGGCTAAGTGGCTAACTTAGTGTTTATTGAACAAGCGTAGGTAGCTAAGTACCATTTAGAAGCCTACTGGCCTCGTAAAACGATCAGGGAGATATGCGTGGTCATATAAACTCAACACGTTATGGCTTATATCTGTAGGCTCAGTCTCCCGGTATTAATTAGGTAAAATACTGTAGCTTGTAGATAATAAACTTCTAGGTTACGTTAATATGATTTACCGGTGTGTGGGTAGCATCATCATCTGCCTAGCCTTTTCCCAACTATATTGGGGTCGGCTTCCAATCAAACAAGATGCAGCTGGATATCAGTAGCGACTGCCTGTCGGACTCGGACCTCCACAACCCAGTAACTGGGCAAAACGACACTCCATGGTAAGACTGGTTGGCTGACTTTACAGCTTCTGACTAACATTAACGACTGTCAAAGATCTACAAACGACAGCCGGGACCAATGGCTTTACGTGCTTTCCGAGGCATGGAGGAAACTCGCTATGACAGATGGTCACCCATCCATAGACCAACCTTGGCAAGCACGGCTTTACCCGGAAGATCGGCCTGTGCGGCTGTAAGTATTTAGCCACAAGCTGCTCAGCAGGTGAACGAATAAAAGTTACAATACAGTAGTCAGCGAGTCTAAACAGCCACTATGCAATATTCTGTCTGTCTCATCAGGTAACATTGACCCTGGAACGTAAAAGGCTGTTAAAAGATCACCGTTTAATTTAATCAGTAAAAGTCTGACAGTACCTCTGTCCCGCCCTAGATGGGAGAACACAGTTGATGATATTACTAGGATTGCAAATTGTTGTATGTTGACTTTTAATCGTTCACCTGCTACACGGTTACCTTTACATCGGAGACACGAAACTTTGAACTCTGTTCCTATCACCCCGTCCGGGCACACGTTCAAACTCCTACAGCGGCTGCAATTTGCCCAATAACACTGCCTATTTCGGGAATGAAACCCAATGACCACCTACTGCATTCGTACTTGCGACCGCTAGTCAGTCAAAATATATTTTCAAAAATTAGTACGTAGGAACCTCAGATCAAAGAAACAGGCAGATAGAACGCTCAGAACACGCGAGTGGGTCAACCAAAGTTAATACAAAATCAAATCGAATTACATTCCATAATGTTTTCTTTGTTTTTGAGAACAACTTTTACAATGGATAAAGACACGTGTTTGCGACACATATTTTGGCAAACAACAACGACGCGTAGCTTGGTACGACGCGTAGTTTGGTACTGTCGCGACTTTGTATTCGATTTTGATTTTGTATTAACTTTGGTGGTCACACTCGCGTGTTATGAGCGCTCTATCTGCCTATTTCTTTGATCTGAGGTAGGAACTTGCCCAAAACTAAAAAATCCAATAAGCCTAAAAGCCTGAGCTAATGAGAAACATTTACAACCTATGAAAGCTTATTAAGCGTCCATTTAAAGCTTATGCCAAACGACATTAATTAATTGAATAAAACGAGTGGCGAGCATTCCCATTATCAAGCACGTTAATCATTGTTGGCGAGGGCGTGGGTGCACCGCCAGGCCGCTACTACCACCAACTTTCATTACGATATGAACAATAACTTGTCACAATGCGCGCCAATAACGCTTTCAGGCAAATTACTCATGGACTCGTGGAACGGACCAATTAGCAGTCAATCAGAAAACTAGGACGATTGCACGAATACTAAATGACGATGTACAATGCCAAACCATTGTCAAATGCGGGGCGGGGCGGGCGGCGAGTAATGGGCGACTCGCTATCCGACCATGGACCATAACCAGGTGTTCCAGTTCCACGCGCGCCAAAGAGTGTCAGCACAATGACCCTTTAGAGGACCATGCCTGCCGGGGTCGCGGGACACACGTATACCGTGACTAAGGTATAGATACACAAATGGCTACTGAAGGAAACTTGATTTTAGTCAGTACAAGTCTGACAGTTCCTCCCGCTCTACCCTGTGTAGGAGGAATCATTAGATAATTTTACCACGATAAAAAAATCCATTGTCAAACAAACTGACAGGACATGACCAAATCTTATTTACACGACTTCATTTCCTTAGTTGCTTTGCTCTCAACGATTTCCTCCTATTAAATTCTCCTTGCAACGTTACGCAGTACCGGCGTTAGGGTAAGGCGCGGTTAGGCGACCGCCCAGGGGCGCCGAATACGAAGGGGCGCCGCAGGCCTAGTTTCTCGTTAATTTCCCAATTTCTTTCATCCCATTTTTAGGAGATAAACCCAAAATCCGTCTAAAGAAAACACACAAAACTTACACAATTCAAGGAACGTTTGTGCAAAATTGACAGAGAGCCACATTAGTTGATCTTTTTCTGAACTTTGTTCATTCTGTTTGATCGAACGGAAGTAAAAGTCTTCAGTTTTATTTTTTATCGAAATTACGTGATTTATGAGTGTTAATGGATAAATAAGCTATGAAAAAGGAAGGATTTTTTTGCTAAACTTACTTCAGCCTGGATCTCGTGGCTAAATAATTACAGCCGCACAGACCGATCTTCCGGGTTAAGCCGTGCTTGCCGAGGTTGTGGTCTGTGGATGGGTGACCATCTGTCATAGCGAGTTTCCTCCGTGCCTCGGAAAGCACGTTAAGCCGTTGGTCCCGGCTGTCATTTGAGATCTTTGACAGTCGTTACTGTTAGTCAGAAGCTCTAAAGTCTGACAACCAGTCTTACCATGGGGTATGGTATTGCCCAGTTACTGGGCTGTGGAGGTCCAACAGGCAGTCGCTCCATGTGAAATACTGATATCCAGCTAAATCTAGTTTGACTGGAAGCCGACCCCAATATAGTTGGGAAAAGGCAGGCAGATGATAACTTCAGCCAGGATCTGCCGTTAAACGAGCACGTTGGGCAGAGCTCCCCCGCGGTGGTGCTCTGCTCTGCTCGCCACGGCGCGCTGTGTCGTCACGACGCGCGACGGCTATAGGTGGAGACCTCTCGTGCCCGGCATTGGTCGAGGCCAAGCTGCGGGGCGAGACGGAATGGGAAGCGGTCGCC
This sequence comes from Agrotis segetum, assembly GCA_036375495.1. NCBI lineage: Eukaryota > Metazoa > Arthropoda > Insecta > Lepidoptera > Noctuidae > Agrotis > Agrotis segetum. The sequence goes on along the minus strand of JAQSVV010000004.1, from coordinate 582,656 downwards.
TCCTTCTACCATGCAGTCATATGCTTGCGAAGGAGGAGACGGGCCGCGTAAGGAAGAGGACAGCGTCCTCTCTCCACCGCAGACACAGTGGTAGACGCCAACGACTATGGACGTCGGCAGACGGTCTCTGGCCACTCTAGGCGCGGGCATGTGGGCGTTGTTGACTCGCTGTCCGACCATGGACCAATTCAGTGTGTCAGCATAATGACGGGGCCACAGCCTGCCGGGTTCGCGGGACTCACGAATTACTGTGACCCCGGAACGTAATGGGCTATTGAAGAACAGTCTCTCCCGCCTTGCTTTGAGTGGGTAAAATCATCAAAAGAGTCCTTCATTTGATGATTTCACATTTTACGATAAAAAGCTAACACGACATGGTGACCACCCCTGATGTAATCTAGATCCGCCCTTGCAGTAAGGGGGCGCCGTAGAAAATCTCGCCCAAGGGCGCTGGTAGTGCTAAAACCGGCACTGACGTTACGCAAACAGGCAAATCGAATTTTGCCAGTCATCAATTTTCCTAAAAACGTTGTTGATTCGATTTGTCGTTTGGCAATAAAGTTTATGGCCCAGTAAATCAAAAATAATGCCGTATTTACTGAGCGTACTTCCTTGGGTTAATTGTACGGTTGAAGTTCCCTTAATTAGAACATGCAAACACACCCACTTGGGCTCCCATTCAAATTAGACCGGTAAACCATAAACCCGGTAAACTGTATTCCGTAATCGAATTCAGCGAGCGTAATCCCGTCTTTCTCTTTCTGGTGACCGACTGCGAGCGACGAGTAACATCGCTACAGGAAGCTACGAGACCTTACGAAGATGCTGGACGTAGCTAATCCCAGCAAACTTTTCCTTTTTTTCCTCATTTCACATTCAAACTTAGCTAATGAACTTCCATGACGACGACGGTTAAACAGTTGCGTTATAATTCCAACGTAACTGAGGAATTATGACCATTTCTGATCGACGAAACCTAAATGGATTTAATAAATGTACTTAGTTTAGAAGAACCTAATCATAATCACTTAATCCCTCTTCCACTATTCAAATATGGAGGTATTCCAATATGAAGGTCTTGAAAAGATCGCTTCTAGTGATAAGACCGCCCATTGTGTCACTCTGGTATTCTAATTCAAATTTTTCTAATAATTCTTCTAATAAGTAAAGTGTATTATTATAAATTCATCGATCACCATGTTAATAAGATAGAAAGTATTAGTTGTCATTATTTCCTAAATGCTGACTGGCTTTCAGAGGTAGTAAACGCCTTTGATTAGTTAGGGACCATCCATAAATTACGTCACACCAATTTCGTACTTTTTTGCCTTGTCGTTGGTCCTCCACCCTGGCCCTCTCCCTGGCGTGTAATCACATATTACTTATATTGTAATTTTTGCATCTATAATTATTAAATTAAAGAAGCAGTTTAATATTTTTATTTCCAATTAAAATATTTCTGTTAAAATCAACATCAAATCAAACTGGGCTCTTAACTGTACCTTCCGACTTTCTGGGTATTTTTTTAAAAGCGATGTCGCTTTATTAAACTTTTGTGAGGTATCACAAAGATTTTTACTGCCTACTCTGACTTTGTCACAAAATACCCCCACTTTGGTTGACCCCCCCCCCTCCCCTTAAGGTGTGACGTAAATTATCGTTGACCCTTAATGTTCAAACTTCAAAACAGAAACTGACTTTTAATTTAAATTAATATTATAATAACCAAAGCTACATACTCAAGTGACAATATTGATCGTTACTAATACGACATACAGTTAGAATGTGAAGTAACAAGTTATAGTTACACAATTTAAAACGTATTATAAATACCTACTGCTCGCGCGCTTACCACCACACGTTTAATTTGAAGTAGAAAGTTGTGCCTTCGATAGCTCAGTTGGTAGAGCGGTGGACTGTAGAGGAACGAGACACTGATATCCATAGGTCGCTGGTTCAAATCCGGCTCGAAGGAATCTTTTGGCAAAATAGATAAATTACGATAAAGTCTGTTTTTTACGTTAATTTTTTGTCAAAATACTCAAAGTTATCAGTTATTTACATAATCGCGAATTTAAAATATTTTGTTTCACTTTAGATAGATAAGTTCTACATAGTTTGACTAATTAATAAATAGGTCAATATCAATATTTTCCTATTAATCTAATATCTTTAAACGAGCAATTCTTGTATATTTATTTATATATAATCAGGATCTCTGAAACGGCTCCAAGGATTTTCATGAAAGTTACAGATTAGGGGTTTTTCGGCTCAAGGAATCGATTTATCAAGTAGTAGAGTCCCAGGTTCGAGTAAAGCTCGGTTCCCAAGATATAAACATTTTAAAAACCGAGCGAAGCTCGGTCAACCATATATAGATTATAGTTATATCTAATCTCCGGACGTGATTTTCGATTATAAGGCATAAGCTATTGCGCTATCAATGATCGTTTTTTTTCAGTTAGCGCGTTCCAGCTCGATCTTCGATTGGAGTTCGATTGCAATCCATAACATCCACTAATTCGTAGAAAATATTTGTAAGTGTTTTAAAATGCTTTTGTTTTTTTTTTCAGTATCTTGTTGCATTTTTACTGAAATGAAACTAAAGCGAACATTTTTCACATCTAACTGTAATTAAAATTCCCCTTGTAACGAAGTAACTGGAGGACGTTGAACAAAGGGTGCGAAATAACAGAAAAGTATCCTTTACAATAACAAAATGTTTTCATAAAACAGTTTTTCACACTCAGTCGAAGTGTTGGCAACATATAACTCGCACAATAAAGGCGCACTTCAGGACCGGTGCACGAATGCAACGAGCATTTCATCCGGCAGGGGGCGCCTCCACGCAGCACCCTCCGAGCCTTCCCACGAGGACCATTCATGCAGAGGAAAAACAAAGCTCCCCTTTCCGCTCCGTGTGAAACCGTAAATGCAAAACATTTTTTTTTTTTGCTATAGAAGAGGACTTTTCCAGGTCAATTTAATTTTTCATGCCTGTAGGCCCCCCTGTAAATAAATTAAAATTAAACATTCAAAACTGAACAACTCAAAAAAGTTGCAAAATTAAATGATTAATCAAAAACCAAAGTGAGACAAACGCCTGCACATAAATATTTGACATTAAATACCCATGTACAGCAACAATCAGGAGCCTATTTAGGTATGTCATTATTTACACTGTCCTGAATTTTCAAAAATTTTGATAAAATTATACTTAGGTACTGCTGTAGTTTAGCTTCATTCCCAATCCATGTCAAAAGTTGTTTCTCGAAACGACTTCAAAAAAAGTTACTCAGTCTGACCCGTATGTTTGTCCGCGATTATGGCGCGTTTGGCTGCACCGATTTTGATGCGGTTTCAGAAGTGTTCGTTACATTCTGGAGAAGGTTTTAGTATACAAAAATAATACATATCCCGTGACGTAGTCCGCATGAATCCGTCATTGCATAATTCGATTTTCAAAGATACAGTACGAAGATTTTTGTTGAATATCTGTACAAAGTTACAAAAAAAACCTTTTTTTTAAGAAACTGATTTAGAAAACAAACTTAAAAGAACGTTAAAAAGCTTTTCTTTCGTTTTTGCCGTCGTTTCCTTTTTTTCAACAAAGTGAGGTAAAAAAGAAATTACGTTGATTATAATTCTTACCTATTTCAAAGTAACTACCTAATTGAAATATGTTTTTTAAATTTCGGAATTACCTACCTGACATAAATCAAAAACGTTCATTTATAATGAAGGAATTTGAGTTGTGAAAAATATAATCTCTTGGGGCGTACAAATGCTCCAGGCTTGGAAAACTATTGAGTAGAAAAACAAAGTAGCTAGCAACCTGAGCCGGAATCCCCAGGGTTGTTCTACCGCCGACGTCCTTAGTTATTAATGTTACAATTTCACTAAAGTGGTACAAACTAGGGATTGTAAAATTAGTTACCTATTTGTATATAGTCTGAAAACATTTAATTTTGTAAGTAGTGCTCGCTAAATTATTCTAGGCGCTCCTTGGGGAGTCTCATTTTTTTTGTAAAAGACTTAGGACTGATAAAATTATAATAAATTATAAGAACGGGCTGGATTTTCGCCGAGGAATTAAAACTAAATAGTTTTCATAACATTAAAAATAACAAATTGTGAAAATATTCAGGTTTTAAATTACAATTATTAATAAGATACGATCTATGTTTTTTTACGAAAGATCACATAAAGTAATCACGTTTTTAGATAAACCTTTCATATAAGCCTACCTACCTGACATAATATGTTATCCCCTTAAAAACAAGTAAACAAACTATTTAAATAATAATACCTATATGCAACTTAATATGAATTATAATACCACCGTAAAAACCACGACTTTAATCAGTTTTAAACAGTAACAACTTTATGGTTATTTCGTTAAACTGTTATGACGTAATTATTGCGGGGTGAAGCTCCGTGAAACCTTTTGATTCATCATCCTTACAAACTCAGTTTACCCTGGAAACTTTTGAATTGCAGTTATTCCAGCGTAAGCTTGAAAATTCCCTCTAATTAAAATCGCCGTCAACTACTTAACTAGGTCACAGTTTGCATGAATCCAGGGAAAAGAATAATGCTAGTCGACAGGACAAAGAGGTAAAGGTTGTATACCTACATTCAATTTTTACGAAGTAATTCTAAATAAATTATTTCCTAATTAATTCTGTTATCTCTTTTAGGTATGATAATTACTTATTTTTATACAAAACCCTGAACTTCGATTCTCTACATTGTATACTTGTATAGTTAAACGTAATCATCATCAAAAGTCCAAAAATAAAATTAGAAGCAAGTGAATGTACTGCTGTTTTCAAAGGGTTAAGCCGATTATTTATAAACTCTCAAGGGTCGCTGTAAATAACGACTGGTAAAGGTTAATGGTTCGTTGTAGCTCTGATGATCAGCACGATAAGACAATAAAATTACACTAATAGAACTGAACAAAATTAGCTTTTTTAAATCTTTGCCGCGGTTACTTATTCTTACGTATTAGTCGTATTACTTATTTCGAAGTTTCCCGATGGCTGATAGCTACTGGTGGATAAGCTTTAATTATTCTAAAAAAGGAAGACTTTATAAAAAATACCCTGCTCCCGTTGGCCTCCACAGATGGAAAGCAAAACGCTTTTAAGCATGAGCATTCTGTTGCTACTAATAATGGATAAGCAGGGATGACCATCGGGAATAATTAAGTTTTATCACATTCTTGTATCAATCAGATATCGAACTCAGGTAGTAACGGCATCTATGGAAAATAAAACGTACGTGATACATATTTGACACCACCTTTCTCCTCAATCCTCATATCTGAGGTCAGTTAGAGCAAAAAAAACATACACAGATGGCGCTGTATTACTTTACTCTCTTACAAACGAAAATAAAGATTTCTGTGGCGCAAAATTGCAAGTGTAATAAATTGTAAAAGGACTGTTTCTACCCATAGACACAGTAATAAGAAATCACAGAATCTACTCTCTTACTCCTTTCACTAAAATCTGTGGCCGTTTCGGACTCTTTCAACTGATTATATGAAAGATAATGGCTGATGTGATCTTAACAAGAGATGATCACGTGTGTCATGAACCCCTCCAAAACATTCAAGCTGGAGAGCCTGGACTAGTTTAATGACGGAGTACTGCTAATGCTAACCCAACGACGATATAATACTAGACTCGTAATAACAGGCGACCGATGTCTGCCAACACATTAGGCAAAAAAGTCTTATAACCGTCGTGACTCGCCAAGTTCGTATTAGTTTCGACCACCTCTGTGAGCTGTAAACACGTCCGCGTGCTCTTGTAAAAAACCGAGAAAAATGAAATATCAATGGCCCCGTGTACAATACGTTTTTGTGATAAAAAAAGCCAGACTTCTAGTTTCCTAAAAGACGGTATCACATTTCATCGGTAAGTTAATAGTTCCATAATCTAAATGAGATTAAATTTCTGAAAAATTTATCGGGGTTCAACTTATACTGGTCGTACTTGTATGCATGGCACATTCGCGGAGCGCGCGTTGATGTCTTTTATGATTGCGTCTCTTTCCTTTGAAAGTAATTTTTTTGCTATCTCTTTTCCTCGATTTTAAGTAAACATACTTAAGCGCTATATTCACGATCCAGCACGGCTGTACAGCAGCTCAAGGTCGCGTTGCTGGACGTAGCAAAAACACCGTGAATAGGCTTGACGTACAGCCGTGCTGGATCCAGCCTTGACGTACGTCAAGCCTATTCACGGTGTTTTTGCTACGTCCAGCAACGCGACCTTGAGCTGCTGTACAGCCGTGCTGGATCGTGAATATAGCGCTTTAGTGATGTCCCAAAGCGTACAACCACTTCTGTTGTCGATAAAGCAAAAAAAAACCCTATTAATATTATTTATTTATGCAAAAATATTTTTTTATTATGTAATAAGAAATTACAACAGATTCATCTGATAAATTGTGAAACTTTAATTTATTAATTTTAGATACCCACGCGATCTCGATTTAAAAAATAAATGGATAAGTGCAACCAGGCGAGAGAACTGGATCCCATCTACTTATAAAAAAAAAGACAAAATCTATTTTAAACCGACTTCAAAAAAAGGAGGAGGTTATCAATTCGACTGTTTTTTTTTATGTTTGTTACCTCATAACTTGCGACTGGGTGAACCGATTTTCATGATTCTTTTTTTATTCGAAAGCTGGTGCTTCCCGTGTGGTCCCATTGTCACCATTTTAGGATCTGATGATTGGATCTTGGAGAAATCGAGGGCAACCCTCAATTTTTATTAGCTGACACATAGTTTTTCGCAAATCTTATGAAGTAATTCAAGTACTTGCGTATGGAAATCATCATCTCATGTAGCTGAGCTGATGATGGAAGGTACAACTTCTCAAGTAAGAAAATTATGTTAGTGTTCGCATATCTCCGGAACTACAACTCCGATTTAAGTAATTCTTTTTTTGTTGTACTTGGTATCGTTCAACTTAGGGAATACTGCAAATTTCATCAAAATCGGTTCAGTAGTTTTTGAGATAGGGAAATTCTAGTGCACATGTAAGAAAATGATGTATTTGTATTTGGCAAGAATTGTGGTTGAATATTTAAACTAAAAAGAGTAAAATAAAAACTTTTTCAAAAAAATGTGACCGCCTTCAAAAACAACCACAAAAAAGGGTTAAATAACCTACAAAACTTTTCTTTCGGAAGTCGGTGGCAAAAGAGAGTAAAATTAATAAAATGTCACCGACTTCCGAAAGAAAAGTTTTGTAGGTTATTTAACCCTTTTTTGTGGTTGTTTTTGAAGGCGGTCACATTTTAAAAGTTTGTAGTTGTCCACGACACGGATAGGTCGGTTATAGATAGATAAATGTAAGAAAAATAAAAAACAATAACCGACCTATCCGTGTCGTGGACAACTATAAACTTTTAAAATGTGACCGCCTTCAAAAACAACCACAAAAAAGGGTTAAATAACCTACAAAACTTTTCTTTCGGAAGTCGGTGACATTTTATTAATTTTACTCTCTTTTGCCACCGACTTCCGAAAGAAAAGTTTTGTAGGTTATTTAACCCTTTTTTGTGGTTGTTTTTGAAGGCGGTCACATTTTAAAAGTTCATAGTTGTCCACGACACGGATAGGTCGGTTATTGTTTTTTATTTTTCTTTCAAATAATATAAAAATCTTGAGCGGTAACAGAAAAAATTTAGATTAGCGTCACTTGAGATACAGCTTGGCAAATTAGAGTAGAAAACTGGAAGTCGCCACTGTACTCTCGCTACCAGCACTTTGAATGGTTTTTTTTTCACTTATTCCGTTAGTTTTATGGCACAATAATAAATCTAACAAACCTGCGTTCTTTGTTTACATCAAATATTTTAAAACGTTGTCAGCAAACAAAAAGATTAGTTCCGTTTCAAGACGTTCTGTCCAAGCTGTAGGAAATACTAGAAATTTTGTTAAATGTTTTTTTATACGCTTTACCCAAATATGCATAAAAATAAACACAGTCTGTTCAGGGGGGTGATTTTCTACGGATAATACATTTTATTCTTATATTTTATTTCATCTTTTTACTTTCTTCTTACTTCCTTTTTACTTGTAAAAATATTATAATATAATATTTTATATAATATAATATATTATATAATATATTATTATCTCTCTATATGCTATGCGATGACAGTACCTCCCACACCATCGAAATTTATAAGATCTGTTAATTCATGTCAATGGGTCAATCTTCAATTTTTGAACTTCCGTTGAGGATAATGACACCCGATACTTTTAGTGCTAGTGCAACCATCCATTGACAAAAAACAAAAATATATATTATTTTAATTACGTTTAACTAAAATGAAATTAAAATAATTTGTATTTTTGTTTTTTGTCAATGGATGGTTGCGCTAGCAGTAAAAATATCGGGCGTCATTGTCCTCAACGGAAGTCCAAAAATTGAAGATTGGCCCCAATACGAAATGTGATAAACATTTCGGCTTCCTTTTCATCAAAAATAAATAAAACTAAAAAATTACGTCACTCCCGAGAGTCCCGAGTTAGCTCACAACTCTAAAATATCGCGCTGCATTCAATTTGATAAGCCTCACCGATACTTACTCTATGGGCCTCACCAAAGACCTCGAACATTTAGCTTATAATAATTACGGGAACAATTTTAAAACATTGTTTTTATTCATTTTTACATTTTACCTACATGATTCAATCTTAATTAGAGTTAAGTATGTTAAGACATGTTTTATTAAATACAATTAAAAACTATCGATACTTTCTTGTTTGAATTAACACTGTCCCATCCCTAGTGACATGCACTGACGGCGCATTGACCTTTAGTTAGCCAATCAGAACGCAGTACCCCGTCCCCCTCGCTTACGTAGTACCTCAGCGAGTTGGCAGAATAGTTTTGTTCGTTAGATCGTGCAATGAGTAGTCTAGTATTATATCGTCGTTGTGCTAACCATAATAAAACAGGTACTGATTTGATACAGCCTACCAAAAGCGGAGAAGAGGGGAATTAGGAGGCCTGTTTCCCAGCTGTGGGTTTAATATTACGCCTAACAATACGCGGGTTACATGAGAGGGAGTGGGCTCAACCAAGTAAGGTCAGTTCTTCGAACACCCTGGATTCAAATAAAAACATAATTATAACTCGTAAGTTGAGGTCGGTCGTCACTACTGGACCCGTGACTGGACTCTTCTCTTCATCAATTTGCTCAGATTTAGATGTGGATTCATACACCTTTCCGAAACTTAAAATATTGAATTTATAAATCGGTTGGCGTACACTGCTGCGATGTATTTCGGGTCTATTTGTTTATGTGAATTTAAATTTTAGCGAACAGAATCGAATATTACAGACCTGGCTATATGGGCTTGACTCAACTCATGGAACAGATGGCGTTGTCGTCACGTAAACATTGCGCTCCGCATCAATTAATTTTTAAAAATGTATAAAGTATTATTTTCGTATTGTGTTCAGTGTTAAATGAATAAAGACAGTGCAAATATTACGAGAAATCGTTATCTTAACTGAATTCACTCGGTGAACCTTGTAATAGTGATTTTAAGTTATGAACTGTGACTAGCGCGAAATTCAAAGTCTGTATTGATATAGTGAACAAATAACCAATAACTAAAACGTGTCAACAGTTAAATATCATAAACTCTCTTAAAATAACAGAAATACACAAAGTTAAAACTGTGTTTATAAAGTGGGAAAAAAATCTAACAGCGCGTCACTTTTCAAATATTGAGCTCAAAACTAGCGTCCTAACGAACTTTTTGAAAAAAGACAAGAAACTGAACCTAAATTTCGACCAACACGGCAGCAGCGCATGTGGCGCTTATCGAATGTGTTCGACCGCGGTGTCATGTGGTCCTGGTTCAAACCTCGCTAGCAGAGATTATTTTTGTGTTTTTTTTTTTTTGTGTTAATATTTTTTCAACTACTATTTTTTAAGTGTTTTCAATAAAATGTAATTTTAAATACAATTTCGTAAATAAATAACAATTTAGTGAAGTGAAAAGCTAGAGTGAAGCATCTATAGACTGTTCTAAACTATTCGCTATTTCGCTACTGTTGCGTTGATATTGCAATTTTGCGACTGCTGCGCTTTAGACGGCTGTGCTGTTTATATAAGAACTTTCTAATTTTATTTTTTCTGTTACCTAATTAAAACCATGGCTTCGCGCAACAATTATTCACTGAGAAAAAGACGTCCAAAGCAATCTCTCTCTCAATTTTCAAATGAGTCTATGGACAGCTTGGCATCAGACATAAGTACCAGAAGTATGATCGATTTATCTACACACGTAAGAAGTGAAAAACACATAGAACTGCAATCTACAATAGAGTGCTTGAAGGAACAGTTGAAGAGTGCTAATTTAGAAATTGATTCGTTAAACAATGAAAACGAATCACTGAAACAAAAACTTGAAGTGGAAAAGCATAAATCAGCTCAATATAAAAATATGTACATCACAAGTTTAAGTGTAAGAAGCAACACTTTATCTTGTAAAGCGAAATCTAAAAACTCAAACATTAATAGGTCTAATATTTCAGTCAGAAAATTAGATTTGGACATCGAATATCAAACCCCTACAGCTTCTACTAATATTAAACCAAATGAAGACCACATAAATAAAAAAACAGAAATAGATGTTGCGAAAGCGGATAACTCAATTATGGAAAAAACCGTCCCAAGTAATAAAAATGTAATAGACAAGAATGAAGATAAAATTAAGACACAAAAAACTTCAGACGTAACAGTAACCAGGGACAAAAGGATAATCTTATTATCAGATAACCAAGGGCAAGGAATTGTCAAAACGCTGATTGACAAGAAAAGTGAACTTATTCATAGCTACAATATATCAGCCATTAGGAAACCTGATGCAAAAACTGAAGACGTTTTATCCAGTTGTAACACATTGTCTCAACAGCTCACAAGAATCGATAATGTTATCATTATGACTGGCTGCAATGATTCAAACCCAATAAAAGTATTAATGGAAATTTCGAGAGCCCTCAAAATGTTGGAAAATTGTAACGTGTATCTAGTTAATGTACTCTACAATGCATTTCTAAATGAAAGTAAATTAAATTTCTATCTAAAATTATTATCACAAAATGTAAAAAACTGTGCATTCATTGATGGTAATAACAGGCACGACATTGTAAGTCAAATTATAAATAATATAAATATGAAACAATTTAACTCATCCTACCTATCTTACAGCTATTCTATTAATAAAAACCCAATAATAAATAAGGGCTCAGTAATAAATAAGCATTTTCAAAATAGTACAACTAAGTCAGCGAGTAGAAATGATACGAGTAGCTCTGCTATTGTTTCTAATATAAGTAAACCGCCACGGAAAGGTACCATTCCTTACTATTTTCAGGCTTCCAGATTTTCAGACAAAATAACCACACCAGCAATAAATTCCAATGAAGAGTTTTTTCGTAACTGAACCAGCCTCAAATGTAAGTAATTTCTCAATTTTTCATCAAAATATAGCTGGAGCTCTCAACAAAATTCCTGAACTAGAATTAGCTATTAATGATATGCAAGAATACGGCACAAATGTAGATGTCATGTGTTTAAGTGAACATTTTATAAAACAAGGTGATGAAAAATACATGATTATAAATAATTTTCAACTAGGTGCAATTTATTCGCGGCCAGATCAACGTCGAGGTGGCACGTGTATATTAGTTAAAAACAATATTGATTGTATTGAATTACATGATATAAAAGAGTTGAGCATTGAGAAGCAGTATGAGGTCTGTGCTATAGAAATAAAAAAAATGCATTTAATAGTATTATGTATTTACAGAACACCAAGTTCTAACTTGAATGTTTTCTTCGACCTTTTTGATAAAACATTACGCCATCTCCAACGTAAAAAAAGTAAAGTAGTAATTGTAGGGGACTTTAACATAAATTTTCTTCAGGATAAAGATCGTAATGTTATTAGGTTTCATGAACTTATCTCAAATTATGGGATGGAATGTCTTATAAAAGTGCCTACGAGATTAAATACATGCATAGATAACATTATTAGTAATATACCTAACGCTGTAGGAAAAACACTTAATTTATGTTTGTCAGACCACAATACTGCACAAATAGTAGAATTTAAAAATGAAAATGTAAATATTTCTAAAAGCTATTTCATAACACGAAATGATATGAGTAAAGAAAACATAAATAAATTCGTTTATTACATAAGTCAACTATCTTTCTCTGATATTTATAACACTATACATACAAACGATGCCTTTGATACATTCCATGATTTACTAACTTTATTCTACAAATTATGTTTTCCTATTATAACGGTAAAAAAATATTATAAAACAAATAAACTAAAATGGATCACAAAAGGACTTCAAGTAAGCTGTAAAACTAAAAGATACTTAAGATACAAATATTATAGCAATAGAACCAGTGAAAATAAATCAAATTATAAGTCTTATACCAACATATTAAGGAAGTGCATTAATAACTTGCAATCATTGTGTAACTTCAAACACATTTCATATTCCAAAAATAAATGTAAAGCTACCTGGGAAGTTGTGAAACGCAATATGGGTAACCAAACAACAAAGGAATATTTTAACAAAATTATTGATGGTGAAATGACAGTCACATCTGGAACTGACATTGCGAACATATTTAATAATTTTTTCATAGATGTTGTCAAAAATAATAAAACCTCTGATAGAGATAATGATATTAAAAATGATGATATCAAAAATAACAGTCATAGTATTTTCCTAGAGCCTACAAATGCAGCTGAAATTTATAACGTAATAAATTCGCTTAATAACACCAAATCATCTGGCTACGATAATATTTCCACTGACCTATTAAAGCGCGTATCGCAATTTATAGCAGAACCTTTAGCTTACATTATTAATTTATCCATAGAACAAGGCTGTTTTCCAGAAAAGCTTAAATTATCTCTAATAAAACCACTGCATAAAAAAGGTCCAAAGACAGACAAAAATAACTATCGACCTATAGCATTAACACCAATTTTATCAAAAGTATTTGAAAGAGTTATTAAAAAACGGTTGTTAATTTTCTTCAACAAATATAATGTATTGGCAGAAGAACAACATGGATTCAGGAAATTTCGATCAACTACATTGGCGACTTTCAAATTAGTAAAATCAATTATAAATAACGTGAACAATAAAATTCCTTCTACTGCTCTCTTTCTAGATTTAAGTAAAGCCTTTGACTATGTTGACCATTCTATACTCATCCATAAATTAGAAAAAAGCGGCATAAGAGGGACAGCCCTAAAATGGTTTCAATCATATTTAAGCAATAGAAAACAGATCACTAGAATTACAAAGTATGATGATAATACAAAAAAAATAGAGGACTTTGATTCTGAACCGAGAAATAATGATCTTGGTGTTCCACAGGGAAGCATTTTAGGACCCCTTCTATTTCTCATTTATATTAATGATCTCCCAGAAGCAGTACGCAAACATATTTGTGTTTTGTTTGCTGATGACACCACAGTCATTATTCGATGTAAGGATAAGAGCCTTCAAAATATTGAAATAAACAATACTTTAAATGTCATTATGGCATGGTTAAATAAAAATTCATTAAAGATTAATTTAGAAAAAACAAAACTTATTAATTTTAAAACCCAAAAGAGTACATACCAAAATTTAGATATAATTTTCAACAATCAACCAATAGAACAGATCCATAGTACTAAATTTTTAGGCATTATATTAGACGAACACTTAACGTGGAAAGAACACGTAGATAGCATTTGCAAAAAAATTAATAAATTTGTATTTGCCCTAAAGAAGGTAAGAGAAACAACTTCAAAAGAAACCGCACTATTGGTGTATCATGCGTATGTTTGTTCCATTATTCGGTATGGTATAGTTGTATGGGGATATACAGCTGAGCTTTCACGAATTTTAATAGCTCAAAAGAAATGCTTGCGTGCAATATATAATATGCAATGGTCTGACTCCTGTCGACCAATCTTTAAGTCAGAAAACTTAATGACTGCTCCTAGCATATACATCTATGAAACAGCAAAATTTGTGAAATCCAATGAGAATCTTTTTCAAAACAAAAATAATTTCAACAAGCGTAAAATTACTCACTCAAATTTAGAATTACCGGTACCCAGAATCGAAATGTTTAGACATAGTTGCGTGTATATGGCTCCACTAATTTATAACTCGCTACCTAAAAAAATTGTTGACTTACCCTATCGCAAATTTTGTTTTTCTTTACAGGAATGGTTAATTAAAGAAAGTTTTTACACCATTAACGAGTTCCTAAAAAAATACTCATCGCATTCATATCATTTTAAAAATGCATTGTGAGATTTTGTTGTTCTTTTTTTTTTGTAAAATTTTAAAGTTGTTGCTCTATTTATAAATGTATATTTAATTTAAGTAAATGGTTTGGTTATTATTTTGTTTGAAAGTTTTATGTATGATGATGGTGTCCGTTTTTTATTTAATATTTTACTTTATTCTCATTTAATGAGTTTAATTTTATTTCGTTAAATGTTTTGATGTCAATAAGGTGTATTGTATACCTGTGTATTTCAATAATGTTGTTTTGTTTGTTTCGTAGTTTAAATGTATGAGTATGTGTCTATGTTTCTATTAGAGTTTTAAAGATAGATATTTTTTTTCTCCGTAACTTGTTTACTACACATTTATGTTAGTTTTAAACTATTTCGTTCATAATCTTTGTTATAAATTTGCATGCCATGGTTATGGCAGAATGTGTCCTGCCCTAAAATATGATATAACACCTTTTGTATACCACATTTTATGCAAATAAAGAATACTTACTTACTTACTTACTTACTCTTTGCCTGTCCTAACGGACGAAGAAAAAAAAAAAAAAAAAAAAAATTTTGCGAATGTACCCTCAACACGGAAGAAATTCTTAGTAGTCAACTTTAAAAAATAAAACTAGTCCTACCTCACATCTGGTTCATTGTGTGGGCTGATACTTGCGGATCTTTAGTTTTTCACACAGGAATTTCAAAAAATTGTTTCTACAGTAGTCACTTCACGTGTACCATTGTTTTTCTATGGTTTTCAATAACGATAAATAAATAATACTTTTCTTGCCTTGTCCTTTTACGGAAGAACCAAATAACACTCGGAGTGTACCCGCACCGCTCTCGTGAAAAGCACAAACTGGTTTGAATCCATGACCTATTTAAGTACATACTTCAAAAAAAGGATGGATTCTCAATAAATTCGTCGTAGTATATTGTTTTTATTTTTTTTGTGTTCCCAGATTTCTCGTGGACTGATTAGACGGGTCAATTTCAAAAATCTGTTATCTTGTTTGAAACGGTATACTTCCCATTATAATAAGCTCAGAATCTGATTACGAGATCCAGGAAAAAACGTACGGACAATATTATCCCATGTTTTTGTTAGAAATTCTGGGTCGCTCCAAATACCCCCAAAAATCCAAATAGCCCCGTTTATTACAATTATATGTACCTAGACATAAAATTTCGTGGATTTTACAAAATCCCTGGATTCCTTTATCCCCGCGGAAATACATTCTAAACTTGAGTGAGTGTGACCGACTCACGACACTAGCACAATGTGACCGACACCGGAGGGGCGACATTTTCATTCCAGTCACGTGATGTAATGTATAGGCTCAATTTAGGTATATTGCCTCCGAATGGATCGGAATCCAGTTTATGTTACAAAATCTTGCAAAGCATGATGAACTTTATTTAAAATTAGCTTTTGTCCATTGATTAGAATTTGATGGGGAATCAATTCGGATCGTACATGTGGCGCCATTTATAATCATATGAATTTTCGCTTAAAAAATTGATTAGTTTGTAACCTGGAATAACACGTAGCATTCATAAAATCCCAGTATTGCGTTCCCGTAGGATATTTACAGAGTGCCACGCGGGAAACGCCGCGGACAGACAGAAATATCTACACGAAGCAATTAGCACTAATATAATGAGCATAGAGTCACTTTTTTGTTTGTTACGGATACTCGGATAATCTCAAAAACTACTGGATCGACCCTATAGCTTTATAAAGTGAGTACCACAACGTGCCGTCACATCAAAATAGGCGCGTTTCGTCTTTCAAATAAAATTATGGCAATTTTGTTTCTTTTTTGATTACACAGCCTTTTGTTGTAATAATTCCTAATGGGGGCTAAGCTGGTGTTAGTGACAATATTCACTAGAGCTAAAACCATAAAACTACTTGTATAAATTTTCACTTTGTGAAAGCCATAACATACATGAAAAACCAAAACAAAAATTGAATGACTGTCTAACACAAGCTATAAATAAAAGGCATGTATAATATTTTTAACTTTTTTAATAGGGATAACTTATATAATATGCAAGGGATAGTCCCAAGGATTTCTCTTTAGTGATAAAAGGATAAAACCATTCACAAATGGAGAATCACAATTTATCACCTGCTCAATAAATACAGTCAACAGTAAGCATAATCTTAAACAATTTATCTGTAAATGATATTTAGTCATTTTACAACTCTGGATATTAACTGACAAAGTTTCAAAACTAAAAAGTACGTCTACGAGAGTCGAACGACACCGGCCACGGGCGCCCGCGCCGGCCCTCGCCGCGCCGCGACGCGTCAACGTCCGCCGCACTACAACACATATGTACACGTGCACGACTCCGCCGTCACTGCGCCGCCGCACTACCACACATATGTACACGGGCACGACACCGCCGCACTACCACACGTATGTACACTCGCGGCGTCACTGCGCCGCCGGCTGGCGAGGGCGGCGGCGGCGCGGCTAGGAGGACGAGCCCGCGCCGAACATGTTGGAGCTGAAGGCGCTGGGCGCCGCCGGGCCCGCCGCCGCCGCCGCGCCCGCGCCCGCGCCCGCCCCGCCCGCGCCGCGCGACTTGGGCATGGGCGGCTGCAGGTACTCGTGCCGCGCCAGACCGAACACGTCGATGCGCTCCTCCTTGCGGTACGCCAGACACGCGCGGATGAAGCTCTGCACACAAAAACATCGCGGTTAATAAAAAAATATCTCGTACTGTACAGTTCAAACAAAGCAATTCATATCAATTAAAATTTGAAAGATCTGGCATACAACGCAATATTAATGATAAGAGAATTCTCAAGTAAAAGTAAAATCGCACGGTACACATACCTTAGCCTCGTTGCTGACCGTAGGCTTGTTAGCAAACTGCACCTCGGTCGCCTTCAGTATCGTGTTCTCCTCCAGTATGGTGGCCTGGCTCTGGTTGTGTCCGAACGGCTTCTTGCCATACAGACACTGGTAGAAGATCACTCCCACGCTCCACACGTCCACCTTACTACTGATCTTTGGTGGGTTTTTCCCGACAACGAAACACTCGGGTGGCAGGTACCTGGAACACAATAGAGAATTTATTAGTATACAAGTGTATTTAAGTACAAGTTATTTCTAGTTGGGTTATTTCAGACTCAAAGACCGGGCACGATTAATTCAATCCGCCATCTTGGACAAGCCGCCATTGTGAATACACGATGAAGTCACAGCTTGCATTAGATTTAAATGAATAGGAATCATTTTCGGTGATTTTGGCAATATTGATGAATTAATTTTAATTTACCTCGCAGATGTAATGGCTGCAGACCAGTTGGTCTGTATGTATATTACCTTGTTAGGTATTTGTGGCTCATGGTTTGAAATTCATTATATTCAAGTTGACACACTTATTAAACTGGACATAAAACTTACCAATAAGTGCCTGCTCCCTGACTCGTCAAGTCCATTCCGTGGTCGGGGTTGTAGTTCTCCTCATCCATGACCTTAGAAAGGCCAAAGTCAGTGATCTTGATCTCGCCGCACACGTTGCCCTCAGTGAGGAGGATGTTGCCCGGCTTCAAGTCATAGTGGATCACTGGTGGTTTGATCTCGTTTAAATACTTCAACGCTGACACGACTTGCATCACGATTGAGCGAGCCTCCCGCTCCGGAATAGTCTTGTGCTGAAATTGTACATTATTGAAATCAATATTTGTGCCCGTCAATTTTTATGTGATTTTAATGAAGCTGTTATTACTGTTGTGAGGGAATTCAAATTTCCAATACAAAGTTAAAGTAAGGCTCTATTTTTTGGTCTCAATTTAAAATAATAACTGGCAGTGTTCTTAACATGGTCTGTCCACACAGTAATAAGCTTAATTTGGTAACAGAAGAGTAAGAAGAAAGTCGAAAGATTTTACTTACCTGCTTGAGATAAAAATCAAGATCATGTCCGTTACAGTACTCAAGAACTGTACAAAAGGAGTTGCCGTCAATTTCAAATACGTCATATAGTTTAACAATGCGAGGGTGGTCTAACGCCTTGTGGATGTTGTACTCCCGCAACGCATGTCTGTAACAAAGCATTAAACATTAAGTTAGGTGATATTTAGTCTAGAATTCACATAAAAATATCATACATAGCACAGGTGGTGTTATTTTAAACAGCCTCTAATACTAATAAGCCTCCTATGTATTATAAAGGTGAAGAGTTTGTTTAGTTGAACGAGCTTGTACATCCAACCCTACAATAATTCATATTATTGTATCTTTTTACGTTAATCAAGCAGTTTTGTACCGCGTGCGCAATATACCTTAGTTCGCGTTCGGTCACCGCCGCGTATACTCACAGTTGTCAATTGGTACAATTTTAATACATCAGAGTTCAGTACCAAACCATCTTTTATTCTCTCCCACCATCATCCTATCGTTAATGTACGATCCAGCAAGGGATCATACAGCGCTAATCTCAGGAACTGAACTGCTGGTTCAAATTGGAAAATTCTTATAGCGTTTCCTAGTCTATTTATAAAGGAAGGCTATAGGCTATATAGCATCACGCTACGACTAGTATGATGAAGCTTATTTAATTATACAAAAAATAATAATGACATATGCCAGTCATCATACACGGACTCACTTGATATAGTTGGCCTTCTTGTCTTCCTTCCAGTCTTTATTCAGTTGGTGCACTTTGCAGGCGGTATATCGTTGCTCTCGAAGGTCAAACGCCTTGTGGACTTCACTGAAGCCACCTTTGCCGAGCAACATTAGCAGCAGGTACCTGGTATACGAATATTATAGTTGAATACAAGCAATTATGTTGAATATTACACAACAAAGGATGGAGGACTCGAGGTTCTCTTTTCTTTTTTGGTAGCCTATTACGATGATCCTTTGCTGGGCAAAGGCCTCTCTTTTTACCTTCAAAAACCTCTCAATTTTGTGCAATTTTTGACCATGTTTGCCTAACGAACATGATCAGATGGTCATACCCATGTCATTCTCTAAAGTTTAATAAAAATCACATAATATGTGGTATTTAGCAGCTCTAAAGTCCTGGATTAAAATAACTGGACTACTGATCAGTAGGGGTACTGTAGTCGCGATGATATTACAGTATTGGACTAATTGAACAATAGTACAGGATGTGTGATTAATAAGGGAACATAAGTTGTGCATGCACAACCTACTGTTACTTGACTAATGAAAACTTGTCAGTAACCATAACAATGAGCTAGAATACTTGTCTCATTAGAATGTACTATCGCCAGGAAGCAGAAATAATTGGCTACATAATTTAAAGTATAATTAATTGTCAGATAACCATGTTCAACAATCATAAGCATCATTGCAACAAATTGATAAAACGATTATATTTAGCAAGCTGTGTCTGTCCGCGAAATAAACGCCAAATACAAACACGCACAAAATTCGTAAGTATATATAAATTAGATCAGGGCTACATCGTTATCACGTTATCTACTTCCAGAACATTTTATCTTATTATATTGTGAGTGAATATTTGCTTTTAGATTTCCTAGTGTTTAAAAGTTAATGTTGTGAAGCCTGCACACATTCACACCACCACATGAACCATTAAGTTTTGGAGCTGACAGAATGAGCACCAGACAGAATATAATTTTTGTGACATATTTGGACAAACTAAACAGTACTCCCTTTGGCTTTTCAATTAATTACTCAATTCTTGAATACTACCAAAATTTAAAAAAATAATAGTTGTAGTAACGAGGTGGCAGTGGCTTGAGCTACAAAAATTTCATCATAGTGTGCATGTTATCACTATAATTTTATTGTGGAAAACAAGATTTTGTTACAAAAAATTTTGCTAATTAAACTCACCGATCTGAGAGCACAGGATGTTGTGAGAATCGGCTCTGATCCTCATTGTGTATCCGCTTCAGTTCCCTAATATGAAGATTTCTTTCTCGTTCTAACTTTTCCATCTCTAGCTGCAAATCTGCGTCTTCCTTTTTAAGTGCACTCTGTCTCAACTGAAACAAAATAGGAATAATTTAGTACTTTGTTATTGCACCCAGAAAAAGAAACCAAAGTTAACCTTGACATTTTCAATTTATGTAAAAACTGGTTTTGTCTGTATGGTTTATTATTAGTACTGATTAGTAGCAATATTCAAGATATACCTTTGGTACAACATTCCACATAAAATATTCCTTAGTTTTTTAAATAAGGCTACAGCCTCATGGAACCATTGCAATGTAGTTATACATTGCTGTATTTATTTGACCAGATGAATTCATAAATAGGCCACAATGTAATGAAACTCGTATCATCTAAATGGGGCGTAATTTCTGAATTGTAGGCCTACAATTTATGGACCTCTACATACCAGTCAAACGATTTGTTTGGTCATTACCATATGAAAAAATCGCGGTCGGCTGGCGATGTTTTTCAGTACGAATCAAGAATAATTTAGTAAACAGATTCTTAGATATAGGAATTATTGATGCGGCAATGGGTGAATCAAAGTTATATCTAGATAAACGCCATTAAACGTATTGAAATGATAACCATGTTCCACCATAACTGGAATGCAGATACTGGACTGCACTCTTTTCTGATGATTTCACAGCAGATTGAACTGGCGATCCAAGTATAACATATGAGTTCCGCAGTGGACAACTTTAAGTTAAAGAGACTCCTTTTCCATTTGAATAAAGATCAGGGCATCAAACACTATGTGTGAGTGTAAGTAAGCTGTGTTGAGTATAAACATTGATATAAGATAACAATATCCAATAAGTTGAGGAATCTAAGAAGAAAATTGCTTGCAATGTTGCCAAAACCTTTGGAATGGATATTTTTAACTGAACCCACAGATTGATGTAATAAGTTATACTGAAAAATTGTGTAGAAGAAATTCAAATGCATATAATTTTTACATTAATTTGCAGGGTCAGTTGAAATGTCCATTCCAAAGGGCTTTGGAAACACTGTGGCTTGTGCTAAAATACCAGGGCAGGGAGAAAAGGCAACAGAGGGAAAATAAGGATGATGGACAGATATGATTTAAAAATATCGAGCTACCTTTAGTATTTCATCAGCTTCATAATACTCCTGATAGGTCATACTGGGCAGCGGGTCGGGCTTGAGGAAGGTGGGCGCGTCCGTGCCGTTGTGTAGCGGAGAGGGCTGCGGGGTGCTGGGGGCTGCGCTGGACGTGCGCTTGCCTCGCCCGCCGCCTCCCTCGTTGTTCACTGGCCGCTTTTTGAATAACAATTTCTTCTGACGATCTATTTCTTCTTTTTCTGCCGTAATTTCTTCTTGCCGCCTGGTGAAATGTTGAAATTGCGATGTTAGTAAAACTTCGTGTACATTTATTTCTAATGCATTAAAGATGGTTGACAAGTATTGTACAAAGATTGAAACAAAAAAGTTTGCTTGGCAATAATTTGAAAGGAAACTCAATCAAAAAAAAAAATGACTCAACAAACCTACCTAGTTAATTCTTGAAATGCATATCCATCAGTCCAATTCTCTTGAAACGTGGCGCCGACGCGCTGCGTCACAAACTGACCAAGCCTTAGTCTGTTCTGCATGCACCGCTGCCGAGCCTCTTTCTTCTCAATTGTGCTTTTCTCATTTAACAATTTCTTTACAACGTCTATACATTTATTGATGTGTGATTTATGTTGCTCTATTACCTGAAAACAACAATTTTAAAGTTAAATTACGAAATTCGTTAATGATAAAAATAAAACTGCTAAGTTATATAAAATTTTGATAATACCTTGCTCTGTGCGCTCACTTGATGTTTCAATTCTTCATTAGATCTTGTTAATTCATCTATTTTATTATTTCTTAGTTCTAAGTCCGAAGATGCTTGAGTTTCTAACTCCTGTATCCTCTGACATGTCAGTTCTGTTTGAACCTATAGACAAATACATGAACAATTAAGTAAAAAGGTGATTAACACTAAATCTACATTATTTGATGTGGTGGTAGGGATGTTACCTGTTTAACAGATGTGTGGGGTCGTTGCTGAGACGCCGAACGTAAAAAATCGGCACCAGAAGGCAGTAACGACGAGGGTGACGGTGGGTACTGAACACAAAATGATTATTATTGCCTTCTTGTATATAAAAGAAACAAAACACCACCACACAGTGCTCTATCTTATGGAACAGGACCATTCTTAATTATCTGACGTCAGATGTACTAAAATCATCTCAATAGTCAGTGGACAGTGGATGATAAACCAAAATACTATAATTTGTGCCTACAGAAACAAAACAATTTCCAGTTAAGGAAAGCAAGTTGTTTGAATCTACACTTGAGTGAGTCATTTCATGTGATCACTTATAAACGTGATTATTAGCTTTTGTGAATGTAATAATAACATCTTGGGTGCCATTTTGTGTAGAGTTGTTTCTTGTGGCGGGAAAGATAGATACAGCCTCTGACTAGTATTCTTCTATGCTTATCGTTTTGAGTTACATTATTGCTATCTAAATACATTCCGATTGTAACATTTTTACAAATAAAAAACATGTTTTCTAGATAAGTTCAAGCATACATCTCAGTTAGTCACAGTAAAAATAGGTAACTGTCTCTGCCACTCTGTAATTCAGTTTTCTATCTTTTGAGCAATATTCTACAGAACTTTTCCCAATCCAATGCTTTCCATCTGCTAGGCAAAGCCCTCTCCCAAACCGTTCCAGGGAACTTTTCCCAAGCCGTCACAAACTAGCCTTCATGGTAAACATACACAACTACTTTACTCAGCCTTTTTTTTATTGAAGTGTGACAAGTAATGTTAAAATATTTACCATAGGATAATTGGCGCCCTGCGGCGACGGCGACTTAGCACCTGCATGCCGTACAGGACTTGATGATGGGTGTTTTGAGAAGTATTCCCTAATGTTCTTATCTGATGAGTTGTGCCTCTGTTTGCCTCCACCACCCCCACCGCCGCCAACACCTTCTTCTCCTGAAAATGATTGCAGTTCAGTTTAGTTTTCATTCATGAAATTAATGTTCAGAAGACACTTGGTATAGTTTGATTAGCAGTTCGTCGATAATAATTATGATACTCTAGGGTTTAGTAATTATGATAATATAAATTCCACCATTTGACCTGGCTCGCATTGAAGCAATGTATAGGGTTTTTTAGTAACAAAAGATATCAACATCATTATTCACCTTTTCGTTTCCTTTTTCTTTCTGGCATGGCTATAGTAGGTGTGGCACCGCTAGGGGGCACCAGCGCGGTGCCAGGAGCAGCAGTTGATCCTCGCATAGCAGCAGACTTTTCCGGAGTTAAAGCATCAACTTCTTTATCACTATGAGATGACCCTGAAAGCAGTTATTCCTTTGATGAACATGTTATAAGAAGAAAGTAGGAAAGTAATGACTAATATTGGGTTTTCAAATAATAAAAGCCAATAAATTAAGACCATTTACTGAACCTTGCATTAAATGGTAAATGATTGATCATACCGGAGTGCCAGTAAACGTTTCAAGTACAGCGGTATACTTGACGTTGTGATACATCCACAAAGAACTTAAATAGTAAAGATTTCCACTCTGTTTACAATCCCCTTATTGTAATATCATAATGTTTGGCTGGATTTTATGTCAGTTACATATTGGTGGTCACAAACTGTCTACTTAATAGTCAGACTGAAACAACATTGCATGCATAAACACTTAGGATCAAACCACATAATAAAGCATTTGAAAGCAAAATCTTATATGTATTACTGTTACTGAAAATATTTATTGGTTTTTGAGAACTCTATTGGCTTTTTCCTTTGAAATAGCAATGTTTTTATTCATAAAATCTATGATAACAGTAAGTCATATGTGATCAGAATTTGTAAATTAGTGTTATTTATGTCATAAAGTTGACAATAACAGAGGGCTGATTTTATTGAGCGAGATATAAGAACTGTCAACAAGTAAACACTAAAGCAGATCTATAAATTAACATGTCAATTAAATCATGAGCAGTTATTGTTAACTCACTTTTTGACAAGGAGCTCAGTAGGCCGACGTGGTTTATGTTAGCTCCACTTTTATAGTCATGCATTGTGGCACGCAATAGTCTCGGTTGTCGAGAAGAAATACGGCACTTTCACGGTTCCTATCCGGCATCATACACGATAATGACGTCACAATTCTTCGTTTGATGACAGTTTTTCCACACACAAGTGTCCGTCCCTCACGAGTTTGTAAGAAAAGGTTAACCTTTGACGGCAAGCCGGCGTGAAGTAAACACTGAGCACTGATCACAAATCACAAACAGTTATTGCACTTTTATCACTAAATCACAATTTACCTGTGCTCATATTGGAGTCCTGATTGTGTAGAGGTTGCCCCGTGTTGACAGTGGTTTGTGGTGCCATCTGAATTTGTGACCCAGCTGACATCTGTAAAGAAAGATGGCGTCTTTACATATGACTCGCCCAGTTTCATTCGATAATACTCTTGCTCTCACTCATTTCCGACAAAAAGCTACCTATACTCACAAATTATGTGTAAGGTAATGTGTCCATTTCAATTATTTTACTATTTCTCACTTCATCCAAATAACCTAACTAGTTTGACAAGTTGTAAACGAAATGCCAGTCGCGACAATCGGATACGCATCCGCGGGGAGCGCAAGGGGGGTGGAGAGTAGAGATCGTCACGAAGTTTGCTTCGAATGTAATAATAATAACGACGGGCGAGGCGCCATTTTACAAGGATACAAGGCCAAAAGCATTGTTATATCCAGTGAAAAATATCTGCCTGCATTTGTGTGTTGATATAAAACCGCCAAGTAAATCAACACTAAGTTTATAAACGAATATGTCTACTACCTCGTAGGAAAGAACGTTGTGCGTTCACTCGCATTTGCACTGCGCTAGCTACAGGTCAACAGCCCGCGATTGCGATCGTGTTGTTGTTGACTAATTGGATTTTTGCACAAAACAAATATAATAATGGCTGGCTACAATTGAAGTAGAAAAGAAGTACAGTTTATGGTAAGTTAATTAAATAATTCACTTGTAATTGAACCTAAGCAGTGGAAACGAAATCCAGTTGACCGATTATTCCCGCAATGAGGTGGCGGTGGCGGCCGCGGCGGCGGGTGGCGGGCGGCGTGCCACCGACCGAACGAGTAGGTACGTGATATCGGCGCTCGTGCCCCACAACAAACTGCTTACTGGACGTGTTACGTAGGCGTCTGTGCCGACTGCCGCGATGTACCAACGTATAAACACAGATAGGTCTACTATGTATCCACTTGAATGTGCGCACCTATAGGTAGCTAGCTATTTTATTATTCAACCAAGCTCTAAGCGCGATAAACTTATGGGCCGTCGTAAAGCAGTGTTACAATAGATAAGCATACCTACCTATTATTAATGTTAAGTATTTTATCTTGATTATGTAGGTACTTAGACATTTAAAATTATTTTCTGCGACAAACTTAGCTGCATCTTGTGTATATACCTATGTAGTTAAAAATAATTATATAATTATGCCCTCTGCTGAAACTTGTCCGAACCCGGTCCTCTACTTAATTATTAGCTCAAGAACTAGATAAATATCGTTGTTGATATCAAAAACTTTCCATTTCTGTTTTTTTTTTAATCGTTTAAGTAGGTACTTAACCTACCTACTGTTCGACGGTTATTTTTAATAAGTTAACTTTACCTCAAAAATTAAGCGATTTTCAAGTAGGTATAAATGAACACAATTACTATTATGTATTCTGTGACAATTACACAACGGAGGTTTTCAAGTAAAATTCTAAACGATGCACGACATTCAGGTACAACTTCTATCTAACTTATTCCCCAGATGCAATTAGAACTATTGATTTTCAGTGTGACCCTCACTTGGAACAGTGGGGTGAGTTCTATTGTGGCAGTATAAAAGCATCCTAGAAAACTTGTAGAGTTATAATTTTGAATGATTTTTCTTTGTGTGTGTTTGTTTCTTAGCAAGGACTGGAGGTTCCTACCCCGAAAACACATTTAGGTTCCTTTGAAGATAAGTGCCATATTTGCTGTTGCAATTAATTTCTTTAACCATAGAACTCATACAAGTTTAAAACCCATTCATCGCAAAGTAGATACCTATTTTCTTATTTTTTTGTTTAAATCTTGTTAGGTACTTAACTATATTTAATTAATTAGGTAGCGCTTCTTCTAATTTAAAGTTAAACGTCTCACCCACACAATTCAGGCACTTTTATTCGCTGCTCCTCGATACACCTACGTAAGATTTCAGGTAGGTAGGTTTCTATTTTTGTAAGGTACCTAGTCCAACTAGGACATTTTATTGATTTATCGTTTTACCCTATACGAATGTTATTATCTACTTATAATTACTTATATTCCAAAAAAAAATATATTAAAAAAAACTACTATCAATTCTTACTAAATAACTGTTCAAGTGACAATAACTAGAGTATAACTAGATTGGAAATTAAATGTAAAGAGAAAACGCATTATGAATGATTTCATATCAACCAGTACAATGCCTAGCAATAGCAATGAACATGAGTCCAATATTTACATTAGAAAGTAATAAGTAGCTTTAAGAAACGATTCATAATCTCGTACTACAACAAAACTTGTAGTCAAACAATTATGTTGAATGGGACAACGCGTTTTGAAATCTCGCAACGTGGCACTTTTACCGGGCCACAGGTAATAAAAACATCAGTAAAATAATGCTATAAGTAAAATCAGAATGTCAACATCACGACAGTGCAGTAGTAGCATAGAGAGACACAGAGTATTAGCATTATCGCGGTAACGTTGCCGCTCTGTATGTACTCCCTTCGGTGCCTCTTGCCCCTCCTCTCCCGTTAAACAGCGACCACCTCCTTTATTAAGCTAGCAACAAAAGTCGTCTGTGAACGCAACGCATTTCGATTGGATCAAAACGATAAGGAAAATAAGGGACGACCACGTGACTCGGCTTCTAGTTTATAAAACACACAAGTTTCACCGATTGCTTTACTTGCAAGGCTATGTGACGTCGCGTCACAGATAAGACGCAAAATTGTTACTTCAATCGAAAAAACAAATGGACACAAAAACTAAAATAAAACCTTTGCAATCTTTAAATTTCATAGCTGTAAAGACGATAACAAAGATATAAAACAATGATTTTAAACATCCCACTCAATTAGCAAATCAAAGCATGCAAGCAGGCTTGCAGTATGCTTATTGTCGCGTCTATTTTTAGAATACTAACTACAGCAGTAGACGAATGGAAAGTTGGCAACCTATACGTAGGAAAAATCATTATGCACAGAATTGGTGCTCGTATTAATGATGTTTTAGTTTGCGACGATAAAATGTACTTAGTTATTAGCCTGTAATAGATATTAACTGGACAAAATGTGACAGTTGCACTAAAAAAGAACAAGAAGAGATCGAAACAAAAACTGCCACGATTGTCATCCAAGTAAACAACGTGGCATCAAGTTGCTAACAAATCACATTCATAGATAACAGAAAGCGAAGCGACGTCATCAGGTGCCTCAATAGTTGAGAACTCTTCATTATAAATAGATGAAAATTTTCATCCTTGCCTTCCCTAATTTATTGGGGAAGGTTTTCCAGTATAAATATAGGTAACATATTATTTTACATGACTCGACTCCCTATGCCTCTGCCTGGCCTCGGCTAAAGGGCACACCCACAGAAATATTAAATATTTATGGGTACACCCCCCAAGGAGTATCACAAGCTGTATAAAAGCTGTATTTTGGTTTATTTTTATACCACAGGCTGTTCAGTGACAAAGGCTATAGAACCGCTTATACAGCCCTTGTAAGTGTAAATTGGGCCCATTCTTGTACAACCTAATGCTGCTATGGCTGTATAGTTACTGTAGAAAAGCTGCAATATAGCTGCAGTGGAGCTGTAGAATGGTGTAAAAGGAAACCACAGAAATCCTCTTATAAGTGTATTTAAAAGAAAATAGTTCTTGAACGGTTTTTTATAACAATTACAAAGGGAATTTGTGAAACTTGCCAACCATTTCTATTTTAGATACAATAAATGTCAAAGAAGTTTGCTTGCACCATTATACAGAATCAATCAAGTATAGAGTGATACCATACTAACACAAAGCTGTATTAAGTATGTGATTACAGCCTCTCTGCAGCTTGAAGTATAAACATCAGCTTAAAGTGTCAAAAATTCTTAGTTTTAAAGTAGAGGTCTAATATTCCATTTTAACATCTTTAGTGTCCGTGGATTCTTTTATAATGATTTAGTACAGCTTGAGCTGTTAATAACGGCACTCTAAGTTCTACAAGAGCTGTATATTTGATGACAGTAACGCTTAAGTGCTCCTTGGGGTTACTGAGTAAAAGTTCTACTGATAATTATATTCTTGGGCTTCGATCCGTTAAAACGATGACTTACAAGTTCCGAAATAAGTTAGCACATATTTTAATAATTATGTCTAGTTAGGCAGACGTACTTTTTGACAAAAATAGTGCCCATACTTTCTACACGCAATGGTTGTGGCTAGAGAAATTTCAATAAACGAGTTTGGGTGAACCTTTGTTTAGTTTGCTACGTCACGTAGGGTACGTTGATGGCGTACGATGTACAATTTACGCAGCACGAAAACTGCGTCTCCGTTGTAAATACAATCGATATTCAGTCACATCTCTGTCCCGCATTCATTGTGAAGCGCAGTTCTGCGGACCCCAAAATCCCCTCTTCCGGTTCGGGCGTTCAGCCGCGTGCTGTTTAACCCAATTTTCTAGTACGAGGGGTGTGCAAGGTGCGAGGGGGATGGCGGCGCAACTTCGGCCGCAAGTGTGCAACACAGACGAGGCGCCACGAGATTCGAACTAGAGCCTGCAATATTGATTATTTCTAGTGCCGACAGCGCTGACACCCACACATTTACTAAATTCACTCTACTGCGTATCTCACTATGGGGCTTTGTGTTTCAGTAGGTGATATAGTTCATTTATAAGTATTCTTCAAACGTCATAAAACAGCCAGCTGTTGCCTGCAACTTCGAACTAGCTAGTAGCTTATATCTTTTTCCAGTTCCCAGACTAACAGTTATTGTTAAAATATCAATGACTAAATCCTGTGGATGGGTGGATCATCTACCAGAACGAGTTCCCTCCGTGTCTTGGAAAGCACGTAAATCTCCGCTATCATTTATAGATCTTTGACAGTGGGTACTTTTTTTAGTCGAAAGTCTGCACCCAGTCTTACCTAGAATTATCGTATTGCCCATTTACTGCGTTGAAGAGGCCAGATGGGCAGTCGCTCCATATAAACTACTGATATTCAGCTGTGTACGGTACGGGCTACAATACAAGCTGACCGGACCCCTATATTTGGGAAAAGATTAGGCAGATGACGATCAATGTTGATTCAGTTTACATCTTGTGCAGCCCAGGTTCAGTAAGTCTGCAATAGTTAAATTGTGACAAAATTACTTTTAGTATTATAATTCCAACTTCATTACTGGAAACGGTCCTGAAGACTTGCATTCGAATACAGAGTCCACATAATCATTATTGTTGGCTGGACAGAAGCTTCCAGCGAAATCAGGTGGACGGCTTCGCTCTAGGAACAAGAGAAAAGGTGGGTACTCAGATGTGTCCTTCCTCCTGCTTCTTGTGCTATTTCACCGGCACCTTGAGGGACCTGTCCCAAAGTCACTGATAGCGCTGTCGATGTGGCAGAATTATGATCGATCAGTACTCATTTAATTATTAGCCAGATTGTAATCTCAGTGTCCCCGTAATCACCGATATGCACTACGCCGACAGACTGAACACTGACAATACTACTGAGACTAGACTCTTCGCCGACAGACATCAGAGAAAACCTCGAAGTTCGATTTGGTTCCTTCAAACCCTGCAAGCAAACAAATAGAAACCTCTTCTTCTCGACACTAAATGTTATTACGTCTCTCATGAGCCCTGTCGTTGAAGTCCTGTGGGTGAAGTGCAGGATACTTCGCCTACAGGCAGTGTCCCGTCGAAGTCATGTCGGTGTTCAGTATGACGGTGTTTAATAGTACACTATTCTAATCTACATCAGTCACAGAGCATGAGTTCAACAACAGACCCTGTGTTGCTCTTTCAGTCTCCAATGTCCAATCTATCACAAATTCACAATTGAATTTCTTATACATACATTTATTTCGCATTCGTCCCCTCTGCATCTATGTAAATCATCGTATACAGGATACTTTTAGGGTTCTAAATAACGCTTCCTTCCGTCTGTCTGTTTGTTAGAGACAGATGTTGGATACGGAAACGGTGTGACGTAGGAATTTGCTCAGCACGATGTTATTTGTGTTATGATGACGCGCACATATTTTGGTAATCGATGAATTTATCTTTTCATAATAATTCGTGGGCGCCTGTATGGCAGGTCACCTTCTAAGAGGAATCATTATATTTTTGGCAAATTGAAATGAGTTTTAGGTAAACTTGCAAGTCGAAGTAGTGTGGACTGTCACTTTTGCAGATTTAGGAATAAAAATATTCTTCTCTGAACTGTTCACACGGTGCGGACAGTGGACTGACCATTCAGATCGTATGTTATAGAATAACAAAAACATTACTGGTCATGTGTGGTCATACTAGCTGATTTAGCTCTTGTGATTCCGGGACACTTAGTTGAGAAAGGTTAGGTAGATGAAGATGCAGTTGTCTACCTGTCAGCCTTTGAACAACGTAAGCTAGCTAACCTAACAGCAAAATGTCAGGTTTAACATTTGATAAATAAAATGGCTGTTCCTCTGGGTAATCAGAATGGTTGGTTGGAGACAGGCAGGGAGCTAAGCCAGTGCCGGCCGGCGCGGAGCGGCGGCGTGGCACGACGCTAGGCGCACTGGGTCAGGCGAAGCAATACGGGCGGACCTTGCAATGTCGCGGCGTGACGCTCAGCTGACGAGCCGCCCGCCGCGCCGCCCCGCCGCGCGTTCATTGCCTCCGTGGCAGCGGACGAGAGCGGCCGCCTCTATGCCACACTCGCATTTCACTGTTTACGATTCCTCATTACTTACGACGATGATTAATAATTTGAATTTATTAGGAGACGAATTGAACATTGTTACATGTGCAAAATTTGTGAATATATTTATGAGTATTTGTTGCAAATGTGTGTGCGTCGTGAATATAAATTTAGTTAATACTGGAGTGCGGTGACGACCGGTGCGAAAGGTCGGCCTGTGTAAAAATAACTGCGGAACCGGGCGGCTAAGCGGTGGAATGAGGTTTGACGGCACATTGTAGCCGAGGCGGGGCGAGGCCGTGTGCGCCATGTTATAATTTCCCTTCGCGTCGAATGTGCAAACCAACTGACTGAACACTGCGCTGTGCCTACTTCTCTTTCTCTCAGTGCGAAATAAGCATGCTTGTTGTACGAGACAAGCCGCAAGTCGCCACCTCTGCTTGCCAATCTGCCTCAACCTCAGCGCTCGCGAATACCCGCGGTTACACTGGCCACCTTACCATTTAAAACGTATTGTGTTAGCTAGTGAACTGTTTCACACTTTCATATTGTGGGCTGGTTGGTAGGTATCTAAGAATTAACATAATAACGCACTTAGTATGTTAGATATTTTACTGAAAGCTTGAATATAGAAAAGAGACAAATTCCTTTTTTTGATTATTATTTAATGTTGATTTCATGTTAAAAAAAATTAAAGCGAAATCTCATAAATGATGAATGTCATGCTGATAATGGTGATTTATAAATCGCCACTACGAAAAATAACATTATCTAACCGAATTAAAAATAATAGTAACAAAAACATGAACTAATGATTTAATTGTAATAATAAAATTTAGCAACAGAACAAAAATGAAACCAGACAAAACTAGTTTATTGAAGAAATGAAATCATCCACGGCAAAAAAAAATCACACGCACACACTGACATGTTGAACGAGATATCGATAAACAGGTAGGTAGCTAAGCTAGGTAACCGTAGAGTAGGTACCTATTCCCATTAGGCAGAAAGAGTGGTGCGAAAACCACGATTTCATTTCAAGCGTTCAGTGATAGAGTCGCGGAGTGGCGGGGCGGGGAGCGGGGAGCGCGGCGCGCTGCGTGTCGGTGACCCCGCGGCCCCGACTTGCCTACACTTCGAGGCCGGCATACTTCCCTGGTCGCTTTATCAAGTTTATAGTATTTCCACTTTTAGGATACCATGTCTTCATTAACACTGTATTATAGCAACAAGTCATCGATATAAAAATGGGTCATGTAAGAACCTAAGAACACATTTTTCAGCCTTGTAACAGCATGGCGACAAAAATAACAGATGCAAAAGTTTTTACGTAAACTTATACAATTTTATTGATTCCTCATTTTGTGCCATAACTGAGCATTATTTATCGAAGTGTGAACAGACTCGTCACTTTGAGCACTTATGTAATTTTAGTTTTGATGATTTGCGAGCTAATGGACTTCAATAGAAAAAATATCTTGATCTTGGTTAAAAACAAATAAGTAAGTGAAGTCTAAAGACAAGCCCATTATAAGTCAAATAAGAAAAGAAGAAGTTTCGCTTGAACTTCGTATCAACATCAGTTATAAGTGTATAATATGACTAAATGCAGCATAAGTAGGATTACGTAACGTTTTCACTGACCGCCGCCAAAAAAAGAGGACGCTAAAAGCTGTATAAATAAAAATTAAATGTGATGTTCATAATTTGTAATAGGTACGAGAATAAAAGCGTATATTTTGTTCGGTAAGTGAGAACAATTAGGTTCATGTAACCGTGACAGACGAATGAGAACCTGCTGTGATGCATTGTACCGCGTACCGTGACACACGAGTGGAAACTAGCTGCGTACGGTGCGCTCTATACATACGATACGAAAATGGTCTCGCTGTTATTTTGTAAGGCTGCTATTTATAGGTGTGTTTACACTACACACTTGTATGTACGAACTGAGCGCGCCACCATACTAAATGTTCTCAGCCACATACTCAAAGGAATGCAAGTTGAGCGCGGTTAAACATATAGGTAGCCTACCTAGCGCTACTTGTTCAAGTAACAAATTAAAACTACTCAAACTTGATTTAAATCCAATCAAACATTACCGACTGGTTTTGTAGATGATATAGTTTTACGTGCACACTTGTAGGCACCAAGTCATAAAAAAATCAATATCCACTGTTTGTCTACGAAAGCCTGATCGATATCAAGGTAACCGACTTCCTAAATGTAGCATGAAACGTAATAGACCTTCTATTAATAATGTATGCCATCATGCAATGGTTGAGCGAACGAGCGTTATAACAACCGTCCCACATTATCGCGATTCGCGATTGTAGGAAGCTAAAAGTTTGCGTAGGCTAATTAATGTGATGCCGATGCCGGTGAATGCAAATATCTACAAATTAACCATAAAACAACTCACCGTTTTGTATTCGGGCGTCCGCCGAGTTTCTACTAGTATCTCCCTTGTGCTGACCTGTAAACACGCGATCAATGCGCTCAATGTAAACCAGCCTATTAGAAAACGTCTCCCCACTATTATAGCAGTTTGCCTTTTACAATAGTTACCTATACCTACGTCGTCTAATGCATTAAATTATATCGCAAGTTAAACTTCAGTTTTTAATCGTGTCTGAACGTAGCTGCATACAAATCGATAAGCTTATCACAAATTCATGATGTAGCCTGCTAGGCAACATAGATACAACAGCTACTATCAAGACTATCGACGTATGTATTCAACATAAAACATTTTTTTCTTGGTTTTGTATGGTTGCGCTCTAATTATTGCTCACAGGTAGCAAAATGTTTTTAGGTCGATAAGTCACAACCGTACATTTGCCGAGAAACTATTTATGCCCGTCCGCCATTTTGTCGTTGAATGACGAAATGGTACATTCAGTGACAAGCGAGCGCGACTGCCACCATCAGACAATGAGTATGAATATTATAACAAGCTGATATCATATCGGCAAACTTAAGATTGTACTAAGTATGATATTTTTTGATTCGAGCTACATCGAAGTTCAATTATCAAATAGTTTGAGAAGGTATATCTTGTATTACTCTACTATCTCTATTACTCACTCAGAATTTTTCCGGTGAGCAACAAAGAGAACGTGATCAATAACACAGATCATTTGAATAACAAATATAACAAAACAACGATCAAAACCGATGCCCTAGCTCGGCCAAATGACGCGTCATTAGGACGAAACGGGGGAGCGAAGTGTGAGCGGGGAACGGACGGAGACGAGACACATAATAGAATTACATATCTACAACATCACTTGGTCGGCCGAGACGGCGATGTGTGCACATACGTGATGTTGCCGGCGACCGGCGACCAGAAAGCGGGGAGGTGGCGGCGGCTGCGGGGCAGGTGGGCATGCCTACTGGAGCTGCCACATTATCAAAGATCACGTGATCGACTCGTTGCATGTCAACATCTACTCGCCCGCCGAGTGGTGCCGCACTGATATAAATATCTATGTATGGCTATACATAACTGTCGGCATTACGCAGCTCCCCCTCCTTAACGACTTAGTGAGGTGCCCTAAGCTACTTGCATTTTTTTATAACTTAAAATGCTTACCTATCGCCCGTTTACTATTCCGACCTTTTCCATAGCTACCAGGTATTAAAAGCATATCCTCAAGTTCAAATTAACAGCCAAGTGGCAAGCTAGGCTGATAATTTCTACATTGTCTTCCATCATGATGATATTAAGGTAACGGGACATGAGAACTTTCATCCGTAGCCCATAAAGCAAGATGATATAATTGTAACGGTTGATTGTGATACCGTACACCAAAATTTCATCTAGCTAACGTAAATTATGCCTTACAAGATGTTAACAGTTTACGAATTGACTTGTGTGATATAGAAATAATAAGATTTGAGAGTCGAAGTCTCAAGAAGGATGATAAAATAATGAAGACTGGGATCCATTAATATTTATGCTTGGAGTGCCAATAACCAGTACGCCTTGAAATAATTAATCCAGCCAAGAATACAACAACAGTGTGGCGTTACTTAAACTGAACTATAAACGAACTAACCGAACCTAACCTGAGCGCAGGAAATGTGAGAACAAAAGAATCGTTTCGAAAACAACATTGCATTCACTTCTGATTTAACAAAGACATTCCTATACAATTCGCTGATGGAATTTATTCAGATGTTCACGACAGTA
The DNA here is from genome assembly GCA_036375495.1 of Agrotis segetum. Taxonomy (NCBI): domain Eukaryota; kingdom Metazoa; phylum Arthropoda; class Insecta; order Lepidoptera; family Noctuidae; genus Agrotis; species Agrotis segetum. Next base: position 547,102 of record JAQSVV010000004.1, on the reverse strand, counting down.
ATAAGAAGCACTTAATTAGTGACTACTTAACTTAGGTGCTTACACTTAAACATCATAGCGGTCCCAACCTTACAAACTTTATAATCATTGCCTTGCTTTGCTCATTTCACACATGATTTTGATCAGCCAGTAAACCGAGGTATTTTTTGAGGATTGAAAATCTAACAAACAAGTCGTCAGATTCTCGGACCCAACAGAACTCGTTTGTACAGATACTAAGAATAGAATTCAATGAACCACTTGACTAAACAATCCCATTCTTCTATTATTATCTCGTAAACCCAAATAGATTACCTAGAATATCCGCATCTATTCAATATCTGAGGTGTCCGTCTATTGGAGGAGGATTTTACTCGACCTAGTACAATTCATTTGGCCCCTGACAATTTGAATATCAATATTATTGTATGAGCTTAAGTATTCGTCATCCATCAATTTATCATTAATCTTATATGGATGACATAATTACATCTCGTCTGTAGTGAAAAAATGACCACACTTTGATTAATTCCATCACTACATTATAATATTTATAAGTATCGTGATTCAAGTTCAAGTTTAATGGCTAACAGTTATACCTGAGAAATACGAGCCTCGCACTGAAGCGGAAAGGATATGGATGAAGCGACACCCTATTACGAATAAGTGATGTACCTAGTTCTTATAGTAAAACACAGGAGTAGAAACTGACCTTGGCGCCTAGGAAGCGCGCTTCCAGCAGCTCCTGCTTGCGAGGATCCAGCGCCGCTTGGAAGTGCTCCATCTTGACGCCAGCACCTGTTGAAAATGGTGCATGTTACAACTCATGCATTTATTGCATACAGGCGTTGTATTTTGGGAAAAAGGTTTAAAATTGAGCTGAATGTAAGGCTCTCAATTACAAAATCGCAATAAGTGTTGCTGATACTGTTCGTAATGCCCCTCGTCATAACAATAGAAAAAATCGTTAGGTTTGATTCTGCATGGCCCGAACGGTGAAGATAAGAAAAAAAAGCAGTTTTAGATGACGCACATGACTATTTGCTACTACTCAGAAACCACCACATGTAGAGCTAAATAATTTGGTATTCTCCGAATGATTTCAACAGTATTATATGCCCGCTGCCCTATATTCACAGGATCAGGGTGGATCGATAAGATTTATTCTCGTACACGCAAAATACGTGCTTTATCGTGGAACCGCCCGGCACACCCAACCATTGCGAATTTGACGAAGGCTCTCGATTCTGATATTACCTACTGCCTACACTGGGTCTTACTAAGAATCTCCCTTTGGATCTTTATAAAATAATGACAATAGGATTTCTCTATTACCTGCTAGCCTGCTACCTAGCATTGAAAGCATTGAAAAAACACTCCTGATCTCCACGGTTTAAAATTTTTGCAATGAATTTAAAACAACAGTTCTTATGTACTGAACGAATACATTGATGATAAATTTTCGTTTTTCAGAACAGTACTGCTGTTGATCAGTTCAATTATGAATGGAAAAACATTGTTGAAAATTCAGCATTCATGTACGATGTAGATAAAATGTTATGAATCTGTAACATGATCAAATATCATATAAGAGTCTTGGTTGATACAAGTAAGAGTGTTCATTTTATGAAAGAGCGATGTAACTTCGGATTCAAAATTTTACTTTTATGGCAACTTTCTGTAGTTTACTGGCGTCATTAGGCTTATAATTTTATTGTGATTTGTCCATTAAATATTAGCTGATAAACATTTATCTCTCTCTGATCAAATGGGGCACACTGATCTGTAGGTAGGCACTTAGAATGACGTTATGTGGTCTACATTCTGTACATACGACCAATTTAGATAATGGGTAAGGACCCATGGAAGTGGTTATATCACCACATCCTTTGTGTACGTTGTTTGATTTACTATTTGGCATGGAGTTTAAGAATAGTAGACATTATGAAACATAGACGGATGCATTTGTATACGCCCTTATATCACTCAGGGACTACAGATTGTTACAATCTTCCCAGATTCCTTTCCCTTATCCACTTTCATACATCATAGCTTTGTATGTCTATGTAGCAACAACTATGCATACTATTAATTAAAAATTCTAAACGTGTTTTTTTTAAACCTGTATCAATATCAACTAGGTAAATATAAACAGGTTTGAGTAGATGCTCTCTGCTTAAAAATTGATCTTTTTGTTAAAGAATAGGTAAGGTAGGGGTAGAGGTCGGGGGGGACAGGGTTTTGGCGCAGTATCTGGAGCAGACAGTCGAGTTGCGAGAAGTTAGGTACAGTTATTTATATAGATACGTATGTATGTTCAATGTACATATCGATCGCCTCCCCGGGCCACTCGCCACTATGATCTCACCTCCATCCTTTGCGACTCCCTTCCTCCCCCAACACCCCACCCCTACCGCATAACCCCAGAGGCCTTTAACGAATGTCGTAGCCAAGTGAAACGTGTGACTGATTCATTACCATGGAATGAGAAGAAAAACCTTTCTATTTAATTGGAGGGTTCGTTATTAACATTATTAGCAACAGATTCACCAAAGATCATAAAGTAAATAACTGTGATGGAAAATATTGGGTAAACCGTTAAAAGGTTATAAATGTGACATGTTTCATTCAGACAAAGCTCATAAACTCACATCCTGTTTGATCTAACGGTATTCGTGCACCCATTTAAATTACTCGCCTTTTATGAGCAAGTGGTTATGCTATAACGCCTTTATCGTTTCATTACTTTGCGAAGTAGCCAGCAGCTGTTTAATTAACAGACGTACAAAACAAAATGCAGGTAGACAATGTAGAATTAATTATCATAATATAGATATTTTACTTTTCAAGGTTAAAGACATACGCTGTATCATTTGTGATCATGAGCATAATATCATTATCATGTTTAGAGCGACATGTAAATATTTTGATAAGTGTAAAGTAACCAAGTCACACCAATACGAGAAGACCTTGAAAGTTGAAAACGAAAATAACATTACTATCTACAACTTGAAGAATAAGTTTTTTTAAACTAGTTTTTATTCCGACATTTCCAAGTTACAAAACAATATGTCCGTTCTTTTTTAAGGCTTTACGACAGAAAAAGACGGAGAAAGTCTAAATCAAAGTACAATCACTTGAAATGAGGATTTTGGTGTAATGTACAGGGTCAAGTGACTTTATGTTAGCGAAACTGTATCTATTTTAATTATCAACCTGATTATCAGAACAAGATAAAATAATCACAAGTAATTTACTTATGATTATTTTATTCACTTACTCCCAGTCTCAAAAAAAACATACCATAAGATATGTTTTTTTTTGAGACTGGGAGAGAGAATAAGAATTTATTGAGAAAGAGATATCTCTTCCAGCAATCTTACTGGACTCTGGACAAAGGATAACTGATGAGTATTGTTGTTATTATTACGTTATCAAATTCATCAGGTTATTTTCTGTTATAAGGGCTATAAGTATGACGTATTTCTGTAACAGGAAATCCAAATCCTCTTTTGAATCGAAAATTGTGTCGTCTCAATATCGGCCTTTCTAAGAAATAAACTGTTCCATTAGCAAGTGGCCAACATAAAAAAGAAACATTATGAAAAATTATCGCTTAATTTGGAAAATTATCACGTCAAGTTCAGGAGTGATAGATAGGATTTATCACCATCGTAATGAATGTCAAATAGGTTACAATAGTACAGAAGCAATTTTAATGCCCACTTAATCCCCGAGTCATCCTTCTTATGGTACCTGCTGCGTGCAGTAGCCGGTAGCCGATTGCACGCAGCAGCAGCAGACGACATGTTGTCGCTACGGAAGGAATTTCATAGAAATACGTAGAAACCAGTAGTGTTACTGCGACACGTCGTTTGCTGCAGCTTCATGTCGTCAGCTACCAACTTGTACCTTTAGGGTGCTTTTCCCCCTAAGATGTGCTATGTGCCGGGGTCTAAGGACTGACTAAACAGGTAACCGTGACCCTGGAACGTTAAGGGCTATTGAGGGAACACTGTGGACTTTAGCTAGTTCGAGTCTGACAGACCTTCCACTCCACCCTGAGCTAGAGGACTTTTATTTCGATTTTTGAAGTGAAAACTTCTTTAGCGGCGTTGTACACTTTTTCTGTAATGGGTAAAAAATTTAAAACTCGCGTCAGGGTCACGTGACCAAAACTCGCGTCAGGGTCACGTGACCCTGATCGAAAATGAGTAAGACGTCATTCAAATTAAAAATAAAACATAGTAACAAAAAAGTTTTCACTTCTACCGGCACTCCTGTTTTTTTTAACTATTGGTTCGCATTTGATTACTATCTCGAATGATAGTAAGAATGAATGAAGATGTGGTTGAGGAAGTAACCTATCAATTCTTGTTTCGAAAACCTCAAGTTTACAGATTATCAGAAGATACAGGTCCTGCCAGGGATTTCCATTCCTTAGCTGTGCGCACAATAAAAATATTGGCATTTCGCTTTGTAAGTTTCAGAGGAATGTCCACCATGTAACGATGGCGCATTTCCGTACGCCCCTTTCTTTGCAGATGGAAAAAAAATATGCAGTTCCATCGCACCGAAGTGTAACGGACAAAAAACCGACATGCTGGCAACTCAGCGTCGATCATCAAGGCTCTGGCTATATTAGATTCAGAGCATTGTCGCCGATAATTCACTTGGCCCGCTTGTCCATCGAATCGAGTCCATCGAGTTAGTGTTTGGCAGACCAGTTCCAGAGGTGAGCGCAGTACTCCACGCCTGGGTCTTAGCAGTATTGAACTTGTCATAAGTTAAATACTGCTAAGAGCCAGGCACTAGACCTGGAGACAAGACAATGGACTACCTGATTGATCGGATTTGATTTAAGGCCCAGTAGCCAGTGACGGACACGTCTCTCTCAGCAGCTATGCTGTCATTATCTACGTAATCCAAGGGTTCTGAGTTATAAATAAATGTGCAGCAAAAACAATGTTGCCGAAAAGACCGACCCCTGAGAGACTCTGGCGTTATTACATATATCTGACCGAACGGGCAGCCTTTGATATCCACTCGGAAGGAACGATCCCTCAGGAAGTCTCTAATCCAAGCACACAGACAACTGGACAGACCGAAAAAAGGGAGCTTAGCAATTAGGCCTTCGTGCTAAACCCTGTCGAAAGCCTTCGAGGTGCCAAGGGAGACAACAAGTGCTTCCTCGTGCCTCTCGATGGCCTCCCTACAGATGTACATGACATACGTTAGAAGATCCCTGCTGAAGCCTTATTGCCGGTCAATAAGGATATCGCTGTCTTCTAGGTATGCCAGGACCAGGAGGTTACTGTTCAGCACACGATCCATACTCTTATTGAGGATGGACGTCACTGAGATGGGTCTGTAGTTGGTCGGGTCAGCTGAAAGTTAGCTTGCTTCCAAGTCTTCGGCACTTTTCGGGTGGCCAATAAAGGGACTTGTAAGATAGGCGTGTCAGGATCGGAACGGATTTTGATTAATTTTGGTACAGAGATGGTGGACCTTTGAGATGAATATTATTTTCAGCGATTTTGGGGGACGCAGCAGGCAACAGCTAGTATCGAAATATTTGTAAGTTCCTAATATCGGAAAGAAGGAGAGTTTTTATTAAATCTGGTCAATAATCTTTAGAGATCCGCGCCACAACCAAAACAAACAACCTCCTCCTTTTTAAAATCGGTTAAAAATAGACAGAGTAGTTTTTTTTTACATTCCTCTTTGTCCTTAGCGTTCATAAATTATGACTGTAACATAGTACCTACTTACTAGTTTTTCTCACAACTTTTCCTGCGTGGTGGATGGAAAATCCCGCGAGAACGTACTGCTAAAATATAAGGTCACTGTCTAAATCCACCGATAGCCTGAACAGGTAACAGCGAAGACAGAGAAGTTTATTATTAGTAGGGATTATTTCTAACATTGTATCAAAACTTCAAAAGGAGGGGGTTATCTTTTTATTTTCACGAATGAAAAACTTTCTAAAAGTAAAAAGTCAAGAAGCAAGTTTTTTGAGATCTTACTTAACCTTTAACTATGGACGTGCGGTCTCACAGACCGCGTGCAGTTTGTGATTCTCGTGCCCCTCTCCTCCCGTGTACCCTACACGTATGCACGCCTCAGTAGCTTCAGTTTTAGTTACTAAACGACAGTTAAGAGTGAAAGTTACGTAATCGGCTAAATACTGCGTGAGTAATTTCGCTTTGTATTTTGAGTGCGGTCTCTGAGACCGCGTGTCCACATTTGTGTTATACATCGGAGCTGACGATGATTTTGTTTGTTTTAAATTTTATAAGCCGAAATGTCAAAAAAATATCAATCAACGACTGTAGGCAAACGAACATTGAGTTCGTCTACAGATAGCCGGTAAAATATTGCGATTAGATGATCATTCTTTTGAAAACGAGAGTAAACGATTGCTTTTAGAATCGGTTCAGTGCGACAGAGATGGGGATGTTGATGATTATTTGTTTTATGAAGCTAACATTGAAAAAAAACCACTCGAGTGAACGATAGATTATTGAAGAGAGTGATAGTACTACTAGAGCCGACGGTGACATACGAAGATCTTATAATTCCACCAAAGGGGGGTAGATGAAACGGACAAGAAATGTTCAATTTATTCGAGCAGTCGCCGAACAAGAAGATGGCCTGGTGGTGATTTTCCACAGAGTTCTGGACTACTGGGAATTAATGCCTACTCTCTATTCAATCAACACTAAGACGAAATTTCCACGATATCTGATGGTTCCACATAACAAAGACAGGTTATAAACACTCATTTGGCGTGGCTGAAACGAGTTTTGGGCCCTGCTATGCCATCCCAAGGGCCACCAAGTGAAGTAAATGCAGTTTCTAAATGTAAAACGGATAATCTGTGCCCACCAAATATAAAACCGAAAGAGAACCCACACTTATGTAGGCAATGCTCTAAGCCGCTATACAAAGACTGTCAATCATTCTGTCAATAAATATGACCAAGTTGGGCCCATGTCAAATTTTGTATGTGTAGTTTTGAGAAAATTAATTTAATTTTTTTATGTCCTTTGTTCTTTATATTTTATTGTAAAATAATTTAAACTAACTAAAAAATTCATTTTTCTCCGGTAATATACCTATAAAGTGATCTCAAGCTAAAAAGTTTGAATAGCGCCTTTGATTGTTATATCGTTACATATAGTTTAAAATTAATACATTTTTCATTAAAATTACATCTTTAAAGTATATTTAAAAACTCTTCTAAGTGATAAAAACAAGAAAATACATAATTATTACGCATCAAGATAGAAATCAGCCCGTAAAGATAGCGGTCTCTGAGACCGCACGTCCATAGTAGTGTAACAAAAATGGAACGTCCACAGTTAAAGGTTAATCAAACAAATTCGTTCTGGTCGAAATAACCGCCTTGTTCCCATCCAATGTTTGAAAGTACAAAAACGGTGATTCACAAAAAAATTACACCTGTATTTGCCTCGAAATGTTTCGTAAGTACTTTCAAACTTCGTAACCCCCAATGTTTTTCTATTCTAAGCTTGAAGTGTTACTTCGATTATGCTTAAGGTCAATGTTATCAAACCATGATTAGAACCTACTGCTGATTTACGAAGATTCAATAGAGCCATTATTATTTTATTACCAAGCTTTCAATTATGACAATTAAGGGCCTTCGCGCCTTTTAAGCCGTAAAAACGTTACATTCTAAAGCATACTCCTGATTAACGGCTGGGTTTAAAGATTGAAAAAAAATATATGTTGAATGTATATTCATGTACAACAATGTGAGTAAATTTTATTTTCTTATGACAAACAGTTGAACTGTAAAAAAATATTTAACAAGACGCTATTTTGTTCAAATAAATGCTCACTCCTTCTAAACGGCTTCGTTTATTTAAAATATTTTTGAATAGATCAATCGGTGTTAAAATTTACTACAAAGTGAGTAACGCTCATGTAAATCAGTCAATATTTTACAAAGAATATGTTGAAAATTGAGAATTCCACATATAAAAACCGGGCGAAGGCGGGTTTTTGCAGCTGTTTCTGCCTCGTTGCATAGTCTATGATATCATTTTGAGGTATCGCGGTACACTCGGGACATATTAATATGTGCGGTTCAGATATGAAAATGTGCGTTTAGCTCCGCCTTGATGCTCAAGGTCATTGAGGGTACTATGCGCCTTAAGCTTACACATAATTTAGCTTTGGAGTTTGGATGTGTTATTATAATAATTGAGAGAAGAACCGAAACCACATAAATTAGAAGTAAACCTTACTTCTAATTTCTGTGGTTTCGGTAGAATCTCATTTGTAATAAAGGGACCGACCTAAATATGTAATGCACCTATAGTTCTTGGCCTGTTCTTGGCCCTAAAATTGAAAATGTACGAGTAATTTACAATTGCAATATCTTGCAATTTTTTTCAGATATTCATTTTATTATTTTAACCTTGTGCTTATTCTACAGGTGGCAAATTGTACAGATACGTGTACAATTTCGATTTTTTTGTAACCAACTTCAAAAAAAAAGTACCTCGGTTCTTTATCAACTTTTATATACATGTTTCAGTGCGCTACTGATAGAGAAAATTAGTGATACATAAATATCGATACAATTTCGAATAATACGATGTGGTGATGTGGAGTGTCAGATATTGGCTAAAAATGCCTCATTTATCGTTTATCGACGATTCAAAGCAATATTATATTATGTAGATTTGTTATTTTTTATGAATCAACCCATATCAAAATTCGATATTATTTTACTGCATGCGAACATATCTACTGATAACAATAAAATTGCGAAAAAGCAGAGATATTTTGAGTATAAAATAGAAAATTAGAGAGTGTGTCAAATGCACTAGAATTCAGAGACGCTACAGCTGATCGCTTATTTATGTCAACAGCAGAGCCAGCCAATAACTTTGAATTGGTTCGAATAAGTGCTTCGAATCGATTCTTTTTAATTCAATTACACAAATAGGTATACAATTGCTGTACCTATGTGTACATTTACTTCAGAAAATAAGAATTGTCTTGGGTGAAGAAAAGTAAACAAAAGTTGCAATTGTTTCTTGTAAGATAATTATGGTGTCCCACAATCTACAAAACACATCATCTTGATTGTAGTTCTCTCACGTAACCTGCCCTTTTGAACGGAACGCAAGTACCTATATCTGAGTATAAACATTCGGAGTCAACATTGGATAGAAAGGTTAGAATTCAGATAATCCTGCTTTACAATGCTCGCGAGTGGTAGAGAAGTAAGTACAAGTAGTGTAGTTAGAGAATGGTTGGGAAGAGGAAAGATGGATGCACATAGGTCACGCTATGTGGGTATCGTGTGTTGTGGTCCTCGAGCGCAGACGACTCGCGGCCGTCAGTGCAAGCAGACACCCACCCTTGCAGCGGGAGTTGCGGCGGCCACGCTCGCTCGGTCGATCGCTCATCGCGAACGACTCTTTGAAATGCATCTTCCAGCACCGCTCCGAACTCCATCCACATTCACGTGTATCATCGGCACGCCAATACACAATCCACTCACTGTCACCGAACACGTCACGATACCGATGAAATTCAAACCGCGGCCGGCCGCTCTTCACCCACCGTGATACGCACTCGGAACGTGCCGCATTTTCAATTTCAACACATGGACGACGAGCACCAAACGTTTGTAGGCACGGAGCAATGCGACAGTCGGCCTCGGGCGCGGACTGGCGCGCGATGCGAACGGCCGTCGCCGCCGCCTCCGCCGCGAGACCGGACCTCGCGTCTCGGGGGCGAGGATGCGGGAATCGGCTTCGGCGCAATACCCGTCACGAAAATAATAGGAACAGCGAGTGCACCTCAGAGGCGCGACGCGACGCGGTCGGTGCGAGCGAGACGCGGATAAACACCAGACTGTTTACTTACGGTGTTCGAGCGCGGGGCGCGTGGCGGGGCGAGGGGCGACCGCCTGCAATCCGCACGCTGCAATTACTGCTTTGTACTACACCATTTCATCCTAAGCTAAACGAGATCAAATACAACTCACTGAGACGATGTTAGGATGTTACTTACATAGAATCGATAAGAATTCACAACAAAAGCATTGAACTTATAATAAACTAGAAGACCACTGTGAAACAGGTCAAGTCCTCTGACATAGAGAGAGACACTCGTAGGTGTAGTCCACCTAGAAACTGATTTACCACTCTAGGTTTAAATGTACCTACCTGTCTGTCTTACAACGACAAGGCATAGATCAACGGTATTAATTTGTCTATGTGGCAGTTCGATCATTCAACCTTGTGAAATTTCATTTTGGTAGACATTATCGTCTCTAAAATGAGTTTATAAAGTAGACGCCCTACTTCGACCTATTTTCAATCTTGAGAGGAATTGAAACAATATTCCAATTCAATGCCTAGTGTTTTTTTGTTTTCGTCAAAGGTCAAATAAAAACACAGATTATGTTGATATCCGCAGACAGCTTTTCTCATCTCACATAATTTATGAGTTGCTGAAATATTTCTACGAGTTCAAGGATCATGACTAAAGTCACTTTTAGGACAGCTAAAGAGACACGTCATGCTAGGTATGGTTTCCATTCATTACAGCCAGTGTGATGAGCATGAATCAATGACATTAACTAAATAAAACTTCATTGTTTTTCCATCATAATCATAACAACAAAAGATTTCAAAACGAATAAATAAGTATACCTATACCTACTTAAGCAGGTACCTAAAGCGCTATATTCACGATCCAGCACGGCTGTACAGCAGCTCAAGGTCGCGTTGCTGGACGTAGCAAAAACACCGTGAATAGGCTTGACGTACAGCCGTGCTGGATCAAGCCTTGACGTACGTCAAGCCTATTCACGGTGTTTTTGCTACGTCCAGCAACGCGACCTTGAGCTGCTGTACAGCCGTGCTGGATCGTGAATATAGCGCTTAAGTAATTGTCTTTCATCACTATGATAACAAACATTATTTTAAACTGCTTTAAACGACAATAAGTAGGTATAGATACCTAACTGTATTTGTGTTCACTTTCGTTACAAATATTCTTCATTTGCGGCTCTTATCTCTTAGGTAGGTACTTACTTATTATCATCTATTCAATATTCATCGTAGGTACGTTACGTACGCATACTTTTTTATTATTTATCATTTTGTAAATTCAATTTGCCCTCAACTAAGTAGGTATTCATTACTTTCTTCATAATTATGCTTGAGCGGAATGAGGTTAGCGCAGAATAGGTATCAGGTTCGAATAAGTACAAGAGAGTTGGAACAATTCAACTCAATACGTAATGATTGTAAATGATGGTAAGTACCCATACCGATCCAAGTACGTACGTATAGCGTGGCGGCGATGATTTCATTTGGCTAGTGCGTGTGTACTGTAAAGTAGAGCAATAGCTTGACTTGACGATCAATCGAGCAGCTATGCTGGGTGTGCATCGAGCGGTGGTGACTGCATTCCGACGCCCCTGCCTACCCGCACACCACCTCCCCCCCCGCCCCCCATCCCCCCGCCCGCGTCCTTCCGGCGCTCGTCACGTGACGCGCCGATTAGCCGCTGAGTGCGCCACAAACACCGAAATAGAGTGAGCACAAACAAATCTCGGTATCTTGTTCAACTCTACTTAGCGTAATTCACGCCTTCTTCCTGGTAGTCCTGCTCTCATTTCTAAGGACTTTCATAAGTAACTTCATTCACATGTACCCAGTTCATTATAAAAACCACACATTTCCCTAGTGCTACCTAAATGTCCTAACACCCAAAAGTTATTGGTCTCACAAATTATAACGCGTGAAGTGTGTAATGGAAAATTAGTTGCATTACAGAGCGCCGCGCGGCATAATCGTATTTAACAACAAGAAAAAGACGACAGGATCAATACAAGCTGCAAAATGTACACGTGATCGCGCCACTATACATATAAATCCCTCCCACAACGGGCGCCCCCTAAACACCCAGTCCTCCCTTCCGCCTATCCGACACTAATTTTTTTCCTCCCGAGTCCCAGTTTTACAAACGTCACAAGATTTGAAACAAGCTGCCAAAATGCATGACTGAAAACAATGATATTATAAAGTCATAGATATGTTATCACGAACAAAAGCAGCGTCAAAAAGTGTGCCGAGCACACATACACACTTTTTATTTACACACATTACATTTCACGACAAGTAAAAAGGATAGCTTGATAAAACCTATAAGAAAAAAAGTGACAGCTAGATAAACAAACAGCGCCTCGCGTCATCAATCCCCCCGCACCGCCCGCACGTCGGCGTCATAGAATAGTGAATTAACTAGGCAGAAGGTACAAACCGTGATTTATGCCTAAAAAAGGTTGCACTCCAGGAGTGCCGGTAGAAGTGAAAACTTTTTTGTTACTATGTTTTATTTTTAATTTGAATGACGTCTTACTCATTTTCGATCAGGGTCACGTGACCCTGACGCGAGTTTTAAATTTTTTACCCATTACAGAAAAAGTGTACAACGCCGCTAAAGAAGTTTTCACTTCAAAAATGCTATTCATTCATGAGTTCAAATAGTAAAAAGTAAGTAAAAGTAAGTAAGTTCATTTGTTGGAAATCTAGAAATTACGAAGTAATTATTACTACTTATTACTTACACCTAAAGAAAAAGTTTACTGTTTATAAATCAATCAAATTTGTGCATTGATTTCAATGTAGTAATAATATTTCATTACTAATCAAAAGGATTTATCAAAATTATTACGAGAACGGGAAAAGATTAAGAGAATAAAGTTTGTGCGCGAATGAAGTCACGGGCAAAATCTAGTCATAACATAAATAAAAATCTACGTTTAAGTACCGTATGAAAATATAATAAAAGGGCACCATTTGCACTGTTAGTCAACTGACTCTCTGTTTAGTAGGCATAATCTTACTCTGTGGTCGGTAATGACAATCTATCTCTGTTGCACTTGTTGTTAAAGAATTTGCTATCGCTCTCTCTTTTCTCTCACTCGCACTTTCACTCGCTCTCTTTCTTTTAACGACGCCATATTAAAGAAACGTAATGTTTTATTTGTGAAATTATTAAGATAAATAGTCTTCTTACGAATGATAAGTGATTCCTTGACTTTTAGAAGTCTTGCATGTATAATTTGTGCAATATCTCATCACACACGACGGCATTTTCGGAGGATTTGAGTCACTTTTACTTTTGATTCACTCTGTAGTACGTGAAGTGCCGCTGGCAACGTCGCACTGGGGTCAAGTTGTGTGAATCAGCCCGATATGAGCGTGTGCGGTTGTGGGCGCTTATAACGTATCTACACCTTTTTTACTTATAATATCATTGACTGAAAATGAATTTCAAAAAATATTTAAAGCGAATAAATATATAAAGTGGCACTGAAAGTGGTAATGAAATAACATTGAATCAAATCAAGGAGTCCACAAGTTGACAAGCGTTGCGTGAAACCAGTTCCCGTGGGCGAAAGGCGACGCGTACGGAGCCCATTACCGCGCCGCGCAACCCGACCCGCCCCGAATAACACGGTTGCCATTTGCCCGGCTTACATCAACTCCAGACAGAAGCCCGATCAATTCTTTGTAACGAAAAGTATATTTTTAAAGTTTCCATACATGATTTTGTCAACAGGGATAAAACTTATTAAACTTTGAAAAATAAACAGTCATTCTGCGTCAGCTGCTACGAGTATCATCAAACACCTGTCAACATCTTTGTGAACATTTTTATTGGCGACTAATAAATCAAAACGATCGCAAAACTTTATTAGCCTCCACCATTATTGCTTAAATGCACATGGAAGGAAATCGAAGAACGATAAACGCAATATTTAAGTTATTTTAAAAGGTTCCAATGAGCGTTGAGTTGGGGTCGCGGTTACACAAAGGGCTGATTGCCAACAGCTATCGGTCATGCGATCGATATTTTGTGTTCATGGCCATGTTTTGACATAAACGTGGGGTTTCGAGTTGTATTGTTCTTCACTTTGTGAATTCAGGACATTTCTGAATCACAATCATCATGGTAATTTGTAACTTTGAAGTTAGTAGGAGAAGCTCAGAGAGAAGGTCTTAATTTTTCCTTAATAATAATCGGTCCCACTAATTTTTCCCCTATGTATTTAGTCATCATAATTATGAATCATGAAACATACATAGGTACTGACTGGGTGGTGTGTTGTGGTATCGATTGTTACACTTATCATATCGGCACTACCCATCTAACTCATCTTTTGTATTCAGAATTTCACACGATAGTGTTAACGAGAATTCAAATGTTAAGTATGACCTTATGGAGAAACAGCCAGCGAATGCCTATTAGATAGAATATGAGACCGAGTGTTGTTTTTCGCTTCGTAAATAATATAATATTGGTAAGCAATAACAATAGTCATCATAACAACAGAACGCAGTGGTTATAACGCGCGTAAAACTTTCTATTGGCAAGCCAACCTCAGTCGTAGTTTCTTTGAAATCCAGACCACTTTTTACTTAGCTAAATGAAAAAGTGGTGTATTCAGTCGACAGAATTGGTGGCGGCATCGATGCGCCGCGCAGTATTTGCAACGGATGCAGCAAAATGAACAGTTCGTTGACCTCAAGCGGACCGGGTTTCACTCGTATAGCAGCGCCCAGTTCAGTGGCCCTATTATGAGCTTCCACTTTATCATCATGCTTATGCTCTAGGACTTTTCAGAAAAATGAAATGGCTGCAGCAAAAGTACAAACCGAAATCTCGGAACAGAGAAAAAGTTTGCAACGCGTGACTTAACAGCATTTGTTGAGATTTTCTAAAATGTTTTTACTTTCACTAGGTACCTCCGAATTCGGCTTTATGTTGTAAATTTGTTTTTCTTCTACGTATTAACTAATATAAATGAACGTTATCAATTCACATTCTCAAACGAGTAGCTGGTGTACATGAGGCAATGATGTTCATACATACATACATTTATATTGTACCGAGTTGGTCGCAGTCGGCACTAAGTCCAGTCCGTCCTTTTCATACGTTACGTACGGTGTTGGCGTGAGCGAGTTAACAACATGAGATTTAAATTAGAATGGATTGAATAGGTTCGGCTGGTGCAACTCAGCGCCACATTCACAGCGCGAATTAATCGTAAACGCTCAAAGGTAAACGTGGCAACAACGCAGACGCCCGCCATTCGCTAATTTCAGGCTAGCCACAATTACGACAAACAAACGACTCGCTCGCTAGAGTTCATTGAATACACTTGCTTTTATAATTGAAAAATGTCACATTGAACACAGACTTCATGTAGAGTTGGCAACAAGCTTCTCAAACGATATTCTTGTTATCTATTAAGTATGTCATCCTTCAAATTAATCTTTTCGGGAGTGGTGAAAAGATGCTGGGTGCTGACTAGTTTTTGAAATAAAAATGTTAGTTTTGGACAAATAGAAAGTGACGATAATCAGTTGGAATGAAAATGAATAAAATTAAGTTTTGAGTCTACCTAGTTTGTCTCGTCACAAATCTTCAAGGTCGACAAACGCGCATGTGCGATGGCTAGTGGTTTGGTTACAGAGTACTGTTGTTGTTAAAGATTTTTGAATGCTGCTCTAGAATCATTCAAAGCTACTTTGATTTATGATCTAATCGAATGATCAAGAGCAGATCCTGCTCATCAATTTGTCACAAGTGATCAGACTATGGCATAAATTGTTGGTTATTTGAATTATGTTTAACTAGATGAATCACAAGATAATAATTGGGTAAACAATGGAAATGTCCCAAAGACAATTTTGCTGCTGCGTCATTAGTTTTATCATCAGTATGTGCATTGTGCAGTAGGAAGTGGGTGTCGGCTCCGGCATCGATCCACGTCTTATATACACCTTTTTACATACTTCCTCGCGTCCTATGTGGGGATTCAACCGCGATGCGTCAACCGATGCAAGGCACATGCACCTCGCGCCGCACCTCCCCTCTCACCACGTAACTGGCTGCTGCCTGCTGGCTGCTATACAGACACATCTCACAAGAGACACTTCGCTACACTTGATACTTATTGATTCCAATCGCTTTATAGCCTTCAACCTTGAAAAGATGACCTTTCTTGTATGCATGTATGTATGTAGAGAAACGTTTATGTGTATTTGCACACGTGCAATGATACAGTATTATTATAAATACTTAATGACTACTGTATTGTCATAAAACAACTTCGAGTTTCAGTGCTCGCTTAATATTTCATTAATTTCATGCGAGCTTAATTTTATTACGAAAGCAATTAATTTTAAGGCAGTGGTTAAATACGATTTACATTTCGCGACGATTTTATTGAAGAGACGGGGCTTAGATATGCCTATGGTACTAACTGTGCCATGCATACATTGAGAAGCAAAGTACATGGTTCCTTAGTTCTAAAGGTGAATGACACCTTACATACGATCGCATTTGGCATCGCATTAGGCCCTCTTAGCTGGCTAGTTCGGAGCACAGATGAGGTGCTTAAGATTGGCTGAATATTTGCAGGACTGGGCGTGGCCCTAACTGTGATAGTAGAATGTTAACCATGAACCTTTTGCAATTGCGTTGGTAAGAACAAAATCAATTCGAGACACAAAAACAACTCCTACGTCCAACCCAAGGTTCGGGCAGCGATCCAAAAAATGGGGGTTACTTCTGTATGTTTGGCAAATAAAAAATATGTATAGAGGTAAGAGGTAACATATGAATCTGCGGCTGCGGCGAGCGGTATCTGTAAAAGGCGCGGTGGCGTATTTGTCGGGCAGACTGGAATGACCTCGAGTCCTTATTGATCTGGTGACTGCTCGTCTGTGACGTCACCATCACGTGACCCCTTGTACCAACTTTAGACTAAAATGTCTACCTACCTATTTCAATCCATAAAGCATACCTACTGTTTTATATTTTTAATATTATTCGTGCTATCTCAGTTTGTTAATTAATTTTATCAAATTATCGCCAAAAATCACGTTCTTTACTATCATTAAATCTTGCCTAGATAATGTTACAGTGGAATATTTTAATTAAAAAATCGACTCACTTGGGTGCAACACCTTTTCCGTCATGCCTGCGGATCTAATGAGCACTCCTTCGAATCCTGGAAAAAAGAAAAAGAAAAATTTATTTTCAGTAGTTGTGAGGAGTTGAAATGTGGATAGATCAGGATAGATGGTAAATTAACGACGGTCTATTACATTATATTCAGTAGGAAGGTACCTATTATTTATTATGTTGTCGTTTGCTACGAGTATCATCGATGTGTACAGATGCGTCACACTCGCTTTGTACGTCTTAACCATTTGTTGTAAAATTCCATTTTATTTTTATACTTCTCAAGTATGACTGCGACTCTATAGTGAGTCTTTTTAACCAGTTTATAATGCAGCGGCTAGCAAGCGAATGGACAGTCATGGAGCGGTATTTTGTTCATTGCATTCCATGTCATCATATCCTACCTACCGTTTACGGGTGTTCAATTCAACCGAATCTCACCTCTCTGTCTTACTAATCCGTAAGGCGAATAAAAGGATAATGGAAAACGGCGAATATAATGCCGCCCTCGGGGAATAACGGAATAGCGCAGGTATGGAACACGCGACGGCTTGGGGAGCGTGTGCACACTTCACTAAGAACTCATTCGTAATGCTTTGAAGGTCATCACACGGTAGACTTCCAAATTGAGTCAAACAGATTTTGAATAACGTTGTCGCTCTAAAGCTTTGGTCACACACAACGGAATAATCGCTGCGATTGCCTACTAGGAAAAGAGTTCATGAGCATGAATGAAACGTGAATAAGTATTCAAATCAACATCTAAAAAACAACTTGTTTATTATGTTAAGACATTATAATTTTTGGTAGGTACTTATCAAGTTAAATATCTAGGCAGTTGCAAGGAGATAAGACGACATCCTCGAAATATTTTCAAAGAGAATTTCATCTTGGTAATTGCATAAATAATTTAAATAGGTACAATCGACCCAGTGGAATTATGACCCACCATAAGGTTATTTTCCTACAAACATTCAAATACAATTAGGTCCACATTCGTGTAAACATACATATCCATGGTAACGACTTTGATCTTTGTCAATTTTGACGGATTCAAACGATTTGTTGTCAAAATGGGTCATGATTCCACTTTGTCGATTGTACGTCTTTTTTCATCATAATATTGTGCCAATACCTATATATGGTGTGACCGCGCGTTTTGATTGTGGTAGCGCGGCACAAATTTTCCCTACTACGTTTGTCTGCTTTATGGTTTTGGAAGTTTTATGATGACGTAACTTGTTTTGGCAGCTTACGTAATCATCGATAAGAAATGCGATATCCTCTAAATTCCTTTAGAAAAATGTTCTGTGTGAAATCTAGACTAATCTCCAAATAACTGGCAAACTGGCATGCTTTTTTATGGTAATTTTGCAGTCATTCAATTTACAAAAAATATGGTTTCCAGACCTCAAAATAATGAGGCTGAGAAAGGAAGATGTTGGTGCAATTTAGCATCGAAAAGTTTAAAAAACAAAGATTCTGTTATTCTAAGTAACATTTGTTGATGCTGAACTATCTGACCTTTACATTATCAGATCCAATGATCATTAAATAATAACACATTTATAGCGCTTTAATTATCTCAAAGAACTGGCAGTCCAATTAACAATAAGTTCATCAACACTTATCATAGAAATGAAAAAAAAATAGAAACTGTAGAACTTCAAGTTACATTATCATTCAAACAGCTCCTAGTGCTAGGATTGATTGCATGATCTACACAAAATAAAAAGGAGAGTATTATTGCGTTCACATTTTGCCTGGCCTGTTGGTCTAGTGGTTAGTGACCCTGACTGCTATGCCGGAGATCGGGGGTTCGATTCCTACCCAGGACAAATGTTTGTGTGATGAGCACGATCATTTGTTCTGTGTCTGGGTGTAATTTATCTCTATTATGTATGTATTTAGCAATATGTAATATAAGTATGTTTAACAGTTGTCTAGTACCCATAACACAAGCTCTGCTTAGCTTGGGACTAGATGGCATTGTGTGATAGTTTGGAATATTATATTATATTATATTTGCCATACTGCAAGTCAGCCTATTACTATTAAATAAAAACAAATCTGGAAATTACCTCAAGGAAAACCTTAACAAAAGTATGCCAAACCAAGAAAACAAACTCAGACCCTCATGATCAAATGTAGGGCTAGCCAACCACTCAATGTGCCAGCCCTCCGTATCTCAAGTATAATGAATCTAAACTGCTGATATGAAGCTCATTTAGTTGACTCACTACTTAAATAACATGTTTTGTCAGGTACAAAATATCTATACAGTCTAGTTTTAGAAACAGAGTGTGATTCTGTTTTTAAAAGCTTAGTAAATTCATACAACTGATTAAACCTGTTGCCACCTCAAATATAGCTGTTCTGATTGGTCTAAATGAAATCAACCAATCACATCACTCAACACAGTATGAGACAACAGTTTAAATTGATTACTTAACCATTTAGGAAAATAGAGGCTACGGGTTTATCCAGTAAAATGATGAGTAATTTTCCAGTTCCAGATTTTATCATCTATGATTTCTTTTTTATCATAAAATAAGTAAAGTTCCGAAACATCAGAACTATTTTTTTACTAGGAACTTTCCTATTTTTAAACTATTTGCCTACTTAGGAATCACCTGCCTAGCTTATTCTTATCTAGGTGTGTTGGTATCAACTTCTAGTCTAACTTGATGCTGCTGAACACCAATTTGACTACAGGTTACCTAACTTTAAAATGGATGCTATTATTATCATCTACATAGTCTAACTAAATTGACCGTTGAAATGTACACAGTGGCTTTAGTAGTTTTCTAAGCTTTTTGTGTTTTTATGGCTTTATCAATGATTTCTATATAGGCATGAGTATTCTGTATTGAATACATAATAATTATAAATCCTAATTAGAGCAGGTACAGGAGCACACTTCTTTTTTTTATCGAACTGCTGTTTTAGAAATGAAATCCTGACATCTGCAACATTTTGCTAGGTTATTTTAAATGAGATGTATTGTCACAAACATACTGTAAGATTTATTGTGTTAAAATATTAGATATGGTCTATCAGTAGGTTACTTTCTTTAATCAGTTGGTTACTGTAGATGAGGTTAGTTTACAAACTTTATATTATTACTTTTTTGGAATCAGATAAGAGCTGAAGAAATAAGCTTTTACCGTAGCTAAACAACAGGTAAAAATAAAATAGGTACCTAGTAATAATAGTTCTACATTCGATTTCATTTGTAGAGATGAATAAACATCCTGTCAAAAGTACTTAATTACATCCATCAAGATTGAAGAAATATTACTGTAACATACAAAATTTCGCATAAATTGTAATCGGTAATTCAATAAGTAAAATCAAAATTCTAACCTTAGATGCGAAGTAATATCCAACCATGATATAATAACAATAAAAAGTTCACTTAAAAATCCAATCGCTATTTAATTATTGTGATCACTACCACGCGTTAAAGTTTTAATAAATCCAAAAGTTTCACAGCACCAAATAGTATGAAAATGGCGACTATTTTAAACACAAATATTTTAAAATTACAAACGTAACAGTTTATTCACAGTTAAAGAGTAAATAGTATCACTTCAAAGATTTATAACACTCATTCAAAACTGAATTCTTTACAGTTTTATTATTACTTTGTGGATAAAAATAAACTTAATAGTTATGGCTAAAAAGTGTATATTTTCTTCAAATTCGCAACCATAATGTTTTAACCATCTTTTTTAATTTGCACCTGTTTTACTTTTGGAGGCAAAAGTGTTTTTGTACAGCCTAGTGATGTATGTCGATGTTTGTGTTGCGTCTCTAGTCGACCATGCGACACGAACATGGACCTAAAAAAAAAGGCGGACGGAACTTCACTAAGAAAGAATTGAAGCACCCATAGTAAGTCAGTGCGCTAATGTGGACAAGCCAGAACGCACACATTCACACCACAGTAAGTCAGCCGTCAGCCATTACGCTCCGAACGACGCTCGCGTATTATTCGGCGTTATTTTGTCTAATAAAAATCAAAGTATGCCGTCATGTGTTGCAAAAAGTTGTCTAAACCATAGTAGTTCAATTAAAAAAGCCAGGGGATCACTTTTCATAGTTAAGCATGTCAATTTGAAGCTTATTTCTCGATTTTACGTCAATAAATTTAATAAACATCTCGAAATCAATCAGTGTTGCAACTATTTCATGGTTCAAATTATTTTAAAATTGGGAGATTTATATTTTATGTTACTATTTATCGTTATTGTATTCTTCTATATTTTTACAGATTTCCCCACGGCAAATGATGCATGGAAAAATGATTGTATAAAAATAATAAGGGAGTGTAGACATGGAATAGGAATGTAGACGTGTAGGAATGGAACATAAAATAGTTTTAATTAAATATTTATAGCCGAAAAATACTTAAACATTCGTTTTCACCACTTAAGTAAATTAGAAGGGATTTCTAGATTTGTGTCGATAGCAAAAGACAAGTCTACAAAATTTGAATCACCAAAAGGGATTGCAATACTTTATTAACATTAAACGAGATGTAAATATTTTAATAACCAATGTGCTTAAATTATTTTACCTTTATTTTAAAAATAGGTATCCGTCACAAAAAAAAATGTAATTAAACTTAAGTTCAAGGGAGATCTTAATTAAATATTGTTTAAAAATGGGTAATTTTTTCCTTCATCTGGCATCCCTATACAAACTCACACATATAAAGGCCGCCGCCATTGTGGTGCTTCAATCGTTTCTTAGTGAAGTTCCGTCCGCCTTTTTTTTTAGGTCCATGGACACGAACAATTCGGTTAGTAATAAATTGGTAATAAATTAATGGAAAGAAACCATTTTTTTCTAAGCATTGTCGTTCGGCGTGGCGGTCTAAGGGGGAGGCCTATGTTCAGCAGTGGACTTCCTCCGGCTGTTGATGATGATGATGATGATGATGATCACAAGTGATTTCATTTTCTACAAAAATACGAAAAATATTGGGGTACCTAAATATTACAGGAAATATTTTCAAAATATTGATTTAGAGTATGGACCGTGGACTATTACTATATGCCTTCCCTTTTCCTAGCGAACTGACTGCAACAGAATAGTCTAGCTAGACCAGAGATCCACTACAGCTTGGCAAATTAGAGTAGAAAACCGGAAGACGCCACTGTGCTCTCTCCAACACTTTGAATGATTTATTTTCACTTATTACTTTAGTTTTATGGCACAATAATAAATCTTATTTTAATTACATTTAACTTATATGAAATTAAAATAATTCATATTTTTGTTTTTTCGAAAAGGTGTAAATTGTTAAAATCTCCGAAATCTAACTTGCATCCACCTTTTCCATGTGAGAGCTGATGGAGCGAATGTCTTGATCATTCTTGTTTAAAATTATGCTTGTTATTGCCGCGAACATGGACCTAAAAAAAAAAAGGTTGCACTCCAGGAGTGCCGGTAGAAGTGAAAACTTTTTTGTTACTATGTTTTATTTTTAATTTGAATGACGTCTTACTCATTTTCGATCAGGGTCACGTGACCCTGACGCGAGTTTTGGTCACGTGACCCTGACGCGAGTTTTAAATTTTTTACCCATTACAGAAAAAGTGTACAACGCCGCTAAAGAAGTTTTCACTTCAAAAATCCGGACGGAACTTCACTAAGAAAGAATTGAAGCACCCATAGTAAGTCAGTGCGCTTGTCCACACAAGCCGGCACACACACATTCACACAATAGTAAGTCAGCCGTCGGCCATTACGCTACGAACGACACTCGCGGTTTCATACGGTGTTATTTTGTCTAATAAAAATCAAAGTATGCCATCATGTGTTGCAAAAAGTTGTCTAAACCATAGTAGTTCAATTAAAAAAGCCAGGGGATCACTTTTCATAGTTAAACATGTCATTTTGAAGCTTATTTCTCGATTTTACGTCAATAAATTTTATAAACATCTCGAAATCAATCAGTGTTGCAACTATTTCAAGGTTCAAATTATTTTAAAATTGGGAGATTTATATTTTGTTACTATTTATCGTTATTGTATTCTTCTGTATTTTTACCCGACTGCGCGACGCAAAGGAGGGTAATGTGTTTATCAGTCTATGTATGTATGTATGTATGTTTGTTTCTATGTGGCGTTCTAGAGACCAAATGCGTTGGCCGATTTTGATAATTTTTACGTTAATCGATTCGTCTTGACCTTGCGAGTGTCACTAAAGACATGACAGTAATCAAAATTCACCACAGCGACAACCAGACGCCATATTGTCAAAATGAAAAAAAAAAAATGTCGATGAACTATGTCATGTGGGGAATCGTTGAATAGGTATTTTAAAATCATCTTTAGGTTCCCTCTATCATTTTTCATTTTAAATAATAGTTTAGGAAATATAACGATTTAAAGTTGTTTAGCAAAACAATAATTTCTGAATAGTAACTAAAAAGTATGAAATAAAAAAAATATTTAACGAAAAACCGCCCGTTGGGAAGATTTGATTGGTATAATTTGAATGGGCCCCGACTGTGAGTGTGAATGAGTGAATTCTTAACTACTGGGCTCGTTTCTTTCTTTTTAGTTTTTTTTAAAGCAGTCGGGTTTTTTGTTTTTCGTTAAATATTTTTTTTTACAAGTTTCCCCACGGCAAATGATGCATGGAAAAATGATTATATAAAAATAATAAGGGAGTGTAGACATGGAATAGGAATGTAGACGTGTAGGAATGAAACATAAAATAGCTTTAATTAAATATTTATAGGCGAAAAATACTTAAACATTCGTTTTCACCATTTAAGTAAATTAGAAGGGATTTCTAGATGTGTCAATAGCAAAAGACAAGTCTACAAAAATTTGAATAACCAAAAGGGATTGTAAAACTTTATTAATATTAAACGAGTTGTAAATATTTTATATCCAATGTGCTTAAATTATTTTACCTTTATTTTAAAAATAGGTATCTGTCACAAAAAAAATGTAATTAAACTTAAGTTCAAGGGAGATCTTAATTAAATATTGTTTAAAAATGGGTAATTTTTTCCTTCATCTGGCATCCCTATACAAACTCACACATATAAACACGGTCGCCATTTTGGTGCTTCAATCGTTTCTTAGTGAAGTTCCGTCCGCCTTTTTTTTTAGGTCCATGGCCGCGAATAATATTTTGATAAAGTTACAACATGTCACTGGCCTGCAAATTGCAAAAAAACCCCACATTAGACGCACGCTTGCACATCGATGTGCAACATTCTTAAGCCTGCTCTATACTACTCGCGAAGTTGGTCGAAGTTGATCCAATACGATAGTGTAGGAGGGCACTTCGCTTCGCTTCGTCCAACTTCGGCTCGCTTCGGGCGACTTCCATTTGTTGTCGGCTTTTGCGACCGAGTCAAAGCCTCAAATGGCACAACGATGACCAAATTGTAGAAAACCGGAAGTCACCACTGTCTTCGCACTACCAGCACTTTGAATGTTTTTTTTTAACATATTTCTTTACTTTTATGGCACAATAATAAATCTAACAAACCTGTGGTCTTTGTTTCCATCAAATAATAATATCAAAGATTTTAAAACGTTGTCAGAAACAAAAAGATTAGTTCCGTTTCAATCCGTTTCTGGCCAAGCTGTAGTGTAGTCAACACACACGATTTCGATCAAGTTCGACGAGTACTTCGTCGAGGCAACTTCGCGAGTAGTGTAGAGCAGGCTTTATCTTTATTCACATTATAATGAAAATCAATGAGTTAATCTAAGCTGGTAACACTTTTTTGCACAGCACAAAATACGTCAAAACGGAATGTCACGTTTAAATGTCAAATCAAAAAGTGCAGAGCAAAAGCAAATGAGCAAAACGTAATGTAAAACGCAAGTAATAAAACAAAATCTTGTGGTATGTTTTATTCGTACTGAAATGTGAAATTGAATCACGATGTCGGTCATTAACGAACCAGTGCTTAACATCATTGTGGTGGGTTTCCACCACAAGAAAGGGTGCCAAGTAAGTAGGCGTCATTACTTTCAATAATCGATAATATATTTTTCAAAAAAGATAAGCTGAGGGGTATTTTTGTTAGGGTAGTGATAAGCAGTCTCATCTCCCTGCTTTAGTTTTCATAAATGTGAATTTAGCTAGAATGTAGAATTTCAATGATTGTTACGTATTTATGTAGTGTGCCCTGCAGAGTTCAATAAATAAATAAAGACATGGTTAGATAAAATTATATTAAATTCTAACCAAGACTTTGCTTTTAGGTGGAGCATTGTTATCCAGAATTAGTGCCTGGCCACCCATCCGAATTACCAGCTGCTTGGCGACATCTACCAGCTTTGGCTCTGCCAGATGGTTCCCACAATTACTTGTCAGACACAATATTTTTCAATTTGCCTGGACTTACAGAACCTGCTCATACTGTATATGGTGTGTCATGTTTCAGACAAATTCCTGTAGAGGTTTGTAACAAAGATTTGATAATGCAATTTTTCATAATGACTTATTTATTCATAAGGTTTTATTTATCAATATAGCAGTGCATAAAATGTTATTTTATGCTCATTAGTTCAAGCAAATCATATTTTACACCTAAATTAATTACAAGCTAAGATTGAATGTTATTGCTATTTGCCTTGAAAAAATTAAGGTTATTCTTTGTTTAAAAAATATTACTGAAACATTTAACACTAGTCTTATGTTAAAACAGAATAGAAGGAACTTAATATTTGTTTTTCTTCAGCAAGTGGTCCAAAAGACTGAGGATATGACTCGTAGCTCTGTACAGAAGAGTGTGTGTGTTGTGTGCAGAGCTCCACTGTTTGGTCGCCTAGCTGTTAAATTGGAACTGGTTGTACGAGCATGGTT
Organism: Agrotis segetum; assembly: GCA_036375495.1. Taxonomy (NCBI): domain Eukaryota; kingdom Metazoa; phylum Arthropoda; class Insecta; order Lepidoptera; family Noctuidae; genus Agrotis; species Agrotis segetum. The sequence goes on along the minus strand of JAQSVV010000004.1, from coordinate 521,233 downwards.
CTTACAAGGAGATTTCTCACAAACAAAATTGCTAGAAGATGCATACAATCATTTAAATAGTTGTCCCGTGCAGATGGATCAAATTGTTGAAGGTATTTTGATAAAACTAAAATCCACTAATGGAGCATCTAGGCCATCAGTAGTTTGACTTTGTTTTATTTTATTATGGATAACAAGCAGTAGCATATATAAATATAATCTCAACACTTAGTTAAAAGGAGTAGTTTACTTCACTACTTATTTGACTTATTCTGTAGATTAGGTATAATAGCATTTATTGGTAAAATATTTTTAGTATGTGATTGTATCTCTATAAGGTTGATATGCAGAGGTCGGAGTAGGTAGATTGATTTTATGTACATGCATCAAGATATTACAATACGGACATGCCATTTTATCCGTAATGTGTGGGAAGTACTGGAAAAAGTTCTGGTATTGAAATTATGGAATTGAATTAATTGAACAATTATTTCTTTATTGAATTCAATGAACAATTATTTCTTTCACCATTAGGCACTGGCATTAGGCACTGGCATTAGGCACTGGCAGCGTAGATTGATATTATTAGTACGTTTTTCACCTTAAATACAAATTGGTGCTAATTTCAAAATTCCAGAACAAAATATCACAATAGATATGAAGTTCCGGTATTGGAGGCATAGCCATACATAGTACACACACAAATAGGTCTCTATGTTTGATGTTAACGACCTTAAAACAATCTACCTACTCCGACCTCTGTTGATTAGTTCTATGAATTACTATTCAAATCCCTGCCAGTATTTGTGTTGTGTCTGTTTAGGACTATTATAATGATAGCAAGGAACTTGCTACTAAAATGACTCAGCCGTCATAACTTTTTGCTTTACTTTTTGTTATTGTCTACTACCAAGTTATCAGATTTTACAACAAAGTAGTATTGATAAGGAATCTTACAAAAATACTCTATAACGACTAACATCATTTTAATGTACAGACAATTTTAACCTTGCATAGTTATTTATTTCTGATAATTATTTATTACTCCATTGTTTTTCAGGTTTATCAGTCCAGAGATTAGTAGAAAATTGGAGGCATAAAGCTTTGTTGCTGTTCAAATTGATGCTGCTGAGGCGTAAAGTTCTTATCTATGGTGCACCAGCTGGACCCTTGTCAACTGCTCTGTTGACTCTGGTGTCATTACTGCCATACTGTTTAGAAACTGGACTTTCACGAGCAGCAAATGTTGTGTAAGTTGTTATATGGAACTGCTTGAGATGAAAAGTAAATAATTTTGCCCTTATAAAGGTGAAAAATATAGTTTAGATACAGAACTACTGATAATAATTATTAACCTATGGGTCTACAGAAAGCAACTTTAACAAACATAACAATATGCATTGCAATATGATTTGTAAAGTGGAAAATTCAATTCTTTTGCTTATACAGTAGAGTAGATAATTGATAAAGAACAATTTTCTTCTTCATCTTTAGCAACATTGCTAAAGGGGTATTTTAGATCCCAGAGTCTCCCCTTTAAATAAATAACTTACACTTTAATGTTTCAGACTTTCCAGACCACTGTCTCCAATTCCTGTAGCAGTCATCGATAACAAATTACAATTAGAGTCAGATTGTCCTGCCGAAATCGCACAAGAGCCTTTAGGCCAGCTACACAATGGTTCACTACAGATTGAAGAACTGTCTCCTAAAGAGACTGGAAACCTTTTAGAAGAAAAAGATCGCGTCAGCCGACAAAGCTTTGACGACACTTTACTTGGTGATGTTGTTGATAGGACAGACCTGTCAGGGGCTAGAGAAAAGTGCCACAGTATTGGTGAGAAATATAGGCCCCAGAAACCAATTACAGAAGCACAACAGAGTCCAACTATGGCTAGAGACATGAGTGTTGATGGCTTGCACAATCTCACTGGGCAGATAGATCAAACTGAATGTGGCTTCCCTCTGCCATTGTTTGAAGAAGGCTATCTCTGTTTGCCTTATTTATCTTTACAGTATCTCGATCTTTTATCTGATCCTGCTGTTCAAGGCTTTGTAGTTGGTGCATCAAATGTCCTCTTCAAACAGAAAAGGCAACTGTTTGATGTATTAGTCGAGTTGAATGAAATGAGGATAGAGACATCAGATATGATGCTTAGAAGGCAATTAGCTCTCGGCACGGAGGATCTGCGGTTTGCTGATCACGTAGTGCGCCACGGTCCGACGCAAGGCGATGCGTGGATAAGAGAACAGTTCGCGAGTTACTTAATTTATCTCTTAAGGACGTCTTTATTACCAGGTAATTGTGGCTGATTAATAATTTGTGATGATTAAGTTATTAAAACTTGCAATATAATTTAATGCTCACTAATATAAATGTTTTGCTGTGTCTTTTGCAGAAGGCAGTCGAGAGATAGATTCCTACAATTCCCAATTTATGACTGCTTTTAAGTCAACTCCTGCATATCAACAGTGGTTGCAATCTACAAATAATGGAGAAATAGAATCTTTTATAAATCTCATGCCGATGCATCCTTTTTCTGGGCAGCTATCTGTGGCTGATATGAAGCTAAAGTTCGCTCAGTAAGTTGAATATTAGCAGTGTAATTGTTATATCGTTTAGTATGACACAAGTGTGTTTGGTGACTACTATGAATTTGTTTCCGCAGCACGATGTCTACGACGGAGGGCGGCAGGAAGGTGACCGCCGCCGTGGCGAGCACGGGCCGCGCTGTGGCCACCACGTCCCGCGCGGTGGGCGGCGCGCTGTCGCAGGCGCGCGGCGCGCTGTCGGGCTGGTGGAGCGCGCTCACCGCGCCCGCGCCCGGCGCCGCCGACCTGGCCGACACCGACGTGGCCCACATGCCCGACGACTCGGCCGGCTCTGACGCAGAAGACGCCGCGGAGGAACTCGACCGGGACAATAGGACGCAGCTGCGCCCCCTCACACCCGAACCGCCCGACAAGTCCATCGACGACAACACCATCAGTCTCAATAAAATACAGGTCATTTAGTCATACCATAGATTTAGAAACTTCTTATATAAAATGTCATTGAATTTTTCTAGTTTGCTCCATATAACTTTTTTACAATGAATCAGAGGATGATAGTAATCATAATATTTAAATGATGATGTAAATAAAAACTGTTTTTCATAGCTAACAACCAATATCACACTTTTCATTTGATATACTAACATGTAGTTTATATTAGAATATTGTGACGGTGGTTTTATGTATACATGAGGCGTTCTGAAGTGTTGCCTGAGAGTTCAGTCATGTTCTTACAGTAGATTTGTAATTTATACATAACAATGATTAATAGCCTACTTCGGAAATATTCTATGGAACACCTTGAAATATTATTACTTCTATACATATACTGTATGTAATGTAAATATTCAATCAGTTATTTTTGCATGGTCTGTTGTATTATTTTTATTTATTGGTGCTCTTATTTAATGTCGAACATTCCTACTTAATTTGTATTAGATATTAGGTGTTAGTATTATTCAGCATAAAGCTGCTCACTAGTATTTCCTGTAGCTTGGTGATACAAATGCTAAACATGATTACACAGACCAGTGTTTTATGACATTTTATTATATGCACATATTTATCGAGGCTATTTCTGAGATTATTTTGTTTGTTACATTTATTTGCGCTTCCGTTTTATCTGTAAGTTTAAATTTGTGAATTATTGTATATATTTATTATGTATGGCAACTGTAGATACCAGCTGAAGCTGGAACATATATCTAGTTTGTGATCTCTTTAACACATTCGTTTACGTAGTTACTACATATTAATAAATTCATTGATATTTGAAATAAGCATGTTGTATTCAATTCGTTTTTGAACTTCAATATATGAGAAACTGCTCTCTATGTTGTAGTAAACCAATTTTGTAACTTGAATAATTAAAAAATAAGGGAGCAAGAATTCATACGAATGTAATTTTTAGGGTTCCGTAGTCAACAAGGAACCCTTATAGTTTCGCCATGTCCGTCCGTCCGTCCGTCCGTCCGTCCGTCCGTCCGTCCGTCCGTCCGTCTGTCCGCAGTTTAGCTCAGAGACGCACAGTACTAGAGAGCTGTAATTTGGTGTAAATATACGGATTTGTTGTGCCGAAAAAGTGGTAAAATAAAATCTCGTAAAATATTTTTTTTTAGGGTACCTCCAGTACTTACACGTAAAGTGAGGATTTTTTTTTTCTCGCGTACCCCTTAGTGTGGGGTATCATTAAATAGGCTTTTAAAAAATAATGATAGTTTCCATTAACAATTTTTTGATTAAAAAATTCGTTTGTGAAATATTAAGCTTTAAAGTGCTAAATTTTGCTCGATTCGAGTGTCCCCCCCCTCTACCAGCTAAACGGTTATGTTTAGGGGTGTAAAAAAATTCACAATAGTAGTATATATAACGAAGTTTAAAAGAAAATTATCATGACTAACTAGGCTTTACAACTTTACGAGTAATAGATGACCAACTTATAAAATGTACTTGGAATCATGTTTTCTTAAACAAAATGTATCGGAGAGAACTGCAAATGTAAGTTTGTCAATTTTATTTTTACAGCTTTTATAGGTATGTTTTTTGGGGATAGGTAGGTTTATCGTCAACTATTTTTAACTAAATTCAAAAAAAGGAGGAGGTTCTAAATTCGTTGTAATCTTTTTTCTTATGTCTTTTCCCCGATTTCTCAAAGACTCCTGGACCGGTTTTGAAAATTCTTCTTTTTAAAATTAAATTCAGCGAATTAGTTTAGTTAGTTCGCATAAGTATTTTGATGGGCAACTACGGAACCCTACACTGTGCGTGGCCCGACACGCACTTGGCCGGTTTTTTATGATGTGGTTACTTGCCAATATCTGATATTGTAAACAAAGTATTATAAATCTGACACATGCAAGCTCTTTTTGTTCTGTGAAAGTAGATGTGTAAAAGGTAAATAACTTTAATAGCGATTCTTTGTTTTATTTAACATTCTGCAGACATGGTTCACAAATCGGGGAGGTGTCGTATGCTACAAAAATTATAACTACAAATCGTTCATTAGGAACAAAATAAATGATACACTTACGTTTATATTATCACAATAGTGGGTCAATAAAATCATAATATAAATGCATATAATTCTGTCAAATTAAGATTTATCTTTATTTAGCAATGGTAAAAGCTACTCTAGCAAATTTTTACTAAAGTCGTCATTAAGTACGTCATTTGGTAATAATTCGTCTGAATTTGTTTTCCATCGTCCTGCCGAATTGGTTTCTAGCTACTATTAAATTAAGTCGAGAACAATAAGATATAGCATTCTACTGGAATTAAAGGCTCGGCTGTCCTCGACTAAACAATATCACACCCTAACCGTCATCGACGACGAACACGCACAGCGCTGTGGGGCTGCGACGTCGACGAGAGACGGCCCGCGGACAAAAGTAAAGGTGTCGCTCCTCGGCCGCGTCACACCGCCGAGTCGGGCTCGTCCCACGGCCACGGCGGGCCCGCGTCCAGCGCGTCCTGCCGCCACAGCGCGCGCGCACTGTCCACCGTGCCGTGCGCCAGCAGTCGCATGTTGTATGGCTCCACCATGTTGCTCAGCGACGTGCCGCTGTCGGGCCGCGCGGGCCGCGTCGCGCGCCCGCCCCGCTCCGCGTCCCCCTTGTCGCCCGGCAGCAGGTCGAACGCGGCGCCCACGTCGTGCGGCGACTCCAGCTCCGTGACGTCGGAGCGCGGCGACATGTCTGCGCTGCCGCCCGCCGCGCCCGCCAGGGTGGACGCCTCCGAGGGCGGGCCGGGCGAGCCCGCGGGCGCGGCGGGCGGGGCGGGCGGCGACACGAGCGGCGCGGACTCGTCGTCGCTGGGCTCGTCCCGCGCCGGGCTGCGCTCGCGCGAGCCTCCGCCGCGCGCCATGATCTTGTCACGGAGGCGCGATAGTCGTTCGGCGGAGCTAACCTTGCGCAGGATCTCGGCGGTGCGGCGCAGGCCGCGCAGCTTGAGGTCCACGATGGGCGAGCCGCCGCACTTGGTGTCGTCGACGGACAGCGAGCGCGCCTGCAGGCCGGCCTCGGGCGCGTCGTCGTGCGCCACCAGCAGCGAGGAGGGTCGCGAGCGCGGCGCGGGCGGCCGGCGCTCGTCCTGCACGCGCGTGGTGTGTCGCGGGCGCGCGCTGAACGTGATCTGTCCGTCGTCGTCGTCGTCCTCGTTCTCCACGTTGAAGGTGACGTTGGGCGGGTCCCCGGGCGGCCGGCGCCGGAAGCTGCCGCCGCCCTTGAGGATGGAGGGGTCGCGGCGCAGCGCGCGCGGGGAGCCGGCCGGGGTGGCGCTGCGGGAGCTCGGAAGACGCAGCTGTAGCGTACTCTCCTCATCTGAAATAGACGCTCTGTTGTATAAGCCGGAGAAGACATAAGTTCAAACAAGCCAGACCGACAAGATGGACACGGGACGTGAGAGTGCGCAGTGCGCCGGTAGTACCTGCTGAGTGGTCACGGGCGGGACCGTCAGATCCGACGCGAATCGCTCGCAATAGTGCCTATAAGAAAAATAGCGGAGGGCCAAATCAAACTACCGTCTGTAACTTTTGTATATTTATTATTCCGTAAATAATGGAATCATTTGCCTAATCGAAGGAATGATACAACAGGTCTATAGTAATACAGTAACTATAAGGACCGCTCGTTACCCAATTTTAATATCACAATCGAAACACTACATTACAATTTGAGAATGTTGAAAATCCTATCTACTAAGTACTTGTCTAAAGACTCCTAGGCTAAAGATATGTTATAAACGACAACAATGATCTTAAAAACATTTTTATAGCAACAATTAAGATTTCTTACATATTTATACGATTTAGTACAATCACAGAATTAAGTTATGTGAATCTATGGAATCTTTAATTGTACATATTTAAAAAAACTAACACCAATGGGGTTTTTTAAATTGTAAACATTAAAAAATAAACTGGTTTTTATGCATTTGAAATAGAAAATAATATTGATGGCACAAGATATGTATAATTCAACACATTTTAAAATCAAACGATTGTTCTGGTCACTTGATTCTAAAACGTGCGTTCAGATTAAACGTATGGAATTAACATATTACAATAAACAAAGTACAAAAGGGCACAGCCTACATTACTAGTATAAAATGGCAACATGTATTGGAATGCAGCATTAATAACCAATTTCAACTAACAATCAATCAGCTTGTGAGTAGTGTACGTAACTATACTATTTGTCCAAATTATACATTCGCTACTATTCAAATTGTTACTTGAGTACATTACAGGAACAAAGATTTTTCTACAAACAGTGCATTGGAGACGACGTATACTGTGATTTTGTACAGTGATTGTACTTATGTATTCCAAAATACAAGAAAACTTACTGAGTAAACATTTTTTTATAAGTAACTGACAAATAGTATAATTAATAATAAGTTGCTGAAAGTTTTATACAGTCAGCAAATTACGTGCAAATAAATTAATATCCAAATACATAAATTAAAATTTAAACTACAATACTTTTACTAATACAAGTACTATTTTAATAGAAAATATGCATCATATAGCTTGTGGGACTTACAAAACGAAATAATTTTAAATTGCTTGAGCATAAGATGCACATTCCTTATTCGATTATGAATAGCGCACGGGCAGTCTATTTCTAAAATCACAACGCAGAAATGTCTTTTCTAGGTTTCATGTGCAATAATTATAGTATAAATTATCAATCTTATAGTAATCAAAGCAAATCATACTTAAAATTGCTTAAAATATAATAAAAAAGCCGTAAATTTTGCGAAGCAATCTTTGTTAAGGCTTAAGTATTTTGCCAATACAGTAATATTTAAGTGGATCATGTTCAAAATTAATATTGCAATAAATAATATCATAATTTTGGCACGTATTTAAATGCCTCTGTAGTATGTATGCTTTGAAGAATAAATAAGCCCTCAAGTTTTCACTTTAAACTAGCGTTATTATTCCTCTCATACATGATGCTTATCGGCGATCCGCCGGCCTCGTCCGCAGTGATCAGATGTGTGCCGCACAGCGAGCATGGCCCTCGTAGCTCTACATGAACACATCGTCGGTGACGGTGAGCACGACGTGGTCGCGGCGCTCGGGCTCCAGCGGCGCGGACTCCCCGGGCGGGGCGGGGGGCGGGTACTCGCGGATGGTGCGGAGGGGCTCACCTGGGTGCGAGGGGGGCTCCGACTGCATCACGTCCTCCAGCGCCTCCTCGTTTAGTGTCTGAAGTGCGCCGCAGATCATCTGCTCCTCCAGTGTTACCTGCAGCCAATCATATATTTATTGACACTGCTTCAACCACTATTTACATACTACGACCCAGATTAGAAACAGTCAGTCAGTCAGTTAGTCAGTTTTAGGCCAACCGCTATAAGGAGAAGTTTTTATTGTTGTGCTATGAGCTATATACTATATGCTATTATATTATAGGGTAGTCTGAAATCAGCTTATGGTTGCCCCATACTCTGTTCAAATGACGATTATCCTAACTGTACTATGAAAATTTGTATCCAATTCATTGTGCAGTTAGCATAAGAATTTACCTACATCTATAGCTCGAAAACGTGATTCAAAAAACGATATTTATTTCTGCTATACATAGGTATTGAAGTATTTTTATTCCAGTCAGCCTATCACAACAGATTAAGGCTGACTGAAATAAAAATAATTCAATTCAGATTACATTGGAAGAAGTAAATAACAGCGAATATCGGCTGGTGTGCAGACCACTCAGTTGAACATCTTTCTCTTTGAGACCAATAATATAGTAACTACGATAAAATTGCCGGTTCGTCCATAAACAAATATTTTGTAATTTCGATATTCTCCCACTAGGTTGACCGACGACATCGCGAGAGTCGCGGGATGCGAGTGACGAATTGTCGTTCGGCGTGGCGATCTAAGGGGGAGGCCTATGTTCACGTGAGACGTCTTCCGGCTGCTGATGAATTTCGATATTGGCACCGCGGAAAAATCGTTCAGACTTTATGGTCTGTACCACACCTTTAAATATGACCATAACTAATTGGTACACGATGTATTAAAGACTTGATTCCCCTTACATAAACCAGGTGTTAAAACAAAGTGATGACTTAATTTTTATATGTAAACCCAACGAGAAACACAAAAACATTTAACCCTTACCCATGATACCTGATGTTTTGCGAAAAGTGAAGGTGATAAAAAAAAAACTAATCTGAGCAGCTATAACAAATAACAATACACAGCGTACTAGATACGCATCTATAAAAACGATCACATCTAAAAACAAATGATTAACTAAACATTCCCATTCACCGCCTTGATTACTATTAAACAACTAATTGCTTAGACATTGGAACCATTACCGTACTGGGTAAGGACACCATTCAAGGCCTATTCGCACACAACAGTGCCAACACGTTCCGTACCGTGTCGTGCTGTTCATATATACGAGTGAACGAACATCACTGAACGGCACTGATGAGTACGGATAGCGTCGTACAAAATGTATGGTACAATATCATATTTCACTGACACTGATCGATACGGCATCGGCACTGATCACGTCACGGAACAGTACAGTACGGAACGTGTCGGCACTGTTGTGTGCGGATAGGCCTTTAGTATTACAGTCAGAAGAGCCTTGTATTACATAATTCTCTTTCTTGAAGTTAGGAAAAGGAATAAAGTAATGCAGGCCACTCCTGAAGAATTTGTCTGAAGCGTAAGCATGTATAATTTATTTTTTGTCTTAACATTCTTATTTGGTAAACATAGTACTAAAATGGTACTAATTGATGTTTCACTAAATTCGAGAACTTAGTAGGTCCCAGGGACTATAGCGAACCTCAAGCGATAAACGTACACGCTCCAACGTCTGTAATAAATTTTTAACATTAAAACCTAGCACATAAAGTAGAAAATCTATTGAAAATAACAGACCGTTTTCGTTCGTTCCGTACGGTATCGCTCAGCAGTCTGTAATGGATTTTCAACTTTGCCAGCTTGGTTATTATGTTAATAGTACATTACTGCCGCGGCCTATAATGGCTACTTTGCTGGTCGCGCTGATGATGGCCGACAGCGCAGCCTAGCGCAGCTCCAGGCCGACACAGCGCGGTCAGCATGCACCACTTGATGGACGAGCTGAGATAAAGGCCGAGGCCGGAGGCCGAGGCCTTTACAGTGAGGACAGCAAGGGCTGCATGATGGCCAAGCTGGAAGGCCTAGAGCGTAGCTAGGCTAGCTCGAGGCAATCATAGCGTGACCAGCGAAGAGTCATAATGGGCCAAGGCTTGTATAGTGCTTTACTCAAAAATGCAAGTACCTAACCTAAATAAAACCAGCAAGTGATTTAAATAAAATACATATAGGTATTAACTAGAAAATTAATTAAAATAACAATATGAAAAGTACAGTTACTAAAATTCAACACCGGGTTTCCGGGTTTCATATTACTTACTAATAGTTTGCGATAATTTTAATGCGGTGTTTGACTGTTAGGTATATTTTCTTCACTTACATAAAGCAAAAAAAAAGTCACTAAATAAAAATTAAAATTTCGCTGAACCGCGCTTTTGTTACTTCTTTGTATTTTTTTTTTAATATGGAATACAATCTTTTTGTGCCTACCTCTTTATATACAAACAGCTGTGTTTTAAATAAAATCTTTTTGCATTTGTCTTTTTAAAACGTCGAAACGTCAAAATAGCGGCCGGCAATGTATTACCGACCTGTAGAGCGGCCAGCAAAAACATTACTGGCCGCTCCTTGAAACACTCCGGCAAAGGCGACTTTGCTCAAACAAGGTTGTCAAAATAATGACCACATTACATGCATTTTTGAGTAAAAATTGATTATAGACTGCTAAGCGTGTACGTTTATCGCTTCTCGTTAAGCTATAGCTGTTTGTTTACAAAATAAGACATGTAAGATAAAAATTATAAGACATGAGGATCAACATTGACGTAGGAAATACTAGAGGGTAACAATAATGAGTTTTCCCAATGATGGTGCTCTAAATGATTTCTACTTGTGTTTATTACTCTAATAATCACCTGATATTCCGCGTATGGCTGTAAAACATACGATTTATTAATAACTTGCTATCTAAGTAACTATGTACCAACGACGATATAATACTAGACTCCTAATAGCAGGCGACCGATGTCTGTCAACACATTAGGCAAAAAAGTCTTATATTCGTTAGTTATAGTTATATATGTTTATATATATATATATATATGTTATAGTTCGTTTTAGTCTTACATTTCGACCAATCCTGTGGCCGTAAACATACGTTGAGGCAGAACAGACCTTGAGTTAGCCAATCACAACGCAGTACCTCGTCCCCCTCGCTTACGTAGTACCTCAGCGAGTTAACAGAATAATTTTTGTTCCATATATCGTGCATAGAGTCTAGTATTATAATTATCGTCGTTGTTATGTACTATTTGAGTCATTATCTTTGTGGGAAGAATTCAACTGCGAGTGGGATTTGAACCCGCGTCTTCTGAATAAGCAGCGTTGCCAGTATGATTTCCCAAAAAGGTACAGTTGGCTTTCTGAAAAGGTACGGTTTTTAACTTCAAGGTACGGTTGGGTCAGGATACTTCTGCAAGAACTAGATCAGTTTTTTTTCTTCTTCGAGTTGGCTGTCTGTGATCATAGGTTGGAAAAAAAGCGATATGGAATCGAATATTTAAGGACATGGTGAAGTAGAACATTATTACCGATAGCCAATATTGAACAAATTCATTAGTAAATCAATTATAGAATGAACTCAAAGAAAAAAAACTGATCTAGTTCTTGTAGAAGAATTCCGACCCGTACGGTTTCACTAGAATTTTGAAAAATGCTAATTTCTACTCATATTTTACAGAAAAAACAAGATGTTTGTCAAAAAAAATTAAATATAATGTTTTAGGAACTAATAAAATTCCATTTAAGTATGTAATTTGTGCTCATACTTTAGTATCAAGTGTCAGAAAGTTGAAAAAAGTACGAGTCTCATTATTTTCTAATTAGTTTTAATTTTATTCGTTGTTTTTTACCTTTGTAGTGAAAAATGAATCACAAGTTTAGAAAAGGTACGAAAAAGGTACGGTCTAGCCAAGGTACGGTTGTGGTACGATTGTATGACGAATAGTACGGAAAACCGTACTTTTTGGTACGGTCTGGCAACGCTGTGAATAAGTACATATTACGCCTTACCAATGGGGAAGGCCGGTCAAAGCTAATTGTAGATGGCGCCACCACAGCTAAGTCCTAATCCGACCAATGAGGTAGGTAGTACTATTTTGAAGTACCTATAAGATTTTAACCAATGCTTGGAACTAGCTGTACTAGCGCCATTCGTTTCCCAGTTGCCATCCTCATTAGGCTACCGCAACTCGGAAGCTGAATCTTTTATTCCCTCGTTTGAACGTTTTATACGGTAACGTGTATTTTTCTTCCCTTAAAAATCCCCCTTAATTTTTTTTTTTGTTTCTAGTAATTTTTTATCATGTTTAAATAAAACTGAGTTTAATATTTACCCTAGGTTCTTTATCTGTAAAACTGACATAAGAATATTTGCGATTGGTATCTTGGTCGCAAATAAGGACATTAGCTATGTAAATAGCGAGCATGCTTACCTGTTTCTCAACATTCGAAGGTCGGCTGCGTTGAGTTTCTAATGTATGTCTTGGAGGCTTGGCGGAGTCTCTCTCTTCTGAGTCAGACGATTTTTCCGACAATACTGTGGATAACAGCAATTTTATTAAAAACAGTATTTAAAAAAGAATAATAATAAACACATCAGAGATAGATTAGACAAATAAATGAAAAAGTAAATATTTTTTTTAAATTGAATAAATCACGGGATTTTTCTATTCGATAAAAGTAATTACGGGATTTTGGGCATTTTGGGGCATATCCACTTTATTCTTTCGCTGTAGGAAATCAATGTAAGTACATGAATTACCTAATTCCGACCTATGATAAAATAGGTCTTTACCTATAAAATTGCCGTTTGGTATGAAAAATAAAATGTATTTTTAATTTGCATTAATCGAAGTAATCACCCATGCAATCAATGCATCTTTGCCAACGCAGTGGCAGTTTATTGATACCCTTCCTTCTTAAAGAAATCAGCTGGACGGGGACTCAGGCAACAAATTCTTCAAAGGCAATTTGTACTGCCTCTCGGGTATGATATTTTTTTCCCGCCAAGAATTTATCGAAATTCTGGGAAAAGTAATAGCCTGTAGGCGCAAGGTCTGGTGAGTAGGGCGGATGACGGAGAGCTTCCAACCCCAGTTCTTGCAACTTGGACCGTCTGCTGTGCTGTGTGAGGTCGCGTATACAAACACCCAGACCGGCAACTATTTGCAGATTATACAAATATATATTTGTTCCGTGCGGGGATCGAACACGCGACATGCTGCACAAAAGCCGATCACTTAACCACTGCACCAATCGTATCATCATTATTTTATTTATTGTTTGGTCAATCAATGACAACAACTAACACAACAAATATAAATTTAACAGCATATTTATTAAACTAGAGCAGTGTTTCCCAATTTGTGGTCCGCGGACCCCTGGGGGTCCGCGCGGTTATGTATGGGGGTCCGCGGTATCATCTCTGGCCCATACATAAATGCTAATGTCTCGTAATCGCTACGCTTAGTTAATATAATAATAATATAATATAATATTCCACAACTATCACACAACGCCATCTAGTCCCAAGCTAAGCAGAGCTTGTGTTATGGGTACTAAACAACTGATAAACATACTTATATATTTTTAAATACATACATATTATAGATAAATTACACCCAGACACAGAACAAATGATCGTGCTCATCACACAAACATTTGTCCTGGGTGGGAATCGAACCCACGACCCCCGGCATAGCAGTCAGGGTCACTAACCACTAGACCAACAGGCCAGTCATAGTTAGCACAGCGGTGAGCGAAACTGAACGAATGATGTGAGTGAGTGAAAAAATAATCAGATTACAAGTCGAATCTGATTTGAGATTATAATTAAATTATTATTTTATTAAGGGGGTCCGTGAAAACTGTGCTTGATTTTCTAGGGGTCCGTGGCCGATAAAGGTTGGGAAACGCTGAACTAGAGGCCTTACCACTAGTTCTTAAGGTGATTGCTTCGATGTAGCCCGCGAAATTCAATTTTTTTTACGTTTTTTGCAATTTGCAGGCCAGTGACATGTTGTAACTTTATAAATATTTGTGTTGCGCAAATAACAAGTATAATTTTAAATATAAAAATTGTCAAAAAATTCGCTCCACCAGCTCTCACATAGAAAAGGTGCATCGTAGTTAGATTTCGGAGATTTTAACATGATGCACCTTTTCTATGTGAGAGCTGATGGAGCGAGTTTTTTTGATATTTTTTATATTTAAAATTATACTTGTTATTTGCGCAACACAAATATTTATAAAGTTACAACATGTCACTGGCCTGCAAATTGCAAAAAACGTAAAAAAAAATGAATTTCGCGGGCTGGTTGGAGCATCCCCCTTAACGCGATCCAGTTTAGGCTGTGGGAAAGAGACAGAGCTATACAAGTCGTCTAGCGCCACCTCTTTCGCACAGCCTGAACTGGATTGCGTTAAGTAGTCATGGTAAGCCCCCTGATTTCTTAAACTAAAAGGTAACTATACCAATTAATTTACCTGCAACGGCTGGTACAGTTGACGGCATGTTCGCTTCTAGTTCGCGGAGATTAACAATGAGCAGCTTGAATAGTTCCCAGTCACCAAACGGTAATCCCAAAACCTGAAGGACAATAGAGAGAATGTTACTTCAAGAACAGCCAGCAATTTTCTTACTTCAGCATGAAAATTGTATGTATGGAGTTTCATAGAATGAGTCAAAGGCTCGAGCTGTGCGATGCTTTTTGTTGGTAATAGATTTAGAATATTTTGATCTGCTAAACTCCAATTTTCCTCGGCCTAAAAGCATTTATTATCTCGGAATCTGTTGATACAACATTGGCACTAGAAAATTTTGGGTGTTGCGGCGACCTCTAGCG
This sequence comes from Agrotis segetum, assembly GCA_036375495.1. Lineage (NCBI taxonomy): Eukaryota > Metazoa > Arthropoda > Insecta > Lepidoptera > Noctuidae > Agrotis > Agrotis segetum. The sequence continues at coordinate 506,182 of JAQSVV010000004.1, read as the reverse complement.
TCCGGCCTTAGTCTAGGTCATGGTACGGCGCGGAGTTTAAGGGATGCATTCGATGCGGGCAAAGGTGGAGTTGTCAGGAGTGAGGAAGATGCTTCTTCCACACGCCTCATCTGCAAAGGGTGAAGCTCGCAGACCAAGAACCATGGGTAGCTCAACGTCCGATAAGGACCAGAACGAAAATCATCATCTGCCTAGCCTTTTCCCAACTATATTGGGGTCGGCTTCCAGTCAAACCAGATTCAGTTGGATATCAGTATTTTACATGGAGCGACTGCCTGTCACAACCCACAAACTGGATAATACGATACCCCATGGTAAGACTGGTAGTCAGACTTTAGAGCTTCTGACTAACATTAACGATTGTCAAAGATCTACAAATGACAGCCGGGACCAACGGCTTTACGAGCTTTCCGAGGCACGGAGGAAACTCGCTATGACAGATGGTCACCCATCCACAGACCAACCTTTGCAAGCGCAGCTTAACCCGGAAGATTGATCTGTGCGGCTGTAATTATTTAGCCACGAGCTCCTCGACCAGAACGAAAATATAATCGAAAAAAAATTGGGTCTGTTTGGTTGCAGTTCCCGTACCGGCTCGAGGTCCTGCAGGCGGCACACGGCCAGCACCAGCCCGCACACGTTGTGTCGCAGCAGCGCGTCCGCCGCGGCCTCCCCGCCCGCGCCCAGCGCCGCGCGCACCATGCTGCACACGCGCTCCACCGACAGCGTGGATAGTCGGATGTTTGGGACGTCCGTCTGGAATAAAGGATACAATTATAGGCACTGTTAACAAATATAGATTTTCAAACGGTGAAAGATCATGTCGTGAAGAAAGTGGTATATCCCTTCTTAAATTCGAAAACAGATTCATGCACAACCCACATCGACTCGTGTTTCATCTCATTACGGATTTACATAGGTGAATTTTTAATCAATTTAGCAGTGCGGCGAAAATTGAAACGATACAGACGTGATACGCACGCAATTCAGACGCAGCCTGTAGACCTTTGCACACCTTTATAAATTACAAACGCGTGACACTGGTGCATTTGTATTGATACAGACGCGCCGGTGCCGCGCGTTTGACTATAAGCAAACGACAACAAAAACTGCTCCGTTTGATAAAAGCGCGCCGCATTTAAAAAACGTGGTGTGTAGAGGCCCCAAAATGACAATTCGATTGGTTTGTTAAAAGGGTGTTATTTAGCTTGTCCTATTTCTTATATTTTATTTTGAGTATAATTATAATGTTCTAACTACACAAATGATTTAAAAAAATCGGGTACATGTATTATGCGTTACTGTGAGACGTATACGCATTAATATGCGTATGCGGTAGACCGCACAGGTAGTCCGCATACGCAAGCCAATCGCACTCATATCAGAAGATCTACTTACCATAGCAGGGAACGCAGTCTTAATCATAAGGAAGGGGTTCTGTGTCGGTTGTTGTTGTTGCTGCTGTTGTTGTTGTTGTTGCTGCGGTTGGAACTGTGGCTGCGGGAAGTGTTGCGGGTTGATAGCTTGCGGCACGAACCCGCTGCCGGTGTTGGCCCAGCCCACCCACATCTGTTGCGGAGGGACGGTCCCGGCTGCAGTCGGCTGTGTTGGCGGGGAGGAGCGCTGGAGAAATGGAAGGATATTGTAAAATCCAACTGATTTTAAAATAGTGTGGTCGTAGCAGATAAAGTTGTGTAGTTTCTGCCATCACGATTTGGCATCAACATGTTAAAAGTTGTGTAATTTTAATTTCATGATGCCTGAAACTAGACGCCCACAGCGAAGGACGTCGCAAGACGATCCCGGCCACCGTAGGTGAGGGGTATGCGGGTGGCGAGTAATGGGCGACTCGCTGTCCGACCATGGACCATGCCCGGGTCGAACGGCGTGTTGTGTTCCACACGCGCCTCAAAGAGTGTCAGTCTTTAGAGGGCCAAACCTTGCCAAGCCTTGGGGCCAAACCTTGCCGGGGTCGCGGGACTTACGAATACCGTTACCCCGGAACGTAAAGGGCTATTGAAGGACACCATGGATTTTAGTGAGTACAAGTCTGCCCTGCTGTAGGTGAGACAATTCATTTTACCAAGTTAAAAAAAAAGATACCTGAAACAGCTTGAACATTTGTGATAATATTTAAACACTGGTATTTTCAATACCAGTGTTTCTCGGCTTAAGAGTATTTTAGTGCAAAGCTTTTTTAGTGAGGGGTGACAGCTTTGTCTTTTTTTTTTTTTTTTAATTCAGGGCAGTTGCTGATTACTGCAACAGCTTAGCTTTGGTTTCCTTTAAATAATTTTTGTTGGTTTCTAGTTTTTTGTTTTATAATTTTGTATAAACTTTATTTCTCTGTTGTTGTCTATTCTGTTCTCAATGTTTCATGTATTTAGCTGTGGAAACTTGTAAATGGCCTTCAAATATTTATTAATTAAGAAAATTGTACAAACTAGCTGTAAGTTTCCCGAATAGGATAAAATAAAATAAAAAATAAAATAAAAATTTATGTTCAAAAGGTGATCTTATTTACTAGCTATAGAACATTTGATGGGATTATGTTTTCGATGACGAGATTTCTATTTTCGTGAGAGTTCTAGAATTTAAATGACGTGTTTTTACTGAAATAAACTGTTTATAATTAGATCCAAATTATTTTAATGACGAATGTTTATTCTAGAGTAGCTATTTAAAATACCGTTTGTTTTTACGATAACTTCATTTCAAAGCAATCGTTACCCAAGGTCAATGTAAATATTATCAGATCTCTCATTTCCTAAATAAATATTACCATTTGTTTTTACTGCAAAATAGTTTGAAGCTGCGATGCAAAGGTAAGTTCCCAAACATTTTTATGCTAATATCTCCAGACGGCACGCGTTGAAATAAATAATCGTAATCCGTAAATTTATTGCCTTTAAATAGCACACACTAGTAAAGAATTTTCTTTTCATCCCACCTATTCGAAAAGGACGACTTGGTTCGCCTTTAAGTGCGCCCAAAACTGGTGTTTTCTATAGGGAACGTTTAGCGGGCAGAAATGAGTTTTTAATCCTCTTTATAAGTGCGCCGCAAAGAACATTGCCGCGCACTTTTTGAATTTGGAACATCTTAGTGCTCGGCACCAAAGAAATCGAACGCAAATAGTGTTTGAATGAAGACTGGCTGGAATGACGGCCCATAGTCACGCCGCGTCCCTGGCTGAATAAAAATTGTAGATTGTTTTTTGTTCGAACAGTGGCATGGATGTATTAACTGTAGGTTGTAATTTAATGTTTTCCACGATGCGTTCACATTGTCATGTTTTCGCCTCGTTCTCAATGGAATCTTCTATATAATTTTCATAATTGCGAAAATGTCTATAAGTTTTTAGTTGTTTTAATATTAGATAATTTCAGGTTAGTTGTTGCATTTTTTTTTTAACCCGTATAATAATATTACAATAAAATACGAGGCGCTTTTTATTTTCTCATAGTGGGTGATGAAAAGTAGAGTGTATCACTCGGGCGCAAAATATATTTTTGGCTCGGGCGGCGTACTTTGAATCCCTCGCTACGTTCGGGATTCTACCAAAGAATCCCTCGCTACGCTCAGGATTCTACAGTAGAATCCCTCACTTCGCTCTGGATTCAAAAAACCGCCCTCGCCGTAAAAATATTACTTTGCTCCCTTGTCATACAATCTACTATTTCATTTATGATCCAGTAACGCTCTAGGGTTTGTTTTAAATTGGCAATAATTTATCGAATTTATTATGTCACCTGTTTTACGACATTCGTGTGCTAAAATAGACCTTAGAGTTGAATTAATAATGGCGATGGAGAGCATTGCATTTTTCAAAAATAATTTTGGCTTTCTAGAAGTTTCTTAACGTCGATTAACAAAACATTCTAAAATCAAATATATCACTTACTTGTTTTCTAGGGAAGAGTTTGGAGTGCGGTTGTCGTGAATTAGGTTGTCCCCACATCATGCCAGCGGCCGCACCACCAGCTCCAATGTCCTCATCTACACCACCTTGGAGCTGTTCCTCTGTGGAATTAAAGAGGCGTTATGTAGACGCATTATCTGTTGCTTGGGGTCGGTAAATGAGTTTCTCACATTTTTTAGGCACTCATTTATATTTAGAAAGGAATTCTAGAAAGTCGTAAAAGGCGACTTTAGCAACATCACAATTAAAAATCTTAAAAGGGAATATTCTAGTGTATTGGTTAAGCAATAGAGTAGATAATTCATAAAGAACAATTTAATCGGCAATATTGTCTATAAACTGGCCTATTCAGATCCCGTGTTCTTTCATGCTTCATTTTGGAAGGTGAAATAAAATTAGCTAGGAAAATTTCGAACCATTTTTTTTTTGTAACTGTGTGGGTATCATTTGTTTCTTTGATGTCGTGAGGACATCTCTTTCGACTTAGTTCTTTTATTTGTTTAAATGATAAGCAGACAATGATGATAGTTGAGCTGTGTATAACATACCTTTGATAAGCTTCTTGATATAAGGATCCAGGTTGATGGTGAAGGGCAGGAATATCTTGAGATCTGCAGCCGTGAGAGTGGCGCGATGGAAACTGAGGAACACTTCCAGTTTGCGTTCATCACGGTCCAGTTCCATCAAGGTGCCCGCCTCACGGAGACTGCTCATTAGAGGTTTTACTCTGTAAAAGAGGAATTGAGTAAATTGAAGATGAAATAACAGAGTGGAAAAAGACCAGCACGAAAAGTTAATATGCCTTTTGTTATACAGCTTATTTCTGTTTTATGTTTCACTATATGAACTTGAAGCAATCCTAATTCTATCAAACTCTTAAGGTCTTCACGACCTCACTTCATCATCATCAGCCGCAAGACGTCCACTGCTTTACATAGGCCTCCCCCTTAGATCGCCACTCCGAACGTTAACTCTTCACTTGCATCCATCGGTTATCCGCGACCCTCACGATGTCGTCGGTCCACCTATTGGGAGGCCTCTTTTCGACACTCACGAAGACTAACTAATCTTAATACATTTCAGCAATTTCATGACAATGTAGACCTTGAGAACCGGTCAACCACTCTGGCTGTTTATTTTTTCTAAACGCACCATTTTCTATTTATAATTAGTAAATAAATTGTAAGACGCAAGGATGGGACAATAGTAAGGAGTTTCTTGACGGTTCTTCTCCATGGAAGCGACCAATACAAACCGAGCACCTGGGGGGGTATTACAACGTCTTAAAACCAGGCTTGTTCCGGCGAGTGAAAGTGATGCAGCTATACAAGTCGTCTAGCGCCATCTCGTTCACTCACTGGAAGAAGTCTGGTTTTAAGACGTTGTAATACCCCCTCTGTACCTGTTTGCTGTTTTATAAGTGCCAGTGTTCAATGCAGCGTAGCTAGGGGAAGTATTATCCGAACAGACTAATTTTCTTTCTAAGTTTATAAAACTTACTTGTCATAGATATGCTTGAGAGACGTGGAGTCATCGATGTGTTCCTCATAAGTCTCGTGGTGGTAGATGATCCAAGAGGTCCTGAAGGGCCACTGTTCCGTCAAGTTCACCCACGACGCCAGCTGGTACCAATTGAACTCGATTTGGAAAGCTTTTAGAAGACGACCTGCGAAAAACACGTGTGGGATTATGTCTTGACTTAGTACAGAGCCTGTAGACAAACGGCAAGCGACAATCGTTAACGTTCAGCAGTCAATAATACATTTTCAACTTTATACCTCATTGCATAAAGTTGAAAATCTATCAAAGATTACAGATCGTTTTCTTTTGTTTCGATCGCTATTGCTCAGCAGTCTTTACTAGATTTTAAACTTTATGCCATCGGAATTAAAGTTGAAAATGTATTAGCGACTACTGAACGTTAGCGATTGTCGCTTGCCGTTTGGCTATAGGGCCAGGATGGTTTTAGAATAAGTATTTTAGTTAAGTTTTAGGAAAAGACATGGTATCTTCCTATGCAATGCTCAATTCGGATGTAAGCTTTTGTGAGCACAGCTATTGTCTTCAAATCAAGAGTGAATAGGTTACTTCTAGGCAAACGTGCTTCACGGATTTTACCATCTAAAAATATGAATGAATATATTTTTACGAAAAATGTCCTAACCTAACCTAAAATTTTACATAACTCATCATCTGGATATCATAGAACACTATGTTAAATTGCTGTATGCAATTTGTAATTTTCAATTTTAATTTTGTTAATTTTTTTTTTTTCAGTAATTAAAAAAAAATTAAAAGAGCTACCCTAAAAAAAGTGCCGTAACAAAAAAAACAAAGATATTTTTAAGGTAAAGAAAAATTCAGCTGCGAGCAGGGTTCGAACCTGCGTGCGTCTTCCGGATAGTTACTCCAGACGCCTTATCCAATGGGGATGGTAGCTGGAGAACTAATGGCGCTAGTATAGCTTGTTCCAAGCATCGTCATTGGTTCAATTCTTAAAGGTACTTCAAAATAGTACTACGTCATTGGTCGGATTAGGACTAAGTTATGGTGGCGCCATCTACAATTAGCCTTCCCCATTAAGCCATCATTTTTCGTTACCTTAAATATATCTTTGAGAACTTAAAAAAAAAAACAGGCAAGGATTCCACGGGAACTCACCAGTAACGTAAAGCACATTCATGAGTCTCCTCATGCTCCTGGGGTTGACGTCACTGAAGTAGTCGTCAGTGAGCAGCACCCGGTTGAGGTCGGCCGCGCCCCCCGCCGCCCCCGCCCCGTGCCGGTGCAGGCCGGACGCCACGGACGACGCCACTGACTCGGACGGACGGAGGCGACGCTCGCGGGCCGCTTGGCCTTTGATACGCTCTTGACTTGACATCAGCTCTGATGTTGAGGATAGACGGCGCGCTGATACCTGAGTGTAACATGGAATAATTCTATTTTATATTAAAGATCACAACGCCACGTCAATTTAAATCTTGACATGAGACAACTGTTCTGTTAAATTTAATGAAATCACCTGGCATTCTCAAACTACATGTGATAATTCAACATTAAAAATACTGTTATAGCATCGATAAAACACCGGAGCTTTCCTAATATTTTTTGCTAAATTTACGCAATTTATTACTTTGGGGACTAAAGTCCCTACTGGCGGTGTAACCGTTATAGTGTTTGGGTGCTTAAAGCGTCATTTAAACGATGCAAGAAATTGTTTGAACAATGGAATTCATTGTCCTGTATGTAGACTTACATGCAATTGCTTGCAGAGTGTATGTAATGAGTCTTTACAGTTATGACATGAATTCAATCTCAATCTATTTATCACAAAATAAATGGGATAAAAGCTAATATTCTGAAAAGTTTGCTAAGAGTCATTTTTGAATAAAAAAGATTATTAAAAAGTCTGACATTTTTGCCTGTTATTTTTGGTGTTATTTAACATAGGGATAGAATTTGTTTCAAATGTTTCTCATATAATAGTTAAAACTAAGCTACAATAGCGCCAAAAATCCGCTTAGTAATACAAACGTCTTGGGTTTCTGTGGGAGCTTCCAACATCTTTTCACTCTTAAACAAAATAGAAAAACCATAACAAAGTGACACACTCACAGATCTTTGCAGTGATGTAGAAAAATCATCAGCAGTGATGACTTGCATCCTCTTGGAAGCAGTTTGTTGGGCAGCTTTGACCCTCCGTAGAGCTGAGTTTTGAAGGTAGAAGGGAAGCTGCACCATGTTGCGCAGGTAGTCCCATCCGCCGATGTTGCTCTCGCAGAAGGCTCGCCGACTGTTTATTTCCACTGCCTACTCGAAATATTGGGAGAAAATGTAGTGTGTGCTGTGTTTGCTTTTTAAAAAAAGTTACAATATAGTGTTACATGTATTTGTAAACGTTTGTTCGTTTAAAATTGTCAGTTTGCGTCTATAAGGCCCGGTATCCACCAAAGCGGAGAGGATAGGAGATGTGTTTGAAAAACCAACCAGATGTCTGTAATAAGCGTCTGTCAATAAGCGGAGAGAAGATGACATCTGACTGGTTATTTAAACACATCTCCTCTCCTCTCCGCTGTGGTGGATACCGGGCCTAAGAGTCCTTAACCAGGTCTTGTCAAGCTATAATTTGATATTTCTCTTATGTATACCTATCGAGAAATAAGTCGATTTGGTTATTTTTGAACAAAATATCTTTCGCACTGTCCGTTATAATAATGAAGTGAAATTGTTTGTACGCTCGATAAAGTACAATGTCTGGGTGTTCTTTGAATGTTTTTGATTTTGTGTATCTACACATTTTACATTTGGCAATAAAGTATATTTTTGCCTGACACACAAAACAACAAAACTCGAAAACGAACACTACATGTTTATTTATAATACCCGAGCAAGTACTCAGATGTTGTACTGTATTTTGATTTTTTAACGGGTTTGTGTCCGCAACTTTACGTCCAATGCGCATATTTTGCGTACGGATACTTGGAAAAATCAAAATGCCTATTCTAAAAACACCATAGAGGTTAGTAAAGAATAATATACATCTTCAACAGTATTTTTTTGGGAAATTTGAAAAGTGTCTCAGTTTCTTTTGAGAAATAAAATTGAAGCTAAATTAGGTACATTGGACCAAACAAAGAGGGGTAGCTAGGACTGCTAAGAAGATAAGATACAGACAGACGACAGTTTAACCAACGTCATCAGAAAAAAAACGAAATTATAGGGAATCTTAAATGCTAGGGTATTTTAGGTTCCGAGCTATGCATACAGTTTTCCCCAAAGACGAATCGTAACCCAAAATACCTTAAATCTGTTACTATTCATAATTTAGCGTTGCCATTCATACTTCAAAATAATACAAGATACACGCGCAGATGAAATATAAACAAAAGATCATGAAACATCCTAACAAAATATCATGCAACACATAATATGGCGAAAATATACATTTGATAACTTTTACAAATATTCTGATGAAATCATGCAAGTAAATCGTATTTTTCCTGCTTGTTCATTTGATAAACAAATATGGAATACGATACCGGATATCGGGTATGAAAAACATGTAGATTTTTTTTTACTGTGACTTCTTGAACGCGCTTCTGCCCGAAGCATTTCGGCTAGCTCTAGCAGTTCTATGTAATGTGTGATAAAGGGACTGTACTGTTTCGTACAGCCCCTCAATGGCCAGCCTTAGGTGACCCTATAAATATTGAAGAGATAATTTAATCGGCTAGTTCAGCTTCGTAGAGCGTTATTTCTTTCACACAAAACTAAATGTGATTTCAGTCGACGGTTCGTCGCGAGTTGTGCAACACTTTTATGTCGCGAATTAGTCGATTATCATGTCATGAGCACTCAGAGTGAAACCTCCTAGATTTCACACCATAATTGTTTATCAAATGAGACAATGTAAGAAAAAACACACTATACATGATAAAGGGGGGGTTCGACACAACACCGAGTCAAAGCTAACAGGTATAAGGTTAACACTAAACACATGACGGGCTTAACTGACCTCCATCCAAGCAACCTGTATGAAATGTATAATACTAGTAAGAAACTTGCTATAAATAACTTCTATACTATGCTTACACTATGTTAATCATAGGTTTACATATAAAGTAGTCATAAACATAACAGACACGGGTAAGAGACGCAAATAATACAAGAATCATTGAAGCAAGAAATAGCTGGGTCGGAATTCTTCGAACATCGTTCCTAAGGTAAATAAATATAATGACGATAGAGAATGGTCGGAAAATAGATACTGACGATAGATTACTGCCTGTATTGATTAATCACTCTTATCTAGATTAAGATATTGTATCGAGCCCATATAAAATGGATATCCTACTTCAATTAAAGGTTACAAACAAACTTATGATGCATTTTATATGCCAAAGTAAGGTAGCTATCTTTTCACGCCTAGATCACTGACTACGCCTTAATCGGTCGTTTGACCATTATATGTATACGTTTTTCTGTGTAAAGAAACGGACCTCTAGCGTCTACACTATTCAAGTGTTTATACCTAAAAAAATACTGTTCGCGAGAAAAATAACGTGTTTATGATAAATCGATAGCGTTACGCAACTATGGAATCATGATTACACTTAGAGTATAACCCGAATGGTCAAATTCTAAATAAAGGCAAGCAAAGTTGCTGACTAGTAGCCAATAATAGCATTTGAAACTACTTGACTGAAGCATTGAGTAATCTTATTATTTTGCCTCGAAGAGTCATTTTGCCAAAATGGCAATATAAATCGTGACACAAAATTAACAAGAGTGATTTCTCAATGCAAGCATAACACAAAATAGAATATAAAAAATATATTGGAAACACAATCAACAATCGGACAATCACTCAATAAATATTCCATTTACTCAATTACTTCTCACATAAAAATAATGAATAACTAAGATATGTATTTACCTTGCTGATGATATGTGGGTCTATGGCCAGTAGCAGTATAAACGGACTCTTGGGGTCTGAGCACAGTGCGTGGACGGCGTTCAATAAGGCGAGGACCTTCTCCTGTTCGCAGGTGTCCAAAGCGTCGACAACGACTACTAGACGAGTTTGTTGACCCGTGAAGGCATCGAGGCATGATACCTGTTTGGATAAAATGTAGGTTGTTACGGTGCTTGTACACGGCGCATGTAACCCGCGCTAGTGCCTCAACATGCTCAAGCTACATGCGCCGTGTAAACGCATCCCGCGGGCAGCTTGATCAAGTAACTTGCGCATGTTACTCGAGCGGATAAACCGCAAACCCGCATCATTACTTGCGCGAGTAGCATGCGCCGTGTATAAGCACCACGCGAGTAACTGTTCCTCGCGCGGGTTACCCGCACGTTTGCTTGCGCGGGTTACATGCGCCGTGTACAAGCACCCTTAATAAAAACGTAAGAAATCGTGCATAATCATAACCCACCTTTATTTAAAGCAATTCAATGATAATTAACTTCGAAAAATAATTGACTTCATACATACCATATGCGTCAAAGCCTGCACCTCAGGCCTGAGCGCCAACGTGGGCGCGTGCGCGTGCGCCGGTTTCTTAGTAGCGCGGGCGAGGCGCGCGCGCGGCGGCAGCGCCAGCGCGGCCAGCACGCGGCCGCACGTGTACAGGTTGGCCAGCAGCGCGGCGCCGCTCACTGCGCAGGCGCCGATCATCAGTCCCTGTTGAATTTCACGCCGCCTGATCGACGACGACCCTCACTCATTGAGCCGTCGTACGGTATTTGTTTTGGTTTCTTATTTCTAGTTTTTTTCTTGGCCTGTGATGTCCCACTACTGGGCAAAGGTCTCCTTAATTATTTCTATGAATTGTTTTCGTGCGCCACTTTCAATCAACCCTCGCCGTGGTGCAGTCATTATCGCAGTATCAGTCAGACTATTATTAGTGATAACTTAATGGTATACTGTACTCCCTAACTATGACAAGGATATTCCACCACCCTCAGTTTTGTGACATGAAGTCGTCACCATTTTGAGAATAGGGGTGATGAAATATATAACACAAAAATGTCTGTCTAGGTTCGTAACTATAACCATGACCTACGTAAGTTGGGGTCAATCACTAGGTCATCAGTGCTCATAAAAATTAAGCAAAATAAATATGTATTTTAAATAAAAAAAAACATTTTTAACTAACATTTTATTGTCAACTCTTTGCCAATTTGACTTTTACGACTTTGTTTTCAAATGACAAAATGTTTCATTATTTTTATTGCTCTGTTTGTCCTTGGACTGAACTCTATAGCTAAAATAGCTTAAAACATTTACCGGTGTGAGGTAACTGGAGTATTTTTTTATTAAATAATTTATTAAAGGTCCTTTCGCATTGAATTTCGCTCCCGGGTACCGGTGGACTTCGAGTCCCAGGCCATAAAGTATCAAGTATTAATAATGCTAAAAAAATCCCAGATAAATGATAAATTATGCTGTTGATTTTTTCAAAAAGGGCCATAGACATAATATTGAAAACTTGACAGAGGCAGGGTCTAAAAAATTTTCGATTACGCATTCAAAAGCACTTCTAATGGTATTGATTCTACAGTCTACAACCATTTGCAAGGGTATGGGATATGGAGAAGGAAGGACAAGAAACTCCATAATGGGACGAAACTCCTTAAAAATTACAAGTAACACTCACTGCGGCTCCTTCTCTCTGTCTGTTAAGTACATGATGAGCACACACAGTCCCACAAGAATGCAGGTGAAGCACAACTCGAATGTGACGATGTGAGGGATACAGCAAACTCGCCGCCATCTGGAAAAATACAGTTAGCGTGGTAAAATTATTGAGTTTTCCCACCCCGGGCAGGGCGATAGGGACTGTCAGACTCGTACTGACTAAAATCCACGGTGTCCTTCAATAGCCCTTTATGTTCCGCGGTCACGGTAATGAGATAGGTCCCGCGACCCCGGCAGGCTTTGGCCCTCTATAGGGGGGTACCGTTATTATGCTGACGCTCTTTAAGACGCGCGTGGAACACAACGCGCTGGCGACCCGGGCATGGTCCATGGTCGGACAGCGAGTTGCCCTTTACTCGCCGGCGGCATGCCCGCATCAAACCATACTTTCAGCAAGATATAATAAAAAGCCAAGTTGATTCTCCCATTTCAATAATGGGCCTACCACACGCACAAACTTCACCACAGTTTTGCCTGCGCAAGCTTCTCGCATTAAAAAAAACTGTACACGGACGGACGCGAGTTTTACCAAGCGCACGCAAGGTGTTCCGTGTACCAATAGCCTGCACAGGCAGAACTGTGGTGAAGCTTGTGCAAGTAGTAGGCCCGTATGAGACGTAGAAATCTAGTTGTATGAAACCACTGGGTCCAAGAATAGGGTAGTTTCCAGGGTCAAAATAATTACATTCTATTTAGTCCGTATTTTAGATTATAAAAAAATATTGGACACGTATTTTTTCTTTTTTCGATTAAACAAAAAGTAACAAAGATAATAGCCTATTTAAGTTACCTGTGACGTCACCCTGCGCGAAAAATGCCACGCATCGTGACGTCACACGTAACTAGTGTCAGGCTATATCTTTGTCATTTTTGGTCTAATTTACAAATAAAAAAATACGTGTTCCTTATTTTTGAATAATCTAAAAGACGGACTAATTACATTTTTTAGGGCAACTAGCCTATTGTTACTCACTTCCATCCAGATGAAGAGGATACAGGCTTAGGTCTGAAGGCCCTCGCCAGCCTGGTGCAGACCCTCCCGTACTGACACTCCAGCGCCTCTCCCAGGCTGGCTATCATCTGTACAACCATCGCGTCGCCTTCCTGACCACCGCCGCTTTTCATACCCTCCGTGAAATGGAATCTGTGATAAGGATTAAGGATTAATTGCGTTATTTTATTGGATTACCAGTTTCCCAGTGTCCGGAAAGTCCGACATAATGTTAAGACACCATTGTTCATCAAGACATATTAACTTTTATTTTTCCATTATGGAGCAAGTCTTCTCACTCGTAAGTCTTTGCTAGACAAGCTGTTAAATCACCCCTCATAACCAAGCTTGGCTTTAGTCATAACGATTAACAATGGCATGAGCTATAACATTGGGAGGTTTCACGCAAAGCTCGGCTCAGATGGCGCTACCAGCGCATGATGTCATTTACTGTATGTATGTGCAACGCCCATACATACAGTAATAATGTGAATGTTAATATGTACTGTATATGTGTATGTACTGTACTTGACATACACAGATAATAAACAACTACACACTCGAAGCTACACTTGAACGTTGTTTACGTTATGCGCTTGTAGCGCCACTGACGGCTAAAACTCGCAGTGAAACTCCCTACTGCCTACTAGACTATTAGGCGGCCCACAAACCTGCAATATTATAACGAAATATTGAGAATTTCGATACAAGTAGTCTGAAAAGTGTTGGAGTATTCGAACATTATTTTTTACTTACAGAATAAGTTTTACTGTGACTGTCTGGAGCATTGGAACATTATTTTTTACTTACAGAATAAGTTTTACTGTGTCTGTCGAATAATGTTGTAAATGGGCCGCTTTCCACAAAGTGGTGGTAATTTGAGGGTATTCTTACCTGATAGGCGTGGCCGGTAGCGCCCTGGGGTCGTTGGGTCCGGGCGGGTGACAGAACACGACCTGCAGCGCCAGCAGCAGCGAGCTGAACTTACGACCCAGGGCGGACAGCACGCCACCAGCCCACCACCACTCATATCTGTAAAGAAACCACTTTTTTGAGTTTTGAGTAACTTTGACGTGATCGAGTAACAAAATTAACATCCATACATCCCAACGACGATATATTACTAGACTCCTAATAACAGGGGACCAATGTCTGTCAACACATTAGGCAAAAGAGTGTTATATCCGTCTCATTTCGACGACTCCTGTGAGCCGTAAACATACGTTGAGACAGAACAGACCTTGAGTTAGCCAATCACAACGCAATACCCCGTCCCCCTCGCTAACGTAGTACCTCAGCGAGTTGACAGAATAGCTTTTGTTCCTTAGATCCGATATATATAATACTAGACTCCGCAGCATACACGCTGCGGAGTCTAGTATTATATAGTCGTTGATATATATCCATTCAAACATACGCATTGATAATACAGGTAAGGATTAACTTACTTATTCCCAGTGTACCACAATATGTACAAGGCGATGTATATAAGCGCGAAGAGCGCGAAGCACAGTCCCACGGCCACATAGGGCGGCGCGCCCGACACGGCGGCGATGGCGGCCACGGACAGCGCCACGTGCCACGCGCCCCACGACACGGCCCACGACCACGCCCAGCCCGTCTCGCTCCACTGACGGGCGAAGTTCTTCATCTCCTCTGGGAATGGGAGGGAAGGTCATGGTTATGAGGATTAAGAGGATCGTCTTCGGAGCGCTCGTCCATACTAAAAGAGAAAACGTTTTCCTACCCCTAAATGTTATCCTATCTCAATGAATTTTTGGAATGCTTCCTACACCGTAAAAAACTAGGTTTATAGGATTCTTTGATTGATTGATTTCTTTTTTTCAAAATCATAATAGTTTGAAAGTTACAGGCGCCTAAGACTTACTTTTGAAAAAAAAGAAAACCTATAAACCTAGTTTTTTATTGTATCAGAAGCATTCTAAAAAATCATTGAGATAGGATAACATTTAGGGGTAGGAAAACGTTTTCTCTTTTAGTGTGGACGAGCGCTCGGTAGACAATCTTCTTAACAATATGATGAATCGTTTCTGATGTATTGTACGCTTGTATTAGCGAAATATCCACATATTCATTCTAATGTCGTTTCTTATTGAATACCTTTATCTAGTCATCAGAAAATAAAGTTTTCTTTTTTTTTTTCTATAGGGTTTACTCTTGACCCTAATGTAGGTAAGAAGTAACAGAGACAAAGCCTACAATGCAGCGAGCTTAGACAGAAGCCTGTTAACTCTAACTTTGTTTTATGCATATTTATATTATACCAGTGTGAACACATAGAGTGATATGTAAATTATACATTGTTATATCCAACTTATGAAGTTCATCTAATAGATAAGATATTGGTTAATAACGGTTCTGCAAATAAAATTGGCCTATACCCCAAAAAGGGGTAAGTAATATATGATATAACTACAAAATCTCTAAAACTTACAAGAGATAACAACTGAACATATAATTTTATTTGATATAACGATCTGTTAATATAATAAACGATTGACATAATTTTATAATGACTAATTTCTTTAAGCATAACAATCAATGAATATAAAATCGTTTTGTATACCGCTCAAAAGACATAAAACTTATTTGGTCTATTTTTTTTTCTTCTTGGCAAGTAATCTAACACTGATGTACCTAGTAATAGTACCACCTGCCGTGAATCTTCGACGGAGCCCCGCTTCGCGGGGCTCCTATTTCTGCGTACAGGGTTTAAAGTAACCTAACACGAAGGGGATGGCGGGGTCTTTCAGACCCCGCCATCCCCTTTGAACCTAACCTGTCCGTGTCGGGGTGCCCCAAGTCCCGAGCTCGCTTCGCTCGCTCTTGGATACTACATTTTTCTAATAACAATAGCAATCGTGAAGGCGAACAATCAAAGTTCAAAGGAAATAGTTTAAACGTTAAATTATACGTTTCAAACGTTATATGTATTGATTTTCGCTTAATTAAACGTTATATCAAATAAAATTATATGAAATGAGTTTTAGAGTAACACAAACATTATATGTAGAGAAATTATATCAACCGTTGGTATATCTCACGTTGATTACATCATGTGAACGTTATTGAAATGAAAATATATCAAATAACTTTATATGAAATGAGACGCACCCCCCAAAAAGTATTGCATAAATTATGCGAATATAAACCGATTCCCGATGATGTCTCATTTTACTGAAAACAATACAGTCTGCATGGCGCCAACAATGACCACCTCCTTGTCAAAGCATTATTAGATATTTTGTAATTAATATTCCCGTCCGACTGCTAGGCAAGATTATTAACGAGCCGTTTAATACTTCATTTATTTTCTCGATCATAAATCTTCTAACTATGAGCCAAGTATAACAACATTGGTAGACATTCTGGCTTCAGAACTAGGGCGAAATTCAGTCTCTTCAGCGGAAGATAATAAGTGACAAAGTGCCGATTGATTTGTAGGATCTTTCTCATAATGAATCACGAATCGGCATGACACATATGTCATCACAAGATGGGCGTGCCAAATTGGATGACGCGCCCGTTTTATAATATCTACGAACGTTCCGATTTTTTATCACTAATTTATTATTGATGTTGTCAGGGATATAAGTGACTGATTGAAATGAATGAAGAAATAATGCGTATATTGTTGACAGCGTAACTGCGTCTTGTTTGTTGACACATGACTTTTTTTTGGGCTTACTTTGTTGTTATCCTCAATTAGTACAAGGTTACCTCAATAAAATAACAATTCAAAATTAAATAAATAAGGAAAATTATTACAAAAAATATCTCACCTTTAAGTTTATTGAGCAAAAACGATTTTCCGGATCCCCACCTCGCGTAAAGTCCGACGGTGATCGGGACCGACAGACTAGGTTCCGACAGCATATCGGCTAAGGCAGCACTATACAATTCATAACCTAACATATTCTCATTATCTTCATTCGTGTTCAATTTTCGGGCACCGAAGATCTGCCCCAGAATCGTCTTATTGTAACTCATATCAATATTGTACGGAGTTTCATTCAATTTATTCGGTTTGTATAGAAGTTGGCTGTTCTTCGGATTCCGGAGAAGAATCTCCACGATTTGCTGGAAAAGAAGAAGAAATGAAAGTGTTGAGATCATTAAACGATGATTGTTGTTTAATAAAGTAGGTATTATGTTGAGGAAAATATGTTGAACTATCATATGCATCCATGCATTAATAGGATATTACGAAGATAATCGATGAAGACGTGAACATGACTTAATAAGTCATTCCTTGATCTTTACAGTCATGTTTAACATGTTTTCCTGTTTTCAAATCAGGTCTTTCTCGACCGTAGATAAAGTTCAAATTCTTAATTGCAGTTTGATTTACGAGGAATCTTTGGTTAGTATTATTTTGTAACCAGTTCACACCAGTTCTTGTCATAAGCTGATGACGATGGGTTTTAATCTTCCAACCTTGGCCTTTTCTCAATCACATATTCTGGCATCTACGTCCAGTCGAACTAGTTATGTGTGTTAGATTTTTTTTTTTAAATATTTTTTATCTATCTGATCCATCGAACATTCGCATTTCTACTAGGAATAAGACTGTAGTTCTGTATTAAGGGCAACTCGCTGCCCGACCAAGGACCATGCCCGGGTCGACGGCGCGTTGTGTCCCACGCGCGCCTCAAAGAGCGTCAGCATAATGACGGGGCCCCCCTCTCAGAGGGCCAAAGCCTGCCGGGGTCGCGGGATTATTCCCTTACCGTAACCCCGGAACATAACAGGCTACGAAGGACACCGTGGATTTTAGTCAGTAGAAGTCTGACAGTCCCTCCCGCCCTGCCCGGGGTTGGAGGACTCATTTGATGATTTTACCACGATAAAAAAAAAAACTAGTTATAATAATAAAGTGTACGTACCTTAGACCTGGCTCTCATGGCGATGTGCAGCGCGGTGTCTCCCCTGCTGTCGGCCACGTTAACGCGCGCCTTCCGCTCCAGCAGTAATTGTACCATTTCCGCGTGCCGAGAGCGCACCGCACGCATCAGTGGGGTGTCGCCAGACTGTTGATAATTGTGTCATAATAACAATTAAACATGTTTTTATTTGTAAACATACATTTAACACAGATCTTCCTTATAAAATGATGCTTATGACCGAGGCGCTCTCCCAGACCCTATCTCCTCATGGGCATTTATACAAACCTATAACTAAAACAAAAATACCAAAATAAACCTATATTCGTCTCCAGGCTCCATAATTATTATCTTACCACCAAAATTCACCAATATCGCTTACAGTGGTTTAGGCGTGTAAGCGTAATAAACAAACACACTTTTGCATTTGTAAAAAAAATTTCAAAAAATTCTGGGCTTTTAAAAATCAAAAGATCATTGTAAGAACAGAAACATTTTTGAGTAGCTCCAATTCTAATAGAGCTTTTAAGGACATGTGAACTAAAATTCGCAACAACGTCATCCCCATATATTAATTCTGAGAGCAAATCAGATTATATTATCATAATATTAATACGACCTTAGCCGAGGATTTCGAAATTTTGCATAATTATTGTCCTTATTATTTGAGTAGCCTCTTCCACATAGAAAACTAACAACCCGAACCGTATACCTGTTTTTCTACGTTTTATAAAAGCTGCACTCATGAAATATATTTTCCTAATTTTATTTGGCCAAATTTAAGACCACTCGCAGCGTGCAATGGAGGGAGCAATGCTGTTTTCTCTGGTGGATAGAATGATGATGAGATGACTTCACTACGAAAGTCATTCGCCAGAGAACCAAGGTAACCGACATTGCGCTAACAATCAGCATGCTGAAGTGGAAGTGGACCGGGCACGTCTGTAGACGGACAAACGGCAGATGGAGCAAACATGTGCTAGAGTGGAGACCGCGAATGGGCAAACGTAGTGTAGGACGCCCTGCTGCAAGATGGATCGATGATTTAAGGAAGGTGGCTGGTAGTGGTCAGATGCGGGCTGCCCAGGACCGGGATGGTTAGCGCTCTTTGGGGGAGTCTTACGTTCAGCAGTGGACGGCAATAGGCTGATAATATAATGTATTTGGCCTGATCAGTAGTTGACATGAAGTGATAGCATAACTGAACTTCGGGAGGAGCGGAAGGGGCTGTCAGACTGACAAAGAACCACCCTATTCCTGCACAAGAACTTCGCGTTCCAGGTTGAGATCCCGCTTAGACAGTCCCGCTTCTCGACCTCTACAACCATTAAGTCTGTTTTTACGCGTATAACTTCTATAACACTGTATCAAATTGGGCTATTCTTGTTTAGTGTGTTCTATAATATTGTCAGTACAAATGTTGTATAAACGAGCTTTAAGTTATGGGAAAATCAACCGGGTAGGTTAAAGATTAGAGAACCCGCGCGAAGCCGTGCTGGCCTGCTAGTTTAGGGTAATATGATACTCCTTGCCTGTCTTTTCGGCCACTGACAACCTGTAACCTGTCAATGGTCTAGCTAGATCTATTATGATAACCAGGACCAACGGGACTCCGAGACGCGGAGGAAACTCGATAAATGTTTGCATTATCCACCATCTACGGACCGCCTTAGGAAATCGCTGCTTAACCTTGAACATTGGAACATTGGCGACACGTGTGGCTTATATTTTAGCCACGCAAGAGTTCATCCTATCTATGCTCAAATTTAAAAGAGGTAAATTTTGTTTGTTTGTAAGAACTATTGTCTTATTCTATTTTGTTTATTTTCTGGTAGGCAGTCGCGTTTTTCGTAAGAGAGCTTTTACGAATAATCAGGCTATAAATTAAATTATCAGCTAAGCTATCATAATTGGTATCTGACAGTCCGAAAAAGAACTAGCACGGCGGGAGATGGGATACGACGCGATTGGTAGGGGACCAAAATTTAAAGCACACGAAGTCGCGAGCAGAAACTAGTCTTACTCAAAGACACTAGGCAGAAAAAAATAATTGGCTTCATTTTCTCAGTATCATTATTCAACTGATTATGAATCACTGGTAATTAATTATACGTAAATCACGTTATGTTAAGTACGACGGGATTTTTCTAGCTCGGCGTCGCTACTATGTCTATGACGTAGTCCATACGTAGCAAAATGTTTCATTATTTATGATACAAATATTGCTGATTTGTTAAACTGGCTTTTCCCAGTCATTAGTAGACTTGTTAAGTGGTAATTTGAACTAGTTCTTTTTAACGTAGGTCATCGATTGAATATCATCAAAGAACATTAAATATTTCCGTATTTTGGTGGCCATCACATTCAGGCCGCAGAAACGCTACGCTTGAGGTGTAGACTTGTTTGTATAAAGCCGGCTGATTTCGACTCACGCAAGACTGGTTCCGTACCATGATCTATAAGATCAGCAAAAAAAATCTTGTTGTATGGGAGCCCCCTTAAACATTGGGCCCCCTCCCAGAGGGCCAAAGCCTGCCGAGGTCGCTGGACTTATTTCCTTACCGTGACCCCGGAATATAAAGGGCTATTGAAGGACACCGTGGATTTTAGTCAGTACAAGTCTGACAGTAAGGGGTGGGAGGACTCATTTGATGATTTTAGTACGCTAAAAAAAACCCGGTTTATGAGATAGGTATGTACAGCTTGGTGACAGACGGACGGGCAGCAGGAGTCTTAGTAACAGGGTCCTGTTTGACCGTGTCAACGTTGCGTATACGCAGAATGCTCGCTGAACGAACTTCTGCTTGGTCAAACGGTGTGCAATATTGATATTCCTAAAAGTAACATCTATGAATTACTTACAACAGTGCTATGTTCGAGATCAGGATTGGACGCCAGCAGTAGTTTGAGAATAGAAACGTGTCCTTTCTCAGTGGCCGTGTAAACAGGAGTCTTCTTCTCTTTGCCCGGCAGGTCCACATCTACGTGTTTCTTCAGTAAAGCTTCCACTATGTTCTTGTGGCCTCCTTTCACTGCGTGTATAAGTGGCGTGTCTTTGGATTGGTCCTAGAATTAGAACAACATTATTTTTCTTTTTTATATTTTATAGATAAAGATCTTAATGTTTAAAGAGAGAGCTTTAAGCATCCCAGTGGTTTTATTAGCGTCTGTTTTTGAAGAGTTTAATATCTCAGCCCGAATACACATAGATAGAATAAATTAATTGCACATAAAATTAATTCAAAAACAAGATATGTATGGTATTTTCGAGTTCGTTATATTTTGTAATTTTTCAAAGAAGTCAATTAGATATCAGTGTTGGTATAGCTTATATTAAGAAGAAGATACATACAACATTGCAATACAAAAGATAGATAGACAATTACAACAATAAAAACAACAAATAAATAGCATACAATTAACTATTAATGAAACTAACAAGCCAGTGACAAATTACCTGCACGTTAATATAAGCGCCGGAGTTAATAAGAGCCAAAGCGATATCGTAGTATCCCTCTTTACATGCGATGGCGAGAGCGGTGTAGCCGTCCTTGTCTAACGCGTTGACATTCGGCTTGTGTTCTAGCAGCATTTGGACGATCTCGAAGTGGTTTCCTGAAGATAATGAAAATGGAGTTGTAAAGGTAACGGGCAAGTTGGGTCGTCTTCAAAGTTCAGAAGACTAGCGACTGCTGAAACTATAGGAAACTTGAGTTGGTGGTGTCTTATCGCTCTGTAGCTTTTGCTCGAGGTAATAATGTCTCAAATCCTACTATCGGGATAATAAACATGCTAGCCAGATTAAAACTATCTGTTTGCTTTTCATCATAATCATTTAAGTAGTTTCTATGTGAAAGAGACACAAACCTCCATCCATGCATCATGCATCCTCAGAAACTTTCGCAAGTGGGCGTGGAATAATGAAAAATACTATATCTGATTTTGACGAAAACTAGAAAATTTTAGCCTTCAGGGCAGTAATATTCACAACAAGTTCTTTATTCAATATTTTATCTGATAGGGATGTAATATTTAATGACATAATGGCTTTTGATTATTTCTTGATGTTACTCATAATTTCGGATTCGGCCACTCACTTACAAAATTCACTATCAATTTGTTTTTGTTAGATTCTATTCAATCTTCAGAATTATTTCTGGAAGAGAATTACTCAGAGTCTTTGTTCTGTACCAAACTGTGAATTTCTAGAGAATCTAGTGCAAATGTGCCAGACAAAGTGCAGACTTCACATAAAAATGATAATTATTGATGTTGATTCATGTTGTTATGACTTTCAACAGCTTTACACTGAATTAATAGTTTGTTTACATTTTTCTATTTTGTCACTTCGGCTTTGTCTTGGCAATTAAAAAAAAAATCATAATAAAAAACACTTTTGTAATATGCAATAGGGTAGACTAAACAATAGTGAATATTATTAGATATACAAAATAGTCTAGGATATTCAAATACTGATACTTTTTATGCCTACTAAGCTTTGACTGACCTGTTGGTCTAGTGGTTAGTGACCCTGACTGCTATGCATTATTATTATTATTGTGTATTATACGCTTGTTATGAAATTTCTATGAACGCTGTCTTTAATTACGTTTAGCGGCAGAACCACTGCATAATCTGACCCATTTGCTACCGGTTACCCAGATTCTGTATTAAATACTGTCATATCTACTAGTGCCAAACTAATGCGTTAATAAGATCCACTTGAAAATTAATAACTCTGATCCTTTGCCAAAGATTGAACATAAATTGTGGACACAATTTCCGCCAGTTGGAGCTATTTTCGCACATTTACAGATGTTTAATTGCCCGCTGAATAATGCATAAAGTGGCATTGAAAGATTTACAGTCAAACTGATTTGATACATGCTAACACTTTTAAGCTTTTACGTACACATTTCTGAATAATCCATTACTGACTGTACTAAAATGTTTTGTTAGACGTGCCGAAACAGACAAAACTGAACAACAGAATAGCAACATCTTAATCTCACCTGGCTCGCCTGAATCACACCTTTTTAGTCTTACCCATCAATTTCATTCAACTGCCGACTAAGTTACTTTATTGGCTATGCGAAGCTAAATTTACCTGTCTCGCTTTATTCGAGAATAAACTATATAAATATGACTTTAACGTGCATATTCCCTCTGGTAATTGTGATGAAATATACGAGAAAGAACTTCAATTATATGCAAACAAGGTTAATTTTCGGATGAAGCTCAACTGGCTGACCGAAGTCTGACAATAAGTACGATGCTTATAAAACAAATGAAAAGCTTACCATGTGTAGCCTGCAATAGCGGTGTCCAGCAATACATGCCGGCAGTGTTAGCGTCTGCACCAGCTCGCAACAGCGCGGCGCAGGCGGCGACGTCGCCAGCTCGTGCTGCCCATGTTAACGCAGATGTTGCGTACTTGTCGCAGGAGTTTGGGCGAGCTCCTGCGGCTAACAGTCGTATAACGACACCGCTGTGCTTTCGGCCTGCCGCCCATACTAAGGAGCTGGAGAATTTTTTAATTTTTTTATTATCTGTTAAATATTTAGGATGGGATGTGATGGCTGATCGCTTGAAAAGAGTAACTTGGAAGGATATGGGGGAGGCCTTATTCAGTAGTAGGATGTAAAGGCCATTCAAAAAATGGAATATTACTAATGTAGTCCTTAGAATATTGCCACTGTATTCTAGCAGCGGGTAGTTAATCTATCATGACATCTTGAACTGGGTAGTCGAATGAATGACAATATAGGTTCCTCATATTTCTACGAGCTATTTCACAAACGCTTGGATTTAAGCAAAAGAAGAGAGCTTGTATGTGTGCAATATTTGATAATTATGTGATCGATTTTAAGTATGAATAAAAACAAATATCTACCTCGCTTTTGTCACTTTCTTCAAGGATGCATAATGTTTATATTTCATCTTTATGTCACAACGGTGTGCACCATTCTCACGGCCCATTATTAAAGCAAAATATATTTATTTTATTTATATTGGATATTTATTATGTAGGTCACACTTTACTTATGAACCACGGAATCTCTAATTTATGAATAAAAACATAGAGTATCTAAATATTGTAGTCGCGGTATAATACATTCACGATACATACACACCACAATCAGTGCGCGGGAAAAATTGACATAGATCCGACCTCGACGGGCGCTGACGCCTTACTGGGCTGTTCAAATCAAGACTTGATTATTAATTATTCATATTTTAGAATGATTTTAATAACAATTTTGTAACTTTAGACGAAACTCGCATATTAGACGAAAATTCCGCCAGAATTTATAATTTAAACTAATTATTGTTATTATCGAAATATCGCTCTATCTCGGCACTAGTCAAGTAAACAATCTGTCTCATGAGTAATACATTTTTTGTTTCAGTCTTTAAAAATATGAAACACAAGCTTCTGCTCGCGATTTTGTTCGCTTCAAATTTTGACCCCAAATTCATAAACAATATGCATTACTTAAATATAATTTAAAGTACTACGGAATAATGTAGCTTCCTGCCAAAAAAAGGACTGGATAAAATTGACCCTGTTAAATTTTTTTAGTTATCTAGTAGGAAAATAATCACTACAAAATAAAATAAACTAAGTTGTATTGTTTTTTTTTTAGATGCATTAAAATATTTTCAATACTACCTAAAATGGTAATGAGCCGACTTAAAGTGTAGGATACTACATATACACCTAAAAAAGGTGAAACGGCTCTTAATAAAAAAAATATACTACGAAAGTTTTATAGCTGTTACTACAAGGATATGTCATGTAGATGATGTGATGATAATGATGATGAGTGATTCCAAAAATTTTTCTTCAGTAAAAATAATTTTGACATCGAAGTAAATTATATAAAGGGTAATAAAAAAAATATTAGTTTTTTGGCAAATGGCAACTTGTTAACTTGAACGCGATTCCAAGTGGCAGTAAATCACAGTACTTCTCTCATTGTCAGGCAAAATATGCAATAACTTTGCAAGAATAAGACATGGCACTTACCGCAAACAGATATTCGTATGATTATTACGTTGAACATAACTATCTTGTTTAGTATTAGGTTTTATTGTACGGTATTAGCTACGTATCTTAACAATATGCGTTCTCATTTAGTGATGTTCCGTATCCAAACACAATAAACCAGACTTTTATGTTTGCTATCGGTGCAATGTTAGAAAATTATAATAATTTAATTGTTCTACTTAGAATAATAAAACAATAATAAAACCTCAAACTTTGCATATTAATGGCCTTCCACAAACAGCAGAGAAGTTCCGCTAAGTTGATACCCAAAAAATAAATTACCATTTTGAATTAATCTGGTGGACAGAGTCTAACTGGATTAAAAAAGCCTTTTATATCTTTTATCTCTGGACGATGGCAAAGAGAAAATATAACATACTTGATATTATAGTTGCCATGTGCATGGACGTCGGCTCCTTTTTCCAGCAGCAATGCCACAATTTCTTCGTGCCCCTTGTAAGACGCCCATAGCAATGGTGTCCAACCGCCCTGTGAGGAAAAATAAATTTTAGAAAAGCTTCTCCGCTCCAACCTTTATCCCATTTTCGGGGGAAAATAATAATAATAAAATAAATTTACATATTATGAAATACATTTTCTGTCAAAATCTTCTATTGTCAAAATCTTGTATTGCTACAAAGCACTAAACAACTCCTAAAGTATTAATTAAATTAAGCCTCACACTCTTCGAGTTATTTCTTCCTTATTGTAACTGACTTGATAATTATATAATCGTTATCTTAGATTACTTTGAAATAGATGTTACTAATTCGCATGAATAATAAGGCGTTTTTGCAAAACGAAGCTACTAATCGGCTAGATTGAAATCGTCTAAAATGAAATACACTTCTGTTCATTAAATAAGATCGATGGATATTTGTTTTTATTATTTCAGCGGCTGTCCTTCTTGTCAGCGCCTAAATCAGAAGCCACACACATTCCCTAATAACGTTGTTCTTGACCCCATTTCTATGTTTGGCCTCCAACTAAATATATTCCTATCGTAAACTAAATATTTTGTCACTTCAAAAACAAAATAATAAATTTCCATCTTCACTGTGGAATACACAAAATTTTCCAGTTATGTAACCTCTCACGTGAATCAACGACTACACTCAAAGATACGAATAACAAAGCATTCTCCAAAACATATCAATCTATTTAATGCAATATGATTGGCCACTTAAAAGCTAATTTAAATCACACACATCATTTACAAAAAACTATTTCTTCAGAAATTCTTAAATATTTGAATACTAGAACTTCAGAAATCTGGACAAGGCATCTAATTGTTTATGTGGCATTGGTTCTGGCTGGACGAACGCATTATATTTTAGCCAGATTTTAGAATGTGCCTGCATGTCAGTGACATCTTGGCAGAGATCCACGTCAAGTATAAATATACAAATTTTCAGTACACAGTCCAGAATACATTTTGGTCACTCTATTATGATAATTTAGGTTATATTGTGCATGTGCAATTGTGCATACTATTAAAATTGAAATAAAATAAATTATATGTTCTTAAAGATCAGTTGTGTTTTCAATCTATATAAGAGATGCTAAAAGTCATAAAAAATCCAGGTCAGACACAATGACGTCATTTTCAACCTCCCAAAAAAAATAAAGAGCCTTATAAGGCGACAACCGTGTTTTGTCAATAAATTGATCAATTTATGCTCAGCGCATGAGTTTAATCTGATCAATTTATTGACATTGACATGATGTTTAAAAACATGTCAAAAGTCAAATGCTACGAGGAAAAATTTAAGGAACACATGTGTTCAGTATAGATACCAAAAATAGTTTTCTAACGAACGTTTTCTTAGTTTTATATCTCAATATTTCATCTATACTAAGTTTTCTCTGATCTTGAGAATCTTCTAAGACTTCTTTTATCTTGATTTTAGCGATTCTCAAAAGCATTTTGGCTTGTTATGCTTGCCTTCTAGTTTGTTGTAAAAAGAGGTTTATTCTGAAAGATTTGGACATTAGTGACGTCTTCTATACAGAACATCGTAAAGTGGTATTATCATAATTTACGATCCACGATAGTAATAGTATCGTATCTCTGATCTATGGATTGTAAAACATAGTATCCGCTTAATGTCTAAATGCATTTGTGCAGAAATAGATCACTGTTACTCATTGGTAATGTTAGGTCATTGACAGGTGTTGTTCCTACCGTTATCCAACTGTGTTGGCAGGCAAACGCATGACCAATTACTTCTATAATACTATGGCAAGTTTGCTGAGCAGGTGTCACGAGGAAAGACCGAAACTATTCTAAGTTGCTGTATCATCAGCGCTAGCATAAATATCCCGAACAAAACATCCACTTGGGGAAGTCCATATAAATATACAAACAAGAGGATCTATTAAGGTTTTACCTGTTAGGTTATAATTATTGAGGGTAACCTACATGCTTTCCTTCCTCCCCATCGCATGATTGACTCGCCTGGACCAGACCTGCGATGCCTAAGCTTCCGATCGATGAGAGTGAGGATTTCTAAACCTCAGACACTTTATTATATGTATAATTTATCTATGTTTCTATTTCTCAAGTATTTTTGCGCAGCATTCTATATAACCGGATTCAGCTGAATATCGGCATGTAGCAACTGCCTACCAAACTTCCAGCTGATCAGTAAACCGAGAGCTCTAGGTAAAACTGGTTATAAGACTTGACAGTTGATTGATGGCCTATTTTCGAAGAAACTAGTAATATTTGAAGGAAACTCACACAGTCCCTCGAATCTACTTTCGCGCCAGCATCTAGCAGCTCCTTAGCGATGGAAAGATGGCCGCCTCTGGCCGCAAACGCCAGCGGGGTCCATCCGTCTGCGTCTGCAGCGCCTGCGTCCGCGCCGGATGCCAGTAGCAGTCGCACCGCCCCCAGTCGACCGTTCTCACTGGCAAGCATAAGGGCTGTAGTCCCGTTCTGTAAAAGAAGAAAAAGTTCGTTATATCGTTTTAACCGCATGGATGTCATTATACTTTCTAAAAAAAAGGCAATGTTTATCTTGCATAAATGGGGTTGGAAGTTGCAACCACCGTTGTTGCAGCAACCTGCTTTTGTATTTGTGCCAGGTTACAAATTGTGAGTGTGTTATGAGATACTCTGCTTCTTAAATATTCTGGGATTAGAGAAAAATGGTAATGTTAGGGTGAAGTAATTGAGCTGTATAAATTTTCCTATGCATCGTTTTTAGATTCTTTTATGAATAGTACAACTAAATGTTTCTTGATCAAAGAATCTGCATTACCATCTCAAGTGGCAATGCTGTCAGCGTTCTGTACACTTTTCCCGATGGGGACACATCATTTGATGCCCTGTAATTCTTATTTTCCCCTTTTTTGCCAAATTCTGCAATTTTATATTTTTACCGAGTTCGTATGTAAGATGTAAAATACTAAAGTATACTTAATCAATATAAAAGTAACACACATTTTTACTGATCCACCTCAATCGAAGGCAATATAAATGAAACGATATTCATAAATTTAAAAACGTACTGCATATTAAAAATAATTTACGACAAGGGATTAAATTTGCTGAGAGAATTTTACGAAATATCAAAATTCTGCGTGAATCAACATCAACTCTTCTGATACCTATAACTGTAAAAACTTTAAAGGTTTTTTATTATTTCAAGTTTGAATTTGTTTAACTTTGTCCTGTTGTCTGTCCGTAGTCAAATCTTGCATGTTAAGGTTGTTTGTTTTTTAAACTGATTAATTTGTTAATTCCTATCAGTAAACAAGCGAGGTTAAAAAACAGTTTTAATTCTATACTTCTACGGTATCGATAAAATGAAAATAAAAAAAAAAAACAATTCATGTAATCCAATATAAATGTCGCCGTGGTGGGTTAAATTCTAAGAATCTATAGAAAAATATTTTTAGTATCCTTCCCAGTGACTCAGTTAGTCACGCATAATTTAGAGATAAGATTAAATTATGTGCTGGCTGGTACATTTCCCACTAATTGAATGACATAAAAGTGGAATGCATAATCGTTTTAAAATTCCAGTCCCGGGAATACTTAGATTAGACAGGACTTGTTTTTACTCGGCTGTAGAGGCAAAAAAAAAGGAGGGAAATGTTTTCTATTGCATCACCATTCAAATTAAAATTTTACTCTCCTTTTTTGATGAGTTAGCTCAATATACTAGTGAGAGGATCTACAGAACTGAATTATATAAAATAGGAGTGAACGTAATTAAAAATGTGCATATTAATATAGTTTCATAACAATCACTTTATAAGTTCCAGTATTGATAAATCAAACTTTCCCATTCATTTTTTAAATTATTTTCCTTGTATGCACCCAATTTAGAAGTACATAGTATTCAAAAATCTGCCTCCCACGATTTGATCAACGAAGCAGCTTTGGGCACGTCTGATGATTCATTACTGGTTTCACTATTCATTCCCAAAAATCGAAAATGTGGCATTATTATTACCTAATCTTAAGCATTTATGGTCTAAGTAGGTTGATTGTTTTTTTAAGGGACTATTTCTAGGTGGGTTTTTAAAACAGAGAATCAATGAGTTAGTCGGTATATATCGTTTTTAGAGAGATGGGATTAAATAAAAGTGCTATAGAGTTGTCGTTTGCAATACAGATGACCATATCTATTTAATCTCATATCTTTAAACGAGCAATTCTTGTATATTTATATAGAATCAGAATCTCGGAAACGGCTCCAAGGATTTTCATGAAAGTTACAGATTAGGGGTTTTTCGGCTCAAGGAATCGATATATCAAGGTCCCAGGTTCGAGAAAAGCTTGGTTCCCAAGATATAGACATTTTAAAAACCGAGCGACGCTCGGTTACCCAGATATTTTGTATTAACAGTTTCAGCCATGAAAAACAAATTTCACGCAGAGCGATTCCTTCGGGAAATTCAACAAATTCTGCAAATAAACGAGACCCCAATACCGGGGACATAGTATCAAATGCGTGAGTATGCAAAATATTTTTTTATTCAAGCACTTCTAATCTTTGTTTTTCTATGCAACACACCCCCGATCTACACATTAAGGTGACCATGCCATAAGTGTTTTTAAGAAAATTATCATAAGGATGAAATGAAAAAGGAGTAGATGATACTATGACGTGTGATAGGGGTGAATGGAAAAAAAAACGTGTTGCGCCGACCTCAAGTAAAATGGGATATGGGCAGGAAGATGATGATGATGATCATAAGGATGAAATTACCTCATCTTTGTCGTCGATGCAGACATTTTTATTGTTGGCAATGTACTGCTGTAGTTCTGCCAGGTTGTCGCTGGAGACGAGCTGCGAGAGCGTCCTGAAGCAAGCCAGTGATACCATGGACTCGCTGCGGTGCAGGCTCTGGATAACAAAAACAAAACAATAAGATATAGTTTTTTTTTTTTTTTTAACTGAAGAAGTTAGATCGTAAGTAATGAGGTCCATTATGTTCTCGATAGACGCTTCATTTTTTATCTGTCAGATTTAATACGGATTTTTTAGCATTCCGTATATTAGAACCGGTGCGGCGCGGCGCCTTAACATTGATTTGTAAAAATGTTTTGTTTTACTTTCTTATGAAAGTATGTTCAGACAATAAGTTACAAACGATTGCAAGAGTAAAATAAAAAAAGGTTGCACTCCAGGAGTGCCGGTAGAAGTGAAAACTTTTTTGTTACTATGTTTTATTTTTAATTTGAATGACGTCTTACTCATTTTCGATCAGGGTCACGTGACCCTGACGCGAGTTTTGGTCACGTGACCCTGACGCGAGTTTTAAATTTTTTACCCATTACAGAAAAAGTGTACAACGCCGCTAAAGAAGTTTTCACTTCAAAAATACTAGTATACTTATTACAATATTATATTTTGGTAACTTGATTAGAATTGGTAGAGAGATTTGTGTTATGGAAATAAGTCTGAATCTCACACAGTTAAGTAAGGCAAGCAAAAAAACAAGTACATAGCTACTCAGTTAAGTACAAAAAAAAATATATATAAAAACTTTTGTACGGAACTTAGAATGCGTTATAGAAACTCACACATAATATAAGATATCTTTTTCAATAGCTTAAAGAAAGTGACAGGCAAAAGGAACCGGTCATCATGAGGCCAAGTGGATGTCAGTCTGTCTATGTACCAATTGGGCACAATTCATATTTCTTAGAAGGTATTGCACACATTAATAAAATAGGTTATTATCACAGAAAACAAGCATTAAGAATATTAAAAGTTCACACAAATAGGATAATACTTGGTTAGTACCAGACACACAAGTTTCACAAAATTGAAAAAAAAATTGGTTACGTTCAAAACGTTTGATTACGGACAATAATTTCAAAAACAAGCAATAAACATATACCTCGCTTTGAAGTGATTTAGTAAAACGTAACATTAATATATCCGTGACTATATAGGTTGCGAAAAAAATCTATAGCCGTGATGAACAATGTTCTTCAGAAAATACACAAGAAGTAACCGTTTACTCGACACAGTTCGCGACTTATAATGAACACAATTTATAGATATAGTGATAAGGTTTGATATCACAAGGTAGCGGAATATAATAATAAATAAACCGCGTTATTACACGCGCTCCTATTGTCAACAATGTATGCAGAATCGGAAGAAGTAGAAGTACACAGTAATTTCATTATTTCATGGAAAATGATACCTATGATAAGTGACGAAGATGCGTGTATTAAGGTGTCGCACCAATGCTTCGCAATAAACACAATTTTATATGAAAGTCACTAGGTTTTCGATAGCGCACATTTTATTAAAATGAAAAATTAGGCGTTCAGGATCTTGAATCTGATATCGTTTATGGTGCAACAGTTAAGATATCATTTATCATTACTATTTATTAACGATTTATATACATTTTAGTACTCCAATGGCGTACATGTAGCTCAGCAGGTATTAGGAATCATATACATCTTAATATAAAAAAAACGAAATTCGAAAAATAAATAACGCACTGTTATGTAAAGTGATGCTTGGTTTCAGCCCAATGTCTACCAGCATAAAAGTTAAAATTCATTTAACTTTCAATATGTTGACATTCAACAAAATTAAATTAATATTTTACTGAATCAGGAGTGCCATGCTTGTAATAATTTGCCAGAAAAAAAGCGCACATACCATTCACACGTTGAATTAATTCTTGAAACATCACTTAAAAACCAAAACTATACTATGTAAACAATTATTTTTAGCATCACAAACAGTAGTTATGGTCACAACACTTGTTACTCTATTTGTTATCATTGGGCAAACCGTGTTAGAATGTCTTCGTAGGGCGAAAGCGGGGAAAGCAAATCCATGGCTGGACCGGCGCTGCTGTTCCCCTGGCGGAGCCGTGACGGTGAAGCGCGGCACGTTGAGGTGCGCGCTGGCCGAGTGCGGACCCTCATGTTCCTCGCCTGGCCCCAGATGCAGGTGCAAAAACGAGGGTCTTCGGCGCTTGTGCGGCTTCGGAGCAGCCAGCATGGAGCCCGCGATACTGTTGCTCTTTGCGCGAGGGGGCGGGGTCCGCATCACATCTTCAATCGACAATGCATCGGATCTTTCTGATTCCGTAATGCTGAGCTCTGCGTCCGAGGAAGTCGGAGATTCCAAGACCATCTCGAGCGACGGGGTGGCAGACGGCGGCCTCGCCACATTTTTCTGTTTGTGTATGTTTGCAATGAGGCAGCGAATGTGCACGAATTCATTGTCACCGCTCGTAGACGCGTCGGGCAGCTGCGGATGGAGAGACATGTCGTGTCGTCTCCCCGCATAATAAGACGCGCGAACCGCTCGGCTCCTGTGAGAGATTTGTGAATGTGACGATCGAGCCGCACTATGAACATCGTGTCACGTCTCGTGTTGGGCGGTTACTATTTAGAGCGCGCCGTCGTGTAGTTGGGCGGGCGGAGGGCGGCTATGAATGAATTCGTCTGTCAGTGCGGCAGACGTACGCAAAAAGTTTCTCATAATCATAATAACTGGAGTACTGGAGTTTCTTTAGTATAGTGCTGCCCTAAATATATTGAATCTATTTCTACACAAGAAATAACAAAAACCTTTAATATTTTCAGTTAGCTTAGAAGTTTTGTATTTTGAAAACAAACAAGTTTCTCAACTTTTAAATAAGTAATTTGTAAGTAACGTTATTTTGCCTAGTTACGATAACATTATCCTTATAAATTGCCCCGGGAAAACCCTAATAAGTAATCGAGTAGTAAAAAGCATAAAAAATTACACTTTGAGTGACAGCAGGACCGTTTTTAATGATCATGATAAAATCATTACAAAACTTTTTTGTTTATTGAAACTTCAGCTCCGTGAGATGGTTTGAAGTTTGATACTTCCACGAGATATTATCATAAAACGAAGATGAGTACAAAAGTTTTAAACTGAAAAGTTCGTTTAAAGTTTCCTACTCACCTCAAACTAAAGTATTACAAAATATAGAAACTTTAAAAACACAGCAATCCTTTTAGGGTTTGCTTCACTATTATGGACCAGTCAAACACATTGGATGAAAGCTCGATTATCAATAATTATGTTAATGAAATTGTATTGAATGGGGGAAAATCTTAAAATGAATCAACCTATTTAAGATCAATCAAGACCCATATAAACCGCGAAAGTAATTAAAATTAGAAACAGGATAGACAGAGTGGTACACTGTAATGGAAGAAACGTTGGATGTAAAAGCCACCGGAGGCTTTACGACGTTTTATATAAAAGCCACAGGGGGTCAGCAGAATACATACAAGCGAGTACGTGCTATATGAGCGCAGTGAGATGCGCTTGAAGATCGCGGTGGCTGATCGGTGCGCGGCGCGCTCGTGGGGCAGCATGTTGCGGACTGTGCCGGTGACTTGCCTGCAAGCACGGCCACGGTGCGCTCCCCGCCGCCGGCCATGCTCATTATGTAAAGCATTCTTCATATTTAACAAGTAATAATACTCACAGCCATGAACTTGAGCTTGAGCTGCCGCCCGCAACGCACGCCTGATTGTTTTCAAACCAGCTTTTACAAATTACAATCTAGTCTTACATGTCAATGATCTGATCATTGATGGCGTAGATTTAAAAAAAATATAATTAAATTCAAACACGTTTTTTAGAAACGAAATATTTTAATTGTTTCGATCACGTGTTTTGGAAACCTTGACTTATAAAGTTGCGTGGTTTACAAATCTCGTTTTGGAATAGTAAAAAGATTGTCAAGTGTAAGTTGGACTATCCGCCATAGTTTTCTAGGGATTTATTTCGGCACAAAACTGAATTTTCATGGATTAGTCACACAATTCTAAAAGACATGGGAAGATTCGATGATCATGGCATGATGTTATGAGTACAGGGGGAATTTTGATATTGGGCAGTACGGGCACGTACCTTAACCGTTACAACTACAGGAAAACGGCCTAAATCTTAGATCGTGTCTCCTTTTCTAAGAAATGTTTAACAGGTTTATTGCGACATTATTTTTTTAAGTATAAATTATGATACGAGTAGGCTCTCGTTTGGCCATACCATCT
Source organism: Agrotis segetum (assembly GCA_036375495.1). Taxonomy (NCBI): domain Eukaryota; kingdom Metazoa; phylum Arthropoda; class Insecta; order Lepidoptera; family Noctuidae; genus Agrotis; species Agrotis segetum. The sequence goes on along the minus strand of JAQSVV010000004.1, from coordinate 471,576 downwards.
CGCCTCATGGTTAGCAAGTAGCGCCTCATAGTTTCTAAGTTATAAGTACCTATACAGTTATTTTCTTTATAAGTCACTTGATTTTTGTAATAAATAATTGGGCCTTTTCATAATGTCTGTATACTTCCCTGAAACCCACGAAATATGTCTAAAAAAAGACGTTGCCCCCACACTGGTAATTTCTCCTTTATCGTGGATGCGTTTAACAAACATTGAAACTCACATAATGGCCTAAGAAGTAAGAGCTTAGAGAAGTTGCTATGGGTTATTACAAGCGATCCCGTAAGTGAAAAGGGATAGCGGAGCTAGCCACCTGTAAACGAACCCGCTCGCTCAGCACTTTTCACTCACACGCAAACGAAATTTTCTCGATCGCCAGGCATGTGAGAAAAACAGCGAGCACGATTCCTGGTTAGGAATATTAATTGCATAATAACTTGTAATATTGTAAGAAATTCAAATTTTTAACATATTTTTGCGCCTGGTTTTAATCCCAACAAATTATCTGGTTTGTAAATTTTACCGCTCTTTGAATAATCAATTTTAAAGGTGTAAAGGATTCGAAAGGCCTAAAACACTTTTTTTTTTTACTACAAAAATCGCATCTCGCTTCGTTCAATACCAGTTTGTCTCAGTCAGGTCTGCATTCCTGTGTTTAGGGATAAATGAAGAAATATTGAGCAAGATTTCAGCGTTGCTCAAGCACTTTCGCAAAAATTCGCTATCCAGACTCGAATAAATATCCAGACTCGGAAGTCGGAACAAGTAATTGGTGGTCAAACAAATATTAGTTCCGTGCGTTCACTGTCGTATAATGATTGCAAGTTCATATGAAGTTATTGTAAGTCTCCTAAAAGTGTCCTCCAGCGCGTCTTTGAGAAGCGCATCGCCGCCGGGGCGAATCCCCGCAGGCGCGGCGGGAAGAGCTCCGGCGCAATCTCAGGGCAGTATGGAGGGAGCGAGTGTCGCAACCTAAGTCCGGGCACGCCGCAAACGCGGCGGTAAGACCCATCTTTGAGGAGTGGCTGGATAGGCGTTACGGCGTCCTGACCTACCGCATGACGCAGGTCCTCACCGGACATGGAAGTTTAGGGAGTCCTGTATCGGGTAAGTCGTATAAGGAGGGAAGAAAGGCCTGGGTGTCACCACTGCGAGGATCGCCCGGAGGACACGGTGGAGCACAAGTTGCAGGACTGCACCGCTTGGGCAGAGCACCACCGTGTCCTCACGACGGCGATATAATACCTTCCGCGCCCCTTCATGTTCGGAGGAGGCGGGCCGCGTGAGGGACAAGACAGCGTCCTCCGGGAACAAAGCTCTCGCAAAAAAAAATAAGCAGCTCGTTGCTCGCGAATGGCACAATCGGCCGGTACCAGCGTTGCCAGACAGATATCCCGATTTTTAAATCAAAATTACAAGTCCCGCGCGGGACAGGCTTAGTTAATCCGCTTTCGGGGATTATCTTTATTTTAAATTATTATTATTTTTGTTAAGATAATTTAAAACTCAAATAAAAACCAAATATTTGAAAAAATCTGATCAAATATTTTTTTTTACTAAATCCCGCTTTCGGTGAAAGCGGGACCTTTTTACACTCAATTAGTTTTAAAATAACAACTTGGCAAAAAGCTCGCTTATGACCTTTTCCTGTAGCTACAATGCATGGTTCAGTTACCGTTACCTGCTCTTAGTGGCTGAAAATGCAATGCCCTATTATAATTGAAGTCTAACTGACTCGTGATTCAAAATAATATCGATTTTTTTAACCCAAAGAAAAATCAAAGCGGCTAGAAACGAAACACTGAAGACTACAGTTATTTTTCACTTCTTCAATATTTTTTAACTTCTTTTGTTAATCCTCAGCAAAGATTCAGAAAAGCACAAGAAAAACTCAACTTTTAATATCTGCGCCTACTGCGAATGCTACGGAACTCTAAAACGAAGTTTACAAATAGCAGTAAAAAACAAAAAATCATGTTTCTGGCTTTTTGTGACGCATGAACTCATGACATTTTATTTTAACCCCCAATACGACACTGATATTTTGTAACCTATGACATCAGTGATATCTCACCTTAGCTTTGACTTCACCTTCTCCGACTCCATGTTCTTGTACAGTTGCTTAACTCTGGTGACCCATCTAAAGATAGACCTAGAGAAGCGTTGCTCATCCAAAAACAGATCTAACTCCTAAGATACACTTCGACAACAGTTGCTACCATCAGACATAACCATACTCTAGCGGTTGAAGAGCCATTGAAGAGTTTCACTATTCACCTAGATGAGCCTAGATCTATCATCAGACCCTTGGCGCCAAGTGAAATCTATTAGATTCGTCAAAGAATGAGTCCAAAGGCTTTTTAATGGCCAGTGAAGAATTTCACTATCCACCTCCTGGCTCCATCGTATCGTCAGATCAGCTCTTAGTTACCAAATTATAGTATTGTCATACGAAAGTTTCATTACGATACATCATTAGAAATAGGTTTAAATTGAGTTATGATTTTTTACATTACATTACTACAGCCTGTTTTTTGAGCCTTTTTTTCTTTTGCCGGGCAATGACCCCGAAAATTTTTTTTTGGTTTGAGATGGTGCCTAGTTCAACTTTTGGCTACATATTTTATGAAGAAGTAGAACATAGATTTGATATTACTAGCATTTACTGTATATGTCAAGTGTTACATAAGAAGATGGAAGATCTTCCTTGTATGTATAATGTAATGTTTTCACATGTCACATCATACTTATGAAGATAAAATTGGTCTGTATACGCCTGCATATATACTTGCTATTAAAACTGATCATAACCAGTCTGAGATCCACTCGGACATGCATTACGTACAGTAAACAAGAATATTGTACCGAGGTTAAGATCCGCAGTCTAAGTAGAGTAAAAAGATTAACGGGGTTACAGGATTCCAAGTAAGCAAGCGCCATCGCTGCGCCCACACGACTGGAACTGTGCTTGCTACCTTTTTTCTCTCATAAAAATCATGTGAGAGATAAATGATCGAACAACACGAACAAAAACATTCAATACCTGTCCGTAAGCTCGTATGAAAGATGCCGCACGGAACATCTTGATGAACGAACATTAAAACCACTCAAGCTAACGAATTGTAATAATTATCTTAACCACCAGTGAACTTCCAAACGTAATATTGTACTATATCGTCGCAGTTCATTACACATGACACACTGCAAGCACTTCGGCTTCTGGTCATACTTATAGCCTCCAATGTTTTGCGAAAGCTTAACTTCTGAGTTAATATTGGATTACAGGCGATTGTTCTCTAAACAAAAGATTAATGTGATAACGGGAAAAATACGAATGTGATACCACAATTTGTACATAGTCATAAATACAGAGCGATAAGGCAGATTACTGCATTTGGTAATAACTTCTATGGTTACACAGGAATTATCGCGAGTCTGAGATTTTTCTATAGTAAAAGTAATTGCCCTGATGTCATGCAAATCTAAAAGTAATTATCCAAGACATTAGGAAGCTATAAACATGAATAAACTGAAAGGCAATATCCCATCAATAATATTGTTGTCATTGCAAAGATGTTTTTATTTTTATTATAGTATCGTACGTGCTTTGAAGCTTCATAAACGCGAATTAGTAGAGTAAAGAGAACAGCGTGACAATGCATATATTCTCTTCAGGAAATGGAACTTGAATTAATTGTGTCGGCATTTGGGAGCAGGCTTTCAGCGATCCATCAATTAGATATACATGTGCCAGTTGAGAACGCGACTAGCGAGCCGCGACGTTGCCAAAGCATCGTTTCGGTGCAACTAAACGAAAGGTGAACTTACTGTCATCACTTGCTTTTAACGTCTATGACTTTGAATGATTAAATCAGTATCTTTACAGAGCTAGTTAACCCCCAGAATTAGAGAACCTCAACGATCATGTGGTTTTCCGGAACTTTTCAAAGCTGCTTTCCAAGTTACGTTATAACTTTGCAAGTAGACATTGAATAAAACGACTTGTTTTAAGAGCTAAGTGGCTCATACGCTGTGACAGGTTGTTAGCCTATTGCCCACAGGGACCACGGCAACCTGTTCCTCTTAGTTTACTAGCAATTTGCAATAATTGAATAAATATCCCATCAGCTTGTTCTAAGGATACACATCATAGACGCGAAGTCTATTCTAAGTTCCTACAATTTCTAAGGTCGCATTTTAGTGTTAGAAGCTGATGCATAGAAACCAAACAATCGAAGTGAATATTATTTTGAGCCATTCTAGATATAGGTAAAGGGTAATTAACTTTATTTATCTGGGAGCTTAAGGGTGCTCCCACATCTATCGACGCGGAATCGGCTTTTTCCGTCGCCCTTTCTCTTTCTGTCGCTTAGAACTGCCATTTGCTAGACCCCTAGATGTGGGAGCACCCTAATGGATTTTTTTTTTTATATATATAAAAAGAACCCGTATGTATAATCAGTGACACACCATGAGGATGCTTTATCGACGTTATTTTATTACTGACCACCACTTAAATGAAAATAGATGTTTTAACGACCTACGGCTAGCGCCATCCACTAATGGGGAATGAAAACCAGTCAAATGTATGTACGTAGGTACACAGGGTATTATATCAAATGAGTAGAACGGGTGACTGGGTGTTAGGTAGGCATGATGGGTCCACCGGTCAATACTTACGCATAATTGAATTGAGACTTTTTGACTCTCGATATTATTTTTTTAAATGTAACGTTGCCACACCTTAGATACAGACTCTAGCCTGATGTAACTACGTGTCTTCCTCGTGATAACACTGCTGGTGTAACCACCTTCCTTACATTTATGTATTACATACTAACGACAAATCGTTCCTACACATGGCGATGGCGCCACAATCGGGTCCAAAACTATCCTATCTTCCAAAAGCTAACAAAATTTCATTGATATCGGTTGGGTGATTTTATAGACACAAAACAAACATTGACGATTATGCCCTCTCTTATTCATGTGACTATTTCTCATCATTTCGCCAAGATTACTAAGTCAGTCAATAAGTTAACATAGTACAAGAATATTGGCAAAGGCATAATGTATTGGAAGAATGAGGCGGAAGTAAGGCCATAATTATATTGATATATTTTACTGTTATTTCCATTATGTAAGACAAGGCCAGAAAAGCGTAACCCTGAAATATTCACGAAGCTCAAAGCGGGTTAGGCATATCATTTTGGATTCAATTTTTACAACATTACTGTTAGCACCGCTCATAAAATTAGTCCTCGTGAAATGCAAATCGATTCAACATTAAATAATTATATAAAATCATTTTGAGCAATCTATGTCTTCATCTTATTGGGGTGCTATGACAGGAAACCTCCACGTGCGCCTGTGGACTGGAGTTCGCTCTCGGATACGTCCAGGGGGAAGACCAGTTTTTCGGGCCGGTGCACCCTGGGATGCGGGCAAAAACTCTTCCTTAGGCACTGTGTGCCTAAGTGGCCTCTTTGCCCGAATGCGAATAGCCTGTCGGGTGGATGCTCCAACGCGTGTCCCTCTGATCAGCAGAGGGCACAGCGGCGGAGCGGGCTTGCGGACGGTGAGTGATGGGTAGCTCGACCAAGGACGTCCCTTCTGCCCCACCCAGGGCGGGAGTAAAATCATCAAATGAAAAAAAGATAAAAAAGATACCTATACCTATCTGTAAAATATTTGCAATAAAACTTCTGAAAAGCTATTGCGTAACACAAGTAAAATCAACTTTACGAACGACCTTAGAATTTGTGCTAGGTCGTTGTGGAAACGCAAATATCGAGTAACTTTCAAATGTTTAACTTTACTAACTAAACTAAAAATAAACATGTACAAACATTGGTACAAACAAAGATAACTGGCGAGTTATATAAACATACTTGCAAATAGAGGCAACGGCCACAGGCTACATAAGGAACCTATAAAAAGATCGCCACCATGCCACTGGCTTGGAAAAACAGGGTGTTCCTGTTTAGAGTTTATTTAGCTTCCACATAAAAAAAGGTTTGACAAAGTTTACTTACATTTGTAAAAATAAGTCTCTAGTAAGCTTGAAAAAAAAACAAAATTGAAAAAACTAATAACTTGATCGACTTGGATAAATATTTTTATTACAGAAAGTATATTTTGGGTACTGGTTCAAGAAGGCAGTTCCCACGCGGCGGGGTGTCCCATTGTACTACGGTTAGGTTGTCCCCTGGGATTATCCCATACTTGGATAACACGGATCCGTTATGATTAAAGCAATATACAGAAATTCAATATCCATAAAAAATCTGAAGAATTTGCATGTTTCTTAGTGCTTTCAGAATTAAGTTACGTACAAGAGTTCTTTTACCAATATTAAGGAAGGACTAAAGTCCATTTTCTTAAGCGGTTAAATGGGGATAAATTTTGTATAGAATAGTCGTCAGCTTTGCGGATGGAAAACCACGTAAAACACGGGTTTTCTTGTTGTTATTAATATTTTCTTGATTGTATCCGCACAAAGTGAACAGCCTGTATATGCGTTCATTATCCTGCGCAAAATAAGAATAGATGAAACCGTACAGACCGCTTGGAAATGAGAAAAAAAACAACGTTCAGAAATCCCATGCTGCATTTTCTTAGAATAACTATGCAACGTTTTTAAAAGGTTACATTTGACAATGAGATCTTATAACGACGTAGCATGATCGATAAATACTTATATTATATCCTACGTGATGATGACGTAAATTGAGCCACTAGGGGTAACGAGGGGGGGATCGAGGGGTAACTTGAGAGGTTTTTGGCACGGTTTAACTTTTTCTAGAGATTATTTTTATGATAGCAAAAAAACATACGAGTAGTTTGCTTAATCTCCTTTCATTAGCTTGTCGAATCATTAGATAGGCATAAGATTTTTTTTTGATTGAAAATTGTGACCATCTTTTTGATATACCTACATAATAAAAATCTAAAGTGCTTGTCAATTTATTGTTAAATCTCATTATCATTAATTAATTGTGCATAAATAAAATCTAGTTAAGAATACCTAAGGAGTTATATGATGCACTATTAAGATAGATAGCAGATAACAAGTAAAATAATGATAATGACAGTACTTAGATCAAATCTTCCTGTTAATGGATACTTCTCAAACATAAACTGTACCCTTAGCACGAATTTTCACTCTTTTACTTTACAGTATTTACAGCTTTGGAAAAATTGAACAGCGCCTCTGGTGTGCGAAGCAGGAACTAATTTTTTTCAAAAAAATTGTCAATTTAAGATTGTCAAAGTTCCAGTTTACTTTACGTCTCAAATACTGAAAATTTGTGCTAAGGGTACTGGTTGCACGGAGTGGGGCATACCCCAGCGCTTCTTTGAACATCTTTAATTCAAAATTTTGCAATGTGAAGTTCCCATTAGATTCATAGAAGCACGTGTCCTTTATTATCAATTATCATGCATGATCTTGAAGTATTTTCTTGAAATTGGAATTTGTAGGACGATCAGGGGTGTCACACACCCCGTTTGACTGTTTACAATTTTTTTTTACCGCGACCCGTTGGGTTTATCGTAGACTTTAATTACTCATACCTATGTACGAAATTGTAGCACTAAAAAGTATGAGCCACTTAAAATGATGGGAAACATTCGTGCCAACGGCATCGCAGACGTTTATTAACGAGCACTTAGGCAAATTGATTATTATTATTTTATCATGAAGAGAAACTAACAGCGCTTTGAAGATAGTTGAAGTGACAGCATGTATGCTTGATGGACGAGTACAATGTTTCATAAAACGCAGTAACAGGTGGTGTGCTAATTGCAGTAGTAACTACTGTCTGAATTTAAACTGTAGCTCATTAGAATAAGACTTGAAATAGTGTTCGCTTATTGCAGCACAATTAAGGTTAACTATCACATTTTTCCAAAAGGGTTTGGAAGCTATTTTCATGAAGTCTGATCTGTTCAAGATTTTCCTAAAATAGTGGCCAATCATCTTTATCATCAATATCTAGTATCAACACATAAGTTTTGCATGAAAAAATATACCTCCTAAAGCGTTACTTTTCCGAGAAGCAGGTATCAGAGATCACGAGCATGGAATTTTGAAAAAAATTGAGAAAATCAGGCAGGTCAAATTTTTCCATATTTTCCGGACAATCGTTGCAACTTTGTAATAATCTTATTAGAACTACACATAATAATTTATTATGTCCTTATTCCATATACGAATTCTATTGTTTTTATTAAAGCTGCAATGAAAAAGATGAACATTGATTAAAATAAAAAGCACTTACTATTTTAGACTGAAACCAAAACGGACACTTTCGAAAGTAAACAAGCTTTAACATTTTATTTAAAAACGCATTTACATAGTTGTCTAGTTGGACGTTTGTTATAATTATACTAATTAATTACCGTCGGTTTACAAGAACGCTGGCTTTGGCCGTCTAGCATGGAAACTGGAAAAGTAAAAGCGAGTAAGTATTCCAAGTATAAGTAAGTCCTACGTTCCGTGTTTTTCCCGATGACAAACTTAACTTCGCAGCGGTGGTATTTTTGTATCTTTTCTTTGAAATAATTTAAATAAATGGGATATTCCCAACAATTTGTGGTAAATCTGAATAGACCATTAAACGTAAGATTATGTTTTGAAGCTTTTTTATTATTCAACCGCAAAACATAGCAGTAATTGCAGTAGACCAGCTTGTGTATCAATTAATTAAATAATAATTACCTATAGTATTTTCTTTTAATATTGCAGTCATTTAATTGGAACATGGAAGCGAATTTTTAACATTTTTTCTAATTATTTTTTAAGACGATGTGTTTTTGTGCTCAAATAGTTCTTACTAATTTACACAAAACTTACTCAAAAAAACCTCAACATAAAATAATCGTTTCTCAACATAAAGAAATGTTTATTCTCTAAGTAAACTGCAGAAGCCTTTTCTTGTGTTGGTACTCGTATCTCATTCATTAACTAGCATTATATGGGCTATTTAAACATGGTTTGATTGACACTTGTTAGTTAAGAATATCTTTACAAAATAACAAGCAACTATGTAACAAATAAAATAGAATATGCTTCATGGAACAAAACTAATATTGCAGAGGATTGTGACGCAGTTATTAAACCAAGGAGCAACTGAAACAAGGTGACAAGTTGGAGTAACAGACAACCCATCACTCTTCATAATACAATAAATCCGTGTAAACACGCAATACATATTATTACCATTACGATTATAGATCAAAATATAACATCACTGATTGCAGAGCAAAACTGAATGAACATTCAGTCAATATAATTACTTTTTTTGTTGTTGTAGCTACCCTGTTTTTCTCCCCATAATAACAATATTGAAAAGATATACCTCGCTTAGAAATGCCTCGCTAGCAGTATCTTTCACAAACTTGTAATACGGAAAAAGGCTGCCGTAGCTCCTAGGGACTCGTAGGGCCAGCATGAGCGGCCGGCGCTCGGCCACCGGTGCGGAAGGGCCAGGTTCTCCCATCCAAGACATAACTTCACAGTAAACACAACACTAGTCCGATAACTTCTAACAAAATACATTGTTTGCCATCTCCACATTTGCTTTTCTTGCGAAAATACACCCACACTTAATTAAAACATCAATAGTTTCATTGGGTTTATTGTTACACTGAGGGTATTTCAAAATAATTAAACTCTCTCAAAGGAAAGTAACTTTATAGGATGAACTATGCCTACAGACAGCGTCGAACTGAGCTCGGTATGATTGATAAGATTTGTTTGAAGTAATAGAATTAAATTATACGAGGAGTGCTTATCAAACTTATCGGTTTATTTGCTGAGTCCTGTGGCTTCATAATTATTTACTGAGGTAAAATTGATGCATGTTTGTATCATTACAAGGTTTAAATATCAATTTATCGAGTCGATTGTTTATTATCAATTAGGAAATAGGAAAATAATTGATAACAGAAATTGATATAGGAGAAATACTAAAATTAGAATATATTCCTATCAGCAAAGTACTACTAACGCCATCTAGTGGAACTTCATAAAACTGCGAAGATAAAATTGTATGCAGATAAAAATATCACGACTCGATGCGCGTGAGTAACTTTTAGAAGAAGCAGCCGTTGGCTGTATTCGTTTTAATAACATAGATGGCGCTGTTCATAGAAAATATCGACTGAAATGTAAATAGTACGATTTCGATATCGGCAAATCGGCAATTTTCGGCTTTCTGGAAATACGAAATGATGAATCGTTTCATTGTGCCTTTGCCCTTTGTGTCTCAATAGTAACAATAATATTTTTAGATATTACAGATCCTCTATTATTTATCGAGCTGAAAGATTACCTAACTTGATACTTTAAAAAGATTATACACGTTGATCTTGATTTAACGTGATATTTCAATTATCTTCATTAGTGTATTACAATTTGCGTGGAAGTTTGTAAAAAACATATTTTGTAACAAATTGTCGAGTCATTGGTTGAGTAATCGGAAGTCAAGTGTGGCACCACGACCACAAGTCCACGAGTTCCACGACTAACTCAAATACAATGAACAATATTGATTTTCCTCTCCCTGACTGATTTGAATTTGTGCGGATGCAAAGCGAATAATTTATTTACTTGTATTGCAAGTATTATATGAAGAAGATTCACTTGAAATTGTAAAAACTGTATCGGAATTCAGACTGAGTCAAAGTCAAGTCACCTGGACTTGACTTTGACTCAGCCTGAATTCTTTACTTGTTACAATTTTATACTTTTTAGTGAAATTCTGAGGTGAAATTATTGACTAAAGTATTTACGGGTCATAAGAGATTTATAAACTTTTGTATAAGTACTTGTACATCTTAGTCATACTTATCATAACACACCCTCGTGGTATCTATCAGACAATATGCTTTTTTATTTAATTTATATTTATAATACATAGATACATAACTAGTTATAAATTATCTTGTACTGGTATCAACACAATCTTTATACTAGATAAGATTTTAACTACGATAAGTACCTCTTTAATACCACTATTGAATCAAAGCGATAAAGGCGAAAATATTGCCAACGTTATGTACATTGGGAAAGAGAGACCGATTGCTAAAACAAGCAACGGGCTTTACTGTTTATAACATAGACTAGTAAATTAAATAGTAGCCTGCTCTGTCCTACTCATGGGCAAAGACCTCCCTCCACTCCTTCTACCTATCGCGAAACCGTGCATCATTTTAATTAACTGAATGTGGCAGTTTTAAGAAGGAATGAAAAGAAACACTACCGTTCAGTTCGCACAGCGACATACTCGTAACAACAAAAACATCTTATCACAAGAATTATTATAATGCTCGTGAAGTCGTGATCGTGAATTCGTTACACTCGATAACTTACATTTTCAACAAAATATTTCCACAAATTAACATGATTAATTACTAACTATGCATGTTATTTGATTTATTGCCAACATTGGCAATGAGCACATTTAGATGCCGGAAGAAATCTGACAGACGTATGTGTTACATTAAATAGTAAATTCAAAATTAATTGACCATAATAGAGCCACTTGCGTCCATTTAGACAAGTCGGCAAAGCCCAAAATCGACCAGGGACATGCGTTGATCAGCTATGTAAGAATGTGAAAAGTCCAAAAATTATAATCAACTCAGAGGTAAGGTTCTTAAGAAAGGGAAAATAGCTTCACTTTCCGTTTACTTATTCGATAAAAGGAACTATAAATTGTTATAGATGTAAAAGCAAGTGTGTACCAATGAAATAGAAACTATCGAAGAATGAAGGCCGTCGCGCGCTTGCCAACTACAGAGAAGGGGTTCCTCAAGGATGTATCCTTAGCCCCAATTTAAAAATGATGCATTATACCCTTATACCCCTGAACCTATGCATGGGTCCTGAGTAAAACGTTGTTTACGCTTAAATGGTGGCGTCATGTCCGTCAGTATCACTAAACCCTCGTGAAAAAAAACTATCTAAATAGTATCACTGGATTGATCTTTTCGTGTTGTTTGCATAAGAACTAAAAATAGAATCCTTTAAAAATTGTGCTCGCATCTTGTGTTCACCTTTTTTCAACTGTATAATTTAGAACTCAGCCTTTACTGAGCTCAAATGGTTCTTACATAACTTGAGAGAGTCATATTTTATATCCGCTCTAATGAAAGTACGTTTTACAGCTAAATTCACATTTACTACACGCGTAATTATGATTCGGAGCTATTAAAAGCGTTAACAATCCACACATTTCCCATGCAAATAACTTGACCTTAAATTATGACGTTAAACTAGGCAATCGAATCAACAACATCCAGCGGATTTGCATTGGTCATATGGCACGTCCCAAAACCGATAAGTCTGAAACTTTACTTATTATGTTTTTATAAAAAGCAAAGGCAACTTCAACTTAGCATGTACAAACAATTTCGAGCGATAGAGGAAGTTTTGCAGAACGCTTCGCAACAAGACGATAACCCATATTGTTCACTTTTAATCAGACAGTGAAATAGAATCGTGCGTTACAAATATTTATGTTATTAATGTCCAATTAAAATACTGTAATCAACTAGCTATAACTAGCGATGAAAGTGGTTTTTCCGAACGGTTATATTAAATCACACCAATTGTGTTCGTAGGGAGGCATGATGATGTCAGAATCAGGAATAAATGACACATAAAGCTAGATAACGTGAAGGCCTTGGGGCTTGGGCGCTTAGTAACTGTTCAAACAACCACTAAGCGCTGCTTGGACGATTCAAACGAACTTATTTACACAGTTAATCACGAAACTGTCTGCGACTCGCAGTTGACAAGCTCCACCAAAACAATGGTGACTTCAATATTATGAGGATTCATACGTATACCTAACCTACAATTTAAATTATACATTTTCTGCCAGCAGAATGTAGATCAACTTGAGCACACTCAATCAAGTCTTCCTTTCACCCAACCTGGGTGAAAAAAACATGTATGTATGTATGTATTCTTGGCTTGCTATTTCTTGGCTTCCATCTACTTATGTAACTAAAAACAAACTGATAAAAGAAACAATCATACACTGATTCGCATTTACAACTTGTAACACCAAATGCGCAAAACCTCTCGTGGGGTAACTCAGCCCATGTTACTGAACAATTTGGTGTTACATGTTGACTAATACTAGTAGGATTATAAAGTGTTCGAATATTTGTCCTTGTAAGTTGAGTATCATTCGATTAACACAATAAAAATAAATAAAATGCTTTATAAAAAATCTACAAACAGGTATGTAAAAGCGGTTTCCCCAGAAACGACTTTTGAACAAATTACAAAAGATAGTCAAACATCTACGGACAAGAAAGTTGAGAGTCAATTGAAGCGAGAATTAGATAATGAAATACAATATAAAATAAGAAAAATCTCGGCCTGTACTGAGGCAGAGGTCACAGAACAGATAAGCGTACTCAAATAAATAGAGGTGTACGTACTCGTAAGTAAGTACCACCCTATGTCATTCACATTCTACAGAATATGTACCTGCAGTTTTATGTTACACACTCGTGCAAGTTGCAAGATGATACAGCTCAAAGGGGGGATTGGATTGCGATGACTTTATAGAAGGTAGAAGGAATGCTGCGCCGTCATCAAATAAATTATGACGGTGGCAATAGCCACAGCCACCTCTGTCGTATGATCGACGCTAAATACAAATTTCCCATTGATGCAGCACCGTAAGTAGTTGGTTACTTCAAAGTAGATGAAAATTTAAAAGCGTCTACCTTGAAGAGAACAAAGAGGTTGCTCAATAAGCGTGCTGTTATTTTCTTCAGAGAGGCCACTGTTTGCCATTGAATAACAAAGAATAGGGAGCAACATACAAAAGTGTTTAATTAGTATTAATTTCTATTGGAAAATTATTATGGCTGCATTTAACCTCGAATAGCAAAATAAAATACAAGTAAAACAATAGGCATTTTTGCTGTGTCTAGGCCGTAAACAAACCCAACTGGCACTCCTTATAACCCGTCAGTTCTACACAAAGAAGTACGTATACTAGTGGATCTGCTTACGGTGCGTAAAGATCGTCTTACAATATTTCCAAATCCTCCAGTGAAAGGTCAAAGTAATCAGAAGCTACGCTAACCGACGAAGACGAGGTCGAGTTTGGGTACAATATTTCCAGATCCTCCAGTGAAAGGGCAAAATAATCAGAAGCTATGCTAACCGGAGAAGACGAGGTTGAGTTTGGGTACAATATTTCCAGATCCTCCAGTGAAAGGTCAAAACAATCAGAAGCTATGCTCACTGGAGAAGACGAGGTCGAGTTTGGGTACAATATTTCCAGATCCTCCAGTGAAAGGTCAAAACAATCAGAAGCTATGCTAACCGGAGAAGACGAGGTCGAGTTTGGGTATAATATTTCCAGATCCTCCAGTGAAAGGTCAAAGTAATCAGAAGCTATGCTAACCCGTGAAGACGAGGTCGAGTTTGGGTACAATATTTCCAGATCCTCCAATGAAAGGTCAAAGTAATCAGAAGCTATGCTTACCGGAGAAGACGAGAACGAGTTTGGGTACAATATTTCCAGATCCTCCAGTGAAACGTCAAAGTAACCAGAAACTATGCTAACCGGAGAAGACGAGGTCGAGTTTGGGTGATGACTCCCGTATTATAAAGAGGACGATATTCATATTTTACTAGAAAGCTTAAACATTTCCCAAAAATACAGGGTATTTAGTTTGATATAATAAAATTCGAAATGGTCCTACCCTACCATAACCAACTTGGTAAAATCTTTCCTTTATGGGTTTTCTATCATGCACTGCACAATAACAATTTAGTAGTAACTTTCAACATACAAAGGTCAGGGACTAATATCGTACGTAGGTGGGTACTTACAACACGCAAAACGCCTTCCTTGAAATGGATATGAGCAGGTCACGAAATCTCGAAAGAGTGAGGTGACGTAAAAGAATATTGCTTTACTTTCCACGGACAGACCAATAGCCACAATAAAGAGTTTACAAAAATTGTACGGAATCCATCCACCATAAGCCTAATGAACCGATAAAAGGCGAAGGTCGAGACAAATAGGGGTTTTATGTATATAGGTTCGCAAATGACCTATTTTCTAGGGGGAACAAAGTTATTTATAAACATATAAATTCTGTATGCAAAAGCTGTAACGTAGTACTATAAGTATAAACCTTGTTCTATACGGAAGGTGCGGGCATGGTACAATGTTATATCGATTAATTAGGCAGAGAAAAATGCGTACATGCTTTTCCTGAGCCTTATAGATTCGATTACTATTTGAGTAAAATCTGGCCTGCCTTTTTTGCGTCTTCACTCTGTTTATCCATTGTTAAAACAGTCCTTTATTTACATTCAGAAATCTCACAATTTGAGAAATCTTTGCTAAGTTGAACTTTATATTCCAATAGTAATATCCAATCCATCTAAAAACGATTTCATCTACTAACCTATTTTTTTTACAACATTAATTAACAAGATAATCTTGAAACTACTAGAATTTAGATAAAATAAAACAATGAAGTGTTCGTTTTGAAATGTACTTCAAACCTTGAGTTTTATCTGTGGGTGCTATTCTAGAGTAATTTATTTTATGCCATTTGGCCGCATTTTATGGTTCTACTGAAAAAACATGAACTGTTTTCATAATTAACAGACTGAGTACTACACTTATAGCTAGTGACTGTACTCATACTCGTAAGTTGTGGCATACGAGTAGAAACTGTTGAGTGCCGTGCCTCTTATAATGAGGGGATTATGAAAATGATGTCCGTGAAAAAAAAAACCGAAATGGTAATAATTATGATAAGACATTGTGAATACAACAGTGGTTGTGCTAATAGTCGTGTCGGTCAATGGCTTATTTGCCAAAAGCCTCGACCAACATCTTAGAAGGCTCACGCTTGGCAGCTTGATCAAGCGCTTGATTCAGAAGGCAGTACAGAGGAACCTCCTCACAATAGTTGCCTTGAGTTTCCTCTCTCAAGAACCCTGATCACCGGTAAACCTGACCCTGTTCCCAATGCTGGTGGAGTGCTATTTTTTATATTTTTCTAAAGTTAAAAGTCCTACTGTAGAATGAGAAAATGTACCGTTATATTATTTTCGAGGCTATTACTATTTTATGAACTCCAATTACAGCAGACAAAGAAATCACAGAGGCAAAGTACATAAGTACTTCAAAAAACATGGTCGAATAGAGATCATTATCTCAGTCATTGTACATAAATAAGTATAACTTCTATTATCTCTACACACAATACAGAATACCAAACGATTCAATATAATTATGAATATTTGTATTGAAAAGTAAAGTAGGTAGTATTCTTTGATATCGCGCTGTAGTCTGGTGTTATTCAATAGGACTCTTTAACATAGGGATCGCGATCTTACAATAATAATTAGTATAATACTCCAAGGCTGAAACATTTTCTCGTTATTTTGTAAATGTCAGGCTCGCAGTGCAGACTTCTGTTCTCTATTTATGTATCAATGTAAAGGTTTCGAGATAACATTTTTACCTTTGACCTTTTCTTGATAAAACACTTCCTCTGTACATGAGGAACCTATCAGTTCATATTCATACCTAGAATGCTTGTCAGTTTGTGGCTCAGGCACGCCTTCGTAAACTGATATTCATAAACAATATTAATGTAGGCGAGCATTCCAGAAACACAAAATTGTTATTGCCTTCAAAGTTATCTAGTTATCGCTAACAATGTGTTGAGTCAGAAAACCCCCTCAATAATAGTATCAAGAGGATTTCCTCCACAGAATAAAATATATTTTTCGTTTCAAGATTATCTGCTAGCACCGGTATATTTTGTCCATAAAACTTTCGCCTTTATTGCCAAGAAGACAAAGAAAACGAATTCAATTTCATAAGATATTAAAACTGTTCCGGATGAAAATGGTAGTGGAGATATTATAGACGGCACCAAAATAAACAAAGTAGTACACAACAATTTAAAGACATTAGTTACGTTACGGGTGGCCTTACGTTAATGTGTTTGTTCTATTATACTACAGCGAACGACAATTCAAATAATGCAATTCAAACATCAATCTTTATATTCGTGCCAATAAAATTCAAATTAAACTTACTGGGTACAATAATGATACTAGGTACACCATCGGTATACCGTTCTGTTCCTCGCGAATTGAATTCAGCTTGCAAACTTAGTACTATACTTATTTTAAGCTATAATTTAAATAAATATGAAACAGATAAATCTAGTGAGAATTATCTCGAAATACAAATGACGAAATACGATTGCCAAGTGTTCAGGACTGGGGATTCATGGGAAATGAACGGAGATACTTGTATAAATTATCATGTTCAGAAATAGTCCATTTCATGTGAGAGCTTTCCTTTATTATTTTAATCTCTGTAATACCAGACATAACTGCCGAAATTACAAGTAAATTCCCGATGAGATAATCCAGTATAATAACTGGTGTATGATGATTATTCTCGATATGAAAAACTAAATTGCTTCCGTGAGTAAGTCTTTTTTGTATCAGTTCTATATACCTATCAAGTTGACGCTAGTTTTTGTTGAAAAGAATATTTTGGCTAGTTATTCAACAACTTTTAGAATGTGCATCGTCTTGAAATACACATGGCTTTCACGCAAGATTACACTAGTCCTTAGAAGCACATCATGTGTGCCTAGTTTTTACTATGTAGCTCAGCGAGTTTCCCTAGGTTCAACCCTCGTGTTTTCTTTCCTAAGATATTTTACTAGATCAGATCTCGGATGCCATATCTGCGATCTATGAATTTTGCCGCATTATGATACAGGAATCTGGATTACGTAAGCTCTGAAATAGGAGCTTAGTTTTTACAACACGTTGACGGACGTCCATATTTTCTCGTATTTTTTTTGGTAATTTTAACTTCCCAGTCCTTCACATTGAGCTACCTTTTAGTTATGATTTTGCACGTCTTTACAGTCTCATACGTGTCTGGTAACGTTCTAAAAGATATTTTATTGTGTATTTTAGAACAGAAAGTATTGATACATTTCGAGTTTTGCTTCATTCAAATAAAAACTATGAATATAGTTTTCTTCTGTACTTACCTAATCCAGTTTATGCTTGAAAATTTATGTGAAACGAGATACATTTACCTGCAAATGACAACACCTAACTTGTTACGGTTTGATAAATATGTAAACCGTTCATTCGATTGGGTTGTTACGTAACACATCATCATCATACAGATGTAAACGTACGTCTCGTGATGATAGTTGATTGTCGGAATTAAATTGAATGCACGCGGCTCGTTCTCGGTAATTTATCAGACTTACGCCTTGTATCATATGAGTGTTATTACGTATAGCTGTAACTGTCACCGCGTACTGATATACCCGATGTTTTTACTAGATTTAAGCAAAGCTGATGGAGATATCTAAGATATTGTATCATATGATAAAACAAACACTAATATGATACTCTATTTGTCCAGACATACCTCCTAGGGTATAGAAGAGCTAAACGGCCGATATTTAGAACAAATGAGGAAAACTGTCCAAACTCCAATGGTATTGTTGAAGCAACGCTTTAATCGGCCACATATCCGCTAAAAGAATAAATATTATGTGTAACAAAGAGCGTTGACATACATTTCAGGCTGTTGGAGGTAAACAAGACCCCGCTAGGTCAATAGCAATTGATTCGGCTAAGAGTAACGTAAAAACTGTAGTTGCTGTAGGGCGTTTCCGTTTTCTAGATCGACATTGAGGCAATTTGATATGGGCAGGTAAGTACCCAGGTAAGTACCTATATTAACCACTCTGCACGACAATATTTTGACACCTGACACATCAGCTGAGTCGACCGGGTGATTCGAAATTTGAGCTATTACACAATATTTTTTGTCAACTTTCAGCATCCAATTTTTGATCAAAAATATGTTACTACAGCTATTTCATGCGATAAGTTTGTGAACAATATCTCTAAGAACATGTTGAGGTCAATAAAACTGCCTCATTCTGTTGTAAAATGTGTGTAACATACAAAATGCTACATCATTCCAAAAACTAGGTAATTTAGATGTGCTGAAAAATATGTACATAAAGAAGCTTATCACATGATAATAATGGTTAAACAGTGAAATAAATAAAATAACTTACTATATACATTACTAGATTTGCCAGTGTTCATACATAATTTCATAAATAATAACGATCAAAGTCTGGATAAAAATTTGCAAAAACTATATTGCAACATGACTCTTTTTAGTGCTGACCGTAAACCCAATATTCACAAAACGATTAAAAACCTTCATTCAGCCTAATCGATACTCGCAACATAATCGAACATGAAAAAAAAAGTAAAACAAGACCTATGTCTTGTCTTACTTTTTTTTTCATGTTCGATTATGTATGTGAAAAAGCAGATAAATCAGTCCATGCTCTATAGCATGGACTGATTTATCTGCTTTTTGACTATAGAAAGCTCAGTCCATGCAATAAGTCTATGAAACTAAATCTGAATCATTTTAAAATATTTCAAATTTTCAAGTATTATTTCGTTTACGCAATAATTTATTTATCGGTGTTTCATTGGAGGCTAAACATACCTATGTGTCTTCTAAACTTAAATTCAATCTATGGTTTTACTTATATTTTGTGTTTTCGTTAATTAATTTAAATTTATCTTTTTAAAACGGATGTAAAAAACGTGAAAAGACAAACACCGGGTTCGGATCTAATGCTGAGAGATGGGAGTATGTACAGTACAGACGCCAGCACGTCAACCTACCCGAAACTGTCAGATTTTACCACTCAAACATTAACTACTCTTGTGATAAGGTTGAAATTCTATTAAAGAAATCTGACAGATTGTGGTAGCTTGATGTGCTGGCGTCTGTACTTCTAAATGATTCCTTGCAGTAACAAACAATTAGAATTTCCAACGGGGCGTATTTGGCTAAATTTTAAACTATGAGGAATATCGAAAAATCCTTAAGGAAGTCTCGAGGCCGCTTTGATAAAAAATTAAATAACATCATAAAAATTAAATTTTTGAAATATAAATTCAGCAATCAAACTATCAATATTCTGTGAAGTAGAAACATGCGACAAACTTGAGGTATAAGGATTTTTTTTTCCAATAAATAATGTTTCGCTACATGTTCACAACATAGTGTTCTTATTTCAAATTTTTAATTATCACTTCGTGGTGTAAATACATTAACGATTTTTTTGAAATTCGAACTTTGAGTTTGCGCGAATTTTGATTTTATTCTGCTGTACAATGACTAAATTATTGTTTGTTTATTAGTTCATATTTTACCAAGTTATCATTACTTCACCGAATTTGATCCTCAGCGACATCGAATAGTGTAAAAAAATATAATACCTAGCATTTTCTTTTTTTTATTTCAAAAGCTCGATTTCTGACGTGTAATACTTACATGACCAAACCAATCTCACGAAACAAATTTGTACAATAAAATAATTAATTTGGCTATCTTTTGTTTGGAGCCGCGAGAGGGAGAGGACAGCGTCCTCCCTCCGCCCCAACCATAATGGTAGGCGCCCGCAGCGTCGGAAGTCGGCAGACGATCTCCGGCCACCGTAGGCACGGGCATGCGGACAGCGAGTAAAGGGCAACTCGCTGTCCGACCATGGACCATGCCCGGGTCGACAGCGCGTCGTGTTCCACGTGCGCCTCAAAGAGCGTCAGCATAATGAGAACTTAGAGGGCCAAAGCCTACCGGGGTCGCGGGAGTTATTTCATGACCCCGGAACATAAAGGGCTATTGAAGGACACTGTGGATTTTAGTCAGTACAAGTCTGACAGTCCCTCCCGCCCTGCCCGGGGTGGAAGGACTCATTTGATGATTTTACCACGATAAAAAAAAAAACTTTTATTTGGTAGGAAACAAACTCATTTATAATAAGCCTATCAAAATCCAAGGCATTCTATATTCATTCAACATTACAAATTATATGATTGTACAAAATAAAATGTACAGTAAAAATTAGCTAATAAATTAAAAGTTATTACATAAATTTTGATTATCGAGTACCTCAGCGAGTGCATTCCTAATTCAAAATTTTTGAATTAAATAATTGCCGCGCATTCAAACATTTATTATCTGACATTGTTCCTTTGTCTATTATTGTTTTTTGGGAATGACAATGTACGTAATATTGTTATAAAAGCTTTAAACTATATTATAATAGATAATAATTGTATTCTAAGCATAAAACAAATTTATTTTAATTTTTATTAATCGATTTCCTAATTTCCTTATTTTTTTCACTCGAGTTGACAAAAAAAAACAATTATGGAATCGATTAGAATACTCGCTTTCACACATCATTACGATTAAAAAAAAATAACATGGTTGTCGATTACGAATACAAATTGAGTAGTGGTAATGAAAAATACGTGTTATTGGCCCTGTATTAGAGAATTACGCCAAGATCTTGTCTTTTTTACGTTATTTATAATATTTGGCATGATATTTATCTTTATTATTATGGAGTTAAAGCTCGCGTGTGTGATCCAAGTGCAAAATAAAAATGTAAACAAACAAAAGTGGCGCGAAAGTTCGAGTTCATATATCAAATTTTTCATTACCACTGCTAATTTATGTTGAAATACGTGTGAATTCGTTACAATACTAAATGACGAGTTATTCATTCCTCCTATAATGATGCGTTAGATGTCCGAAAACCACGTTTTTTATGATTTTTAGCCCCACCCAGCACTGCCATCAAAATGGCGAAGATCGTATTTACACTTTTGGATTTTGTTACAGTAAATTATGAAAATAGGCGCTAAATGTAGAAGTTTTAATTTCGTGAATAAATCAGATTTTTATTTAACATTCTTAATTAATGCGCACTCATAGGATTTTACGCAGAGAATATTATATTTTTTTAATTTATAATGAGGATGTCGTATGACTACAACGTCTGCCCCTTTTGGACCCACTATTGAGCCAGCGTAGGTTTACTTGTCGCGCCCCTTTCGGGGGCGCTACCGAACTATACGGTTAAACACGGTTTGCTCGGCAGTAATCTGTGTCGGCAACAAAACGCATAGCAGGTTTCAAAATTACAAACACGTGTAACCGAGTGTGTTCATGTGTCAATAAAGTTTGTAGATGACTCATTAGAGTCCTAAGAATTGTGAAAACCGGACTTTATAAAAATACAATGATGAAAGTATCATTAAAATATGATAGCCCGAAAATTCATTATAAAATATGGAGGCACGGGTTGAGGTCCATAACTGCACCGACCTTATCACGAATAGCTTTTTATATAACAGCAGGAGCAATCAGACCGAGACAATGCATTTTTTCCAGTTCATGTTTATATAGGTGACCTCTTTTAACAAAACATCACGCGTGAGAACATAGCAAAGGGAAAAGATCTTTAGAAAATTAGAAACCAGACAAGATACAGGTTTACACAACAAAATCAAGGGCAGGAAATGACATTGTACAACTAAAATACGGAGGTAATTTGCCTTTCATTACTTTTAGGGATTGACTATGTATTAGTATAAAACGACGTCGAAGTATTTTGTACGTATGGAATTGAGAAATGCATATAAAGAAAGAGGAATTAGGTACAACAACATGTTACGAAACAATGGCAAGACTTTCTTGCACGGGGCGACGACTCATTGCACAAAACAACAACAAACAACGACAAACAAGTAGTAGACATGCGCTATTTCAGAAATGGTTATTACTGCCGGCAAGGATTAGTTATAGTATAGAACATCTTCTATACCTCGTGACCTTTGTGGGGCTCCCCGCTCCAGATATCTCTCCAGTGGATGAGGTGGTGCAAATGATTCCTGTAGTTGTGCTGCCGGTGGCTGTCTCTCTTCTTGCGAGACTCTGTCGGCGAAGGCGGCGCAGTCAGCGACTCCCGCCGCCTCGTCACCGGGTTCACCACCACCGCCTGCAGCTGTGCCGTTAGCAGACATTCCGTCTCCGGGCCCTCGTCAGACGATATGCTATCCGTGAGCAATCGAGCCGACCTCGACCCGCGAACACCTTTGCTAGGACCACACTGAGAATCTTCCTTTTTCATTTTAAAACTGGTCACACATCACTTATGAGAGTACCAAACTATTTCACAAGGTGGTGTTTAAGGTATAACATTCATAATATTTCGCAAACAGTGAGACGGGGGCGCATACGGCGATGTTAGTAACGTGCGGCGCGGACGACGCCAGAGACAGACTGCCGAGACTGCGGCGTGGTGGCCGGCGGTGGGCGCACGTGGGTGACGACGCAGCGACGTCAAAACAACCGCGCCGCCGACTCTCTTGAATGTTAAAGTTTGTAAATTTTTACCTTATGTCATAGAGTTTTGTATGAGTTTCAGTATGAGGAAGATTTCAGATATTATCTTAACAATACTGTTTGTGTTATTCCTTTAGCTGTGCAAACAGTAAGTTAAACGATAACAAAATTTTAAATCTTTTGATTATAGAACTATGTTAATCCCCACCTAGTCATATACCTATGTAGTTCCAATGGTATATTAAAAGTTATGTTATTTTTGTATTATTATGGTAAAGTGCATTGTGCATTTAACAATCAAATAAAAACATAATTGTGACTCCGTAGGCTTAACAATAAAATCAGTTTAGTATACTTTTTATTCAACATCTTCAAAAATAGAGAACTTTAAGGATTTGGAGAACAGTTCCTCTAAATCCTTATAAGTTATCAGTCTCTCATTCTGTTTATGTGCAGAAATGAAATAATGACACAATTGATTTTTTTATGTGGCTTAAATAGCTATATTATTATTTTGAATTATATTTTATATGCTCATGGACCATTTTATAAATTGGTTTATTATCAGGTATTTTGGAGCACAACTTAAATTACACACAGAATTAGATTAATATGATTGAATTGAAATAATAAATTGATCTATCCACTAGCTGTCTGGACTGCATGTTTTTATGTACTAAGAGTAAACTGAAAATAATTTTATAATGGGAGCACATAAATAAGCAATAATTTACTTTATAATGTATAGAATGGTAAATCAATTATTGCTGTGTGTTGCAATTCATTAATGAAATTAAAATTAATGTTTGATTACAATTATAACATTAGTTCTTGGTGAGCTGAGTTATTGATAAGTATTAAATAAATCATTAAACCTATTATTTATGATGAATGAATAAATAATAGATCTCAGTAGAAGATAATGCCTGATAAATGATTGTGATTGTTGAGATTAGTTTAATAATTTTCAAATAGGTACTACAAGACCATAAAAATCTGACATTATTTTGAAGTACCAATATTTAAACCAGTTTCATAATGAATTGGTTTTATCATGTAGTAAAGTAGTCCAGAACGAAAACCAATATTTATGTTTTAGTGATGTTTTGTTTGACATAACAACAACATAAATTTTATTGCCTAATATGTTTTGTACCAACATTTGCACATCATGTCTGTTTGCGTCTCAATAATAACAAAAGTTTAAAATATTCTATGTAAAGACTAGACCCCAAACAGGCATGGTAAAAATTTAGAAAGCTAGAAATTGTGACCCAAATTGCTGGATATTCTTTATATCTGTAGAAGATACCGCTTAAAAATGAACCAAGCTCATATTGTATACATTAAAAGCATTAAAACTAAAAATTGTGGAAAACAGAAAAAATCACCACTTACTTGTGATCAATATTCGATGAAAAGGTGACGAACAATAGCCACTTCTTTTACATTATGCTATAGCACTGAATAAGTTGTAAACTAACATGATTTACTATTCAAACACATTAGAAATTAAATTAATCATTCTTTGTTTAGTCAAACAATGCAGATTGTTGCAGTCCGCGCATGTTTTTTTTTTGAATTTTTGACATTTCGATATCATCGAGATAGAGAACTACCACCTAAAACGAGTTTATCGATAATTTATATCCGCAAACGTTTTCGGATATTGGTTATGGTTGCCGTTGAACCGGGGGTGGATCCCTTTCCCTTGATGTGATGAGTTTAATGATTGGTCTAAAAGGCTTGGTTTCGAAACTGTTTAAAAAATACTGGTGACATTTCTATATTATGTTGACAACTGACTGTCAATCTGTCATGATTGACATCTATGATTGACATGTATACCTAATGTTTAGGCACGATTTGTGCGATGTTGAAAATATTTTTTTACTGAATTAAAATAACAAATTTGAACACGGTTACTGAAAAAGCAACGTCATTACTATCTTAAAAATTGTTTACCTAATTTTCTTGTAATGTCTCTGCCACAGAAAAAGTATTACAGACAGCGTGCACATTCTAACCCAATTGCCGATCATTGTTTTGAATAGTAAGTAAACTTAATGTGGTTAAAAATGCACAAGTCTTTTTAATCAGAGATTAACTAATCGTATACACATTGCAGCCCTACTCATCCGGATGAATATGACTGGTCTATTTTGTATCCAATTATAAACAAAGATGAGAAGGTTAGAAGAGTCGAATTTTTGGATGTAGGCTGTGGCTATGGTGGTCTTTTAGGTTGGTATAATAACAACTTGCAATTCTAGAGTTTTACCTTCACAGTAAAAAATCCAGTCACAGATATTTTTATTAATGGCTAAAGTGGGGATGTACCATTGGGTGTACCTAGTCTAACACTTCAGGGATGGTCCCAGGACTGTCTTATCAGGTAACCTTGACCTTGGAACGTAAACTCCTATTGAAGGACACATAATTGTACCGTGGACTTTAATCAGTTCGAGTCTGACAGCCCTTCAAAATGCGCCCGGGCATGAGAACTCTTATCAATAATTTTACAACAATAAAAAAAAACCCTTCAGGAATTACAGCATGATATTATGTTGTGAATGTAATTATTAATTAAAGTGCAACTCAATATGTTGCTATTACCTATGAAAAATAGAATAAGAATAATAAACAAGATAATATTTTAGCAGTCCTTTAGTTCTTTGTATGACTATTGTCTAATATTGCTTTATGGAATTTAATCCTATATTGTCAATATTTATTTAGTTGTTTAGTATTATGCCTTTAATTTTTTTAAACACTCCTTATAATGAGACTATGTTAATTTGCAGTTACACTATCACCAATGTATCCTGAAAACTTAATGCTAGGTTTGGAGATACGTGTGAAGGTATCTGATTATGTAAATGATAGAATTCAAGCATTGAGGTCTCAACATGCAGATCAATACCAAAATGTTGCTGTGTTAAGAACAAATGCCATGAAATATTTACCTAATTTCTTCCATAAAGGACAGGTAAGGACATTTGTTTTATTGTATGAGTCTTTGTATGTAAATTAATTAAATTTCATACACTATTTCAGCTCAAAAAGATGTTTTTCCTGTATCCTGACCCACATTTCAAGAAAGCAAAACATAAATGGAGAATAATCAACAAGTGGTTGTTAGCCGAATATGCTTATGTTCTGGCTGAGCAGGTAAATAAATAACTAGAATTATGATTATGTACAAGTCTATGGCCAGTATAGACACACATCAACCTAATTAATATTACATTTTATTTCAGGCTATTGTTTATACTATAACTGATGTAAAGGATTTAAATGAGTGGATGGTATTCCATTTTGAAGAACACCCATTATTTGAAAGAATATCAGATGATGAATTGGTATGTGCACATGATTATTTGATTTTTTGGAAACAAGCGAGTTTTTTTGCTTTGCTATTAGTATTATATTAGGAATTTGATTTTTTTTTAATGATATGGGTTATTATATTTTTCAGTCTTGAAATTTCAATTTCAAGTGTCTCAAAAAACTTTCCAATCCTGCTCCTTCTGGTTTTCTTTTCCTTCTGTTGTAGGGATATTCATAGTCCGGTCAATTTAGACCAAAAAATGAGAGTGAAATTACATAAAGTCCCAGCAAGCTGAATTTCTGTGAAGTTGTTCAAAACATAATTATAAACAATGTCTAGAAGTTCCCCATCATTCCCCTGTAAGGAAAAAGAAAATATTCAAGGTCAAAGGTAAATAAAATGAGTTTTTTGCGATTTTCAGCAAAACGGTAAGTTTTATCATAAAAGTACCTCAGACAAAAATTGTAGATCATAAAATTATCTATAAAAATGTATCAATACTTTTTTCTTACGAGCCCGAGCCACCGTTTCTGAGATATAACGATTCAAAAAGTTATAAAAGTTGTTATCGTCAATGATATTATAAATAAAAAGAGGTAGATATCGCACTAGCACGCACAAAATGTTGAGGAGAATGTAACACAATTGTTGCATCCTTGATTTAGTCGGATTACAACAGCGAGCGAGGTAACGTGAGTGCGCGGCGTAACAAAAACGCCAAGTTGTGTCTTCAGAAAGTGCAAAAACTATGGTGCCAAGAAAAATAAGAGTTGTGGAGTGACATACCATAGGCAAGTCTATTAAAAATATATCAATTTTGTATTTTTTTACGAGTTATTCCTCATTTTCAAATAAATTTCGTATTATTGACGTAATGGTTCGAAAAGGATAGATAATAGGATGGCAATCTGCTGCGTGACAGAGACAAATAGCATCCGTCACGTCACTCTATGATATTCTAGTGTAGTGTGGACTGTACTTCAAGCGCAACACACTAAAACTAGCTATCTCTTTCTATCTTATACGTTCCGTATTATCTATCGCTGTCGTAGTTTTAAATTACTGTATACATCTAAGTTAGTACTTATAATAACAACGCAACGAAATCTGAACGCCATTTAGTATGAACATGGCGTATATTTCTTTATAATATCATTGGTTATCGTCATAATATGCACCTAATGAGGTAGTGTACTTAGCGCGTTTTTTTTAACGTGGTTTCCCCAGTAGGCCTACTCCACGGGTCAGTTGTGATCCTGTTTAATGTAAAACTATTGCAAAATAACGGAAATTTTCAAAGATTGGGAAAGAAAAGCGACGTAAATGAAAAAAAAGTGTTGAAGTTTATTTGTCTTATTCGTAAGTTTCAAATTCTTGTTCTTCTTCTTGTTCTTCACATTAAACAGGATCACAACTGACCCGTGGAGTAAGACTACTGGGGAAACCACGTTAAAAAAACGCGCTAAGTACACTACCTCATTAGGTCAATGATATTATAAAGAAAGATACGCCATGTTCATACTAAATGGCGTTCAGATTTCGTTGCGTTGTTATTATAAGTACTAACTTAGATGTATACAGTAATTTAAAACTACGACAGCGATAGATAATAAGGAACGTATAAGATAGAAAGAGATAGCTAGTTTTAGTGTGTTGCGCTTGAAGTACAGTCCACACTACACTAGAGTATCATAGAGTGACATGACGCATGCTATTTGTCTCTGTCACGCAGCAGATTGCCATCCTATTATCTATCCTTTTCGAACCATTACGTCGATAATACGAAATTTATTTGAAAATGAGGAATAACTCGTAAAAAAATACAAAATTGATATATTTTTAATAGACTTGCTTATGGTATGTCACTCCACAACTCTTATTTTTCTTGGCACCATAGTTTTTGCACTTTCTGAAGATACAACTTGGCGTTTTTGTTACGCCGCGCACTCACGTTACCTCGCTCGCTGTTGTAATCAGACTAAATCAAGGGTGCAACAATTGTGTTACATTCTCCTCAACATTTTGTGCGTGCTAGTGCGATATCTACCTCTTTTTATTTATAATATCATTGCATTAGGTGCATATTATGACAATAACAACTTTTATAACTTTTTGAATCGTTATATTTTAGGAACGGTGGCTCGTAAGGAAAAAAGTATTGATAGATTTTTATAGATAATTTTATGATCTACAATTTTTGTCTGAGGTATTTTTATGATAAAACTTACCGTTTTGCTGAAAATCGCGAAAAAGTCATTTTTTTTACCTTTGACCTTGAATATTTTTTTTCCTTACAGGGGAATGATGGGGAACTTCTAGACATTGTTTATAATTATGTTTTGAACAACTTCACAGAAATTCAGCTTGCTGGGAATTTATGTAACTTCGAATGTCTAAATTGACCGGACTATTCAATGAAGTATTGGACAAGTTTTGTGTCTAAAAACAAGTACCCAAATATTGCATGCAGCTGTCCTGCCAATGTTCATAAAATGAAAAATTAATCTTCTGTTATTGCTAGTGCATAATAGACATTTTCTTTTTCAGAAATCAGACCCAATAGTGGATAAATTATATGAAAGTACAGAAGAAGGCAAAAAAGTTACCAGAAATAATGGAGATAAATATGTTGCCGTATTCAGAAGAATTTCTGATAAAGCATGAAATGTAAAAATAATTGTTGCATTACAATCTTTTTATTTTGTTACAATTATGACTTCATAATAAAAAATATTAAAAACTAAAGATGAGGCTATACATGTTTATACTTTAATCTAGTTGATTAATAGGTGATACAGCTTACATTATTATTAATAAACTTGTAACATATCAGCCTAGTTTTTTCAGGATAGTCACTGCTTCTATCGAAATCACTGACACGAATTAGGTCACAGCACTGGTACGATCCTAAACTCGAAAATAAAAAAATGTGATCGGTACGCAAGAAATCACGTCAGAGTTTTCTGACCTTGCTCCAGCCGAATATTTTGCGTGGCTCTGCGGCCGGAGAGGCCGAATATTTTATTTCCGCTGCAAGTCATGTAAAACTATTGATTAGATATCTATATTGTGGAAAGATTTACAAACGTTAATTGATTTATTATTTGCCGAGTTTCTTCTCCAAAAGATTAACCCACCTTGCAAGAGGTCTGGATATATTCAAATGTTTGCGCATATGTCCTGTTGCACCCAGAAGCCAAGTCTTACTTTCCATCCATACTTTTTGGGATGAAAGTGAAAATATTAGTGCTGCCCAGATTTCGGGTTGATTTGGGTACATATGGAGGCCCTGTTTAGCCAATAAAAAGGATTTGAGGCGATCGCTCGCAACATGTTCCGCAATGCTGGCCGAAGCTAGAATTTTCCCGAAGTCACAGTCAGATTCACCATAGTGAGCTGAGCATAAAGCTTTTTGGGCACAACAGCTTGCAATTTTCGCCTTCGCATTAGAAAGTACAAGGCAATACTGAGCCATACAATACCATAAATGTGCATTGCTGGGGTGATCATGAAGACTGTCACTCAACAGCTTTATAGCTTGATCCAGGTTGTCTTCGCGCACAGAAAGGTATGATTTCAAAAAGCCTATACTATATCCATATTCGCTATCCCTCTCGTATTTCCTTAGCTCACCCAAAGCAAGTTTTGATAAACTTTGATCAGAATTAATTAAACCTAAAGAACATATGGCAAATAAACTATCGGGTGTTGGCTTTTTCTGTGCTACTTGAATGCTGTGGAACAAAAGTGTTTTGGCATCATCTGCACCCTTGTACATGTAAACAATACCTGCCATTACTACTAAGAGATCTGCTTTCTCAGCATCTTCGTTGCTTAACCAATGAAGTGCAGTGTCATAAACAGAGTAGGATTCTTCATATAGGCCTTTCTTAAAAAGTGCTAAGGCTAAACCAGTAGTAGAATCAAAGCTAGCTTCAGTAATTGCTTTGAATATTTTGATTGCTTCATCATACTTCTCCATCCGTAATAGAATTCTTCCAATGTTCAAAAGTGTTTTGTTCTTATTTTCTTCTTCTGCATATTTGAATGCTTTTTCATAAGATTGTATAGCAGAACGTAACAGACCATGCCTTTCTTGTAAGATTCCCATTATATTGTAAGCACATGCATTTGTAGATTCAAAAATACAGTACCATTCAACTAAGTCCAGGGCATATGGAATAGCATGTAGACCCTCTATTTCATATTTTGACATCGAATTTTCCATGTATTTATTTCTCTTTAAAGTTCTACACACCCAATCTGCATATCCGAGTGCACTCTCTGGATGATACCCCAAACGCGATGCATGCCTAAAGAGATCCATAGCTTCTTCTTCACGAATTGCTTCGGCAATTAACGCTTGTCCAATCCAGCTATTTGGGTGGGATGGTAAAATTGATTGCCCTCGTGAGAAACAATAATTGGATAACTTATAAAGTTTCAGTTTTAAATAAAGCGTTCCTAAATTGCACCATATTTTTGCGACAGACCACTTTCGTGAAACCAAAAGAGCTTTAACAAAACAATGCTGAGCAATTTCGTACTTTTTGATAGCTAAACAGATTTTTCCAAGCAAGTTCCAGTTGCGCCAAACAGGTGGGTTCTCTTTTATGCAATTTAAAGTCAAGTTGAAAGATATATGGCAGTTAACAACTTTTTTGGTTACATTATAAAAGTTCATGTAAGCCAAAGCTAAATCATATGATGATACTTGCTGTTTTTGTTTGGCGATATGTGAATAACAAGCAAAGGCTTGCGGAAAAATTTCTAATTTACTTTTTTTTGTTATTTCTAAATCATTAACTCCTTCCTTCGACAACTGGGGCATATAGACATAAGCATATTTATCTGGTAATTTAGTTATAAGCATCAAGTGATCTGCTAATAGTTTCCACAAACATAAATATTGATTTTGTTTGGATAATGCTTTGGTAATATAGTCTATTGCATATTGTGCAGCATCTCTAGCACTACCATATATTTTGGCTTCAACTTTTTTCTTAGCCACTCTCATCCATGTTTCAGCAATTCCTTTGAGAGCTAGGAATGAGTAGGGTTCAATATTAAATACTTTTTCAAATGTTGATATGGCTTCTCCATATTGAGTTAACAATGAATAAATATGCCCAATTCTTGAAAGGCAGTATGCAGATGTGCTTGGATCTAAAGTCATTACTCTGTTGTAAGCTTTCAATGCAGAGTGGTATGACCCTCTTGAATAGTAAGCATCAGCTAGACATTCAAAAGCTATTGTGTGGTTTTTGTTACTTTTTATAACATTCCTGAAATTCAAAATGGCATTTTCCCATTCTCTCTTATTCAAATAATGTAGGCCTAATTTGATATTAATCCATGGCTCAATAGTTGAGATATTTTTTACTAATTCATTTAACAATTCAAAATCAGCATCATACTGCTGTAATTTAGAATAAATTTCACTAAGGTTCTTGGCAATTTTGGTGTTGTTGTTGACCAGGCTAAGAGCTTTTTCATAACATTTTTTAGCCTTCCCCAAGTCAGATTTATGATGATGATAATAGAGGCCTAAATATAAAAACGTATCAGCATGATCAGGATTAAGTTTAGCTGCTTTTAGAAGATTTAGCAAACATTTATCGTATTCTTTCAATTCCCAATATGCTTTCCCTAAGTAGAACACATCAAGTGGACTGTTTGAACCCTCCAGTAATTTAATCATTTCATCATGTTTGCCTTGCTTCAGCAATGATAGAGCTTGGAGCTGCTTAAAGTATTCAGTTGTTTCTAAATGCTTCATGATATGGTCAGCAGGTTCATCAGCTTCCATGTAGCACTCTGCAAGACTGGCAAGTTCTAACGGGTCCATTGAATCAATAGGAATATCTGTTGCACAACATATTGCTTGTTTCCACTTCTGTTGTTTTGTTAGTGCCAAAAACAAGAACCTTTTGAGAGTAACAGTAAATTGATGATCTTTTACTTTAGTAATAAAATTGGTTGCAAGCTTTTGAGTGACAGACCATTTTTTCAAAAAAATTGTACATTTTATAATAAAAGTTGCTTCAGTGATGTCTGCTTCTTGAAAGTTAATTAAGGGTACACACTGTTTGTAGGCTTCTAGATATAATCCTTTATCACAGCATATCATACTTCTCAGCAGGCTTGGATATTTGGAGTTCATAATACCTTCACTGATTGTGTCTATGTGCTGTTCAATATTAAATTCCCTGAATGACATTGTCTCCACATATTTTATACATAATTGTTTACAGAGCCATTCCCTTAAAAGTACATTTGTGGGGAAAAAATTAAGATGAATAATTTCTTCAACAGCAGATGCAAAGTCAGGCTTCTGGATGATCACTTTGCATTGTAGTATTTCAAGAGAATCTTTAGGATCCTCTTTGTACATTTTTTGCAAAACATTTAAGATAACAGGTATAGCTTCTTGATCACTTGGAATATCTGCTTTAAGGAGATCCATAAATTGTTTTTCTGCTGAGTTGAGTAAAGTATTAGCAAGGTCTCTAGCTAAATAATTAGCGAGATAGTTGAGGGATTCCTTGCTTTTAAGTGCACAACCTAGTTGGCCAAGTTTTGATATAATTTCAACGGTTTTATCTTCTTCCATTTGCAGATTAAGCATTTCATTATAAATTGATATTAATTTTATTTTATTGGTATCATCTTCTTTCCTTTCATAGTAATTGGCAAGACCCTGCCAGGCAAGTGGGTGATCTGGTTTACTTGCTATAGCCTTTTGGTAAGCTAGTGGTGCTTGATCAGAATCTTGAAGAGCTTTACCTAGTAAGACAAGTCCAAAGTAGTTTTGCTTGTCTTTTCGTAATATATTTTTGCAACATTCTTGGGCTTCCTTGAAATTTTTCTCATCTATTAGCTTTCTTGCATCTTTTAATAATGCTTTAATATCTGCCATCTGAAAATCAATTTGATTAAACTTTAATTATGATGTAATTATGTGTGTAACAGTATCTTATTACTTAAAATCTACTCAGAATCCCACATAATAAACACATTTTCCTAACAAATCATTTTGAAAGATTCAGTTTCTAACACAACACCTTGTAAGCCGAAATACAGGTTCATCCTAGTTTGGCTGTTTGCCTCATCTCATCATGACCTTTTCTCAAAATTTCCTTATCTTGTAATATCCTTTTCTCAAAATGAAAAATATGAAAATTGGTAACTATTGTTTACAATGACGTTAATTTACACTACTTTTTTTGGCCAATCATTAGTTTTATTATTTATGGCAAGTACTTTTCGTTATTACTTAGTTACTGGAAAAGATGTGTAAATTACTGTATTTTATAATTTGTTATTTATTAAGGTGATTGCGTCGATTTAGCCCGTGAAATTCAATTTTGTTTACGTTTTTTGCAATTTGCAGGCCAGTGACATGTTGTAACTTTATCAAAATATGAATTGCGGTAATAACAAGTATAATTTTAAATATAAAAATTATCAAATTATTAAAAGAAGCACCGTAGTTAAATTTCGGAGATTTTAACATGAAGTAATAAAAAAAATTGAATATTGCGGGCTGGTTGGAGCATCCCCCTTAATATCATAAATTATAGTGTCCAGATTCCTAGGAGGCCAATGAGAATTGAAGGTAAAAAAAAATACAGTAGAAAATTACCCCAGTTGTCTGATACCAATGTAAAACAAGATAAAATCTTCAAGGAAAAAAAATGTGTGCTCACTTACACATTTATAAAAGAGTGGTTTTACTAAATACATTATATTTTGTTTCAAATGGTTTCTGGACTATTATAATCTAAGATTAGATAATATTTATTGTGAGCATTACAACCTATAGCATTCAGGTATTTCTCTAAAAATAGGAATACTATCTTTTAATTTTAGGGTTCTGTACCCAAAGAGTAAAACATTACCTATTACTGAGACTAATACATTATCCTATTACTAAGACTTTGCTATCTGTCTGTCACCAGGCTGTATCTAATGAACTGTAACAATTAGACTGTTTAAATTTTCACATATGATTTTGGTAATTCTGTTATTAACACAAAATAAGTACTAAAAAAACAGAATAAAAATCTTTTTTACACTCTATAAATTAGCACAAATATTGCAGAGTTTACAACATAATATATTATGATGAATCTTCTTTCCTTGCATTATTACTATCATTCATACTGTCTTGAAAATTGACGTTCTGTGTTTGTTAGTAATGAACCAA
Source organism: Agrotis segetum (assembly GCA_036375495.1). Taxonomy (NCBI): domain Eukaryota; kingdom Metazoa; phylum Arthropoda; class Insecta; order Lepidoptera; family Noctuidae; genus Agrotis; species Agrotis segetum. The sequence continues at coordinate 436,745 of JAQSVV010000004.1, read as the reverse complement.
AAATGATTCGAATATGTATCATTTCATTTTAACATTGTTATTATTTGCTTTATATATACTTTTAAATTGTCCTGATGGTAAATTGGTAACTCACTGTAAGTTTATTTTTGGACACTAGGTTTCGGCACTACAGTTGATAAAATTAATTTCAAGTTTTGAACTGTAACCAATATCTCTTCATTCAGTGGTGAAACGCGAAGTTGTAGCGTTGTAGGTAAAAGACTTCGATAAACTTTAGTAGTTTTTTAAGTCGGCATTTTAGACAGAAAGCAGAATGACAATCATCAAAATCGAAAAAGTCAAAAAACTATTTTTTTTTGTTGAAATGTTTATGGCATGGCTTCAAGGCCTTTATGCCAAAAGTCAAAACTCAAAGCACTGCCCGCGCCGGCGTGGAACTTCCACGCCGGCGGGCGCGGGCGGTGCTTCGGTGGAAGTCCCTTCTGATCACTGACTTATTAATCCTATGGACTTGGCATACCTACAAGAAAAACGTGTATACCTAAACTTTACTGAGAGGATAAAATGGCGGCTAATAGAGTAAACCCATGTCGATATTTCTCTACAATAACATCGATAAAATTCACACGTGCAATCATGTAGTTTGGATAATATTGGTGCCGATTCTCTTGTTCAATAACTATAAAATAAATGGAGAATTGTTACCTTTTAGTCGGTATGCCAGATTAACATTTACTTTTTTTTAAGTAAGCAAGTTCAACTTGCTTACTTGCGAGACTCGCAAAGATAACATCCTTCTTCTAAGGTACCTAGCGCGAGAAAAGGGCGGTTGAGCTAAGTTAGAAATTGACAAACTACTTTGGTGAGGAGTCGCGATGAATGAACACTTTGATTCGGCTCGTGTCAAATAAACATTGGCTCGATGCAACTCGTTTCTTCTACAGTCGACGCCAGGCTTAAAAGTGTTATTCAAGTTGTTCATGCAAAAGTGACATCACTAGTAGCGTGGCGCGTCACTAGTGACTGTCGACGCGAACGCACTTCCGTCCGCCCAGGCGCCCCCGCACTTGAACGATGGCCGCGGTGCGCAGCGCACACGTCACTTATTATTGTTACCGGAAAAACGCCATTTTGATAACCTTGTGAGAAGAATTGTGCACGTTTCGTACTTATTGGGACATAAGCAAGACTTAAGTATAATAATCTACGGCGTAGCTGCCACAAAACTAGATTGTGCATCGGTTGTACTTATTGAAAATAAGTAATAATAGTTTACGGCGTGGCTGCCACAAGACTGTTAAGTTTTAAGGTTATTCGTGTATTAAAAATACAAGCATAATAAAAGTGTTTGTGAAAACTGTACTGTGCTATATTTATTCAGTGACTATAATAATATAGTGATCTCCCATCGTTGTTTTATCCCGCGACCTATCTTTGGCACACCGGCACGTGGGATGGTAAGGGGACGTAGAGCACGAGATACCAGCGACGCGCCAGGATTCTTCCTACTGACCCACCTCCCATAAGGTGCGCGATCGCTAACCAGCGGATGCGCGCAACATTTTTGGTGGCCCATGAGGGGAAGGAGCCACCCCGCCACAAGTAGCAGTACAGTGAAAAGAAGCAAGTACCTACACCTTCCGGTCATCGTCCTTGGTCTAGTTGGATTAGACCAGACCGGGACTGTTTACGTCGGCGAGCGACCAACAACCGGCGCGGCGCGGCGGGAAGCGGCCGACGAGTTCCAGCGCGGACTGTTATTTTGTGGAATCTTAAGTTGGACTTGGACTATTATTATGTTATTGTGCGGACTAATAAATGTTATTTAGGTAAAATTACAATAATATTAGATCTTGCTTGAAGGCTGCAGGTACGTAAAAATTGAGACCAGGGTGTAGTCTTATTGTATTTTGTCAAAAAAAAAAAAAAAAACGTGTTTGTTGATAATACTTAACACAACAATTGTTTTGTGTATTGCTTAGTAACATAGTATAAGTAAAATTAAAAAGAAATAATAGGCTTTGTTTGAAACCTGTACGTACGTAAAATTAAGCCCGTTTGTACTTCTATTTTGTGTAGGAAATCTATTGTTTTGTGTAATGTTTATTAATCTTAGTTGCTAAATTTTGAAATTGTAAGTGGAATATTTTCATCAATATAAAAATGGATGTCAAAGTAGCTAGGCAGAATTTTAAGACACGAGCTAAGATGCTCCGGGATTTCCATAGCTCAGTTGAAGCTACCTCCTCATCAATTGCTGCCAGGGTGATTAAACGGCAATTTGATAAATATTATATAGAGTTCTTACAGGCCTATGAAGAGCTGGTCGCCAGCGGTGTTGACGATATCGAGGACTTGGGGCATGAGTTCTCTGCAATTAATAGCTTGTTAGTCTTAGTGGAAACCAAGGCAGAGGAGACTGAGGTTGGATCCTCTCCACTGGTTAAAGCCCAGATTCCTGCAAGTGGCTTGCAAGATGGAGGCAGCTTAGCGGCTAAGCTGCCCTTCATTCAATTGGGACGGTTCAATGGTAATCCAATGGATTGGGTGAGTTTTTATGATTTATTTCTGTCATTGGTCCATGACAGACCAAATCTTCCGGAGACTGAAAAACATTACTACCTACGTAGCTGTTTATCAGGGGAGCCATTGACATTGGTGAAGCACCTGCCTGTTGATGCCAAGAATTACGAGGTAGCCCTCGGCCTGTTGAGGGACAGATATCAAAACACCCGATTGTTAGCCGACACCTATCTTGATCAGATCGTGTCGTTACCCAACATTTCTTCGACTATGGAGGGACTGCGGCAGTCCTTCTACAATCCTCTGCTGGAGTCGACACAGGCTCTTCAGAAGCTAGGGCTTCCTATAGCAGAGTGGTCTTATTTATTATTCTTTATTATATTACAGAAGCTACCCTACCGCGTCAGAAATCAGTTCGAAGAGCGGAACGGGACGGCTCCAGGAGAACTTCCATCCTTCTCGGCATTGATGACCTTTCTCGACGAAGTGTGCAGGAGGCAACTCGTCGCTTCATCAAACATGGAACAGGAGCGGGCTAAGCCGTCGCGGCCGCAGAGGTCGCCCACAAATACTCCGCGCAGGGGCACCACATCAACGGGTGGACGCCACCCGCCGCCATCGAACAGGATTCGTGGTCAAGTAGCCACTGCGGCAGTGGAGGTAAGGTGCATTTATTGTAATCACAACAGCCACAGTATAGCGAAGTGCTACGAGTTCAAGCGTCTGGATCGCACTGCCCGCAAGACATGGACACGAAATAATGGGGCATGCTTTGTGTGCCTGGGGCAACATTATGCACGAGAATGTGCAGAAGGGACTGGATGCAATTTGTGTGGGTCTGAGTATCACCATAGCCTTCTGTGTACTGCAGCTGGAGAAACTACAAGGCAGACGTCACAACAGGCACCTAGACAAACGTCGCGCCATCGGACGGCGCCCCAGGCGTGGACACCGCTGCCGCAGCGTGCGAAGACGCCTCCGCGACACTCCAGCCCGATGGAGTCCAACCGGCCAACGACGTCGCAGCGACGTGCTCCGGAGCAGGAGCAACCAGTTGGTAACAGGTACCAACAACAACAAACCCAGGATGAGGTATGGCCAACTGTCTTTATTCCGAAGCGGGAACGAAACGAAGGCGATTATTGACGCGAAGCTCCCGTCGGTGTCATTGATTCCATAGGTAGCGTTTTTAAAACTTGTTTAAACCCTACGGTGTCATTAGCTATAAGGAATCACAAAGGAAAATATAAGGAGGCTCGTGCCCTTCTAGATACTGGGGCTAGTATGTCCGCCATTAAAGAGGCTTTAGTGGAACGACTACGACTACACCGACAGGAGAGCTCAACTAATATAGTGGGTATTGGGAATACTAAGGTGAAAACATCGGCTAACCAAGTTAAAATAGTTATAAAACCCTTGGATAAGCAGGTACCGGTCATCTGCACTGTAGCGATAGTAATGTCGGAGCTGACAGCAGATTTACCAGCAGTGAATATTCCATCTCAAGGAATATTGAGGCAAGGCCCACCCACATTAAGTCTTGCAGACAAAGACTTTACACTACCACATGGAGTCGACATAATACTCGGAGCTGATGTACTAAATTACATTTTAGACGGATCTAAAATTGATATTGGAACAGGTGGCGTCGCAGCCTATGGAACATGCTTTGGGCATGCTATAATGGGACCAGTGGACGGGTACAATTCCGAAGTGCCGCAGCCGGTCTTCACCACAACGCTGACGGAAGCCATCAAGCGTTTCTGGACGTCGGAGGAGCCGCCGTCACCCGCCCCGAAGGATCCTCGTCACGAAGAATGTGAGAAGTTGTACAAATCCACGACAGTGAGGCTAGCTGGTGGAAAATTCATGGTACGTTTGCCTTTATTATCTGACCGACCGGAGCTGGGAAATTCTTTGGATACTGCAACTAGACGATTTTACGCGCTTGAGAAAAAGATGGAGAGGCATCCAGCATTCGCGCAGAAATACAAGGAGTTTATGGAAGACTATGAGCGGCTTGGTCACATGTCTGAGTCAGACTTCCAATTTGACACTGAACACTATGTTATACCACACCATGGTGTATTTAAACGGGACTCTGACAAGATCCGAGTAGTGTTCGACGGTAGTTGTAAGACAACTAATGGGGTTTCGTTAAACCAGTGTTTACATTCTGGTGAAGCATTACAGAATGACATTACAAAAATCTTGATAAATTTTAGACGACACCAAGTTGTGTTTACCACGGACGTGAAGCAGATGTTCCGGATGACTTGGATACACCCTGAGGACAGGAGGTATCAGCTTATACTCTGGAGGAATGACCCGTCGCAGGAACTGAAGGTATACGAATTAAATACTAATACTTATGGACTGAGATCTAGTCCGTATGTAGCAATACGGACGCTGCTGGAGCTGGCGGCGCAGTGGATGGAGGCACATCCTGATTCAAAAGCAGCTGACGTCGTGAGGGACGCGGTGTTCGTGGACGACATTCTGACTGGAGCGGACTCCATAGAGGAAGCAGAAGTCTTGAAGACAGAACTTATCGAGCTTATGCGAAGCGCAGGCTACGAATTACGTAAGTGGTCGACAAATGAGCCATATTTACTGAGAGATCTACCAGAGGACCATTGTGACCAACCAAGGGAGTTTGACGCTAATGACCCCAAGAGTTTCATTAAGGTATTAGGGATACAATGGGAACCAATATCAGATACAATGTCTTATCGAATAAATATACCCTCAGGCAAGGCAGTAACGAAGCGGTCAATATTAAGTACTATAGCGAGACTATACGATCCGTGTGGCTATTGTGCACCGGTGATCATAAGATTTAAGAACCTGTTGCAGGAATTGTTCATGGATGGCCTACATTGGGACGAGGCAGTGCCAGAGGGGGCAGTAGAAAACTGGGAGTATATGATAGCTGATCTATACAATATGGAAAGACTGAAAATACCTAGGTGTCTTGCGTTACCAAACGCAGTGTCTTACACGCTGCATGGCTTTGGGGATGCTTCAGAAGCAGGATACGCAGCATGTATTTACCTCCGCAGCGAGGACGCACGAGGTAATGTGAAGGTTAGTTTGGTTATGGCTAAATCTAAGGTAGCCCCTATTAAGACCCGACAAACAATCCCAAAGTTGGAACTTAGCGCAGCGCATCTGGTTTGTCAACTGCTTAACCATGTGGCGGATGGTTATGAAAAATCGATCAAGATCGATACCTTTTATGCTTGGTCAGATAGTTCCATCGTACTAGCATGGGTGGAGACGCAGCCACACTGTTTGCAGACCTTCGAGTGTAACAGGGTACAATTTATACAAAATTCACCTAGGAAGTTGAATTGGAGACATGTACCATCGGATTTAAACCCGGCAGATTGTGCTTCACGTGGCGTGACAGCTGAAGATTTAATTCACCATCCATTATGGTGGACAGTACCATGGCTGGAAGGGGAAGAAGTTAGGTGGCCTAACAAGTATGTACGACCTGCAGAACTACCAGGGTTCAAAAGGGTAATTAACACTAATGTTGTTCAGATGGAACCATGGGATATTAGTCTATTGGAAAGGGTAAGCAGCTTTACCAAACTCATCAATACTACAGGGTATGTATTGAGATTTATCAGGAATCTGAGGACAGATAAGTTGATGCGGCCCGAGAGTTGTATACTCTCATTATCAGAGACGCGAGATGCTGTCAAGTATTGGATTAAGAGAATTCAAGAATTTGAATATGAGACAGAAATAAAGTTGTTGAAGCAACACAAACGAGTAATTACGTCACTTCAGAAGCTGAGTGTATTTTTGGATTCTGAGGGAGTCATCAGAGTCGGAGGCCGACTTAGACACTCGAAACTCACATATGGGGCAAGGCACCCAGTGTTGTTACCTAAGGACACTAAATTTGTCCAGTTGTTAATGGAGCATTACCATAAAACTTATTGTCACATTGGCGCTAATGGTTTAATTGCGATTCTCCGCAGGGAATATTGGATAACGTCGGTCCGAAAGCAGGCAGCGCGGACCATTCGACGGTGTAAGAGGTGCTTTCGGTTTTCTGTGGCAGAACAACCTCCGCGTATGGCAGACCTACCCGCGGATCGCGTGTGTCGCGCACGACCTTTCGACGGAGTCGCTACAGACTTCGCTGGACCCTATTTGGTAAAGTCAAGTTTATTAAGAAACGCAAAGTCAGTGAAGGCCTACTTTTGCGTCTTTGTTTGTGTAGCTACAAAAGCCGTCCATGTGGAGTTGGTCTCTAGTTTATCAGTCGAGGCGTTTATTGCTGCATTTACTAGGTTTACAAGTCGACGCGGACTCCCTAGTCTGATAAGATCAGACAGAGGTACGAATTTTGTTGGTGCCAACAAATACCTCAAGGAGGTTAATCAATTCCTGCTGGAAAAGGAACATATTCTGAAGGAGCAGTTCAGAAGGCAGCATATACACTGGGAGTTCAACCCGCCAGCTTCACCACACATGGGTGGATTGTTTGAGGCAGCCGTCAAGAGCGTGAAGCAGCTTTTGAAGAGGGAAATTGGTGATACTATAATGACGTTTGAAGAGCTATCGACGCTCCTGTGCACGATAGAAGCTATCTTAAATTCCAGGCCTCTCGTAGCGATGTCTGAAGATCCTGGGGATTTAGAAGTCTTGACGCCAGGACATTTCCTTATTGGTCAGCCATTGGTAGCAGTGCCTGCGATTCCTTGGTCGGAAACTAAGATGTCACGTTTATCTCGATTTCAGATGTTGCAGAAGCTGCACCAGAACGTGTGGGCACGTTGGCATCTCGAGTATCTTAGCACGCTACAGTCGCGAAACAAATGGTATCATAATGTTGATAATTTTAATGTTAATGATTTGGTTTTCATTAAAGATGAAAATACTCCACCACTACACTGGAAGCTAGGTAGAGTGATAGAGTTACATAGGGGTAAAGATAATGTTATAAGATCTGTAAGGTTACGAACCCAATCTGGCGAGCTTGTTAGGCCAGTAGTTAAACTATTTAAGTTACCTGTAGAGACGGACTAGGTTTCTCAACCTCTTTGCTGGGGCCCCTGGGAATGTTCATGCAAAAGTGACATCACTAGTAGCGTGGCGCGTCACTAGTGACTGTCGACGCGAACGCACTTCCGTCCGCCCAGGCGCCCCCGCACTTGAACGATGGCCGCGGTGCGCAGCGCACACGTCACTTATTATTGTTACCGGAAAAACGCCATTTTGATAACCTTGTGAGAAGAATTGTGCACGTTTCGTACTTATTGGGACATAAGCAAGACTTAAGTATAATAATCTACGGCGTAGCTGCCACAAAACTAGATTGTGCATCGGTTGTACTTATTGAAAATAAGTAATAATAGTTTACGGCGTGGCTGCCACAAGACTGTTAAGTTTTAAGGTTATTCGTGTATTAAAAATACAAGCATAATAAAAGTGTTTGTGAAAACTGTACTGTGCTATATTTATTCAGTGACTATAATAATATAGTGATCTCCCATCGTTGTTTTATCCCGCGACCTATCTTTGGCACACCGGCACGTGGGATGGTAAGGGGACGTAGAGCACGAGATACCAGCGACGCGCCAGGATTCTTCCTACTGACCCACCTCCCATAAGGTGCGCGATCGCTAACCAGCGGATGCGCGCAACACAAGTATTGCGTTAAGACGCGGGCCCACCGCGGCGCATGCTGTGCACGGGCACGCGGCGCGTTTTAGCTCCGTGTATTAATTTGTTTGACAACGTGGGTCTACGTTTCCACTGGAGTACCTATACCAAGACCCACGACAATGTATAGCATGGCGCACGGAGGCACGGCTACGCACGTGCCACTGCAATCCACGGACACGAAACGCGTCCGTCCCATCCCACAAGGCCTATGACTGAAAACAAACGAGCTGTAGATAGTTGTGAGTCATATTCGTGTACTCCAGAGGAAATGTCGACCCACGTCAACAGCGTTGAGCTATGTATTCGAGCAAGCCACGCATGTATCAACGACTCTCCGTGGGTTGTAGTGGACACGACCACATACATTTTCTTACAAGGCGAAGCCGAAGCCGAAGCTTAACACACGTACGTAGCCTCTCCGTGCGCCGTGGGGGCCCGCCCCGCGCCTTTAGGTAGACGTTCGAGACGGAGGGAACAAACACAAAGAAAACAAATGACGCTGCATCCGCGATGGGCTCCCAGCACGGACAGCTCCAACACGTATCTTTTATGACATTCCGATGATTTTGGGTTTTAATTAAAAGTCAACAATAATTCAAAGCCAAATCATTTATTTCAATAAGGCCATCAAAGAGGCACTTTTAAACGTCGCATAATTAAAATTAAGGAAATGGGATGGGATGGGATTGATTCTACACCCATTCGCAAAGGTAGGTTGGATGAAAAAGAATGGGCAAGAAACACCATACTTACTCTTTTAAAAAATGTTTTACAATATTATATTCATATTTGTCCAGTTGAAACAAGATTCTTCAAAGTGAAGAAAACAAATGTGGATTGTTTTTGTTGACATCTTTAAGATTTCAATGCCAGTTGTTTCCAGCCAAATTTTCTTTTTTGCTTTATTAGCAGGCAGCCTTGAAAATAAAACATTAAACCATTAAAGAACTTTAGTATAGCATTATCGATAAATATTAAAATGTCATGTATGCACTACTCTATCCCTAAATTAAACAAGAAAATGATTTCATGAAATACAATGTTATTACTGTTGATAATAGAGGCAAAAGGGAAATTATGAATGCTTTACTGTTGAAACTTTTCAACTAATGCAGAATCTTTTGTTTATTATCTAAATCTAAAAGTGTTAAAGCTGAAAAATGATACGTACTGGTGCAAAGTTATTTTCGGGTGATTTCCGCTCCAGTTTATATTTATACTGACTAAATGTCAAACACCCCGTTTAAGTACACCGCGAGGTGAAAAATGAAGCTAACTAAAATTTAATCTGCCCCGTTTACGGTCGTCCGCTGGCATAAGTTTTTACTGAAAGGAATAAATATTTGCGACCTTTTTACCACGCAAAATTTTATCCTGCTGTCAGATTGACATTAAGTTTTGTTGTTTTGCTCGATTCGCGCCGTAAAAACGAATATTATTTTTATTTTAGAGAGTAAATATTACTTGTGGATTATGGATTTATATTGAACGGCAAATTGAATATTTTTGTTCAATAAACTGAGCTGTCAATTGAATTTGACAACTAACATTGACAGAAACTTATGACTCCGTTCAGCGAACACTCGCCAGTTTAATTTTTTTCCGGTGAAATACGGCCGAAGGATTTAAACGCACCCCTGGGTCTTGTAATGGGGATGGCAACTCAAAGCTAATCGTAGATGGCGCTGCGATAGTTGGTCCCCACGTCTACCTTGTACAAAAAAACAAACAAGATTATTTGTTATAAAAATTGAGTATAAATACAAAACAAATATGGAAAATTATTCGTCCATGCAAGTACTATACACTAAAAGAAGAATTAAGACGCCGCGGCGCATCTACAAGAGGAAAAAAGTGATTTAATTGAGTGGTTATACATTTGATTTTACCGTAATAAATCCACAATTACTTGTAGTTGAGGTTTCAATTTTTGAGTTTAGGTATGTTTTACCTGTCCTCTCCTTTATCAAGAATATAATGCTGGTTTTGACTTTCTATTTTGATAAAATATCATAATGTTTTGAGTCAGTAATTTTAACCTTTTTTTCTATTTAGATTCGAGAAATATCACAATATATTTAATTTCTTAACACCACAACTATTACAAAACTCGTTCCAGGTGATAATTCTTCGATTTTCGAGCGATGCAATACTGGTACTTAATCTCCAAAAGAAAAGTAGATATTATTTTGAAAAGTGTATTCCATCATTTTTACAGCTTATTACACAACATCTAGTCATTTTACATCAATAAATGGTTTTTTTTCTGAAAATTCCTTTGATTTTACAGTTCTTTGGGGATCAAACTGTCATTTTCACTTTGACACTTGCCTTCCCCATTGATGATTTCCACTATAGAGACGAGTTCAAACGCAACAACACAGCAAAATTACTCCAATATTCGCAAATATATCCACAGCCACAGTCCACAGCTCACGAACATTTGACAGTTGACGTACCCCAAGTTTGTTGACAAACAGTGAGAGATTAAAATGGCGACCGGCCGCAAATAGGTATTCAATGACGCGAGGAATGAGGTGTTTCCATTTTAGGAACTGTCAAAAACACTTTCATCCTTTTTCACTTACGCAAAATGAAAGAAGTTAAAAAGAGATAGCAATATTTTTATGATTTTGGTGTCGATATGCCTCACATTTGTATAACTACTTTTTGTATTGTCAAACATTTCAAGTCCATAGGACGCTGCTATTACTGCCACCAACAAACCAGCTGCGCCTCAATCTAAGCAGCAAGGGGATAAGCAGGAACCTATCCAAAGGGATCTGCCTCAGCAGGGTCCAATGAAAGACCAGTGTGACAAGGACGGTTTTGTCAAAGTTGAGAAGAAGAAGAGGAGAAAACCTACTTTTCGGAACCAGTGCGGTACCGCACCGACCGGACCGAACACAGACTAAGTATGGGACCGAATCATCTACTGCGTCCTGCAGTACCAGCGACGCTGTTGTACGTGTCCCGGCTGCACTACACTACAAAGGTCGAGATGATTGTAGAGTATGTCCGCATCAAGACCAAACTTACCCTGAGGGTCGAACAGTTGCAGTCTCGTCACAACGTGAATTTCAATTCTTTTGTGGTGAGGGTGCCGACTGAACAGCTGTCGACTTTCACGAAAGAGGAATTTTGGCCGAGAGGTGTAGTGTTCCGGCGATTCCGAGGCCGGATACCTGACACCGCGCGACACACGACGCCGACTCTTCGTGTGAATTAGTTTTAGTTTTATTTTCGTATTGTTTATGTATTGTATTTGTTAAGTTTTATTGTATTGTATTATAGTATTTTATATATGGGCCTTGAAGCCTGAATTAAATAAATAAATAAAATAATAAGTCAGTGGTATACACAGTCTGTGGTTGGTACGAAAAATAACTCTACTTAGTCTGTGGTCACGCGTAAGTGAATTCGTGTGTTTTTCGTGATTTTTCTGTGATTTTTTTAAGGTAAGTGGGTGAATATCCATTTATAATTGTTTCTCGCAACTTTTAAATAATTTTTCGCATGAAATAATACCAATAAACTGGTTTTATTGAGCTTACAAAATCTACATCGTTCCGAGTTCGTCGAACTCGCTATTGTTATTGTACGATTTTATGAGATAATTCAACGAAATTTCATCGTTGTAATGGCAGGAGTAATGTAAAATCTATTGATAATTTATAATTACACGTAGTCCATGCATACATATTTCAATAATTTATTCATATTAAGATGAAAATTACATTAGTAGTTATCGATATACAAATTAATATAGGTACCTACTTTATGGTTATCGAAATCCTATTCAGGGTCATCAATCTTCTAACTAAAAGCCTGGCATGACTTAGATCATTATACTAAAAAATTGTGGAGTACCAAATGTAACTTATAAATCTTCTTAGAGATGTATTTTTTAATTTAGTAGTATTATAATACGAGAGTTGCGGTCTGCTGACAATAGATGTCGCTACTATAGCTTTTTACTATTATTTATCATGTATTTTATTACGTTTCTAGTTTAATGATGTCCCTGTCGTTTTTCAATATTTATATAAGTATGTTTTTCTATTTCGATATTTTCCCAAATTATTAATAGAATTCTATAATTATTTGGGCTACCTACTGGTAACTCTAATTTTCACTCATTCGCACCTTCGGTGGAACAAAGACGTAGCAGCTCATTTTTAAATTTTACAGGAGAAGACTTTTTTTTTGCATGTTTTTCCTCGGTTCTGGATAACTATCTAAAGAAGCTTTGAAATCTTCACATTTAATTAATTGTTTTTTAGTTGGCTATACTTTTACGTAAAAATCTTGTATTTAATGGGAGGTTTTCTTTCCCACTTAAAAAAAAAAAAGTTTCCAAGAACTCTATAGATGGCGTTGAACTGACGGTGTTACTCTAGGAAAAAGATGTATGCCTTCATTTTTGCACAAATCCACGAGGCACAGACGTCTCTTCTTTTTCTCTTGGGACATTTTCTTTCTGGCGTGGAAAACTCATAAATTAAAAAGACTGGTAAATGAATATTTTTTTCTTTTTCCTTGTGTGTGATGTGATGTGACTGACAATGACATGACATGTACTTTTTGTTTTACGATCTCAAAATTACATCCAAGTGAAAAAAATCAAAAAATGACGTGACGTTCGTTTATTGCAGTAACATATCAAGTTCAGTGCCATCTATCCATTGATTAGGGAAAACATAAAAAGAAAATCCCTCATTGCCAAAGAAATCCTAATAAAAGAATATAACAAAAAAAAAATGTCCTGAACTGTGACTTTGTTGCACCAGAAGTTATTTAGTTTTATGACTGTTATGTTTTATGCCTTTGTTGCTCCAAGATTTTGAGCGAAAAAAGACCTCAATAAAGTCGCGGGGGCACTACTTACAATGAAACGGTGTCGGCCCAAAACGCATGGAAAAACCGCCAATAACCACAAAGGCACTTCTGCCATCTAGTGTAGTTTCGAGATACTTTCGCGGATGTCTTTGTTGCCCCAAGTAAAGGCATGGTTTAGAAACATACCTAATTTACCCATACATATTTGGCATACCTAAGTCGATTTTGCAGTTTTGGCTATTTGTGACTTTGGTGCACCGAAGGTGCGATGTCTTTTCAATACGTCAATAAAATGTCAGTGTCACATTGCACTTAGCAGAAAAAATTGGATTCTCGTTTCGTGCGGCTCGTTATTTTCCTGCATTTTCTGCTTTTGGTCCTATTCTAAAGTAGTGTATCCGTGTGTTATTTCCATGCTAATAAAATTCTCACTGGAAAGCAAGATACTATCAGTGACACCGATAAATATCAAGTGGCTAGAAATTACTGTAAAAAACATTGTAAAAGGCCTCATAGTTGGTGAAATAAATATAATTACTTAACAAATTTGTTTTATTTTTTTACTAATGTAGGCATATAATTATTATTAGTCAATTAAAACACTAAAAGGAATGAGCAAGCTTTGTATATAACTATATATATATATAACTACCTATATACAGAAAAGTTTTCGTTCGAGAAAACTAGATGTCACTGTTGTCCATTGCCCGAAAAACCCGTGAAGTTGATCTCTATGCCCTAAAAGTACTCTGTGATCCTATTTGAATGGGGATGGCAACTCAAAGCTAATCGTAGATGGCGCTGCGATAGTTGGTCCCCACGTCTACCTTGTACAAAAAAACAAGAAGATTATTTGTTATAAAAATTGAGTATAAATACAAAACAAATATGGAAAATTATTCGTCCATGCAAGTACATATACTAAAAGAAGAATTAAGACGCCGCGGTGCATCTACAAGAGGAAAAACGTGATTTAATTGAGTGGTAATACATTTGATTTTACCGTAATAAATCCACAATTACTTGTAGTTGAGGTTTCAATTTTTGAGTTTAGGTATGTTTTACCTGTCCTCTCCTTTATCAAGAATGTAATGCTGCTTCTGACTTTCTATTTTGATAAAATATCATAATGTTTCAAGTCAGTAATTTTAACCTTTTTTTCTATTTAGATTCGAGAAATATCACAATATATTAATTTCTAAACACCACAACTATTACAAAACTCGTTCCAGGTGATAATTCTTCCGCCAGATGAACCATTTCATGATTTATGGAGCGATGCAATACTGGTACTTATCCTCCAAAAGAAAAGTAGATATTATTTTGAAAAGTGTATTCGATTGTTTGGTTATGGTATAATCATAGAATTTCATTAATAAACTCAACTAACGGCCTGTCTCGGCTTCGCAAGGCTGGATATTTGTTTATTACATAGCTTTTTCTTAGTATTAATTCAATTTTTGTTCTCACAGCAGTCACAGCAGCTACTCATTATTTCTTGATAGTGTGAATTGTTGGAAATTTGTATGTTCCATCATTTTTACAGCTTATTCCACAACATCTAGTCATTTTACATCAATAAATCGTTTTTTTTTTCTGAAAATTCCTTTGATTTGACAGTTCTTTTGGGACCAAACTGTCACTTGCACTTTGACACTTGCCTTCCCCATTTTGAACTGTCAAACGTCAAAATGGTTCTTAGCCCAGCTAGTGCTTAGGGGTCATGTCGATAAAAGTTATCGATAAAATCGATTGTTTTTGTAAAATTGTTCGGATACAATATAACTAAGCTTTCATTTATTTATTTTCAAAAACTTTCATTTTATACCTATATAAAATGAAAGTTTTTTTCGTATTTTATAGTTTCATTTCCGTTTAGTGTAGTTTGAACGTAGATTTTTTTTTTAATAATTATTTTAGTTTTATTATGTTTCGTTTTGTAAAGTACTGTATTCTAATAGATTTGAGATGGCTGCGAGACGTAACTGGTGCGTTGGACGCGAGGGTGCCCCGGAGGACTATGATGAGCTCCTGCGGGACACCGCCTCGGAGGACGAGGGTGACGTGGACGAAGACGAGTACCTCCTGGAGGAAGAACCCGAGGAGCAGGAGGCGGAATACTGTGACGAGCCAGAATACCTGGACCAAGAATTTTCGGAGTTGGATCTTGAGGTAAATCATTATGTTCTCTTTTATGAATAACGAATAAATCACTCACCTTGTTGTAATGAGGCTAAGCACAAAGCTAGCCTTAAACTTGAAGAAGGACATTGTTTTTATTGGCATACATGATGAATAATCACTTGTTTTTTTTTTCAGCAATATATCTTTTTTGTCTTTTAGCAACCTGAACGGATAACATTTTATTCATAGGTATGTGGTAACTATAAATGTGATTGAATCAGGTGCGGGTATTGCTTGTGTTTTTTAACCGACTTCCAAAAAGAGGAGGTTCGCAATTCGGATGTTTGTATTTTTTTTTATGTTTGTTCGGGCATAACTCCTTCGTTTAACAACCGATTTGAAAAATTCTTCTGTTGTTGGATAGGGTATACTTCTGGAATCTGGACTAGCACTTTATGAAATATCAACAAAAATCGACAAAAGCCTAAAAAGTTTTCAACTTTGTCTACACAGATTACTCCGAGGTTTCTGGTCCGATTTCGATTATTCTTTTGTTGTTCGATACAGTATATCTGCCATTTGGTCCCATACAATTTTCATTTAGTTTGGTGCAGTAGTTTTTATTTTTAGTAGTTCTCATTGTGTACATACATAATGGGCGTTGTTATTACCGGTGCTACGGATTACAATATTTTAGTGCACATTTAAGAAAATATGTATTTGACAATAATTTGGTTTGAATAGTGAAACTAAAAAGGATAAAACAAAAAACTTTAAAAAAAATATAACCGACTTCAAAACAACCACAAAAACAACCACAGTGTGTTGTGCTGGCGTTACTGCTGCAGGTGCTGAAAACTCCAAGCGGCGCAAATACATTGGCTTAGTTAGTAGCTATGTGTTTGAACCGTTTGGGGTTGAAACTCTAGGGCCATGGGGCCCGAGTGCCCACAACGTTTTTAAGGATATCACCAGGTGTTTTGTCGACTCTTCAGGTGACCAGGGGTCTGCCCTATTCCTAGGCCAACGAATCAGCATTGCCATACAACGTGGCAATGCTGCCAGCGTTCTAGGCACCGTTCCCGTTGACAGCGATGTGGATGAATTCTTTGACGGCCTTTGAATATTTTCTTTTATTAATTTTTAATTTAATGTACATATTACTCGTTAGTTTTTATTTATAGTTTAGATAATTATTATGTTTTATATTTACTTTTAGTACTTATGTTTTATAAATAAATAATTAACTACCTATTAAAAAAAACACACACAATAAAGGTTCAAAATAACCTAGAAAAAAACTTTTCTTTCGAATGTCGGTGACAAAAAGTCAATGAAACAAAAAATAAAGTCACCGACTTTCGAAAGAAAAGTTTTTTTCTAGGTTATTTTGAACTTTTTTGTGGTTGTTTTGAAGTCGGTTACATTTTTGTGTACACGTTTTATATGAGGAAGGTCTGGAATTGCATGTGAATGTGAACCTCGCATGAAAAACTTGTATTTTTTTTTGTGAGGCGTTAGGTTTATGTGTGTTTTTTTTTTCAGTATGTTGAGCCGCCACCGACTATTCTCGGGTTATATTCCCAGGAGGGAGTCGAAATCCCACTGTATCCGACTGCCTCGTCACCTATCTTTATGTAAGTCAATGTTTTCATCAAAATGTTTTTTTTTTGGTATTGTTGTTTACGAGTCTTTTTTTGACGAAAACCTTTTTAACCGACTTCCAAAAGGAGGAGGTTCTCAATTCGGATGTTTGTATTTTTTTTTTTTTTTTTTTTTTTTATGTTTGTTCGGGCATAACTCCGTCGTTTCACAACCGATTTGAAAAATTCTTTTTTTGTTGGATAGGGTATACTTCCGAAATGGTCCCATTAAAATTTTATCGAAATCGGACTAGTACTTTTTGAAAAATCAACAAAAAACAACAAAAACCTAAAAAGTTTTCAACTTTGTCTACACCGATTACTCCGAGGTTTCTGGTCCGATTTCGATGATTCTTTTTTTGTTCGATACAGTTTATCTGCCATTTGATCCCATAAAATTTTCATTTAGTTTGGTGCAGTAGTAAATATTTTTAGCTCATTGTGTACATACATCCATGGGCGTTGTTTTGTTATTACCGGTGCTACGGATTACAACATTTTAGTGCACATGTAAGAAAATTATGTATTTGACAATAATTTGGGTTGAATAGTGAAACTAAAAAGGATAAAATAAAAAACTTTTTCAAAAAAAAATGCAACCGACTTCAAAACAACCACAAAAAAAGTTCAAAATAACCTACAAAAAAACTTTTCTTTAGAAAGTCGGTGACACAAAGTCAATGAAATATAAAATAAAGTCACCGACTTTCGAAAGAAAAGTTTTTAAAAAAAAAAAAAAAAAAAATACAAACATCCGAATTGAGAACCTCCTCCTTTTTTTGATAGGGAAAATCCATCCTATGTCACTTCAAGTGTGCCGCACCCGTCCTCGAGTGCGCCAGCAGTCATTCAAGCGTAAGTAATAAAACAGTTTTCATCAAAATAATTGTTTTTGACTTACATCAGGAATTACGCAAATCTTTTTTTACAGATCAAGCCCGCTGCGCGCTCAGCCCTCGCCATTTGAAGTTCACCCAGAGTAATTTTTTATTTTATTTTTATTTATTGGCCAACCAACAATTGTTCACACTTATAACTATACAATACGTTTACTTACTGTAGCTAGGACTAGTGCAACAATTAATTAAAGGCTAATACCGCATGCAAATTGTAATTGGAAAATAAAACTACATATACATTATTCTGCGCCAGTAACAAGTAAATCTCAAAATCCAAGTGTTCAAAAGCAAAATAATTAATTAATTTGGAAGTGACAAATAGAAATGATACAATATCTAATCTAATATCTTTAAACGAGCAATTCTTGTATATTTATATATAATCAGGATCTCGGAAACTGCTCCAAGGATTTTCATGAAAGTTACAGATTAGGGGTTTTTCGGCTCAAGGAATCGATTTATCAAGGTCCCAGGTTCGAGAAAAGCTCGGTTCCCAAGATATAGACATTTTAAAAACCGAGCGAAGATTGGTCAACCAGATATTTATAATAATATTAAGAAAATAAAATTGTCTGGATGATATAAAATAGGAACACAAAATACGAATATAATATCATGTATTATCTGCAACGTTAACTATCTTTTTAGCTATTCTTCTTGATAAAGACATACCTAGATTTATAAAATTACTGTTTATTATTCGTAGGTACGTTGTCATAACGCTAGAGGAAGGTGACAGCGATGCTCTGGGTGATCAATTCCATCTCGCTGATGAACACCATCAGTTTGAGCGAGGGGCTGAGCCAGTGGAGCGTCTGCAGCCTGTGCGAGGAAGGGGGTGCTCGCGTAGGCTAGGAAGGGGGCGCGCTGGTGGAGCACGAGGAGGACGGCGAGGACGCGGCCAGGGCAGGAGTGGGGGACAGGCAGGTGAGCCCCAGTGGCAGAAAGGCGATAGGTTGATAGAGGTACACATGAATGATGATGATGTGCCTGAGGATTTGAGGGTGAAAGTAATGCAAATGATGAATGCTAGACTAGCTACGAGAGAGCGGGCCATAGCGAGAGCAAGGAGGCAAGTGATGGCAGATGGTGAAGTGCATGAGGATGAGGAATGGTTGGATGCAGATGACGGCCAGGATGAGGTCTTGTTTGCTGGAGGAGAAATTTCACCTCGCTTTGAATGGTTACCTATGGATAATTATAGAGGCGAGCGAGAACAATTTCTGCCTCAGGCAACAGGGCCAGTTGTTGCATCTGAAAACGCGTATGGGGCGTTTAGACAGTACTGGGATGATGGCATTTTGTCACATATTGTGACGGAGACCAACCGTTATGCTCAGTGGCTTGCTGAATCATCCGTCAGCTTTCGCCGGGATTGGTATGACACGAATATTCACGAGCTTTTGGTCCTATTTTCCTTCTGGATGATGCTCGGAATCATCCGGATGCCCTCCTTGAAATCTTGTTTTACTTTGAATCCTCTCCTCCAAACGAACATCTTTAGAAAGTTGTTCTCCCGTAACCGATACGAAATTCTTTGCCGCGCTCTCCATTTTAATGACAACAGCAACAGACCGACTGACAATTCCGACCGTTTGTTTTCATTTGGCCCCATTTTAGACCATTTAAATTCACGCTTCAAGGAAGCCTATGTCCCATCCCAAAACATTTGCATTGACGAATCCCTGACTTTGTGGAAAGGGAACCTCAAATTCCGCCAGTATATTAAGACCAAGGCGGCCAAGTTCGGGGTGAAGACCTACGAACTCTGCGAGTCTTCGACTGGCTACCTTTGGTCTTTCTTTGTATACCTCGGGAAAGCCACCACCTACGATCCTACTTTCCCGTCCACACTGCTGAAAAGCACGGCCACCGTCCTTACACTCGTCCATCCTCTCCTTGACAAAGGGTATACTCTTTTTATGGACAATTGGTTTAATAGCCCCCTACTGGCCCGATTTCTAAAGGCACGAAAAACGGATTGCGTAGGGACACTGCGTGCCAACCGCCGCAATGTTCCTCCACTAATATCGTTGTGTAAGCTGAAAGAAGGCCAGTTTACAGCCCGTCATTCCGGCGATATCACTGTCATGGCATACCAGGACAAGAAACGGAAGATCAGCACCATCTCTACCTACCATGGCATTCAACAAGGCCGGATGGAGCCGAAACCTTATCGTGACGCTCAGTTCAAACCTGAAGTAATTTTGGACTATAACAAGAGTATGGGAGGCGTTGATCGTAAAGATCAAATGCTGGAACCATACCTGCTGGAAAGAAAAAGATGCTCTGAATGGAATATGAAGGTCTTCAAACGCCTTCTCAATTGCTCAATTTTAAATGCTAGAATCATTCTAGAGGGTTCAACTTCTGTACCCAAAAAACATTTAGTTTTTAGATTAGAATTAGTAGATCAGATACTCCAACATCATCACGAACACATGCCAAAACTTCGTCCACCACAACCACCACCTCGTCCTGGACCGAGCAGTTGTGGCCCGACAAATTTGGCCGTGGCCGAACATTGGCCCAAAAAATTGGACGGTGTCATGAAAAACGGCTGTCGCATTCGACGTCGGTGCAAACGTTGTTCCCAGGTTGGAGTGACGCGACGTACGTCGTTTGTGTGCTGTGTTTGTGATGTGCCGCTTTGTTTAGAGCCCTGTTTTAAACTATACCATAGTTCCTCCTAGTCTTTTGTTGTTCTTCTCTATTTAGAGTATTTTTATATTTTCAGCTTGACTGACTTCACTTGACAGACTTTTTTATCTTATTTTGAAACTGTAGATTGGACGGACATAACAGACTGACACAAGAGTATGCCTTTTGGTATTTCCGCAAAGTCAAACTGACAGACAGACGACAAATTGTAGAGACACTCCTTTTCTCGGTCATATTATCGTTTTTGTCTAAACGCCGGGTATTTATGGATTGGGTGCGTGCGTGTGCACTGGGGCTCACGTTGGGTTGTGATGATGTTTTTCTTTCTGTACATTATTTTACATTATGGAAACAACAAGGATATTGTAACCAGGATTTTTGTAACATAATTATAAAAGGTTCCAAAAGAGACTCCGTGGATGGTTTCTTGCAGATTTCATTGGATTGAGCTTCTTGTATTTGTATTTTCTTCCAAATAGACGCACATTTTGTTTTTATTAGTTTTACTCTAGTCAAACAAAGACAAGTCTATGATGGAGCGAGCTTACCCAGAAGATGCCTGTTCAATTATTTTTTATACTGGAAAATTATCAAATACTCCGCAACCCTGGTGCTGAATGATCTTGAAAACTCAAAAGTACGTGTAAAAAGTCGATTTGAAATAAAATTCACGTTTGCTGTATTTACCAGTGTAAGTAAGTAATACCAGTAACACAGTATTAAAAAAGGAGGAGGTTATCAATTCGACTGTATTTTTTTTTTTTTTTTTTTGTTTGTTACCTCATAACTTGCGACTGGGTGAACCGATTTTAATGATTCTTTTTTTATTCGAAAGCTGGTGCTTCCCGTGTGGTCCCATTGTCACCATTTTAGGATCTGATGATTGGAACTTGGAGAAATCGAAGGCAACCCTCAAATTTTATTGGCTGACACATAGTTTTTCGCAAATCTTATAAAGTAATTCAAGTATTTGCGTATGGAAATCATCATCTCATGTAGCTGAGCTGATGATGGAAGGTACAACTCCTCAAATAAGAAAATTTGGTTGAATTTTGGTTGAATATTCAAACTAAAAAGAGTAAAATAAAAACTTTTTCAAAAAAAATGTGACCGCCTTCAAAAACAACCACAAAAAAGGGTAAAATAACCTACAAAACTTTTCTTTCGGAAGTCGGTGGCAAAAGAGACAATGAAATTAATAAAAAAAGTCACCGACTTCCGAAAGAAAAGTTTTGTAGGTTATTTTACCCTTTTTTGTGGTTGTTTTTGAAGGCGGTCACATTTTTTTTGAAAAAGTTTTTATTGTACAGACGCCAGCACATCAAGCTACCACAATCTGTCAGATTTCTTTAATAGAATTTCATACAGTCTGTTATAAGTTGGCTTGAATCTAATAACCTTTGTGTAAATATAAATAAAACAAAATTTACTAAATTTAGTACATACAAAAGTAAAAGCAGTGATATTGTTAATATTAAAATAAAAGATACAATTATAGAAGAAACAGATAGTATTAAATTTTTAGGTATAACTTTAGACAATTTTTGTAATTGGAAACCACATATTTACAACGTTTGCAGCAAACTAAATAGATTTGTGTATGCTTTAAGGAAACTTCGTACAGTGTCAGACGAAAAGACTGCTCGTATTGCATATAGTGGATACGTTGAGTCAATTTTGAGATACGGTTTAATAATGTGGGGCAACTCAACTGACTACGATAAAGCATTTGTTGTACAAAAAAAGTGTGTTAGGGCTATTTGCGGTGCAGGTCCTCTTGAGTCTTGCCGGCCTTTATTCAAAAAGCTTAAATTATTAACACTAACTGATATGTATTTATTTGAGGTATCGGTATTTGTAAGGAAACATAGTGAATTTTTTAGATTCAAAGGTGACAATTATACTAAGCAAAGACCGAGAGATCCCACCAAGATTTTAGTACCATTTTGTAAAACAACGTTAAGCAAAAAAAATGTATTTCATATGAGTATCACTATTTTTAATAAGTTACCCAGAAACATTAGAGAACTACCATTTCAATATTTTAAAAATAAACTTCGTTTCTGGTTAATTGAGAATTGTTTCTACAGTTTACAAGAATTTTTAGAACATAGATTTAAATGACATTGTGTTGTATTTAATTTAAAAACCTCAACATTAGCATGAACACCTTATTGTAACTCTAAATTTTAAAACGTTATGTACCTACCTTATTAAATGTGAAATTTGCATGCCCTAAACAGGCAAAATATGGTTTGTGCCTAAACCACCATTATAACAACTGGTAGTACCTACCTGTATTTTATGCAAATAAATGTTTCTTATTCTTATTCAACCTTATCACAAGAGTAGAAGGTTAATGTTTGAGTGGTAAAATCTGACAGATTCGGGTAGGTTGACCTGCTGGCGTCTGTACAAATGGGAATACATAACTTTTTTGGATGGGTATTCGTCAAAGACTGCTTTGACAACTCAAAAGTACCTGTAAATGATTGTTTTGATATAAATTTATGATTGCTGTATTTATAGTTATACATTTTAGTATCATTCATATGTACCTAAATATAGTAAAATTACTATTATAAGAAAAGCTAGCAGTTCTATTGGAACGGCCGCTCGGTCTGCCTAGTGTTTCCGCAGTTCCCCGAGTATTTTGTAAATAAAAAAAATAAATAGTATTATTATTATTTCAATAATATGCATAATATGTAAAGAAAATTACTTATGTCAATCTAAATTGTTTTTTATTTTCCTTCCTGAACTCAGTCAAACTTATCGATACTAAAGTGGTGTGGTCCCCCAACCCTACGAAATGTTGGAATTTCATACATATTTTTATGACCACTTCAGAGGTTGATAATTTTGGTTTTTTCTATGAAAGATAAGGTAAGTAAGGGTAGGAATCGATAGACTACTTTGTTCTTGTTCATTGTCAAGTAACATTCAAATTCAAACCCTAAATTACCTACCTGGTGAAAGCCTACAAAAAAAGTTATCAGATTTGTTCCCTAATCTAGGTTATTTTGATGTTTTACAATTTTATTATAATGGCAATATTTTAACGATTTATTGTAGTATTCTAGAAACATTTTTATAAAGCATTTGTTTGATATAACTCTGATAGTAGTAGTAGTGAATCGAACAATGCAAATTCATGAAAACTGCGCCCCGTGCTATGAAGTTTGAGTTTGAATATTGCAGGCATCGGATACAGAACTCGTAAAATAACATTATCTTTAGATTATTAGTCTATTCATGAGCCTGTTCTCAATTTCGTGTAAATTGATCACACAGTTTAGTCAGAAATCAACATAATACAGCAACATAACTTGATTCGGCAAGTACCTACAGCTCGACACGACATAAAAATGTAGAAAACCGGAAGTCGCCACTGTCTTCGTGCTACCAGCACTTTGAATGATTTTATTTTATTTCACTTATTTCGTTATTACTTATAATTTATGGCACAATAATAAATCTAACAAACCTGCGTTCTTTGTTTACATCAAATAACAAAGATTTTAAAACGCTGTCAGAAATAAAAAGTTCTTTTTTAGTTCCGTTTCAACCCGTTCTGGCCGAGCTGTACTCTGATTTCAACAAGAATTATGTTTTTTTTTGGTTTAGGGTAGGCGCATTTGGGCTAATTCTCAGTTGGGCAACCGACTCCATAATGGAATACTTCTCATTTGGGCAATTAGCCCAAATGAGAAGTAGGTAGTCAATTATGGAGTCGGTCATTTGGGCTACTTCTCATTTGGGCTAATTCTCATTTGGGCTACTTCTCATTTGGGCTAATTCTCATGTGGGCTACTACTTCTCGTAGGGGCTACTTCCCAAAATTTGAGGATGTTTATTAAAATAAGTACTGTCTTTATCTATATAAACATAATATGTTTATTAATTCAAGAGATCAATTACATTATTTTAAGAATAAATCAACATTAATTGAACAATGCAGTAGACAAGTCTACTATATTATAAATATTCCTTCCTAATAATTACTTTATTCTGGTTTGAAATTAACATTTATTTATAACATACACAAATCAATAGTTAAGGTGATTGCTTCGATGTAGCCCGCGAAATTCAATTTTTTTTACGTTTTTTGCAATTTGCAGGCCAGTGACATGTTGTAACTTTATAAATATTTGTGTTGCGCAAATAACAAGTATAATTTTAAATATAAAAATTGTCAAAAAATTCGCTCCATCAGCTCTCACATAGAAAAGGTGCATCGTAGTTAGATTTCGGAGATTTTAACATGATGCACCTTTTCTATGTGAGAGCTGATGGAGCGAGTTTTTTGATATTTTTTATATTTAAAATTATACTTGTTATTTGCGCAACACAAATATTTATAAAGTTTCAACATGTCACTGGCCTGCAAATTGCAAAAAACGTAAAAAAATTTGAATTTCGCGGGCTGGCTTGAGCATCCCCCTTAAAGGTTAGCTAAACATTACTAGGTGTCACTTGACACTTCCTGCAAAATCAACATAAATCCACACATTCATCAACTAACAATAGTAACAATATTAATTTGATATAACTTTATACAACGTCGCGACTTCTTTCGCGTGATTTTCGAACTTTGCTTTTGTGAATTATTAAGGGATACTTTTCG
Organism: Agrotis segetum; assembly: GCA_036375495.1. NCBI lineage: Eukaryota > Metazoa > Arthropoda > Insecta > Lepidoptera > Noctuidae > Agrotis > Agrotis segetum. Next base: position 411,780 of record JAQSVV010000004.1, on the reverse strand, counting down.
AAAATCTAAATCAATATTCAACAAAAATTCTATCTTCTCACAGTATCCCGTCTTGAGTGGTACCTACGTCCTAAAAATAACTCCAATGCATATAGAGTAAAGTACCCAACTGCTGACCTCCCACCAACTATTGACCGCATAACAGTTTTTATCAAAAATAATAATAAATCTTCTTGCAGTGCTGCATAAAGAATACAGAAAATGAAATATAATTTATCTTGTAATATATTGGCGTCACAGAAAATTTAAATAAAGCAATAATGCGTCCGTAAACCTATGATAACAAAATACACTCCTAAAATCATCAAGAAATTTAACAATTTGCTAAGCTGACGGTTGTTTTCAATGTCATTTTATTTCAGTTTTACACGATACATTCCTTTGAGTTTGGTATTTTTTGGTTATTTAAGACAGACACAATGCTTTTCCACATGATTTTCAAGTTTTAATGAGCGTTAACTTGTTAAAATGATGAGGTCAATATCTGGTACACTCAAATGTATGAATAACCATTTTTTTAACATGGCATGTCAATAGCTGGTAATTTACCAAATGTACGAGAATACCAGTTACTGACACCACGGTGTGTACGTATAGTTCATTTTTAATGGTGAGGTAGCTTAACTTTAATGCATCTGTATTAAGCCCATGGGCGTTGGCACCCCTAAAGGTGTGTATCTGCATAATCACAAACATAAAAAATACCTTACGTAGTAACCTGACTACCTAGCATAATTTGAGTGAGGTACTTAAATTTTCGGTCTACTGTCACATTCTGGATCCTCCTGAATATTTTAGAGACTTACTAATATTATAGGAAAAGTGAACGGCTGAATGGATTTTGACACAATTTGGCAAGCAAATTATTTTAAAACCTGGTTAAGTGGGCGTACCTGGACGCAGGATACTTTTTATGTCGGTATATGGTCCCGTGGGAAAATTGCAGAATATAACACGAGCAACGCCTCAGCCACAGGTTGGTTTAATGCATAAAATGACAAAATATACCCTAACCTGCATGTTTAGGCAAAGTGTGAGCTAGTTTTTTGTTTGTATCATCTCTTCATTTGTGAGGTCTTTTACATAAGTTTAAAAAGTTAAAACCGTCTTATGTAATTAGGAAAATATTAATTCAAAGGTTTTGAAACTCACTTTGTAGAACTAAAGCCGTGTTCTTTCAATTTATGTTTTGCCGGCGAGTATTTTTATATCTGCTGCATAATACAGAACAGTAAAATTAATAACTACTAATAAAGAAGAAAAATTGGACAAAAAGTGATAAAAACTACAACAAAAAGTGATAAAAACTACAAAATTTCAAAATTAAGTGCAAGAATATTATTGACGGCGTTTGAAGACTGAAGACCTAAATAGTGTGAAAAAAGAAAATGAGAAGGGCTATAAGACTAGCTTTGTTTGTTTTTTTGTCAAATAAAACCTCGTATCACATTCATAATAAAAATTATTTGAGTTTATTCTTATACTACAGGAGGTCAAAAATTGGTCATTTGCATGTTGAAAAATTGGTACAAGCATGTTAATAACTGGTCAAATGGCCTGTTCTTGCTAAACTCGAGAAAAAAAACACTTTTTACCTTTGTATGACTGGAAATAATGTTTTAGTTACATTCTCCAATGTTTATTTTATCTTCCAAAAACATTAATTTCCACTTGCAACTCGTACATTAGTTTATTTTGCGAAAGAAGCAAGGAAAACCGCTTAAGGGGTCAATAGTTGGGTGTTTTACCCTATATAATATTGGGATTTCTTCCTAACAACCCCAAAACTACTCCTTAGGGGTCGAATTTCGCAACATCCTCTTTTTGTGAGAACCTATGTCCCAAGTAGAACCTCCTGTAAAATTTGAGACCTCTACGAACTATTAATACATCAATCCCGTCTTAACTATCACTTTCTTCTTGATAAGTACTCCTAGCACTTGTAGTAACAAAGTTTCACACAAACTATCAACCACTGAAAAACCCCATACGAGGTCGAATTTCGTAAAATTTCGTCTTGTGACCTACGTCCTATGTTTTCCCCTATAAATAATTTGAAACTCCTAGCATTTGTAGCAATAAAGTACACAGTATTTTGTGACGCTTAAGAGTTTATATTAATATAAACTCTTAAGCGTCACAAAATACTGTTTTGGGTGCATTTACGTATTAAAAAGAACCACCATGAAAGATTTGGGTCGCCTAGCACTTGTAGTAACTAAGTTTCATACACCCAAAAAACAAACCCCTTAGGGGTCGAATTTTACAAAATCCAGTTTTGGTGAGCATCCACGTCCATAAAAGAAACTCCATACAGAACTTGAAATTCCTAGCACCTCTAGTAATGTAGTTTCATACAATCAACCTCAAAAACAACACCTTTTGGGCCGAATTTCGCAGAATCCATTCTTAAAGCTCACCTACGCGGTATAAGAAGGGCTTATGCCTTTCAAGCTTCTAAACATGTGATGTGAAATTTTGTTCAGAAAAACAAAAAGAACAAACAGAACTTAGACATATTTATTATTAACATCCACCACATTGAAATAATGAAAAGAGTGCGACTTTGCATTCAACAGTATGTATTGGGACTAATTGGGACTTATTTTGAGCGTTTGATATTGATTAATTAGGTATGTAACAAGAAGTACATAGTCCATTATGGAGTCGGTTGCCGACATGAGAATTAGCCCAAATGCGCCTAAGCCTTATTTTTTGAGGTCTAATCAGAATCTTGTTTACATTGTATTTCATAACCACATCATATAACAACCCGACACCGTTTAGAGTGTGTGAATAGAATCAACAGAAACGGAGCAATAAAGCGCTATATTCACGATCCAGCACGGCTGTACAGCAGCTCAAGGTCGCGTTGCTGGACGTAGCAAAAACACCGTGAATAGGCTTGACGTACGTCAAGGCTTGATCCAGCACGGCTGTACGTCAAGCCTATTCACGGTGTTTTTGCTACGTCCAGCAACGCGACCTTGAGCTGCTGTACAGCCGTGCTGGATCGTGAATATAGCGCTTAACAGTTTTTGTGACCGGGGTCAGATTACGCTTACGGCATGAGCCCACAGACTAGATAGGTTCGCTTACGGCATGAGCCCATAGATTAATTATTATTCATGAGCCCGCCCGCGGTGCTTGACGGATAGTTGATGTAAATAATGGCGGTCCTTGAGCAATTTCTTGAGAGGTTAATTTTAGGAAATGGGAGAAAGATTGATGGTTATCAATGGTCGTTAGTTTCCTCTCCGTCCGCGGCGGGTCCGTATCACAGGTCCGTATGTCCCATTGTATGTCCACTTTCCTTGACAGTAAAACCCCTTCTACACGATCAGACCTGAACGCCTGGCAGAGGTGACCTTGGTCCGGTGGGTGGGAATGAAAATCTACCGTGTAGACGTTGGTCGTGCGACCAAATATGGGCGGAGTCATACCCCTTCTACACGATCAACCCGACCGCCTGACAGAGGTGAACTTGGTCGTGTCAACAGTACCCCACCGTCTAGAACGCTGTCGGCTGACGGTCGGGTCCCACCGCGGACGCAGCCTGTCGGGACGGCTGCGCTCCCGATTGACTCCGCCCATATTTGGTCGCACGACCAACGTCTACACGGTAGATTTTCATTCCCACCGTACCAAGGTCACCTCTGTCAGGCGTTCAGGTCTGATCGTGTAGAAGGGGTTTCAATCGGGAGCGCAGCCGTCCCGACAGGCTGCGTCCGCGGTGGGACCCGATCGTCAGCCGACAGCGTTCTAGACGGTGGGGTACTGTTGACAAGACAAGTTCACCTCTGTCAGGCAGTCGGGTTGATCGTGTAGAAGGGGTATAAAGCGCTATATTCACGATCCGTCACGGCTGTACGTCAGCTCAAGGTCGCGTTGCTGGACGATAGATAGGGACCTCCCTTTACATTGATTTTCATTAGGTTGGTATAACCCCGGCCACTCACATTCGCGCGAATACGCGAACCCGCATGTGTAGGACGACATTTGCGAATGACTTCGCGAAGTTTTCGTGGCATTCGTGCTTTTCCAAGCTGTGTCGGTTTTATGTGCGCGAACCCTCGCGTAGTCTCCTACACATTCGTGTGACCAGTTGCGCACACGATTGCGAAGCAAATGGTTGTGTCGTTGTTATATTTTGTGTGAGGAAATACTGATCGGTATAAATACCTATTCATACACCGTTAAATTTTGGTCCTTAGTTTAAAGTTATTAGTTTTAATTTGATTATAGAATATGCGAACCCATTTGCAAATATGCAAAGTTCGCGAATGTATGTCGAACGGCCCTCCACATGCGCGCAAAGATTCGTACAATGTACGAATCTTCGCGCGCATGTGAGTGGCCGGGGTAACTGTCACGACAAAAATCTTTCAAAATAGCGCCGTCAGTTCAACGCCATCTATAGAGTTCTTGGAAACTACGTTTTTTTTTTAACTCCAAAGGGCAAAAAGAAAACTTCTCATTTAGATTTGTATTGAATTTTAATCTTTATTTCATAACAGTATGGCTAAGTATCGTAAAGTAGATTTCATTAATTTTTATCATAGACATAAAATGATATTTTTATGAAGAAAATGAACGTTGCTTGTTGTTTGTCAATGTCAATTTTCAAATCGACTCAAAACTCAAAACTTCAAAAGTTGTAAACAAAACAATGCAAGGTTTCGTCTAATTATGGCTAATACCGAAATTCTTTCCATGTACATCAAAAAGCTAAGTAAGATTGGAGCTTTAATGGGCATGTACTGTGTGTTCTCATTGTAAAGTTTATGTTATATGAACGCATTGAATTTCAGGTCATCCGCTGAAAGAAATTCGTGAGCGTTCACTTTTGCTGTTGAAAGCTAAGTTAACATTGGGCTGGGAACTAGACGATGAATTATCAGGTACGAGAGAACTGTTAGAAGCTCTTCTGGCTTGGATCCAGACACCGCAACAATCCCTACAAAGAGAGGCATTTGAGCTACTACTTACAAGCATCAAGGTACCTAACAGTTTTATTTACTGAGATTACGTCGAGAAATGTGTTTGAAACAAAGCTTTACTGGATCCATATTTTTTTAGCAACTAACGCCACGATTGGCGCATTGGCTAAGTGATCGACTACTGGGTAGTGTGTGGCGGGTTCGAACCCCGCACGCAACAAATATTTCTATGATCTGCAAGTAGTTGTTTCGGGTCTGGGTGTTTGTGTATGTGAATTTCTATGTTTGTAAATGCACCTATGATACAGGGAGAAATTCCTTGAATGGGATAAAGTTTCTCTACCCCTGAAACGTCTTTATGATCCGGTGTATCATAAGAAAAGGTGGAGCATTTTTCCAAGGATGTTTGATTTTTCAAAGGATTTTGGAGGGGTTAAAAAATAAAATGGCCTGTTAGTTGCGATGTTTTACTTCACTATTCCCAACAAATGCTTTTTATATGTATAATTCTGTATGTATTTTCAAAATGCAATTAGAAATTCTAACACAACAAATATACATTTCCTGCTACAACAATAGTTTTTCTGATAAATGTCCATTTAAGTTGCATTTGTTAAATTTTCCACCTTGTATAGTAGTGAAAAAGTAATAATTAAAATCAAAGTAGTCTGCACTTTCAAACATTGTACAGTTTGGGATATACATATTATTGAGTTGAGCTCCTTGTGTTCTGAGTCGAGCTACACGATTACTGACAAATACTTGCACTGACTGGACAGGTCCACTCAAATCTGTGTTGCTCTTTCCTCAAAAGACCATCTCAGACACCCGCATGGTCCTCGTATGACCTGAACAAAACAATGTCTGGACTTTAAAAGAGACTGTGACCTCTTGAGTTTGTTTCGGCTGTTTCTTCTCAGAGTAGTCAGGTACGAAACACCGGCCCCATCTAGCTTTAAAAATATTGATGATGTGCAAAAGTGTTTTTTATAACCAACTTGCAAAATAAATATCATTTATCATTGAAAATTTCAGATTAACCTAATAAGTACATGAGAAGTGGCCATCAAAAGTAATTAAATTGTTACATATTGATATTTCAGACAAAAGCTGGTACTTATATTGCCAAGGAGTTTGGGATTGATTCAATCCTATCTAAACTAAACAAAATTCGTAAAAGTGTCGCCAGTGATGCATTAGAACTGTATGATGATGTTATGGAAACCCTGAGATTTATCAATACTTTTGAATCAAATGTCAATGTGGATGTTCCTCGTCTGACCCTGCCAGACATTACAAGGTATGTGGGATTAGATGAAACCTGTGGGTTCTATAAAATCCCCACCCTAATTTTGATAGAATTTTCACTTACATTACTGCTATAATGGTAAAAACTGTATGGGTACACCTTTGCCTAAACCTTCTTCACGAAATTCAGGTTTGATGTTATGAAAAAATGGATATTAAGTAAAATTTGCTAAGTGTTCAAACTACACCACTGCGAAGATCGCCCGGAGGACACGGTGGAGCATACGGTGCAAGACTGCCCAGCTTGGGCGGAGCACCGACGTGTCCTCACGGCTGCGATAGGCGGAGACCTCTCGCGCCCGGCATTGGTTGCGGCCATGCTGCGGGGCGAGACTGAGTGGGAAGCGGTCAGCTCCTTCTGCGAGGCAGTAATGCTCGTAAAGGAGGAGGCAGGCCGCGAGCGAGAGAGGACAGCGTCCTCCCTCCGCCCCAGCCGCAGTGGTAGGCGCCCACGGCGACGGACGTCGCTCGATGATGTCCGGCCACCGTAGGCGCGGGCATGCGGGCAGCGAGTAAAGGGCAACTCGGAGCCCGACCAAGGACCATGCCCGGAGGAGGACTCATTTGATGATTTTACCATGCTAAAAAAAAAAAAAAAAAAGTGTTCAAACTATTTTAAAATGCTCAGACAAAAGTCATAGATTATTCCATCCCAGAAAAAAAATAATGGTTTATTGCTGTCAGTAGCTGACTACATTACTTTATTTAATAATATTTCAGTTCAGAAAGTGATGCAGGCTCAAGCAGCGGTTATTATAACTTGGAACCAAACATTCAGTCATCAGGGTCTACGTCCATTTCTAATGATGACTCAGATATCAATAGATACAGGAGGTTAGTGTTAGCAGAGGCATTTACAAATCAACATTCAAATGGTATCAAACTGAAAACAACAAAAACTCACAGACACAGAATTTGAAAGACCTAAAAAAAGTGTTTATGAAGATTCAGCTATTGCACTTTAAACCTTTGTAGTGAATTTCTAAACATATTTTATTGTTATTGTGGTAAGGTGGCTTAAATGGCTTACTAATCCTTGCACAAATTGATGTGATTTCTTAATCCAATTTGATTGGAAACTAAATCTGTTGCAGATTCATTAACAGTTTAATCATAATAAGTTTGTAACACCTCTACTGCTGTAGCACACTGCACAGGGCTGCTCTTTATGACTTTTTAACCGACTTCCAAAAGGAGAAGGTTCTCAATTCGGATATTTGTATTTTATGAGTGGGTGTTACAAACCAATAGGGTGTTGAACGCTTTCTTGGTTACCTAGAATATCAGCCTTTATGATTTCAACAATTAATGACTCTAAAATAAAATTATTGTAATTTTTTAGCCTTAACACTACAGACAGTATAAGAGTACTACTCTTTCCTTGGGTCGAGCTGTGCCGATCTGATAAAAAGACATTACTATTAGTAGAGGATGCCCTGAGGCTGTTGAAATCTACTAGACGATGCTGCAGGTTTATTCGCGACGTTTTTCTCCGTGATTTTTATGCTGAAATATTTTTGAATAGACCTGAAATAATAAAGGTAATAAATCATAAACAGATAAAGATGATTTTTGAGGAAAGAAAAATTAAGATTGCAAGTGGGTTTGTGGTATTTTTCTTTCCTCAAAAATCATCTTTACGTCGCATGCGTCAATGCGTTTAAAAAAATTATTCATATTTTTTCTTGTTTCGATTTTGTGAGGTTGATTTTACATCTGCGGGTTTTATTTTTTGTTTTCAGAGTTTATTAACCATATCAGATGGCACTAATGGCGGGAGGCCCGGCGAAGCTTTGTGCGTTTTGCTGTCCATAACACGAGCTCTGCGCATGCGACTACTGCAGCTGTCGTCTTTGGACTTGATTCACGAGACAAGCAAGGTAAATAAACACAAAATAAAATATGTTCCATAACTTATAACGAAAACTTTCGAGACTACCTCCAAACAAAAGTTTAAGCGCTCAACCGGCCATCATGGTTCGTCTGATATTTGTGAATAGGTCAATTATCCAACTGCGACACAAGAACGCAGTAGTTTAGAAATACATAACGTATTATACATTTGTTACCTACTGAGAAAATAAGTAGTGTGTGGAAGCCACAAGATCTCACTCTGTTTATTTCGAAAAAAAAATTGCAAACGCTCATGTTCGTTTCTTCCTGGTATACGAGTCATAGATGTTTCGTTAGTGTTTTGTTTTAAACCGACTTCAAAAAAAGGAGGAAGTTATCAATTCGACTGTATTTTTTTTTTTTTTTTTTTTTTATGTTTGTTACCTCATAACTTGCGACTGGGTGAACCGATTTTCATGATTCTTTTTTTATTCGAAAGCTGGTGCTTCCCGTGTGGTCCCATTGTCACCATTTTAGGATCTGATGATTGGATCTTGGAGAAATCGAGGGCAACCCTCAAATTTTATTAGCTGACACATAGTTTTTCGCAAATCTTATGAAGTAATTCAAGTACTTGCGTATGGAAATCATCATCTCATGTAGCTGAGCTGATGATGGAAGGTACAACTCCTCAAGTAAGAAAATTATGTTTGAGTTCGCATATCTCCGAAACTATAAGTCCGATTTAAGTAATTATTTTTTTGTTGTATTAAGTATCGTTCGACTTAGGGAATACTGCAAATTTCATCAAAATCGGTTCAGCAGTTTTTGAGATAGGGAATGAATGAAAGAGATGTTAACGATGTTATTACCGGTGCTACGGATTACAAAATTCTAGTGCACATGTAAGAAAATGATGTATTTGAGAAGAATTTTGGTTGAATATTTCAACTAAAAAGAGTAAAATAAAAACTTTTAAAAAAAAAATGTGACCGCCTTCAAAAACAACCACAAAAAACAGTAAAATAACCTACAAAACTTTTCTGTCGGAAGTCGGTGGTAAAAGAGACAATGAAATTAATAAAAAAGTCACCGACTTCCGACAGAAAAGTTTTGTAGGTTATTTTACTGTTTTTTGTGGTTGTTTTTGAAGGCGGTCACATTTTTTTTTAAAAAGTTTTTTTGCTCGTGCGGCATCACGCTGTCAAATTGACAGAAACTGTGTTCTTTCATGATGTAAACGGCCCCTTAATGTATATTTTATTTACGTATTTATATGTCTTAACAGATTCCAGAAGTACTCAGAGACGACATAGACGTAAGTCTGCACACAGAGCTGCAAGAGATAGTCGGCGAGAGTCGGCCACGCACGCCCCCAGAGGAAGATGGCCTCGTAGTGCTGCGACAGCTACCAGCCCCACTATATGCGCTGGACACCCTGCATGCAGTACTCACCATCATGGCTAGGAGCGTTGTCTTAACCAACCCTAATGATAGGAATGAGTTTTTGAACATTGTGAGTACCTACAGGAAATAGCGGCTAGTTTTGGCTTCGTACGGTCTTCTCACTGTGCGACGTTTATCGCTGCTTTGTCGTTTGTTGGGGTTGGTTAGTGCTTTGTGTGACAGGGATAAAGCTATGCCAAGCCGAAACTAGCCGGTTATTTATTTGTCGCCGGTAATTATTGTGTGTGGTACTACAGTCTGTTCTATCATTTGAACTTGACAAAAATTCTTTATGTCGCATAAAATATTTCCAATAGCTGTTCTTTAATGTCGTCACGTTTTTACAAATATTTGTTTATAAATAGATCTCCATGCGCTAATGCGTTTTTTTGAAAAGCCACACTAATGTAAATCATCATATAGGTGACACATTTTTTAGCACGATCTCACGAGTCTAGTGTTTCTTTAAGCTAAACAAATAACAGAGGTCGTGATTTCAAGGAGGTTGTAAGTCATTGTTTATTTTGACTATAATTATCTAAACCAAACTATGAGTAATTGCTTTACTTAAACCGAATCCAATGCGCATTCTTAGAGGTGTTTTATCCAAAGCAAACATAGTGGGAACACGCAGTCGTAAATATACCGCAGTTTTGCTAACTGTGTTGGTTTAAAAATCAACTTTGCTAAAATTGATCTTTATCAAATTCTATTCTATCGCTTGATTAATAGAATAGAATATTCTACGCTGTGTCCCTTTCGGTATTCCAAACAAACGAATAAAAAATGAATGCAAAAGCGATGGTTCGCTGAAATATGCTACTACTTCCGCGACCTAAATATCATATTATTTGTCTTCAATATTAAGAACTGGCTTTTGTGAAATTATCTCAAGAAACTGTAATTCCGGAATAAAAAGTATTCCAAGTGTTATTACAGGTTGCTAACTTGCCTTTCTCATTTACAATAGTAGTAAGAATATCTTAAAAAAAAAATCTGTGGATAAAAAATTTTACTGTATGCAGGGTTTTTACTCGAAAGAGAATCTCAGGTAATCTTAGAAATTCGCGACGCATGTGTTAATGCGTATTATATTTAAAATGTAGTGAGATTATGTTTATTTTTCAGAGGGAATTAAATACATGCATCTGTTTGACGGAGAGCCTAATCGAGTTGCTACTAGATTGTGTTAACGACACCTTCTGGAGCATGGACCATAGCTCCAAGACTTACAGAGATATATCTCATAAAAGTTGCATGACTATGCGTTTGATGGGAGATCTTTTATTCAAATACAGGTCAGTTTAAAAATTCATTGCTGTTGATGTTTTTTTGTTTACATTGATTACAGGCACGATTATTGAGCCTGAGGTCTGGATTCCCAGGTCGATCAAAAAGAGAAATCTAGTCTTAGTAGCAGCTCCGTATTTTGAATTTGGCGGTATAATAGTCCTTTACATGGGAAAGTATGTTAAGCCGTTGTTCCTGCACCTAATCTCGTTCAGGTGGGGTATTACAACGTCTTAAAACCAGGCTTGTTCCGGCGAGTGAAAGTGACAGGGCTATACAAGTCGTCTAACGCCATCACGTTCACTCACTGGACCAAGCCTGGTTTTAAGACGTTGTAATGCGGCCCCTGGTCGTTTTTTTTAATTAGTAAATTCATCGATAGAGAACGAGAGGAAAAAGGCTTTCAGACTAGTACTGACTAAATTCCACGGTGCTCTTTTCGGGACTCCGACCGATCGTTCCGGTCGTGTCGGATTGCCGACTCGTTGGACATAAGCAGTCAAGTTTACTCTATCATTTTTAGCAAATCACATGCATCTTTGCTCTGCTCTGATGAGATTTTACCCGATTAAATTGACTTGATATATTTCAGGAAATCCTTCTTCGATGACATCGACCGCACCCATCACCGAGTGGCATGGATACGTTTGACGATGTGCGCAGAGAAACTGCTGCACTGGGCGCGGGACTCCGCCCTGCCACCGACCTCCCTGGTCACAGGCCTGCAAATAGCCCAGCTGGATCCTGCCATTGATCTGTTTTACCCGGCACTGAGTAAGAAGATAGAACTGGTTTTACAGGTAGGTAAACAAACTCTTATAACTTTTTTTCTGCAAGTTCGATCCCTCCGGGCACGCCGCAATTGCGGCGGTAAGACCCCTCTTTGAGGAGTGGCTGGAGAGGAGTCATGGCGTCCTGACCTACCGCTTGACGCAGGTCCTCACCGGACACGGAAGTTTCGGGAGGTACCTGTGTCTGATGCGAAAGGAGGAGACGCCTGGGTGTCACCACTGCGAAGATCGCCCGGAGGACACGGTGGAGCATACGGTGCAAGACTGCCCAGCTTGGGCGGAGCACCGACGTGTCCTCACGGCTGCGATAGGCGGAGACCTCTCGCGCCCGGCATTGGTTGCGGCCATGCTGCGGGGCGAGACGGAGTGGGAAGCGGTCAGCTCCTTCTGCGAGGCAGTAATGCTCGTAAAGGAGGAGGCAGGCCGCGAGCGAGAGAGGACAGCGTCCTCCCTCCGCCCCAGCCGCAGTGGTAGGCGCCCACGGCGACGGACGTCGCTAGATGATCTCCGGCCACCGTAGGCGCGGGCATGCGGGCAGCGAGTAAAGGGCAACTCGCTGCCCGACCAAGGACCATGCCCGGGTCGACGGCGCGTTGTGTCCCACGCGCGCCTCAAAGAGCGTCAGCATAATGACGGGGCCCCCCTCTCAGAGGGCCAAAGCCTGCCGGGGTCGCGGGATTATTCCCTTACCGTAACCCCGGAACTTAACAGGCTATGAAGGACACCGTGGATTTTAGTCAGTAGAAGTCTGACAGTCCCTCCCGCCCTGCCTGGGGTTGGAGGACTCATTTGATGATTTTACCACGCTAAAAAAAAAAAAAAAAAAAGTTCGATCCCTCTCTTTATTTCTGGTCCTTCAAGCAGTATGCAAAAGAAAAGAGTATACAGGGTGAATTTTTCAAGTGGGCGTGGATGGCTGTTTTCGAAACTATGAGAAATATCGAAAAACGTTGAAAGGAGTCTCGAGGCCGATTTTTACGAAAACTAAAACTGCATCATTGGATTTTAGAAAAATCAATCATCCTAGCCAGGAATCGAACCCGCTGATTTTAGAAAAAAAATCGCACCCTGTATTATTACACCATTCGATAGTGTTGCTGATAAGGATCAAATTCTGGGAAGTAATCTTATACGGCATACTTAAAGAAATAGCAGATTTTTATGAAATTGCTATTTTTCCATGTTACTTATACTGAGCCATAATTTATTCGAAATTAATAAAATTTAAATTTTTCAATGTTTCTCTGGTTTTGACGTCTCAACAATCCCGCTGTACTTAGCAATACGAAATTATGGAGTTGAACTAAAAATAACATTATTATTTTAAAGAAGAAATGGTAATTTATGTTTCAAATACCCATATTGCCTTGATGGTTGATCAGTTTTTTTGTAATTATACGTTTTCCTTAAGTTTGCCGTACATGATTACTTCCCAGAATTTGATCCTTATTAGCAACACTACCGAATGGTGTAATAATACAGGATGTGATTTTTTTTCCAAAATCAGCGGGTTCGATTCCTGGCCAGGATGATAGACTTTTCTAAAATCCAATGATGCAGTTTTAGTTTTCGTCAAAATCGGCCTCGAGACTCCTTTCAACGTTTTTCGATATTCCTCATAGTTTCGAAAATAGCCATCCACGCCCACTTGAAAAATTCACCCTGTATAGTAACCGTGACAGCTTAAGAAACGAATTGGTAGTTTTTTCAGCAAGATGATTCAAAACAAAAAATTCTGACTTTGTAAGTACTCTGTTTAGAGTTCTTTCTAAGAGCAACCACATCATCATCAGTCTTCAAAAAGACCTAGAAAGAGTTTCTGTAGGGTCGGCAACGCGAAAGGGATACTTCTGGCTTTACAAGCATCTGTAGGCTTCGGTGCCAGCTCACCCATCAGGCAGGCTGTATGCTTGTTTGTAACCTATAACCTAAATGGTATATATATATATAAAACAGTCCATGTTGTGTATAAGCAAAAAATGCTACAGTGTATTTCCATTCCAGAGTACCAGAATAACAGTCAACCAAGAATATAAAAGCAAGTACAGAGAACTGAAGAAACTATTCGGGAGTATGGATGGAGCTGTCCAATTCATGAACAATAAGAAACTTCACAAATCCAAAAAAGTTCTCACATGTATCAAGACCTCTTTGCCTGTTTTAGAACTGTTTCAAAGTGAAAACTTTTTGACTGAAATAGCAGATATATTGCTCAATAAGGCGAAAGAGTTGGATTTTAATGAGAATGATTGGTCTACTGCCCGAAGTATTTCTTTAACTTTGATGGGTCACAATGCTGGATGGGTGCAAGTGACTTTCTATAAGTTATTGGCAGAGATGGTGAAGTCCGTTTTGGTAGGAGAAGAGAATGAGAAATCTCTTACTCTGTTATGTGACGTTGGTATACTAACTGAGATATGCTGTCATGGACTCTCTTCTAAGTTTAAAGAGGTATGTAATAGTAGTTTATGTAACTGGTACATAATGAGGGGTATTATACACGAGTGTGAGTTTAAAAAACGAGCGAAGCGAGTTTTTTAATAGTATCACACGAGTGGTATAATACCTAGTTATGTACAGTTTCATACACTACTTTATCTACTCTCATTGAACACGAACATATCAAATAAAAGATAAAAATTAATAAACACTAATAATCATCCACATTGTCATCCACCGAAACCCAAACGTCAAAATTCCAACATTCTCTTAGAAAGCGCGCGCAGCCACAGATAAAAAAGTAAAAAGATGTGTCTATGATCAGTAATCTGTATCATAATGAAAAAAAATTAAATTATAACATTGTTTTGTTAGAGAAACAGTGTTATAATTTAATTTTTTAATTTCATTACGATACTCTATGGTATAAAGTATGTCATTATAAACTCGTTTTGAGTTTTGTATTTCGAAGTTTACGATATGAGAGTAGATAAACTATTTTAAAACATGAGACAATTTTGCTAAGGGGGTTTTTTTTTTCAAACTATGACTCTGCCATAAAGTGTGATGTTGGATACAATGTTATTACATGGATGTTTTGGCGATGCATATATACGTTACTGAACCAGGCTCCGCACTATTCTATTCACTTATCTTACAGACGCGAGTTACACAAAGCATTTCTTTACAAACTCTACTCCTTAAATGTGATATTAAATTTATTTTGTTATTCTGTCAAATTTTTCTGCTCCTGCCGGTTTTTTTACCGCTAAACCAACTTTGTAGAACTAAACATGTTTATAATGTTACAGGTAGAGGATAGTTGTTCAGAAATAATGTTATATCTGTTGCGCGGGCGCCTGGTGCTCAGCGAGAGTTGTTGGTGGCGGCTGTTGGCTAGTCTACTGCCAGTATTACCGCTGTTACATGTTTATGCCGCTCATGAAACTGAATTAGGTGAGAACTTGATGTTTCGTTAAATATTTATCAGTGCTTCTGATACATTCGACGTATTTTAGCAGAAATTCCACATTCTCAACAAGGATGAGGTGATTGTTTCTACAGAGATTGATTTTTCCACTCAGCAAAAACATACTCGTAATTACGTTTATTCCACTTTGTTTACCTGGGTGATATGTGGATTGAGACCTTCCTGGTAATCTACGACCAATTATAAAAGATGCAAAAGGAACCTTCATGGAGCTTCTACCAATTATTTTATTCATTGAAGAAGTGACATTCCGCAAAAATTTAAGTAGGGGTAATTGTAACGCACTTATACCATTGTGCTGATGGATGCATTTGGGCGTATTAAAACTAAAGATATAATGGCTATAACTAGGTGGTCTGATAAAGACTCTTCAGTCTTTATCAGACCACCTAGTTATAGCCATTCTTGTTGTTAGTAAAAGGCGAAAGATTTATGCGTTTTGAAGGGAAACCAGAGACATTGTTGTGGTTGATTACCTTGCAAGCAGTACCTTTGCTTATAAGATGATTTGATTCATTGTAAAGATTAGGGAGTAAAACCAACACTATCCGAGTGCAGTTAGTAAAAGTAGTTTTGGTATTAGCATTTTATTTTTTTCTAATTTCTTCTTTATCGTGGGTGCGGTAACAAAACATAGAAACTCACATAATGCACTAATCACTCAGACCTGGAACAACTACGAGCAGATCATACAAATATTTTGGTCCGTGCGGGGATCGAACCTGCGACACGCTGCACGCTGCAATCGATCGCTCAGCTACTGCGCTAACCGTGTCGTCTAAGGTAAGATTCACACCAACCGGCTGGACCCGGCGGCATTTATGTATGTGTCTGGGTGTCATTTATCTATAATATGTATGTATTTAGAAATATATAAGTATGTTTATCAGTTGTCTAGTACCCATAACACAAGCTCTGCTTAGCTTGGGACTAGATGGCGTTGTGTGATAGTTGTGGAATATTATTATTTTCCTTTATTCATTATTTATCACATTTTATACATTTTTAAATATTATTACAAAAAAATAAAAACATTTAAAAATATAAAAAATAGGTGCCCACCAGCATCGGGAACAGGGTCCAAGCTGCCGGTGGTTAGGGCTCCAGAGAGAGGAACCTCCTCACTATGCGTGCCGTGTCCAAGAGAACTGCTTTCTGCATCAAGCCCTTGAGCCAACTGCACAAGGAGAGCCTCTTAAGATGTTGGTCGAGGCTCTTCGCGATTAGTCCATTGACCGTAACGACTATCGGTACAATGACTGCTGAGTCCACGTCCCACATGTCAACAATCTCGTGAGCTAAATCAAGATACTTGATTTTTTTATCATTTTCAGCTTTCACGAGATTCTCGTCATGAGGGACGGTGATGTCAACAATCATTGCACGGCGCTCTCGGCGATCTACCACCACTATATCAGGCTTATTGGCTACAATAGTCCTGTCAGTGATGATAGATTGATCCCAGTACAATATGGCATGACCGTTTTCAAGAACTGGGTCGGGCACATACCTATAGTATGGTACTTCAGAATTCACAAGGTTGTACTGCAGGGCAAGTTGCTGGTGGATAATCCTAGCTACTAGATTGTGTCTGTGCAAGTACTCGCTGTTAGCAAGACGAGAACAACCGGAAATAATGTGTCTGATCGACTCACCGGGACGGTGGCATGCCCGACAGATGTCAACCGTACCGTCCTTGACAATATATTTCCGGTAATTGTTCGTCATGATAACCTCATCCATAATCGCACACACAAAACCTTCGGTTTCTCCGAAGAGGTCACCGAAACGTAGCCAGGCTACAGACGCCAAAAAGTCTACATCGGGCCCGTTAAGGGCCCGATAAAACCGTCCGTGTAGCTCCTTGCTCTGCCATACCTCCCTGCGGTCATTAGTATCCAATACCACAGGTTTGCGCCAGTTCTCGTTAGCCAAGGAGAGCGGGGTAAGGCCTTTGTCCACTGAGACTACATCATGATGCATCCCCACGTCGGCTTTAAGGAAGTATTCCCTGAGACTGCATACCTCGCGGTTGTGCAAGGTCTTAGCATTGAGTAAGCCACGGCCTCCACACTTCCGCGGGATATACAGTCTCATCACCGATGACCGTGGGTGATGCATCCGATTTGCAGTCAGCAGTGTACGGACCTTTCTATCTAGGGCGTCAAGTTCCGTTTGAGTCCATTTGAGTATGCCGAAAGAATACATCAGAACCGGCATGACCCAACTATTGAAGGCGCGCACCTTATTTCCGCCTGATAAAAGACTATTTAACACTTTGTTCAGGCGGCCAAAGAAGCGCTCCCTCAACGATTGCTTCATGCCAGTAACATTGATGCCCAATGATTCCGACATACCCAAATACTTATAGGTTTCGGTTGCTGAAAGGGATCTAAGGTTTATGGAATCTGAGAGTTGGGAGCTCACAGATTCCACAATCTCCCCTCGCTTTACATGCATGAACGCACATTTCTCCACACCAAATTCCATCATAATGGCGCTACTGAAGGTTTCAGTGATCTTCAGTAGCCCCATCAGCTGCGAATTGGTGGGGGCAAAAAGTTTCAGGTCATCCATATAAAGAAGGTGCGATATAACCCGACCGCCTCTCCTCAACCGATAACCTAGACCCGAATCCTCCAGCAGTGTGCTAAGAGGATTCAGGGCTAAGCAAAACCAAAGCGGACTCAAACTGTCACCCTGGAATATTCCTCGCTCAATCCTAATCGGTTCGTCGTTCCCAGGGGTCTGCCGGCATCCTGGATAGAGAAGGTACGTCCTCCATTGCCGCATACATGACAACAAGAAGGTGCGAAGTGTAGCATTTATTTTATACAACTCCAGCACCCTCATAAGCCACGCATGCGGCACAGAGTCATAGGCCTTCTTATAATCTATCCAACACGTCGACAGATCCCTCCGGGATCGACGAACCTGTTGACTTACGGCCATGTCGATAAGGAGCAGCTCTTTAGTACCGCGGGACCAATTCCTACATCCATTCTGAGAGGCAGACATAATTGAATTGCTATCAATATGATAAGCAATTTTTGCTCTCAGAATGGATGTTAGAACTTTATAGATAGTCGGTAGACACGTAATAGGTCTATAGTTTTTTGGTTCCGCGGTACTGCCTGATTTATAGAGCAGGTGGGTAACTCCTGTGGTACAAAACATTGGTAGCGACCCTGTCTCTAAAGATGACTGGAATTGTGAAGCTAAGCAAGCGTGCGAACTTCGTAGCCATTTTATCCAAAAATTATGCAGCCCGTCCGGCCCTGGAGATTTCCAATTAGGTAACGGACGGACTGCATGGGCCACGTCAAGTGACGTTATAGATATTGCTTCCATTTCTGGGATTGAGTCACACGCTCGCTCAACCACACGCATCCAGTCACCCTCAGTGTGACCAACGATTCACCCTCAGTGTGACCAACGATATTATTATTATTATTTTACAATGCGTTAAAGAACATTAAAACCTATCAACAGTAAATACAGTTCATATTTGCATGCAACTTACGGGACACGTCACTACGTGTCGCGGAATGCCGACGGATATAACTTTGCAAGCAAATATGAACTGTATTTACTCGTGATAGATTTCAATGTTCTTTACCGCATTGTAAAATGCCGCCGGATCCAGCCGGTTGGTGTGAATCTTACCTAAATATAGATGTAATTTCTTATTTACGTTCAGTTATTTTTTTTATTTGGGGATTGTAGCAGGTGACGTTTTATAGTTTCTGCTTACTCCCATGGGAACAAGGCGTAAGTTTATGTTTTTTTGTATGTTTATACAGGTAAAGCAATATGCAAGTCTCTAGAGCGCGACATAGCTGATTGTTTGGGCGTGTCTGTGGCAGAGGTGACGACTGGCTTGGTCCGGCTTCTGTTTGTACGGTGCGTCGCCGTGCAACTTGATGCGGCACACGGCTTGTGTCGGCTACTAGGTTAGTAACAGCTTATCATGGAATTTTTAATGGTTAACCACTCTGCACGACAATATTTTGACACATGACACATCAGCTGAGTCGACCGGGTGATTCGAAATTTGAGCTATTACACAATATTTTTTGTCAACTTTCAGCATCCAATTTTTGATCAAAAATATGTTACTACAGCTATTTCATGCGATAAGTTTGTGATCAATATCTCTAAGAACATGTTGAGGTCAATAAAACTGCCTCATTCTGTTGTAAAATGTGTGTAACATACAAAATGCTACATCGTTCCAAAAACTAGGTAATTTAGATATGCTGAAAAATATGTACATAAAGAAGCTTATCACATGATAATAATGGTTAAACAGTGAAATAAATAAAATAACTTACTATATACATTACTAGATTTGCCAGTGTTCATACATAATTTCATAAATAATAACGGTCAAAGTCTGGACAAAAATTTGAAAAAACTATGTTGCAACATGACTCTTTTTAGTGCTGACCGTAAACCCAATATTCACAAAACGATTAAAAACCTTCATTCAGCCTAATCGATACTCGCAACATAATCGAACATGAAAAAAAAAGTAAAACAAGACATAGAGCATGGACTGATTTTATTTTTTGACTATAGAAAGCTCAATCCATGCAATAAGTCTATGAATCTAAATCTGAATCATTTAATAATATTTCAAATTTTCAAGTATTATTTCGTTTACGCAATAATTTATTTATCGGTGTTTCATTGGAGGCTAAACATACCTATGTGTCTTCTAAACTTAAATACAATCATATGGTTTTACTTATACCCATTTTGTGTTTTCGTTAATTAATTTCAATTTATCTTTTTAAAACGGATCTAAAAAACGTGAAAATACAAACACCGGGTTCGGATCTAATGCTGAGAGATGGGAGTATGTACTTCTAAATGATTCCTTGCAGTAACAAACAATTAGAATTTCCAACGGGGCGTGTTTGGCTAAATTTAAAACTATGAGGAATAGCGAAAAATCCTTAAGGAAGTCTCGAGGCCGATTTGATAAAAATTAAATAACATCATAAAAATTAAATTTTTGAAATATAAATTCAGCAATCCATCTATCAATATTCTGTGAAGTAGAAACATGCGACAAACTTGAGGTATAAGGATTTTTTTCCATTAAATAATTAGAGCGGGAGCCCGCAACAGATGTCCGTGACCAATTTCCTCTCAAGCGATAATTAGCAGGCTACATGAGGGAGTCGTATCATGAAGATTTGTGGAAGTCAGCTGCGATTCCGTTGGTGGGATAAGCAGCAATCGCCGTTCAAACACGTAGAATTTTTTTATTTTTTTATTCATTTCCTCCCAACTGAAACCTTGTTAATATTGAAGATTACCTTGTATCACGAAGAATAAAACCAATCAGCCGACGATACCACGGTGGAATACACGTCAGCTGGTCACTCGAACATGTAATTTTTTATTTTATTTTCAGTGATTTCCTCTCAACCCAAACTTAACCCAATGGAAGTTTACATGTAGTTATGGCTAAAAACAGACATCAGCTGGCTGTAGCTCGGTGGAAAGATCGTCAGCTGATGCTTTGAAAATTACAAGTAGGACTACCGCTCTCAGCCTAAATCTGCATTCAGTTCAATGTTTTCAATTCCTCCCTACAGAAAACCTGTTTATATTGAGGCTTACTCAATATCACGATGAAAAATTCCATTCATCTTATGTTTACAGACAGTTATTGATCAAAATACAGAGTTATTCTTATAAAGCTGGGCATCAGGAACATATGTGATTCCGTAAGAGATACGAAAAAACTTATTTCGTTAAATTTAGCTCTTTTTTCAGTATAAACATTTTGGCATTTTTATTTTTTTGGTCAAGTGTGAATTGTCCACTAAAATGAATTCGCTAGGAACAATATTTGGATTATACAAAATGTGCAATACCTTAAAAACTACTTAACCGATTTTCATGAAACAAAATGTTCAATAGTTTTTACAACAAGACCAACACATTAAAATAAAGTCCATTGTAATAACCCCATAAACAAAAAACTACATTTTCAAGTTACGTACGAGTAGTTATGATCAACATAATTAGGTATCATAAGTTTTATTTTTTAATGTCTTTCAACTCTGTTGTATGTCAATTATTATTTCGTTGTATCGGAAGACAAAAATCAGGAAGGCGGAAATTGGATAAAGGACATAACATTCATCACGCTCCATAAATTTTTTGGGCTTTTCCGAAAGTGCCGACCAAAGTAGGTATTAAAAGTCGGCGATGAGACCACCACCGCCCGCTACGACGAGAAGTGCACGTAGTGGGAGGTGCGACAAGATGTACTTAGTAAATATTGTTTGTAAGGAGATAAGATTATTTTTTGTAATTAGAATTTTTTGTTATTTATTTGTGCTTAATTCTTCATTAAAATACATTTCTTAACGAAACTAACTAGAAAATTGTACTAAAGTTTGATAAATATGTTGATCATAATTACGTAACTTGAAAATGTATTTTTTGCTTTATGGGGTTATTGCAATGGAACTAATTTTAATGTGTTGGTCTTGTTTTAAAAACTATTGTACAGTTTGTTTCATGAAAATCGGTTAAGTAGTTTTTAAGGTATTGCACATTTTGTTTAATCCAAATATTGTTCCTAGCGAATTAATTTTAGTAGACAATTCACACTTGACCAAAAAAATAAAAATGCAAAAATGTTTATACTGAAAAAAGAGCTAAAGTTATCTAAATAAGTTTTTTCGTATCTCTTACGGAATCACATATGTTCCTGATGCCCAGCTTTATAAGAATAACTCTGTATTTTGAGCCATAACTGTCTGTAAACATAAGATGAATGGAATTTTTCATCGTGATATTGAGTAAGCCTCAATATAAACAGGTTTTCTGTAGGGAGGCATTGAAAACATTGAACTGAATGCAGATTTAGGCTGAGAGCGGTAGTCCTACTTGTAATTTTCAAAGCATCAGCTGACGATCTTTCCACCGAGCTACAGCCAGCTGACGTCTGTTTTTAGCCATAACTACATGTAAAGTTTCATTGGGTTAAATTTGGGTTGAGAGGAAATCACTGAAAATAAAATAAAAAATTACATGTTCGAGTGACCAGCTGACGTGTATTCCACCATGGTATCGTCGGCTGATTGGTTTTATTCTTCGTGATACAAGGTAATCTTCAATATTAACAAGGTTTCAGTTGGGAGGAAATGACTAAAAAAAAACATTTTTTCTACGTGTTTGAACGGCGATTGCTGCTTATTCCACCAACGGAACAGCAGCTGACTTCCACGAATCTTTATGATATGACTCCCTTATTTAGTCTACTAAGTATGGCTTGAGAAGAAATCACTAACGATATTTTGGCCTGGCTCCCGCTCTAAATGTTTCGCTACATGTTCACAACATAGTGTTCTTATTTCAAATTTTTATTATCACTTCGTGGTGTAAATACATTGACGATTTTTTTGAAATTCGAACTTTAAGTGAGTTTGCGCGAATTTTGATTTTATTCTGCTGTACAATGACTAAATTATTGTTTGTATATTAGTTCATATTTTACCAAGTTATCATTACTTCACCGAATTTGATCCTCAGCGACATCGAATAGTGTAAAAAAATTTAATACCTAGCATTTTCTTTTTTTATTTCAAAAGCTCGATTTCTGACGTGTAATACTTACATGACCAAACCAATCTCACAAAACAAATTTGTACAATAAGATAATTAATTTGGCTATCTTTTGTTTGGAGCCGCGAGAGGGAGAGGACAGCGTTCTCCCTCCGCCCCAACCATAGTGGTAGGCGCCCGCAGCGTCGGAAGTCGGCAGACGATCTCCGGCCACCGTAGGCACGGGCATGCGGACAGCGAGTAAAGGGCAACTCGCTGTCCGACCATGGACCATGCCCGGGTCGACAGCGCGTCGTGTTCTACGTGCGCCTCAAAGAGCGTCAGCATAATGAGAACTTAGAGGGCCAAAGCCTACCGGGGTCGCGGGAGTTATTTCATGACCCCGGAACATAAAGGGCTATTGAAGGACACCGTGGATTTTAGTCAGTAAAAGTCTGACAGTCCCTCCCGCCCTGCCCGGGGTGGAAGGACTCATTTGATGATTTTACCACGATAAAAAAAAACTTTTATTTGGTAGGAAACAAACTCATTTATAATAAGCCTATCAAAATCCAAGGCATTCTATATTCATTCAACATTAAAAATTATATGATTGTACAAAATAAAATGTACAATAAAAATTAGCTAATAAATTAAAAGTTATTACATAATAATTATTTTGAATATCGAGTACCACAGCGAGTGCATTCCTAATTCAAAATTTTTGAATTAAATAATTGACGCGCATTCAAACATTTATTATCTGACATTGTTCCTTTGTCTATTATTGTTTTTTGGGAATGACAATGTACGTAATATTATTATAAAAACTATATTATAATAGATAATAATTGTATTCTAAGCATAAAACAAATTTATTTTAATTTTTATTAATCGATTTCCTAATTTCCTTATTTTTTTCACTCGAGTTGACAAAAAAATCAATTATGGAATCGATTAGAATACTCGCTTTCACACATCATTACGATTAAAAAAAATAACATGGTTGTCGATTACGAATACAAATTGAGTAGTGGTAATGAAAAATACGTGTTATTGGCCCTGTATTAGAGAATTGCGCCAAGATCTGGTCTTTTTTACGTTATTTATAATATTTGGCATGATATTTATCTTTATTATTATGGAGTTAAAGCTCGCGTGTGTGATCCAAGTGCAAAATAAAAATGTAAACAAACAAAAGTGGCGCGAAAGTTCGAGTTCAGATATCAAATTTTTCATTACCACTGCTAATTTATGTTGAAATACGTGTGAATTCGTTACAATACTAAATGACGAGTTATTCATTCCTCCTATAATGATCCGTTGGATGTCCGAAAACCACGTTTTTTATGATTTTTAGCCCCACCCAGCACTGCCATCAAAATGGCGAAGATCGTATTTACACTTTTGGATTTTGTTACGGTAAATTATGAAAATAGGCGCTAAATGTAGAAGTTTTAATTTCGTGAATAAATCAGATTTTTATTTAACATTCTTAATTAATGCGCACTCATAGGATTTTACGCAGAGAATATTATATTTTTTTAATTTATAATGAGGATGTCGTATGACTACAACGTCTGCCCCTTTTGGACCCACTATTGAGCCAGCGTAGGTTTACTTGTCGCGCCCCTTTCGGGGGCGCTACCGAACTATACGGTTAACTGAGAATGTCGTCATTCACTTTATCTTATAATTTTAAGGACTCTTTAAATACTAATGGTATCTTTTTTCCGTGGTGTTAAGCAAGATGACTAATGCCAATTTCAAACATCCCTATAAGGCCCGGTATCCACCAAAGCGGAGAGGAGAGGAAATGTGTTTGAATAACCAATCAGATGTCCACATCTCCTCTCCGCTTAGCTTCGTTGTCGCGTAGTTGACATCTGATTGGTTATTCAAACACATCTCCTCTCCTCTCCGCTTTGGTGGACACCGGGCCTAAGTCTATTGACCTTATTTTGTTGTCTCCTGCTTGGTACGGAGTGAAGTGGAAATTAATTATGTTTTTCTCATTCCTGCGGTCTGCTTCTTTATATAATATACGCTGCTTAGAAATAAGACAGTTACTTCATTCTCCGGGACTTCGTCGACCTTCATTGTTTCTGCGCTGTTCTGGTAGCTGCCATTTTTGGGTCTAGGTTTCACGAGTTGTAGTGGATTCAGAATAAGGTGGTGGGTTCCATTATACCGGTTTGTGAAGGGTCGGTGTAACTTGTTGGCTGGTTCCCTACATCTCGGAACATGTTGTTAACTTAATCCTCGTTGCACCGCAATCCATAAAATGCGTTTGGTGCTTAAAGAATCGAAATCATCGTTCTTTTCTAAGCCAATTGTTTGAACTCAATAATAAAACATAATGTTTGAAATACGTTTAATTACTTGTTGGGACTCATAATACAAAAGTACCAAGTTTCCAAATATTTAATTCAAAGTATTTTTTCAGATGATGAACGTTATTTGCCGCCGAAGGACTCTTTACGTGCCGATGTGTTACTGAGTGCATTACGTAGAGTGAAACGAGAAGAATTTAATGTTGACTATGAAAGTTCACCGTCCAAAGTTCCACAGGTACGTTAGTCGGCAATAGGATTAACCGACTTCAAAAAAAGTAGGTTTTCAGTTCTTTTCTTTCAATCATTATGTTTCTGTTCTAGTTTCATGCTACTTTTAAATATATAGGAAACCGGCATGTCCATGAACCAAACTTTCAAAGACATGACATTTATATCAATCCGCACTGTGCCCGCGGTGGTGGATTAAAGCCCACTTTCTCTAACAAAGAGGAGGCCCGTGACCCAGTAGTGGGAACATAATTATGCTCAGATTTCATTTTGTCATTATCATTTAATTATTTTCTTTTACCAATGAGTCCTTACACAATCTATCTATATAACCTTTGCTTATTACCCCTTCTATTCTCTTTTTAGGGTTCCGTAGTCAACAAGGAACCCTTATAGTTTCGCTATGTCCGTCCGTCCGTCCGTCCGTCCGTCCGTCCGTCCGTCCGTCTGTCCGCAGTTTAGCTCAGAGACGCACAGTACTAGAGAGCTGTAATTTGGTGTAAATATACGAATTTGTTGTGCCAAAAAAGTGGTAAAATTAAATATCGTAAAATATTTTTTTTTAGGGTACCTCCTGAACTTACACGTAAAGTGAGGATTTTTTTTTTCTCACGTACCCCTTAGTGTGGGGTATCATTAAATAGGTCTTTAAAAAATATTGGGACTTTCCATTAACATTTTTTTGATAAAAAAATTAGTTTGTGAAATATTAAGCTTTAAAGTGCTAAATTTTGCTCGACTCGAGTGTCCCCCCCTTCTACCAGCTAAACGGTTGTGTTTGGGGGTGTGAAAAAATTCACAACAGTAGTATATATAACGAATTTTAAAAGAAAATATAGCCTACTTAGTCATGATAATTTTATATATAAGATAATATATAAAATTATCATGACTAAGTAGGCTTTACAACTTTACGAGTAATAGTCGACCAACTTATAAAATGTACTTGGAAAACATTTTTATTAAACAAAATGTATCGGAGAAAATGCTCTTCAACTGCAAATGTAAGTTTGTCAACTTTATTTTTACAGCTTTAATAGGTTTGTTTTTACGGTATGTATTTTGGGGATAGGTAGGTTTTTATCGTTAACTATTTTTAACTAACTTCAAAAAAGGAGGAGGTTCTAAATTCGTCGTAATCTTTTTAATTATGTATTTTCCCCGATTTCTCAAAGACTCGTGGACCGATTTTTCAAATTAAATTCAGTTTAGTTAGTTCGCATAAGTATTTTGATGGGCAACTACGGAACCCTACACTGTGCGTGGCCCGACACGCACTTGGCCGGTTTTTTTTACCATATAATTTGACCTCTCTGGGGGGTATTACCAAGTCTTAAAACCAGGCTTGTTCCAGTGAGTGAACGAGATGGCGCTAGACGACTTGTATAGCTCTGTTACTTTCACTCGCCAGAACAAGCCTGGTTTTAAGAAGTTGTAATACCCCCCCCCACGTTCTCTTTTCAAAATGCCCTCAATATTTGAAAAAAGTGTAGTTTTCAATTCTCATTTGTGAATATTTTTATTAGACCACAGGTTTGACTCAAATCCTGGACGTGTTAAAGCAAGACATAATTATTGACGAGCACGGTGAATATATTTCGCGGCCAACAATGCAACCGACACTAGAACCTTCGTTGCGACGTAGCACGTTGCAGCAACTAGCTGTTATAGTACGACAACAGAATTTACACGATGTTTTCTTACAATATGATGGAGTGAAGATTATTGTGGCTACACTTAGGTAAGGGGCCTGAACTATCTACTTCTACTATCCTCTGTTGGATTTCGAACGCTTGGCTTAGAGCTGAAGGTTGAAGTTTCAACAAATCAATAATATTTATGTATTTATTTAGAGTAAGTGAAGACTATGAAGGTATTGTTAATGTAAAGCTGATTTCAGACTACGCTATACTATTGTGCTATAAAGTATAGCAAAGAAGGATCTAATGCCAAATAGCGTGATATAAATGGCAGTGACCTCGGCATGGCATGTCTTGCTTACTTACTATAAAAATATATGTAAGGGTCGATTTATACTAGCGCAGAGTAGAAGCGCATCGAAGCGTATTTCTAAAACTGAACATAACAATTTCAACCTTAACTCCACAGCGTAACGCACACATTACTTCTAAGATTTTTACGATTCACGATCAGCGTTGTTCACGCGCAGACGCGCGAATTCTGAAGAATGCGCGCGACTTTTTAAAATCTTAGAAGTAATATGTGCGTTACGCTGTGGAGTTGCGCTAGTATAAATCGACCCTAAGTCGTAACAACGTTGTGTCGCGCCACACTAGCGCCGGCTTTTAGCAGGACGAATCACGCCAAAAATACGCCACGCTAGCGTCAACCACGCCGAGCTCGCTGTTTGCCAAAACTTTTAAGATTTCTTTGTTATTATTCGGCCCTGAAACTGATATTTGTGTTCATGAATATCTAGTATGTTTTCATACATACAAATAAGATGACGTTCTCGTTTACTGATAAGGCTAAAAATATTTAAATTCACATTTTAAAAGGTGCGTTTCAGCAAACCCAGTATTTTCAGATATTTTTCTTACAGACAAGTTAAAGATGCTATAAGCTAAGATGACTAGCTTATAGCATCTTTAACTTGTCTGTAAAAATATCTTATCAATCGTATGATCTCACGTGATCAACATTGTTATTACAGATGCTAGAGTGATGTTTATTATCTCAAAACTCTAAACCAAGTTTACTTTATCTTAATCTCAATATTTCAGAATGTCGCTGATGGTGGATGATTACCTAGCTTTTCCGGAATGTGCCATCAGCTGCGTGTCAATACTGAATAGCGTTTGTTTCACCAGTAGACACAATTTGGCCAAAATACCCGACCTACCTTCACTTCTCATTAGAGGTAATTTTATGATGACTGTTTTGCGTGTCTTGCATGGAGAAAGTAGTTCTTTTTTGGTTTGTATCGTAATAATGTAATGGTGCCAACACATCAATCGATGTTAGAATAGATCAGTGGACGACGTCTGTAGTTATTTGTTACTACAGCAATAGCACTCGTATCTGACTGAAAAATATAATTAGTCCTTAGTTATATTATTAGAAAATATTTGACACGTATTTCTTATTTTGTGACGTAAATCAAAATTGACGAAGATTATAATAGATGACGACAGTTTTATCATGGGGAAAGCCGATCAAAGCTAGTTGTAAATGGCGCGACAGCTAAGTCCTAATCTGACCAATGAGATAGTACTATTTTGAAGTACCTATAAGATTAGAATCAACGACGATGCTTGCAACAAGCTATACTAGCGCCATTCGTTTCCCAGTTGCCATCCCAATTGGCGAAACGTCACAAGCAACTACAGTTTTTACTTGCTTCTGACGTCACGAGCCCCCACTCTCGAATTTTGATACGTTATATTTTTGTAGATATGCATTGGTTTAACGAAATAAAAATACCTGTACATTATTTTTCAAAACTCTAGCTGAAGGACTAATTAAATTCAAATTGCCTATTGGTCGATTGTCGATCGACAGTTCTCTCTCAGCTAGCTATGCGACGTGCCTGACACTCGTCTCTCTCGATCACTTACACAGTCAATGCGGTCGGTCTGAATAAAAATTCCAAACGAATCAATAGATGGCATAGACTGACAATCGATCGATAACTGTTGTGGTGCCATAATGCTTTTACTTAGTTTGGCATTGTCAACCATCAATTTCAATTCCTATAATGTATCAAATATGGTAGGTACTTAAAGTTCCTAAACCGACAAAGTTTTAATTAACATACGTTTGGTCAATACGAGTATAGCATGCAATAGTACAAGTTTTTACACTTTACATCCTCAAACTAAATATTTGCCTTTATTTGTAAGAGAACAATATTTCAGGCGTCATTCGGAAGTTTGGGTGCTTCATATGACCCAAGCTCGTAAAGGTGCTAAATATTAAAACACACTAACAGTTCAAGTTATTTAGTTTCACACGTGGTCGGGAAATCTTAGCGTATTTTTGCAGTAGTTGGGTAAACTGCAGGCACCCAGAATTCAATTAAGGTATTTGGATGTAGAAAAAACTTACTACATGAAATCATTTGAACTAGCACTCCGTCCACGACTTCTTCCACGTAATTTTCTAACTTTGCCTTTGTGAATTTCAACTCCCGGTCTTTATGGCATACTTCTTAAAAATTTGAATCAAAATCCAACAAAAAATAAATTAATCCGCAATATCCCGTCTTAGGTAGCACCTTCGTCCTAAAAACAATCCCAATGCGACTCCTAACTAAAACAACACCCTAGGGGTCGAATTTCACAACACCCTCTCTTAGCGAGAACCTATGTCCTAAATGTCCCTGCAAAATGTGAGACTATCAACACCAAAGACAACCCTTTAGGAGTCATATTTCGTTAAATCCCAAACCCCATGCAAAATTTGAAACTCCTTGAACTTGTAGTAACGAAGTTTTACATAAACTATCAACCCAAAAGTAAAGTGTCGAATTTCGAGTGTGTGATTTTTTTATATAATAATAATAATAAAATTTATTTCTTTAGACACAGACATAGATATGGTATACAGTACATGTGGAACTTAAAAAGTATGCACATTTTATTTAAAAACATTGTGTACATATCTACTAAATTGTTGGGTGACGCTCCTGCTCCCCTAACTAGATCACTAAGTGATCTGTATTGAGGAGAGACAGTTTCGACCCCTATTTGGGTATCACAGAAACATGTTTTTTGTGCTCCTAAAACTTACAAAAGATATTAATCAAAATAAAATGAATTTAAAAGATATTCAAAATTAAACATAAAGTAAATTAAGTTAACAGTGATAGAATAAAAACAGAAATAGAAAAATTACAATTCAATGACATGCAAATTGATCAATTAAATATTTGTGTAGGTGAATGTGAGTGTGAGTGAGTGAATGAGCGTGTGAGTGAGTGAATGTGCGTGTGAGTGAGTGAATGTGAGTGCGAAGTGTGTTTTATCACACGATTAAAAAAAAATTAGAGACAAAGAAAACAATATGAAACAAACAAGTTTTAAAATTTCTTTTCATGGCAAATGACTGTATATAAAATGAAAATAAATTAACGTTTAGGAGTCTGAATAGTTAGACCAGTGGAGTATATTCAATGATTAGTGATTATTCCCCTCATTTTTCCACGTTTTTTTTTTAATACATATATGTATTGGTGTTTCCCCTATTTATCGTTCAAAGGTAATTCCCCGCCAGTCCCACTAGAAAAGTCCCTCAATATAAAAATCACATCTAATCTAATCTTTAAACGAGCAATTCTTGTATATTTATATATAATCTGGATCTCGGAAACGGCTCCAAGGATTTTCATGAAAGTTACAGATTAGGAGTTTTTCGGCTCAAGGAATCGATTTATCGGTTCCCAAGATATAGACATTTTAAAAACCGAGCGAAGCTCGGTCAACCAGATATTTAGAACTAATATGACTACAAGAGTATTGAATAGAATTTACTATGGTGAGTTTAAAAAGATCTAATCTGGAAATGAAACATCAAATCGAATTAATTTGAAATAAGTGAAAATGCTACAACTAAAAGTTACAAAAAAAATATATCACTGTTTAAAACAATTTAAACCGTCAGTATCATAAAATAAATAAAAAAAATCCAACCCCAACATTGTCAACCCTTTTCCATCAGGCTCTTAATGTGAAAATTAGTGACCGATCGAAATTTCGGTTTCGGTTTCGGCCAGTTTCGGCCAAAAAATGTAGTTTCGGCCTTAGTTTCGATTTCGGCCAGAATATAGCCGAAACTTTGCCGAAACCGAAACCTGACGAAGTGTTCGTTCATTTTCGTGTGTCGTTCGGTAACATTCGTAGCTAACACGTGTTTGCTCGACGGCGGGGCCCGGCGCTGTTCGCCACCGTTCATTTAATCGTGAGTTGAGGTTATGTTTTCGAGTTTACTGCCAAGAGTAAGTCTTGTATATTCATGTAATCATAAAATATATTTAAACTTAACATTCGTCAAGGCAGAAAATATATATTATGGCTCAGTAGAAGTTAAATAACATAGAAAAATAGCAATTTCTTAAAAACCTATTTTTCCCATAAGTTTGCAGATATTCAGAGAGAGAGATTCAGAATTTGATCCTTATTAGCAACACTATCGAATGGTATAATAATGTCACATTATTAAAAAAAAAACACACACATTATTAATGTGTGTTTTTTTTTTCCAAAATCTGCGGTTTTTTAAATCCAATGATGCAGTTTTCGTTTTCGTCAAAATCGGTCTTAAGTCATCCTGTAATTCCGGTATAATTATACACTTTTTCATAAGTGTTAATAAATGTAAAAAAAAACATAAAATTTTATTTTAGAAAATAATTGAAATTTTAAATGTTTAATAAGTAGCGGTTTCGGTTTCGGCCGAAACTGAGAGCTAGGCTGAAAGTTCGGTTTCGGTTTCGGTTTCGGCTGAAAAATCAGTTTCGGTCGGACACTAGTGAAAATCTAATAACCACCTAAGAATCGAACTCTGATTTCGTGTTCAGAAATCATGCTCGCGATTACAAGACCTATGACGCTGTCAAACATCAAAATAAATCAACAACAATACATCTTTACTTATCTCGACTTCAGGAATAAAAGACACTGGTTCATTTTTAAATAGATTATGGTTCGTTGTCCGCTCATCCACAAGAAATCTATTGTTAACGTAACATCATTAAATCGGGATAAGGGTATAGGATGCTACCGCTATATCAATTTATCTGGGGTCGCCACTATTCGTTCATCTCAACGGTCACTTCCTTTCTAGTGATAACCTTGATCCTATTTTCTATTCAACAGTATTTATAGAACACATCCGACCCGTAGCAATTACCACGTTCGGCTTGTGTCGTTCGCCAAAATCATTAAAGTTCGGGTCGGTATAATTCGAACTAAACCATTTGGTCTCGTCTTTGCAAGTGCAACTTCTCGAATTTTTTTGTTGAGGAATTTTACTTTGGCACCCCAGATTTTAGAAGATGGTGGTATGATACCCGCGTGTCTCAGAAACCACTTTGAACCATTAAGCCTAAGCCTGAGCACTCGCTGGTCGTGTCGGATATGATATCGGAATTTAAAGGAAATAGAAAGTGCAGTTGTACCTGTCCTTCCCGTACTTATGCACTATAATAACTCTAGCGCCGAAACGTAATTCTCTGCTGAGATTTACTGCTGTGATCGAAAACGGTCACGACCACTATTTTATTATTTAGGTATGTGATTTGCCGTATGGCTTTGCCGAACCTTGCCGAACCGAATATTCGTATCGCACCATTTACTCAGTGTATACCTAAGAGACTTTACCCATGGCGCGACGCGTTTGCAATTCGACCGATTCCAACTACAAGTGAAAATCAACCTTACCACTACGACATATGACATAAAACACGTTGTTAACTACGGGTAAAAAAAGAAAAACAAAACACGATCGCCACGACGCCGTCTAGTCAATCGAATTGCATCATTATTTCTTAGTAGCCAGGTTGATTTTCACTTGAAGTTGGAATCGGTCGAATTGCGCCATGGGTGAAGTTAACAGTATTGAACATTTCAGTGATCCTAGTATTTCCCGCCAACGATACGGCAGTACTGATGGCGACACAAGTGTTAGCGCTGGTCGCGTGGGCCGGGTTCGCCCTGCAGGAGTTGGATGCATCGCGACGTCGTATACCTGCTTTACCTTTGAGTGTCACGAAGAGAACCTCACTGCCTTTTGATGTCAATAGTTACTGGAGCACTAGTCCCAATGCTGAGCATTCGTATGTAGGTGAGTATTTTTTTATTTTTTTAAGTCAAATAGAGTATCAGAAGGTAATTTACAAGGTAGTCGGTTGGTTTTGATAGGAACGCACTAGATAACAGAATCTACGATTTTTTGAACCGCCGCAAAACTTGATAGTGGCGCCCCCCTCCAGTAAAATAAATTGTAAAAATCTCTTTTTTGACCTTATCAACAGATTCTTGTTGCAATTGACTTAGGAGCGATGCAGGAGTTTAATGTCAAGAGACATAAAAAAGGTGCCAAAGGCGGCATTAATCACCCGATTAATGCCACCTTTGACACTACAGGTATCGACAGCTAAATGAAAAATGCAGCAGCGGTCGAAGCAAGCTCGAATTTTTTGCGCCTTTTTCCGACATATCAGATGTTTGCAAGCAAGCAATCATGTTTATGATTTTTGGCGACACGTGAAATTTTTATCAACAATCTAGTTTCCTTACAATTCACACTTTCTCTCACATGAATATAATATTGACTCAATTTGACTGCATGATGTATGTCAATATGTAAATGCAAGCACCTTGAATGACCAAAACTTTAGTGGAATATTTTAATACGTTTAGTGTCAATATGTTTGAGAACATTGTTTGCAAATCATTATGCGCTTCACGCGGTCGCAGTTAACAATTCTCAAGGACTAACAGAAGACCAGTTTCCTTACATAGATAGTTACTAAGTTCTCGGTGGATTCCTTATTAGGATATTGTGACGGAGGTACGAACTAGACTTTGAAGCCCGTGGGCAAAGAGTATAGAGTTCGAAATGTTGTGAAATTGCCCAAAAATAAGAGGTTTGGAAGGAAAAAGGAGAGACCTTTGCCCAACAAAAACTAGGCTACTAAAAAAATGTGACTTCGGGATACCTTCCGCGATTATGAATTTGTTTGAGTTTCCGATATTACGATGCTGTTCAAATACATAAACACTGATAGCTTAAAACAGTGTTTTCCAAATTTACAGCGGAACAAAATTTATTTTACCTCTTGAGCCTGAAGCTCATGGTCTATCCGTGTCCCAGATTGTATCTAAAGCTGATCCGCAGTTTAAAAAAGTACAGACAGTCACAATTACTTTTTAACCGACTTCAAAAAAAGGAGGAGGTTATCAATTCGACTGTACTTTTTTCATGATTCTTTTTTTATTCGAAAGCTGGTGCTTCCCGTGTGGTCCCATTGTCACCATTTCAAGATCTGATGATTGGATCTTGGAGAAATCGAGGGCAACCCTCAAATTTTATTAGCTGACACATAGTTTTTCGCAAATCTTATGAAGTAATTCAAGTAGTTGCGTATGGAAATCATCATCTCATGTAGCTGAGCTGATGATGGAAGGTACAACTCCTCAAGTAAGAAAATTATGTTTGTGTTCGCATATCTCCGGAACTACAAGTCCGATTTAAGTAATTCTTTTTTTTGTTGTACTAGGTATCGTTTAACTTAGGGAATACTGCAAATTTCATCAAAATCGGTTCAGCAGTTTTTGAGATAGGGAATGAATGAAAGAGATGTTAACGATGTTATTACCGATGCAACGGATTACAAAATTCTAGTGCACATGTTAGAAAATGATGTATTTGACAAGAATTTTGGTTGAATATTTAAACTAAAAAGAGTAAAATAAAAACTTTTTCAAAAAAAATGTGACCGCCTTCAAAAACAACCACAAAAAAGAGTAAAATAACCTACAAAACTTTTCTTTCGGAAGTCGGTGGCAAAAGAGACAATGAAATCAATAAAATTCACCGACTTCCGAAAGAAAAGTTTTGTAGGTTATTTTACTCTTTTTTGTGGTTGTTTTTGAAGGCGGTCACATTTTTTTTTGAAAAAGTTTTTGCATTAAAACATTGATATTGTTATTATGTGTGGATTCATGGATTGACGTCAAGATGAATCTTTTGGACAAAAAATTGTTTTGAATTTAAATTACATGCAATGATTAACAGCATAGGTTGTATTTATAATCGTGTTGTTGAACATTTTTATGTAGAGAGATCATCATGATGACTGCGCGTAAAAAAGTCGCAGTGAGGTGACCCAACATGAGCGTCGTATTGCAATATTGATAACCCTGATAAAACAATCCTAAAAGAATTTCATGGTAATATTGCGAACTCTTTTTTGTTAAAATCACAAAGATTTTAGGGTTGCGTACCCAAAGGGTAAAACTGGACCAGGCTGTATCGAGAACCGTAATAAGAAATATTTATTGTAAATAAGTTTAAGATATAGCGACAACAGAAATAAGTAGATCACCTGTGGAAATCTAACACCTAACTATTTTGTCTAACGATTACGGTTTAAGAGAGAGACCAAAAACTCTGTACTACTTTTTTACTACAGAATTACTTGGTTATATAACTATCTATATTATATTTTAAATATTATACGTATTAATAACGCATGCGTCGCGAATTTCATAGATTTTCTGTGGAAAGAAAAATTCGAAACCGCGAGCGGGATTTGATCGACCCTTGTAGGTAAGAACCTCGGTTGCTCGGTCGGTAAGAGCATCGGATTTACTAAATTTGAAGGCCGCAGGTACAAATCCTGCCCACGGTTCGATTTATTCTTTCCACAGAAAACCTTATCCATGTTTTACTTTTCAAAAATAGAGTGGCTATTAGCCGATGAAGAGTGGAGGACTGCAGTACGAGTCCGTTGGTGGTGCACTCACTCCGGTCGTGCCCGACTGCTCTCGGAGCCTCCTCCCGCCGCCCCGCTCGCCCTCCGCCCCGCCCCACGAGACCTGGCCTCGTTGAAAGCTTCCTGTCCTATATACAGCTGCACAACATCTCTGATGGCTCTTCAAAATGCTACTACACATAAACACGTTACCGAAGCACTGCATTTGTTGGAAAGGTTTGTAATTCTATAAGGTTTATTTTTGCCTAACAACTAGTTCCTGCTTCGAATGGTGTTTTCATAACTTGACCAATATTATCACATTGACTTATTAGAAATATAAATGGTAAAAATAGCATCAAAATCCAATCCTGCCCGGTAGTTTTAGATTTGGCTATCCACGCGCCCACCTGGAAAATTCACCCTGTAAAACACATTGATACAAATATTTTCACTTATTTCCCAGGTTTTTATTTTCGCTGTAGAATAATTGTAGTTGCCTTGTTTTTTCTAGCTACGTATACTTAGTTCCGTCATCGTACGTCGATAAGAAGGAGTTCGCTTCGTTGCCATGGCAACACACGAAGCGGTTCTTAGACGCACCTCCTGCTTCGTCGCGCGACACCACACTGCTTTGTTCACTATTGCACTTCGTAGTCGCGTATATGGACAAAGTGCCGAATTGTGGTAAGTTTGTTTCATCATCAGCCTATAATGTCCCCACTGCTGGGACACAG
Organism: Agrotis segetum; assembly: GCA_036375495.1. NCBI lineage: Eukaryota > Metazoa > Arthropoda > Insecta > Lepidoptera > Noctuidae > Agrotis > Agrotis segetum. Next base: position 375,431 of record JAQSVV010000004.1, on the reverse strand, counting down.
GCCTCCTCTCAGTAAGAGGGAGAGGGCCATTCCACCACGCGGGCCCAGTGCGGATTGGTGAATGTCACATGTCTTCGAATTTTTGGTTCTAGGACATGCCGGTTTCCTCACGATGTTTTCCTTCACCGTTTTGAGAGCAGTGGTGATGAAATAAATTACACAAAGTAATGCGCCTGGCGGGGTTCGAACCCACAACCTACAAGTCGTAAGTCGGGAGCGATACCACTGGGCCACCACTGCTTGTTTGCTGCTAGTTTGTTTACAGAGTTAAAATGTATGCAAATGACCCGATAAAAATGGGTAAAAGGTCAGTATGATTCGGTACAGCTGAGCGGCAAATTGGGCCCAGTAGAGCCGAGATGCGGGTAAGCAAGTTCTTGTAGGTTGATTGTGCTGTTAGTTGAGGGATCTACGGCGTCAACACATTTGACCAAAACTATTGTCCCTTTGACTGTCAAAATGACGCTTCTCCTTTTTTCTTGAGTCGTGGGTGCAAATATAGAAACTCACATACACACATAATATAGTCCCGGAAAAACTACTTGTAGGTCGTATCATACTTGTTCAATGCGAGAATTGATCCCCGACACGCTGCGCAGTAGTCTAATCGCTCAGCCACTGCGTTAACCATGTCATCGAACCTTCTTCACATCTTCGAATTATTATTATATTCTTGCAATCTTGGTGGTGACCCAGTGGTATCGGTCCCGACGTACGAGTTGTAGGTCGTGCGTTCGAACCCCGCCAGGCGCATTACTTTGTGTAATTTATTTCATTACCGCTGCTCTCAAGACGGTGAAGGAAAACATCGTGAGGAAACCGGCATATCCTAGCACCAAAAAATTCGAAGACATGTGACATCTGCCAACCCGCACTGGGCCCGCGTAGTGGATTATAGTCCACTCCCTCTCACAGAGGAGGCGTGTGTCCCAGCAGTGGGAACATTATAGGCTGATGATGATGATGATGATGACTTGCAATCTGTTAATGTCTGAACTTTAATAGATAGTGCTAGTATGTGCCAAACATTTACAGTGACAGTGGCGCTAATCGTATAACCTCTTTAATACCAGACTATAAGTGATGCGTAGATACCGAATACGTGATGTGAGATAAGGTTTATTCTCAAAAACAACTGTGCTAACAATTGTACAGTTTAGATATCACGTAATTTTATCTATTGTTTGTTTTCCTGTTATATTATGTAATAGGTTATAGACGAGGAAATGACTTTGGAAAAGATGTGTTTAATATCTGTTGCTAAGCGGTTCGTCTGCGTTGAGCTTACAAATATCCCACGGATACGCAATTGGCTATAACGACTAAAAAATTCTAATTAGTACGTCATTAAGAGTTTAGAAAAATAATGAACGCGTTTTTTTCTTTTTTTAAATCAATGAATATTTAATAACCAGGATATAACACACCAAAACCAAGTCGACGTCGCCAATGTTTGTCAATTTTGATAGCGTCGTATGTATCGTCATCTTCGGTTGGCGCATCAAACTAAGCACATGACAATGACGGGCTAATTAGATTTGTAATTTAATCACACTGCCAAATAGCCAATTCGGTATTGGGTCTTTAACGGTATCCTATGTGTTATTCCAGACCATAAATTAACTCATTCTTACTCCATCACTGTGACCCTGGGACATACAGGGCTATTGAAGGACACCGTGGATTTTAGTCAGTACAAGTCTGACAGTCCCTCTGCCCTGCCCGGGGTGGGAGGACTCATTTGATGATTTTATCACGTTAAAAAAAATGTCAAACATCCAGATCCGATCAGATCAGGTTCTGATGTGACTTTCATAATTATAATATTCAGTTATATTAAATTCTTTTACTTTTTTTAGATGGTACAATGTCTTGGATAAGATCATCCTTCATTGGTAACGAAGCCAACATAATTTCTCTATTGAGTAGAGACCAACTGTATCCCCAACAAACAGTTCAAGAGACGATTGAAGTGACCCAACTCCATATACACATCGTCAAAGTTCTACTACGATGTATCATGATGCTTGAAAACTGGGATGACTACGACAGTTATAAGTTAGAAAGTCTATTGAAAATACTACTCGCCTGCTTAGACAAAATCGATCTGAAAAACTTTCATGTTCTAGGTAAGTTATTTTGTTCCATATCAGACCTACTTTTTGCTGTCATCGGACATTGAACTGCCAGATAAGATTGATTGATTTCTAAGAAGTTGTCGATTCATTTCGGGAATACACTCAAGATAACATACTTTACGTCAGTATATTTCTCATGTAATCGAGTGACACTATTGATAATTTTATAAAAGAATTGCCATTTTTTCCTTATACTAGTTTTATTACTATCTTTATTTCTTGAAACGGGTTTTTTCGATTTGTCTCCCACCGCAAACGGTTCGATGCTTCGCCGCTGCCGCGCTGTCTGCGCCTGCGCAAATTACTCTCAATTATAATAATATTGTACCTGTCATGATACGATATGAAACATGTGATTATTCAATTTTATATATGCATTTATTATTGATGAATGAAGCCAAAAAGAGCATATTATAAAAAATAATGGAGCTTATAGAATAGGGAAGACTGTATAATATTCTAGAATATGACGTATTTTATTCCCGAAGGGTTAGGTAGACGTGTATCTATATTAGTATAGTATACCCAGAATACGCCAGTTACGTTAAAGTTCCATGTAATAAAGGGCGGGCCTATCGCCATCAATCGGGTACAAATCAAGACTCCGTGGTTGCTACTGAGAAATTCATCCGGGACCACAAAATGCTAAGCAGTTGCGCTTGCGACCATCAGACAAACAAGGCAGTATTATTGAAAACTAGCTGTGCCTGCAACTTAGTTCGCGTGGATGTCGGAACTCAACAATGTTTTTTTTTTTTAATTAAGGAATTTTGCTAAAATAAAGTAGCTGAAGTTACTCCTTATTACATCACCTACTTGTCAAACAATAGCTACCTGTCAAAAGAAGTCCCGTCATAATCGGCCTAGCCAGTTCAGAGATGAGCCATTACAGACAGACAGAAATACTCTGTTGTTTTGGTGTACATACCGTGTATTTATTCGTATACATGTAGTTAAAAACGGTTATTTCAATATTACAAACAGACACTCCAATTTTATTTATATGTATGTATAGATAAACACATCCAACTGTTTTTAGGATACCTTAACGAACTAATGCGTTGTATACGCTACGCTGTGAACTGCCGCTACTGCAAGCTGTCGGAAGACACCCTGGTCCAGTGTCTGAGACTGGTGGGGCGGACGTTGAGTGGGTGTGCTTCCAGTGGTGGGTGCAAAGGACAGGCATGCAGGCTGGACGCCACCCTGACATTGCTGGCGCTGTTGAGGCAGATACATGAGGAAGCTATACCCGTGCAGGTAAGGAACTAAACTAAACAGCTAAGGAACAATATTTTTTTTCAGTTTCCTACGTATAACCTGCGTGAGAACTAACTAGGTTTCTACCAGAGATAATAGCATCTTTAATCATAATATAGTTTTGGTGAGCATGGGCATCAGTTCTTTAATTTTTAGGGTTCCGTAGTCAACAAGGAACCCTTATAGTTTCGCCATGTCCGTCCGTCCGTCCGTCCGTCCGTCCGTCCGTCCGTCTGTCCGCAGTTTAGCTCAGAGACGGAGAGTACTAGAGAGCTGTAATTTGGTGTAAATATACGGATTTGTTGTGCCAAAAAAGTGGTAAAATAAAATCTCGTAAAATATTTTTTTTTAGGGTACCTCCAGTACCTACACGTAAAGTGAGGATTTTTTTTTCCTCGCGTACCCCTTAGTGTGGGGTATCATTAAATAGGCCTTTAAAAAATAATGATAGTTTCCATTAACAATTTTTTGATAAAAAAATTCGTTTGTGAAATATTAAGCTTTAAAGTGCTAAATTTTGCTCGATTCGAGTGTCCCCCCCCTCTACCAGCTAAACGGTTATGTTTGGGGGTGTATTCGTTATATATACTACTATTGTGAAAAAATTCACAATAGTAGTATATATAACGAAGTTTAAAAGAAAATTATCATGACTAAGTAGGCTTTACAACTTTACGAGTAATAGTCGACCAACTTATAAAATGTACTTATATCCATGTTTTCTTAAACAAAATGTATCGGAGACAACTGCAAATGTAAGTTTGTCAACTTTATTTTTACAGCTTTTATAGGTATGTTTTTAGGGGATAGGTAGGTTTTTATCGTCAACTATTTTTGACTTAATTCAAAAAAAGGAGGAGGTTCTAAATTCGTTGTAATCTTTTTTCTTATGTATTTTCCCCGATTTCTCAAAGACTCCTGGACCGATTTTGAAAATTCTTCTTTTTAAAATTAAATTCAGCGAATCAGTTTAGTTAGTTCGCATATGTATTTTGATGGGCTACTACGGAACCCTACACTGTGCGTGGCCCGACACGCACTTGGCCGGTTTTTATTTTAAACTCGATTTGACTGCACTTTTTCATGACAAACCAGCTATCAATTTCACAAAGTAAGAAATATTACTTCGAATTTATCTATCTAATATCTTTAAACGAGCAATTCTTGTATATTTATATATAATCAGGATCTCGGAAACGGCTCCAAGGATTTTCATGAAAGTTACAGATTAGGGGTTTTTCAGCTCAAGGAATCGATTTAAGGTCCCAGGTTCGAGAAAAGCTCGGTTACCAAGATATAGACATTTGAAAAACCGCGTTTTAAGAAGCGCCATCTATAACGCCATGACCGATGAGGGCCAAAAACAAAAAACCAAGCAAAGCTCGGTCAACCAGATATTGCTATTTAAATCATAATTTCAGTTCTATATCAAATAATTTATTTTCACTCAACATTCTTGCATACATACCGCAATTCCAGAATTAACCAGCTTAGTGACCATGCCTCTCTTTCCAAAGAACATCTTTCGAACAGCTTCTCAGTATTATTTCCCGATCTTAAAAGTCAACAATAGAGAAAAGCTGGTAATTGCTTATTCTAAACATGTTCGTCAGATGTATATTTTCCATATTTACATCGGTATGAAATAATGCTGTATCATTAATCCAGTAAGTGTCTCGGACCTCGTAATAACCATTAGTATAGGTACACAATTTCCGCATAGCACAGATAATGTCGATTTTGTCAAGTGCCATGCAGTAGATAAGTGCCTTAATCAAATTATGTTTAGTCAGATGATAACAAAATAAATATTTTCTCCGTGACGTGGTTCACCACACCAACTTCCGTTTGGTATCATTTAACTATGAACGTATCTGTTCTGTGTATTCTAGCTTTGTTTTTTTATCAGGATTATCGGCTAGAAATCTGAATTCCAATTCAATATTGTCTCTGCGAAGCGACGTCCTACCACTCAGGTTTATTTACGAGTATTTCTGCTAGGTTGGAATTCATGCATGTTTTGCAATGAAGTCAGCTAATCTGACAATTTGTGTGTTTGACATTTTGCGTATCTGACATGGGGCGTATAAATCATTTAGAGCAGTGGTGGCCAAGTGGTATCGGCCCCTACTTACGAGTTGTAGGTCGTGGGTTCGAACCCAGCCAGGCGCATTACTTTGTGTAATTTATTTCATCACCACTGCTCTCAAAACGGTGAAGGAAAGCACTGTGAGGAAACCGGCATGTCCTAAAACCAAAAATTCGAAGACATGTGACATCCACCAACCCGCACTGGGTCCGCGTGGTGGCTTATGGCCCACTCCCTTTCACAGAGAGGAGGCCTGTGTCCCAGCAGTGGGAACATTTATATGCTGATGACGATGGAATTCATGCCATTTTAATACCATACCTGAGGTGGATGATATTTGTTACTCTTTCAATCTATTTAACGGACTTGGATATTTGGTAAATTTGGTACAAGATTTTTTTTATCCCAGTGTGACGCTCCTTTACGATAATTACCGAACTAATCACAGGCACAAGCTAGTAATACATGATATAATATAAACTGATTTCCATACTCACCACTTCACGCTTTTGTTTATTGTTTTTTTTTCATTAAGTGAACCAGTTACAAAAATATCATCAATGTGGTAATTGTGAGAGTTTCCGTTGGTATTTAATACCAGTGACATTATCTCTGTTATTATTAATCGATAAAGTAACGAAAATAAAATAAATATAAAACGAAATCTTGCCAGCCTTACCTACCTTTAAAAACTATTTTAATACGAATGGCAATATTGGCATTGTATGGCTTTGTACAGTTATAAACTTTAATATGATTGAAGAGATTTGAAATAAGTGATTTGATTTTGATTCTTGCTGCATGTGAGCAAGAATCAAAATCAAATCACTTATTTTAAATCTCTAAGGTCTGTTATAGGCAATTTTGAATTGTCAAGATACAAAAATAGTATAAAATAATTATGGTGCTACATGTCCCAGTCACAAGACATGATAACTGTGAAAGTACTGTAGGTGCCCATTCCATCTATGCTTTGCAATGGGCCACTTCTCTATGAAGAAGAACGGGCAAGAAACTGGACACTCTTTTAGTCGTCAAAATTTATAAGAGGCCCTTTGTTATATAATTAATCTTGAGATGGTAAACTATAATGTCAACGATATAGGAAGTGAAAACTGTCAATAAGAAATATAATATAGACCATTCAAGAAAATTAAACAACTTTTAAACGCGTCTCCGTTCATTGTAATTTAAAATTTTACTTTAAAAATGTTTTCGAAAATTGTTTTCTAGGAAATTATAGGTCTAATTTGAAATTGTTATTCTAAAAGACAATGAATGTTGATATTATTTGTGATGATGACTGTATATCATTAAACTAAGCCACTATGATAACCTGATAACAAACGCAGGCGTCCTTGACCATTAACGTTTTATACTCGTAATGACTGATAGTCGTGGATAAGTGCCAACTGCATTCTTGGCAACTAAATTAGCTTTACTTAGGAATCTTTAATGGCGTTGGCGCGTGGCGTTTAGGTTCTCGAGCGGTGCTTAATACCCTTTTGGGTGTGCCTACAATCCTAACGGCGATTAAAGGTGAGAGACCCAAAGTAGGCTTATAAAAAAGGAAACGTGTATTGATACATTTCACTTCTGGAGCCATCTAGCAGGGTCGTCTTTAAGGACAACAAAGGGATATCCAAATCCATAAGAGATGACGGAGAGTTTTCTTAAGAAATCTTTAATGTTAACAATTTTATCCAACTAAAAACAGTTTACAAAAGTGATGCTCTTAAAAACGTGTCTGGGTTAGACTGGATGTCATAGTTGGAAGCCAGAATGTTTTGGCATAGCTTGGAAGAGAATTTAGCAGTGGTTTGCAACAGGTTGGGTTAATTTCAATAAACCTTCTTTTGTTTTGAGAAACAATTAATTAAGCGACCCACATAACTAACTCTGTCATGAATATTACATTACGGCAAAAATTAAAATTTTGGGGGTTCCCCGAGGTTTGGTTTGATTAGTTTCCTTTAAACCCTGCACTGCCCTGCAGACAGAAATAAGAACCCCGCACAGCGGGGCTCCGTCGTCTATACGTTTGTCGCCTTGGTTAGGACTATTTTTTGTACATTTTCTGGAAAATTAATTTATGTGATTCATGACTGACCTACTCATTTTGTTTCTAAAGAGATGGAGCGAAGGGTTCAACAGCGACGTGGTACGCACTGTGGTGAAGAGTACTACCGCCGCACGCGCTGAACTGCGCGCAGCCGCGTTGCAAGTTATTGCTGCGCTTGCGCACTATGCGCAGCTGATGCCGCACTTGATGCAAGGTGAGATTGTGTGCATGAAGTCTTATTGATTGGATATCTGTGCAAAAAAATTAATGGTACCAACCACCATTTAAACTTTTTTTGCATAGATAATGTGAGTTTCTATGTTTGTAAACGCACCCACGATACAGGAGAAGTGTAGGGGAACGTTTAAAAAAAAGGTGGGTAAATCACTAAAATTTGAGCACATGCTCCGGAAACTTGTTAATTTTATGTGTTAGTTTTCGTAATATAGGGAAAAAAGGATAATGGATGATTACAATGTTACAGACCAACCCATTTTCCACAAACTGTAGTGCTCTAATTGATGTTCGGCTGATGTCTGGCATGTTGTCATTCAATAACCACTAATGGTACTCAATATAGAGTTGGGTACAAAGTGGGGAAGAACGGGTGTTCATAATAATTATATCAAACTGATTATTAAAGTTTGCAATCACATCGAAACAGCTGGAACTAATATTGATGAAATACGGTTCAGAGATAGGTTACAGCCTGAATAAAATGCATATAATACCAATTATTCCGGTATTACATTGGGACAATTACTCGAGATAAACGCTGCCGAAACCGCTGGCAGCAGCTACTCTTCATCGAGTACCAGCTGCTGCTAGAGGCTTTGCCCGCTGCAAATCGAAAATTATCCCACAGGATCATAAAATGGTGATAAAAATATCCTACGTGTTAACCCAAGTTATAAACTATCTGTGTATCAAATGCCATCCCAATCTGTCCAGCATGTTTTGCTTGAAAAAGTAACAAACATACATGACTCACAAACTTTCACATTTATAATACTATTAGATTTGTTACAATATCTGGCTTTGTTACTAAAAAAAACTCTATTTCCTTCCTAAAGCGATTCAAGAACCGTCCCTTTCTCAATTTGCGGCGAAAATTTTTTCTCAACCCGGCGAGGCGAATGCGGTGCGCGCGGCTGCATCTGCCCTTCTCGCATCCATCGCGACACGGGCTTCACCGAAATCTGATGTAAGTGTCACATTTTTATATAGCCTGGTTTGTGTTCCACGCCGAGGAATCAGCCGCCCACGTTATCCTGGAATGCGTGGCCGTGGCCTCTCAACGTGAAGAAATCCTCGGAACAGTGAGGTCGCTCCGCGAAGCTTGTGAAGCTCCCAGGAGGCTTCTGTGCTTTTGGGCGGAGCTAGGCTGGCTCTGTTAGCCAGAATTCCCACGCACAACGGACCGAATGGGAGTCTAAGTGCGGAAAAGGGAGTCCCATCATCATCATTTGTGTCCCGCTGCTGGGCAGAGGCCTCCCCTTTTTACTTCTAAATCTCTCTATTTTGGGCAAACAGCCGAGCTGAAGTGGGAGTGGGCGGCCTACGTTGAGCGTATGCGCCCGGAGAGGTGGGCAAAGATCGTCACTCACTGGTTGCCTGAGGGTCGAGGTCGACCGTGACGGAGGTGGTGTGATGATTTGATCATGTTCGCGGGGCAGACTTGGCCAGAAATTGCCCAAAATGTGACATAGTGCGAGGCAGTATATAGGCCGAATCCGGTATTTTTGAAAATGTTCAAGTTATAATATTATCTGAAAAATATTATTACGATAATAGAATAGTATTTACAATAGGTCTTTAATGGTCCTTTTTACAGGAAACGACAACAAAAAGTTCATGTAGGCCTGTATGAAATTAAATATTTCGATTCTTTGAATATGTTTCATATTGATTGTCGCAGTGATGAAATTGCAGGTCTTTATTTAGAATGTTATATGACAGGATTTTCCCTAACTTTTATGTATGTTTTCCTCGATGCTTTTTATAGCTACATTATGAAATTTGTTAGAAATTATAACACCGTGATTAATTCTTTCACATCGGAAATCCCAGCCTAGTAATTCGTATACGATTTACGTGCTTAAAACCACGCACGGTGTATGTTCGGATTAACACGAACCAGTGGGGTATCCTATGAAAAGTCGTGATGCCACTGTGATTTGATATCATTTAGTATCACTTTATCAATTCATTTCCCACAAGCCAGTATCATCAAAAGAATATATCGATACAATTGTTTGTTTAGTCATCCATTTCCCCTAATTCATTATCATTGAACCGAGACAAGAAAAAAAAAGATATTTTTGAATGGACACCGGATATTCGTGTTTTTTAAGCGTGGTGATTATGACAAAAATATTGATAGTATTACTGGTATTTATTTGCATCCGATTAGACTGGAAGCCGACCCCAATTAACTCGGAAAAAGGCTAGGCAGATGATGATTAATTAATTATGAGTCAAAAGAGTTCTCTCATAACAAATCCAGTTATAAACCGACTTCTGCTATAAACTACTAACAATTTATTGTATTTCTATTGTTTCTTCTACTAGCGTGTGGTAGGTAAATAGGTATTAATTTTATAACAATGAGAATTATTTATAGTACGGTGGTCATCGCCGAGTGTCGTGTGTCCGATAAAGTGACCACACACGTTAATCATAAAACGCGGCGCGCCTCGTGTTTTTTTTGTTTTTTGAGATAATGTGCGTTTTTGCGCTCCATCTACAACTACATGTACAAAGTGCGAATTTTGGCTTGCAAACAAAAACTTTTAAGAAAACCTTCATGACAGTATTTTATGCGAATGGGAAGTGATTTTAGTGTACCATTAAAAGAAAAAAAAAATTTCCTGTTCTTAAATGTTTGTCACTATGATAGAATCTAAAGGAACTGGACAAATTGTTAAGTAACTTTCTTCAAATTTTACAGATTCTAAAATTAGATTTATTTGTATCTATCTTCCTCAATTTAAAGAAATTTCCGGATATTACTCACAGCTTATTCTGTTGGAAGTCTTGAACATCACTGTTTTAAATAACGTAATTTATTGTCCCCAAACATGGAGTGCTCAACAAGCTTAGGGCCATTCCGCACGTGCGAATACGAATGGGACCACCCGCGGGCTGTGGAAATAGCACCATCTTTCTAAATGAGTTGCGGTAAATACTGGGAGAATTTAACCAATTGCTCGCTGGAAAATACGCGATTTTATCCTCATATCACTATCGAGTTTCCATAGAAACTAGTATCTATTTTAATGTTAAACAATGATGACACAGTTCAAATAGTTACCTATTATATAAATCAGTAATATGAGCCGTTTGCGAAACATTCTCTACTGTTATGGAAATAAAAATAAATAAGGCTGCAATGAATTGAAAATGTAATGTAACTTTGTTATGCATGCAGCGTTCGACCTGCGGTTTGATTCATAAATTACACATGTAAATTGACTAGAATCTTGCTTTTAAATAATAGTTGGAATGCGCTGTTTTTATCAATAAACCTTATTTATTATAATATCATGTTTTAAAATATGCATTGTTCAAAGACAATAAAAATAAACTGTAAGAGTTACGATCAGAAGTTAATTTGAAGTGTCATTCATGTACTTCCCCCATCAAATAATTCATAATGGACTTGTTCTACTTGGCCACTTAGGCGACTGTGGCACAAAAATAGAACATGGGTAATAGTACTTTAAGCGGTATATTTATACCTTTATACGACTATTATGTCTTGATATGTCGTGTTAACTTTAATGCAGAAATAGACTCGGGTAAATTGGGCATTTCAACTAACATTCTATGACCCTTCGAACGTATTAATACGTATGAATGAAATGCACTGTATTTAAACATACCTATAGCTTTGAAACGTTTTGTTACATTGCGCCTGTTCGTAGTTATTATAATTGGGCACACTATGAGGACAGGCCGGTGAGTTAGAAACCAAGTTTAAGTTGTTGTGTGGTGAAGTTATTGACCCACGTCGGAGCTGTAAATAACGCTCGTTAATCGTTGCTGGCGACTTTTGAGATGACCTGCAAAATACGTAAAAGGTATTTCTTATTATAATTCACGTTTCAGAATACAATGGTTATCGTAAGCAATCGATATGCGGCTACATTCGAGTCACGGGCGCAGTACATCAACACGTATGGCCTTGAGTGCATGGCGTCGTGCGAGCTGCCCACTACTCCGCGTAGGGCTTATCTTAGCGCGCGCTACGATACGGCTCACTTGATCACTGACCGCCGCCGCCACCGCAGGCGCTGCCGGCCCCGCTTGTCTCGCGGACCGTGTTGTTTACATACGTGCGAAATGCCGGCTCTTTAAATATACTACATAGAACAAACGTTTTTATTCGAGTTTAAGCAGCAAAGTGAACGTTATTCAAAATGTGGCTCAGTGGCGTTTTATTGGTGATAGTGATGCTTTTGCTATTGCTGACTCTTTTATTAGCTGTTTATCACTATTCTTCGAAAGGAAGAAAGTATTGGTCCTTCAGGAAAGTGCCGTACAGGGAACCTTGTCCCATATTTGGAAACTTTGGAGCTACTTTTACAATGAGGAGAAGTTATACGAGAATGCTAAAATATTTTTATGATAATTTTAGGGATCAGAAATATGTTGGACTTTTTCAATTTCGCAGACCAACTTTAATGGTTATTGATTTGGATATGGCGAAAACAATATTTTCGAAGGAGTTCCAGAGCTTCAGTGACCGTGTGTCGGTATCTACAGACACGCAGCGCGAGCCGCTCCTGCGGAACCTGGCGAATATGGGCGGCGCTGAGTGGAGGGCGATGCGGCACATCGTCACCCCGACGTTCTCGTCCGCTAAGATGAAGGCTATGTTCCCGCTGATAGCAGAATGTGCCCAAACTTTGAAAAATGTACTGCTAAAAGAATCTGTAGAAGATATCAATGTACCAAGTATGATGACGCGATTTACAACAGATGTTATCGGAAGCTGTGCTTTCGGTGTAGATCCAGAAGCCCTCAAAAATCCAGATTCACCATTCCTACAAATGTCACAAAAAATGTTTAAGATAGATCGTGCGACAGTGCTAAAACGTTACTGTCGAACCTTTTTTCCTAGATTGTTCAAATGGTTGAATTTGAGGTCATATTCTCCAGACGTAGAAGTTTTCTTTACCAGCATTATTAACCAGGTTTTGTCAGAGCGACGATCTGGAGTTCAGAGGCATGATTTCCTCCAACTAATGCTGAATGAACAGGCATCAGATTCAGGTTTCTTAATGACGGATGCTTTAATTACTTCAAACTCGTTCATATTCATGCTAGCTGGGTTGGAGACATCGGCCACAACATTGTCTTTCAGTTTATATGAATTAGCAAAAGATCAGGAAATACAGGAAAGAGTAAGAACAGAGATAATGGAATGTCTAGAACGACACAATGGACTGAATTATGATGCGGTGATAGCGATGCGACTGGTGTACCAAGTGGTGGCGGAGACGCTGCGCCTGCATCCGCCCACGCCGATGACTACGAGGCTCTGCACCTCTCCCATCACTCTCGATGAAGACATTACCCTGAAAGTCAAGGATCCAGTTTTAATTCCTATCCATTGCATACAAAGAGATGATCGGTATTTCCCAGAACCGAATAAATTCGATCCAGATCGATTCAAAGATGATTTGAATCCAGCAGGCTTTATGGCTTATGGTGAAGGTCCAAGAAGCTGCCCCGGTAAGTAAACATAGATGAATGTTTTTATAAATTATAACAGTTACAAACTGAGTGACTGTACTTGATCATAATATTATGTTAATAAAGTGTATAGTCCAATGTCATGCATATCTTGCGGAAAAAAAAACATTTTCTAAACCAAACATTCTTTTGTCCCCATTGTCTAAGTACAAATATTTAAAAATCATTTCATTGCTTCCTTAGTATACCTGTGTTTACAAAACTTGAGCCTGTGTCCACATAAACAATGAGCAGACAAAATTCTCTGTTATCAAACAAGTCTTACTGGGATATGTCAATCAAAACTCAGTTTATATACACTCACCGATTTACATTACCAAAACAAAGGATTTGAGAGATTGGTACTAAAACTGAACTTAAATTATACGTGTAGATATTAGCATGACGCGTCTGCAATGATTATCTAATTAATAGATGATAAGTCCTATAGTATATGAACGGAGCGCATAATCATATTGATAAATTATTTACTGTGTAGGTGCACGATTTGCCCAGCTGACCGTGGCAGCCGGCCTGGCCGCAATTCTCAGTACTTTCACGGTGGAGCCCTGCGAGCGGACCACTCCTCAGATCAAGTATGACCCACGAAGCGTTATGCTGAAGAACAAAGGCGGAATTTGGTTGAAATTTGTAGCCAAATAACACAGGAAAATACCATAATTTATTGGTGTTTTGTAATGAGAAGACTTCAAGGAAGATTTTAAGTGCTCAAAAATGTGACTTAAGAAAAAGGATGATGGACAGTGATTGATGATCTAAAAGAAGTCAGAAAAACATGTAAGATATTTTTAATGAAATGCTATGGGAACAAAAAGGGCCATCCAACGTCACGAGGGAACCTGTCACGGTAAATTAGTTAACCTTAATAATAGTGTTAGAGCCCATGTCAGTCTAAAAACTTATTTATTATACTTTTTGGGAATATGTATAGTGTATACTAAAGCAATTGCGTATGTTTATATCACCTTTTTAGTATCTTTTCTAATTTTATGCAAAGACTGAGATTAATGGTCGTCTTCTCGCCTTACCAGTTTTGTAAGACTCGAAGACGGCCATTCGAAGATACGAAAAGGTTTAGTTTGTTAACAAATAAGGACCCAACTTTAGATATATTTAATATGTTTTTTGGAGTTCCGATATTTCGGTACTGTTGCAAGCGAACATGTCAATAAAACTAACAAAGAATTCTTTATTCCTGACTGTATCATTGAATCACAACTAAAAGGGTAATGTATAGTTTCTTGTTGATTGATGGGCATTGGTACCGAAGGGTTTTTGAACATTGTCCTTTTCAGAAATCGAATATCTTTAAACGAGCAATATTTGTATATTTATTTATATATAATCAGGATCTCGGAAACGGCTCCAAGGATTTTCATGAAAGTTACAGATTAGGGGTTTAACGGCTCAAGGAATCGATTTATCAAGGTCCCAGGTTCGAGAAAAGCTCGGTTCCCAAGATTATAGACATTTTGCTCGGTCAACAGATATTAATTCATAATTCGACGTTGAGTTGTTGAAAATATTTGCTTCTTTAAAATGACCAATAATGTAATATGTTTGTATAGGGTTGAAAGTTACAAACTGACCAAACGACGCGTTTTTTATAGTTTAAGCACGTATAAGGCACTATAAGACTTAATAATTACCATTTAGTTTTAATTAGCCTTATTTATCCCCTTTATGTATGTTTTTCTACCATCTTGCATCTTGTGGAAATGAGGCCGTGTAAATTGTTTAGAAAGAATTCTCTTATTTATTTTGTTTAAGTTTTTAATCTAAGATGATGTTCTATGATAATGATGTCACCCATTTTGCATATCTATGTCGTGATTCTGATAACTGCTTTGTCTGAACAATGTGGCAATAGTTAGAACTACTTATCTATTCAGTAAATAATACTAATATCACATATTTTGAACTGACGTTATTTACCATTGTCTTTCTTCGGCTGTGTGAATCATGCGGATGCAGTTATTATAAACTATTATTATATTGCTATTGTTCTAGATTACAAATTGCTAGTCTATGTAACCGAGTTCATAGATAACACCTACCATAACTGTTGTTTATATTCCTCATGTATTGAATTACCTAAATTGTCGAAATTGTATGAAAATCGTGTGAAAATTAAAGAAATCACTTTTCGCTTATCAGAAGATTAAATTGTTCTTATTTTAACTGTAAACTGTTATAAAAATAGAACTAAGATAACGGGGCAAACATTTTTAAGAAGTGTGCAATAGTAAGATTTAATTATCTTGCGACTTTTCAAGTTGTTGCTTTAACCAGTTAACCAAATGATTTATGTACTGCAAATTATTGAGTGGATCTAATAATATGTATACTCATATACATAATAATATGATTACTCATCATATTATTATGTGTGCATCGAACCGAAGTGCCGATACAATCAATCAGCTGCTTCAATAAACAATCACTAAGCCGTGAGGCAATTAATTGCTCGTGTAATTGCATTAAATAGACCGACAGCAGAAAGGGGTCTTTTTATTGGTCTTTGGCCTGTTTAAACGCTAACTCGAATACCGAGTATGTCTTCGTGTTTTTACATTTACTATTATGTGTACCAGGTATTTTTCTGTGCACCGTTGTTTGGCGTATCTGATCCAGAAACAGGTTTATGATGTGTAAAATAATACAAAGCGTTTATGTCAGACGTTACCTATTTTTAAGACTCTTTTATTTGCGTGTTGATAGGATCTACTATAAGGACTCTGAAGTCAACACCTGCTCTTGTAAAAGTTCCTACAAGAAAGACATCTTAAATTGAAAAACACAAATCGATAAATGTAAGGTTCTGGACTGAGATAATTTAAGTCCTGTATGAAAAGGAGACATTGACAATCAACTGCACGCGTAGCATGGCGATTCTATCTCTATTCTAACAAGAAAAGACTAAGTTATTTCATCGTTATTTCTATACAAATCGACTGTTTTTTTTTGTACAAATGACACCATTCATACACTATTGAAGAAAAGAACATTTATTTTAGACGTTTTTTACATTACAATGCTTAAAACGATAAAATTATTTCTACGTTCTGTCATTTTGTCTATTCTTCCGTCGACAAAACCCCTTTCTACGGCGCCATGCTACGCCTGCTGATGTTGCAATTAGGCCGCCACTGTTTCAAATGTTTCTAATTATACGAGGTATTATGTTAAAGTGGTCGTTCGATTTGCCGTCCCCCCTGGACGTGGCGCAGCCCGCGTTCGCCGCACGCCTTCCTCGTCTGCTGGCGGCAGCCCTGGCTACACGAGCAACGTCGCCACATCGCGAGTAGTGTGATGATGAACGAGGACACGCTGCCCCACTATGTCTAATAAATTTTTGACAGCAAATGAATTTTTGTTTTAGTTTTTGATAAGTTAACTTGGTTTTTGGACCTTTTAAATAACCTAAGTAGAGTGCGGCTTACACCACACCGCATTTTTGCCATCCATTTTTCAAATCAAATCAAATCAAATCAAAACGTTTATTTCAACTAGGCCAATTGCACTTATGAATTGTCAAAAGACATAAAATAAAACAATTACAAAAATAGTTATGGTGCTTGAAGAATTCCCCCAATTTCTTCAAGATCTCGTTATAACAACCTAATCTGATTACCATGGGATAATCTGTAAAACCCAAAGACATTAAACTATATAATGAGCAATAGACGGGACATCACGAAGAAATTTGTGTTCCAAAACTTTTTACCACTAGGTAAAAAGTTGCTCAGTCTAGTTCGAGACGTTCCGCCTGACAGTTTGTGTGACCGTGCGTCAAAATGTAAACTTTGATAGACAATTTTAAGAAAATTTGCCTAGTTTCGCTTTGCCACACTGCAAATCTAGGTACGGGAAAACAAGTGGACTTGAAATCAATTTATTTTCGTAAATATTTTTTATTTTTACCTAGTATTTAAGATGTTTTTCAATATTTTCTGATATTATTCTAGAACATTTGCATTTTTGAAATATACGCCATCTGTTGCTCAGTAGCTATGCGTATTTTGCTAAGGAATTAGAGTTGTCTGTTTATCGATATGTACTATCGATATTTATTAAGTCAAAGACTTGTCGAAGAGTAATAAAAAATTCCACTTGTTTATGAATTAATGGACTGTCTCGTTGAGCTAGCGATCACAAGCCCCACTGCTAATTCTTAAACTACTCAGGAGCAGTCACATAGCCATCCACTTTTGTAAATAAAAATGTCTAGCAACATTACCGCCTCCATATATGAGATACTTACTGAAAAGCTTTTTTAGGAAACTAGACGCCTTTGAAATAACTATTTCATCATCATCATCAGCCGGAAGACGTCCATTGCTGAATATAGCCCCCCCCCCCCCCCTTAGATGACCACGCAGAACGACAATTTGCCACTTGCATCCATCGGTTGCCCGCGACCCTCACGATGTCATCGGTCCGCCTAGCGGGAGGCGTGCCTACGCTGCGTCTTCCGGTCCGTGGTCGTCACTCGAGAACTTTTCTTCCCCATCGGTTGACGGTTCATGTAAGGCTCATTATAATATGGGGAAAAATAAAATCAAGACGCTGGAAGTAGGTAAAACAAAAGACTTTTTCATAAATTAATAACATAAGATCGTATTAATAACTTATAATATGATTTTATTTCCGGTCTTCCCTTACACACTTTTTTAACTTATTAAAATATTGAAATCCTAGTTAACTTTATCGATATTAATGTACTTATCGATAATTTATGTCATTCTTTAATGTTGCACCCCTGTTATAAGGTGCTCGGCCACCTATAGCGCAATAGCTGAAATATATTCTGGTGAATTATTTTAATACGTGGTTTTGCTATACACCGCTAGAAAGCGCTACTAACGCACGGCGTGGGGATGGCAACTCAAAGCTAATAGTAGATGGCGCTGCGATAGTTGGTCCCCACGTCAGATTACTGTCTACCTTGTACAAAAAACAAACAAGATTATTTGTTATAAAAATTGAGTATAAATACAAAACAAATATGGAAAATTATTCGTCAATGCAAGTACATATACTAAAAGAAGAATTAAGACGCCGCGGTGCATCCACAAGAGGAAAAAAAGTGATTTAATTCAGTGGTAATACATTTTATTTTACCGTAATATATCCACAATTACTTGTAGTTGAGGTTTCAATTTTTGTGTTTAGGTTTGTTTTACCTGTCCTCTCCTATAACAAGAATATAATGCTGCTTCTGACTTTCTATTTTGATAAAATATCATAATGTTTTATGTCAGTAATTTTAACCTTATTTTCAATTTAGATTGAGAAATACCACAATATATTTAATTTCTTAACACCACAACTATCACAAAAGTCGTTACAGGTGATAATTCTTCCGCCAGACGAATCATTTCATGATTTATAGAGCGATGCAATACTGGTACTTAACCTCCAATAGAAAAGTAGATATTATTTTGAATAGTGTATTCGATTGTTTAGTTAAGGTATAATCACAGAATTTCATTAATAAACGCCTGTCTCGGCTTCGCAAGGCTGGATGTTTGTTTATTATATAGATTTTCCTTAGTGATAATACAATTTTTGTTCTCACAGCAGTCACAGCAGCTACCCATTATTTCTTGATTGTGTGAATTGTCGGAAATTTGTATGTTCCATCATTTTTACAGCTTATTGCACAATATCTAGTCATTTTACATCAATTAATCGTTTTTTTTCTGAAAATACCTTTGATTTGACAGTTCTTTGGGGACCAAACTGTCACTTGTCACTTTGACACTTGCCTTCCCCATTTTGTATGACAATATTCCCAATGCCCGCTCTATAGTTCTTTTAAATCTCTTTGGTAAAACCTCTTTCAAACAAAAAATAATTTTCCAAATCTATTCAGGCGTCATCGAGGAATCTAGAAACATACATAACAAAAAAGGTTGCAACGAATTAAGAACCTCGTCCTTTTTTCCAAGTATGTTAAAAAATCAGTGAAATGATAAAATAAACGTTTTTTGACTACGTTAACATACTAGTTTGAGAGTGTTAGGATAACCTTTTATCCAGAAGTGGTCATGTCATAATCGATATTCATCATCAATCAATAATATCTCCGTATAGCATTTTTTCGTGGACGTGATAACGTATCCACACTCCCAATATACAAATGTACTCTATGCACACTCCCGCCAATACTGAACGAGTACATACTGATCTGTCATCAGATGACAGCCGTCATAATAACTATCACAACGATGCGACGCTCCGTCGTTGGAATTCACTGTTGGAATTACATTCACCAGCTAGTGTCACTTGATCCGACCTCCTTCTAATAACTTCCAAACAGCTACTTGCTGCGCTGACATGTTCAATACGACAATACGTCCAATATAATGGCAGATTTACATCGAGTCAGTGGCTCTCGTCAGTGCTGGAGCCCAATCGCGCTATTTCTTTTCAACGAAATCGCAACTGAACCGCTTCCATAACACAACTTTTTGATCGTTTCGTATCGCGCTAAAATTTTGACAGCAAGTTGAGACGCACCGCGATCGCAGCTGGAACGTAACCGCTGTCAAACGTAAAGTTGATGGGAAGCTACTTTTTTAGGATCGTTATTGCATCGTTGGAGTGTTTTGTCTTTGTTGTGAAGTGATTCTAAGTGAAAATCTTGCAAAAATAACAACATTACCATGTACTGTACGCCTACATAGATTTATTGGAGAAATCTCATAATACGATCCAACTTTGGTTAGCGTTTGAACCAATTAAATTACTTTCCTCTATGGTTTGAACTTATAACGTAATACCAAAATCAGAACAGCTGAATCGAAACCTAACCAGTGTCGCAATCGAACCATAACGTTATCGTATACGTTTGCAGACGTTTCAAATTAGCGCGATTGGCCTCCTGGAGTCGAAAACTGACGCATATATAGGTACGCTGTCAGTACGCAACGCGACAGTACTGTACTGACTTGAAATCAATAAATTTACACTATGGCAGTGCCAGGACGTCAGCACTGACTCGTCAGTGGACTGACGTCAGTTACTGACTCAATGTAAATTTGCCTTAATGCATACGTTTTTCAGTGAAAATATCTTAGGCCAGCCACTCACTAGTTTTTGTTTTTCGAGAAAAATGTTGGTGTCCCAGTTAAATGCTATGAGAGTTCAGTAATTTTGAGCGACAGTGTCGATCCGATATTTCTGATCTTTTGAATAATCCAAGCTTGTGACCTCGAGGGTCGAACGTAACGTTGACAATAATCAAAAAACCGTAAAAAATTGGTCCTTTTTCAGATTTCCGCGATTAATAATAATAGTAGTCCTCCCGACCTATTTCAGTCACGGCGGCCAATCTCAGCGTAGATTAGCCGTCAGCGCGGGACATGTTATAGTGCACAAGTGAACTCTATCTTCCTTTACTTTTACTCCTTTAGTCCGACGGGGCTGCAATTCGACACTACCAGGTGCAGGACCAACGGCTCAACGTGCTTTCCTACGCACAGAGCTTCTATTCTAATGGAAAACCCAATAGAACTTTTTGCCCCACCCGGGAATCGAACCCAGGACCCCACGCTCAGCAACCGCGCTTGCGACCACGAGACGAACGGGGCAGCATTAATAACTCGAAATTGATAATGCCTACAGAACGATTTTAAAGATGACATTTTCTACAATATGAAACTACAATTGTCTCAGACTACCCATTAGGTTCCGAGAAAAAATCTTTTTAATATTCGTATGGATTTTTAAATTCGCAATATTTTAGATAATGCTTGAGAAATTCTAAGCGTAATGTGAAAGAGGCAAAGCGTCAGATGTCATTTATTCCAGCACCGACGCTTGAAACCAGAGCGTTTCGTCTATCTAGACTTTGGCGATTATAACCCTAAAGAACTATATTTTCATAGTATCTTATTTTGTTTATAAAGTAGACTAAAACTACAAAATGTGACTAGAATCGTTTCTGTAGACGTAGAAGTGTCCTAAAGTTTGTTTTTTAATCTCGTAGACCAAATTGACAAATGATAACATCAAAACTGACATAAATAATATTGTTTATGTCAGCCTGCCATTTTCACCTGTCAATTCAGTCTACGAGATTAAAAAACGGACTTTAGATAAAGCTTTTTAAAAGTCTATCATTTTTAGGGTTCCGTAGTCAACAAGGAACCCTTATAGTTTCGCCATGTCCGTCCGTCCGTCCGTCCGTCTGTCCGCAGTTTAGCTCAGAGACGCACAGTACTAGAGAGCTGAAATTTGGTGTAAATATACGGATTTGTTGTGCCAAAAAAGTGGTAAAATAAAATCTCGTAAAATATTTTTTTTTAGGGTACCTCCTGTACTTACACGTAAAGTGAGGATTTTTTTTTTCTCGCATGCCCCTTCGTGTGGGGTATCATTAAATAGGCCTTTAAAAATAATGATAGTTTCCATTAACAGTTTTTTGATAAAAAAATTCGTTTGTGAAATATTAAGCTTTAAAGTGCTAAATTTTTTGTTAGGGGGTGTGGAAAAATTCACAATAGTAGTATATATAACGAAGTTTAAAAGAAAATTATCATGACTAAGTAGGCTTTACAACTTTACGAGTAATAATCGACCAACTTATAAAATGTACTTGAAATTATGTTTTCTTAAGCAAAATGTATCGGAGAACATGCTCTTCAACTACAAATGTAAGTTTGTCAACTTTATTTTTACAGCTTTAATAGGTATGTTTTTACGGTATGTTTTTTGGGGATAGGTAGGTTTTTATCGTCAACAACTTTTAACTAACTTCAAAAAAAGGAGGAGGTTTTAAATTCGTCGTAATCTTTTTTCTTATGTATTTTTCCTGATTTTTCAAAGACTCCTGGACCGATTTTGAAAATTCTTCTTTTTAAAATTAAATTCAGCGAATCAGTTTAGTTAGTTCGCATAAGTATTTTGATGGGCAACTACGGAACCCTACACTGTGCGTGGTTCGACACGCACTTGGCCGGTTTTTATTGTAATATTCCGTCTTTCTGAATGAATTTCGAAATGCCTTATCTTGGCAGCTAGTGGGTCTAAAGACACCGGCCTCTACGAACAACATTATTTGCCGCAGCATTCGACTGGGAAACAAAACGTCTACGCGACAAAAAGTCACCAGTGAGCGACTAGCTTTATTTCTTTTTTAACACCTTGTACTTATATCATCAAACCTCGATTAAGTTTAAAAAATAATGACAAACTGACAGCTTCATAAAACATGAGTTTAAAAAAAGTTTTTATTGTCTACTGTCTAAAGTTATTATTACCTATGGAATAACCATACCAAAAGCAATTTTTTGAGAATGTCATGGGGTTTAGCTATTTATATAATGTTATTAAAATTAGTAATTTTACCATGGATAGATTGTTCATTTTTATCGAGGTTCAGATACCCGAACGAATACGTCGCTCCCCCGGAGAGCGTAATGATGCCTGAAGACATGCCCGATGACATGTACGAGAACCTGATTGATGAGAGACCCGAGCTGGAGACTGTTCTAGCTCCCTTAAGAAAGACCAAAGTTCGACGGCCCAAGATCACCTACACAAAGAAATCAAGCACAATACCCGATGGTGAACCCTCCGTTTATCATGAATTTGAGTACCCTGCAGTATCCCGTGAGCACGAAGCGGACGATAAGGAGCAGTTCGGCGTGACGAAGAGTGGAATTATGCGGTGCAGCAGTCACCCGACTGCCTATAACGCTACTGAAATTAAAGAAAGGGCGCGCTTGTCTCGAATGCCCATGCTGTCACCCTACAATGATAGTCGAAGAGAGTATCCTCCGGGTTTTGATAGAAATTTATGGCATACCTCTCCTATAGTAGCACGTTGTTATACTTGTGGCTCTGAGAATACTGCGATACCCAATAATCCATTATGTCACGATATGTTTGACAGTCAAGATTGGAGAGCGAGAACCTTGCAAAGATATTTTCGCACCGTTTGTGTGTACAATTGGAAGTTCCGTCATTTGAGCTGGGGAATATATTTCCCTTACACGTATCATGGCGAAGTCACGTTTAAAGGGAGTGATGGATTTTCTGTAAGATATATGGGGGATCACATACCAGGATGTTTCAAGAGGTTTCTGGATATTGGAACGGTATTCACAGCTAGAGGCTGTCGTAGAATGTGGCCGGACTCCACTCCGGGTGTTCTGACAGGCAATCGATTCTTAAAGTTGGAATGGCTGCTGCGACATTCTAAAGACCAGTGCATCAGCAGCCCGTACGCGTCCCTCACGCCGTTCTCGCGAGGCATCTCGCTGTTCGCGCGCTACCACGTGTGCGTCTGCTCCGGCAGGTTCTGCAACAAAGCTATTGCAAGCGAACCTCAACAAATGACTTTATTGTTAACCTCTTTCTTAATAGTTGTATTTGATGCTAAGAATCACTTAGAATAGTTATTTGTACACCCTTACCTGGGTACCCAGTGCGGCTTACAGAGCGAGTCACACGGCTCTAGAAGTGCGACACCATTTAGATATATTTATTAATGTCCTATTTATAGTTTTGTTAATTTGTACTTTTATAAATATAATGTTATTATAACATTAATATCCATCGGTGTTTATAACGACTCTACTCTACTCATTGCATGTCATTATAGTGGACACTCTTGCTTTATTCTGTTTTTTTTTTAAACGTGGTAAAAACACCAAATGAGTCCTCCCACCCCGGGCAGGGCTCGGGACTGTCAGACTTGTACAGACTAAAATCCACGATGTCCTTCAATAGCCCTTTATGTTCCGGGGTCACGGTGAGAAAATAAATCCCGTGACCCCGGCAGGCTTTTCCCCTCTGAGAGGGGGCCCCGTCATTATTGCTGACGCTCTTTGAGGCGCGCGTGGAACACGACGCGCCGTCGACCCGGGCATGGTCCATGGTCGGACAGCTAGTTGCCCTTTACATGCTGTCCGCATGCTCGCGCCTGCAGTGGCCGGAGATCGTCTATCGACGTTGGACGCCGTAGGCGTCTACCACTGCGGTTGGGGTGGAGGGAGGACGCTGTCCTCTCCCTCTCGCGCGCTGCCTTCTGTTTTCTGCTAGAGAAAATAAGTTTAATAAAAATCCTCGACAGAATAACTAAACTTCATGATGTCTATCTAAAACGTGTTACGCCAAAAGCGCAAAATCTCTCGTGGGGTAACTCTGCCTATGTTACTGAAAAATTTTTGTTCTAAGACTTGGAAATTCGCAAAAAAAAATGGTTTTTCATGTAAAATGAGAAATTGGTCGGGCACATCCGTATGAAAAACCAATTTATTTTTATGCAAATCAAAAGTCTTAGAACAAAAATTGTTCAGTAACATGGGCTGAGTTACTCCACGAGAGATTTTGCGCTTTTGGCGTTACACGTTTTAGATAGACATCATGAAGTTTAGTTATTCTGTCGAGGATTTTTATTAAACTTATTTTCTGAGCTTTTCGCCTTTATTATATCTTTTATTAGATAAGATAATTTATATCTTTTATTTTATATCTGTATAATTGCATTATTGCAATAAAATTTGATGTGTTCAGATTAAAAATTAAGAATTTTATTGACAAAATATTTTTTCGATTAATTATCTTGTAATTAATGCAGCTGTATAATGATCCGATCAATATAATAGGTACCAATTCCTAATAGTAGGGGAGCCGAGGATGCTAAATTTGCAGTTACTCGAGCGTCATGGCGACTTATTGGATTTGAAAGGTTATGTTCTAAAAAGAAAAAAAGTTTCTGACAAGTTTTCTATTTTAGTGGGGGGGAGAGCGTGTAAACGGTTTTGAAACTGTAAAAAAAAAACAGTTGTACAGAAGTACTCGAGCGCGTCAGACATTTATTGTGTAAACGCGCTTTACATTTCTGATAACCAATACATATTAATCTGACAATTAACTCGAGAAGGCTGTCCGTGACAAGAGTTTGAAAATCCAACAAAAAAAAAGTTACTCGAGCGCGTCATATATTCAAAGTGTATGCAAAGTAAACCTAAAAAGTATCGTATTAAAATGTCTGACGATTTGGTTGTGGCACAAAGCAATAATTCATATTTCTATCTGTAAAAAAAAAAAACGTAATCTCGAGATACTCGAGCGCGTTAGATTTTTATGCAGGAGGTTCAAGTTGATATCATAGTCCTCCTGAATAACAATCTGACAAGTATATGGAGGGATATCGCTATTCTGAGCATCTTAAAAAAAAGATTCACGAAACTGCATTCACGTGTAAAAAATGTATAAAATAAAATTAAATGTGCTAATTACGAATAGATATAAATGTGTAATGAGAGCCAAGTTCAATTATGATTTATGCCTTGGTTGTTGACTTCACGGACAAAATAAGTGAAATCTAAATGGGTGCCATGGTCATTGATCAGTCCTGAAATTTATTTATCTATTTACAGGGTGTTTCTTCTAAATTGGCCAAAAGGGGAAAATCCGAATCCATAAGAGTTTTTTTTTTTAGCGTGGTAAAATCATCAAATGAGTCCTCCAACCCCGGGCAGGGCGGGAGGGACTGTCAGACTTTTACTGACTAAAATCCACGGTGTCCTTCGAGCCTGTTATGTTCCGGGGTTACGGTAAGTTAATAATCCCGCGACCCCGGCAGGCTTTGGCCCTCTGAGAGGGGGGTCACTATGCTGACGCTCTTTGAGGCGCGCGTGGGACACAACGCGCCGTCGGCGAATCGAAGTATGGCGAATCAACACACAACTTTTCACCTCACACAGCGAGAAAATGTAGTGGGGGCGGCCGGGCGGCTCACCTGTCAGTGTAGAAAACAATTGAATACGTGTTCGAATTTTGAACAATAGGGTAAAGTACCCAACTGCTGACCTCCCACCAACTATTGACCGCATAACAGTTTTTATCAAAAATAACAATAAATCTTCTTGCAGTGCTGCATAAAGAATACAGAAAATGAAATATAATTTATCTTGCTGCATAATACAGAACAGTGAAATTAATAACTACTAATAAAGAAGAAAATTTGGACAAAAAGTGATAAAAACTACAACAAAAAGTGATAAAAACTACAACAAAAAGTGATAAAAACTACAAAATTTCAAAATTAAGTGCAAGAATATTATTGACGGCGTTTGAAGACTGAAGACCTAAATAGTGTGAAAAAAGAAAATGAGAAAGGCTATAAGACTAGCTTTGTTTGTTTTTTTGTCAAATAAAACCTCGTATAACATTCATAATAAAAATTATTTGAGTTTATTTTTATTCTTATACTACAGGAGGTCAAAAATTGGTCATTTGCATGATGAAAATTTGGTACAAGCATGTTAATAACTGGTCATATGGCCTGTTCTTGCTAAACTCGAAAAAAAAAACACTTTTTACCTTTGTATGACTGGGAATAATGTTTTAGTTACATTCTCCAATGTTTATTTTATCTTCCAAAAACATTTATTTCCACTTACAACTCGTACATTAGTTTATTTTGCGAAAGAAGCAAGGAAAACCGCTTAAGGGGTCAATAGTTGGGTGTTTTACCCTACTTTGTGCTTTAGAGCACAAAATGGAGTTTTGCGCTCAGATTTTGAATAAGAAATAGAATCTTTCCGAGCGTGTGAGGTGAAATAGTAGATTGTATGACGAGGGAGCAAAGTAATATTTTTACGGCAAGGGCGCCATTTTAAATCCAGAGCGAAGTGAGGGATTCTACTGTAGAAAGTAAGTTTGCCTTATATGATCACTTCCCAGAATTTGATCCTTATTAGCAACACTATCGAATGGTGTAATAATACAGGCTGTGATTGTTTTTCCAAAATCAGCGGGTTCGATTCCTGGCCAGGATTATTGATTTTTCTAAAATCCAACGATGCAGTTTTATTTTCGTCAAAATCGGCCTCGAGATTCCTTTCAACGTTTTTCGATATTCCTCATTGTTTCGGAGATAGCCATCCACGCCCAGTTTAAAAATTCACCCTGTATATTAAATCCTTTCTCGAAATGTAACGCACACTTTTCTGAAAACGGCATCAAAATCAGTTCAGCCAAACGCGAGATAATTTTGATCTTACAGGAGAAAGTTTATTTTTCCTCATCAACTTTGCACTTTTCAATTCGCCTGTCACATACTTGTGCACCTTGTAATCGCCTGTCATTTTTTTTCCAAGATTTACAATCAATAAACTACATCCTGTTAAATTTTTAAGCTTACAGGAACAAGTTTTTTTTTTCAATTTTTTTTACACTTTGAAAATTAAATTGTCTAATGATGTGCACGGCTGACGCCTGCCAGGTCGTCGTTATTGCTCTTAGCATGCTATAAATATTACGTGTACAAACTAACCTTATAGGAAGACCGTTTGTCGCAGGGTCCAGTAGCTCTCCAACTACAAAGAAATCTAACGCAAATAGTGTTTGAATAAAGACTGGCTGGAATGACGGCCCATAGTCACGCCGCGGCGCGTCGCTGGCTGAATAAAAATTTTAGATTGTTTTTTTTTCGGACAGTGGCATGGATGTATTACCTGTAGGTTGTAATTTAATGTTTTCCACGATGCGTTCACATGTTTTCGCGTCGTTCTCCCTCGTTAATTGCATAATACAAAAATTGTTGTGTTTTATTACTAAAAAGTTTAAATTAGTATATCGTATATAAAATTATATCTAAGTTAAACGTGACATCACCTCGAAGTCGTCAACGGAACGTGAAACGACATCTACCATGACAAAAATCGAGTGCTATTTTCCAATTTGTATGGAAAATTTAAACAAATTAATCTCGTAAACTATACCTAAACGTCCGAAACTTGAAAAAATGTAAAAAGCTTTCTATTTATGAGTACTATCTACAAAAAAATATGAACTTCGAAATCAATGGTCCATAATGGAAAGTTTATCCAAATACACTTCTCATCAAAAAAATCGAAACACCTCGCAGTTTATGATTTGATAAGGATTATCAGAAAAATGTGTATATTTAGGAATAAATGTAAAATGTCATTTAATAGTGAGTACTATGAGGTTTTTAAATCCTAATGTTAATGTTCTAAATTCAAATTAAGGGCGACTTTCACCAAAAGTTAAACATGTTTAAAATTTTATTTAGTGTCAATTTAGTGTCAAATTCAATAGAATTTTGACACTAAATAAAATTTTAAACATGTTTAACTTTTGGTGAAAGCCCGCCTAAGTCTTCATAGGTTTCGTATTTTGTATAATGAGTAATTTTTACCCTGTATGGAATATGAAGGAAATGGGTAAAACAACACGCGTAAATGAAAAAAAAATGTAAGAAACGTTTATTTAATAACTTGTATTCCCTCCGCGAGCTCTTATTACTACTTCCATACGGTTCTTCATCGATCGGATGAGAGTCACGATCACATGTTGTGGTATATTATCCCATTCCTCTTGGATTGCATTTTGCAGCTGGCTAAGTGTTTCTGGGGCTGGATCTCTTGCTCGAATTCGTCTCTTTAATTCATCCCATAGATGTTCAATGGGATTCATGTCCGGGCTTCTTGCTGGCCATACCATAATGGAGATACCGACTTCGGTAAGATAATCTCGTACGACGCCCGCGGTGTGAGCTCTAGCATTGTCGATCGATGTAAATATGAAGTCGTTGCCAATAAAATGTGCATAGGGCATCACATGAGGTTCAAGACACTGTTCGATGTACCGATGAGAGTTTAGTGCAGGCAGCCGTGGCCCAGACACAAAGGCAAGTTCTGTCTTACCGTCGGCGCTGATTCCTCCCCAAACCGTCCACGAACCGCCACCATAGCTGACCTTTTCTTCAATGCAGCATTGTGCAAAGCGTTCTCCATCTCTTCTGTAGACCTTGTTCCTTCCGTCGTTACCATACAGCATAATTTTACACTCATCAGAAAACAGTACTTTGCTCCACTGAAGGTATGACCAAGTTAGGTGCTCGCGTGCAAAGTTAAGGCGCGCTCTTCGATGGTCTGCAGTTAATTTCGGCCCATTCGCTGGCTTATGCGGTGCCAATCCGCGTTCCTTCAACCTTCTTCGTATTGTAGAGTCACTTACAGCTACTCTTCGTACAACGCGAAGCTGCTGCTGCAGTTGAAAAGCGTTAAGGCGTCGATTTCGTAAAGAAGTTGTTACAATAAATCGATCATCTCGCTCAGAAGTGACCCGATTCCTGCCAGATCCTGAACGGCGCGTGAACGAACCAGTCTCCCGATAGCGTTTGTAGACTCTATGAACAGATGATAAGCTTAGATGCAATCTTGCAGCCACAACACGCTGGCTAAGTCCAGAATCCAGCAATGCCACCACTTGGGCGGCTTCTGCGGGCGAAGTATCCATATGTTTTAGAAAAAAAAGTTTTTTCAGACGTCCCAAAGTCACAGTAAATGAAATAAGAAACAGAAAGTTTAAAGACAAGCGCTAATTTTTAGTTTTTAAACGAGAAACGTACTCCAACCCTAAATACACATTTGTCTCAAAACAGTGATTAATTTCATTTATAGGATAAACAAATGAAATTATTTCGAATTTTGATTTTTTTTTTCTTACTGTAATGACCAAACTGCCAGCTACACAGTAATGTTTTTTTTTCATGGAATTAATTCTCTTTTGTAAAAAATTAGGACAAAAACAATAAAAACGAAAGTGTTTCGATTTTTTTGATGAGAAGTGTATTACTTTGCTCCCTTGTCATACAATCTACTATTCCGAGATGGGGGATGAAAAATATTTAATAACTAGCACTTTGCCCGCGACTTCGTCTGCGCGTGTTTCTAATTTCGAACTCAGTGAATTTAATTCCCGCTCACCCTCCTTATAAGAAAATCTGAAAACTCAATACAAACAAACAATCAATCAATCATATTAGACAAATTGATTTTCCGATTTTCACCCCGTTAGGGGTTGATTTATGAAATATAAATAAAAATACGTATCCTTTATTCGATTGAGAGATAATTAATATGTCAAGTTTTGATTTTATCGAAGCAAGCAATAAAATCCTTCCCTTAAAACTTTATCATCTCTTTTCACCAATTTAGGGAGTGATTTTCGGAAAACCTAAAAATGGAGGATAGTTTTAAAAAAGTAATAATGCCCATCTTTTTTAACCGACTTCAAAAAAAGGAGGAGGTTATCAATTCGACTTTTTTTTTTTTTTGTTACCTCATAATAACTTGCGACTGGGTGGACCGATTTTCATGATTCTTTTTTTATTCGAAAGCCGGTGCTTCCCGTGTGGTCCCATTGTCACCGTTTCAGGATCTGATGATTGGAACTTGGAGAAATCGAGGGCAACCCTCAAATTTTATTGGCTGACACATAGTTTTTCGCAAATCTTATGATGTAATTCAAGTACTTGCGTATGGAAATCATTATCTCATGTAGCTGATGATGGAAGGTACAACACCTCAAGTAAGAAAATTATGCTTGTGTTCGCATATCTCCGGAACTACAAGTTCGATTTAAGTAATTCTTTTTTTGTTGTACTAGGTATCGTTCAACTTAGGGAATACTGCAAATTTCATCAAAATCGGTTCAGTAGTTTTTGAGATAGGGAATGAATGAAAGAGATGTTAACGATGTTATTACCGGTGCTACGGATTACTAAATTCTAGTGCTGAAGGTTGAATATTTAAACGAAAAAGAGTTAAATAAAAACTTTTTCAAAAAAAAAATGTGACCGCCTTCAAAAACAACCACAAAAAAGGGTAAAATAACCTAAAAAACTTTTCTTTCGGAAGTCGGTGGCAAAAGAGACAATGAAATTAATAAAAAAAGTCACCGACTTCCGAAAGAAAAGTTTTTTAGGTTATTTTACCCTTTTTTGTGGTTGTTTTTGAAGGCGGTCACATTTTTTATTTACTTATACTCATATTCGTACCTAGTTTCAAGTTTAAAGCCAAGAAATAAGATTTTACATACAAAGGTTTTCACCCCTTTTCACCCCCTTAGAGGGAGATTTTCGCAAAATCCTTTCATAATGCTCATCTACATTATAAATTGTAACTACCATCCAAAATTCAGGTTTCTACATTTAGTGGTTTAATATCCTCCCCTTAAAACTTGAATACCCCTTTTCACCAACTTGGGGGGTGATTTTCGAAAAATCCAAAAACACGTGTTTGATTAATTCTTATCTAAAATATAAATACTGATTTTCAAATTCATCAGCTCACGCGTTATGATTTTCCCATACAAACTTTAACAACCCCCAGAATACCAATGGAGGGTAGTTTTAAAAAAATAGTGGTGCTAATCTTATTTATTTACTAATGTTCTTATTCGTGGTAAGTTTCAAGTTTATAAACCCAAGGAATAAGATTTTTCATACAAAAGTTTTCACCCCTTTTCACCCCCTTAGAGGAGGATTTTCGCAAAATCCCGTCTTATTGCCAAGAAAAACCCCTGTTCTTTTATATATAAAGATAACAGGGGAATATTTGTTTTTGTTTAACAAAGAACAAAGGCTTTCATAACACTAAAAACATTTTCAGGTATTGGAATCCGACGTGCTGGAACAACTTCACGATAGTAACTTCATAGAAAATTGTCTGGAAATTCTTGTCAACTTCTGTAATACCAAAGATTATAAGTTATCTTTCGGTGAGTTGACTATCTTTATATGAGACTCGAGTTCATCCTTGTAAGATATCAGGGACCTACGATATGTGTTACGTAGGTACTGTCGTACTGATTCGCAGTTTATTTATCACCTTCGATCATTAATAGTTTATCACCGATACTCAATAATAACATCTTTCAGATTAAATTTATGTTTGTTTATAGATTACACGTTACGTGAGAATAATGTATTCAATATTTGAGACGTAGGGCCTTCTAAATAATATGATTAACCTAACTCGCTATGATTATTTCACATTTTACAGTCTAGAATTATAAACAATTAAATAATTGCACTATCACTTCATATCATTCAGTTGATATAAAATCTTAATGATATTCATGTAATAGGAATTTTAATCACACAGTATTGTAATCACTGTTACGGAGCTTCAATTAAGTAACTTCTGATAGTGAGGTAAAATGTGTGTTGATAAAATAATAATTATTGCATTTATTTTCTAGAAGCGAACGTGTCGTTGAATTTATTGGAGCGTCGGGGTGAGTTTGAGGTGCGTGCGCAGAAGGGAGGGGGGGAGTACGTGTCGCCTGCGCACACGCACAAAGCGCGCCCGCCTCCCACCGCCGAACTTGTCACGGCCCTAGCGGACGCAATACACAATGTTAGCGCCTTCTCGCACTGTCCCTTCCAAGCCTGGAACGAACGAGGATTGTACCGTCTTTTGTTCAGGTACCTAATGCCAATGTTCCTAGAATATAAATAAAATAATTTTAGCTCCCTGGAAGTTAGTGTTTGTAGCAGTTGGTTGTAAAATTGACGGAAACTGCTGAACGTTAGTGTTTGTTTATATCCTGTTTAAGACTTCGAGGAAATTGCATTAAATCTTGAAATGTTTTAAGCGTGTTTTCTCAGAAAATGCCTTTCTCTATCTGTAGAAATACACACTATCTTTTCTGATAGTAATGTTTTCAAGTATTATTGATTGTAATATTTTCAAGTGTTTCAAGAGAAGGTGGGACTTCCCGTAAATATGTTAGTGCATTTCCTGTTTAGTTGTTGTTGATAAAGTTCTACGAATCGGTATAAATAAACAAAGCAGCGAGTCATGCCTCCCACATATACAACAGTAGTTCATATTTTATTTACCACATAACTTAAGAATAGAGATCTTTTTGCATCGACTACAATAGCTCATTCGTTTTGATTGCATTATTGTGTTTATTAGAAATGTTTTCTACTGCATTACGCTTTTTTCTTTTAAAAAATCAACAAGTATTCGCTAAATAGGCTATTTTACTCACTAAAAAAAATTGTCTGAAATATAGATCACCTGTATATATTATTAAAAAAAAACAATAGACCCGTGTTTTTTCTTTTGTTACGTAAACCAAAATTGACGAAGATACAACGCTTTTAAAATTCACAAAACTGCACTAGGTCGGTACAATTGTACAAGCTTTATGACGTCACGAGCTCCCCGCTCCCGAATTTGGAAGCGTCTTTTTTTTGTCAATAAATATTGACTTATGTAGAACCAAGCTTCTGAATCTACACGGCCTAACTCTAACTTCACAAATTCTACACATTAGCAAAAATGTATAGCTTGGCTGTTTCGTTACTTACTTCAGAAACTAAATATTAGCATCACCTCCTCGACGGTAGCGAAACGGTGAGGAGGACTCATTTGATTATTTTACCACAATAAAAAAAAGAAACTATACCATTCCATTTTACGATGATGGTGATGGGTCTCGGTTACTAGGAAGTTGGAAATGAATGTTTAACTAGATACGCTTTTCTTGTTCAGTAGCTTATTATTTTTCTTTACGAAACAGATGACTGATTTTCCCTTTTGCAATTTAACGTTTTTATTCGATGTGTTTTAGATGCACGTCATGGACTGGTGATGATACAAGAGAGACATACGAGATTCGTGGCGCCACCTGTCGGGCACTCCAGGCGGTTACAACATACAAGTGCGTCCGCCTCTCTCTAGCCGCCACTAAGGACTGTCTGTACAACTTGCTAATGACTTTAACACCTTTTGGAGAAGGTACGTGATACTGTTCGTTATGTACATGGTGTGAGCTCCGTAAATAGATAGTATATGATTGTGTTGCCACGAGCCAAACAAAATAGGTAGTGTCGTGATTAGCAGATTAGCTGGCTGTTTTCAAATATTATGTCAGTATAGCGATGCGACTGAAACCAGAGGGAGGCAAGTAAAGCGAGTGATTTTTTCTAAGTTGACCTGGGGGGTATTACAACTTAAAACCAGGCTTATTCCGGCGAGTGAAAGTGACAGAGCAATACAAGTCGTCTAGCGATATCTCATTCACTCACTGGAACAAGCCTGGTTTTAAGACGTTGTCATACCCCCCTGGAGCCTTACCACGAGCTCTTATCGCGATCCTGTATGGGCTGTGGGAAAAAGACAGAGCTATACAAGTCGTCTAGCGCCATTTCTTCCCCACAGCCTAAAAACTCACGCTTTAATAGTTCATGGTAGCCCACCTGTTTGTATAATTATGAGGAATAGTGAATAAAACTAAAAGGTTTCTCAGGCTCCATTTCGAGAAGATGAAAAACAATATTATGACTCTTTGTGTCATTAAAATTGTTTTAATAATAATGTAATATCACATGTAATATTTAAATAACACTGTCCTTTGTTACACTATATATGTAGGCTTGTAGAGTTATAAGTTATAGCTGGTGTAGTGACTGAGCTATCGACTGCCGCGGGTTCGATCTCCGCATGGAACAAATACTATGATCTGCAAATACCGAGTGTTCCGGGGTTGAGTGATTGTGGAGTGAGTTTCTGTTTGTAAATACCCACGATACAAGATAAATTCACAGTGTTTCCAAGGAAACGATTAAAAATAAAAACACTCTAACACTTTAAACATAAATATAGGAATTTTAAAACAAGTAAAATGAAACATAAGTCCTTATAATCCTTAGCCGTATTACTGCGAGTATACACAAATATTGCTCAAGCACTTTTCCGTTTAAATGACAAATTGTTTAAATAATTCTCAGTTTTATCAGTATTGACTTAGATTTTCAAGGAAAATCTTAAACAAATGCTTGTTTTTAATAAAACACTTAATACTATCATGCACAATAAAGGGACTGTTTGTCCACTAAGCTGAGATTGTGTGCAGACGGTCTTGTGGCCATAGTTTATTAACATAACGAACCAAGATTTTTGTTGCTTTTTTCACTCTGTTATTTAATTTTGATATCTCAATTTTATATTTTTGTGCACCTGCCATGTTATCTCTCTGCTACCCTGGGTTGACTGGTAGAGAATGCCTCAGGCATTAAGTCCGCCTTTGTACCTTTTGTGTTGCATAAAGTTTTAAATAAATAAATAAATAAATAGCACTGAGTACCCAACTACACCAGCGATGCCTGCCGGTGTCGCGGGTCTGTCTCACCAGGTAACCGTGGCCCTGGTACGTAAAGGGCTATTGAAGGACACACTGGCTTTTAGTCAGTACAAGTCTGACAGTCCCTCTTGCCCAGCTCTGGGTGTTTTTTTTTAACGTGGTAAAATCATCAAATGAGTCCTCCCACCCCGGGCAGGGCGGGAGGGACTGTTAGACTTGTACTGACTAAAATCCACGGTGTCCTTCAGTAACCTTTTATGTTCCGGGGTCACGGTAAGGAAATAATCTCGCGACCCCGGCAGGCTTTGGCCCTCTGAGACCCCCCGTCATTATGCTGACGCTCTTTGAGGCGCGCGTGGGACACGACGCGCCGTCGACCCGGGCATGGTCCATGGTCGGGCAGCGAGTTGCCCTTTACTTGCTGCCCGCATGCCCGCGCCTACGGTGGCCGGAGATCGTCTGCTGAACCCTGGGTGGTAGGACTCATTTGACGAAATTACCACTCTAAAAAACAAGAGCGGAATCTGACTAAGTGATTACTTTTGCTCGCGAGTTTATAGTATTTAACTAATAATAATAATTATGTATGTCTGTGTAATACGTCAGTTCTGTGCCACTTGTTAGCAGACAGTTAACAAACAACTATAACTTGTCAGATAATTATTGAAAGCAATAAATTAAAATCTTGGACCAGTTATTAGTGGCCTTTCATTACAAGTTGTAACTCAATATGAATGGAGTTGTTTAGATCATTTGAATATTAAATATGTAGCTTACGCCAGTCTTAACCAACTTCTAGTTATAATTATGATTTCCTGCAATTTAAGAATGTGCCTGCCACTATTTTTACTAGATTGGTAATTCCTTTAACTTTTGAAAAAAAGGCTGCCGACATCGTACTTGTCTTTTTGCAAGCAAATTTTTAGTTCTACTCCGTGTTATTTATTGGTGGCACCAACAACACAATAAAACCAAATGTATCTGATGAATGTATAGATGGTTTTTCGAGTTCTACTCCAAACAGCGAAAAAAAAATAATAAAGTGTAACCTATAATATAAAAATAAATGCCACTTTTCGTTGTAATTGTATAACGCAAGAACGGGCTCACCTAGCCAAACCAAATGTTAAGGCTTTGTTTGGACTATTTAATAGATGGATTATGTGAAGTTTGCACAAAATCGGTCGAGCGGTTTTTCATTTGTCACATTTTTTGTAACAAATGATGTAGTAGAAGTAGTATTAGTAGTGTAGTAGTATTGATTCTGTGATGCTACGAAGTTCGCGGTTCAGCTGGTTTAATATAAAGATATCTGACAATCCTTCTCAACTACCACAATTTAACAGGATGTAAACGGATTATTTTTTTAAACACTGTCGCGCACCTAGATTTTTCATTTGTTTTTATAAAAAGATGCATGCATATATATGATAATGCTAAAATTTCCAGCTGACAACAACGTGGACTGTATGGTGGCGCGTGCGCAAGCTCTGTCGCTCCTCGCATCGCTGCTTGGCGAAAAGGCAGCTTCTGACAGCGTGTGGCAGCAGCTAAAAGACACGCATGCGAAGGACTTCTTCCACTTACTGCTGCAGTGTTTGGAGAGCGATGAAATTGGTAAGAGTAGATTTGTTAAGAGTATAGGTATATTGCATGATAAGAGTACATTTATTGTATGAGACATTATAATAAAATCAAATGTTTTGAAAAATATTTATTTTTAAATCACGGAAAAACAAGCCATGCAATCAAACCTATACTCAGAGTATAGGTTTGATTGCATGGCTTGTTTTTCCGTTTGTTGCATGTGTGCATATGCATGAGGGCGGGAGGGTGGGTCCTTTGCTGCATGTGCGTATGCATGACTGCATAGGGTGGGATTGCATCCTGCAACAAGCCTGGATTTTTGTCGCGGAATTAAAACTAAATATTTTTCATAACATTTAATGTCATGGATTTCCGCAAAGTAACGCCTGATTCCATAATTTATCATTTTAAAAGTTTAATGCAGCTTAGGGATGTTATAGCTGGTCGCGGGACTGGACTTGAAAAGACACTCCGACCCTGGAACGCAAGAGAAAACTGAAGGAAAAAATTGGTTTTTCATTTTAGTAAGACAGTTCCTTCCGCTCCTCAGGGCAGGTGGACTTATTTAATGATTATAGAACCTTAAAGTTATATGACACGTAAATCACGATCAATGTTTTTTCCTTTTGTATAGTCTATATCGTGTTCCTCTCTCACTGTTGGGGAACGATATCCTCTTTTCTCATTCCAGGACTGTGTTCGTATTCCTCTGGTACCTAATTCAATTAAATAGAGAAATTCTGTTCTGACGGTTAATACATAAAGTGGTTACACTACTTCAATAATCCAACGAAAATTGTTTGGGTAGATAACTCGCATAACAAAGATGTAGATGGACCCAAAAAACTCTGGAGTATGCGGTTACCGTATGCCGTAAGGCCCTTATGAAAAATCCGCTAAACACATGGAGAAAGGGCCTGCACACAGAGAAATTTCTAGCTACCTATACTAGAACTTCTGGTTGCAACCGTGACAGCAAGACTCACTAGTTGACTTTACAACATTTCTAGTAATAAATACTAAATAAGTAGTAGAGATAACAAGGACTATAAATGTTGTCAACTAGTGAGACTTGCTGTCACGGTTGCATCCAGAAGTTCTCTGCGTTTGGTTATGGTGGCGATACTTGATCGAGGGCCAGTCCATTAGTGAAGGCACGTTACAAAACCATCATTTATTTCAACCTTTTTCTCTCACTTTCTAGAACTACAAGACGCTGCCCTATACTGCCTCACCCAGCTTACCCAATCCATATCCCATAAGAAATACGCTGACAAAACGAGAGACGATACATGTTCAGAATTCTATGACAACTTGAAGTCTCCTTATTGGGACGGAGTGGATGTGGATCGTTCTGGGGGAGGTGACAGTGCAAGGAGTAAGGACTGTCAGCCGGAATACTTGGCTGAAGAGGTCTGTAAGGCTCTGATCAATTTGTATCAGAAGCTATCGATGGAGAATAAGAAGTATGAGTCTAGTCAAGGTGAGTTTGCCGTAAATAATGACTTCCCAAAATTTGATCCTTATTAGCAACGCTATCAAATGGTGTAATAATACAGGGTTTGATTTTTTTTTTCCAAAATCAACAGGTTCGTTTCCTGGCCAGGATTTTAAAGTTTTCAAAAATCCTATGATGCAGTTTTAGTTTTCGTCAAAATCGGTTTCGAGGCTCCTTTCTACGTTTTTCGATATTCCTCATAGTTTCGGAGACAGCCATCCACGCCCAGTTGAAAAAATCACCTTGTATAAAAATTAAATTGTCATTGTATTTGGTCAGCCATTTTATGTTTGGTTGGTAGTAAGTACTCTTCTTTTTTTGTAGAAATTGGTTCTGTAATTGTTTTTCTCTCTTTCTAGAGAGTATGGTTATTTAATATGGCATAGGCTAGGAAAGTCTCAGCCTTTGTTGTCTATGTATTTTGTGGATCATTTTACAATTCCACACACAAAACTATCACAGATAAATTATTGTGTTGTTTGAATTGTAACGTGATTTTTCAATTTAGTGAACATTGTATGATTTGTGCGATGATTCATACAATGATATAATTGGTGTAGTCTTTAAGTGTCGCTCTTATATCCTATCCTAGTATAATATTTTATAAGTGAAAGTTTGCGAGGATGGACGAATGGATCTTTATTACTCTTTCACGGTAAAACTGTTGAACGGATTTGGATTTGGTACGGTAGTTTGTAGTTTACCACCTGGAATAACACATGGGATTATGGGATTAATTTTATCCCAATTTTATGTTCCCGTGGAATAATTTTTGATTTGTAGCGTCAACAGCTTCTGTTGAAATATACTGCAGTCAAATTACCAACATCAACATTATAGTGGAAATGTTCCAATACCAATAACAGTAACTATCATTGATAAATAATATCTCTAACGAATAACTCAATAATTATAGACATAGAGAATCTTGTTTATTAAAAGTCAATTCGTAATAGAC
Organism: Agrotis segetum; assembly: GCA_036375495.1. Taxonomy (NCBI): domain Eukaryota; kingdom Metazoa; phylum Arthropoda; class Insecta; order Lepidoptera; family Noctuidae; genus Agrotis; species Agrotis segetum. The sequence goes on along the minus strand of JAQSVV010000004.1, from coordinate 336,146 downwards.
AACAGTTCATCTAATTTATGGTAGGTAAACTGATGTAGTTTATGTAATTATACAGTTGTAAATCTATTTTGTTTATGAACAAAGCTATCTCTTAGTTTGATACTTATCGTGGACTATCTTCATTGCCATGACTATCAAATAATTAGACAACTCAGTTACGGTTTCTATGTGATTGGATAACATCTTGATTTTTATCAGTTCTTATTCTGATAAGTATTGTACGTTTTTAAGGCCCTAACCATATTTTTTTTTAGGGTCAAGTGACAATTGTTGAGTTAGATCATGATTAGTAACTAAATACCGGTTTTTGAAAAACTCTTTTTTAGGGTTCCGTAGTCAACAAGGAACCCTTATAGTTTCGCTATGTCCGTCCGTCCGTCCGTCCGTCCGTCCGTCCGTCCGTCTGTCCGCAGTTTAGCTCAGAGACGCACAGTACTAGAGAGCTGTAATTTGGTGTGAATATACGGATTTGTTGTGCCGAAAAAGTGGTAAAATAAAATCTCGTAAAATATTTTTTTTTAGGGTACCTCCTGTACTTACACGTGAAGTGAGGATTTTTTTTTTCTCGCGTACCCCTTAGTGTGGGGTATCATTAAAAAGGCCTTTAAAAAATAATGTTAGTTTCCATTAACAATTTTTTGATGAAAAAATTCGTTTGGGAAATATTAAGCTTTAAAGTGCTAAATTTTGCTCGATTCGAGTGTCCCCCCCCTCTACCAGCTAAACGGTTATGTTTGGGGCTGTGAAAAAAATTCACAATAGTAGTATATATAACGAAGTTTAAAAGAAAATTATCATGACTAAGTAGGCTTTACAACTTTACGAGTAATAGTCGACCAACTTATAAAATGTACTTGATTAAATTTTTTTTTAAACAAAATATATCGGAGAAACAATAAATCAACTGCAAATGTAAGTTTGTCAACTTTATTTTTACAGCTTTAATAGGTATGTTTTTACGGTTTTTTTTTTTGGGATAGGTAGGTTTTTATCGTCCACTATTTAACTAACTTCAAAAAAAGGAGGAGGTTATAAATTCGTCGTAATCTTTTTTCTTATGTATTTTCCCTGATTTCTCAAAGTCTCCTGGACCGATTTTGAAAATTCTTCTTTTTAAAATTACATTCAGCGAATCAGCTTAGTTAGTACGCATAAGTATTTTGATGGGCAACTACGGAACCCTACACTGTGCGTGGCCCGACATGCACTTGGCCAGTTTTTAAACTACGTCACACAATTTCCTTCTCTGTTGAGGGTATATTTACAATTATAGGCAAGCAGCAGACCAGGTCGCAGAGACAACTATCTTTTAGTCAGTACGAGTCCCTCCCGTCCCGCCTTGGATGGGAGGTCTTATTTAATCATTAAATAAGACCTCCCTTATCAAGGGAAAAAAAGTAAAATATTCGTTTATTGTGAAATTAATCGGGTTTCACTTTTCTAATCAGATGAGCGTTGGATCCGCGTATGCTCCTGCCTCGCCTCAGTGTTATCAGTGAGTGGTCGCAGTCGTCAGTACGCGGTACATCGCAGCCTGCCGCGAGTGCTCGTGGGTACTCTACAAGCTGTGAGGGACCATCTCTCCATGCAGGGGAAGCCGGCTGAAGTCATCAAGAATGCTAATAATGTAATGTATACACTTTTTTTATTTGTTTAAAGATAGGTTCTCGTGAAGACCCCAAAGTTATAGCTGTCGGCTAGGAATTGCACTTCTTAAAATAAAAATAAAAGTGTTAAAACGTACTTAAAAAGTACGAATGTGAATGATTAAACTATTACAAAGCATCGAAAAAGTCCTCCTCAACGCTGTCTACTTGGTTGGTAATGTGTCCAAGAGACAGGTGTCGTCTCTTGTATGAAAATAATAGTAACCTTATTGCAGAAACTATATTATTCTGCCATTGAATGATGGGAAGAACACCCACCATACGCAAAACCCGCCAGGTCGAAGGTACCTTCCTTTTCATTGAAGTGTCGAGAAACTACACTCTGTTTCCACCTACGCCCAAGCAGTATTTAAAAAAAAAACTACGTTGCTGATACTCGTAAAAGATCTCTCGATGGCAAAGCAGGTCTTCTGATATCTGATAAGCTCTTTACCGTCATAATGTCTGCAAGTGAAATGTAATGAGAGGTTTTCTTTATGGAGTTTAAAAAAAAAAAGTAGTTTCCAAGGACTCTATAGATGGCGTTGAACTGACGGTGTTACTCTAGGAAAAAGATGTATGCCTTCATTTTTGCACAAATCCACGAGGCACAGACTTCTCTTCTTTTTCTCTTGGGACATTTTCTTTCTGGCGTGGAAAATCATAAATTAAAAAGACTGGTAAATGAATATTTTTTTCTTTTTCCTTGTTGTTATTTATTTTCAAAATGCCATGTACTTTTTGATTTACGATCTCAAAATTACATCCAAGTGAAAAAAATAAAAAAATGACATGACGTTCGTCCATTCCAGTAACATTTCAAGTTCGGCGCCATCTATCCATTGACTAGGGAAAACATAAAAGAAAATCCCTCATTCTTGGGGATTATTTTATCAACTATCACTTTTGATCTTGCGCTTTAAATGATATTTCATCCAATGGGGAAGGCAATTGGGTAACTAATGGCGGTAGCATAGCTAGTTCCCAGCATTGTCATTGGTTCAAATCTTATAGTTACTTCAAAAGAGTACTACCTCATTGGTCGGATTAGGACCTAGCTATGGTAGCGCCATCTACAATTAGCTTTGACCGGCCTTCTCCATTGATCTACATAATGCATAATCAGAACTCTTAGGTTATAAAATGTTTAAACGGGTTCTAAACAAAACGTAACGTTTTTTGTGAACTTGCTTCTTTTTTGTAAATGTGTGAATGACCGCCACGCATACATTTGGACGTATTCACTTGTTTTACGTAGGAATCAAACGAAGGGTATAACTTCTCCCTTTCTTGGCTTCAATGGGGAAGGCAACTGGTGAACTAATAGCGCTAGCATAGCTAGTTCCCAACATCGTCATTGGTCCAAATCTTACAGGTACTTCAAAATAGTACTACCTCATTGGTCGGATTAGGACCTAGCTATGGTAGCGCAATCTACAATTAGCTTTGACCGGCCTTCTCCATTGATCTACATAATGCATAATCAGAACTCTTAGGTTATAAAATGTCTAAACGGGTTCTAAACAAAACGTAACGTTTTTGTGAACTTGCTACTTTTTTGTAAATGTGTGAATGACCGCTACGCATACATTTGGACGTATTCACTTGTTTTAGGAGTAGGAATCAAACGAAGGGTATAACTTCTCCCTTTCTTGGCTTCAATATTCAATATCAAAATTGCCAGTGGCTTACTAGGAATCTGGATATTCTATATTCTAACGCAGCAATCTTATTTCTTCAGAATCCGGTGCTGCGTACTTTGTACTGGCTCCTGGTCGTCATGGACTGCCTGATGCTGAACTGTCCGGCCGCCAAGGAAAGCTTCGTGGATGACAACATGACGATCTCTCTGAACAGACTGTGGCCCTGGTGTATGATGACGGAACAACTGAGACAAGCAGTCATGCATCTCATTTATACTTTTAGTAATGATTGTCCGAAAGGTAGGATTGGTTTTCATGTTTTCTTTTAACTGGTGACTTACCATGACGTCCTTAAGCGCGAGAAGTTAGGATGTGGGAAAGAGACAGAGCTATGCAATTCCACTAGTTCGATTTTGTTCTATGAGCTCTTATCGCGATCCAGTTTAGGCTGTGAAAGAGATATATAGATATAGATAGTAAGGCGCTAGGCGTTGTCTAGCGCCATCTCTTTCCCACAGCCTAAAGACTCACGCTTGAAAAGGTCATGGTAGAACCAAACGTCGTACCGCCTAAGAATCTTTTTTTTTTTAAGTTGACTCACTTTTGTAAACTTCCCTGGAAATAATCAAAACCAAAATTAGCCAAACAGGTCCAGCCGTTCTCGAGTCTTGATTACATAAAATAATGTTGTAGCCAATTATATCTCGTGTACAATGATGATCGTGTACGTTACAAGCGTGGAGTGCCCTGTGCTCGTGTGTGGGAGCGCGCACGTTGGTCGGCGAGCTGTGCGCGCTGGGCGCTCGCGAGGCATGTCTGTCGGCCACGCAGCGCCCGCCCGGGTTGTTGCTACTGTGCTTGGACTCGCTCAGGCGAATGCTACCCAATCATCACTGTCGAGCTATACTAATAAAGGTGAGATATTTTATTATAATTAGACTTGCTGTTACTCGTGGTTTCCCGCCCGCTGCTTAGTTCCTATTATCTTATAGCCTTCCTTGATAAATGGACAATCCGAAATAATATGAATTTTAGTTCGAACCAGTAGTTCCAGAATTTGATGCGTTCACCTAAATCAATAAATTCTTCAGCTTTGTAATGTTAGTAGATTTCCTCATCTCATCGTAGTGTAGTAACCCAACAAACAAACTAAGCTTATAAAATTAAGTTTATAAGGTCTAAACTCTTATACTGGTTATATAAGAGCATTTTTTATGCTAATGCACATTAAAGATTTTCTAAGGAAAGAAAACTTCGATCCGCGGGCAGGATTCGAACCTGCGGCCTTCGGATTCAATACATCCGACGCTCATTTCCAACCGAGCCACCGAGGATCTTACCTGCCGAAATCCTTAATCTTTGAAATTCGCTACGCATGCGTTAATGCCTTTAATATTTATAAAGTTTCAATGCACATTATAAGTAGATTTGGCTTATGTCACCTTTATTCTTATACTTTGGCTGGTTAAACGATAAATAAATTTATACGACTACAATAAGGGTTCAAAAGGCGTTCTTCTTGTAGAGGCTTTTTACATTGCTTTTTATTCATATATTCATAGCCATAATTATAAAGGTATGTATAGGGTAACTTTGATGCTTTTAAACTTAAGGAGCATTTTATAAGACGCCTATCCAACAAACGAATTCTAGTGTTTTATATGATATTGACAAGGATGAAAGCAATCCGTATTCACTTATGTAGTGATTATAAGGATATTATTCTCTATAAGGTTATATTAATATGTTTTACATGACTAAATTCGCGCTTTATGAATGTACAGCAGATTGCATGAATTTATTACGGAACGCAATTTGCGTGTGTGCGGTTCCGCAGAGAATTATTTCGTAGAAAATGAGATTGAAAATGAAACCAATGAGGAAGAATATAATTGTAGCGATATTGACAGCAATAAAAACATATTTCTATCAAGAGTCAGAAAATATTGATATTTGTAGTGAAATTAAACATTTCCCATAACGCTTCAAGTGACTTATTAAAAATACTAGCTGTTGCCAGCGGCTTCACCCGCTACAACTCGAAAATTATCCCACGGGAACATAAAATCGGGATAAAAACTATCCTATGTGTTAATCCAGGTTATAAACTATCTGTGTACCAAATTTTAGCCTAATCCGTTCACAGGTTTTTGCGTGAAAGAGTAACAAACATCCATACATCCATACTTACAAACTTTCGCCTTTATAATAGTAGTAGGATTATATCATGTAATGCGAAATTGTTAACAACTAAACCGGAATCGCACCAAGCATCACTTAAAACGGAACGCGCCGCGCTCGTTTGACAACACTGGCCGGCTATTTTTTTTTCTCTGCGACTCTGAAGTTTGTGCAACAGTACAGCTGAGTATTAAACTTATCTAGAAAAACTACCTATCGATTTTAACTTTATTTCTGAAGATTCAACACAAATGAAATGCCGTTGGATCCCCGTACATTGCTAAAAACAAATAAAGTAGAAATAATCATTACTGGACATTATTGGCATAATGTACTTACACAATTACAAAACCGGCCAAGTGCGTGTCGGGCCACGCACAGTGTAGGGTTCCGTAATTGCCCATCAAAATACTTATGCGAACTAACTAAACTGATTCGCTGAATTTAATTTTAAAAAGAAGAATTTTCAAAATTGTTCCAGGAGTCTTTGAGAAATCGGGGAAAATACGAATTTAGAACCTCCTCCTTTTTTTGAAGTTAGTTAAAAATAGTTGACGATAAAAACCTATCCCCAAAAAACATACCGTAAAAACATACCTATTAACCGTTTAGCTGGTAGAGGGGGGGGACACTCGAGTCGAGCAAAATTTAACACTTTAAAGCTTAATATTTCACAAACTAATTTTTTTATCAAAAAATTGTTAATGGAAACTATCATTATTTTTTAAAGACCTATTTAATGATACCCCACACTAAGGGGTACGCGAGAAAAAAAAATCCTCACTTTACGTGTAAGTACTGGAGGTACCCTAAAAAAATATATTTTTCGAGATTTTATTTTACCACTTTTTCGGCACAACAAATCCGTATATTTATACCAAATTACAGCTCTCTAGTGCTGTGCGTCTCTGAGCTAAACTGCGGACAGACGGACGGACGGACGGACGGACGGACGGACGGACGTGGCGAAACTATAAGGGTTCCTTGTTGACTACGGAACCCTAAAAAATTACTACCAAAGAGATCTAAAAACGACTTATGCGCATCCAACGACTCTTGCCAAGTAACGTTCCTGGGACTTTTTAACCGACTTCAAAAAAAGGAGGAGGTTATCAATTCGACTGTATTTTTTTTTTTTTTTGTATGTTTGTTACCTCATAACTTGCGACTGGGTGAACCGATTTATATGATTCTTTTTTTATTCGAAAGCTGGTGCTTCTCGTGTGGTCCCATTGTCACCATTTCAGGATCTGATGATTGGATCTTGGAGAAATCGAGGGCAACCCTCAAATTTTATTGGCTGACACATAGTTTTTCGCAAATCTTATGAAGTAGTTCAAGTATTTGCGTATGGAAATCATCATCTCATGTAGCTGAGCTGATGATGGAAGGTACAACTCCTCAAGTAAGAAAATTATGTTTGTGTTCGCATATCTTCGGAACTACAAGTCCGATTTAAGTAATTCTTTTTTTGTTGTACTAGGTATCGTTCAACTTGGGGAATACTGCAAATTTCATCAAAATCGATTTAGCAGTTTTTGAGATAGGGAATGAATGAAAGAGATGTTAACGATGTTATTACCGGTGCTACGGATTACAAAATTCTAGTGCACATGTAAGAAAATGATGTATTTGACAAGAATTTTGGTTGAATGTTTAAACTAAAAAGAGTAAATAAAAACTTTTTCAAAAAAAATCTGACCGCCTTCAAAAACAACCACAAAAAAGGGTAAAATAACCTACAAAACTTTTCTTTCGGAAGTCGGTGGCAAAAGAGACAATGAAATTAATAAAAAAGTCACCGACTTCCGAAAAAAAAGTTTTGTAGGTTATTTTACCCTTTTTTGTGGTTGGTTTTGAAGGCGGTCACATTTTTTTTTTGTATCCAAAATGCCAAGTTGTGTGAAAAGAAAGTGTTAAAAGTATGGTGCTTTTTTTAGCGTGTGACATCATCAAATGAAGCCTCCCACCGCGGGCAGGGCGTAAGGGACTGTCAGACTTGTACTGACTAAAATCAAGAGAAATAAGAGTCCTGGAGTTTCATACCAGAGATCTCTTCCAGCCAACCGTAATCATAGTGACACATAAATTATACAAATGGGAACAAGACTAGCTAGGTATAGAATTTTGTTCGTGAGAAAAAAACCCTAACGATATGTAAAATGGCGATAGCATAAGTAAGAAATGTTGCCATTATAAGGTCTTCACTCTCATAGACTCCTTGTAGACGATGTGCGAATCGTTTTGCTCTTATAATAGCACTGCTTATAACATTACTTAATAATTAATTACATTTATTGCACAAAAGCAGCTTATATTCAAAGGCGGGTTGGTTCAAAATTTATAGTACTATAACACACAGCGTACCACATTTCATTATGCATTTTAATTCCCTTTCACTTTTCGCTTCACTATAAATGAGCACATAAATCAGGTAAACAAAAAACTACATAAAACAATAATCATAATTCACTTTTCAATAAAATGGTTGACATTTATCTTTATATACCAAACTGTTGCACAAAATAATGTAAATCACTATATAAAGGGTTATTGCAGACGGCTTAGGGGCCTATGGCTTTTTAAGGGCCTTTAATTTGCCGCAATAAGTTTATTTAACCTTGTATAGGATCATAATAAAACACGTATAAGGGTGATTGCCCGTATTAACGCTTTTTTATGTTTCTTACAAGGATATTGGCTTTATTGGAGCATTTTTCATGCCATAATAAGTTTAATTTGCAAACTACACATATAAAGCAACTATAAGAGGAGTATAAGAGTATTGAGCTTATAATTTGTTCCCAAACTCACCCTTATTAGCGATAATACGGCCGCTATAAGAATATTATTTTTGGCATTATAAGCCACTACAAGAGCGATTTTTGTTTGTTGGGAAGAAACCTGCCTCAACGTGGTCTTCTGTAGCAACAAAAGCAGCGTCCCGCTCCCACTAGTTGTTGCCGCTCCCCGCAGTCGCGTTTTTGTAGCGTAGTAAACTCATCAAATGAGTGCCCAGGGCAGGGCGGGAGGAACTGTCAGACTCGTACTGACTAAAATCCACGGTATCCTTCAATAGCCCTTTATGTTTCGGGGTCACGGTAATGAGATTAGTCCCGCAACGCGCAGGCTTTGGCCCTCTAGAAGGGCCCCCCATCATTATGCTGACGCTCTTTGAGGTGCGCGTGGAACACAACGCGCCGTCGACCCCGGCATGGTCCATGGTCGGACAGTGAGTTGCCCTTTATTCGCTGCTCGCATGCCCGCGCCTGCGGTGGCCGGAGATCGTCTTGCGACGTCCGTCGCCGTGGGCGTCCACCACCACGGTTGGGGCGGAGGGAGGACATTGTTCTCTCCCTCACGCGGCCGGCCTCCTTTGCGAGCATTACTGCTTCGCAGAAGGAGGCGACCGCTTCCCACTCCGTCTCGCCCCGCAGCATGGCCGCAACCAATGCCGGGCGCGAGAGGTCTCCGCCTATCGCCGTCGCCGCCGCGAGGACACGTCGGTGCTCTGCCCAAGCGGGGCAGTCTTGCACCGTATGCTCTACTGTGTCCTCCGGACGATCCTCGCAGTGGTGACACCCAGGCGTTTCCTGCTTTCTCATCAGACACTGGTACCTCCCAAAACTTCCGTGTCCGGTGAGGACCTGCGTCGGGCGGTAGATCAGGACGCCGTGACGCCTATCCAGCCACTCCACAAAGAGGGGTCTTACCGCCGCGGTTGCGGCACAAAGAGGGGTCTTACCGCCGCGGTTGCGGCACAAAGAGGGGTCTTACCGCCGCGGTTGCGGCGTGCCCGATGGCCATCGGCTTATTGATTTTATTTAAGGCATAATTATCTCATTCTCAGAGCGATTTACTATCAAGCGCATACCGCATGTGTATTCGCTGCCGCATTCGCGGCGCGGGCCCGGCCAGCGTGTCGTGGGCGCGGCTGTGCTGCGTGCTGGCGCGGCAGGCGGAGGGCGCGGCGGCCGTGCTGGCCCTGCCCGCGCAGGCCGCCCCGCCCGCCGCGCTGCCCGCCGCCGTGCGCGCGCGCCTGCTGCCTGCGCTCGCGCACGCCGCGCACCATCATCGGAACACCTTCCTGCAGTCTGGTGAGTGGACACACTTCCTACCTCGACCATGTCCCTGCCCGCGCAGGCCGCCCCGCCCGCCGCGCTGCCCGCCGCCGTGCGCGCGCGCCTGCTGCCTGCGCTCGCGCACGCCGCGCACCATCATCGGAACACCTTCCTGCAGTCTGGTGAGTGGAGACACTTCCTACCTCGACCATGTCCCTGCCCGCGCAGGCCGCCCCGCCCGCCGCGCTGCCCGCCGCCGTGCGCGCGCGCCTGCTGCCTGCGCTCGCGCACGCCGCGCACCATCATCGGAACACCTTCCTGCAGTCTGGTGAGTGGACACACTTCCTACCTCGACCATGTCCCTGCCCGCGCAGGCCGCCCCGCCCGCCGCGCTGCCCGCCGCCGTGCGCGCGCGCCTGCTGCCTGCGCTCGCGCACGCCGCGCACCATCATCGGAACACCTTCCTGCAGTCTGGTGAGTGGACACACTTCCTACCTCGACCATGTCCCTGCCCGCGCAGGCCGCCCCGCCCGCCGCGCTGCCCGCCGCCGTGCGCGCGCGCCTGCTGCCTGCGCTCGCGCACGCCGCGCACCATCATCGGAACACCTTCCTGCAGTCTGGTGAGTGGACACACTTCCTACCTCGACCATGTCCCTGCCCGCGCAGGCCGCCCCGCCCGCCGCGCTGCCCGCCGCCGTGCGCGCGCGCCTGCTGCCTGCGCTCGCGCACGCCGCGCACCATCATCGGAACACCTTCCTGCAGTCTGGTGAGTGGACACACTTCCTACCTCGACCATGTCCCTGCCCGCGCAGGCCGCCCCGCCCGCCGCGCTGCCCGCCGCCGTGCGCGCGCGCCTGCTGCCTGCGCTCGCGCACGCCGCGCACCATCATCGGAACACCTTCCTGCAGTCTGGTGAGTGGACACACTTCCTACCTCGACCATGTCCCTGCCCGCGCATGCCGCCCCGCCCGCCGACTTGACTGATCACGACGTAGGCGACCAGCTGATTCTGCGATTATACGACGATAAGTGCCTCTATTCTAGAAGATAATAAATAAATAATGATTACTACAAATTTTTCTTGGTAGGGGAACAATGAATAAGACGGAGACGCGGGGTATAATGGGGACACACACTTACGGCAAACTTAGCACTAACGTAGCGCAAGCGCCAACAGGACGCCACAATAGCAATTATACCCCGCGTCCCCGTCTCACTTTTCCCTTACAGGCCAAGAACAAGTTGCTTACGATCGTATGTTTTGCAGCTGATCTGCTGGAACTGTTGTCGGGGACGCTGCTGACTGGCGACACATCGGAGGTGGTGTCCGCGGCGCGGGCGGTCTGGGCGTTAGCTGCTAACAATCACAAGGTAGGCATAGACATTCGACACGAGAGTTTGAATACTTAAAAATGCTCGAACCTGTTTCTGCCTTCCAAGAACGCAGTAACCTTTTAAGACAGTCCCGCGAACTCGGCTGGTATTCAAAATATCGTTTCAGTGCGGGTAAGTCTCGTGCACCGAAAGTAATGTATCAAGTTTTAGATAATAACCTAAATTAGTAAAACTTAGGAACGTTGACTTGTCGCTCGAGCGGCTGCAATCTTGAACTAAATTGATTGGTCGCCCAAAAGAGTATTCTACTGTAAAAATCCAATTAGTCCGTCGTCAGTTAGATTTTCAAAAAATATTTGACACGTATTTTTTCTTTTGTTACGTGAACTGAAATGGACGAAGATACGACAGTTTTTAAATGTACACTTTTTACTTGTTTGTGACGTCACAAGCCTGATAAGTGTACATTATTTTTCAAAAGCTGACGTACTAATTTTTATTTATGTTTTGCTTCCAAACTTACTTCTTTCTTGAAACTTCTGCGGCCAGTGGCGAGACTTTCATACAATACTAGCGGCCCGATACGTGCTTCGCTACTTTGACAGCAAAATCCCCAACGACGATATAATACTAGACTCCGCATACACGATCTAAAGAACAAAAACTATTCTGCCAACTTGCTGAGGTACTACATAAGCGAGGGGGACGGGGTACTGAGTTGTGATTGGCTAACTCAAGGTCTGTGCTGTCTCAACGTATGTTTACGGCTCACAGGATTGGTCGAAATGAGACGAATATAAGACTTTTTTGCCTAATGTGTTGGCAGACATCGGTCGCCTGTTATTAGGAGTCTAGTACTATATCGTCGTTGAAAATCCCCATCAACAAAATGACCCGCTATTTATTTAATTCATTTGTTACAAAAATGCGATAAATGAACAACCGCTCGACCGATTTTGTGCAAACTTCACATAAACCATCCACTAAATAGTCCGAACAAAGCCATAGGTGAGCCCGTTCTTGAGTTGTAAAATTACAACGAAAAGTGGCATTGATTTTTATATATTACTAGCTGTTGCCAGCGGCTTCACCCGCTGCAACTCGAGGCTATAATTTGAGATTTAAACTATCCTATCTCTCAAGTTGGATCGAACTACACATGGTGTGCGAATTTCATTATAATCGGTTAAGTGGTTTAGGAGTCCATTGAGGACAAACATTGTGACACGAGATTTATATATATTAAGATTAGATTTATACCCGGCCCGAGCTTATTGCAAGAATGACTTGCTTGACCTTAGATTTGTATGACATGATTTGACATATATGAGCAGGTGGTTTGAAAAACTTGAAGGCTTATTAGCCATCTTTGCGACCTACGCTAGATTGCTTTTACGTTGACCTTTCCATGCCGCTCTCTGCGGCCAAGCAACCAGTAGTGATTGTGGCCGCGTAGTGCACGAACTACTTATTGCATGTCCATATTGTGCAGCCGATATCCGACGTACGACTCAGGTTAACGGTTTACTCGATTGACTGCTCATTTTTCTTTCATAAATCTAGGGAAGCTTAAATTAATATAGCGATCAAGTAAAAAAAAAACGAAAACAGTATGTATAAAATACTTTAATTAAATCTGAAGTACATAAAGAATCATCATCTATGCATATAATAAATAAAACAGAAGTGAGATATTCTAGTTTGTATTAATAATAATGTAGTTATAACGACCTTTTTAATGTATCGCTAAATGCAAACGATAACGAGTTTTTTATGTGATTATTGGCGAATTTTGATTATTAACACATCTTTTGAAGACCAATTTACATCAAATGGTGCTTGATGTCAAGTTTTTAGCGTTGGATTTTGCATATGTTTGTACAGACCCCGGCACATTAACCTATTCGAATTTATCAAATTTTGCCAATCGAACGTGAAACTTCTTGTTTTGTGTTAAAGTTGAAAATCTATTACAGATTGTTGTAACTTGATATGCTGGCGTCTGTACTATATTATTGTACTACGACCCTCCCCCGGTTCATCATGGTGGCAATTTCAAAATAAAATATTGCTTATGTTATTTGGTGATGATTTAGATTGTAAACATTTTTTTTTGTTATTTTTAATAGATTAACTATTAAATTAAATTTTATTAAAATAATCATAAAATCAAACATTAATTTTAGTGAAGGTTAAATATTGAATATTTTATTTTCTAAATAGAAATATAAATCGTAAAAGTATATAATATGAATCGTAAAAGGAAAATTCCTCCTTCGCTCCTTGCCATGATTAAGATTGAACAAAATCATTAAAAAAAAAACTACTTTCGGCTTTTTGGTTTAAATGTCAAACGTATAACTATGATGACGTATGAATACAATTAATTTATATTCAAGGAATCTTGTCCTTGCCAAGGAGGTTATGCAAACATATCGAAATATTTTGTTTTAATGTCTGTTAACCATTTTCTTGTTTAGGCTAAGTTGGTGTTGCGGAGTTCGGGCGTTTCAGCGGCAGTGCATACGAGCTTGCAGCGGCTGGAGCGCGGAGTGAAAGATCCAGCAACACAGCGAGCGCTGCAACTACTGACATACACTAACACCGTGTTACAAACTACTTGAATAATCTCTACTGCGGCAGTATTATGACTTCTTAAAACCAGGCTTGTTCCAGTGAGTAAAAGAGACACAGGTATACAAGTCGTCTAGCGCCATCTCGTTCACGCACTGGAACAAGTCTGGTTTTAATACGTCATAATACGGTCCCTGATTAGAGATAACCGCCCTTATTAAGAATGATTTATGGTACGTTGTTCCGAACTGAAGTAGGATGCATTAAGGTACATTTTGGCAGAGCCATGAGACGCATTGTGTAGCATGAATTACTTTATACGAACCTCAATTTAAATGTTTGTGCTGCTCCTCATTCCATCTACATTTTGATACAGTATAGATGATCTGTAATTCTTGAAATACCCTCTCTGGGAGGCTTTAGATAACGCGCACGTGCTATAACGGTCATCCACCTAAATAATAACATGTGATCAAAGTCATATGATTCTGATAATGGGCTGAATATTTTTTTAGTTAGGTGTACCGTAATCTCATGTTTGCATTTAATTATTTGGTCATTCTTAAGTCACAGAAAATTGTATTTATTTCGAAAAAAAAAGCAGTTTTAATGAACAATGAATCACTTACGGTCAGTTCACACCGAGACGCGACGCGAAGCGACGTGACGCAACGATACTTCAAATTTGTATCTTTTCTTGTAGTAAATAAAGTCAGATTTTGAATCGCTATTAAAACGCAGTGCGGCGCCGCGCTACGTCGCGCTGCGTTGCGAAAGGTGTATCTTTTCGTATAGAAAATAGAGTTATATTTTGAATAACTCTATTGAAATGTGCGCGCAGCGTCACGTCTCGGTCTGAGCTGACCCTTATGAAAAAAATGACAGTAATAATAAATTATTTGTGAAAATTAGCGGGACCAATTTTTGGAAACTTTGAATGTATTTAAATGGTAAGATTGTTGTAATAAATATGTTGCAATGTTTTTTGTTTATTTAAATTTATCTCAACGTCCGTCCATAACGGTTTATTACTTTACAAACTACATTTTTTTGCCATACAGCAATTAGTTACAAGCAATAAAAATAATTATTTTATTGGAGCAAAAACTTACGGAAAATATTTGAACAAGACAGGTAATTTGATATTTAATTAAATTGATTGTATGGGCATTTTTTATAATAATCATTACATAATCTACAATGTCCATTAGCATTAATAATAATCATTACATAATTTTTAATGTCCATACTAATAAAAAGATTATTTTTTTATTTTATTTATGCCAAATCAGGCTAAACACATACGCAAACAGCATAGCATAGATATAAAGTTCACTGTTTATTAATACATTTAAGTTGATTGATAAATAATTGTATAATTAATTGAGTGACTAAGTAGAGATCACAAGATATCACTGAAGTTTATCAGTAATCAACAGAAAACATGAATGGAGAGTAGTAGTAGGAGTTTATGAGGAATACATTAAGATAAAACATGCAAATTAAGCACCTAAGGTAGCCAATACTAATGTATTTTACGAGTATCATTAGTCGGTTACATCCTAGTATTCATAGTAGGTGCCTTAGGTGCTTAAAAGATATAAAATTATTCTTTTTATTTTTAATCATAATCAGCATATAATGTTCCTACTGCTGGGACACTGATCTTTTCCTTGTTAAAAGGAGTGGGCCGTAATCTACCACAGGCCCAGTGTGGGTCTGTAGAGTTCACAGAGTTATATAGAAATTTTGTAAAATATAATTAAACTTAACTATTACAAAGCATAGGAAAACTCCTACTCAACGCTGTCAGCTGGTAATAGCTCATTAAAAAAAAAAATTATAATACGTAGCCCACTAGCTTATGCAGCTTGGACCCCTTAGTCGAAGCTGCCGGTGGTCAGGGCACTTGAGAATGGAACCTTCTAATAACACGGGGGTGTCCAAAAGTAGTAAGTTTCTAAAATGGCCCCTGAGCAATATTCCTAATGATTCACTTCGTTCATGACTAATAGAAGAATAGCAAATGATGTTGCTGGAAATTCACAAAGTGAATTATTACGAATATGCCTAAAGTGGCCGTCTTTTGACCCGCTGCTTTCTGAATCAAGCACTTGATCCAGTTTCCAAGCGAAAACCTCCTAATATATTGGTAGAGGCTATATTTATTTATTATTAGGAAAGCTTGCGAGCCATTAAATGCTGTGCTGCGTATCGCGGCTTCGATTCCCTTAAAGAACAATTTTTTTTTTTTTTTTTTTTTTAGTAGCTTTGTATTAATTCTTAGCGGCAACTTCGACCACTTTCAGGTGGTCGTACTGTCGTACATAAAGTTATAGTATTACACCTACAGCTCAAGTAATGCGAAATCATATTCAGCTGTCTTAACAAAATGTATGATACAGTTTGATGGTCCGTATCACATCCTTAAATGCGATCACATTTTTATGACAATTACGTGCTGTATTCATTTAGTACCCTAAAAGGAATAAAAAATCTTATTGGTATGTCTATGACGAGTTCACACTGAAAGAAAGCGCCTGTCATTTCGGATATATTCATAGGTCGTGCGCTGTTTCACCTGTATTTTTTAATAATTAGTTTATGACGAAGTAGGTACATTATTACGTATATTATCTAACTTCAATCTGGAACGTTAAGAAAACATTATTCATTCTTCGTGCAGGTACTTAAAATGTTAAATTGGAATTTGCTTCTCAACATAGGATGCAATAGTAGAGCGTGTAATGAGTCGTTTGTATGCCAACGAGAAGTCCACAATTAAACAAACATAACCATTTTCCCTGTTTATAACATTAGTTAGTACCTACGGTAGTGTTAAGTGAACTCTGCTCTACTACTTTATACGGATGCGGACGATGTTCATGTGTTTTTCTATTAGGTATTCGGCTCGGAGTTCATTTGTTTTTATTAATAAAAGTTTGACAGCTCACAGTATGTATCATTATCCAGCAATTATACGGACGCCTCCTACCAAGTAATTCGAATCGAACTCATCGTAAAATGATTCCACCTTCCACTTCTTGACATTAGACTTTGTAGTTGATTCAGATAAGGGTTTCTTAGCAGACTTATCTTACCAACTTGAGCATATTAAATTGAGTGAGAAGATAACGAGTAACAATGTCCATTGTGTGTTCGCAGTACTAACTCCATCTGCAGCAACTTGAATTGTTTATTTATTGAACATTGTGTAGGTACTTATAGTATAAATAATGGAATGAGGAACGCGTACCCGCAGTCTCCAGTGTTAAAACTGACAACAAATACACACGTCTCGTATAACCAGTCGTACCGCGGCCGGTTCCGCGATAAGGTTCGCTGTCGATAGCGCACAATCGGCGCACACGGTGACCAACACTAAATTTACGGGAAGTTTACGTTATTCATTATCGGCGTAAGGAGCGTTAATCCGCGTTTGTGAGGCGCCGGTTTCGTGACGATGCGTCCACGCGGCCCTCGGCGTCTGCGCTCATGTCGCACTCCGCATCCGCCACGCGCTGTTCAATAAGGAATAATGAGTCAACGGGACCCCCGGCGCCGGACATATCACGTCATAGTTCGTAGTGTTTGTGTGGCTCGACCCAGTGTTAGTGTAGTGAAACTTAGCCAAGATGGCATCGGTGCAGTTCAACTTTCCTCCGGAGAGCTACTCAGCAGTTTACACTGCTGACGGAACAACTAATGCGAATGTGAGTACGGGTGAGTGGCGAGAGGCATCGTTATCACGGTACGACGCCGCGGCGTGCGTGTGCACACTGACAAGGCCGCGGCGTCGCACACTGGTGCATTCAACTCGTTTTGCGAATCACTATCTATATTTCTACGAGTGTTGCTCGGAGTGCTGTCAGGGCTAGCCAGCTATAGCGGCTCGCAGGTGCTGCTAATCCGTACGATCATTAAAATAACGACGATATTTACATTGCGATATGGTTTACGAGGGCATTAGATCAGTTTATACTGCATAGATTTCTTACATCTAGTCGCCATTTGCTAATTAGATAGCCTAGGTTTATAACCTTATAGGTAAATTTCACGAACTGTAATCGTAAGAAATACCTATAGGGAGGACCTAATATTCATAAACCTACCCACTACTGCATGATGAATTTGGCAGTTGTTTTGATCGGGGTCAAAACGATGATTCATGTAAAATTGAAACTGGCATTGTAAAATTGTTGTAATGTTTATGTAGGCACTACTCGTATGTTGTAGCATTTAAACATCGCAGTGAAGTAAACGTTTAGTCCTAACATCCAAACATCTCGGCTAGTGTTGTGTTGTCTTGGAGCACGCACTTGGGCGCCACATCTGTTTAGTTCTTTGTTCTGCCAAGGTTATCACATTGTCTGTGTATAACAATTAAATTATTTTAACAGTAACAAACTTACGTAGCATGTACGTAGTTGTACACATTAATATTTAGTTTGGTGTATCGTTTTACGTTTTAAATTGAATTTACTTAAACATATATGCAAATCGGAATACCTATAAACAACTTTTGTAGCAATAATGTTAACTTTACTGTTTGTATAAGTACAGTTTAACACGCTGACCGGGTATCCTACTAATTACATTAGTAGTTAGGTACCTAATTTCCAATTACATATTACATATAAAGCAGTAGGTAGATACATAAAGGCTACAAGAGCTTCACTTGCTTGTCAGTAGGTACATAAATGTCTGAGTAACATGCCATAAACAGTCCGTAGAGATTACTTGCTACTTAGCACTGGTTTCGACTGCCATACATATTCATGTTCCGCTGTCCCGGATGGATTATATTTCAGTTCCACTTATTGTGTAATATTGTGTTCCCTGTAATGGGCGTAGTGGGAATGCTCATAACGCCATAAAGAATTACAGATGTAGGTACTACAAGTAGTGGCTTTCGAGCTTTTATATGCACATGATTTTAGGCATTGTTCCCTTAGCGAATAATCAACTATTACGTGTTAGCTTTTTAAAAAGCAGATCTTTGGAATTTGAACAACAAATAAGTATGTAAACTTGAAGACAAAGTTAGCTAAGCTCTGAAGGGGTGGTCGCGGGACTTATTCCATCACCGTGACCCCGGAACATAAAGGGCTATTGAAGGACACCGTGGATTTTAGTCAGTACAAGTCTGACAGTCCCTCCTGCCCTGCCCGGGGAGGGAGGACTAAAAAAAGCTCTGAAGGGGTATTATAGTGCCCAGCAAGTCAGGTTGCAGTTCCCAGTAACGGATATAATCAGTTCCAGCCTGTCTTCTTTATTGTGTACAACTGCTCATTGAATTGCTTGCGTAGCTGTGAAATCTGAAAAGGGAAGACAATTTTTTACTCTTTACGAGTATTTCACTCGATCCTTATGTGCGGGATATGTCAGTACGGGCCCTGCTTCAGGCGTCCTGAAAAGATATAATAAGATATAAGGACTGGGGGTCTGTTCATCGCTTTATTCGACGAACTCCTGGCCATTATACGGGTTGTTTTTCATTAATCAGGATTCTCTAAAGACCGTCATCGCGGGTCTTAGCATGACTAGGACGAACTAGCTTTTTTTTCCTTTTTTTTTGGAGTTTTAAAATCATCAAATGAAAAAAAACCCAGGGCAGGGCGGGAAGGACTGTCAAACTTGTACTGACTAAAATCCACGGTGTCCTTCATTAGCCCTTTACGTTCCGGGGTCATAAGTCCCGCGACTAAGGACGAACTCGCCTAGCACACATTTGTCCGTGTTTTCTAGAGTGATTTCAGAAGAGTGAACATAATTTGTGGCCGGTCGAAAGTAGGTACCTATATTAACATTATTAAAAAAACATAATAATTTGGATAGGTAATGCCATAATAGGTATTGAGAACAGTCACCAATTCGTGACACGTGAGCCGGATTTATGAATGATTGGAATCAGTCTTGCGGCCTTGGCTCGAAGTCCGGACACGGTGAGGGTGACTGACACCGGAGACAGATCAATTTCGAGACTGACCAAATCAGGCAAGGTGTCAATAAAGTCATTACCTACGTCAGTGAAACAGGGAGCAATGAATTCATGAATTATACTTAGATAATTTTTATGAATCGGACTATGCAACAACACTGATGGCAATAGGGTCTGAATAAGATAAGTATTTACACCATTCTTCTCACCGTCTTTAAAAAAAAGAAGAGGTTCTCAATTCGTCTCAACCTTTTTTTAATGTATATTCCCCGATCCCTCTTTCTATCAGAAGATAAAATCCATATCAAGAAAATTGATAAAAGTGACAAGAAGTCAGATAATACAACAATACCGCCTTGTTGCACGCCATTAAGACGATCGTCTACCGAGCGTTCGTCCATACAAAAAGAGAAAACGTTTTTCTCCCCCTAGATGTTATCCTATCTCAATGATTTTTTAAAATGCATCTGACACAGTAAAAAACTAGGTTTATAGGTTTTCTTTTTTTCAAAATTTATAATAGTTTGAAAGTTACAGGCGCCTAAGGGCTCATGTACACGACGCCGCCGCCGCGCCGCCGCCGCTCCGCCACCGCACCTCTAGGCTGTGTACACAGTCGCTACCGCGCCGCCGCCGCTCCGCCGCCGCGCCGCCGCCGCGCCGCCACTGCTCCGCCTCCGCGCCGCCGCCGCGCTGGCACCGCGAATCCAATTTGCTAGTGTTTTATTTATCTGAAAAAGGAGGTTTCTCATTTTGGTCATAAATTTTTTTAATGTTTATTCGCGGATAACTTCTTTGTTCATGAACCGGTTTTGATGATTCTTTTTTTGTTGTAAAGAAGATATTTCTTACTATTTAGCTCCACTCAATTTCTCTGGTCTTCATCATCAAACCCTAATCTCCATATCATGGGACCGCCTTTGAAATACCTTCTTTCCAACAAAAAAAGAATCATCAAAAACCGATTCATAAACGAAGAAGTTATCCTTGAATTATCAAAAAAAAAACATTATATGGCCGCAATGAGACATCTCCTTTGTTAGATAAATAAAACACTAGCGAATGGCATCGCGGTAGCGGCGCGGAGGCGGCGCGGCGGCGGAGCGGCGGCGGAGCGGCAGCGGAGCGGCGGCGGCGCGGTAGCGACCGTATACACAGCCTAGAGGCGCGGTAGCGGCGCGGCGGCGGCGCGGCGGCGGCGTCGTGTACATGAGCGCTAAAAGTTACTATTTTTATGACAAAATCTTCATTGAAGTAAAACCTTTGTATTTAAAAAACAAAGAAGTTTAAGAAAAAAAGCAACCTACAAACCTAGAATATAATATGCTGAAACGATTGACACCAGAATCTAATGGTAGCCATACACCATACTGCCTATTTGTCAATTCGGCATAAAACTGCCAATTTGATCAAATAGAATTGAACGTGTATGGGGGTGGAATGCCAATTTGATGGCATGACATGCCAATTTTGATAGGTCATCAAATCGTTTTGACACAACGTCAAATCGGTAGCAGTGATGCCTACTTAGCAACTTTAGAGCTAGTTAGCTAATTTATTAAAGGTGCTAGAAAAGAAGCTAAAAAGTGTAACTTGTGGCTAAACTTTTTAGCTACTTTTCTAACACCATTTCAATTCATCATGACATTGAGACTTTCAAAATTAGTCAAGTAGTGTCCCGAGTCAAAAGACAAGATAATGCAACAGTGGCTCATTCTACATATAAATAAGTAGCATTCTGAAGAAATAGTTCAGTTTCGGGTGGAAATAAAAAAAGAAATGAAATTCTTCCGGTGGCAAAATATATTTAAATATACAAGATACCCTGAACATGAATTTTCAATCTTAAGTAAACTGGGAAAGTAAAGCAGACTCTGTAGAGTAAAATACTGCAAAATCTCTGTAACAAATACAGGGATTATTGTCAGCCGACATCACTGAGAAGTCACTAAAATCCGACCCACCACTCATGACTTTCGGAAATTTCTAGGTACTAATTTTTTAATGCATTTGATGTAATGAAATAGACACTAGCGCCATGTCTAAAGGTCAAGGAGTGGTGGCCAGGGCTGGGGTGCGTTTAAATCTTCCGGTGGTATTTCGCCGGAAAAAATTAAACTAGCGATGTATGGTTAATAATCTTTGGTCATTCCTACCTTATAACTATAGCAAGTCCAAGCTGATAACTGTAGTAGTTTGCTTCTTGGCATACATAAAGTTGGTGGTTTTCTGTTAGTAGAAATCCTGTTTTAAATTCAGTTTTGCACAGATTCAACACATTGAAAGTACTTGGTTGCGTTTATAAAATAATTCGTGCTAAGGGTAAAGGTGTTAAAAATGAACCGCAGGCATTTCGTGGGCGTACTCGGTATCAAAAACGAAGTCGATTCCAATTTTTTTATTATTCCACCGGAAGAATTTCATTTTTTTTACTTGAACCCAAAACTGAACTATTGCTTCAGAATTCCACTTATTTATATGTAGAATGAGCCACTGTTGCGTTATGAGTAGGCATCACTGCTGCAGATTTGACGTTGTGTCACATCAATCTTTACGATAGGCAGTATGGTGTATGGTGTCTATGGACGAACTGCCGATTTGAAACAATTGCAAGCGTCAAATCTATCGTTCACATAGGCAGGATGGTGTATGCCTACTATAAGAGATTGGTCGTGATTTAGTATGTGAAAAACGTTTTCTCCCGAGAGACAAATTTCATATAAAAAATACTTACAGTCTGTCGCGAGCTGCAACGCTCTCTATCGCACAATCGGGGTTTTTTCAAAGCGTGAGAGGGACAGTAGGAGTTTTTCAAAATACCTATTTTTTGAAATGGCAGCAGCTATTCTATCCTCCGAACATATTTGCATGATCGCAATACGGAATCTACTTTATATCTATCACTTGGATTGTTAACAGATTCCGTATAATATGGATATTCTAATTAGGTATTCAATGTTCGCGTTAACTTTAAATAACTTATGGCTGATTTTTCAATAGTCGGATAACTTTCTGAGGAATAAAAATGGCGGTTTGACAGCTTACCTATCTATAGAAAATATGTCAAACCGCTATTTTTATTCCTCAGATAAAAGTTATCTGACTATTGAAAAATCAGCCCTTAGTGTATTATATCTCATTTGTAGCTGCAAAATCACGAAAGGCAGAAAAAGTTTACCTACCTAGGTTTTTACAGCGAAAATGTTCATAGCTGTGCCTTCATCTATCTAATATCTTTAAACGAGCAATTCTTGTATATTTATATATATTCAGGATCTCGGAAACAGCTCCAAGGATTTTCATGAAAGTTACAGATTAGGGGTTTTTCGGCTCAAGGAATCGATTTATCAAGGTCCCAGGTTCGAGAAAAGCTCGGTTCCCAAGATAAAGACATTTTAAAAACCGAGCGAAGCTCGGTCAACCAGATATTAACTACGATGTCAAACTATGGTCACTGAATCTATAAAATCAGACGTAGAATTTATGTAATGTTATCTATTTGTCAAACCATTTTTGTAAGGTGCCAAAAACTGTGTCACCGGCGCCATTTAGTCAAATATTTTCCTGTTGTTTTTAGATATTATCCTCATATTACAGGTTAAGTTTGATAACAGAATTAACTGGTTCGGATACGGTTAAACAGGTTTTAACGTATTTTTTTTAAAATAATGATTATGGCCTGTAGATATTTCCGAAAATCGAATCCACTCGTCCAATCCACACGTCGGTTGGTCGTTATGTTTATACTACCTGCTAGTAATCTGTTGAATAGATAGTTAGTTTATGTACTTGATTATCAAAGGAGCATGGCATACAGTGGGGGTTTTTTTTGGAAAAGAAGAAAAGAAGGTGATTTGGCTCTAGCACTATGAAGAGAGCGTCCAGTTTTGGTTGATGAAATCATCAAATGAATCCGAGGGGCTTTTTTTTTTTTTTTATTTTAGCGTTGTAAAATCATCAAATGAGTCCTCCAACCCCGGGCAGGGCGGGAGGGACTGTCAGACTTCTACTGACTAAAATCCACGGTGTCCTTCATAGCCTGTTAAGTTCCGGGGTTACGGTAAGGGAATAATCCCGCGACCCCGGCAGGCTTTGGCCCTCTGAGAGGGGGGCCCCGTCATTATGCTGACGCTCTTTGAGGCGCGCGTGGGACACAACGCGCCGTCGACCCGGGCATGGTCCTTGGTCGGGCAGCGAGTTGCCCTTTACTCGCTGCCCGCATGCCCGCGCCTACGGTGGCCGGAGATCATCGAGCGACGTCCGTCGCCGTGGGCGCCTACCACTGCGGCTGGGGCGGAGGGAGGACGCTGTCCTCTCTCGCTCGCGGCCTGCCTCCTCCTTTACGAGCATTACTGCCTCGAAGAAGGAGCTGACCGCTTCCCACTCCGTCTCGCCCCGCAGCATGGCCGCAACCAATGCCGGGCGCGAGAGGTCTCCGCCTATCGCAGCCGTGAGGACACGTCGGTGCTCCGCCCAAGCTGGGCAGTCTTGCACAGTATGCTCCACCGTGTCCTCCGGGCGATCTTCGCAGTGGTGACACCCAGGCGTCTCCTCCTTTCGCATCAGACACAGGTACCTCCCGAAACTTCCGTGTCCTGCGTCAAGCGGTAGGTCAGGACGCCATGACTTCTCTCCAGCCACTCCTCAAAGAGGGGTCTTACCGCCGCAATTGCGGCGTGCCCGAATCCGAGGGGCTTGGATGGAGCGGAAGGAATTTATCCATTACGCATTAAGTAAAAACATGGACTATGGATTTCAAAAATGTTATATCCCTGAGATCTCCGAAGTATATGGTGAACACTGATCGACCAATAAATTTGAGCAAAGGTTTTTCCTTATCGGACAGGTGGTGGGGAAGTGCAACTTCAGTGATTCGTGCGAGGTGTCGGGATCTCCGCCGGGCATCGTTCACACGCCGCCTTCCTCGCTTTTCAGCTGTTTCCACTGCGCTGTAAGTTCAATCACCTTTTGTTATACCTACCACCACACACTCATCTGTACTTACATGCAGAAGATGTGCAAGCGTAGCGCCTCGTTTAGACCTTGCAGGAAATTGCATGCTTCTTGCATGCAAGCTTGACTACATTGCGGACTATTAATGGACAGTGAATTTAGTTGATCAAACAAATATCTACCGCAATGTACCTACTCAAACCGTCATACATGTTCTTACTCTCGTATGTCTTAATTTTGATCATACATGACTACGTTGCGGACTAATGGGTGATGATAATGGACAATGAATTAAGGACGATTAAACAAATTCTGAAGAATTCAAATTCAAAGTGAAACTTGCATGCAAGTTCTTGCATTTAATGGGGCTTAAATATGACACATCGAGCTATAAGAGATTTTCACAATGAAATTAGTAACAGATTGATTAATAACATGAACAAAAGACAAATGACTTCGAGGTAGAGTGGTATTGGAGATAAAACGATCTTAACTTTTTAACGTGGTAAAATAATCAAATACAAAAACAAGTCTGACAGACCCTCTGTCAGACTTGTAACTAGTACCTACTGACTAAAATCCACGGTGATCCTTCAACAGCCCTTTGCGTTCTAGAGTTACGGCTACCTGATGAGACAGTCCCGCGACCCCAAACGAACTTACCAATACCTACCAATATTCGTTGTATAAGGAATATATCCGTTTCGTAATTTGACATAGCATCTAAATAGTGTTGTGCACATCATAAAGGGATAAAACCTTCACACAATTTTTGATTCGTAATTCATTGGGTAAAATTGTAATAACAACATATTAGTGATTGTGTATCCCATATATAGGCCGCCAGTGCATCAATCTACTTCAATCTCTCAAACTTCTTTAATAGATTTTCAACCGTATCATAATAGCAGAAGGATAAATGTTCGATTGGTAAAACTTGACGGATTGGGGTAGGTTGACCTGCTGACCTGTACCACAGAATAAATAATAGTACTCCTGTACATACATTACATTCCGAAGTAAAATGGTATAATTTATCCATTACATCCATCCATATGGCGCCATCATGAATTAAAAATTCTACGTTCAGTTGTTTTGGTACATTGTTATAATTTATTAAACAAATAAAATGGGGCACGTGATCGGGTGACAATAACTAAAAACTTGACCTTCCACCTGTAAGGTCAGGTTTTTAATATGTGTGGTAGGTTTAAATTCGTATTTTGTATTCATCTCGCCAACAATAAGAAAAGTATTTTATAAAGTTATGAATACTTTTGTAATTAGCTTACGTTCAACGAATAATAATTAGCGATTAAAATAATAAATCGAAAGTAATACGATGTTAATTAATACGAAAATGCGTATCGTTTATGAAATTCTGATATTTCCCTTCCAAACCTAAATTATTTATTGATCGCTGGTGGAAATTCACTGTTGATACCAAAGACGTTTTGAAATTCGTGTTTTTGGTTCTGATTTCGCCAAACGAAAAGCTTAGTTGATGGCGACACTGGGCACTGGTTTCCTATTTTACAGAATTTATTGAATACGAAGTTTTCCTTTTTGTTTGCATCTTTATCTTTCTAGTTTAGCCGTACGTGCGGCTACCACTTGTTGACTGTCTATAGTAGTAATTCATAGTAACTTGGCTGTAGTACGGATTACAGTTTAGAGCGATGGTAAACGTGCCTACGAAGGGAAGGAAGAATTTTCCATAATTTAGATAATACTCCACATAATAACCGTTAATCAAGTACAAGATTGGGAACTATATCATTCTGCAGAGTGAACAAGAAAAACGGTCTAAAATTAGTATTTGAATGCAGAGGTATTTTTAGTACTGAATCACCTGCATCGAATATAACCTTTTGAAACAACAATAACAACCATATACGGTCGTATCCTAAAAATACTGAACTGGTATTACAAGAACTGATAATTTTACGATTGCTTTTGCAACGTTATACAACTTGTGGATTGAAATCCAATTAACTTTAAAAACTGTTATCGAATCGTTTCTGAAAGTACCCAATATACCTACCTCCTAATTTTAATAATATAAAGCATGTGGGTTTTACTTTTTAATATCAATGAATCGCTGTTTCTGAAAGCTTATATACGCATTGTCGCACGTACTGAAACACACATAGGGTAATTTTCATTCCGAAAATAAAAGCGCCTGTTCTTAGAACAAGTACGTAGACATTATAAAAGTTCTAATGTTTTAGATGGCGCCACGTTACCTACTATAATTGATTGCCAAATTTTTAAGCTATTGTCAAACAGACAGGCGTGGCGAACGCGAAGCGAGGCGTTATTGTTTGTATAGTGTATAGAATGTTTGATGCCAGTCACATAGAAAAGCGAAAGCGATCCGATATTCTGTGACTGGATTCAAACAATTCCATAAATTACAACTAAAAACGCTTCGGATCGCATTCGCTTCGCCTGTCTGTTTGACAATAACTTTATAGCGGATCCAAAAGCTAAAAATAAAGTGTTGCTAAAAGTTGGATAATAATATTCGTAGAACGCCTACGCCGTAGCACTTGAACGCATCAACACAAATGAGCTACAACAGGTTATATAATTGATATAATAAATTATAGAGTAATTTAGCAGTACCTACATTATTATCTGCGAAAACATAATTGTAAGTGTCAGTCATCGCTTCGAAGTCTACAATAACCCGTTACGTTACTCGCCAGTCGTGGTGCTTAAGGCTGCTTATTCTGAAAGCTGGCAACGTCGCAAAAAGCTGTCAAATATTTACAAGTTTTAATTAATTTGGCAATTTTTCTGTATGGAAACAAGAAATATCGCTCTGTAGTGCACTAAAAAAATGATATAGGAATGCAATTAAAACACTGAATTTGATGTTGTAACCGTTTCAGGTGTATAAAAGGCATTGGGAAAGCTTCCAAATGCTTTTTTACATCTAATACTATATATTCGGTGTTATGATATTAATTATTGCATTCCCTTATTAATTTTAAAGTGCACTACAGAGCCATATTTCTTATTTTCATAGAGTAACAATGCTTAATTAATTAAAACTTGTTAGTATTTGCAACCATTTGCGACGTTGCCAAATTTCGGAATATAAAAGTTCTTATGACATTTCCAGCTCTCCATAAAAACGAGTTTATTAAACAGATCAAATGAAAACATTATGTACCTAGTTGATTTTTGAAGGTTGTTCAGAGGTATTTAGATCTTTCGAGAATTGATAATAATGATAGCAGTACATGACTTGTTCGTCATGACTCATGATCATGAATAAATACATACTGTTTTTTATTTAACTAAACCCCTGTGCATATTTGAAATAGACTCTAAAAACATGATAATACCATCTTATTACTGTCTCATTGCTGGGCAAAGGCCTCTTGTTATAAAGAGATTGTATAATTATTGACCATCGCTCTTGCTCAAGACTAAAGAAGATATTAACGACTTTACACTTACTCGTATATTAATTAAGTCTATATTTCCTTTTTTCATTTAAGATTCCGATGTTTTCCTTCACTGTTGTAAGTGACGTTCAAAATAAACTTAGTAAAGAATAAAAAAAGTCGCATCGACCTTGCCCGGATTCGAAACAACGCCCCGTCCTATCTCGTAATAGAGACGAGGTCTGAACTTTTAAATAATCACTACAATTTTTCAGTTTCAGAATGGAATCAACTTCACTAGGAAGGGGAAATGCCGGAAAGAAAATCACACTTCTAATCACAAGGTAACGTGACGTTGTCAATATTTATTCTTTTGTAAATGTAGGTACAGTCGGCAGAATAGTTTGTTATACAAGCAGCAAGTTTCAAGTAATTTTCGTGAATGATAGATAATTAAAGTTATATGCTGCATTTATGCACTTTTAAGCTGCTACAAACACCTAAAGAGTTTGGTATGAAGACACATTCGTTCCTATTAAATTAATATAATTTTATCGTCTATCTATCAATAGGTATAAGTATATACAAGCGAAAGGAGCAATCAAGTGCTAATAGAACCTACTTATAAAATTTTCGTTGGAAATTAATTTCGATTCTTTTAATATTATCCCATAAAGAGGGTGGCCGGGAGTAGAAATTCCCAGTAGAAAACTTAGAAATAACGGCGGGAAAAGTTGCGGGTGGAGTGTTAGTAACTTATGTAGAGAACATTCGAAAACCGTGTAAACCTTGATGCCTGAAAACCTAACTCTTTTGCTGACTTTACTTAGGCTGCTAAGCTGAGTTGTAAAACTTTATTGCTATAAAGTAGCTTATCGATTAAAACAAACTTTATACTGGGGCATATTATAAATGTAGAGCCAACAGATTAAACACGTGCAATATTCATCATGCTGCATCGTCCAGCATATATTTATGTAAGTACAATGTGCGATGTTCGCGAATCACTGAAATAGGACTCGATTCAGAAATGTGAAAACCTATTAATAAAGTATCTAACTTTCGGGGTTTGTTGATGGAAAAACAGACATAACTGTAGTCTGTAAAAAATCTATCGTACTAAGCATGGAGATTGGAAATACATAATTATTTTAAATGTTTCTTTCTTAAGTCCTATATATGGGCTATTCCTACAATATTCGGAAAAAAAATGTTTTGTATAGAAATCACTTTGTCTATTCTCGCTAGAATATTATAATACGCATTTGTCATGCTATGCGTGCAGGTCTTCATAATACAATCACTAGGTAGTCAATTAATCATTCAGCATGTATACTAAGTCAGGTAGGTACTTATACTTATAATATTATGTATATGTCTGTATATTTGCTGTGATTTACTCTAGTCTGACATTTTAGTTAGTTCTAATATTAGTGGACTAATTTACCTAGCAAGCTTTGCACAGGTGCAATAATTCATTCATATTTATTCAAGTATTCATCTAATATGTAGGTATATTTGTTGAAATCTACGTACACGTTATGTGCATTATGTATTATTCATATCTTAAAATGTACCCGTGTACGTTACTTCGGTTTGTTTAATTAGTATAAATACAAAAAATTTGGCAAATACTGGTCAAAGTTGGGGTTTTCCCAATCGGAACACTATTTGAATATTGAGATGATTACTCGTATTTAGATGCGTAATACTTAGTAGAATCTATTTGCTTTTACGCAAGTAAATGAAACACTCAGCTAGTCAGAAACAGAAGTCAATTTTAAGGAGAATTATTATTTGTTGGAAATCAATCGTAAAGTTTAAACGGTTATTATAATGTTTCATGTCACGGATAATAAACACTACATGCTGAATTGAGGTCATTGTGTTCGACTTTACCTCCGATATTTAACATATAAAATTTATTTTGCACGTGATGAGATTCTTGTAAAGACAGTTGGCGACGTTCTTTATAGAAGAATCTATTTACTAAGCTATTTACAATCAAAGTAATACCTAATAATAATAGTTTTTTTTATTGACTTCACAAAAAGAGGTTTCAGTGTTTCATAATTTTGCTTTGGACCCCACAGTAGGATACCCTGTGTTGTGAGGTCCAGTTTCCTTCGTCAACTTATAACCTTTGTAACAAATAATAGAGAAATGTTCACTTTCTATGTAACACGAATTCATAATTTTCGTATATTGATGGCTTATTTTCGAGAAGACAGAGATTTTAGATTTATATTTGTACCTAACTTTAAAAAATTCTGGGATAACCTGAAAAAGCGCTGAATTGGTTGAATGGGTAAAAATTAAACAGTTCAATTAAGAAGCTTCGAATTTTCCGAACAAAAACACTCTTTTGGAAATAAATTATGAACGGCTTATCGAATGAATATGTACCTAGATACTCGTACATACATACAAGCGGAACTAACAATACAAAAAAAAAATACGGAAGCGTTACCTACATCTCGTCATTGTTTTTATGTTAGGTACCTACTTCATTTACGTCAATTATTATCAGCCACCATGTATGTATGCCTGAAAAACAGTGCTGGCATTTTATTACAAAGTAACACTGAAAACTAATGAGGAAAATAAATAAATTAAAGTCGCTGGCAGTTTCTAAAATCCGTTTTATGTAAAAGTAAATTGCTTTTATGAAGGTAAAAGAATTATCTTAAATATCTTTAAGACCCCTTAAGTAAAGTTGTTGATACGTTTGAAAGTTAATATTTTCATCACTTGTTGAAGGCTAACATGCGTATGCGGCGCGGACAGTGAGTGACCGGCGCGCGCGCAGCCGTACATTCCCTCCTCACGTTTTCCCAGTCCAGTCCACTCTGGTAATACAGTTCCATTTCTTCTATCTTTTTCAATGCACGTGACGGGATAATTGAAGCCTACATTAAGTCAGAGTTTACATAAATAGGTACTTCAATATTAGAATTGGTAAGCGAATAATCAATTACTCTTATTGTCAAAAAAGTGAAAACATTGAATTTGGATGTCGTCATTTTAAATTCTAAGAATAAGTGGATGGTGTTTGTTGCATTTGAAATTATTTTTCACTTGTTTTATACATTACATTCACCAGTAAAAAACAACGAAATAACGGTTTCTACTTTAAGATAAGACGTAATAGGCTGGTATGGCGTCTGAGAAAAAAAAAATCACTATGTTCGTGAAGACGATAATCAATACAGTAGTGTATAATCATTTTTAAACGTTGCAACGTTTAAAAATGCTCGCGACATTACATACTTACGTTAATGTGTATCACTCCTGTAAGCCTTGAAGTGGTTTTTGCCGACTTCAAAAAAAAACGAGGTTATCAATTCGACCCATGTATGTAACATTTCCAGAACTGCCCAGTTTTCGCATATGTTGGTCTATATCAGCGTCTGAACAAACATAAGTGTATGTATGTATGTTTTTATGTTTGTGTTCGCATATCTCCGGAACTACAATTCGATTTAAGTAATTCTTTTTTTGTTGTACTAAGTATTGTTCAACTTAGGGAATAATGTAAATTTCATCAAAATTGGTTCAGTAGTTTTTGAGATAGAGAATTTTTTTCTGCCTACTTGGATCGTAGATTTTCAAAGTCGATTGTATGTTTGTTCACGATTATCTCGCGTTTGTCTGAACCGATTTTCATGCGGTTTTCGAAGAAATGGTTATTACATTCTAGGGAAGGTTTTAATATACACTAATAATGGATGCCTTGTGACGTTGCCCGCTTAGATCCGCTTTTGTTGCTCTCTTGGATATACATTTCTAAATACGCCGATTATACGAAGATTTTT
This sequence comes from Agrotis segetum, assembly GCA_036375495.1. Taxonomy (NCBI): domain Eukaryota; kingdom Metazoa; phylum Arthropoda; class Insecta; order Lepidoptera; family Noctuidae; genus Agrotis; species Agrotis segetum. The sequence goes on along the minus strand of JAQSVV010000004.1, from coordinate 304,599 downwards.
GTTGAATATCTGAACTAACTAAAAAGGGTAAAATAGTAGGTAATAGATAGATAAAAAATAGAAATTATAGAGTAAAAAAAAATTGTAAAAAACATACAACATGTTAGGTAATTATAATGTTAGTTAACATTTCTGAACAAAATTGTACAACACATTATAAAGCATTTCATTTGTAAAATTAAAAAAAAAATTACCAGTTCCTAACAGAATTAAACGGTAAGACCCCTCTTTGAGTCTGAGGCTGGATAGGCGTCACGGCGTCCTAACCTTCCGCCTGACACAGGTCCTCACCGGACACGAAAGTTTCGGGAGGTACCTGTGTCTGATGAGAAAGGAGGAAACGCCTGGATGTCACCACTGCAGGATCGCCCGGAAAACACTGTAGAGCATATACGGTGCAAGACTGCTCCGCTTAGGCAGAGCAGTCATGCTCACGAAGGAGGAGGCGGGCCGCGTGAGGGTGAGGACAATGTCCTCCCTCCGCCCCACCCGCAGTGGTAAACGCCCAAGGCGACAGACGTCGCAAGACGATCTCCGCGGCCATATGCGGGCGGCGATTAAAGGGCAACTCGCTGTCCGAACATGGACCATGCCCGGGTCGACGGCGCGTTGTGTTCCACGCGCGCCTCAAAGAGCGTCAGCATAATGACGGTTCCCCTCTCTGGAGGGCCGAAGCCTGCCGGGGTCGCGGGACTTATCTTATTACCGTGACCCCGCAACGTAAAGGGCTATTGAAGCCCGTTGACACCGTGGATTTTAGTCAGTACGATTCTGACAGAATTAATGCCTAATTATAATTATTACATAATTGACCTAATAAAGTAACTCCATTTCACGACGATCGGTTCAGTGGTTTACACGTGAAAGGGTTACAAACAAACAACTACCTCATTTAATAATATAGTTAGCATTAATATTTTGTTATAAAAGTAGCAACACTAACATTTTAAAAACAAATGACTTAGTAATCAGTTTCAGAGATGTCAATCACTTTCACCGAATATTTTACGTGCCGTTAATAAATAATTCAATTAGATGACCTAAAACAAGAAAGCTATTTGCAAGAATTTTCTTTGAGTGCAAACAAAAATACTGGCTTGGAAAGTACTTTTATTTTTACGTGGTAAAATCATCAAATGTGTCCTCCCTCCCCGGGCAGGACGGGAGCGACTCACAGTATTATTATTGCCTCGAAAAACGGACATCCCCTTTTTATTAACTTACCCGATAGAACAGGTTATTTTAAAAGTAAGAGTAGAATACCCGTGTACCAATTTTACATAAAACATGAGTAAAAAAATGTTATGTGTTTTTTTTTTACTTTTCTAAATTATTTAATTTAAAAATAAATACGCATTATTTTACACATGTCTTTATTATGAGTAATAAAAGTATGTTAAAGATATTTAAAAAAAAATACAAAAGGGTACTACCTAGTAGAGATTTTAAGAAATATCCTTTTTTTGTGTTTTTAGATTTTGATTTTTCATGGTTGTATCTTTGCTTAGTTGGATTCAATATTAATGGTAAATCATATATAGACCCCAACCAATCAGTAGAAAAAAAAACACATCCAAATCTCGCGGTATCTGGGAGTTATTCACTTCTAAAGTTTTTTATGTTAATTTTGATTTTAGGGTCATCACTTCGCAAAAAATATATTTTTTTTTGTTTGTAGTTTTAAATTTATGTTGGTTACTTATCGACGTATACGTACGTTGCGGGATCCAAGACAGTTAAATTCATTCTCCGGGACTTCGTCGAGCTTCATTGCCGGCGCTTTTCTGGCGGTCGCCACTGTTGATTCTGGCTTTCAGGAGTTGCTGTGATTTAGGAACAGTGCGGTGGGTTTGTCCCAAAAAAAAGACTTCACTTGCATAAATACCTACTTTAATTATAATTTTCCGTAGGTAAAAATTCAGTGCTATGTACGATAAACATTTAAAAATATAAAAATAAGTGGCCCACCGGTATTGGTAACAGGTACTATTGTTATGTTACTATATATTACAATAAAAAAAAACATTTAAGAAAATACGACTTATGCCAACCCTAGCGCCTAAATTTCAGAATCCTATAATTTCTGGATACCATAAGATTTGGATATGATATTTTAAATTGGTGTTTCTTAGTGCCAAAGCAACAGATTGTCTCGATATTGAATCCAAATACCAGGAAATAAGCCCATAAAAAAATAAAATCGTAAATATGTAAAATTCGATGTTACTCACCACCGGGTAACGATAAAAATTGAGCGTTTGCTTGGTAATTTACTTAATATAAAGCTTCAAGTAATTGCAACCAAAGATATAACAAAACCTAATTGGATCTAAAGTTATTGCGATTTCTATGGTTTTTATGGAAACCACAGAAAATTTTAAAAAAAATTATATCTCCTGATTGAGACAAAATTGTCACACGGGTATTTTACTCTTACTTTTAAAATAACTTGTTCTATCGGATAAGTTAATAAAAAGGGAATGTCCGCTTTTCGAGGCAATAATAATACTGTGCGACTGTCAGACTCTACTGACTAAAATCCACGGTGTCCTTCAATAGCCCTTTATGTTCCGGGGTCACGGTAATGAGATAAGTCCCACTACTGACAAGACAAACTTTGGATGGACAACCATCTGATGGATTTGAGAAAGAAGAAGTACATACTCGTACATACCGGTTAAAATCTTATCCCTCTTTTGGCTTTGCAGTAGTCGTGTAAAAATGGTCCGTAAGGCAGGTAAGCTGTCCGGTCATTGAGTTGAGATTACTGACTTGTTGTGACTTCGTGCCCGGACCGCTAGTAGTACCTACTCAGGGTGATGCACTCAGTACTCAGGTCACACGAGCTCCCGAGTCTCCCGAGTCCCGATGATTTAATTTACATTGTATTGTCCGGTGTCCCGTAAGTTCTTATGCCCTTCGTGATCGGAGGCAGACGTAATGTTCTAATTTTGTAATTATTTTGTTTGTTTCTATATCACGTGTAGGCACATGAAAAGAAAGAAGCAAGTTTAATGGTAATCGCAAATTGAGATTCATGATATTTTAATGTCATTTGACAATACCCCCTAAATATATTTACCGTTTGTGAGTGTTTCATAAAAAGTGGCACGTGTTTATAGTTGTTTATGTGAAATTTTACGACACACGACATTATACATCACGAACACATTACATATTGTAAGTGTAGCATTACAATAAAGAAATTGTCGGTTTCGATTTTTTCTCGAAAACTCGCTCTGAATAGTTTTTATACATGTTGCTACTTGTACCTTTTTGAATGACAATTCATGATTCGATAGTCACCTAATTACTATACAATTTCCGCTAGTGGGAGCCTCTTAGTCTTAGCCATACAAATGTTAAGTACCTAACGATAAGAAAATTTTTGGACACAGGTGCATGTATACTACATTAGACGTCACGGATTTAATGAAGTAGGATCATACTTGTCTCTGTATGTAAATTTTAAAGAAACTTTGTTTGGAATAAAAGGTAAACTATGTGTAGCATAAATCAATAGTAAGTGTGTAAGATCACGTGGATTTAGCTGCTTTTTTCAGAAAGTAAATTTCTACTTTGCATTGCTCTCACTGCTGAAGAAACGTGTTCGGAAATCATTTCAATATTTGAAATACTTACCTACTTTATATTTCGATTGTCCTGAATTCCTTTTATCTTAGTTTCGTGGATATTCCATAAAATAAGAATCTTGCGAAGCTACTTTTCAGAAAATTAGTTATTAAGAGTGGGTATTATGCCAGGAAAAAATCAGATTTCACCCTCGCGTCTCACATGCCTCTGCTCTAGTACCAATAACAACCACGGGCGCTGTGACGACGCGCTCTGCAAAACTTCTTTGAAAAAACAAAACAACTACAGTGCCACAGTCTAACATTATGACAGTAGGTACGACTCGGCTTCACAGGCGGGGTACACACGGACGCGGTAGGGCTGCCTGCTTACAGTATTTTAATTTAGTGGAAATTATTTCTAGTTAATTTAACTGACTTCAAAAAGAAGTAGGTTATGGTTACGACGGTATGTTTTTTTTTGCGTGTTTGTTACGCGATTACTCCGCCAATATTGTGGACCGATTTTCAAAATTCTTTTTTTGTTCGAAAGGAGATACTTCTGAAGTGGTCCCATTGTCACCATGTCAGGATATGATGATTGGATACTGGAGAAATCGAGGGCAACCCTCAAATTTTGTAGGCCTACACATCGTTTTCCGCAAATTTTATGAAGTAATTTAAGTATTTGCGTATGGTGATCATCATCTCATGTAGCTGAGCTGATGATGGAAGGTACAACTCCTCTAGTAAGGACTTGGCATCGACTGATTTAGTAAATTATGTATGTGTTCGCATATCTCCGGAACTACAAGTCCGATTTAAGTAATCCTTTTTTAGTTTTACTTCGTATCGTTCAACTTAGGGAATACTCTAAGTTTCAACAAAATCGGTTCAGTAGTTTTCGAGATAGGGAATGAATGAAAGAGATGTTAACGATGTTATTACCGGTGTTACGGATTACAAAATTCTAGTGCACAAAAATGATATAGGGTAAAACACCCAACTATCGACCCCTTAAGCGGTTTTCCTTGCTTCTTTCGCAAAATAAACTAATGTACGAGTTGCAAGTGGAAATGAATGTTTTTGGAAGATAAAATAAACATTGGAGAATGTAACTAAAACATTATTTCCAGTCATACAAAGGTAAAAAGTGTTTTTTTTCTCGAGTTTAGCAAGAACAGGCCATTTGACCAGTTATTAACATGCTTGTACCAAATTTTCATCATGCAAATGACCAATTTTTGACCTCCTGTAGTATAAGAATGAACTCAAATAATTTTTATTATGAATGTGATACGAGGTTTTATTTGACAAAAAAACAAACAAAGCTAGTCTTATAGCCCTTCTCATTTTCTTTTTTCACACTATTTAGGTCTTCAGACTTCAAACGCCGTCAATTATATTCTTGAACTTAATTTTGAAATTTTGTAGTTTTTATCTCTTTTTGTTGTAGTTTTTATCACTTTTTGTCCAATTTTTCTTCTTTATTAGTAGTTATTAATTTCACTGTTCTGTATTATGCAGCAGATATAAAAATACTCGCCGGCAAAATATAAATTGAAAGAACACGGCTTTAGTTCTACAAAGTGAGTTTCAAAACCTTTGAATTAATATTTTCCTAATTACATAAGACGGTTTTAACTTTTTAAACTTATGTAAAAGACCTCACAAATGAATAGAACATAGATACAAATAAAAAATTAGCTCACACTTTGCCTAAACATGCAGGTTAGGGTATATTTTGTCATTTTATGCATTAAACCAACCTGTGGCTGAGGCATTGCTTGTGTTATATTCTGCAATTGTCCCACGGGACCATATACCGACATAAAAAGTATCCTGCGTCCAGGTACACCCACTTAACCAGGTTTTAAAATAATCTGCTTGCCAAATTGTGTCAAAATCCATTCAGCCGTTCACTTTTCCTATAATATTAGTAAGTCTAAAAGTCTAAAATATTCAGGAGGATCCAGAATGTGACAGTAGACCGAAAATTTAAGTACCTCACTCAAATTATGCTAGGTAGTCAGGTTACTACGTAAGGTATTTTTTACGTTTGTGATTATGCAGATACACACCTCTAAGGGTGCCAACGCCCATGGGCTTAATACAGATGCATTAAAGTTAAGCTACCTCACCATTAACAATGAACTATACGTACACACCGTGGTGTCAGTAACTGGTATTCTCGTACATTTGGTAAATTACCAGCTATTGACATGCCATGTTAAAAAAATGGTTGTTCATACATTTGAGTGTACCAGATATTGACCTCATCATTTTAACAAGTTAACGCTCATTATAACTTGAAAATCATGTGGAAAAGCATTGTGTCTGTCTTAAATAACCAAAACATACCAAACTCAAAGGAATCTATCTTGTAAAACTAAAATAAAATGACATTGAAAACAACCGTCAGCTTAGCAAATTGTTAAATTTTTTGGTGATTTTAGGAGGGTATTTTGTTATCATAGGTTTACGGACGCATTATTGCGTTATTTAAATTTTCTGTGACGCCAATATATTACAAGATAAATTATATTTCATTTTCTGTATTCTTTTTGCAGCACTGCAAGAAGATTTATTATTATTTTTGATAAAAACTGTTATGCGGTCAATAGTTGGTGGGAGGTCAGCAGTTGGGTACTTTACCCTACATATTTTACAAGAATTGTAGTTGAATATTTAAACTAAAAAAATAAAAACTTTTTCAAAAAAAATGTAACCGTTTTCAAAAACAATCACAAAAAAGGGTAAAATATCCTACAAAACTTTTCTTTCGGAAGTCGGTGGCAAAAAAGACTATGAAATTAATAAAAAAAAGTCACCGACTTCCGAAAGAAAAGTTTTGTAGGTTATTTTACCCTTTTTTGTGGTTGTTTTTGTATTGTAAATATGTATTACATTATTTTCAATTTCAAGTTGCGAATGGTGTAGAAGTGTTCAATAAATATGTATAATAAACATTCCATTCAATGTATCACGTTCATGGAACATTGGGCTTAGATTGTTTATGATCGTTTAGAATTACATCAGAAAGACGTATACATAGCTGAACAAAAGCCTCCCCACTATACCGCGACGCTGAAAGACAACCGCCACTTGGATGCATTTGTTGCCCGCGACTCTCACGATGTTGTCGGGCAACCTAATGGAAACCCCGCTTTTAGTTGTATCGCTATTTTGAGAGAATTTGCTATTTTGAGAATTAGGCTTATACGAGAAACTACCAACATAAGAACTTGCCACCTTGCCACTACTTGTTAAAATATAGATAACAAAATAAGTTCCTTTAACTAATGTATCTGTGGTTCCATTGTGTTAGTGGCGCCATCTACGTATGCGTGTACTTTGTTAGTTTGAAAAGTAAAGTTAGTCTATTGCGGAAATCCAACGTGTTTTATTAATAGGTTATGGGCAAATATCCATAATATTCGGTTTTTTACTGAGTTTTATTATAAAACAGTCGAAAGTAGTTGTTTTTCGCAGAAATATGGCTGTGAACTATATTCAAAGTATTCCAAAATTGAAGGGACGAGAGAATTACGATGAGTGGTGTTTTGCCGTCGAAAATCTGTTGGTGCTGGACAACCTCGTCAATTACATCAAGTCGGAGCCAGTTGCCGGTTTCGAGTGTAAAGCAGCAGATGACGCAAAAGCCAAGGCGAAGTTAGTGCTAACAATTGATCCAGGATTGTACGTGCACATTAAGGAAACAAAAACATCTTTGGAGTTATGGACGAAACTGAGGACTATGTTCGATGACTCAGGTTTTTCCCGTAAAATAACCCTGCTAAGACATTTAATCTCGTTACGACTAGATAATTGCGAGTCAATGACTTCATACGTAACGCAATTAGTCGAAACTGCACAGAGATTAAAAGGCACAGGATTTACAATCACCGAAGAGTGGGTCGGATCGCTGTTATTAGCCGGTTTGCCTGAAAAATTCTCCCCGATGATAATGGCTATTGAGCACTCTGGTATGCAGATAACTACAGATGCAATAAAATCAAAATTGATTGATATGGAGGTTTCTAAGAATGATGTGGATATCACCGGCGCCGCATTCGCTGCAAACAAAAAACATTATAAACAGAAAAATGGCGCGAATTCATCGACAAACTCTAAAGTGACAGTGACAGGTGACAAGACCATCACTTGTTATAAGTGCAAACAAACAGGTCATTACAGAAACCAGTGTCCATTATTGCAAAAACAGAAACAATCAAATGCATTTAGTGTTGTATTTTTAAATGGAAAATATAGTTCAAACGAATGGTACGTGGACAGCGGCGCTAGTGCTCATATGACGGTCAACAAAGAGTGGATAAGAAATGCGAATTCTACACCGTATTTATCTGAGATAACCGTCGCGAATAATATGAAAGTGCCTGTATTGTGTTCAGGAGACGTACAGATAACAACTAATTATAACTACGACATCATGGTTAAAGATGTGCTGTGCGTGCCTAGCTTAACAACGAATCTCTTATCAGTGAGTGAGTTAATCAAAAACGGAAACAAAGTTGTTTTTGAAGAAAACAAATGCTATATTCGCAACAATAAGAATGTATTGGTGGCTACAGCAATGTCAACAAATGGTGTGTACAAGCTAGATATTACAGTAGCAGATTGTATGCTGGCAGCAGTGGCAGCACCAGCTGTTGCGAGTGCAGAGCTCTGGCACAGGCGGTTAGCACATATTAACAGCAGTGATTTAAATAAAATGAAGCTTGGTATTGTGGATGGATTGTCTTACCCGGATACTAGTGATATGACAATGTCTAAATGTGTGACCTGTTGCGAAGGTAAACAGAAAAGGTTACCATTTCCTCATGTTGGACAAAGAAGTACAGAAACACTACAGATAATACATGCTGACGTATGTGGTCCAATGGAAACAAAATCCATAGGTGGTGCTCAGTATTTTGTCTTATTCATAGATGATCACAGTCGTATGACTTTCATATACTTCCACAAGCATAAGAATGAAGTTTTCAAGATATTTAGGAATTTTAAAGCAATGGTTGAAAATCAACAGAAGAAAAAGATAAAGACATTGCGAACTGATAATGGCGGTGAGTTTTGTAGTGGTGACATGGAGAATTACTTGCTGAAAGAAGGTATTGTTCACCAGAAGACAAATGCCTACACTCCAGAACAAAACGGAGTTTGTGAACGGGCTAATCGAACCATTGTAGAGAAAGCACGATGTTTACTATTTGATGCCAATTTAGAAAAGAAGTTTTGGGCCGAAGCAGCTCACACAGCAGTGTATTTAAAAAACAGATCTGTAACTTCAAGCTTAGGAAATAAAACACCCTATGAAGCGTGGTATCTAAAGAAACCAGACCTCAGTCATGTACGTCTGTTTGGGAGCCCTGTAATGGCTCATGTTCCCAAGGAGAGAAGATTGAAATGGGACAAAAAGGCTACCATGCACATTTTGGTAGGTTTTTCAGAAACAGTAAAGGGATATCGTGTATATGATCCAATTAAAAATATTGTAACTATAAAGAGAGATATAATAGTGATGGAAGATAAAAGAGTATCATCAGAAATTGTTAAAGAAAACTTAGGAGAATGGATTCAGGATGTTGTTGAAGAGCAGGAATCTCCTGCAACAAATGAAGATAGCAGAGATTCAGTAGGGGAGTCTTCAATGAATGAATCTCTCCATGACTCAGATTCAGATACATCAGTATACACTGATCCACCTAGTGTAAACAATGAAGATACTACCACCACGAGCACGGAGACAGATATCTCAATAAATGAGACACAACCGGTTCCAGAATTAGCACAGAATAAGAGAACACGAAGACCTCCAGATCGTTACGGGTTTGGTAATATCTGTATTTCCAATTCTAGTCCAGATGTTGAACAAGTAGACTTCTCAGAAGCAATGAACGGTCCAGAAGCTGAGCAGTGGAGAGAGGCCATGCGGGAGGAGCTGCAGTCGTTCAAGGACAACGATGCATGGGAAATCGTTGATATGCCAAGCAGTGGATCAATAGTGCAAAACAAGTGGGTGCTAAATAAAAAACTAGATGTGAGTGATAAAGTGCGGTATCGTGCGAGACTCGTAGCTAAAGGTTTTACCCAGCGACGCGGTATAGACTATGAGAACACTTTTTCCCCTGTAGTTAAACATTCCACGCTGAGAATGTTATTTGCTTTGAGTGTACAGTGGGATATGGATATATCACATCTGGATGTCACAACAGCTTTTTTAAATGGACATTTAAAAGAAAATATTTACATGTGTATTCCAGAAGGTTTTGTAAATAAGCAAGTTGGAAAGGTCTTGAAATTAAAAAGAGCCATATATGGGCTGAAACAATCCTCATTAATATGGTATGAGAAGGTGAAAGACTGTTTAATTAATTTTGGTTTTAAAATAAGTAAATTTGAACCTTGCTTGTTTACATATTTTAATGGGAATGTAAAAGTTATTGTAGCTGTATATGTTGATGATTTTTTAATTTTTTCTAATTGTGTGTCAGAAACTGAAAAATTAAAAAAGGTATTAAGTTCTGAATTTAAGCTGAAAGATTTAGGTCCTGTTAGACGTTACTTAGGTATGAGAATTCAGGTAAACAAAGAATGTAAAACTATAACTGTAGATCAACAGGAATATATTGAGCAATTGTTGTTAAAGTTTAATATGTCAAATTGTAAGACTGTAGATACACCCATAGAGAGTAAGTTAAACATAGAAAAGGCTGAAAATATTGCAGCAAACATTCCATATCAAAAGCTTATTGGAAGCCTTATGTACCTGGCAGTTTTGACTAGACCAGACTTGTCATATTCCCTTAGTTACCTCAGCCAGTTCAATAACTGTTATAATGAGACTCACTTCAATTATGCAAAACGAATACTGAAATATTTACAAAAAACAAAACATTATTGTCTAACATATCATAAGGATAATGTAGAGCTGACTGGTTTTGTTGATGCAGACTGGGCTAGTGACAGTCTAGATCGTAAGTCCTATACTGGTTTTTGTTTTGTAATGAGTGGCTGTGTAATTTCCTGGCAAAGTAAAAAACAAACTACTGTCGCCTTGTCCAGTACTGAGGCAGAATATGTTGCCCTTTCAGAAGCCTCTAGGGAAGCTGTATATTTAGGAAATCTAATGTATGAGCTTACTGGTCAAAGATGTGCAATTAAATTGAAATGTGATAATCAAAGTGCATTAAAATTAGCAACAAGTCATCAGTCACATGCTAGATCTAAACATATTGATGTTCGCTTCCATTATGTTAGAGATGCAGTTGAAAATAAATTAATTAATATTGAATATATTTCAACTCAAGAAATGCCTGCTGACTTATTAACAAAAGGTCTTATGTCAACCAAACATTATAAGTTTATGCACATGCTAGGGATTAAAGCTAAATAAAAGACTTTGTTTTACTCTGTTTAGAATTATATTTTTATTTTGTTAAGTAGGGGTGTTAAAATATAGATAACAAAATAAGTTCCTTTAACTAATGTATCTGTGGTTCCATTGTGTTAGTGGCGCCATCTACGTATGCGTGTACTTTGTTAGTTTGAAAAGTAAAGTTAGTCTATTGCGGAAATCCAACGTGTTTTATTAATACTACTCGTATATTTGCGCGGCCTTGTTGCCATTTTATTGCATTTTATTTTATTACCATTTATTTGCGTAATTTTTATCATTGTGAATGCGAGGACGAATGTGGGGAAGTTTTGCTTTTGATTTATAATAATTTTACTGTCTGACAATTTGAGTACTTTAAGCGGCCTACCCAAATGTCCTTTCTTTGGTATTGTTCGTCGTGTCGTTGAGCTCCTTGTGTTCAGAGTCGAGCTACACGATTACCGACAAATGCTTGCACTGACTGGACAGGTCCACTCAAATCTGTGTTGTTCTTTCCTCAAAAGACCATCTCAGACACCCTCATGGTCCTCGTATGACCTTAACAAAACAATGACTGGACTTTAAAAGAGACTGTGACCTCTGAGTTTGTTTCGGCTGTTTCTTCTCAGAGTAGTCAGGTACGAAACACCGGCCCCATCTAGCTTTAAAAATGTTGATGACGTGTAAAAGTGTTTTTTATAACCAACTTGCAAAATAAATATCATTTATTTATCATTTATGGGAATTGAGCATTCTGGTCTTTGACTGCTGGCCTTTAAGAGAGACTAAAGCCTGATTTACATTACGAAACTAGTTGCATGAAAGTACTTTCATGACACTACTTTCACCAGTAATTTCACGTGTAAACGTTCAGTTTTACAATGCATGCATTACTTTCGTGACACTGAATTACTTTCGTGCTATGCGCATATTTTTTGTTAAACTAGTTTCATGCAACTACTTTCATCATGTAAATACGACGCGAAAGTAGTGTCGCGACAGTACCTGCGCTGAGAGGACGTGTGGTATTTGAATGATTTTTACCCATACGAAAGTAATTTGCATAGCTTTTAGGATCATCTGTTATTTCAGAGATTAACTGTGTTGCACCCGGATGCTTTTTTTTCAAATTTTCGCCTCGAGTAATTCCATAATGAGACTAGACAAGGGAACTAAAGACGTTGGTGGATTTATCAACGTCTTTTTTCCGAGACAAATTTTATATTTATTTTATATTTTATCATTTCTACAGCGACGCTTTGCATCATAAATGAAATACAGCTTTGATCTTGACAGGGCCAGTATCTCCGCGATACTGGTAATTTCACGACACTAAAATTTAAACGAAAGTACTTTCACATGTGCTGAAACAAGTTTCACGAAACTAGTTTTATCATGCATGACACTACTTTTGTAATGTAAATCCGGCTTAAGAGTCACTCAACGAGCAATGGAAAGAGCTTTGCTTGGAGTTTCTTTGCGGAATAAAATCCGAAACATGGATATTCGGCGAAGAACCAGAGTCACCGACGTAGCTCATAAAATTTGCAAATTGAAGTGACAATGGGCAGGCCACATTTCTCGTAGAACTGATAACCGATGGGGAAGAAAAGGTCTCGAGTAGCGACCACGGACCGGAAGACGCAGAGTAGGCAGGCCTCCCACTAGGTGAAACGACGACATCGTGAGGGTCGCGGGCAGCCGATGAATGCAAGTGGCGAATTGTCGTTCGGCGTGGCGGTCTAAGGGGGAGGCCTATGTTCAGCAGTGGACATCTTCCGGCTGATGATAAGCATTCTGCTCCTAAACCATAATAATATTATAACGTTAAAATACGAGTATTTGTGTCGTACTAGACTTAGCATGGCGATGTTTGAAATAAATGTGTTTGTATTTATAAGTATGTAACATGAATAAATCTATACTAAAACAAATCATCATTTATTTTAAGCCGACCTCATTATACAGTAATAAAAAATACCCGACCAGCAGAACAATTGACATACTGCTTATTTAGCGCGCATGTGGCAAAAGAAATTTCAAAAAAATGGTCTTCGGCTATTTGAAATTATTTCAGTCTTAAAATATTTTAGCTCTCGTATTTTTGTTGTATTATGTGTTGTTTCTCTGATTATATCAACAAAAATATTATTATTTTAATGCCGCCGGGCACGGTGCAAACTGTCATAGTCCTCCCGTCTCAATAGAGCGGCCCCGACTGGCAGGTGAAACAAAATGATGCCTGAAGCTAGAACCCGCGCCGCGACAAAAGTCGTTTTGACGCGGCGCTAGTGTCTATGTCATTACATCAAATTGTTTTAAAAAAATGTAGTACCACGAATTTTCCGCAGACCTTCACTCGTGACGCAGATTCTAGTGGGCCGCGAAATGGAAAATAGCATTCTACACGGTTTAAAAACGTCGTAAGCGCCGAATGCTAAGAACAATGATAACTTTTATTATAAACAATATTTCAAAAAAGTGCCAGACACTGCCCTCGGCTACGTAATTATGACCATATTGATCTAATTTATATTTCTGTAGGACGAACCAAAATAGAATGAAATCAAAAAAACGTGAAAATCAGAGGCAACTTTGTGATCATTTTCTATCGAGAAAAAATTGTCTTTTTATGTTTTCTGTTTGACTCTGCCCTCGCAAATATAATGAAGTTTCTCAACATATACTTTTGTTCCGAATTAAACACGATTTAGTACTCTAAAAATCCAATCCAAAATTGAAGATTTCGCTTGTAGCGCAGCCTTAAAGCTATATGCCCAAATATAAAGACATTCTTATAAGTTGGACGACAGGAAGAAACCCGAATCCATAACAGATACGGAAAAACTTTTTTATGAGATTTAATTTTGCTCTTTTCTATTTTAACATTTTTAGTACCTACATGCTACTCTGTATACTATAAGGGTTAGGTAAGTAGTCGTGATGGCCGAGCTAGGGTGTAGGTAATGCTGCTTCGCCTTTTATGCACGAGGCATGTGAAAATATCTGGGCAAGCATCAATCAATTTCAATGTGTATTTTTCAATGCATAATATAGGTATATATATGTATTGAAAATTGACACTATAATCATGGACAAGATAAACTTATAAAGTACATGGTATGTAGGTAAGTGACGTCGGTGAAGGAAAACATCGTGAACAAACCCTGGTCGTTCCTATAATATAATCAATGTAAGTCTAAAGCCATACTTTTCATTCCTAAACAAGTAAAGTATTAGAAACGTGACTTGATTAACGGTTTTTGTTGAAGGCCAACATAGTCTGATACTATTTTTACGATTGTAAATCTCCCTACTCAGAAATCTACAGAACATAGTCTTTTACAAGCTATGCCCGTGGCTCCGTCTATTTACAAATAGACGGAGCCAAACGGAACGTCAAAAATACAACTACGTACCTTCATATTTATTGAGTGAATCTTTTACAGCAGAGTTCTAAAGGTACAACATTTAAAACCATATGTCAAACACAACAAACAAAGCGGACCAGCCAGTATCCGTAGTACATGGAGGTGACATATCTTCAACAGTAGGTATAGGTACGTAGATGTATTTTTGACGTTCCGTTATAAAATAAGTCCTTTTATTTATTTTTTAGCTCCTTTATTACCTTACCGTTAGTCCTTTTTTAACCTACTCCGTTATTTTCAGTTGTTAGGTACTCAGTTATTTTTAGTTTTTTCAGCACTTAGTATTAGGGCGTAACAATAGAACCTACCTACCACTTAATAAAGTGGTAGGTTCTATTGTTTTGTTAATGTAAAAATAAGCTTACTATCAAGCGTTTATAACCGAACAAGGCTTTTGTAGAGAGAATAACATTTAAACACTCATCATCTGCCTAGCCTTTTTCCAAACTAAGTATACCTACTTATTATGATTGGCTTTCAGTCAAACCAGATGCAGCTGAAAAAGTATTTTGCGTTTTGACACTGAAGTATAAAATTATTTCTTTTACGCATCTTATTTCTTGTAACTTTATCAAAGGCGGAGTCGTTATATTTCTAATTCGGTTAAGTAAGTTTTTTTTTTAACTGTGTGTTCTCTTGTGTACATCCAAGCCCTAAAATCGCTCTCTACGTTCGGTTCGGCGATTTAAAATAACGGTTCAGATTTTTTCAGTAGGTGGTTTGTAATTCTTGCAAATGTGCTTTAGTTTTTGGGTCACCTAATTGAATTATTTATTAACTACACCTAAAATATTTGGGGAAAGTCATAGCACTCCATCTGATTACTAAATAGGTAATTTGTTTTTTAAATGTTGTGTTGCTACTTAAAACGAAAATAAATAATATTACTAGATTTATTTTACTTGATAAGAATTTCAAATAGATCTCGATATCAGAGCAGCTTATGTTAATTAATTAATTGCACATAAATCATTCATAATAATATGTAATTTTAGTTTATGCTTTTAAATTAATTTTATATTAATTGGAAAGAGGTGGCGCAAAGTCGCGAACATTGGAAGGAATGGAGGGAGGCCTTTGCCCAGCAGTGGGACAATTCAGGCTAATAATAATAGTAATAATAGTTATTTGTTATACAAGAGTGCAAAGTTGCTTTTTAACCGCGTGCTCAATTTTGATGACCGAGCAAGCGAATGATTCTAAAATTGAATCACGAGTGCAACGAGTGATTCAAAAATTAGAATCATGAGCGGTAGCGAGGGAATCAAAAGAGCACAAGGTGAAAAATCTTTGCGCTCGAGTGCAACACGTAACTTTTCATCCCACCTCAGCGAGGAAATGAGTAGATGCAAAATGAAACAGACGTACATTGTACAAACACAAAATCTATAGTTTTATTAAAGATTAGGTATTAATAGCTACTATATTATTATAGGTAAGTATTACAGAATAATTTGTAAATTATTTTACCTTGGTTTGTTTTAACAATAAGTAAGTATGACGTGAATAAGAAAACCGCACAAAGCAAATTAAAAAGAAAGTTCTGTGTCAAGAAGGTTCCGAGTCTGAGGTTGTAACAAAATAATATTATGTTACGCACCAAAGGATTTTGGTTCGGGATTCAAGTTAGCCCAAGGCAACGCAGCTTTACTCCCGAGGACCATACTCTGCTTTTCACACTCAATGCGAGGAAACAAATTCTATTTTTGAAATTTAATGTGGTACGACAACCTACGAACGTGAAATGGGCACCACATCAAGCGATCAGCTGTAGGGGTAGGGGTCAGCAGCCGCCTTTACTGGCACAACTCTTTACTGCACGTGCATGTTCTAAATTCAATTTACTTTATCCACTAGAGGATAAAAACGGCTTTTACGCTCAGATATCGAAGAAGAAAAATAGCCTTTCCGAGATGGGGGGATGAAAATTAATTTGATAGTAAACTTGTAAGCAGTATAAGCACACAAAAAAGGAGCAAGTTTAATTATAATGCGAAATTGAGACACACACCCAAATATATTTAGTGAGAGTTTCATAACAAAGTGACACTGTGCATAGAATTGTTTGTGTTTACTTTAACTATACACGGGATTGACATCCAAACAAGTTAAAACACATTAAAACAGTTTGAAGTTAAAACATTTTGAAATAAAACAATGTTTTTATCACATGTTTTAACTACATTTCATGGCAGATGAATGGATATAAAATGAAAATAAATTGATGTTCAGGAGTCTAAATAGCTTGACATAAAACCATTTGAGTCTGTGCTGCTGTCTGTGCTATGTCATATTTTTGAACTTTTATTGGCATAAGCAATTTTTATGTGCTTTCCAATGCTTTAAACATTTATGTTAGATGAATTAATGGTACAAATATAATGAAGTAGGATCGTACGTGTCTCTCTATGTAAATTTTAAAGAAATTTTGTTTGTAATAAAAGCTAAACTATGTGTAGCATAAATCAATAGTAAAAGTGTAAAGTCACGTGGATTTAGCTGCTTTTTCAGAAAGTAAATCTCTACTTTGCATTGCTCTCACTCGCTGAAAAAACGTGTTCAGAAATCATTAAAATATTTACCTACTTTATTATTTTTCGACTGTCCTGAATTCTTGATTTTTATACATTTCTACGTTTTGTTAATACTTCAAAAATTTTGTAAAACTGATAAATGACTAGGTATAAACAAACTATTAAAGGATTTGTTTTTGTTATCATAATATGTTTCTTTTTGTTCTAGATAACATACATTTCCTTTACAATAATGCAATTTTAAGTAATAAACTTTTCAATGGATAGCTGGAGTAGAATTGTACCTACTCTTTCTTAGGAATCGAAAGTACAAAGTTATGTAAACTGTACATAGGTTAAAAAAGTCATGTTTTTGTAAAATGAAGTCATTACAGAATTTGCACTTCAAAATACACTAGCTATTGCCAGCGGCTTCACCCGCTACAGCAAGAAAATTATTCCGTCATAATGTGCTTATCGTTATCCACGTTATAAACTATCTGTGTACCATATTTCATCCAAATCTGTAGAATAGTTTTTGCTACAAACATCCATTCCCATAAAGTTTCGTTTTTTATTTTTAGATAGTTATCTGACAAAGGCAAAACTCTAGTTTCAATGAGGATTTTGAAGAAGCGATGGTAGAAGACATGACATATGATGTCTTCCATAATTCTTATTAAAAAAAAACACGATGGTTATATCAAAATCTAATTCTTAATTGTTTTTAACTGCCAAAATTTGTCAAATTCTGTGTGATTTTTTTTTGACAAAGTTGCGTTCGTCGTTCGAGATCTCAAACTTGAAATATTCTTAAGTCTGCAAAAAATTAGAACATCTGAATTTAGAGCCCCGTTAAACGACAAAGTTACTTTTTATTTATTAATTGAGGTCTTAATTTAACAACATACAATCCTGTTTACAAATGATCTTTTTCTATTTCTATACAAAACATGGTTCATTTTGTTATGTAGGCTATGTAGGTATCGCCTTTACAAACATTAATGCATATGTTTTTCTTAATTGTAATTACATTGGTAAGTTTTTGACGGTTCGATTTTTTACGGATTGCTAATACGATTGACAAAGTTACCGGACTAAATAATAATATTTTGATTCAGTGGAACGTCAACAATTTAGAAAAACAATTCATTTCATAGCTAAACAAGTGAAGTATCAGGAACGTGACTTGATTAACGGTGTTTGTTGAAGGCCAGCACATTCTGAGGCGAGGTAATATTTTGGCTTTTCCCTTTGAAATCTACGAAGCCATAGTCTTGTATAACTTATATGGTATAAGCTACACCTTTGACTCTGCTCGTCATTTTTATTAATCTTTTTAACGTTTTTTTTTATCGTGGTAAAATCATCAAATGAGTCCTCCCACCCAGGGTGGGACGGGAGGGACTGTCAGTTTTGTACTGAATAAAATCCACGGTGATCCTTCAGTAGCCCTTTACGGACCAGAGCCACAGTTACCTGGTGAGCCAGTCCCGCGACCCCGGCAGGCATCTTTTTGACATTTCGTTATGAAAGGTGTCCTCTTCCTAACTTGACTTTCTCCAGCTCTACCGAAACAGTTTTAACTGCCCCTGGTCTTTCCAATGGGGAAGGCCGGTCAAAGCTAATTGTAGATGGCGCGACCATAGCTAAGTACTAATCCGACCAATGAGGTAGTACTATTTAGAAGTACCTTTAAGATTTAAACCAATGACGATGCTTGGAACTAGCTATGCTAGCGCCATTCGTTTTCCAGTTGCCATCCCCATTGCTGTCCAGGTGGTCTACCGCATGACGGCCTAAAAACGTGAGTTGTTAGGCTGTGGGAAAGAGACAGAGCTATAGAAGTCGTCTAGCGCCATCTCGTTCACTGAGCGGATCCATTCACGCTTTAAGAGAAGATGTCATGGTAATTGGTAAGCCACCTGGTCTGCAGGACTATTGTCTAACTCGATAGTCACTGACCAGCGGTTGTCCACTGAACTTGGATGACTTAATACCTGTTATGAGGCTAAGTTTAGGAGTGGAGTGCCTCAAGAGCGTTAGAATACTTAGTTGATTTTAGGGAACGTTTACATTTATCAGTTTCATTGCAAATGCAAAAGCCAATACGAAATGTATCTTTTGACAGCTAAGTATTTGATGATCTTCCAGGATATGTGTACCCCGTGTCTGGGCACTATTGGCACACCATTGGCTATATTGATGGTACCTACCTACTAGCAGGATCAGCATCAAACCTGTAATCTAAGACATGGCAGAGGTGAACATAGTGCATAGTGCACCCTTCTGCAAAATCCAATTAGTACGCCAGATATAAATATCTAATAACTACTCTTTCAGAATAAATATGTTTGCAATGTATTATTAAACTAGCCGATTCGGGATGGACCTATCACCACGCTCCCGACTGAGATCGATACCAGGACATTATGCAGTCATTACACTATTGAGGCAGTTTAAAATTAATTCACAATTTTTAAAGCTCTGGCTACATGTTTTTCTTTAACAAAAAGTTAATAAACTCAGCACCAGACTGAACTTCGCATCATCCTAAACAATAACAACTTCGAACTTATAAAAATTTGAAAATTTTTGTTTGTAGATTATAAACAAGGAAAAGAGTTGTTTTTGCAATATGCACAATGTCTTTTCCACAACCATAATGTTGACTTTTTATACATTCACGATCTTTCTCTTTCAAGTCGTACATAAACAAGTCAATATTATGTACATACCTACTTTTATATTGAAGGGGATTTTTGTTTTTTGTCAAGAAAGACATGATTAACAAGCTTATTTAATACGAACTTACAGAAAACAAATAATTAAAAAAAATAAAGCCAATACACCAGCTGCTTTATATAATAACAGTACCTATTATATTATAAATGCGATGAAAACATAATTATAATTGTTCGTTTTATATGTGTATGTAGGATATTTCGAGTGAGATAAGCAGACAGGAGGCATGCACGATGGCGGCGCTGGCAGAGGTCAGTATTGACGTCAATGCAGTCACGTGACCGCATTGTACGGCCGCCACATACCTACAAGGCGTGGAGCGGCCGACCGCGACCACTGTTAGCTGCGCGCGCGCCGCATTCATGACCAGTATGCCTCCAAGCCCAGCCGCTGGCTGTAGAAAATAAAAACTTAAAATTGTTTTGTTTTCTAAGCTACATAAGCAATTCCACTCGCAGCCGTTGACTCCGTTGGTTTTCGAAAGTCCTTGCAATAGTTTTTTTTTCTTTATTTACTCAATCATTGTACTGGCATGCTTCCATGTGCAATATGTGAATGCGCAGCCGTTGGTTCAGTTGGATGTAGAAACTAGTTGTTTTTTTTTCCTAAAAGGCTTACATTTTTCTTTAGGTACCTACTCTGTCTGTAGGTATTACGTAATAATCAGAATTAACTAAATAGACATGTATGCATTACTAAAGTTAATTAAACTAAGAAAGAACATTGAAAAAGTACTCATCAAAGCTGTCCAGATGGTAATGTGTCCAAGAAACTGGCGGCGATGCTACATTGTCCTACATTACAATTACCTACAACCATGCAAAAGTTTTTTTTACCATGCAATTCAAAATAATACATTCTCACAATAGTAAGGGATTTAAACTTTTTGGAAAAGTGGCATACGACGACGGCTGCATTAAAGTTATTATTGTTTCGTAATTTTTTGGGTGTGATTTTATAAGCCAGTTTTAAGTTATTGCACTTTACTCTTTGAAAATTATAAAAAAAAAATGAAATCTTATGACAATAGTCTCTTAGTACTTCAAAATGTAAACCTAGCAATATGAAGGGATTTCTTTGCTAGCATACTCGTACTTTCCTTTTATAGTCAATCGACCTAAATAAATATTTGCTTCTAGTTCTTTTTTCTTGAAACTATTAGTAAATAGTGTCTCTAAACTATTGCATAGTGAAAAAATCAATTTCCTTTCACCCTTTTTCAGTTAAGTACCATGAGAAAAATCACGAGTTTATGAAGTTTCACCGTTGACTGTGATTTTCTGCGCCTACGAATATCGTAAAAGCAACAATTCTTCAAATGCATTGATCAATTAAGTATTCTTTCAGGCGTATCGTACATAATATTTATTTCTTCTCAGAGTAGTCAGGTACAAAACACCGGTCTCATCTAGTTTGTAAAAAGACGAGGTGTTGCATTGTTGATTTTAACCTACTTGCAAAAATAAATATCATTTCATAATCATTTCATTTCAATAGCAGCAAATACTAACGCTGGAATTTTACAATTTATTTCAGCTCTATGTTTATAGGTATCTTCGGTTGGATCTTTGTCTGACATGAATAACACAATAAATAATAATAAATATTAAAAAAAAAAACAAAAAACCCGACTGCGTAAAAAAAAACTAAAAAGAAAGAAGAAGAGTAGTTTAGAATTCACTCATTCACACTCACGGTCGGGGCCCATTCAAATTATACCAATCAAATCTTCCCAAGGGGCCCCGACTGTGAGAGTGAACGAGTGAATTGTAAACAACTACAGGGCTTGTTTAATTCTTTTAAAAAAATTAGATATGTCCTCTGTTAAAGTTACAAAAGATGTAATGGTTACCGCTGAAAATATAGAGAATTTCGAGACGAAAATTTTTTTTTCATTGTCATATTGACTATTTTTTTTCGTAGTTCTAGACCACTTTTGTAAATTGTTTTCGTTCAAGTCTTTACTTTATACATTTGACTATACATTGTATCTATAAAAGGTGCATCGAAGTTAGATTTCGGAGATTTTAACATGATGCACCTTTTCTATGTGAGAGCTGATGGAGCGAATTTTTTGATAATTTTTATATTTAAAATTATACTTGTTATTACCGCAATTCATATTTTGATAAAGTTACAACATGTCGCGGGCCTGAAAATTGCAAAAAACGTAAGAAAATTTGAATCTCGCGGGCTGGTTGGAGCATTCACCTTAAGAGGAAACACCAAGGGCTGGAGAATTGAAAAATAGGTATGTATTTGTAAAATCTATTGCTGTCGCGCAGTGCCCACAACAGAGTCACAAAGCGCAATAGAGACAACAGCAGCTTGGACCGAAAATACCTTATTAAATGGCACAAAATCAAATATTCGTAGTCCCCTGATTACTCTTTCAAAACTTAATCGATTTCACTACTTTTTTCTTTAAAAAATAAAGAAAGGCATTGACCGTGTTCCTATGTTTTCCTTTTATTATATAATTTCATCACATTTGTTTTCTGGATATTTGAACACAGCGGAAAATCTGGCCATTTTTTTAGGATTTTGAATGTTCATAACTCTTTTAATAATTAATTTATGGAAAATAGGAAAACATAGAGACATGCCCAATAGTGGTCATAGATTTTTTGTAAAAAAGTTATTGCTTTAATGGTATTATCCAGGGAGAAAACAGGGGACTACGTTTGTATGGAAAAATGGCCGTGGTGTTTCCTCTAAAAAATATGTGAATGCTCATTGACTGGCATTTTTATTATCTCCAAATATTTGAAAAATGTCTTTTAGTTTCAGCCCCGATGGTGGTTAGGTTAGTGACCCTGACTGCTATTAGCTCGTTACCAGGGTACGACAATGACCTTTGTTTTTAAATAACTGCATGTATTATGTGTCTTTTTGTTTAAAATTATTAAGTACGATTATACTGTTTTAAGCACTTGCGAAAGTTACTCTTTAAAATATTAAGCCAAAAATATCTGTTAACTGGCAACAACTACCTACTTGCAGATCATGCAAATATTTCTTTGGTGCGGGTATCGAACCCGCAACAGCAACTGCGCCAATAGATACGTCCACGGTGCGGCGGTGCGCTATATCTGCATAATTACTTATTTCATGATTAATAAATTAATGGAATCTGTGATGTATTTCCAGCAAGAGCCGGGTTTTCTTGACTATCTATTACGTAGGTACTTCGACAAAAAATCTATTTTCCTCAATTTGTTTAATGTTAATAAATTTATGTAGCTATTAATATACAGGGTGAATTTTTCAACTGGGCGTGGATGGCTATCTCGGAAACTATGAAGAATATCGAAAAACGTTGAAAGGAGTCTCGAGGCCGATTTTGACGAAAACTAAAACTGCATTATTAGATTTAAAAAAAAATCGATAATCCTGGCCAGGAATCGAACCCACTGATTTTGGAAAAAAAATCACACCCTGTATTATTCACCATTTGATAGTGTTGCTAACAAGGATCAAATTCCGGGAAGTAATCATATACGAAAAACCTAAGGGAATAGTAATTTTTTATAAAATAGCGTTTTTTGTATATCACTTTACTTCTACTGAGCCATATACTTCATTCAAAATTATAAAATATCATTATTTTCAATGTTAAACTGGATTTGACGTCTCAATAATCCCACTGCCTTCAGCAATAAGAAATGATTGAGTGGAATACAAAATTGCAATGTTTCAAAGAAGAAACGGTTAACATAAGTTTCGAATAAAGTCATTGGTTTGAAAATTGATCAGTTTTTTAAAATTATACCTTTTCCTTAAGTCTGCCGTTTATGATTACTTCCCAGAATTTTATCCTTACCAGCAACACTATCGAATGGCTTAATAATATAGGGTGTGATTTTTTTTTGAAAATCAGCGGTTTCGGTTCCTGGCTAAGATGATTGATTTTTCTAAAATCCAATGATGCAGTTTTAGTTTTCGTCAAAATCAGCCTCGAGACTCCTTTCACCGTTTTTTGATATTCCTCATAGTTTCGGAAATAGCCATCCACGCCCAGTTGAAAAATTCACCCTGTATATTTATAGGTTCTAGTACAACTTTTTTGAGTTAAAACTGTAAAGCGGATGTCAAAGCAGCAGATTTATAAAAAATAATAAAAACATTTGCAAAGGATCATGCTCAAGAATGTATGTCTGAATTACTAGTTGCATACAAATCAAACTTTGTTTTTATGGCCTACAGTGATCTTATTATCGTCTACAAAAAAAAACAAGTACTGTACAAATGGGTGGACATTGTTGCTCTAAGGCTGCCTTCACATTTGGGCGACAGTCGCGCGACAGAAGCTGCTGTCGCGCGACTGTCGCCCAAATGTGAAAGCAGCTTATACGAGTATTAGTACGTGTTATAACAAAACTATTATATACTCGTAGCATCTAAAAATTTCTCGTCAATAATTCTCAGAAGAAATTTTTTCCTTATTTTAAACTTCTTACAGCGTGATTTTTTAGTAGGTAGTCAGGTTGTAGTTTTTGAACTGATTTTTAATTTATTTTTATTATTTAGGATTTATTATTTCGTCTTTAATTATTTGTAGAGTCGCTTTACTCTGTTTCTATAAAATCTTAGTCTTGACTTTTGTTACCACGCGAGACTTTTTGGTACCAGTTTTGTTCATTCTCCTTTGTATCATAAAACGATCCTTACTATGTATATTAACATTTAAAATTAATGGCCTCATTTTCATTATTATTTTGTTATTGAATCCCCATCGGCTCTGACGTCAATAACTGTATTTTATCATCCTTAATAATAATATTACAAACAAGCTTAGGTGTTTTGTAGTTTCATTTTTAATAACATCTAGCTCTTGTCTGCTGGTTCGTTCACATTAATTTATGATTTGACAATAAATCGGCTACAGGCGGCAACATCTATCATAGGAAGATATATAAGAATTTTATTGTTATTTTCTTCGGGAACTAGGTTGTTCACGCGTAACTCCCATCCAAAGAATCCCTAATTATTTCATAAGCCAAAAAAAAAAATGTCTATTTCACCGAATCTGCTCTGCAGCTTGCAAATTGTTTTAATAAAAAAATTATACCGAATATCCAAATCGACAACAGAGTTTCACTAAAGAAATTTCAATCTTGTGCCTAAACATAGGTTTTTTTCGGTAGGCAGGTACACCCGACAATCGTACATAAAAACGGACTGCTGTAAATTCAACATTATTTTTAAGATGATTGCTTTATCCGTAAAAGTAACAAACTTAAGTTCGTATTTATTATAATATTAATTAACGAATATACCTAAATCTTAAAAGAAAAAAAGTTATAAATTATCTGTGTACGATTCCATTTGTACCTATATTCGTTTTTGTGTCCATTCACTCACATTAACTTTCGCATTTATATTTGTAGTAAGTTAAGTAAGGACTTTTCAGGATACCTAATATAGCTTACCGGACTTTAGAGTGTATTATCATTATTTAGACTCATATGTATGGACAAACCAAAAAAAATGTAGTTTGTCAATATCCTCAACGTTAAACTTTGCAATAAATTGCACGCGTAGGTCTTTTAGATTCAAAGGTACTCGTATTGTGTGCATACGCTTGTTTGGCCAGTTAGATTTTTTACAATTAGGACTTTCTGTGAAAATCAGTAAATATAATAAAATTATCATATCCCCTTAATGTATCGGTAATGGGAAGCCAAACAGACTTGTACGTGTACAAGAGTAAACTACTGTTTCATAGAACTAAAGAAAATCCTGCGATACGACTCGTATCGCAGGATTTTCTTAAAGCAAGGTCGGGAAATACAGATACTCGTATCATACGAGTATCTGTATTTCCCGACCTTGCGGTCTTCATGTCAAGATTGAACAGGTTACTTCTAGGCAAGCGTGCTTCATCGTCGACCACATTTTCGTTTATCCATCAGGCGAGATAGTGGTCAAACGCGAACCTAACTTTAAATAAAAAAAACGACATGATTGTGTTTATTCATGTCAGCAGAAAAAAACGTGAAACGTGAAAATTACGAGTATGATCTGCCTGTAAAGTCTTGGAAGAAGCTACTTTATAATATGTTGTTCTTATTGCATCTTTATTTTTTTTTTGTTAAGATGTTCGACCAATCCTTGTTTTTTTTAACCGATTGCAAAAAACTAGGAAGTTCTCCATTGGACTGTATGTTTTAACTCGCTTTTTATGATTGACACTCGATTTCTCATTGTATCAATACAGTAAATTCTTCTTTTGTTTGAAAGGGTATAATTCCTAGGTGGTCTTCTCTAGGCCTGGATCTGATGATAGTATCTTGGTAATGTATTATACGATGGCAACGAAAATAACCGCGATTGCTACACAAAAAAAAAAAAACTATCTAGAAAAATATGACCAGGTTCTAAAACAAAAAAATAAAGTATTAAATACCTTTTCGTTCGAAAATCGGTGGCGGGAAACTCTATAAAATAAAAAATAAAGTGCCCGACATTCAAAAAAAAAGTAGTTTTTATTTTAGGGTCAGTTCAGCGACGATGCGCGCACTCTTTTAAGAGCCATTCAAAATACGACTTTATTTTCTACACCAAAAGATACACATTTCGTTGAAAGAATTTAAGCGGCGTGAAGCGGCGCCGGATGCATTGTGATGCGCCGTGCTGCGCAGCGCGGCGCCGCTTAAGAGGAAACAGCACGGCCGTTTTTCCATACAAACGTAGTCCCCTGTTTTCTCCCTGGATAATGCCAGTAGGTAGAGCAAAAATCTATGACCACTATTGGCATGTCTCTATGTTTTCCTTTTTCCCATAAATTAATTATGAAAAGAGATATGAACATTCAAAATCCTAAAAAAATGGCCAGATTTTCCGCTGTGTTCAAATAATCAGTAAACAAAGGAGGTGTTAATTTTTTCCCTACATTTAAGGCCCAGCCGTGTACCTCAAGGACAAAAATACGAAATTATAGGAAAAAAATCGTAGATTTTGAAAAAAAATATGTTGTATTTATTTGGACATTTGTACCATAAGAAATTGTCGATCCAAAATGTTAAAACTTGCAACCCAAGAATTGATTTTCAATCTAGCAATGTCATACGTCTCCGACATGATGCGTTTCGTTACTTCATTTATAAACGTGTCAAAACCCAAAAATGTACTTTATAGAATTTATTTATGTATTTCAAATAAGTTATAATTACTAGTACACATATTTTGTGAATAATCATGGGAACAATAATTAAAAAAAATGCATTTATTGCACATTTCGTATTATTTTTTGCGTTTGGTTATCTGCCGGTCAAAAGCCAGGGTTCCCGACCTAGTTCGATAGTTTTTTTCTATTGTTGTTGATATTCATTACTGTCAAAAAGCTGTCAAATAATGAAACATCGATGTCATATTTTGACGTGATTTTGACAGATGAAACAGATTGACAGCCGTAAACGCTGTCATAAACGTTTCTTTGAACGCAGTTCCGTTGCGAAGTAGTGTTTTTTCATATACTTTTGTTTCTTTTTCTATCTAGTATTGAAGGATTTTAAATACTACTACAAATACTAATTATTGGAAGGGATTTTAATAATAATTTGTACCTCGGTACATGGTTGGGCCGAAAAAATAACACCTCCTTTGACGAGATTATATAAAAAAAGGAAAACATAGGAATACGGCCAATGCCTTTCTTTATTTTTTAAAGGAAAAAGTAGTGAAATCGGTTAAGTTTTGGAGGAGTAATCAGGGGACTACGAATCGTTGATTTTGTGCCATTTTTAGTAATTTCGGTCCAAGCTGCAGTTGTCTCCTTCGCGCTCTGTAACTCTGTTGTGGGCACTGTGCGACAGCAATAGATTTTACAAATACCTATTTTTCAATTCTCCAGCCCTTGCTGTTTCCTCTTAAGCCGCTCGAGGCCGCTCGTGGCCGCTCGACTCTGCGGAAGGAAGGGGGTTGGGGTGGGAAGCACGTAGCGAATGTAGACACTCCGCTGCACCGCGCGGCGTTTGGATGCGCAGCGCGACGCTTCGCGGCGCAGCGCGGCGCATCGCAGCGTAGCGCATCGTCGCGTCGCTTCGCGTCTCGGTCTGAACTGACGCTTATTGTTTGTTTAAAATCGGTTTTTATTATTTGTTTCCGATGGCTTAACATCGGCTTAACATGATGTTTTATAAAACGCATATGAGATAATGTGATTGTTAATATTACACAATATAAACCTAAACTTACGACTTTCCTAACGAGGTTTTCTCTATCAGTTCATTTATATGGAAACTAAAATGTTCAACAACTTACCACAAACATAAACAGTTTTATAGTTAGTCATCATAATTAAGAATACGGTCATCAAATCGATTCGGAATATGAATCGATTAGGGCTAGGTAGATGCGTAGTCTACGTGCCCTGCTGGAAGTCACGTAGGCCTTAGATCATGTAACTGAGGGCGCGTGCCCTAACTTAATTAGTGACCGAGTCATGCTATAAAGTGCCAATTATGTCAACAAGCTTTGAGTTTCTGTCGATGAAAGCTTAGAGCTTTTAACGACATAAATTACTTTAATAAGTTTTCATAAAAGACTTTATTTTTGGCAAACTTTGTGGCATATTTACCTATAACAGCTCGTATAACAGTTGGTCGTAAATACTTGTTCAAAACCTGACTTTGTAGGTACAAGCTCCTAAATTTTAAGCAACGACGATATAATACTAGACTCCTAATAACAGGCGACCGATGTCTGTCAACACATTAGGCAAAAAAGTCTTATATTCGTCTCATTTCGACCAATCCTGTGAGCCGTAAACATACGTTGAGACAGCACAGACCTTGAGTTAGCCAATCACAACGCAGTACCCCGTCCCCCTCGCTTACGTAGTACCTCAGCAACTTGGCAGAATAGTTTGTGTTCTTTAGATCGTGCATGCGGAGTCTAGTATTATATCGTCGTTGATTTTAAGTATATTTTACTAGAAGAATTTTGTACTTAGGTGTATATTTTGCTGTCGAAGCTGACAGTTCTATTTTTAAAGATCAAAGAATATCTATTTCATTCAATTTGAACCAAATGCAAGTTTATTGTGATTTATTGTAAATATTCTATAATCAGAAAAACGAATTTATATAAAATTCCCGAGTCAACGTTCGCTTTAAACACCTAGCTTGATGTGAATGTTTGCATTTATCTACATCTCAAGAAGAAAGGAAAATGTTGTTTCATGCTTGATGTTCTCTTCACCCTGCATGCAATTCATTGAACTCACTGAAACAAGAGTCATCGGGGGTGCATAATATGGTCCATATTATGTTATCTCTACGTCACAGCTAATGACAAAGTGTAATGGCATCAATTTTGTTTGCGGTTATTAATTTATTGCCGATGGACATTAGGGCCAGTGTGATTCTTATGATTGTTGCTCTCATTAACAAGAGATTGGATATTTTTATAACTAATTTGATCGGAGCGTACGTGACAAACCCAAGTGTGTCAGTCAATTCATTAGTTCGGTAGGCGGGCCTGCTGATCAACTTTTAATTGATTCTTAATAATCTACTCGGAATTTCGTTTGAGATTTTCCTCAACACTTACACATTTACAAGTTTGTAATAACATAACGGTTATATTGTACAAGTATACAGAATCCTGTGGTTTTTCCTTTGTCGCTTACCGCAACAACACTGAGAGTGTATTAAGAGCGCTAATCACCAGGTAATTACAACTAATCGGGAATAAATTTAATTCTAGTGACGCACTTGTGACGTTGAAGTTGAAATGTTGTTGAGATAATGTATATTGGTTACCAATAGAACATTCTATTCGTATTCTTACAAGGGGTCTATAAAGGTCTATAAATAAAAGAATTGCGGTACAATTAATCTATGTTCGTTTTATGATTCAGCTGTAGTGGTCGTTTTAGGCTCTCAGGACTCAGCTTAGTGTTAACAATGACTTTTGTCTTTTCTCTCGTCATCTGTTCGTGACGCCGTAGGATATGTTCATCTCGGAGTGTAGGGCAAAGGGCAATGCACCACCATCCGACACCATATCAAAAATGCAGACGGGTAAACGTACTTCTGACCGATGTCTATGCATTATGCAGAAGATGCATTATTGATCCCTACAGTTGGACTGTGTTTGCTTTCATCAATAGTTGACAGCGGTCCCTTTTGCAAAAACGCGATACCGACAAGGAAAATCTGATATGAGGAAAATTCGTTGAAATCAGCAACTTTTCATCTTGCCTTGGGGACAAAAACTCTTGGCGTCTAATATTAATATGGTACTTAGAAGTTTCAATACAATATTGTAGGCCATTTCAGCAGTTTAGTGTAGAAAAAGATGCCTCTAGAATGCGAAATGAAGGAAGGAAGATCTCAATGATGTTTTTTTTTTAAACAAAAAAGATTTTATCACCTGAATATGACGCACTTGGCTTCGTCATTTCTTTTCCTGATTCCAAATCTTATTATAAAAATAGCTCAATAAATTAGATACCTACTGAAAATTTTCACCGATAAATTACATATGAAACTTGAAGCTTTCAAACTTTAAGGAAAATGGGCAACCGCTTTTTGGAAAGTTTAAGCAGATGCCTAAAGATTTTAAATCTTTTTCAGGTGTATCTGTGCACAAATATGCATAATTCACTGGAATATTTTCCTGTCGACAGGATAATACATAAAGAATACCTCACTTACATGGAACATTTACATGAATGTATGATCAATATTATAATAGGCCACGTCCGATGTCGTTCACATCCTCCGGGCACAGATGGGATGTTTCACCTCTCACAAATAAAAGCAACGCGTTTAATTCAGTTTTCTTGTGAAGGGTTTTGAACTTCGACGCTTCGAGAAAGAAGGCATTTTATGTTTGATTATGGAAGGTCAGTAACTTTGTGATCTTTACACAAGAATAAGCAAGTACTTTACAGTCCTGTTGCAGTTAGGTATCTTGTCTTTGCTGTGGTTTTTGTTATCGTTGCTACATAAGTAAGCTGTCTTATTCGTACTTAATAAAACTGTGAGTCTAATCTAGACTACATTTAAAAATAATTAACGTTAGTACTTATCGCGTTTTTTTTTTCTATCTAGTCTGACGGTTTTTTTTAGCGTGGTAAAATCATCAAATGAGTGCTCCCACCCCGGGCAGGGCGGGAGGGACTGTCAGATTTGTACCTTGTCAGTACAAGTCTGACAGCCCCTCCAAGCAGTCGCCACATATAAATAAGACGAAGTATCACTTGAGGAAATATTTACCTGTACCCTTAGTACGCGCGTTTTCAGTATTTGAGACGTAAAGTAAACTGGCACTAAAGGAAAAAAATAGTTCTTTCTTCGCACACCAGAGGCGCTGTTCCATTTTTTCATACAGAAACGCTGTAAATACTGGAAAGACGCTGTAAAGTAAAAGAGCGAAAATTCGTGCTATTCTATTCTATTCGTGTTTCGTGTAGCTCTAGCGTCCGTTGGAAAAACCTCCGGAAAACTAGGAATTTCACCATTACCTTTGAGGAGCCGGTATTTGAATACTTTTGTCATAAATCAGGGTTGTTTTAACGAAGCCTCACCAGTCGCAGGCAATATACAAAATGGCGCGCAACGATATGAAAACAATAGGTAGTTAATTGTTATTTAATGGGAGAGAGGTCTAATTATAAAGTTATGATCACACAGTTGCGCGTTAGATTTGCTCATGAACATGATGTTGTTCGTCAGTCACGTGAAGATGTAATGGGAGAACGCGATAGACTAGTGTTATTTATTTTATAAGTGTCTTGTAGTTAATTGATCAGGGGCCACTGGCTTCTATTGCGCTGTGACGGGTGTAGGTCGTACTTATCGTTTTGCTAACACGCATATATTGGATTGGTATTCGACTTCTAAACCCTTTCCCGCAGAACTTTAGTTTCACCTCCACTCCAATTTTTATGATGTTTTTTTTAGCGTGGAAATATAATCAAGTGAGTCAACCCAGGACAAAGCGGGAGGGACTATCAGAATCGTACTGACTAAAACCCACGGTGTCCTTCAATAGCCCTTTACGTTCCGGGGTCTCGGTAATTCGTGAGTCACGCGACCGAGCAGGCTTTGGCCCTCTAAAGGGGGCCCCGTCAATGCTGACACTCGTTGAGGCGCGCGTGGAAAACAACGCTCCGTAATTAATTAAAAAAAATAATGTAACTTTGACTTTTTATTTATAGGAGTAAGCGTTCAATTCCTTGTTTTTTTCAATAAAAGTTCGTGAGGTTTTTCCAAAAAACATGTTGAATTGAATATGTAAGTACGAAGATTTGAAAAATTAATTCTGCCTTCAGGAAACACAGGGAAATCATGGGTTTTTCTTGTATTTCCTTGAACTTGAATTGACGCAATATAAAATATAACTAGCACTACGCCCGCGACTTCGTCCGCGTGATTTTCGAACTTTGCCTTTGTGAATTTCTTGAATTTTCTTTGCTATAAACCTTACAGAGCCCGAGACCTTTCCAACGAATGCGAAACCGTGGAAATCGGTTCGTGCGTTGTGGAGTAATAGCGTCAGGAAGGAAAACCCGACTTATTTTTATATAGTAGATATTTATTAGATTCGTATTGCATAGTCTATTTATCTTAAGCTTATTTTGGTGAAAATCTTTTTAGTAGCTTTTAGTTTTTCAGTTGTTTTGCACCTAAACGTAGTCTTTCTTTTATTTTCTTCGGTCTTTGAACATTTTTAGGTTGTAGTTTTTTTTGTTTTCTAATTAGTTAAGTATACGTTTGTTTTGTCTATGTCTCTTTTGTTTTTCTATGTTCAAGTATTTATATTTCGTAAGAACTTATAAAAGGCCTCATAATAATATGTATGAATTAAGAAACTTGTATAAATTAGCTGTAAGTGTCCTGAAAAGTTTAAAATTAAAATATTGAAGACTGTATGGGGTAAATCTAGAGTTCACATTGGATGTATGATGTTTATTCAGCGTTTTGTAAGAGTTCAAATTCGGTATGGCCGGTCACTGGCATATTTTAACACTCTCAGTTTCTGCTCCAAATAGTTGGTATCTATTAAAATAGGTGGCGCTGGCCTCCCGCGGTCTCAAGGCAGATTGTTATTCTTTGTGTTCGCGTCCGGAGATTGAACTCACTGAATATTTATTGTTTTCATGACGCTCCCTTTTCCGTCATCAGTCCGTATTAGGAATTAAGAATACGAATTTCGAAAATTCTTTGATATATCCAGGAGAATTTTGCAGCAGATTGAGAATTTTTGTATACATGTTTTTTTTTTATTAGCTTTACGTTGCCCTAATACGCTACAATGTATATTGTGTCGTGCACAAACATCCAGTCCCGGAGCAAATACTTGTAGAAACATACACGCACCCGCGATACAGATGAAATTCCAGTGAGGAGAAAACGACGGTCCCTACGTACAAACGGACATGTCGAAAATGTCATTTTTTTTTTATTGCACAGTTCGCTTTAGATTTTTAAGACGCACATATCTGTATATTTATTTTTTTCTTATGTTACGTATTTAACGAGATTTACCAATCGTATATGAGGACAAGTATTATATTTATAACGAATAAGTGACGTAGATGCGGACATCTACACATAACGCTTTGTACGGTGTTTTAAATTGCGCGTGTCAGATTTATTTATGATACATAGCCCTTATTTAATTAAAAATAGTAATATATTTAAAACAAAAATGATTTGATTTCCGAACGAAATCAGTTGACAGTCAAATATTGTATCGAAATTAATAAAGGTTGCAAATAAATAAAAACTTAATTTCTAAATTAAGTAATCAAGTTTTAAAAAGGTTCTACTACATAAGATTTGTTTGTTATTGCTTGTTTTATTAGTTATTTAGCTAAAATGTATGGCAATCTGTGATTCGTCAACAATGGCGGCAATTTTTGTTGGAAGTGGTACAATTCTAAGTTTATAAAAACAGATGTACCGTCAAATTGGTGGTCATTATTATCTGATCGTTTGATAAGAAAAAGCTGTGCTCTGAGTGTTGTTTTATTCAATTAATTAATGTGAAATGTGATGTAATAATTGAGAATACAAGCAAGTGATGCTGAAAGTTTTAATTTGTGTACTAATGTTCTACAATGAAAATGTAAGTTAATCAATGTTTATTATGATTTGAATATTACTGATATTGTATGTTCTATAAATGTGTATCTGTGTACTGATAATGTTTGTTGCCGTGGAGTTTCTTTCTCCGTTCTTCTCCACGAAGACCTAGGGTTTGCGAACGGAAGTAGCTTCGAAATAAATACTTAGTCTTGAGTTGTGCTTTTCTTTGTAAACCCATTTCTGTACAAAAATCCTTAGAGATACCTTACATACAGTAAATAAATAACAATAACCATCCTGATATCTAAAACTTGGTAATAATAGTCTATATAATGTCAATTAAACCAGAAATACACATTCCATTAATCACACACATAATCCTCCTCTTTTATTTTCTGACATCAGAAGTGGGATAGTGCCCTAACCTATTTAGTAATTCTAATGAACTTTATTTTTTTTTTCATAATCAACGTTGGAGCTATCAATCTGCACATCCCTGCTGAAAGCTGTTTCGTCATCGGGTGGACGAATCATCTTTAGAAGGGCGATGAAGACGTGCTGCCATCTCGAACAGCGGGACTGCGAAGCTGCTGAAAAGGAGCGAAGCCATGCCGAGGAAAACGAAACGGGAAGTTCTGCACTACAGTATGAATTATTGTCTTAATGTCGGTAAGGCCCTCGGAGGCTATTGTTTTAGTATGTGGTAATGTAACTAAAAGCGAGTCGAAAAGATCATAGATTTATACAATGAAACTTATTTTATAATTGTTTTTGAAAGTTTAGCTTCGTTATAATTTAACGAACCCAAAAAAAAAGGGGAGGAATATAAATTAAAAGTGAAAAAGTATGAAAAACTGATACAGGTTCCAAATAAAAAGGGTAACAAGTTGTTACAGCATTGAGTAAAGGGAACAATTGATAAAGATTATTTTCAAAATACAGATAGATAGTTTTCCTGGCGGTGTACATACTTTAAACTTGACGTAGATAGTAAAGTAGTTGTAGATCCTTTGTTCAGTGATCAGATCCTAAAGTAAAGGTCATTTTAATAAGAAAAATAACATAAATCTACAAACCAAAAAAAAAAAAAATCTTTTTTGCAATTAGTAAGTATATTGGTAAACATTACTTTTACCGTTTTCTATATTTTACAATAAAAAGGCGGTTTGATTATGAAATTATTTTAATGTTGACATTCATAAAATCATTAACTAATCATAAGATCATGGGATTGATCAATGTAACAAGATCTTGACTACTATGAAACTAGATTATGATAGGATTTCAAATACATTTTTAAGCCAAGTCTTAAAATTATAAGTATGGCTTTGCAAATCGATTAAAGTTGTGATTTTAAAACGGTCTCGACGTGACAAAACTATTCCAATAATAATAATTGTCAGAATAGCCGAGCCGTAAATTTCTTTGGAAAATAAAATGCAAATCCATGATTCATGTTCCAAAAAAAAAGGGGAATAGTATGTATTAGTATATAAGTGCAGGGTTGAGGATATACAGAATAATATGCAAAGGAAAATGAAAAATAACTAAGTGATAAATGACATCATTGTTTGTTATATTATGCCCACTATCTAAATACAAATTAAAACAAAAAAGAAACAATCTAGGTTTAATCTAGAGATTACTTGATGTCTTATTTTGTTATCGTTAATGTATTGTATTTTACATTGGTGAATGTTTATTATAATTAGTTTCAAGATGATTATGACAATGATGATTGTATTATGTATGAAGTAAAACCTTAGTTGTGGTATGACATTCACTGACTGCGGGTGATTGAGCTTCACCGACGGCGGGGTGTTTTGGTCTGCCCAATAAGGTTGACATTAATAAATGACTATAGACGTTATGGACTGACTATAGACTTTATGACTATATATTTTATGAATATTATGTATATGTACTGCTGGTCGGTCACTGCCCTGATACCTTTCTGAAATTCACGCGCAGCAGGTGATAGGACTGGTATGTCAAGGCCAGAGACTATTATATGAAAGTATTATGTATATGTATAACTGCTGGTCGGTCACTGCCCTGATACCTTTCTGAAATTCACGCGCAGCAGGTGATAGGACTGGTATGTCAAGGCCAGAGACTATTGTATGAATATTATGTATATGAACTGCTGGTCGGTCACTGCCCTGATACCTTTCTGAAATTCACGCGCAGCAGGTGATAGGACTGGTATGTCAAGGCCAGAGACTATTTTATGAAAGTATTATGTATAACTGCTGGTCGGTCACTGCCCTGATATCTTTCTGAAACTCACGCGCAGCAGGTGATAGGACTGATATGTCAAGGCCAGAGACTATTTGAAAAAAAAAATATCTATATAATTATTTATTAAATCATTATGACTGTGCCCGTGGCGTATACTGTGCCAGTACTGTCCTGTTGCCAGTGCCTGTGGCCATGACTGTGACTATGACTTATGACTTAGACTGTGACTGTGACTTATGACTTAGACTGAGACTGTGACTTATGACTTAGACTGAGCCTGTGGCTGTTAAGATATGTAGTATAAAAATGTGTTGATGTTAAATTATGTACTGAGTATATATATGTGTGATGATGTACAATGTATGTTAATGTTAAATCATGTACTGTGTATATGTTAAATCATGTGTTTTAAGATTTATTAATTAATATGTTTTATCAAAAAGGTATAAACTTCGAGAACGAAGTTTTTTTCAGAATGGCCGTGTCAGATTTATTTATGATACATAGCCCTTATTTAATTAAAAATAGTAATATATTTAAAACAAAAATGATTTGATTTCCGAACGAAATCAGTTGACAGTCAAATATTGTATCGAAATTAATAAAGGTTGCAAATAAATAAAAACTTAATTTCTAAATTAAGTAATCAAGTTTTAAAAAGGTTCTACTACATAAGATTTGTTTGTTATTGCTTGTTTTATTAGTTATTTAGCTAAAATGTATGGCAATCTGTGATTCGTCAACAATGGCGGCAATTTTTGTTGGAAGTGGTACAATTCTAAGTTTATAAAAACAGATGTACCGTCAAATTGGTGGTCATTATTATCTGATCGTTTGATAAGAAAAAGCTGTGCTCTGAGTGTTGTTTTATTCAATTAATTAATGTGAAATGTGATGTAATAATTGAGAATACAAGCAAGTGATGCTGAAAGTTTTAATTTGTGTACTAATGTTCTACAATGAAAATGTAAGTTAATCAATGTTTATTATGATTTGAATATTACTGATATTGTATGTTCTATAAATGTGTATCTGTGTACTGATAATGTTTGTTGCCGTGGAGTTTCTTTCTCCGTTCTTCTCCACGAAGACCTAGGGTTTGCGAACGGAAGTAGCTTCGAAATAAATACTTAGTCTTGAGTTGTGCTTTTCTTTGTAAACCCATTTCTGTACAAAAATCCTTAGAGATACCTTACATACAGTAAATAAATAACAATAACCATCCTGATATCTAAAACTTGGTAATAATAGTCTATATAATGTCAATTAAACCAGAAATACACATTCCATTAATCACACACATAATCCTCCTCTTTTATTTTCTGACAAACGCGGTCATGTCTGACATAACGTCATTTACGGCGGGGTTTCTCAATAGGGCGTGTACATGTCCTTATTGTATGTTTAGATGCTAAGAAGATTGTTAATTAACAATAAAAAATTTCGCTTCGGTGACCTATTTGGGAATTTGTCTTTGCAATTATACGATGTTATGACGAATAACTACCGAAAATAAACGTTTGACATAATATGTCATGCATGCCACCGTCCGAGAAAATCGATCCGACACAGTCATTATCTCTAGGTGTTCTTGTCTGACTAATTCAAATTCAATTTCATTTATTTCAATCAATTTCAGATCACACACCAATATCAAAATTCAATTAATGGAGAATATTTGCATAGACACAACCTCGTTTCCAGGATTATCCACCAGCAACTTGCTTTCAAGTACAACCTTGAGATATCAGAAGTGCCGTAATATAAGTATGCGCCTGACCCTGTCGGTCGCGGCACTAACGAGCTACCGTGACCCCGGAACGCAAAAGGCTTTTGAAGGACACCGTGGATTTTAGTCAGTACAAGTCTGACAGTTCCTTCTGCCCTGCCCTGGGTGGGAGGACTCGTTTGATGATTCTACTATGTTAAAAAAAAATGTATGCACCTGACTCAGTTCGCGAAGATGGCAATTTCGTTGTATTGGGATCGACCTGTCATCACTGACAGAACTATTGTTGCCAAAAAGCATGACATTGTGGTGATAGATCGATCGGAACGTCCGTTACGCAATGTTTTGTTGTTTATATATCGTATCCGTGTGACTAGAACCTCGTGAAGGCAGAAAAAGATAAATATTCAAGTATCTTGATCTGGCTCGCGAGGTTGTTGGCATATGGAAAGTGAACAGCAGTCATTGTGCCGATAGTCGTGTCGGCTAATGGCTTAATTGCCTAGAGCCTTGACCAACATCTAAGGAGGCCCTCGCTTGGCCAAGCGTCTGATTCAGAAGGCAGTACTTCTGGACACAGCGCGCATCTTTAGGAAGTTCGTCTCTCAAGAGCCCTGACCACCGGTAGCCCGAACCTTATTCCCGGTGCTTGTGGACTACTATCTTTGAGGAGTGACTGAAGACGCGCCACGGCGGCAGCGTCCGCCTGACGCCTGACGCCTTGTGCGGAACGCCCGGAGAACACGGTCGAGCATACGGTGGATCTGCCCCGCTTAGGCAGAGACCGCCGTGTCTTCACGAAGCTGATAGGTGGCGGCAACCTCTCGCACCCGGCATTCAACCTGACAATCCCAGCCGCCGCGGGAGACGCCCATTGCAACAGTTATCACAAGGCGATTTCCGGCCACCGTAGACACGGGCGGATGGCGAGTAATGGGTGACTCGCCGTTCGATGATGGGCCATGCCCTGGATCGACGGAGCGTCGTGTTCCATGCGCGCCTCAAAGAGCTATCAGTAATCTGACGGGACCCCCATAGAGGACCATAGCCTGCCGGGGTCGTGGGACTATTTTATGAGGTAACCATGACCCTGGAACGTTAAGGACCATTGAAAGAACACCGTGGATTTTACTCAGTATAAGTCTGTCAATCCCTTTCGCTCCACCCAGTGGGTGGGAGGACTCATTTGAAGAATATACCACGTTTATAAAATTGACATGTCTTTATTTACATTGCAAGAACTATAGACACTTCGAATGAATGAAACCGCGTATAAAGCGATATGTCTTCTTCGATGTATACTTTATAACCAACGGTGGTGATTTTAAGATGTTTAACTTATCCGTTTGAAAACTATAACATTGTTCGACGTTTTTATAAAACGTCTTATTTAAATTCTATGTTATAAACTGATTTCTTCTTTCCTACGTATAAAAAGTTATCTAAGACATGTCCGACATTCTTTTATTTTAACATCAGCGTAGAAACAGTCATCTATCAGTTTTTCTAAGAAAATGAAAAAAAAGAAAACATGTATAAATACCATTATAAAGTTCCTAAAGCTAATAAAACATTATAGAAAAAATAAATTCAAAATTGTACATATAATTATTTCTAGAGCGATTTGAACATTAAAATCGCTCTCCTGAAAACCTAGGTTTTTGACATGTCCGTTTGTACGTAGGGACCGTCGAAAAGCTTATATTTTAAGTATTTAAAGAAAAAAAAAAGTAGCAGCAGTAGTAAAATCAGTCGCTGGCGTGGCGTCAAAACTGTTACTAAAACCAGTAATTATGCCCCTATTTATCGCACGGTTCTCATAACTTGAAATAAAAATACTAAAACATACAATATTATAAAATGTTTTAAAAGTGTACTATAGAATGTACACTTTTAACTATGGTGAACACCACACTAAAATTTGCTGTTCTTAAAAGCACAGTGGGGTCCTACAGACCATCACACATATTCACTATATTATACTTAATAAGTTTCTACAGTAGTGGGTAAGATCCCTACCTAGGATTAAGCTATTTATTTTGCACACACGCTTTGATATCTGATATTAAGATAACTCACGTGCTGAACTCTTTGCAATGTTCTTATAGTTATCTAATGTTGTTGTATTACTACCAAAGATCTTCTAAACATAGCTGCTGATAATCCCGTGGTCATATTTTATAGTTATAAATTAGATTTTAATAGATAAAACACATTTATAGGTAACCTCTCTTATTGCTTCTATTTTTAGCCAATTATAAAACAAAATATTCTGCCCATGTACGCTTCGATCTTGTAAACTGCGCATCGGTTTTCAACAATAGACAAAGTGATTCAGGAGGAAGATATATCTATATAATACAGCTTAATACAGATAAATCTAATAAATATCTTTATACTGACAGAGTTCGGTTTACAGATACCAAGTTTAAAACAGTTTTCAATGTTGTGTTATAAGCTTCAACGCGTCTGCATAGTTTATACCAAACTCTTTGGCTGCATTTTGCATGTAATACCTAAAGCGAAAAATTGCATTCATAAGTACCTACATCATATCGTTTATATATATTATAGGAAAACTGTACAAGTGTACATCTATATTGTACCTGAGCGAACGGTAGTACATAATACGTTGACGTTTGCTAAGATAATTCAGCTGAAATTCTGCTGTTTTACACGCAATCAGAAATTGTCTTCGACCGAGGTCAATAATTCCTCATGAACTTCTTAAAGGCTCCATCGAATATGCAATCAATATCAAAGACGCGAATAGCATAATCTTTAGAATAATTTCTCGTTTAAAAGATTAGATTACATTTGGGTTCTAAACAGAAAAATACTGAATAAATATTAGCAGATCATTGACCGATCCTTTTATTCATGTTTTGATATCTTGATCGTTAAAGTAAAAATCAGTTGGTCTAACTAATCAATCTATTTTTAAACAAATCTGAGCACGTGGTGATCATGTAACGTTGCGTGAAAATGAATGATCGTTAACCAATTGGGGTTAAACATGGGTTAAATCATAATTGGGCGTGACAGCCTCTCGGTTTTAATATGAAACGTTGTGCGGAGCACGGCTTCGACGCGTGGTTGAGGTAGGCTGGTCGCACACTCACCGAACTTATATGAAAAGGTTTTACAACTGAATTACCTGTGCTGTACTATTTGTGAAATTTTGATGGATGGAGAGGAACAGGAAGGTAAAAGAAAAGATGGATGGATTGTGTGAGGAATGTAATACTTAATACAAAAAAGAAGAAAATGATGTCTGGCGGGGGAGAATGGACGAAGGAACCGTGTTCACCGACTCCAAGTAACAGGTAGTTATTGGAGGTTCTGCGGCTTGTTGATCATACAGTAGGTACTAAATGAGGTTAACCTGTGTTTTAACTGAAGTCCCTACGTACTGTAAATTAATCAGAGAAAGAAAGACGCTGACGTAACAACTTTTACTACCTTCAGGCATGTTCATGCAAAAGTTTACTCTGAAAGGAGCTTAAAAGGTGCATGCAATGATGGTTAGCCTTAAAACCAATATTTCTCTTATTACAGAACAAAAACGACAGTCTACTACTATCCTTACTAATGTCAAAACTACTTATCGTTTAAAGACCCATAAAGCCGCGCGTGCGCCGGTGGGCGGGTAGCGGATGGTCGAATCAATCACGGCGCAATGAGTTCGCAGGCCGCCCGCGCATCATGCGCTACTCGCCACAATCACAATACAATCATCTTTGTTACTCTACCCACTGGGTACCTATAGGATAGCTTTAAAGGGAATCACAGGCCATAAATAGAACTGATAGATATTATTAACTAGCTCTATTATTGGGGTATAACTGATTGCATTGTGTGGGTGGGTCTGTTGTTCTGTATTTTTAGTGGCTACTTTTTTATCATGGTAAAGTCTTGAAATAACGGGAAGGACTGTCAGACTCGTACTGATCAAAATACACGGTGATCCATCAATAGCCCTTTATGTTCCAGGGTCACGCGTATCTGACGAGATATTCCCGTGACCCCAGCAGTTTTGGCCTTCTAAGGGACCCGTCATATCGCAGTGCCACACGCTGTCGACCCGAGCATGGTATATGATCAGACGCCGAGTTATCCATTACCTACTCGCCGTCCGCCTGCCCGTTCAGTGGTTTCTTGGTAGCGGTATTTTAGACCTATTTTGGGGTGTGCAGGATATTTCGTATAATATTTTTCGTACCACTTGCTCAAAAAAGTGACATTCTATGCCACAAAAAGCGTACATAACAATAGTCATTATTAATCTGTTATAAACAGCTTTCCCTAGGGAAAGAAAGTTGTACTGAATTTCATTCATCCTCTAGGGAGAGAATGTGATTTGAATTTCGAATACTTACCCATAGTAAACTACATCAGTCTGTCTTAACACCATTGAGTTTGTATGTAAAGCATTATACAACTTTTTGAAAAAGGAATACGCATTTATTATGCAGTTATGATTTAATAACATTACGAAAACCGAAGAGGCCGTATGATCTTGATGCCTTTGCTTTTCCGAGAATACAATATAATCTAGGAATTTGCCGCGTTTTGTTTTCTGCAAATACATAAACGTTGAGTTTATTTTAATTACTTTTTTTAAATAAGTTATTGTTAAATTTAAATGTTTAAAAACCGGCCAAGTGCGTGTCGGGCCTCGCACAGGGTTAGGGTTCCGTAGTTGCCCATCAAAATACTTATGCGACCTAACTAAACTGATTCGCTGAATTTAATTTTAAAATAAAAAGAAGAACTTTCAAAATCGGTCCAGGAGTTTTTGAAAAATCAGGGAAAATACATAAGAAAAAAGATTACGACGAATTTAGAACCTCCTCCTTTTTTTGAAGTTAGTTAAAAATAGTTGAAGATAAAAACCTACCTATCCCCAAAAACATACCTATTAAAGCTGTAAAAATAAAGTTGACAAACTTACATTTGCAGTTGAAGAGCATGTTCTCCGATACATTTTGTTTAAGAAAACATATTATTCAAGTACATTTTATAAGTTGGTCGACTATTACTCGTAAAGTTGTAAAGCCTACTTAGTCATGATAATTTTCTTTTAAACTTTGTTATATATACTACTATTGTGAATTTTTTCACACCCCCAAAATATAACCGTTTAGCTGGTAGAGGGGGGGACACTCGAATCGAGAAAAATTTAGTACTTTAAAGCTTAATATTTCACAAACGAATTTTTTAATCAAAAAACTGTTAATGGAAACTATCATTATTTTTCGAAGGCCTATTTAATGATACCCCACACTAAGGGGTACGCGAGAAAAAAAAAATCCTCACTTTACGTGTAAGTACAGGAGGTACCCTAAAAAAAAATATTTTACGAGATTTTATTTTACCACTTTTTCGGCACAACGAATCCGTATATTTATGCCAAATTACAGCTCTCTAGTACTGTGCGTCTCTGAGCTAAACTGCGGACAGACGGACGGACGGACGGACGGACGGACGGACGGACGGACGGACATGGCGAAACTATAAGGGTTCCTAGTTGACTACGGAACCCTAATTAATGCTTATCTCATACATATTATTATAACGTTAATTTTTTCGCAAGTGGTACGAAAAGTAGAGTATTTTCCTCGGTGATAAAGCTGTCTTAGTCTTGGGTGAACTTAAATCCCTCGCTACACTCAGGACTCGTCTTAAATCCCTCGCTTCGCTCGTGATTTAAGTTTCTAACACCCTCGCTACGCTCGGGAGTAAGCCTCGAGTCCTTCGTTATGCTCGCGATTTAAATCGTCACCCGCGACAGAAGACACTGCTTTATCCCCTTGGTTAATAATCTACTATTTATGCTATTTTGGAAACATAAATAACTGAAGCTTAATTGCTTCACCTACCTTACGTGGGCAAGGATAAAATAGCAGAGTTATAATCGGCATTGGAGTCAAGATATTTTCTGCTGCATCTTGGGAGAGATTTGGTACTTAGAATTTGATGCTTGTTTTAAATATATTTTCTTAGTTGCTCTGATTGCTAGTATAAACTTGCGTGTGACTATAATAGCATAATATTTTAATTTGGAGTCAAGATAATTTCTGGTGCCACTTGGGAGAGTTATTCTCCAGCATCGCTATACCTGTCGTTAAATTGTTTTTTTTTTTCTGTGGTTTAGAGTATTAGCGTGTTTAACGTAGCAACTTGGGAGACTTCTGCTTCCTGCTGTGGACGGCACAAGAGGAAAGTATTTTTAAAAATGTTTGATGTTTGGTAATTTGTTACCATAAGTACCTGTCGGTAAATTATTATTTGTAACATTTACCAACTACGCGGTGGTCGAAGAAAACTTATTTTCTCTAGCTCCTTGGGAGATATTGTGTATCTTGGCTACGTTTATATTTTCGAATATTGACGATATTAATATTTTGATGATAACTGTTATATTATTTACTTCTAATCCGACAAAACTAATGACGTACGAGACGAGGAAGCGCGGTCAATATTTTGTGACGATTATTAA
Source organism: Agrotis segetum (assembly GCA_036375495.1). Taxonomy (NCBI): domain Eukaryota; kingdom Metazoa; phylum Arthropoda; class Insecta; order Lepidoptera; family Noctuidae; genus Agrotis; species Agrotis segetum. The sequence continues at coordinate 260,425 of JAQSVV010000004.1, read as the reverse complement.
TTCGGCACAGGGTCATAATTCATCATAACACTAGTAATAACCTTCGGCTGGTTGCAACTTGTAATAAAAAAACCGTTATTTTTGATTATTTATCTATTTATCTGATGCTGTGTAGATTATAATTTACGTAAGCACTGATGTTGAATATGTATAAAGATATAAATCTAAGATTGTAATCTAAGATGTTCTATTTAGATACACAATTTCTGTGAGATAACGTTGGCAATGTGGCCATTTGTACATCGTGATCTAAGGCCGAGACTCCACCAAAGCTGTGCGAGTCGAGATGTGCCTCGAACAACCAATAGAATTGCGTTGCCGGAGTGGAGCTGTGTCAATAACGCAATTCTATTGGCCGCTCAAAACACTTCTCGACTCGCACAGCTTTGGTGGAGTCTCGGCCTAACTCTGGTTAGAACAGTTTTCTAGAATTAAACTAATTAATGTGGTAGCACACTTGTCTTTATTGAGTAAACGAGTTTGTTGACATCTTCCTGACCCCTAATATGTCCTCCTCCATCTCATCATAAAGTTTCAGGAAGAACTGAATTACGACTGTACGAGATCATTTCTAAATTAATTAACTATTGGCTTTGGACAATTGGCTATTTGACAGTATTAATAAATTAAAAATCTAATTAGTCCGCCATTTCGAGTTTTGAAAAATAATGGACATGTATCTTTTTAACCGACTTCAAAAAAAGGAGGAGGTTATCAATTCGACTGTATTTTTTTTTATGTTTGTTACCTCATAACTTGCGACTGGGTGAACCGATTTCCATGATTCTTTTTTATTCGAAAGCTGGTGCTTCCCGTGTGGTCCCATTGTCACCATTTCAGGATCTGATGATTGTAACTTGGAGAAATCGAGGGCAACCTTCAAATTTTATTAGCTGACACATAGTTTTTTGCATATCTTATGAAGTAAATCAAGTACTTGCGTATGGAAATCATCATCTCATGTAGCTGAGCTGATGATGGAAGGTACAACTCCTCAAGTAAGAAAATATTGTTTGTCTTCGCATATCTCCGGAACTACAAGTCCGATTTAAGTAATTCTTTTTTTGTTGTACTGGGTATCGTTCAACTTAGGGAATACTGCAAGTTTCATCAAATTCGGTTCAGTTGTTTTTGAGATAGGGAATGAAAGAGATGTTAACGATGTTATTACCGGTGCTACGGATTACAAAATTCTAGTGCACATGTAAGAAAATGATGTATTTGACAAGAATTTTGGTTGAATATTTAAACTAAAAAGAGTAAAATAAAAACTTTAAAAAAAAAAATGTGACCGCCTTCAAAAACAACCCAATAAAGTGTAAAATAACCTAAAAAACTTTTCTTTCGGAAGTCGGTGGCAAATGAGACGATGAAATTAATAAAAAAAGTCACCGACTTCCGAAAGAAAAGTTTTTTAGGTTATTTTATACTTTTTTGTGGTTGTTTTTGAAGGCGGTCACATTTTTTTTTTTAAGTTTTTATTAAATGTCCTAAAAATAAGAAAATAATCCTACGGGGCTGAGAGAGGGGCCTCTCAAAACGTGGGGGCGTATATTATTTAAGAAATTATGGGATATATTTACATGACGTGTATATCGTAGGTGTAACTTGCAAAGATAAAATATGTCATTGGGTTTGAAGCTCCCCTGAAAATTTCAGCCTGTTATCTTATCGGGAAGTACTTCAAAATTGAGTTGCAAAAATCCAACCAGAACAACAAACAAACAAACAAGAAAAGTGAGTGTATGTACAAAGTTATAAAATGTGGGAAAAAATTGTACTAAATTGTGACGGATTTACAATTTAGAAAGCGTAGTATTTCCGTCAATTTAGGTTTACTTAAAACACGAGTCAAATATTTTTGATACAATTAAAAAAAAAAGTAAAATAGTCATTTCCTGCCTCATTTACAATTCTTCCATGAACGTCTAGTTTTAGATACTTATTGTTTTTTGAAAATTCTAATTTGGACACATTTGCAATTTGATAATATACCATACATTAGTCTCATGAAAAGAGTATGAGCTTGTAAATACCTAATTTGAATTAGTTAAATCTTCCGAGTTTGACGTAGTTCTTGGCGTCATCGGAACCTATTTAGAAAAAAAAAACATGTCTTATTGTGTTTAGCCATGGTTCTTTCCTTATTTCGAAAATATAGTTTTTTTTTTTAATTTTTCCTCACTATGAATGTCTGCTGCTAACATAGGTGTGTTTATAAGAGTCGTGAGACCGATGATATTAGACCATATCAAAAAGCAAAGAAAATGAAGCATTTTCTTTAAATTCCTGAAACAAGGTCATTTCAGTCAGTAAGAGTCTGATGACCCTGATGATTAAAATGATTTAAGCCCAATGAAAAAGGTGTTTCCTGACAATTAATTTCATATACACAAACAACAAATAGGTATGTACAATACCGTAAAAATGTTAATTAATCATTCGTGCGGGAATTGAACTGGCTACACGCACTAGAGCAGTCAACCGTTTACTTACTGCGCTCAAGTGTAGGTATTCAGGCAAGGCCCGTGTTCCAGTAGCGGAAACATTATAGGGCGATTTGCGTATAAGTGATGCGTCTCTAATGAGCAAATCATATTAATCTGTTTTCTACGTATCTTCTTTTAAAGAATTAATTAACATTTTGAATACTGAAACATCCATGACCTTTCGATCGCCGACTCCAGTCGGAAAAACGAGCAGCTACTAAATTTTCGTCGCCATTAAATATTGTAGTGAGCCTGTTTGTACTTTAAAATATATTCTTATGAGAAAAACAAAGTTTCTTGAACTTTGAAATATGTAGATAAAATGAGGTTAGTACCTAACATTCAAAATTACGTAGATCAGGAGACATTATACGAGTACCAAGGAATGTTTGAAATATAAGAAGCTTTTGTCTGTATAAAACCAACCCCAGGGGTTATTTACCTTTGTATAACTTTCTCTGAAAGCGGAAGTTTTGATCAGTATTCGGACTTCGCCCTCATTCTGTTGCGCTACTGGTCCACTCGTAAAAAGGGAATTTTATTTATTATTTACTAGCTTCTGTCGTCGAATTCACCTGTGTGGACGTAGGAAATGAGGCGAACTTCGTGGTTGTAATTAGGTAGATTAATAATTTTCAAATAAAATGAATATAGTGGAAAATATGAAGGATGGGGCCTCTTTCGGGGCCAAGGTAGAGCCCCGCCTCCGTCTTACCTCCGTGGCGCAATGTTAAATATTAAAAGAAGCGACTGATTTTCAGTAATCAGATTTATTTTGTTACATCATAGTGAGCCAATTACTGGCTCACTATGATTTAACGGTAGGCATACACCATCCTGCCTATCGAACGATCGATTTGACGCTTGCAATTGTTTCAAATTGGCAGTTCGTCCATAGGCACCATACACCATACTGCCTATCGTACGATCGATTTGACACAACGTCAAATCTGCAGCAGCGATGCCAACTTAGCAATTTTATAGCTAGATCTAGCTATTATTCGGTGACCGATAGCTACAAATTTATAAAATTGTAGCTGTCGTCACCGAATAATACCCAAACGCATCACTGCTGCCGATTGATTATGTCGAATTTTGATTTGGCATTTTAAACAATTGCAATTTGAAACAATTGCAAGCGTCAAATCGATCGTCGATAGGCAGGATGGTGTATGGCAACTGTAATTGGCCAAACTAGGATGCCTATATTTTCAAATCAAAGACATCTTCTTTCCGAATTTTCGACGTGTTTTTTTGCGAAAAGAAAAAATATTCTGCTAGAAATACTCGTACCTGCGTCCTTATTTAGTACTCCAGAGCGCTTCACCAACAAAGCTATGGCAGCATCGCTCGCCGAAGTCGCATTTTTTATTCATTTTGCATTGATTTATATAAATTAATAATTAAAAAAAGGTTCTGTCTTTCAGGTACTGACTATGTATGCTGTAAGGCGTAAGTCACACTGAAATCTATTAAATATCTCTAAATCGATCGATCTAATCGACTTGTAATACTTAGATTTGTCGTTCTTCGGATTCCCAAACCACAATGATACCAGTTTTATAAAAACCAGATTTTTATGTTTTATATTATTCTACACATACACATAGGTACGCAATTCAAATTACATAAACTTTGGCCAAAAATTTATTCGGTTCGTCGAAAGTCACCCAAAACCGCAAACGGTTTTTCCGCGAATTGCGTACTATAAAATTGCGGTGGATGTGGCGCTATTTTTTTTTTCCTTAATTTTTTACCTAAAAGTAACGAATTTTGTATTACCAGGCGCCGAAGGATAATGTAGCCAATATGTGCCTACTAAGACCAGCCTTCCTAAAGAATTCTTTTGACGATTGTTTAAAGGGAATTTTTATTTCCTATTACCTATGCGTTACGATTTCACACATAAAACGCTTTTGACACATTTTCACCAAGACTGATGTTGGTGAAGGTACTTTGGTAGGTATAGAGATAGATGGGACCCTGAATTTCTTCTTTTAAAATAAATCTTCAGAGGCGCAAAATGGAACAAAGGTGAGCGAAGTCACAGGCAAAAGCTAGTTCTTTATCTCAAAAGTAAAAATGCTAAAAATAATATACAAAAATACATCTTGAGCATTAAGCGCATACATTTTAAGCATTTTGTATGGGCACAAAGTTCGAGTTCCGTTTAATATTTACTAAATTCGTACAAATATGTGCAAAGATGTTATGAAGAAAATACATTATTTCACAAGTGGCAGTTTTAGGTTTTCCCTGAGTTGGATTGGACGTCATTTAGTGTTTGAACAGCTAATAGATCTATTGAATAACCTTTTATATACTTTCAAAATATACCCACATTGTATTAAAATTAGCCTAAAAGGCGATCCAGCCGTAGCAAACTGTAACCAAGTTCAAATGATAATAATAAAAAAATAATTAACGAAAAACAAAAAACCCGACTGCGTTAAAAAAAACTAAAAAGAAAGAAACAAGCCCAGTAGTTAAGAATTCACTCATTCACACTCACAGTCGGGGCCCATTCAAATTATACCAATCAAATCTTCCCAAGGGGCCCCGACTGTGAGTGTGAATGAGTGAATTCTTAACTACTGGGCTTGTTTCTTTCTTTTTAGTTTTTTTTTAACGCAGTCGGGTTTTTTGTTTTTCGTTAAATATTTTTTTTATTTCATACTTTTTAGTTACTATTCAGAGAATTATTGTTTTGCTAAACTTTAAATCGTTATATATCCTAAACTATTATTTAAAATGAAAAATGATAAAAGGAACCTAAAGATGATTTTAAAATACCTATTCAACGATACCCCACATGACATAGTTCATCGACATTTTTTTTTTCATTTTGACAATATGGCGTCTGGTTGTCGCTGTGGTGAATTTTGATTACTGTTATGTCTTTAGTGATACTCGCAAGGTTAATACAAATCGATTGACGTAAAAATTATCAAAATCGGCCTACGCATTTGGTCTCTAGAACGCCACATAGAAACAAACATACATACATACATACATACATAGACTGATAAACACATTACCCTCCTTTGCGTCGCGCAGTCGGGTAAAAAGGGGCCTACGCCGCATTTCCAGTGCAATTTACTAAGATATAAAACATTTTTCGGGAAAAAAAGTATTTTGGTTTTTATTGTTTCATCGGAAATTATTGTTCAAAAAAATGTTATCGTTGTGAACACAAAAATAAAATAACAACTAAATACTAAATAAGTCGAGCCGTCCTCAAGTCAAACTCCGTCATAATTGCAGCAAATCCCAATAAAATAACAAAATAGTTTTGCTTTCTGTCACTTGACTTTCCAGTCGAACCCCAAAAAATCTCGTAGATCAGTGCGCCTGCACAGGGCAGGCAGGTCAAACGCCCCATCTACATTCTCATTTCAAATCTACATTCGATTATCGTTCTGATTGTCCCCCAGTATTTTAAGAAGCTTCTATTAATATTAAACGTGGTTCATGGTGCTGCATATTCAACGCGACCTCGGCCATGGACCGGTCATCCAACGAGGATCGAGTCGCGTTCCTACCGTGCGTACTGCGACAGAGGGGACATTGTCGACCACCACGCGTTCTACGTCGTCCTGTCGCACGGATACGGGTGCGACATAACGCTGCGACCTGCGACTTATTTTTAAACAAGCTGTAGAGCGTAACCTGTAAAATGCTAACTAGGAAATTAAAATAAATGTTAAATATCAAGAAAGCCGAGATTTTCATAAAAAAATATTTGTACTAAAAATAAGAAAATAACCCTACGGGGCTGAGAGAGGGGCCACTCAAAACGTGGGGGCGTATATTGTAAAGGGATTATTTATAGGATATATTTACATGACGCCCCTTCATGTCATCGGGTTTGAAGCTACCCTGAAAATTTCAGCCTGCTAGCTTATCGGGAAGTACCTCAAAATTGAGTTGCAAAATTCCAACCGGAACGACAAACAAACAAACAAACAAAAAAGTGAGATGATTTCTTTAAAGGTATATAATATACTTACAGGTTAAAGTTTTGTCGCATTGTTAGTTAACCGTCGCCATCGTACCTGTCTTGTCCGAGAGTGCATACTAGTCCTTACATCGTCGGGGTCGCACAGAGCACACCCGGGTTCAATGTATTCCACAAAAAAATGTTAAGACAATGTATTCCAACTACACGTTGTCTACATCCGTTGTCGCACTATACGTTCTGGGAAACTCATTTATAACTATTTTTTTATATCAGATAGATCACTGACTTGTAGGCGGAGTATACCTAAGTACTTGTATACCTATTTAATTCTTGTCTGTCTTTGATTTTAGGCCCGATTAAGTCCGCCTTTGTACTTCCACGTGCAAGAAGGTAGAAATAAATAAATACTTACTCAAGCATTACTTAAAACTAGATTCAAGGCGTTTGATTGGTTGAATCTAGTTTTAAATAATGTTTGAGTACTGAGTGATTTCTGTACGGGCTTTAGTCTCGTCGGTTTGATCCTTCGTCTGTCATAGTTGAAGTCAGTACTCTACGAGTTTTCTACTCATAATAGGCGTGAACTGCCAATCTATTCAAATAAATGGAAATATTGTAAATATTTAGTTTAGAACTTTCTAGAAATGTGATTTGTGAACATTTTTGGCAATCTGCCGAATTCGCTTCTGAGCTCGTTAAATCAGTTCTAAAACTATTAGCATTACAATTACAAGCTTGTTTTTAGTTTGCTAAAGAAAAGTTTGTTGATAACAAAAAAAAATGGATTTTAGAACAATTTACTAGGCATTTAATTTTATTTTAGAGTCTTTCCCACTGCTGGGACTCAAGCGTACATTTTGAGTTTTTGAATATTTTTTTTGTAATTGTAAGCCTTGGTCCAGAATTTCCTGAAGTGGGAAATCTGGAAAAAAAAAATTAAAAATTTAACCAGTTTTTGTACTTAATTTTTTTATTAGTACCCCGATAATCATACGACAATCATACGTTTCATACATATAAGTATAAATTCTTAAAATCGTTCTAATTGGGGATAACCCGATAAATAAGTGTAATATAAGTAATATTGTAATGTGTTACGCAGCGAGCGTTCGTGCAGTTTAGAACGCTACAAGGCGACCGCAAAGAGAAACAAGCGGCTCGTTGCCCGTAGCGAATGATACATTATGTACGCCACACTGGACAGCACCACCAACCATTATTTTAACCGATAAAAAAAATGACCAACTATTATTGGAACGAAGTTCCTTATCGCGCGTTATGAAAGGGGGCTAGACCACGGCTGGACGGAAAAAATTCTTAAAAGTTGTCAAGACACTTTTTCCGACTGCGCGACGCAAAAGGAGGGTAATGTGTTTATAACCATGGAATGGAATGGAATGGAGTGGAGTGGAGTGGAGTCGAGTGGACTGGACCGGACTGGACCGGACTGGACTGGACCGGACCGGACCGGACAGGACCGGAGTCGCGACGATTATTTTTGTTGAGTGTATACAGTAACTTCGTTCCATCCGGGTGTCCCTTGACACCTCTCAAAAACAAGATTAAAAAATTTTATATATTATTTTGTTGGAATAAGCAAAGCCGCGAGCAAAAGCCAATGATATTATAAAGAAAGATACGACATGTTCATACTGAATGGCGTTCAGAATTGTTGCGTTGTTATTATAGTAATTTAAAACTACGACAGCGATAGATAATGCGGAACGTATTAAGATAGAAAGAGATAGGGATAGTAAAGAGCAACAATTTGTCTTACTTTGTCCTCAACAATTTGTGCGTGCTAGTGCGATATCTACCTCTTTTTATTTATAATATCATTGGCAAAAGCTAGCACATCAATCCTACTAAAAATTACTCCAAATTTGAACAAAATAAAAACCGTCATATCTCTAGTTGGTTACGGTTTAGATTTTTTTTATTATTTTTTAAGAACTTCTTATATTGCGGTCTACTAATGACCAAATTTTCATTGCAGGCGAAAGAAAAAAAAATGGATGCCAAAAAGTTGCAAACTCTAGGTTTGCACAAGCCACTGACTTCCGAAAGAGTTCTTACTGAGGAGAAACCCTCGGCCCTTAGCAATCATCGTGAACTTTCAAAGTGTCACTATGTTTTTTCTCAGAATAAAAACAAAAGGGAGATCTCTTTGAAAAGGTATAGTTATTACCCTATTGTTCCTAAAAAGGAATAGAGTGAATAGGTTCCAAGTAACAATATGACACATGGGTTTTCAGACGGTGAAATTCTATGGTCCAACGCAATTGTGTTCGAAGAAATGGTTTGCCGCATTCAAAACTAATTTACATTTGACTTGACTTTAATGGAAAGAAAGTATTTTGGATGACTCAAATTTTCCTGAAAATTAACTGCACCATTATGATGCTGCCTGCCGGGGTCGCGAGACTAACGAGCTACTGTAACCCCAGAACGTAAAGGGCTATTGAAGGAGACCGTGGATTTTAGTCAGTACAACTCTAACAGTCCCTGCTGCCCTGCCCCTTGCCCTGGGGGGCATAGCAAAGATATTTGTATATTTTAGCAACATAGCAAATAATAAACCTTTGACTATTTCAGATGTATCGGCAAACGGAAATATTAAAATCTAATTCAATCGATTCTCTTAGTTTCAATTCGTAAGCAATAGATGCCTCAACATCATCATCATCCACAGCCGGTCTTCACCCACTGTTGGGTATAGGCCTCTCTATGTTTGTGCCAAGCTCCACGATCTTGCGCCAGCCTCATCCAGGACACTCCCGTAATGGCAACAACTTGAAAAATAGATATAAGAATTTAGCATGACTGAGTCCCGCCTTCCAGCAGATAAAAATAGCTATGACGTACCTTTCCTGGAATCGTCAACAACATGTAATCGCCTTAATCACGACTAAATCAGTGAGGTCGGACACTCGTTACCGCAAGTGTTTCCTTTCATTACACACGTCTACCAAAATAATTTTATCGTTACATTGTTCTACTTCAACTGAACTGCTGCGTGTGACTTATTTTCCTCTCTTTCGTTAGAATGGGGTTCCCGTTTTTTGCTTTTAGGTTTTTTGAGCTTATTTTAGTAGCGGATGGTTCTGTATTTGGGATGTGTGACGCACTATTTATGACGAAAATAGTGGGATACTGATAGCAAGACGATAAGGAAGTTGGAAAAACGTATTTCGTACAAAACATGTGAGTGCTTTCATAAATTCAGACCTTTCCTTGTAAAGATCCAGGGCTCGTGACTAGCAATATTTAAGGGCGCTATGACATACTGAAAGAACACAATTCCTGTCAATTTGACATCGTGATGCCCCCCGCATAAAAACAAAACACTAACGAAACAGCTATGCCTCGTATACCAGAAAGCAAACAATAATGAGCTTTTGCCACTTTTGTTTCGAATAAACAAAGTAAGATCCCGGTCTTCTAGACACTACTTATTTTCATAAACGAATGGATAATATGATAAATATATACCTATCAAAATAAAATAAGTGCCACTCAATAAATAACACTTTAAACCGCACATTGTGTCACGAATTGGATATGTTTGTAATTTACAAAGTGTGCATTATAGAGATTATTCAATTTCATTCTTAACAAGATAATTTACTCGTATTATACGAGTAAATTATCTTGTTATGACATCTTTCAGGTGTTGATTTTGTTTCTAGTGACTAATTGGAATTCATAACTTTTTAATTAGATTTTTGAAATTATTTAGAATTTACGATTTGGTGTTTAAAATTTTTCAAACTTTTTCTTTGACTTTTACATCAAACAGTCATTTATGCCATCTAGAGACATAATTATGGACGCAAAACCAGCCATTGGGGTGATTAAGGTGACATAGATAAGGAGATATAACCAGAAATGGTCGGTTTAATGCTCGAATATTTCCAACCAGTGGTTCAAAATATTTGAAACTAGTGTCAATTAAGAGACGGGTAATATCACCAAACGCCGTGATCCAGGAAGAAAGTGAGCAAGGCCAGAGAAGACGTTAAACCGCGCAAAGAGAACGATAATCTACTACGCAGATCATACAAAGTCCATTGCGACCAGCAACAAGCTCCCATAGAATTGACAAGACAATTTCGAATCGACACTATGAAGATTAAAAATATTCGAGAAGATTCTTGGTTCCCCTGCAGTTAACTGTGAGCGGACGGTGCAACTCGTTAAACATTTACAAAGGAGAATATTTATTGAACTGTTTTGACTGGGCTTCAGTGCTTCTTATACTGGGTTACAGCTGGGTTATTTTTTTAATAAGGACACATCTATTAGAGTGTAGAGAAGATCTAAACAACAGGGTTTCAGATCATTTAACTCTTGAAACAGAATGTTTCGGTGAGCTCTAAATTATAATCTCTATCTCGCAAAACTGAGCTTTTACTTCCTAACGAAGTTACGTAACTGCTCAAAATTGCGTAGAAAAGGTGGTTCAACTCCACATTATTCCATTCGCACAGCAAGTAGTACCTGAGTTCATCTTCGATCAATCGCGACTACCAGTGCATAGATTCGTTTATGCTCGAATTACGATGCTACAATTGGTCACTCTGGCTTTTTACCTAATTTCTATTGAAACGGTATAGAACATGTTTGTTATTTAATAGATAACATTTCACCTTTAGTAAAATAACACAGGGTTTAAGAGAAAAAAGAACATTATTTTTTCGATTTCATTATTTTATATGAAACTTGACACATTCCTGTAATTTCTCACTTTTCATTCAATTTCGCTTATTTTTACGATTTATTGGAATGCTAACTTATTTTTTTGTATGTTTTATTCTGAGTAGTATCTCATCATCATCATCATCATTAGCCGGAGGACGTCCCCCGGGAGGCCTCCCCCGTATACCGCCACGCCGAACGACAATTCGCCACTTGCATCCATCGGCTGCCCTCGACCCTCAATATGTCGTCGGTCCACCTGGTGGGAGGCCTGCCTACGCTGCGTTTTCCGGTCCGTGGTCGCCACTCGAGAACTTTTATTCCCCATCGGTTGTCAGTTCTACGAGCGCTGTGGCCTGCCCATTACTGGTTCTTTGCCGAATATCCATGTTCCGGATTTTATCCCGCAAAGATACTCCGAGCATAGCTCTTTCCATTGCTCGTTGAGTGACTCTTAGTCTCTCTAAAAGGCCAGCAGTCAATGACCACGTTTCGGAGCCATATATCATCACTGGCAACATACACTGGTCAAACACCCTTGTCTTGAGACACTGTGGGTTTCTCGATGAGAAAATATCACGTAGCTTCCCAAACGCTGCCCATCCGAGTTGGATTCTTCGGGCGACCTCTTTCTCGAAGTTGGACCTACCTAACTGAACAATCTGTCCAAGGTAAGTATAATGGTCTACAACTTCGAGAGTATCGCTCCCAACAACAACCGGTAAGGGTGCCACATGGACATTCGACATGACTTTCGTCTTGTCCATGTTCATTTTAAGGCCATCCCGTTGGGAAACGATACTGAGGTCGCTGAGCATAGCATTGAGGTGCTCCAACAATTCTGCCATGATGACTGTATCATCGGCAAAATGAAGGTGAGTGATGTATTCACCATTGATGTTGATGCCGAATCCGTTCCATTCCAAGAGCTTGAAAATGTCCTCCAACGCGTTCGTGAACAGTTTCGGAGAAATAACGTATCCCTGTCTCACGCCTTTTACTGGATTGGTTTCGTGCTCTCTTCCTGCACGCGTAGCATGGCGTTATTTCATCGTTATTTCTACACAAATCGACTGTTTTTTTTGCTCAAATGTGACACCATTTGAACACTATTGAAGAAAAGGACGTTTATTTTCTATATTTTTCACATTACCATGCTTAAAACGATAAAAATATTTCTACGTTCTGTTATTTTGTCTATTCTTCCGTCGACAAAACCCCTTTCTACGGCGCCATGCTACGCCTGCTGAAATCGGATGGACATGGTGGCGTTTCTATACAAATACTTCAACACTTCGATATACCTATAGTCGTGACATCGTTGGAGGGACTGCAATACCGCCCAGGTTTCGATTGAATCGAAGGCTTTTTCATAGTCCACAAACGCTAAACACAATGGCCGATTATAGTCCTCTGTCTTCTGTATAATCTGGCAGAGCGTGTGTATGTGGTTTATAGTACTAAAACCTTTTCGGAAACCGGCTTGTTCGGGAGGCTAGAAGTCATCAAACCTGAGTTCGAGACGGTTCGTAATGACTCTTCAGAACAGCTTGTATACATGGCTCAGAAGTGAGATTGGCCTGTAGTTCTTCAACAAGGTGTTGTCACCTTTTTTGAAGAAAAGAACAACCACACTCCTGTGCCATGCTTCTGGCGTAGAACCTTTGAGTATGACGGAATTAAATAACTTCTGGAGGACTAGAGTAGTACCGGTTTTCCACCCGCTCTCAGAAGTTCTGTTGAGATTCCGTCCTCACCCGGCGACTTGTTATTCTTGAGCTGTTGAGCCATTCTAATCTCGTACAGGCTGGTGTCTGGGATATCCTCAGTGTAGTGTCAAGTCAGTTTAGCTCTTGCGTCTCAAGATGTACCGACACTGGGTTGTCGTATTGATGTATATAACTGTCCGTAAAACCTCTCAAGCTCCCTTAGGTTCTCTGGTTTAGTCGAAATGATGCTGCCGTCGTTAATCTTCAGCTTTGTCATTTGGCTCTGCCCAATAGACGAATTCTTTGCGAACACTTTTGAGCCCCGGTTCCGCTCGATTGCCTCTTTGATCCATGCCGCACTAAAGGAGCGCAGGTCACGTTGCATTCATTTAGAGATTCGTCTATTGAGTTTGCAATATTCCGACATATCAGCTGAAGATTGCAGCCTCATCTCGGTCCGGTCCTGCATCAACCGGATTTTTCCGTTCGAGAGCTTTTGAGGCTTATTGCGGCGCGGGGTCTTAAAAAACTTGGACCCCACAGCTTGGACAGTTTCCACCAACCCATTATTAATCTCGTCCACAGTTTCGCATTCGGTTAGGCACTGGAAGCGATTGTGCAGTTCAAGTTGAAAGTCTTCGGGGTTCCTGAGTAGTATCTGTTTTTTGTGAATTTTATTCATGAATAAAATTCACAAAATAATATCAGGCAAAAGAGCCATGGCCGGTTGAGTGCTTGAGCTTCAATGCTGCTAAGACGTGAATTTTTCCGCAAAAAGGAGCCAATCCGACTCGGTTCTATCTTTCTGAGGTGTAACCGTAAAAATGACAGGCTATCTTGACCTTTTTGGGGTGCCGTTGACATCGACCCACAATATTAGTCCTCTTATTGAGTTGGCTGCAAAAAAGTTAGGTACATGAAGTGGTACAGGTTTGCCAAATCCCAACTCGATGCACTTGAGTCAATTTAATAGCACCCGGCATTGATCGAGGCCACGATCTGCGGGGCAAGACGGAATAGGAAGTAGTCACCTCGAATCCTTATGCAAAGCAGTCATGCTAGCGAAGTAGGAGGTGGAACACGTGAGGGAGAACAGCCGCGTGACGTACGACGCCGAGAAGCGATTTCTATTTGAGAGTAGGAGCATGCCTTGGTCACTGGACTGTCTTATCAGGTAACGGTGGCCCTGGAACGTAAAGGGCTATTTAAGGATCACCATGGATATTAGTCAGTACTAGAGTCTGGTAATAAATCCCGTCCCGCTCGGGAGGACACATTTGATGATTTTACCAAAAAAAAAAAAATACAATGCAGCTGCCAAAACGGAATACCGCAATTGACTGGATGCCGAACCTGATACAAGACTTCAACTCTCTTCGATCAAACCTAATAAAAATACATTGATGAAAAAAAGTTTAAAACAAAACTTTTCTCTGGTAAACCGCTACCTCAAAACGATCAGATCAATTTTTCACGGATTTTCGGGGCGCACGTTAGAGAGCCAAATCCTGCCGGGCGTCGCGGAATTGTCTTATCGGGTATCCATAGCCTCGGATCGCAATGGGTTATTGAAGGACACCGTAGATTTTAGTCATTACAAGTTTGTATGTCCCTCCTGTCCTTCCCTGGGTGGAAGGGCTGATCTGATGATTTTACCACGTAATAAAAAGCCATACCACCAGGGGCATGACCGGTGGTATGGTGGGTCCCGCAGCGAGCTATATTATCCAAACGAACTGGAATGTTTGGGAAGTTAGCAAGTCTGAAATTACATATAATTACCAATTCAGAAAAAAAGGTATCAGAATTATTTAAATTGTTTTTTTTTTGTATTATTTACATTTTTTTTTTTTTACAATTATATCCACATTCGAATATAGTCGGAAAATTCAATCAAATTAATTCAAAATATTAGCTTGTATCAAGAAAGGTAGGTTAAACTGTATTCTTGGCGACTGGGAAAATTACTGGCCACCACTCATGACCTGCGGAAAGTTCGAGGTACTACATTTTTCACATGGAATTTGATGTCATGACAAAGACACTGGCGCCGCGTGTAAAGGTCATGAATGGTGGCGTGTATTTTAAATTTTAATAATTACGCAACTAATGTCAAAATGGTTGCGAGCGATACGTCCTCCCTCAGAAGGCGCCCCGCGCCGTCTAAATCAAAGAAGAAACCGTTCTTGGTTTTATATTGAATTTTGTCATTGCATATTATAATTGTTTAATACTATTACTTTACTTTTAAATGAGCTAATTATTTTTTTAATGCAAGCTAACATAGTAACCTTAGTTATTCAATACTTTTTGATTGAATATTCAGTAAATCTTGATAGATAAAAAATATAATTTCGGACGAAAAAATGTCAAATTCTTCCTGTTTTGAAAAATTATTTTTGGTTTATTTCTGAATGAAAAATAAAAAAGTGATTAATGCAGTCCAATTATAATCTTTCAGATGTACCAAGGACATTTTCAAATATTATTTTACTACTATACCTTCTATGTAATTCGGTACCAAAGTATGACAAAAAGTAGAATTTTATGAAACATCCTTTACAGAGACAAGGTTTTTACATATGTATGTAAACAAATCTAAAAATGTGTTTAAAGCACTCCACGCAGAAAGAATCAAACTTTCTCGAGTATATGTACTTTTTTTATTTGTGGCAATGTCATACCCAGAATCAGGTTCCAAAAGTCGCACAAAATCAACGAACCGTGTGAAAGCCCTCTTAATGATAGTTTAGATTATGTTAATTGCATTAAATGTAAGTTATTTAATTCATGGGTTTAGGCAAAAACTGCACAACGTCATTTACTATGAACCTTCAAATAAATAATCAGTAACCAATAAGTCTGGCGCAAGATCGTGGAGCTTGGCACAAACAGAGAGAAGCCTATACCCAGCAGTGGGTGAAGACGGGCTGCAGATGATGATGATGATAATGAACCAATAAGTAATGTTTTTAGACTCTGCGAATCTAGGGCTTTCTTCATTTTTAATTTATTTAGCGATAGGCCCGCAGTTTAGGTCTGTGTACCGCCACTAAAGGTAGATAATCATATCCCTCTTTAGTTCGAGACAGGTACTTAGAAAATTAACTTTATTTCCCGAATCAAAAACTTCACCTTCAACGTTTTTATCACCAAGTTATTTAAGGAAAGATAACATTTTCGTCTAATTTTTCGTATCAGCGTACTTCTCAGTAGATATTTGAATGGTTCAAATATCTTGATTAACCTCTTCTCAGATATTGCCAAATGACGTCAAGATTTCACTGTCTGATCAAAGTTAAAAGTGACTAAACCCGCTCTTTTATGAAGTTGACCTAAATTGTTGAATTTGGGGAATTTTGAGAGGTATTGTTTGAGTCGGCTTCTGCCATATATGTATATGCCTGACGCACATTGAATTTAGTGGTAATAGTAGTTAGTATGTAGCTTTAGTAACTATATGAGCAATATAGTAACAGGAAAAATTTCTTAAAAGTATCTTAACAGGCTTCCTTTGAAATAATATGATATACACGATAATAAATGCTTAGAAAAATTGTGTGATTTGCTAGGTGTGTGTGTTTAGGTGTCAACAGTTAAGCAGACAGAAATCTTCATACAAATATGCTGTTACAGATGCACTACAATAAAGCCGGACAGTTTAAAATATAGAAGTTATGGTTCTATGGGGAACGAAGTTCGTACTATTTGAAAACGCGAAGTATAACGAAGTGAATTTTTTTTCGAAACCTTAGCACGAATTTTCGGTATTTGAGACGTAAACTGGAACTTTAACACTTCAAATTGACATGAAAAAATAGTTCCTTCTTCGCACACCAGAGGCCAGGTTCCATTTTTTCATACAGAAACGCTGTAAATACTGGAAAGACGCTGTAAAGTAAAAGAGTGAAAATTCGTGTTAAGGGTACTTATCACGAGTTATCACATTTTTGCAACGTGAAGTAAACGGGGTATTTGAGGATACGGCTAAATACCTACGTAAAATCATGTTAGACAATCTTTAACCCTAGCATGAATTGATTAATTCTATGCCAAAGCCTGCCCGGATCACGGGACTTACCGAATTACCGTGACCTTGGAACGTAAAGGCTATTGAAGGACACCGATTTTAGTCAGTAAGTCTGACAGTCCCTCTTGCTCTGCCCTGGGTTGGAGGACTTATTTGATGATTTTATCACTATAAAAAAAGACTAAAACATAATTCAAAACCAAGAAGTAAATTCAATCAAACTCCTCGTCTATTGTATCATGGGGGTCTAATCTAATTATGTCATAGTTGACTTCTTGGTACGAAGACTGAGCAATATCTCTTGCATATTGATTGCGAAATTAATTCGCTATGGAGTCCTGACAGTTACATTGTATGCTATAAATCCTAGCCCACCTATGAAGGCTATAAAATTCAACCGCAAATTATATCTTGGAATTGATTATTATGTAAAGAAGGACTTTGGTACTATAAATATCGTACCGCCATGGTTTAATTCGTCCTTGAAAGCTTTTCAAATGGTATAATGAGATGCCGTTATCTTTTTGTTAGGGCTGATTTTTCAACAGATAACTTATAACTGAGGAATAAAAATGGCGGTTTGTCAGCATATCTATGGAAAATATAAATTATGTGAAACCGTTATTTTAATTCCTCAGATAAAAGTTTTCTGACTGTTGAAAAATCAGCCCTTATTGTAGATGTAAATACCTGTGTCCTTACTGAAGCTGAAAATCTGAGATACAGAAGGACAAAGCCTTTTGCACATGTTCTTCCTCTTAGTATCGGTGGTCGTCTAGTGTCATCGGTAATTACTATTATATACTGCCGACAAACTGCTCTGCAGTTTGGCAGATGTAATCTATCTATCTAATATCTTTAAACGAGCAATTCTTGTATATTTATATAATCAGGATCTCGGAAACGGCTCCAAAGTATTTCATGAAAGTTACAGATTAGGGGGTTGTCGGCTCAAGGAATCGATTTATCAAGGTCCCAGGTTCGAGAAAAGCTCGGTTCCCAAGATATAGACATTTTAAAAACCGAGCGAAGCTCGGACAACCAGATATGGTAAAAACAATCGCTGCATTCATTTTTTTTATCAAAGAAAAACATCCAATAATAATAATTAAAAGTTTTCCAGCAATAATGTTACTTAGTTTAATGTAGGTATAGAATGCTTGGTTGATGGCTTCCGTTAATATCTCGTAGTTTAATAGTCTGTAATTTATAGTAGAACAGTTTTTTCTCATCAATGTTCTTTAACTCTTTTGCTAAAGAGCCTTGTTGACTCATCTGTTTTCTGTCTCCGCAAAGACTTTCATTGATATAATCTTAAAAGTAGAACGAATTCATCATTAATGTGACTGATTCACAAACCCTTTCGCCATTGTGTGGTACATACTGCTTTCTTTTTAAATTATGATTCATTACTTAGTTCCGAATTCTCATTATTTGTGTCAGAGATGTGGGTGCCATTGTGAATGTAGATCCGCCTCTCTTGAATGTGGGCCTACTTTGTGCCTGTTTATCATTCATGGTTGATATGGAGTCATGCCATGTAGTTGTGAATACTAAGAGCCCACAAAGGCTGCGTACGTCAGAGAACCATCTATGGTTCCACTCTTCGTTTGGGTAAAAACTCTTCGACTGTTTTTGGAAATCGTTTATAGATAACTTCTTTTCTTTCGTAATCTGTTTTTGTAGGTTGGCTTTCCCTTCTTTGTAGCGTGGTTTTTACCACGTCTGACAGCCCCTCCCGCACTACCCTGGGATTTTTCCCAGGATAGTGTGGGAGGCACCTGTCAGACTCGTACCGACTAAAATCCACGGTGTCGTTCAATAGCCCTTTATGTTCCAGGGTCACTGTAATGAGATAAGTCCCGCGACCACGGCAGGCTTTGGCCCTTTAGAAGGGAGGCCCCATCATCATTCTGTCGACCCGAGCATGATCC
Organism: Agrotis segetum; assembly: GCA_036375495.1. Lineage (NCBI taxonomy): Eukaryota > Metazoa > Arthropoda > Insecta > Lepidoptera > Noctuidae > Agrotis > Agrotis segetum. The sequence continues at coordinate 241,604 of JAQSVV010000004.1, read as the reverse complement.
ATGGTCGGACAAAGAGTCGCCCATTACTCGCCGCCCGCATGCTCGCAGGTTGACTTGTTGTAAGCTCGGGGAAGCCTTATCGTCATTGAGTCCTCGTTTTCCGTAACTTTTTGTGCTGGATTTCATAATTTAATTGTGCTGCTATCCCCGTACGGAAGAAAAATGGCTCGAATGTACAATAATACAAAAAAAATATGTTTTTTTTTTTGGAAAATTTCGTGGGGCATTATTTTTGTAGCAAACTTACATAATCCGGGTCCTGTAAAACCACATCCTGCAAAACGGGATGTTGTCATGGGAAAGAGCTATTAGTCATTTATACAGATTTTGAGCTGAAAAATGCTTCCAGAGGATAAGAAATTCTTGGAAACTTGCAGCATCATTCAAATGTGTAACCATAAATTCTCCATTCCGGTTCAACATGATTCACGGAAGTTGTATGAAACACGGGATATTTATAAAGTAGCTTACAGTTTATTGCTTAGGGACTGAGGCAAGTGTGTAACAAATAATGTTTGTACTTTAATAGAGCCTGAAGGTGCGGAGCCTTTGAAATCCAAGATTCTTAACTTATTTGTTTTTATTTTTTTATATAGATTTGCTAAAGATATTTAATGACAGTGAAAAGTCTTGTTAGCTGTAGAAATACTCGACTGTGTTTATAGAAATTATTTTTACATCTACTTTTCCCTAACGATAAATTTCTTTGACTTTAACCGAACCGATCTATAACTACTAATATTATGAAGCAGAAGAGTTTGTTTGTTTAGTTGAATGCGCTAATCTCAGGAACCACTAGTTTGAATTGAAAAAATATTTATGTATTCGATAGCTAGTACGAATTTTAGGATTCTGTAAGTATTTGAAATCTCATGAAACTTGGCACCAATTCGTTCGACGCTTTCGGCTCGGATAAGTGTGCGTTCACCTTTACATGGATGGATTGCCTATTCCGCCTCAATCCAGTTTGTGAGTAAAGCGATAGCCCTTTTTTATCGTGGCAAAATCAGTTTTCCCACCTGGGGCGGCGCGGAAAGGACTGTCAAATTCGTTCTGATTAAAATTCACGGTGTCCTTCAATAGCCCTTTACGATCCAAGGTCACGGTTACCTGATAAGGCGGTACTGCGATCCAATATGATACCCCTTCGAAGGACTGGTTGTTTGATTTTCGATGATTTACGGATGACTACATTTCTATGATCTGGCCTCGTCAAACTAAGCATTACAAGCAGTTGTGGCGTTCCTGGCCACTAAGAATTTATGGTTGAATGCAAAAACATTAAACTATATACGAGCAATAGAGGGGACATCACGAAGAAAGTTGTGATCCCAAACTTTTTACCAATAGGTAAAAAGTCGCTCAGTCCAGTAGTCGCGTTGATGCAACGCTAGATAGTGCTACTGACGCACGGCATGAACTATTTTGTATGACAATTTTTCCCAATGCCCCTTTTTTTTGATACTGGCATGTCGCAGGTCAACCTAGAAGAGGTTGTGAGCTACTTAACCGGACTTTTTTCCCAATGCCCATCTCTATAGGTTCTTTTAAATCTCTTTGGTTGAATATTTTTCTCATATATATACATTTCGGTATTGTCGGTTATACAAGATTACTGTCAATTTTCCTTTAGCTTATATGCGGATAAATATATACGCGTCCGCAACTAATTCAACTGAATGGAGTGTGTACAAATTCTTTACAATGTTGATTGAATGATAATTATAATTCCTGATTTCCCGTATGCGATTTTTATTGCCTCGCCTCATCGCTACGAAGATTCTCTCCAAAGTAAAGGAGAACGAGCATATTCTGCCCGTGTCTCCAAACAGCTAATATTATTTAGCAACGAGCTCTACTTGTAAGTAAAAACAATAATTAATTTGTTTTCGTAATGATCACTTTTTATAAGTAATGTTATAATTATATTAATAACGAACGAACCACATTTTTAATTTTTTACATTCGCATTATACAAAGTTAGCTACTAAAAACAAAAACATTAGGTAGACGGTATTTTAATTTGGAACCTGCTTCTTGGGCATTGACGTCAGTAACTGGTTATGTACAGTAAATAATGTGAAACTGGCCATAATAAAAGTAATTTTGCAACTCTCGCGATATTTATATGCGACTCCATTAAATTCTTGTATCACAGTTCTGTCAACATGAATGGAAATTTTTAGAAGTTAATAAATACGCGTTATATTTAGCTAGGTGACTGTTTTTGACTGATTTATTATTGAAATGGTTTAGATGATCTATTAACTCATATAATAATTAAAAATTATTTTGTGCTTTTGGTATGCCAAAAACACAAAATTATTGTATAATCTTTTTTATTAGACGGGCCAGCCCCGAATTTTTGAAAATATATAGTAACTGGGGACAGCCCCATTTCTGGTAGCATTGGCTTTAGGTACCTACCTTCTTTATAGGGATCAAAAGGGGCAGACCCAAAGGATGGGTTTTTATATAAAAAAACCGCATTTGGCTTAGATGAAAATTGAATTTTTTCTTTGATAAAAATATAAATAAAATAGTTTTTGTTTGAATTCTTCCTTCCTGATCGCAAACATAATTATTCAACTACGTAAATGAAAAATCCCGATGGTAAATAAGCGATTTGAGGAAAGCTCAAAGTAAAATATTGTTATTATAATAAATTAAGTGCGTGGTCATATTTTTTTTTTTTGCTTTTAGAAGGAAAATTAATAGTAAGGAGTAATGGGATTATAATCGTACATTTACGTATAAATTATCTTATGAAATTACTAAGAATTACAATCTCGATTCTCACGAAGTATTGCCAGTTTATGATTAAACTCACGTTTCCCACGCGTTGCAGTGTTCGTGTACATATTGTTCATCGTTCATTCGGATTCGTGGAGAAAGTGCAGGGTAGTCGCCGCCATTGACGTCAAACTAAGTGCTACGTTTCATAATCCCACGATGTGCTGGCGTTGCGCATGACCCGAACGAAATCGCTGATGGTATCGCGATAAGCGATACGACCAGCGATAGGTGTCTTCATTATCTCCGTTTTCAGTAATGACGTCAATGTCACAGAAATAGATATCATTTGTCAATCAAATCTGGTTTGTTTATTAATAATATAGTTAGTATATTAATATTATTTGAATATACATATTATAACCTTCTGCTATAAACTGGCACGCTATTTATTATAGTAGATGTTGAATAAATGACTGCAGTGTATAATACCTTGTTATTTTATTAAATTGTTATTAAAACAAGGATGCAGATACAGACAATTTTTTACGGACGCTTAACTCCAAACAAAAAAAAAAAATACCTAGCTTCTTATATTCAATACAAAATAAACCAAAAAAAAAATCCAATTTGGTTCAGAGTATTCTTGCCTCTTAGGTTGTCATTTAGATCACCTCATTCCTCAGTCAACTTGTCCCTCAGTAAGAGGAGAACTTGAGGAAAGTTGGAAGAGAAGAGATTACTTGAGTAAAAAATTTTTAGTACTTTAAGTATTCCTAAATCACCAGCGAAATAGTAACTTTTGTACACCCTTTATAAAGTAAGCATCCTAATATAAAATTGACCTATTCATTTAATTTATTTTATACCTACTTGTCTTAATTTAAGCTAATGCCGTTTGTGTCCAACTATGAATGTTTTGACTATTTTAAGTGGACCACTCGATCTTCGCAGCAAGCAGGTTTATATCTAATCTTCAATATAAATCAGATTGAAGAAACTTTAAATAGAATCCATGCAGTTGCCAGCAGATTTGAATATGCAGCCAGGATGCATGTTCAATAAAATATCAGCTCCGTTTTCATTATCCATGTTTACGGAATTGTTGTAAATGTAATGACGGTTGTGTGGTAATGTAGGCAACTGCGGCAGGATCCCTTCCTCGTTGGCACGAAGCCGGAGTACCGCCAGTCTCACTTGCATTGCTTACGTAATGTGGAGCCTACGTAAAGAGCCTCACTAGCAGGCCAGTCACGTCTGCTTCCTTGCTCCTCTATCCACAATAACTCGACGGATCTCTCTTAAGGCGAGCTGCGCGTGCGATCCTAATGACGTACAACGAGGCCCTTGCAGCATAAATGATTAGCTTCCATTATCCTATTGTTAATTGTGCAAATACAGATGATGTAGAATGAATCCTAAGAGCCGAGAACCATACTGATTATAACTAAAGTCCTTGTTTAGATAATTCTCTGTTCATCGATCTTAATCAACGAATGTTTATTCCAACATTCATTTGTGATAAATAGTAGATTATTACCCAAGGGGATAAAGCAGTGTCTTCTGTCGCGGGTGACAATTTAAATCGCGAGCATAACGAAGGACTCGAGGCTTACTCCCGAGCGTAGCGAGGGTGTTAGAAACTTAAATCACGAGCGAAGCGAGGGATTTAAGACGAGTCCTGAGTGTAGCGAGGGATTTAAGTTCACCCAAGACTAAGACAGCTTTATCACCGAGGAAAATACTCTACTTTTCGTACCACTTGTGAAAAAATTAACATAATAATATTATGAGATAAGCATTAATTAAAGATTTTAATTTAACAATAACTTATTTAAAAAAATAAATTAAAATAAACAAGAAAACAAAACGCGGCAAATTGTATTCTCGGAAAAGCAAAGGCATCAAGATCATACGGCCTCTTCGGTTTTCGTAATGTTATTAAATCATAACTGCATAATAAATGCGTATTCCTTTTTCAAAAAGTTGTATAAGGGCTCATGTACACGACGCCGCCGCCGCGCCGCCGCCGCGCCGCTACCGCGCCTCTAGGCTGTGTACACGGTCGCTACCGCGCCGCCGCCGCGCCGCCGCCGCGCCGCCACCGCGCCGCTGCCGCGCCGCCACCGCGCCGCCGCCGCGCAATTCGATAGTGTTTTATTTATCTGAAAAAGGAGGTTTCTCATTTCGGCCATAATGTTTTTTTTAATGTTTATTCGCGGATTACTTCTTTGTTCATGAACCGGTTTTGATGATTCTTTTTTTGTTGGAAAGCAGATATTTCTTACTATTTAGCTCCACTCGATTTCTCTGGTCTTCCATCATCAAACCCTAATCTCCATATCATGGAACCGCCTTTGAAATACCTTCTTTCCAACAAAAAAAGAATCATCAAAACCGATTCATAAACGAAGAAGTTATCCTTGAATTATCAAAAAAAAACATTATATGGCCGCAATGAGACATCTCCTTTGTTAGATAAATAAAACACTAGCGAATGGCATCGCGGCGGCGGCGCGGTGGCGGCGCGGCGGCGGCCCGGCGGCGGCGCGGCGGCGGCGCGGCGGCGGCGCGGTAGCGACTGTGTACACAGCCTAGAGGCGCGGTGGCGGCGCGGCGGCGGCGCGGCGGCGGCGTCGTGTACATGAGCGCTAATGCTTTACATACAAACTCAATGGTGTAAAGACAGACTGATGTAGTTCACTATCGGTAAGTATTCGAAATTCAAATCACATTCTCTCCCTAGAGGATGAATGAAATTCAGTACAACTTTCTTTCCCTAGGGAAAGCTGTTTTTAACAGATTAATAATGACTATTGTTATGCACGCTTTTTGTGGCATAGAATGTCACTTTTTTGAGCAAGTGGTACGAAAAGGTAGATTTTCTGCTCTTATTAGCAAGCAGAAAAACTACCTGATGACTATAGATAAATATTAATGTTCCTTTTTTGTAAAATTCATGTTCTTTAAATCCGGCTTTTTAGGTTATGGTCATTTTTGCGGCGTAGCGTTGTCTGCCTGGATAATCACAAAAATGTGACCAAAATGTTAATCTTGACATAATTTACTGCCATTAAAACGATGTTTATTTTATTATTTTATTTTATGCGCACTTTAATGAAGCTGTTTTACAGCCATTATTATTACCCTAAACGTTTTTCTTTGCACTTCAAACAAGTATGAACACATTACTTTTTCTAAAACTCAAATTAGGTATAATAGAGTAATATTATAATACATAAAACTACTATAATTTTTAACAGTACGGGGTGACTTATGGAGAATGAGAAACTAATCAAGTACTTTCTTCATTCTTCTACAAAATAAAGTAAGTATCCAAAACTTAACAAAAAAATTACATAAAAAAAAACCGATTATATCGCCAAAAATAGAGATTTTTAACAAGTTATTAAGTTCATTGTCGTGTAAATAAATGAGTTCCTTTTAAGGACTTTACTGAAATATACTAAAAATACGCAAATGAGTTGCGAACGTCGATCGCACAAAATTGCTATACGTTTACTTTTTTCGTTTACCTTCCGTCGCGTCGTCTGTCGCGTTTGTGTCTCACCTTGATGCACGTATAATATTAGGGTCAATTCACACGCGCCACAACCACACCACAGCCACATCCACACCACAACGACGCCATGTGGTCGGGCGTATAATATTTTGTATTGAACATTACAATTCACACGCGCCACATTTTGCCGTTGTTATCGTTCACCTCTGTAATACGACCACATCGCAACCACATCGCGACGGCAACGCCATCACCGGCGGCGGCACCGCGGCCACATCGACCACCGCGACAGAAATCTTTTCTCTATGACTACGTACAGTCAAGCCGTATTTCCTCTACGAAAGCCAGAGTATACTGCATATGACCTCGTGGTTACCACATCGCAAAGACAGCGACAACGCAACCACATCGACATTTTGTCGGTACCACAACGCAACCGCAAAAAACCGCTGCGACACTATTCATACATAACCACAGCTTGACCACATTTTGTCGCTGCGATGGTTGTGGTACGTGTGGATACACGCTTAGCCCAATACGATTTTTTTCCCACCCAAGTGCAAGTCACAAACAAAAGTGTTTGTTTTTTTTATCTGCAAACATTGGCGATTGTGTTAGTCCGTGTCCCAGTAGTTCATTGAACATCCACAGCTTCGTTCTCATAACATTCCTATTTATTTACCAATCGGTTTACACTGGGAATAGGATATTTAAATTACCTTTTAACTGTCTCTACCTAAGCTTTTTGTTGTTTTAACACTTCTAATAGAAAGTGTATTGACGACAAAAATACGTATCATTGGAAGAATAGATAAGTCCAGTTTCTAATTTGACTATTCGATTTTCAAATGACTACTAATCCGTCAATTCTACTAATAGATAACTACTTTCCACAAGTTATGTCAAAGGGCCAGCGTATCGAACTATCATCTGAATTCTATAATATGGTTGGTGATAGTGTTATCTGTAAAATTTTCGAACGATTTATAAGTAAACTGCTCTTTCCAGGGGTCATTTTTGTAAAGAATGTTCTGTTATTTTTCAACGAAACAAATTAGTTTTTGACGTCAACATAATTTTTATTTGCAAAACAAAAAAAGATGCGTATTTACGTAGGAATTCTTATCACCATATTTTATTTTAGTATCAAATGAAATAAATTACTAAAAAATAAATTCGTAGTATATTTTAATGTCATTATTCCGCATGCGTGTATTAGTAATTTTGCATTACCCTCAGAAAATTTATGAAATAAATCTTTGAAATCTCCCTAAGCTCTTCAGCATTAGCATCTATAGGAATTTAAGATGGTCTATATAAATTGTATTTATGTTGAATAGTCTCGAAGTATACTGAGGTAAATGTCCGTTTGTGGGTTGTCAGCATATTCGTCGCCTGCGCAGCGACCAAGCGGCCGCGCCTCCCCCTCCGCGCCCGAGGCCGTTGACGTCAATCGGATACCTCGCATACATAATAAAATTTTATCGACACGCATTAGTAATTATTCATTTTTAGTCGCTAAATGTAACGTAGTGAGCTAGAATTGCGTTTTAGCTCGAGAACTTAGGTCTTGTAGACTCAATTTTGACTAGCAACGCCATCCAGTGGCGTAGCTCGAAGCTAGGCACCCAATATTATTCTTGATACAGGGCCTCATTTGGTCTACCTACGCCCCTGGGACTCGTATTATTGATATGGCGGTACCAGAACGAGAACATTTATCTTTTTCATCACGATTAAACGCTATTCTGCCTTTATTAAGGGCTGATTTTTCAGTAGTCAGATAACTTTTATCTGAGGAATAAAAATAACGGTTTGTGATAATTTTCCATAGATAAGCTGTCAAACCGCCATTTTTATTCCTCAGATAATAGTTATCTGACTATTGAAAAATCAGCCCTAAAACTGATAAAGCTGTAACAATATTGATGGTATAGGTATCACTCCTCTATTTTGTTGAAGACTTAAGTTTTTTTACGATTAACATCACGTGTCTGAACTTAACGGACATAAAACACTCGAAAATACCACACGGGTTTGAAAAAAAATTGATGAACGTGCGTGAGACAAGTTGGATGTATGTAATGGAACTTGTTCCAAAAATAGCAAACCTGATTCAACCATCATGTGAATTTCGAAAGCTTTAAATATAAATTATAAAAAAAAAAATGGTGGTATTTTTGACTCCATTCTAGGTCAAAGGTGACACAGACAAAGTAGACCATGAAGCGAGTCTACCCAGAATAAGTTTCACTATAACTTTGAAGAGATTAGGGTTGTATGCGTTCGAAAATACAGATGGTAGAAGAGACTACGAATGTAATTGTCTTATTAATAATTATTATGGAAGTTTTTGAGGATAGATGTATGGATGGATGTTTGTTACTCTTTTACGTAAAACGTAAAAGTACGTGCTGCACGGGATTTGGTTCACGGATATATTTTATCCCGGTATCGGTATAACCTACGTACCGTTGGTATAATTTTCGAATTATCCGCGGGTGAAGCCGCTGGAAACGAATATTTTAAATATTTGTAAATTTAAGTCCTTAATATTTGAGTATTTTAAATAAATTCGAAATACACGTGTAGGTACAAAAAAGCGCGATTCATGAAGTGCAGCAATCACGTCATTCTATTGTTTGAAGATTAATCAAGAAAACAACTGTCGCCCACATAGTTTTAAGCATGGCAAACATGATTACATTAACTTTGAACATCTCAACTTGGTTCATAGAATCATAGACAACCAAACTTATCTTTTTTGGTGTAACACCTACGCTTCCGTAAAGTATTCTTCAAAAAAGGAATTTGTACTTGGAAATAAGATATGGATTGGTTGCATAGGACGAATCTTTACTTGATCGTGAAACAAAATTGATAAAGTATATCTAGCTATGAATGCTAACCCGATCTCTAAATTATATCTATGGTCAAAAGACCATAGACCTTTGGTGAACTGTATCCTCTATGCTTCTTGTCTGTGCTCTATAATATGCTTTTTGTCTGTGCTTTGTGCGGTTCTATGTATAATGTTCTTTAATAAAGCGATTCTTCTTTCTTTTGTAATAATCTGGCCTTTAATTTAACATCCTAAAAATACCATCACATTATCAAAACAAAACTCGATAATATTCAAATTACGTGGGCAATCATGGTGTGACGATCTTCGAAAGGTGGCCGGTAACAGCTGGACAAGCGTACCCGGTGATCCAGTAAGTCTCCGATACCTTACGACTTTGACATTCAATGACACGTGTCCGAGTACGAACCTCCTTTGGATTTGTATTGCGATAGTCACCTGGATACTGAAGTCGTAAGGTATCGTAGACTTGCGTTGCGTTATGTACGAAGAACCTGTGTTTGGCGAGTCCTAGGTCCAGCAGTGGACTGCTAAGTAATAAGCCTATAGCAGTCCATTGCTGGACTTAGGTCTGGCCATCAGCCGATGACGATGATGATCAATCATTCATGAATATAAGAAAGTACTAACCTTAGTACAGTCTATGATGTGCCTGACTTTATCTTCTTTTATTCTACTGTAAGCTCAGATCAAAGAAATAGGCAGATAGAACATAGAACGCTCAGAACACGCGAGTGTCTTCACCAAAGTTAATACAAAATCAAATAGAATTACATTTCATAATGTTTTCTTTATTTTTGAGAACAACTTTTACGATGGTTAAAGACACGAGACGGCACATTTTGGCAAAAAACAACAACGACGCGCAGCTTGTTACGACGCGTAGCTTGGTACTGTTACTGTCGCGACTTTGTGTTCGACTTTGATTTTGTATTAACTTTGGTGAACCCACTCGCGTGTTCTGAGCGCTATATCTGCCTATTTCATTGATCTGAAAAAAATATACTTACAGTGTATATTTTTTTTCGAAGTTAACGACTTCCCTGTGCGATGAATCACATGTGACTCACGACCATTGTTTATCTATTGTGTCTGCTGCGCGGACAGTGAAAGTGTTAAGCTACTTTTGGGGCCTTCTTTGTAAGTACTTGAATAAAATCCGAGTTTCATAGGTATACATGACATAATTTAGAAATGACGTGTGACTTTACTATTCGAAAACCGAAAAAACCATTTATGTCTCTCATAAATTATTTTTATCTTTTAAGAACCATGTTCTATGAGTTATGGACCCGTAATCTTAATTCCCTTGTAGAAACTTCTGTCACAAATAACCATAATTTAAATCATAATATTATTTATCATAAGTTTAATTAAACTAGGTGTTATGAAATAACACGATGCTATGACGTCAATTGTATGCAATCGATCTAAAATTGAATATTCGATATGGTTTGAGATTGCATGCTTACATATACTATAATGTTCCTTATTTAATTACACATAATAAAATAGTGTTACAACATAATGTTTAGGATTTTCATCAAAAAAACCGGCCAAGTTGGAGTTGAAATCGCGCATGAAAGGTTCCGTCTATAAAAATGGTAAAAATATCAAGTATTTTTTATGGGAGCGCCCATAAATATTTATTTTATTCTGTTTTCTAGTACCTAAGTATTTGTTGTAAAAGCAATAGACAGTAGAAATATAATATTCATCAGTGAAAATTTTAACTGTCGTCTATCACGGTTCTTACGAGTATGATACAGCCCGGCGAAAGACGGACGTACAAACAGACAGACAGACGACTGACGGACACCGAGTCTTAATAACAGGCCCCGTTTTACCTCTTGGCTACGGAACACTAAAAAACAATTATCGCCTCTATAAAATGGTAATTATTACTGTATGCTAAATCAAGTATTTGAATTTGAACTATAGGCATACGCATACGCATACAGGCCCATATGCGAGCATTCTGTACTTTGAATTAATTAACAATCCATAAAAAATATTGCTAGGTTACTTAACTTCTTTGGTGTGAAATATCTTGTTTTGTTGTAGGGGTCAACTTAACGCACCCAAAACTTTGTGACGCATTGAATGGGACAAAGTTCAATTAAAAAAAAGTGTGTGAAAATTTTTAAACTATGACCTTCAATAACTCCGTAACAAGAAGGTTTTCGGCTTCGTTTTTAGGGTTCCGTAGTCAACAAGGAACCCTTATAGTTTCGCCATGTCCGTCCGTCCGTCCGTCCGTCCGTCCGTCCGTCCGTCCGTCCGTCCGTCCGTCTGTCCGCAGTTTAGCTCAGAGACGCACAGTACTAGAGAGCTGTAATTTGGTGTGAATATACGGATTTGTTGTGCCGAAAAAGTGGTAAAATAAAATCTCCTAAAATATTTTTTTTTAGGGTACCTCCTGTACTTACACGTAAAGTGAGGATTATTTTTTTCTCGCGTATCCCTTAGTGTGGGGTATCATTAAATAGGCCTTTAAAAAATAATGATAGTTTCCATTAACAATTTTTTGATAAAAAAATTCGTTTGTGAAATATTAAGCTTTAAAGTGCTAAATTTTGCTCGATTCGAGTGTCCCCCCCCTCTACAAGCTAAACGGTTATGTTTGGGGGTGTGAAAAAATTCACAATAGTAGTATATATAACGAAGTTTAAAAGAAAATTATCATGAGTAAGTAGGCTTTACAACTTTACGAGTAATAGTCGACCAACTTATAAAATGTACTTGGGTAATATGTTTTCTTAAACAAAATGTATCGGAAAAACAATAAATCAACTGCAAATGTAAGTTTGTCAACTTTATTTTTACAGCTTTAATAGGTATGTTTTTTTGGGGATAGGTAGGTTTTTATCGTCAACTATTTAACTAACTTCAAAAAAAGGAGGAGGTTCTAAATTCGTCGTAATCTTTTTTCTTATGTATTTTCCCTGATTTCTCAAAGACTCCTGGACCGATTTTGAAAATTCTTCTTTTTATAATTAAATTCAGCGAATCAGTTTAGTTAGTTCTCATAAGTATTTTGATGGGCAACTACGGAACCCTACACTGTGCGTGGCCCGACACGCACTTGGCCGGTTTTTAAATGGTTTTTCTTTCAGTTATATTTGCAAATAATTATGGATACCTATTTATCTTTTACCGTCGTACCACAAAAGCTTTTAAACGTTTTAGCTTTTAAGTTTTTGTAGTAAGGCTGTTAAACGTTTATCTTTTGATTCTATTTTATTAATCGTTTTCCGCCTTATGTGTCTTTAAAGAAAATGTCTAGTGGTCAGATTTTGAACCTGTTCTGTTAGCCGCATAGAATAGATATTCTATGAGGCCTTTTGTAATTACTGTGCAGTGTGCAGGTACAAATGCAAATAAAATGTGAACTGCCGTGCTTTACGTACTCAAAAAAAAAAACTAAATGTGAGGAAACACAGTAAATGTGTACTCACATTATTGAGGATTTCAAATTTTTTGAAAACTCGCAGTGTAAGTTATTAAATGTGAAACTATTTATGGAATGACGCACGAATAAAATTTTTGATTAAACAGATAAGTAGAAACCACAACGATCTATGATAGCTCTGTTCTAGCAACAGGGGCAAAAAAAGAGATTTTTTGTTTGTTTTTCTACTTCTTTGTATGTTTGTACATATACACACATTACACAAAAACTACTGCATTTAATTCAATGCAGTTTTCACTGATGCATTGCTACATAATACGAGTATCTTAAGGCTCTATTTTACAGCAAAAAATACAACTGCCTCTGCAAAAAATTAAGACTTAGAAACATAAACTTGAAATTCTAATTCCACGAGCACGAAGTCGAGGGGAAAAGCTAGTCTTATTTAAGTATAATGATAAATCAAGCCTTAAACAGATTTGATTACTTGATAATTATCATTAAAATTATAAATAGATAAACGCGAACGTCATTAAATACTGATCATAATTGTTTCTGTTTTGGAACCAGCAATCATTATGATGACCTTATTATAATTTTGGACCAATTACGTCACATACGAGGTCAACTACGTCATTAGGCATTTGTTTCAAGTAAGTACTTATTTGTGTAATTCCGGAATAACGTGTTATTAATTTATTTTCACACGTTAAATTAAAATTTAATTTTCGTCATCATTATGCGTGTGCGCATCATCGAGTTCATTGATCCAGTTTGAAATTACCTAGTGGGTGTTAAGTAAGAAATTCCGATTTGTATGAATTCTAGTAACGTTGTGGAGTATATTTAATTATGGTTTATTGGCGATAGTATATCGTGTCAATACCATTTAGACTGAAAAAGTTAGTTTTATACATCTTTGTTGTTTGTGGGACAGTAAACTTACCAGGTATTACAAAGTCTTAAAACCAGACTTGTTCCAGTGAATGAACGAGATGGCGCTAGACGACTTGTATAGCTCTGTCTGTTTTACTCGCCGGAACAAGCCTAGACAAATATAATAATTTTGCAGATGTATATTACCTTGACTTGTGAGAATTTGTTACCTACAGAATTACACAATTTCCCTACCTGCTATTATTATATACGCTCTACTTGAGTTAGACAATCGTAAAGACACAGGCGTGCGTCACCGCGATATTGTCACAATGAATGAAAAGAATTTAAATTAATTTATTTTATGTTAACTAACTATTCAGCACCTAACTCGAATTATTTCAGCGTGTCATAGTCAAACATTCAAACCATTGTTTTCGAGTTTTCCGAATTTTCATTCATCGCTTGTTTACGAGTGAGTCATATTAAAAATTTAAAATACAGACGTTACGAATTAAATATTTCTTGCGTGAGAGTATTGTATTTTACTTTTTTTAGTATTGTCAGCTGCATTATGTAATTACATTTACGCAAAAGCGATGTTTTTACGTGCGTCATTAAAGGTAAACATCTTTAACCTGACTTGACTTCTTTCATTACTTTATTATTATTATTGCTAGTTTTTACCAGCTGATTCGTTTGCTTAGAGATTATCAAATATAATCTGCTTATTTATTATAGGAGAAATATTCTAACCAATGGGGATGGCAACTGGGGAGCTAATGGCGCTAGTATAGCTTGTTCCAAGCATCGTCATATGGTTAAAATCTTATAAGTACTTCAAAGTACTACCTCATTGGTCGGAAAAGGACTTAGCTATGGTGGATTAGGACTTAGCTTTGAGTTGCCTTCCACATTTTGACCATTGTTAAAATCCATTTAGTCACTAAAAAATACAGGCTGATAAACAGATATAAGTAATTACTTTTACATATTTATGGATAAAGGCAAGAGGTTCCCAATCGGTTTCAGTTCGCGGAAACCTTACTGATTCAGTACTTTTTCTTGGCGCCAAGCTACTGACTCTAGGTTACAATGATACCTAAGCTGTACCCTTAGCACGAATTTTCAGTATTTGAGACGTAAAGTAAACTGGAACTTTGACAATTTCAAATTGTCAATTTTCAAGGAAAAAAATAGTTTTTTCTTCGCACACCAGAGGCGCTGATCCATTTTTTCATACAAAAACGCTGTAAATACTGGAAAGACGTTGTAAAGTAAAAGAGTGAAAATTCATGCTAAGGGTACTAGTTCAAAACTACAAAACTAGACCACATGAATCTGGTTGTAAGGCCCCAAGAGAGTTTAATGAGAACCTCTTCTTTAGAAATTGAAAGAGTTTTGGTCCCTCTCCAATTCAATTCGAAGAATGATCTTGGTCAATAGAAATTCTCACGGCGGCTGAGAACCGCAGGATTAAGAAATTTACAAAATAATTGGTTCAAAAGTTGTGTTTAATGAAGCGTGTCATGGCCGCGAGACGGCGCGGACGCATTACGGCGCTTGCGCAGATAAAGGGTCGCGGCCTGTCTATGAACGCGTCTGTCGCTGTAATCAAACGGAATGTTTCCCTAAATGACGCTCCCAAACTATCTTTTAACTTTTAATGGAATATTTTTGTGACATTCTTAGACCTAATTAGATGGATGGCGACATGTTTTTATAACAAAAACATGTTTACGTCACGCTATAATTCTTCTAAGAAAGAGTGCGATGCGATTTGTACTTCCTCATTATAATACCCGGCACTAAACAGAACAATTGCGCAAAATTTTGAAGTAGGTACGTAAGTTTTTGCAGTTTTTAGTATTATGTCATAAACTTCGGGTGTAAAATGATAATGATCGCGTGTCTGTGAGATTCATATCATGTATCATAGCGTTTTATTACCGCCTTATTTAAAAATAGAATAATAGCGTTGAACTGTTGATATCTATTATTACTGCTATTATTTTGCATGGTTCGTAGAGTAGACTCGTAATGTCAGTGTCACGTGTCTTCATTGTGACATGACGATGTCAAACGTCAGTCGTTCAGGTAGGTAATTATCTTGGGCACTCTAGCGTATCCGCCAAAGTTAGAGATGATGCCACTTTTCGGATATTATGTGTTACTAAATGAGAAACGCCATTCTGTATCGTGTTACGGTAATTTAATTATCGCGCATATTAACATGGTTACTAAATGAGTGTTCCTGAATGCAGTAGGTATTTGTATGAATATGAGTATATTACACGTAATAATGTAAGGATAGGAAAAGGAGGAGGATATAAAGAAATATAATAATATATAGAAAGTTATATGGGGTGACTGGTAATTAGTGTACGATACTTAAACACGTGATTGTGCTAATGATGACAATTTTTATTATGGGAGCAAAGCCGAAATCGTGGAAAAATATCAGCTGTTCAGTACATTAAGCAAAAATAAATGTACTGAACAGCAGATTTTTTTTTCGAGTTTTCAGTTTTGTTCCCATAGTAAAAGTTGTTGGTTATCATGAGCGCAATCACGTGTTTAAGTATCGTACACTAATTACCAGTCACCCTATACAGAATAGAACAGATATATTCATTTGATATTGGACACACACAGAAACAATAAAAAATAAAATGAAAAAAACAACAAGAATTTTGTAAAGCATGTCCAAATCAGCATTTAACAAATGCCCAGCAAAAATCTTGGTCATACTGTATTACAGGTGCCATTATTTGACTACAATTAGTATCGTATAATTCGTATGCAACTCTAAAAAACTTAGATTGAGTTCTTGTTCTGGACATAATCTACCTACAATGAGTTAATCGACCTCCCAAAAAATTGGAGCGTGTACTAAATGGTTGAAGCTGTTAATGCTTGCAATTGCGGATAGTTTTTAGTTTTAGATGGTAGGGGAGCCGAGGATGCTAAATCTGCAGTTCCTCGAGCGCCATGGCAATCTATTGGATTTGAAAGATTATGTTTTAAAAAGAAAAAAGTTTCTGACAAGTTTTCTATTTTAGTGGGGGGGAGAGCGAGTAAACATTTTTAAAACTGTAAAAAAAAACAGTTGTAAAGAAGTACTCGAGCGCGTCAGCCATTTACAGTGTAAACGCGCTTTATATTTCTGATTACCATTACATATTAATCTGACGATTAATTCGAGGGGGCTGTCCGTAACAAGCGGTTGAAGACCCAAAAACGAAAACGCCTTACAAATAATAAAAATTAATTAGACGGAACGTTGATTGCTATAAAAAACGAGCAGGCGTTACGTTTTTGTTTTACAACTTCAGAACTCGCTCATTTCCAAATGCCATGCTCAAATTGTCAGATTATTGAGATATACACTCTTCTGAACGTAATTAATCTACCTTTTCTTAATCTGACGCGCTCGAGTATTTTTGCGGATCGATTTTTTTTTACTAATCTGACGGGTTCTCCCAAACAAACCCCACAATATTAAGGGTTGATATTTGGTACAGGTACATTAAAGGGTGCAAGGATTCTCCCCTATAATAATCTGACGCGCTCGAGTCACAACACAAATCCCTTCCTCGCCGCCCCTACTAAGATCTTCATGGTGGAACCCTAACCCGCAGATAACGGTATCTTGTTTCTATCATTGTAGCTAAATATATACCTTTAGGGGTGTCTCTTAGCTATCATTAACCGAGTCATTACTCGGCCACGACACTCGCCAACCAGCATGTGAGGCCACGTGCTCTCCTCCTGACATGTCATGTAAGCAGTGATAACATGCCATTTTTCTACAGATTGTATGCAATTAACAAGACTTGCAATTTTGTAGAGAGTTTCTACTTGGCAACATACAAAGTACTAAATGTACAGTCCGTGTCACGATTTGGCTGGTTCCTTGGAAGCACAAATTATTTTGGTTACTGAGGTAACCAAACGATGAAGCTCACCTTACCTAATAATATTAAAACTGCAATATGAATGATACTTAGATCTTTATCTTTAGATCCACAGATCAAAGAACTATAGATCTTTATAAGTTACTAGCGGCCCGTCCCGGCTTCGCACGGGTGGGCATGATGATTTTCGATTCGGATTTTCCTCTAAAACCTGGCGCTGATGGTTACAAACACAACAAAAAAAGAAGTAGCCGAATCGGTCCAGCCGTTTTCGAGTTATGAGCTTAGCAACACATTTTGCGATCCATTTTTACCGTCTTCTTATACTCGTATTATAGATTTAGCATTGAATCTAATAATTGAAACCAAAAATGTAGACAGATCAAGTTTCACCACATTAGATGCTGAATAATCTATTTCAAATACAAGAGGAAATTGATCGCTGGTAACTAAATATTTATAATCTTAAAATCCGGCGGAAACGCTAATTTGTACGGTTACATCCGGCTGCGTCAGTCAATCAGACAACCAGACAACATTAAAAGGGCAAATCATTGTAACGCTGCGCTCCTGAACTTCTTATTGTTTCTATTTAATTAAGGTCAAAGAAAACAGCTTATGAATTTGCGGGAAATGCAAGGCAGGATGCAATAGGAAACCGCATACGAGTATATGCAGAAGGAATTTATACCTAAAGGGCTAATCGTAGATGATATAGCAGGTAAAATCAAGGTAGAGGAGCTCGTGGCTAAATAATAACAGTCGCATTGGTCTATTTATTAGGTACAGCCGCGCTTGCCGGTTGGTCTTTGGACAGGGGACCATTTATCATATAGTTTTCCCCCGTGTCTCGGAAAGCACGTAAAACCTTTGGACTCGGCTGTCATTGGTAGATCTTTCGTTAATCACAGTCAGAAGCTTAAAACTAGCTTCTGACAACCAATCTTACTAAGAGGTATCGTTTTGCCCGGTTACTACGGTTTACCGGGTTGTTGAGGTAATTTAAGCAGTCGAGCAGTCGTTCAGTTTAAAATACTGATGTTCAGCTGCATCTAGTTTGACTGGAAGCTGATCCCAACATAATCGGGAAAAGGCTGGGCAGATGATGATAGCAGATAAAGTCAAATAAGTAGACAGCGAATTAGTTAGGACCCTTTCCTGGTGTGGAACGATTGTGAACGATGAAAGTTCTTGAAACTTTAATCCTCATCCATTGCCAAATAATTGCTGGGTGCCAGAGTTAAAAAGATCCTAGACCTAGTTCAGATTTTTTTTTTTGAGTAGGTATGTACTATAGTTTTGGAATTGACTTACGAGTATATCCAGATTTTGGTATGGAAAACTTGGCTGGAAGCTCTATTGTGGTTTGGCTGGGATATCAGCCAAGTCGCATTTAGATTTTAACAGGATCTACAAATAGCTTGGCGATCAATGAATTTAGTATCTATTTACCTATATTTAACTTAAATGTGATGGATTAATAAATAAGCTGATGTACATGGTCCATGTGTCTGAATAGCCGATAGCGCCGTGGAAAGAGCCGCGCGAGATAACCCTCCGTCTGCGATGCACACGCACGCCTTTGGCGCCTGAATACTACGCATTTTTTTACTGATTTACATCACTTACAGGAAAACATAATATAAACATGTCTTCGAGACAGACAGATAACGTTTTGTTTGATAACTAGCGTGGAAGGAGTTGATAGGTACAATACAGTACTGTTAGACACAAACGGGATGAGGCATTAAGCTTATTACTTAGAATAATTTTTGAAGAAAATGTATTTTATTCTTATTCCGCGTATTTTTCGGTTTTGGTAATTCAAAATGGTACCATTTTTTTAAAACTACTTTTGCTCGCCCGTGTATTAGTATCATTATTTTAAGTAAATTAAATTATAGTTATAGTTTTGTTTGTAAAAAGCGCTGAACGTAAATCTGAAAAAGTGTTGTGCAACATATAGGTACTTACCTACTATGTTAATGTTTATGTAGCGCATGATAGTTCCGGTCTAACGAATTTGTTACTGTTCACTATTAAAATTTGTTTAACAACAAAAAATCATTAAAAACCTAATTATTTTACCTTTTATCTAAAAGGTTATCAAAAACAATTAAACAGGGGCAACAATTTTTGACAGAATATACTGCCAATTAAGAAGTGGGGTAGTGACACAAATAAATAAAAAACACGAGTTGGTATTTATAAACAATACTTAGTGTGATAATCATGGAACTATAACATGACACCTGGTTTCACACATAGGAACTAGATTATATACTTAAACAATTTAAGTAGGAAAATAACTGTCTCATGTAAAGCGATATTTGAGCGATTCTTACTTGTCATGGGATTACCTGCTAACTGGCTAATTTCTACTACCAACATAAGTGTTAGAGTCCATTTTATTTATAGTTTAGGTCCATTTTAAAGGCTCTAAAAGCTGACAAATATAAGTTGCATTGTTGGTCACAAGTTCATTGTCATTCTGTCACGATTTGAGAAATATATAAATTGTCACAGAGAGTGTGACGTGTTCGAGTAAAAATAGATTTGTATTGTGTTAATTGGTTCTATATTTTTAGTAACATATTGTCACTCTTGTGGAAAATTTCGTGGTAACAAAGAGGAGGCCAAATTTGATGTAAGATCCTTAGTTGTCTGACTTGTTTGACTGCGTGATGTGACTGATACAAATGGGCGTGGGCTGATATAAGAGCATAACTTATTGATCCGGCCTTTTAACCTGCCACTGTCTTCAATTTATTTTTGTTGGTTTACATATTGAGTCAATTTATTCATGTAAGTGAGTGATGGTCAAAGGTTTAGGGTAAAGCTTGGTAGGCGCAATATGCTAGTTGACAAACGGGTATACCAACTGTAACAGTGGTCACCCTAAGGTGTGGTTCCGAGCAGTAAGTTTGAGGAGTGCTAGAATGACGGATGTTTTCTCGTTTGACCCTGGAATCTGAAGAAAATGGTTTGCATGTCGATATTAATAAATTATGAAGAGCTTCTTTGAGTTATCAGCGCTACCTACAGATGATTTCATTGCACTTGGATCAGCGCTACATGATTAGCTTTTCTTTGCATTTTGTCTTATTTTTTTGAACAGATTATCGTATACGTAGATAATAGTAGTTTATGTAACTGGTACATAATGAGGGGTATTATACACTACTGTGAGTTTAAAAAAGGAGCGAAGCGAGTTTTTTAATATTATCACACGAGTGGTATAATACCTAGTTATGTATAGTTTCATACACTACTTTATCTACTCTCATTGAACACGAATATATCAAATCATCATCATCATCTCAGCCATAGGACGTCCACTGCTGAACATAGGCCTCCCCTTTTGATTTCCACAGATACCGGTTGGAAGCGACCTGCATCACAATATATCAAATAAAAGATAAAAATTAATAAACACTAACATTCATCCACCGAAATACAAACGTCAAAATTCCAACATTCCCATTTAAAGCGCGCGCAGCCACAGACAAAAAATGAAATAGATGTATCTATGATCAGTAATCTGTATCATAATGAAAAAAAAAAAAATTATAACATTGTTTTGTTAGAGAAACAGTGTTATAATATAATATAATAATAACTCTATGGTATAAAGTATGTCATTATAAACTCGTTTTGAGTTTTTAACCGACTTCAAAAAAAGGAGGAGGTTATCAATTCGACTGTATTTTTTTTTTTTTTTTTTTTTATAATGTTTGTTACCTCATAACTTGCGACTGGGTGAACCGATTTTCATAATTCTTTTTTCAGTCGAAAGCTGGTGCTTCCCGTGTGGTCCCATTGTCACCATTTTAGGATCTGATGATTGGATCTTGGAGAAATCGAGGGCAACCCTCAAATTTTATTAGCTGACACATAGTTTTTCGCAAATCTTATGAAGTAATTCAAGTACTTGCGTATAGAAATCATCATCTCATGTAGCTGAGCTGATGATGGAAGGTACAACTCCTCAAGTGAGAAAATTATGTTCGTGTTCGCATATCTCCGGAACTACAAGTCCGATTTAAGTAATTCTTTTTTTGTTGTACTAGGTATCGTTCAACTTAGGGAATACTGCAAATTTCATCAAAATCGGTTCAGTAGTTTTTGAGATAGAATGAATGCAAGAGATGTTAACGATGTTATTACCGGTGCTACGGATTACGAAATTCTAGTGCACATGTAAGAAAATTATGTATTTGACAAGAATGTTGGTTGAATATTTAAACTAAAAAGAGTAAAATAAAAACTTTTTCTAAAAAAAATGTGACCGCCTTCAAAAACAACCACAAAAAAGGGTAAAATAACCTACAAAACTTTTCTTTCGGAAGTCGGTGGCAAAAAAGACAATGAAATTAATAAAAAAAGTCACCGACTTCCGAAAGAAAAGTTTTGTAGGTTATTTTACCCTTTTTTGTGGTTGTTTTTGAAGGCGGTCACATTTTTTTTAGAAAAAGTTTTTATATATTTCGAATTTTACGATATGAGAGTAAATAAAGATATTAACAGCATTGGTTAGGACAGCTGTTACTCGTTGGCATGTTACAAAAGCAGGGAGCGGCACTGCAGCGCATAAATCCGACCTAAACACGTACTCGTAAATTGAAAAACCTGTGTGAAAAACCCTGTGGACAGAGTTGTTATACTGAATTCAAATTTGAAAATAAAATAGAATAATGATGATCCCATAATTGGATATCCCATTAATTTAGATTAAAACTGAATCAAACTGTTAGCACGTAAAAAACTTGGTGTAAAATTTACGAACACGATGAATTCTATGAATGACGTCGTAACTTTGAACTTTGAGCTTCATAAACTTGTGTTTCTTAGGAATACTGTAATCTCAATAGAGAGATAAAGGAAGTCTGTTCTATTTGATATGGTTCAAAAGACCGCTACATGTCTGTACAACCGACCGAGGGCAGCGGCGGCGCCATGTTTTGATATCACTTTAAACCGGATTAAACTGCATTTTATACTGATAAATAAATAATCTCTTGTATGCGTTAATAAAACAAGTAGGTATCTTTCAATATAATTTTGACACAGTTATGATTTTATTTTGACGTCCATTTCACAAGAAGCTTTGTTTTGTGATGTCACTAGTTTAAACCAGATTAAACTGCATTAATTCTGAAAAATAATCTGTTGTATGCGTTAATAAAAGAAGTATCTTTCAATATAATTTTGACACAGTTATGATTTTATTTTCACTAGGATTTCACAAGAATCTTTATTTTCTGATATCACTTTAAAGCAGATCAAACTGCATCAATAAATATTGATAATTATGCGTTTTTAAAACAAGTATCTATAATGTCATCCCGATCCCCAATGATATTATAAATAAAAAGAGGTAGATATCGCACTAGCACGCACAAAATGTTGAGGAGAATGTAACACAATTGTTGCACCCTTGATTTAGTCGGATTACAACAGCGAGCGAGGTAACGTGAGTGCGCGGCGTAACAAAAACGCCAAGTTGTGTCTTCAGAAAGTGCAAAAACTATGGTGCCAAGAAAAAAAGAGTTGTGGAGTGACATACCATAAGCAAGTCTATTAAAAATACATATTTTTTTTACGAGTTATTCCTCATTATATTATATAAAGCTCGATTACCACTGACTGACTGATTGACAGAATTGTTCTCCCAGATGGTGAAGGGGAAGGTGGGTATATTTTGACAGATTCGTAAACAAGTGACTCTGGTGAGTATGGAAAAAATCCCAAACCTCCCCTTTTCGCCCCCCCTCTCCCCCCTCCCCATCGTAACTCGGAAACTAAGAGACCCGTGTTTTGTTTTTTTACGGATTCGTATAGAGGGGGCTCGGAAACGTAAAAATCATTTTTTAGAATCCCCCCTCCCCTTTTCCCCTTCTCCCCCCTTTAGGAGGATCTCGGAAGTTAACAGACTTGCAACAGTTTTTTTTTCAGATTCATGTCAAGGGCCCAATAGTTGGTCAAAATCATTTTTCAAAACTCTCCCCTCTCCCCCCCTTCACCCCTCCCCCCGTCGTATCTCGGAAACTAAGAGACCCGTGTTTTGTTTGTTTGCGGATTCGTATAGAGGAGGCTCGAAATAGTAAAAATCATTTTCAAAGATCCCCCTTGCCCCCCTCCCCCCCCCTTTAGGCGGATCTCAAAAAAGACTTGGAATTTTTTTTTTCAGACTCGTGTCAAGAGGTCCAGAGTATGTCAAAATCATTTTTCGAAACTCACCCCTCTCCCCCTCTTCACCCCTCACCCCATAGCGGTAAAGCGAAGCGTAGGGATGTGGTCACGATAGCTTTCCGGTGGTAGGTAGGTCCTGAGTGGAGCGAACCTGCGAGACCGAGTGGAGCGAAGGGGGGAGGTGGCGAGCGAAGCGAGCCGGCGACCTCCGTAGCGTAATGAAGGTTGAGCGGGTGAAGCGTAACTCTCGGGTGACGACAAGCAAACTTACAAGTAACTCTCATTAGTAGAGCAAAAGTACCAAGCCTCCCCTTTTTGCTCCCCCCCCCCTCCCAATCGTATCTCAGAAACTATGAGACCCGTGTTTTGTTTTTTTATGGATTCGTATAGAGGAGGCTCGGAAAAGTAAAAACCATTTTTTCAAAGTTGCTCCTCTTGACCCTTTCCCCCCCCCTTAAGGCGGATCTCAGAAGAGACTTGGAACTTTTTTTTTTCAGATTCACTTCAAGGTACCCGGAATTGGTCAAAATGATTTTTCTAAACTCCCCCATTTCCGCCTCTTCACCCATCCCCCCATCGTATATCGGAAAAAATATGTAGCGGCAAAGCGAAGCGTAGGAATGAGGTCACGATAGCTTTCCGGTGGTAGGTAGGTCCTGAGTGGAGCGAACCTGCGAGACCGAGTTGAGCGAAGGGGGGAGGTGGCGAGCGAAGCGAGCCGGCGAACTCCGTAGCGTAACGAAGGTTGAGCGGGTGAAGCGTAACTTGCGGGTGACGACAAGCAAACTTACAAATAACTCTCATAAGTAGGGCAAAAGTACCAAGCCTCCGCTTTTTGGCCTCCCCCCCCTCCCTATCGTATCTCAGAAACTAGGAGACCCGTGTTTGGTGTTTTTTTACGGATTCGTATAGAGGAGGATCGGAAAAGAAAAAACCATTTTTTTCAAAATCTCCCCTCTTCACCCCCTTCTCCCCCCTTTAAGTGGATCTCAGAAGAAACTTGGAACATTTTCTCTTGGGGCCCAGAGTATGTCAAAATCATTTTTCAAAATCAAAATGAGAATCCAAGATGGCGGCTGCTATAATTTTCGAATTGTTCATCAATTTTATCATGGGAGTCGTTTTCATGGTTTTCGAGGATGCTAAAGCCGGTAGTAAGGTCAAAATCAAAATCCAAGATGGCGGCTGCGATAATTTTCGAAATGTTCATCATGGGAGTCGTTTTCATGGTTTTCGAGGATGCTAAAGCCGATAGTGAGGTCAAAATCAAAATCAAAGATGGCGACAGCAAAAAATTCAAAGATATCATCATGGATGTCGTTTTCATGGTTTTCGAGGGTAATAAAGCTGATAGTGAAGTCAAAATCAAAATCCAAGATGGCGGCTGCGATAATTTTCGACTTGTTCATCATGGGAGTCATTTTCATGGTTTTCGAGGATGCTAAAGCCGATGGTGAGGTCAAAATCAAAATCCAAGATGGCGACAGCAAAAAATTCAAAGATATCATCATGGATGTCGTTTTCATGGTTTTCGAGGGTAATAAAGCTGATAGTGAAGTCAAAATCAAAATCCAAGATGGCGGCTGCGATAATTTTCGACTTGTTCATCATGGGAGTCATTTTCATGGTTTTCGAGGATGCTAAAGCCGATGGTGAGGTCAAAATCAAAATCCAAGATGGCGACAGCAAAAAATTCAAAGATATCATCGTGGATGTCGTTTTCATGGTTTTCGAGGGTAATAAAGCTGATAGTGAAGTCAAAATCAAAATCCAAGATGGCGACTGCGATCATTTTCGAATTGTTCATCATGGGAGTCGTTTTCATGGTTTTCGAGGATGCTAAAGCCGATAGTGAGGTCAAAATCAAAATCAAAGATGGCGACAGCAAAAAATTCAAAGATATCATCATGGATGTCGTTTTCATGGTTTTCGAGGGTAATAAAGCTGATAGTGAAGTCAAAATCAAAATCCAAGATGGCGGCTGCGATAATTTTCGACTTGTTCATCATGGGAGTCATTTTCATGGTTTTCGAGGATGCTAAAGCCGATGGTGAGGTCAAAATCAAAATCCAAGATGGCGACAGCAAAAAATTCAAAGATATCATCGTGGATGTCGTTTTCATGGTTTTCGAGGGTAATAAAGCTGATAGTGAAGTCAAAATCAAAATCCAAGATGGCGGCTGCGATCATTTTCGAATTGTTCATCATGGGAGTCGTTTTCATGGTTTTCGAGGATGCTAAAGCCGATAGTGAGGTCAAAATCAAAATCCAAGATGGCTACAGCAAAAAATTCAAAGATATCATCATGGATGTCGTTTTCATGGTTTTCGGGTATGCCAAAGACGAAAGTGAGGTCAATATTAAAATCCAAGATGGCGGCTGCGATAAATTTTGAAATATTTATCATGGGAGTTGCTTTAATGATTTCAAGGATGCTAAAAGACGATAATGAGGTCAAAATCAAAGTCCAAGATGGCGGCTGCAACAATTTTCGAATTTTTCATCATGGATGTCGTTTTCGTGGTTTTCGAATACCTATGCTAAAGCCGATAGTGAGGTCAAAATCAAAATCTATGATGGCGGCTCTGATCATATTCGAAGTGTTCATCATGGGAGTCGTTTTCATGGTTTTCGAGGATGCTTAAGCCGATAGTGAAGTCCAAATCAAAATCGAAGATGGCAGCTGCGATAATTTTCGAAATGTTCATCATGGCAGTCGTTTTCATGGTTTTCGAGGATGCTTAAGTTGATAGTGAAGTAAGAATCAATATCCAAGATATCGGCTGCGATCATTTTCAAAATGCTCATCATGTATGTTGTTTTCAGGGTTATCGAGGGTGCTAAAACCGATAGTGAAGTCTTATTGAAAATCCAAGATGGTGGCTGTGATAATTTTTGAATTGTTCATCATGGATGTCGTTTTCGTGGTTTTCGAATACCTATGCTAAAGCCGATAGTGAGGTCAAAATCAAAATCTAAGATGGCGGCTGTGATCATATTCGAAGTGTTCATCATGGGAGTCGTTTTCATGGTTTTCGAGGATGCTTAAGCCGATAGTGAGTTCAAAATCAAAATCGAAGATGGCGGCTGCGATAATTTTCGAAATGTTCATTACGGCAGTCGTTTTCATAGTTTTCGAGGATGATAAAGTTGACAGTGAAGTAAGAATCAAAATCTAAGATGGCGACTGTGATAATTTTCGAATTGTTAATCATGTTAGTCGTTTTCATGGTTTTCGGGGATGCTTAAGCCGATAGTGAGGTCAAAATCAAAATCGAAGATTACAGCTGCGATAATTTTCGAAATATTCATCATGGCAGTCGTTTTCATGGTTTTCGAGGATGTTAAATTGATGGCAAGATCAGAACGGGAATGCTAGATGGCGGCTGCGATAATTTTCGAATTGTTCATCATGGGAGTCGTTTTCATGGTTTTCGAGGATGCTAAAGCCGATAGTGAAGTTTAAAATCCAGGAGGGCATAAACGACGTCACCGAAGGCCTGCTGCGTGTCGTCTGCGAGGTGGGCTGTAAACTTTTTCGACCGATCAGGAATGGACGTAAGTCGGAACTTAATTACCAGCGAGACTCTGGCACTGATGAGGAAACGACGAGAGCTCACAAAGCCACACAGGCTGAGAGTCAGGTTCTTAACGGGGAGGTCAAAAAGCAGTTCATACGCGATACTCGGAGTGCAAATAACCGAATTATAGAGCAAGCTTTAGCTCGGAATAAAGGCTCGAAGGTATGCTAAGCCCAATACCTCCCGCTGTTGCCTTACAAAGCTCAGAACGTCACAAGGCACCACCGTCACCTCAAAGCCAGAGATTCTAGCTGAAGTCGAAAAGTTCTACGGAGAGTTATATGCTCAAAAACCTTGCCCACCTCAGGCCCACAGCGCGGATGACCAACGGGCCAAACTGACACGCCATCTCACACGAGCTTCCCGACATTGACATGGGTGAGATTGGAATGGCACTCAGGCAGCTTCACCACAACAAAGCCCCAGGGGATGACAGAATAACCATAGAGCTGCTCAAGGCAAGAGGAATACCTATCTTGACAGAGCTTGTAAACTCTTCAATTCCGTCATCCACACTTGCATAATACCGGAGGCATGGCATGGGAGTGTGGTAGTATTATTCTTCAAAAAGGGCGATAAAGCGCTCCTTAAAAACTACCGCCCCATCTCGCTTCTGAGCCATATCTATAAGCCGTTCTCGAGGGTTATTCTAAATCGTCTCGCCCAAAAGTTCGATGATTTTCAGCCTCCGGAGCAGGCCGGCTTTCAAAAAGGTTACCGCACCATAGATCACATACACACCCTTAGGCAAGTGATTCAAAAGACCGAGGAGTATAACCAGCCTCTGTGCCTAGCGTATGTGGACTACGAGAAGGCTTTCGATACCGTCGAGACCTGGGCTGTTCTGGAGTCCATGCAGAGATGCCTCATCGACTGTCGCTACGTTGAGGTGATGAGATGTCTGTATAAGGCCGCAACAGTGACCGTCTAAGTACAAGAACAGAGCACAAAACCAATCCAACTGTTTACAAACGCGTTTGAGGACGTTTTCAAGACGATTGATTGGAAAGGACGGGGTGTTACTATCAACGGTCAGTACATCTCACACCTCCGATTTGCGGATGACATTGTCATCATAGCAGAGTCTCTGCAGGAGCTGGAAAAAATGCTGAACAGCTTGAGCGATTGTTCAAGGCGTGTGGGTCTCGGAATGAATCTGGCTAAACCAAACCAAAGTCATGTTTAATGGTCACGTCACCCCGAGACCTGTAATCGTGAATGATGCTGCCCTCGAGGTTGTGCAAGAATACATTTATCTAGGCCAAAGTGTACAACTGGGCAGGCACAACTTTGAGAAGGAGGCAGCTAGAAGAATACGCTTGGGCTGGGCGGTATTCGGGAAGCTGCGTCATATCTTTGAATTATCGATCCCACAATCCCTTAAAACCAGGGTTTACAACCAGCGTGTCCAACCCGTAATGACTTACGGAGCCGGAACGTGATCACTTACCATCGGCCTGGTCCACAAATTTAAGGTTGCTCAGCGTGCAATGGAGAGAGCAATGCTCGGGGTTTCTCTGGTGGATAGAATTCGTAATGAAGTCATTCGCCAGAGAACCAAATGTAGAACCAAATGGCACGTATGTAGACGGACAAACGGCAGATGGAGCAAACATGTGCTTGAGTGGAGACCGCGAATGGGCAAACGTAGTGTAGGACGCCCTGCTGCAAGATGGGTCGATGATTTAAGGAAGGTGGCTGGCAGTGGATGGATGCGGCCTGCCCAAAACCGGGATGGTTGGCGCTCTTTGGGGAAGGCTTACGTCCAGTAGTGGACGGCAATGGGCTGATGATGATATAAAGCTGATAGCGAGGTCAAAATCAAAATCCAAGATGGTGGCTGCGATATTTTCGAAATAATCATCCTGGGAGTCGTTTTCATGGTTTTCGAGGATGCTAAAGCCGATGGTAAGGTTAAAATCAAAATCCAAGATGGCGGCTGCGATAATTTTTGAATTGTTCATCATGGGAGTCGTTTTCATGGTTTTCGAGGATGCTTAAGCCGGTAGTGAGGTCAAAATCAAAATCCAAGATGGCGACTTCAAAAAATCATATTTTTTATATTAGATGCCGTTTTCATGGTTTTCGAGGGTGCTTAAGCCGATAGTGAAGTCTAAATCAGAATCTAAGATGGCGGCTGCGATCATTTTTGAATTGTTCATCATGGGAGTCGTTTTAATACGAGTAGTTGTCGAGGATGCTAAAGCCGATAGTAAGGTCAAAATCAAAATCTAAAATGGCGACTGCAAAAAATTCTAAGTAAGAAATACTTTTCAAAACACGACCCCGCGAGCTGCTTGCAGCTCGCGCAACGCGCAAATACTAGTTTTCAAATAAATTTCGTATTATTGACGTAATGGTTCGAAAAGGATAGATAATAGGATGGCAATCTGCTGCGTGACAGAGACAAATAGCATCCGTCATAAGTCGGGTTATAGTAGTCTCTAGTGTAGTGTGGACTGTACTTCAAGCGCAACACACTAAAACTAGCTATCTCTTTCTATCTTAAACGTTCCGTATTATCTATCGCTGTCGTAGTTTTAAATTACTGTTTATACATTTAAGTTAGTACTTATAATAACAACGCAACGAAATCTGACCGCCATTTAGTATGAACATGGCGTATCTTTCTTTATAATATCATTGCCGATCCCTTGGTCTTGACGCATATTTCCCGACAGCGTCCAAATATCGGGTACTCAAACGAATATTTGTAATCACGGAAGATATCCCGTAAGTTAAATTTGAAATTGTTAAGTATCTATATGTATAATTTTAATACAGTTATGGTTTTATTTTCACGACGAAGTTTGCTTTGCTGTAACACTTTAAACCGGTTCAAACAGCATCGCTATAAATACCTAATCTGTTGCTTATATTATTAATAAATTAGTCTATTTTGGGCTAAAGCCTCCTGGTCTCGCAGAACTGTCCTACGAGGTAACCCTGGAACGTAAAAGCTATTGAAAGATCACCGTGGATTTTAGTCAGCACAATCTGTCAGTATTTCTGCCCTGTTGGGATGAAAGACACATTTGATGATATTACCACGATAAAAAAGAGACGATTTTATTTTGGTGTTCAGTGGTAACAGCCTCGACTTCGGACCCAGCTGAACGCAATTTGTGTATTTATTTCATCACCGCTGCTCTCAATATGGTGAAGGAAAACATCGTAAGGTGCAAGCCACATGGAAAAGAGGCAAGACGCAGACGGGGCGGAGACATTTATGTCTCTTCGGTGTCCGTGTCTCTTTCATACAAAATGTATAGAAGAGTCGTGACTTAAAACACATACAAGAGACGAGGCGCGGACGCGACTCTCATATATTTTCACACGTCCGTGACGAGTCCTCGTCTTACGTCTTCTCTATGGGGCCCGCGCCTGGAAACTATGGCATGTCTTAAAAAAAACCAGGAGACAATAAAATTGACATCTAACAACCCGCACTAGGTCTGCATGTTGGATTACGGGTCACTCCTTCTCATAGTGAGGTCCGCCCCAATCTTAGAAGAAGGAATGTTGTAGGCTGTTCATACTTTGTTGTTTTGATATAACTACGTTTCTATTTTCACAAGAATTTCGCAAGAAGCTGGTTTTGGAATGAAGCTCGATTTACTATCTGGAAATGTTGTCCGTAATTTGCATTATCATGTATTTTATAGCCTATAATAGGTTAATTATTAAAATATAGTGATAACGAATTATTTATTGCTATCGATCTTAGTATAAAAAGATTTTATTTATTTATAGATAGAATTTAATAAATCTGAGAATATGGATGTGTATCGACAAACCATATTTGTCGAAGGACCGAAGGCCAGTGGAGAAGACGAGACCTTGAGTGGAGACCGCATATCGGCAAACGTAGCGTGGGACGGTCCCAGCTAGATGGACCGATGACCTTACGAAAGTGGTTGGAATAGACTGAATGCGGAAGCCAGTGGACAGGGTGATGTGGTGCAGTCTGGGAGAGGCCTTTGTCCAGTAGTGCCCTGCGATACACTGAGTTAATTGATGGTGTCTATTAAAGTATTATTTCAGCACTTCCAGCCGTCAAGTAGGTAGTAACTACATTAAGATTATAATCACTATTGTATACTGATTAGAGAGATATTTTATTTTCATAATTTGTGTGATTATTATGAACCTACTTTAGTACAGCTTTAGTGTTTAAATAAGTTATTATCGACTAAGTTATCATTAAGTGATAAAGCAGTTCTATTGTCGATTTTTTAAGTACATGTAGTCGCATACTTATTCGTTATATTTCATGGGGTGCTATGACAGGAAACCTCCACGTGCGCCCGTGGACTGGAGTTCCTTCTCGGATACGTCCGGGGGGAAGACCAGTTTTACGGGCCGGTGCACCCTGGGATGCGGGCAAAAACTCTTTCTTAAGCACTGTGTGCCTAAGTGGTCTCTTTGCCCGTATGCGAATAGCCTGTCGTGTGGACGCTCCAACGCGTGTCCCTCTGATTAGCAGAGGGCACAGCGGCGGAGCGGGCTTGCGGACGGTGAGTGATGCGGTGAGGGATGGAAGGACCAAGCCCGGGTCGGTGGCGCGTCGTGTTTCGCGCCAAATGCCTGCTGGGGTCGCGGGTTTTTTCTTAACCCAGGATACCGTGGCCCTAGAACGTAAAGGGCATAGGAAGGAACACGGGTGGATTTTAGTCAGTAGAAGTCTGACAGTCCCTTCCGCCCCACCCAGGGAGGACTCATTTGATGATTTTACCACCTTAAAAAAGATTCGTTATATTTCATAGGTAGTAGATGTGGACTAGGTACTGAAATCAATTTGTTTAGTTGTCTTAGTCTTAAGTGTTAATTTTCTACGAGTTCATATTAATTTGGAATGAAGTTTTTATATTGAAAATATATGAAGTTTCAGTGTTTTCGAGAGTATAACAAAAAAACAGAGAAATAATAGTTGGAGTGATTATAAATTTATAATACAGTGAGTTCATATTGGAATAGCGATAGTAAATAAATCGTTGACCTGTGGCATATGTCGAATCTGAAAATGTGGCTATTATGTAAACATATCGAATGCGTGAGAGGTGTTCGTGACATCTTATCTCATGTATCGGGGTCAAGGTTTATACCTATGTCTATGTCTATACTATACATCTAGCTATACGTCCAGGAACCACCTGAGTTAGCAACAAGATTAATGATAACAAATCTATCATTGTTAGCTACAGTTATAGTTCATTTATGAACGAAAAAAAATTGTCCATTATTTTTGACATGCCTGTTGGTCTAATGACCCTGACTGCCATGCTGAAGGTCGGGTTCGATTCCCACCCAGGTGTGTTTGTGTGATGAGCACGATCATTTGTTCTGTGACTGGATGTCATTTGTCTCTATAATATGCATGTATTTAGAAATTTTGTTTATCAATTGTCTAGTACCGATAACACAAGCTCTGCTTAGCTTGGGACTAGATGGCGTTTTGTGATAGTTGTGGAATATTATTATTATTATTATTTAACCATGATGTTGTAAACATATTATTTTTGTATATTAGAAATGCGTTACATATTTTGACTCTGCATATATTCTAGCTACACAAGGTTATAAAGACCTGTGTTTTTGCGTAATCTGAAAATAAAAATTATTTAAAGGCAAAAAAGGTCAAATTAAAAGTGATAATAAAACTCAGGGACAAAGTTACAGTCTATGGTTTATTTTTATTCCCCAGTGGACAAGACGTTCTTAGACACAACACGCAACTTGAAATCGGGTCAATTCGCATGTGATTCCATGGAACATCTATCGACATGATAACCGCTGGACTAAGCTCAGTACACACGTCGCCTCTCTATGGACGCTTTGTATTGCTCAATGCCATGTGTGCCGCATGTAAAGAGCTCTCAACTCGCCTCGTTGTGGCCTCGTCATTATATTTTTTAGGGCACTAACATTTTGTCAAGAGTATTTAGTACCGTAAGGACTTGTTCACACCGTTCAATTTTCTCACTTAACCCGTTTAACATTTTTAATGTGTTTTCGTCATTTAACCTGATTAACCTTGTAGCGTTTTGAAATGTAATCATTTAATCACACTCGACTCTTCATAAAGTGTCGTTAGTCCCGTGAAGTTTTTTTTTGAACTGTATACTTTGCGTTTGTGTTCACTTTGATGCGGCTTTTGCGGCTGCGCGATGTGGTAGTTACAAGATGATAATAAGCGGGCAAAGCAATTTAGAGAACGCTACGCAGCGTAGCAGCTTGGTGGATAGTTACTACGCGGGGTAGCTACGTGGTGATGGCTGGTAGGAGACTGGGACGGGTGGACAGCCTAGCAACGTGATGGCTACTACAAATACGGCGTCTATACGTGGTGGCTGCTATGCGGCGTAGCATTCACCGTAAATCTTGCGGGGCGCAGCTTCTACGCGGCAGCTACGAAGCGTAGCAGTTGTCATCTGTCGCAGTGTAGATCTTGCGGTTCGTAGAGTCTACGCGGCTGCTACGAAGCGTAGGCGCCATCTGTAGCAGTGTAGATCTTGCAGTTCGTAGCGTCTTCGCGGCAGCTACGAGGCGTAGCAGTTGTCATCTGACGGCGACAAAGAGCTTGCGGAGCGCCCCTGCTACACGGCAGCTAAGTACATAGACGTGCTGCGGCGTTTAAGAGGAAACAGCATGGCCGTTTTTCCATACAAACGTAGTCCCCTGTTTTCTTCCTGGATAATGCCAGTAGAGCAATAATTTTTTTACAAAAAATCTATGACCACTATTGGCATGTCCCTATGTTTTCCTTTTTCCCATAAATTAACTATGAAAAGAGATATGAACATTCAAAATCCTAAAAAAATGGCCAGATTCAAATAATCAGTAAACAAATTTGACGAGATTATATAAAAAAAGGAAAACATAGGAACACGGCCAATGCCTTTCTTTATTTTTAAAGGAAAAAGTAGTGAAATCGGTTAAGTTTTGGAGGAGTAATCAGGGAACTACGAATCGTTGATTTTTAAGGTATTTTCGGTCCAAGTTGCAGTTGTCTCCTTCGCGCTCTGTAACTCTGTTGTGGGCACTGTGCGACAGCAATAGATTTTACAAATACCTATTTTTTAATTCTCCAGCCCTTGCTGTTTCCTCTTAAAGGAAACTTCTTGGATTATCTAACGAGGCACTACTTGATATAAATTATAAGGGCTGCGTGATGTATCGCAGGACGTAGTTGTATTTAAGTTACTAGGCCACATCACGACTGCGCGGCGTAATTCTTGGTCTTGCGCTCTGTTGATCTGTTGAACATAACTATAATGTTATGTGTGTGTATTTAACTAGAATAATAAAATTAGTCAAATCTAGGTATCTGATTAACTAATCAAACAAACAATTATTTTCTTTAATAAATTGCATTATTGTGTTGTCATGGATAATTTAGTCGGTTCACGTGCGCGCGCGCTTATCTTGAAGGTGGATCACGACAAGCCATTGACGTCAGAGCCTACAGGGTCGGACCACAATAAACCAAACCTCTAAATTAGCTAAAAATAAATATATATTATTCGAGAAAAGATTAATTATTGTTATTGAACTCTTAATTATGATTTACTGGTCGTTTGGTTTAAAAATAGACGGATGCGAAATATACATTATTTTAAATTAATTTATGACAGCTTATTTCGAAGCCCTCGTTTTTTTTTAATTAATCTCTTAACATATTCTAGTAGACAGTTAAAATAATGGTCGGATTCTAAACATAACATGAGAATTGTGAACACAAAAAGTGACATAAAACAAAATAACACAAAATTATAAGGTATGCTATAAAACTGTAACAATGTTAGTTTTTAATAGCACTATTGTCTATATTTAAAATAAATAATAAGCGAGGACTCACACGTGAATAATTAAAAAGAAATATAAAAAGCGGCGTTAAAATAAAATTTCTTAACTATGTTTACGAAGAACATAAAACTTTATAATCTTAACATCCAGAGCAATGGCAAAAACACCTAAAAATACGAGTATAATGTAAACGAGTGATTTACGAGTATGATTTAAAATGTAATGTTTGCTTTATAACATGATTAAAGACTTAAGTACCCCGCCTGCATGTGTACCTGGTTAGTTTCTAACCCTATCTAGTATCTAGCAATAAAAGCGATACATTTCTTTATATCATCCTTTGGAACTACAAGTAACCGCTCCTGTGGGCCAGTTTTTTCGTGGGCGAGATGTCCCATAACCATGGCACCGTAGAAATGGGAATTGTCGACGGAAGAAAGGACAAAATGACAGAACCTACAGAATTTTTTACCGTTTTAAGCATAATAATGTTTTGTGGGACTGTCTCATCAGGTAACCGTGACCCAGGAACGTAAAGGGCTATTGAAGGATCACCGTTAATTTTAGTCAGTACAAGTCTGACAGTCCCTCCCGACCCACCCTGGGTGGGAGAACTCATTTGATGATTTTAACACAATAAAAAAAAGCATATCAATGTTTTAATTATACGTAAAACAATATTATTGTATTGATGCTATCTAGCCTATTTCGTCCACAGCGACTGAATCGGTAGAGGTTATACGCTGTTCTTTCGTCTGCTCTCAAATAACTTACATATTTTATACTAATTCTTTGACTCGAACAACAAAGTATATTTTTTTTGTTTAAAATACATTGACCTACACTAGGAATTTTCCTGTGTCGTTGGTGCGATCACCAACCATTTAGAGCGCCTTCACACGTTTGCCCAGCGTAGGCGTTCTGTCAACTTATGCGCAGCGCAGATGCCGTGACAGCGCGACGCAGGCTCGCGTGGTTGCTGCGTGTGAAGGTGCTCTTAACTGACATGCATAAATAGCCAGACTCGAAACAGACATACATATCCGTACAGAAATCGAATCCATGACACGTATTACAGCAGCCAATCGGTCAACCTCTCCGTTAATCGTAGTGACAACATTGTAAGTGATAGTAGTAACTCTACACACTGTGCTGTAAATAGATAGTGCCTACGTGCCGCTGATAAATGAAAATCATACAAAAGACATGCGTAAGTACCTTTATCTTAATTAAGTCTTTTGTGGAGAGTACCAATCTTCACAGCATTCAAGCATTACTTTGATCAAATCTTCCTTTACTTTGTAAGTACGTAAAGCCTTTGTAGATCTTTCGCAATTTACGTCATAAATACAAATGCAAAATTTAACCCGAGAACCTTCCATTCACGGATTCATGAATTCCAACAAAATTGTGTAGTTGTTCAATAAGTTGTGAGTTGCGAAAACCTTTCTAACAGTAATGTATTAGAGTACTTTATTTTTGATCAATAGACTACCTACAATGATTAAACAACAAAATGACTTATTACAACTTATAACAGCCCGTTCGCGATTTTACCACTGTGACCAGTGACTTACTGTGGAGCGGCGAGCGGTAAGATCAATGATATTTTAGTAAACAGATAAATGTTATGAGCGCGAAAAACGTGAAGACCAGAAAATGTCCTACGTGGGACAATTGCATTAGGTCTGTGTCTGTGTGTGCGGGGGGATTGCTGACGCGTGGCGCTGTTTGTTTATCTAGCTGTCACTTTTTTTCTTATTGCGTTTTATCAAGCTATCCTTTTTACTTGAAGTGAAATGTAATGTGTGAATAAAAATTGTGTATGTGTGCTGCCGCTCGGCGCGGAACAGTTTTTTCTGTTGATTTGTAAGTGTAGGTATAACATATCTGTATATTAGGATATCATTGGGTAAGATCAAATGTATAGAAATGTTTGAGATACGTCACGAAGCGCCGCACTTAGCGAATTCGAGTAGGTATAAAAGAATAAATAATTTATTCACGTCGCCCGCTCACGGCTTAGACCAAAGTCCTCAGCAGGCCGTAAAGGCTTCTCGATATTCAAGCCGCTAAATATCGAAGTCGTGACTCAATCTACACACATTCATGCCCGAATAATAGATAGATAGATAGATACAGTTTCAATAGCCTCGCCTTATAGATACATTTATTTCTATTGTCTGCTTCGAATCGACATACAATTATTTATTCTACGTCACGGCTCGCTAACGAGCTAAGCTAATACTTGCAAACACTTATCGTTTGTTATTTCTTATTTGTCCAGATACGTAAATCCACTTTTCTTTTACACGATGAAAACAATACAAATAAGAAGAGATACGAAGAGAACAGACGGCTGGATAATTTTATGAAAATAATGTGAAAGTTTTATCGGTATCTGAGCCTAGTAACTCGCAATTTCTCCTAAGATTGAGTACTTATGCCATTTGACAGGCCCATATTGTCGAAGATAATTTTACTATCAACAGAGGTGCCATGATGGTATTCATCATTGTTGTTTTGTGATAGTAGCACTATTAAGTATTCTGTGGTAGTAGCCATTTATTGAGCTCGAGTGGTGGGTAAAGGAATCCTGGTATCTTACCAATTAGTGCAAATTCTGACCACAATTTTCAATGCGAACATAATCACAATCAGGTAATCACACCATGGCATCGCCATCGTGGATTTGTGATAAATATTGTAAAAGTAAACTAATCAATTTAGTCCATGCAGCATGGTCCTTCTAGATAGTGCTATATCGTTAATACACGATAACCTCGCAAAAATAACTTTCAAGCATTGTGATATTCTGTGAACAGCGCTTAGCGGTCAATCATCTAAATTCGTATATTCAATTATATTATAATAATTATGTAAATGTAAAAATCGCTATAATCATCAAAGGCGATTAGAGCGCGAGAATGTTATGTCTTTTATAACAATTTAATTATAGAGTTAGTTTCATCCACTAGGTTAATGCCTTTATGAAGAAACCTTTCAAGTTGTTTGACTGTTCATACATCATGTTTGAAACCTTTCACATTTACGAAATCAAAAGCTTAATGTACTATAAGTACTACTTAGTCTCAAATTAAAGTTAATAAGTTTACCATTACACAACTTTTAGCTGAAATATGGCGATGTAGAGGTAAAAGTGTAGTGTAATTTTTTAGTTTGTTTTTCATGATTTGTTTTTTCTTTTATGCATGTAAGTACCTGTCATTAGATTTTATTTTACTTTGTTCTATCTCTTGTTCACACGAAATGACTCGTGATAGTGAGATTTATTTATATTTTTTGTGCAAGTCGTGCAGTTTTATTATTTCTTCTTTTGTTATTCATAAATTATATTTTTATTGACCTGAAACAATTTTTCGCTTAACGGTACTTTTGAAGAGAATTTTACC
This sequence comes from Agrotis segetum, assembly GCA_036375495.1. Classification (NCBI taxonomy): domain Eukaryota; kingdom Metazoa; phylum Arthropoda; class Insecta; order Lepidoptera; family Noctuidae; genus Agrotis; species Agrotis segetum. The sequence goes on along the minus strand of JAQSVV010000004.1, from coordinate 203,288 downwards.
TAAAAAAATTACCGCCAGTACATCATAATATCATTTTACTAATTGAAAATGCGAAGCAGTGGTGATTATTATTTAAAAAACATAATTTAATTTATTTTACAAATGATTACGTAATCTACGTACGTAGCGTAAAGTAGATCGGTGTCTGTAACTAGGTATACTATTATTGTTGATCTTGGGAACTAACTTAATAATAAAAAGCACACGCTTCAAGAAACCTCAATTAATTCAATTGACCTATTTATTAATTGAACATTATATAAGTCTTGTATATTACGTTTACATAACATCGAAGCAGAGTTGTACGTAATAGAGCAACATAAATACACATACATATTTCACCAGTTATCTTTTTAAGGCTAATGGTAGCCATACACCATACTGCCTATCGTCCAATCGGCATGATACTGCCAGTTTGATCAATTAGAATTGACCGTGTTTTGGCGTGGGCTCCATCGAATTGGCATGCGATCGATTTGACACAACTTCAAATCTGCAGCAGTGATGCCAACTCAGCAATTTTATAGCTTGATCTAGCTATTATTCGGTGACGACAGGCGACAGCTACAATTTTATAAAATTTGTGGATAAACTTTTTAGCTACTTTTTCTAGTTGACTACTTTTTGAAGTTGTGTCAAATTGATCGTACGATAGGCAATATTATGATGTGTGGTGTATAAGAGGATCAGTCTATTGCCATCAACCTGGCTAAATCTAGACTTTGTGGCTGCTACAGACAAATGGCTAATATAAAATACCAATGTAAGATCTTGATACCTATCGAACCTAGGTCCTTATAATGAACAGTCGCGCTTGCTTTAACTTGACCGACGAGGCAGTCATTGAAACTACCTCGAAACGTTTAAGGACACGGGACTATCTTTTCAGGTAACCGTGACCCCTGAACTATTGAAGGACACCGTGGATTTTTGCAGTACGAGTTTGACAGTCCTTAAAGGCGCTCCCTCACCGCGAGCATTCACCTGTAATGTACCGTTACAGATTCGAACATTTCATCAGTGACGGAAGACATTCGAGCATTACAATGTGCACTTTGATGTTACATTACACGCGAATGCTCCCGGTGAGGGAGCGCCTTTAAATCCCGCCTTGAGTGGGAGGACTATTTGATGCCCGTTCTTCTCCATAGAGATCTACTCTTTGGAATGGGCATCTACGGTACTTTCATAGCTTTTATGTCTTGTGACTGGGACTGTAGCACCATTACTATTTTTGTCTTTTGACAATTCAAAAGTGCCTGTAACTGGCTATTTGAAATAAATGTTTTGATTTCATTTGAAATTACCACGTAAAAAAATAGCCGTATATTAATACGAGTATACGGCTATTATTCTTTGCAAAGTATGATACTCGTACTTTGAACCACATTGTCTGAGGACAGAGGATGTAACAGTTTACTCCTACCTTCTTATTTTTCTTTTAAACGTTATGTGGTCAAGTAATTTAACCTTCGAAACATTTTAGCGCGAGCATACGAGATTATAAAAACTGGTCAAGTGCTTGTATAGTGCGTAGCTATCGGAAGATCAACGATATCCAAGGTATTTGTTATGAAAACAAGAAGAAACTTATGTTCAGAATTATCGTTTGATTTTTATGTAGGAATTGATAAAAAACTTTTTTCAAAAACCACCACAAAGAAGTGAAAAATACAGGTTGGCAAATTAGAGTAGAATACCGGAAGTCACCTCTGTGCCCTCGCTACCAGCACTTTAAATGATTTTATTTTATTTTTTTCACTAATAACGTTAGTTTTATGGCACAATAAGAAATCTAACAAACCAGCGATCTTTCTTTGTTAACATGTAAAAATTTTTAAATCGTCAGCAAACAAAAATATTAGTTTCGTTTCAAGACGTTCTGGCCAAGCTGAAACTTATCTTTGTTTATTAATTTATTTTTTGGCACCGACTTCTGAAAGATAACTTAGGTATGTTTTACTTTTTTTTTCTTTGTGGTGGTTTTCGAAGGCAGTTAGTTTTTTTTGCGGCGGTCGTGAACAGGCCATAAAGAAGATAATTAGGCGACGCACCGGCTAGCAACAAAAAAAAAACAACTTCACACCGTAAAGAGAGTCAATATTAAATCCACGGTGTTTACTGTTTACTGTGGACATTTTTGTTTAATTTATCATTTAACAGCGTCGAAAAATGTGATCTCTTGTTGCAGTGTGCATAAGTATTCACTAATAGGTAGATAGTGTTAATTCGTAAAGTCATTCATCATCAGCCTATTAATGTTCCCACTGCTGGGACTCAGGCCTCCTCTCTGTGAGAGGGGCTGGGCCATATTCCACCACGCGGGCCCAGTGCGGATTGGTGGATGTCACATGTCTTCGAATTTTTGGTTCTAGGACATGCCGGTTTCCTCACGATGTTTTCCTTCACCGTTTTGAGAGCAGTGGTGATGAAATAAATTACACAAAGTAATGCGCCTTTTTTTTTTTTTTAGCGTGGTAAAATCATCAAATGAGTCCTCCAACCCCGGGCAGGGCGGGAGGGACTGTCAGACTTCTACTGACTAAAATCCACGGTGTCCTTCATAGCCTGTTATGTTCCGGGGTTACGGTAAGGGAATAATCCCGCGACCCCGGCAGGCTTTGGCCCTCTGAGAGGGGGGCCCCGTCATTATGCTGACGCTCTTTGAGGCGCGCGTGGGACACAACGCGCCGTCGACCCGGGCATGGTCCTTGGTCGGGCAGCGAGTTGCCCTTTACTCGCTGCCCGCATGCCCGAAGTAATGCGCCTGCCGGGATTCGAACCCACGACCTACAACTCGTAAGTCGGGGCCGATACCACTGGGCCACCACTGCTCGTCATAAAGTCATTAAACACAATTAATGAATTTGATAAAGTCACATGTTCCTGCGTTGTTTCAATATTGCAGGTGCCATAAGCTTCTACTGTTTTCTTTATTACTTAAATCCGTGATTGATGCAACAGAGTCAGAGACAACACATCACACATCAAAAATACGCACTGCAAAATCTCGTGGATGCACTTTTTCTTTATTTGTCAATTTGACCCAAATTTTGTCCGAAATAATACCTGTATTCGAAGTAAGAAGCAGTCGAAGCAGTAAAAAGCGTTAAACTGGTGGATGCGAAGCTTCACAGCTTGGCTCATGGCCGCAAGTTTAAGTATTCCTTAGACTGTACTTTAGTGAGTGCGTTCAAGAACTCCACCTTATCCCAACTTTCTCCGTCTACCATCGGACATCTAGAAGTACTGCAACTTAGCATCCCATATTTTGTTGCCATTGTAACAATTTCCACTAAGCCATTAGGTATTCTATGACTAACCTCTTCCAAACATACAAAGAATTGAACTTATTACTTGCGCTTACGTTTCTGACCGTTTAGTCTAGCTAGATAATAACATTTTTTTAATTATTTTTATTATTATTATTAATTCACTCCATCGTTGACTTTGTCTCTGTTACTTCTGACCACAGAAATATTAAAAACAATGCTTCTGACATTTTACAGAAATCGATTTGTGGAGCTAAGTCAGACATATAAGTTTTTACACTGTTTGGTCACTAATGGTCGCGGGATTTATTTCCTTACCGTGACCCCGGAATATAAAGGGCTATTGAAGGACACCGTGGATTTTAATCAGTACAAGTCTGACAGCCCCTCCCGCCCTGCCCGGGATGGGAGGACTCATTGATGATTTTACCACGCTAAAAAAACTTGGTCACTAATACCACCCATAAATTATAATTTAAAACGATACTATTATCATATTGTGTGTGTTATTTTTGAGTTATAGATATTTCGGCACTTTTGGTGGTAAATATCCCATCTTAAATACGAATTATGATAGTCTAAATCAGATATAGTAAGTAAGTACCTAGCCAAATTTTAACTGGAATAAAGTAGAAGACGAAGGCTAAAACAGACCTTCATAGTTCATAGTTCTAAACTAGAATTTCGAAATCAGGCGGTCTTTTTTAAAAGGATGTGACACTTAGACAATGGCACGGTCTGGGTGGCCATCCGTATAAACCATCATTAAACTTAAATAGCCGTATGACGTGCAAATAAATAATTATTTTTATGAGTTATTACAATATGGGATGGATTTGGCGTGCATTATAACAACAATGTGAATAGAATTACTACTATTTTATTTGATTTTTTAATGAAGTGTGTTTTAAGTCAGGCTACATGGTGGTAACTAGTGCGGTAAATACCAACTTACCGTACTAGTATCATAAAAGTAAGTTTGCAATTTGTTTTTTTTTTTCGTCCTAAAAATCAGATGTTTCCGTTATAGTCCGGTCAATTTAGACAAAAAAATGTGAGTGAAATTACATAAAGTCCCAGCAAGCTGAATTTTTGTGAAGTTGTTCAAAACATTATTATAAACAATGTCTAGAAGTTCCCCATCATTCCCCTGTAAGGAAAAAAAAATATTCAAGGTCAAAGGTAAAAAAAATGAGTTTTTCGCGATTTTCAGCAAAACGGTAAGTTTTATCATACAAGTACCTCAGACAAAAATTGTAGATCATAAAATTATCTATAAAAATGTCTTAATACTTTTTTTCTTACGAGCCACCGTTTCAGAGATATAACGATTCAAAAAGTTATAAAAGTTGTTATCGTCATATGCATCTAATGAGGTAGTGTACTTAGCGCGTTTTTTTTAACGTGGTTTCCCCAGTAGGCCTACTCCACGGGTCAGTTGTGATCTTGTTTATTGTAAAACTATTGCAAAATGACGGAAATGTTCAAAGATTGGGAAAGATAAAAGCGATGTAAATGAAAAAAAAGTGTTGAAGTTTATTCGTCTCATTCGTAAGTTTCAAATTCTTGTTCTTCTTCTTGATCTTCTTCTCCTGCTTCTTCATCATCTTCATTTTGGATGCAAGTAAATTGAACACAGGGACAGGCACGCTTTAATCTTTCCCAATCTTTGAAAATTTCCGTTATTTTGCAATAGTTTTACAATAAACAGGATCACAACTGACCCGTGGAGTAGGCCTACTGGGGAAACCACGTTAAAAAAAACGCGCTAAGTACACTACCTCATTAGATGCATATGACGATAACAACTTTTATAACTTTTTGAATCGTTATATCTCTGAAACGGTGGCTCGTAAGAAAAAAAGTATTAAGACATTTTTATAGATAATTTTATGATCTACAATTTTTGTCTGAGGTACTTGTATGATAAAACTTACCGTTTTGCTGAAAATCGCGAAAAACTCATTTTTTTTACCTTTGACCTTGAATAATTTTTTTTTCCTTACAGGGGAATGATGGGGAACTTTTAGACATTGTTTATAATTATGTTTTGAACAACTTCACAGAAATTCAGCTTGCTGGGACTTTATGTAACCTCGAATGTCTAAATTGACCGGACTATTAGATGATCAAGATTCTTTCAAAAACAAAAGCTTTTGATGAACATCACCGAAAATGTTATTTTTCTGTCGTCAAGCAGTCAGTACATAGTTTGTCGACACAGTAAATTCCTTGTAGTTTCATATATAAGTGTCAAGATACTATGCTTTTCACGTCTGTTACATACATTCCGAGTTAACAGATAGAGTCAACAATTTGTTTTATCAAATAGCTTACTTTGGCGCCCGATAAGTATGGCTTCTAATAGGTTCAAACATATTCCTATAATTACTTTTACTTTCAACGCTTTAAACGTTTATCTAATGTTAACTTTCTCCATTTAGTTTTGACGTCAGACAGATGGTAACCATGACCTAATCCAAGTAAGAAAAAGTTAATGTATAATGAATGGGAGACCAACAAGAAACAAGGAACGATAACGAATAGTTAATTGCGTACTTTGTACCATTTAAGGTGATTTAAGTAACATTAGAATAGGTGGATTTAATGTGTTATTTGAATAGCTAATAAGCTGTCTTTGTAACGCGCAGAAAATTAAAAAAAAGAAATGTTACAAGAATTTTAAACACCGTTTAACAAACAAAGGATTAACGTAATACAGAACTATTTAACATTCCGTGTCAAATATTATCCATTGACAATCATTGACATTGACATTAACAAAAACTACCTAATCAAAGGCAGCAATCGAAAACCAAGTCTTTATCTAGAAATTTCTAACGAAATATTTAAACCCATTCGAAACTTGGAACCAGGGTTGCCACCTTTAGGGGGAAAAAAATCGGGACGATCGCATCCATAATTCGGAGCTTGGTGAAAAAAAAAATACCCATCAAATGAGACAGTCAAAGGAAAATTAAACTTTATTTTGTGTTTTTATTTGTATTTTTTTTTCCATGTGTAAGTATTTCTTGTTGTTACGAGCCGCTTTTACAATATCATTTTCGTATTTATATGAAGTCTGAACAATACACATATTGTGCATATTCAAAGAAATTAGCAATTCTGCTTTTATCAAATCTACCGAGCAACAATTTCTGATATTAGACTATTTTATGGTCATTAGTGAAAATACTCGCTTATCATAGTACGCATTTGAAAGAGGTATGCTCAAAGTACGAGATATAACACTAAATAATGTGTTCAACTTCTGCTCCTTTGCGACTTTATATACTTGGACTAGGTAGGGAACCCGTGAATGTATTGATTGAGTCTGTCGCATATTAATGTAAAAAATCGGGACAAAATCGATAGGCCGTCGGGACGCGGGACAATGTCTTCGAAATCGGGACTGTCCCGGCAAAATCGGGACGGGTGGCAACTCTGCTTGGAACGTTAACCCGCCAAATGTTCGTGACGCAGCTGGGGTTTTGTAGGTTATAATAAGAATCTCCGTTTAATAAAACGGGAGAGCGGGACTTTGGGATGGCTCTGGCAAGCGGCGGGGTGAGGGGTGCGGGGCGCGACGGGGTGTTCCCGAGTGCATGCGTACCACGGACGCGCAAGAAACACCACACGCCAAACCCCAAAATGTATAAAATATCACTCCCTAACATGTTAATATATTAAAATATACAATACGAAAGTGAAAACAAAAGCTCAACTTACACTTTTTTCAAGATTTCATGTATAATTTTGTGCACGTTACAGTGAAAAGAGGTTATGTTGACGAAGGAGATTTGGTCCCAAGTAAGTGAACAGTGTTTGTTTAAATGTTTCCGCAATTTTGTGTTTTAGCATAACTAGAAATTGTAATTATGACAGTGTTTTTGTTTATTTGTCTTATAATCATGTATTAAGTACATGATCTGTGGACGCGTTATCAATTATTGTTAGTTCCGTCGCGTCATGTCAGCTTGATTCTCATCGAAAAGGTTTTCATTGGACCATTGACTTTGACACGACCGGTTTTAACAGCTTTTTAGTAAAATTATCACTGTTATTTACTTCCTTTGACACAATTTACATTATAAAAACAATATCAATGTGAATAAATAAATAAAACCAGCTGTTTACAAAGGCACTCTTAATGTTGTTTATATTGTTTATAAACAAACTGATATATCATTGATAGGGATATACCTATCATGTTGTACATAATATCACGTAGACCACATTCAATTAACATAATTAATATGGCATTAATTTAATATAAAGATTATCAAAACAGAGGTAAAGTCAGTGTTATCAATGTTACGTCTTTATTATAAATTCGTCGGGTTAAAGTTTAAATGACATAAAAGGTTTTCCGTGATGAAACAAAGTCGTAGTGACAAGACGTAAAGATATTCTCAGTAAAAGCTTTCAGAATACGAAGCTGAAACAATCGGATCGTGCCATTGTCACTTGCTACAGTTGCTACACACAACACACGATTCCAGAAGACTTTTCTTCATAAAAATAATTTACTACTTTGCCTCGTACGCGATTGGTGCAATATTACTACTGGCGCAATAATTTTACTGTGGGAAAGAGACAGAACTACATAAGTCGTCTAGCGCCATCTCGTACGCACACTGGAATCACTCTCCCTTTAAGACATCATGTTAGGCCATTTGTTTTCTTTTTTCAGTAGTTAAAGCTTTAAGCTTCTTAAAGATCAACTACAATTAAGTTTAAAATTAACCTAAAGTTATAGGGTAAATGGTTAATAATAATTTATTCATATTTAAGCCAACAAGGACCAATTACAACTCATGACATACCTTGGTTATAAGTTATAACTGGTCATAGGTAAATGGTTTTCCTGTAACTTTTCATGTCCCAAAATTACTACCAATCCATATCGGTACTAAATAAAATGATACACAAAAGTAAGATACAAAGCTCGTTGTTCGTTATAATTAGTATTTTAAACAAATAAACGATTGTACAAAATATGTACGTAAAAATTATCAAAGTAGGTAATAAAAAAAATATGTTTGCAAATGGTGTCACCAACCTCCTCATTCATGAAAGTCCCACAAGTTGAAAACTACATTATAAAAAAAATATTGCTTTAATTTTATTGAAATGAAACCGACAAGGACAGATGATACTTGCTCAACTTTTTATAAATGTCAAGTTTTGATAAATCAAGAGGAAATCATTCATATTTTTTATCCGATTCGGTCGGAGTCAAGTAGTACTTAATCTAGAGACACGTAGTTGGTATAAAAAGAATGATTGTTCCCACAGTCCCAAGGTATACTAGTTATAAATGTACGTAGTTAGGTATATACTTAGAGTACTTATGTGTATCGCCAGCGTCATAGTTCCGTCCTATTAAAATACATAATCGATTCAATTATCCGATGAGGTTGCGTTGCAGCATGCCGCCGGTTAGCGGCGCCCATTGGTCGAGCTCGACAGCCTCTCGACGAACAGACGTGCATCTAACCCCGTTCGTACACTAGGCTACACAAGTCTCCGATAACTTGCGACTTTGGTATCCAGGTGACTCATCATCATCTCAGCCGTAGGATGTCCACTGCTGAACATAGGCCTCCCCTTTTGATCTCCACACATACCGGTTAGAAGCGACCTGCATCCAGCGTCTTCCGGCGACCTATAAAAGGTCGTCCAGGTGACTTTTGCAATACAAATCCATAGAGGCTCGTACACAGACACGCATCAATGGATATCAAAGTCGTAAGGTATCGGAGGCTTGCGTCGCCTTGTAGCGTTGCGCTACTTTCTATAGTAGGACACGGGTATCACGTCGTCCACCGAGATGCTGCTAAACGCCATGTTGAGGATGCCGTCGAACTTGGCGGCCCCGCGGCCACGGAAGCGAGACAGGGTTCTGACGTGGCCTCCGTCCGCGAACGTCTTATCGTGCGCTAAGATTCCACCCACGGTGATGTCGTCCTCTGACAACAAGCAGCCTGTCCGGCTTCCTCAGCCGAACAGGCTGCTTGTTGTATAGCAATTTAAAAACAATTTAACTAAGAATAATCTATCAACTTTGATTAAAATGAAAAACTAAAATAACATAATTTTAGGAAATGCAGATGCAGTGCCCAAAAAAGAATTGAAAGTGACGCCGTGACAGAATGAAAACTCGAAATACAAATATTTAAAAATTATTAAATCAATATTAGATCCAAAAACAAAAAGGTTGATTCAACAGAAGAGGTGGAATACCTTTCTGGTACAGCCTAATGTACGAAGAGGCTAAAGGTACTCATAGTCTTGAATATTCACTTGTAACAGAACATCTCAGGCATCAACAGGATCTTCCTAACGAACGCTTTAGACGATAGTCATCAAAAATGTTTTCTTCATGAAGATGTTACAGGAACGCTCGTTAGAATGCTCGATAAAACGCTCTCGTTTGTTTTTCTGAAATGTGACATGTTTATTACAAGTAAATGTTCAAGTTTATCAGCACCAGTACCCTTAGCACGAGTTTGCAGTATTTTAGACGTAAAGTAAACTGGAACTTTGACAATTTCAAATTGACAATTTTCAAGGATAAAATGATTTCTTTCTTCGCACACCAGCGGTGCTAATGGTACTGACCATCACTTTTAATAATTGCGATATTAATTAAGGTGGTTTCTATTAAGAAAAGTATCATCTCATTTCATTTCCACGTGGTAGGAGAACATCGGATTTAAAAAAATATGTTGTAATATTGTTATTTTTATTTCTAAATACATGAAATACAATCTATATACAAAAGGATATTTATAAAAATCTGTACAAATTTTAAAGAATGGGAACAATTTATAGTTACAGGACGTCAACATTTTTAGATTACAATTAGGTGGAGTTAATAAGTATTTTTATTTTGATATACACAAGAGTTTACATAACATACTATAACCAAAGCTAGAAATATACACGTGTTATTTACTAAAAATTTACAAAAGATAGGTACTAAACTAAAACTAACGTTTAAAAATAAAACAAAATTTATAAAAATACAAAAAGGGCAGAGTCACGTTGAATGGCAATGCTTATTCTTTGACCAAAGAATGAACCAGCCCTCTGGTCATGTGAAGTGTCGACCAGTCGGCGAGATATCTCCTTAAAAAGGAGACGCGCATTCGGACCCCATGACCCGAGCGTTTCGACCCCAAAGGCCCAAACTGCTCAAAACTGTAGCAACCGATTACAGATTTGTGGTGGAGTTAGGAAATTATGATTTGATGGACGGGTTGATTAGGTGGAATATGGAGGATAATATTCGAAGATAGAATATTGGAGGATAATATTTTGTGTCGTCTATAGCTTGAATTAATTGCAAATTTGTCCTCATTTAACTTTGATTGATTCGGTTTGTTGTCAACATTTCACATAGCAACACATTCAATCAAGTTTATCTTGTGTTGTTACCGATAACAATTGTATAATATTGAAGAATCGACGACACATATTTACTTATACAATGTGATAAGATGTAGTACATATTACTTCAATACATTTATGATCGAACTTTCTGTTTGCAACTCCAGTTAAAGCTTAGCAAGCAAAGTTGTTGTTTATGTTATATTTCCAGTTAAAATTTTATTATTATTAATAACTAACATAATTATCATACAGCTGTGTTCTGTTTACTCTGTAGTTTATAACATGTGTTCTTTAGTACTAAATAGTAGAACAAAATTATTTTTATAACTTCCTTCAGATGTTTCCTTTTTAGCTAATTTCAGCTATAATGTAGTGTATAACATTCTGTCGTCTGGAAAAGTTTTCTTTTCAAAAGGTGTCAAGAGATAATTTATAATATTATCTTGAACTGCATAAAAATAAAGCTATAAATCTTGATTGATAAATGTCCACCATTTTATAGGATGGCATAAGTATCATTTATTTTTTATTATTAGTTTGTACCGCAAGCAACTTCTTCATAATCGTACGGTGGAATAAGTATCTATTTAAAAAAACACAAGTTATTGGCAATCGAAAATAATTACCTATCTAAAATGTAAAATAATATTTTTGAAGAAAACAAGAGATGGTCATACCTATACCTACTATATAGAAAATCCAACAATCACTTATGAACAATTAATTTAAACTGAGATAATTCAAACATTAGCAAAAATTTAAAATACCTAAGTGAAAAAGCGTAAATTTTCAAGTTAATCAGACTTCTGGAAATTAGTGAAATTTAAGTTGAATTACATACATGCAGCTTGAAAAATGTAAAAAAGTTTTTCCAAACTTAGTGAACAGCTCAAGCCATTGCCATTATCTACAAGAGAGACTCCAAGACGTCTGACATCTCTTGCTAGTACTACAAAAGCTATGATCACAGTAAAAGCAGGTCAATTCCGTGGCCAGCAGTCAGACGGAGCAGGGAAAGTCACTCGAGCGTGGAGAACTTGTAGTTTCTTTTTTGCAAACGTAGCGTGGTTGGCACGCATGCGCGAGCGGCGCGGTACGTCAGTGTTGCATGAAACCAACGTTCACTTCGGACGCGCGTGGCGTGCGTGCCCATGACGCCTTGGTGCTTATGAATAAAGAACAAGTGTTGTGTGTTGCTCGTGTTGGATTGCGATGAGCGGGGCAGGGGTGGCGTCCCGGACTCCTCCGGAACCCGTCTCTCTGCCGACCGAGTTCCCGGTCCGGCTGTACATGCGAGCCCTACGCCAGTACCAAAAGCTCCTTGACCTAAGACGTCTATCATCCAAAGACAAAGTAAGCATGTCGTCGCTTTGTTTTATCTATTTTCCCTTGTTCTATTGATTCGATCACAAAAGTATTTGATTAAGTTAATGCTTAGCAAATATTTGTGTTTGAAATGTCTGCAGATAGACTAAGCTTTTTGCATTTGTTTTTTTTTATTAGTTGAAGTATCTACAGAACAAATACGCAAGTTGTATATGCCGTTAAGTAAACATAACCTTGCGCACGATTTGATTGATTTTTTGTTTCCTTCGCACATGGATCATAAAACTAACATCTTGTTAGTAACTTGGTGGTATATTTTCTTCGAAACAAGGAGAATCCTGGTTCCCGTAACTTGATAAAATGCGTACTGTTACAGGAACTATTGGAATATTTTTCAGTGTGGTTTTTACATTTTGATCGTTTATGAGGAAAATTGAATTGTATGTAGGGATTGTGTTGATGAATATAGTCATGATGACGTCCGTAACTTGCATGACTCAATGTTCAGTATTCAATCATTAGCCATTAAATTATATCCTGGAATGTAATTATTGGCAATGGTACCTAACTTAGGTACCTACTGGTATTAGTACAAGGATTGGAAAGTTATACGCGAATAGCTACATATTTAAGACCGCATATTCTAAAAGTTGGCAACGTCGCAAATGGCTGTCAAATAGGTTTTTACAAATTTTACAAATTCACTTTATGAAAATAGGAAATAATATGGCTCTGTAGTGCACTCAAAAATTGATTAGGGAATGCAATAATTAATATCTTAACACGTAAAATATAATTTTAGACGAAAAAAAAAAAGCATTTGGGAACATTCCAAATGCCTTTTATACACCTGAAATGCTAACAAAAGCAAATTCAGTGTTTTAATTGCATTCTTATATCAGTTTTCTAATGCACTACAGAGCCATATTTCTTATTTCCATATAGTAACATTGTCAAATTATAAAACTTGTAAATATTTGACAGTTATTAGCGACGTTGCCAACTTTCTGGTTATGCCCCCTTTAATCCACTTTATTGAAACTCCACGCTTCAATTTATTCGTCTACCACATACCTGCCTTATATTTTACAATTTGCAAACGTCATCAGTAGGAATTCGAGACCGCTAATGTGTTTTTTTAAATAAAAAAATACCGGTAACTGTACTTATTAATCAGGAATTAACATAATAATATAATTGTGACATTATATTAAGCTGCACAATGACATGAATTGTTGCATGAGGGTCTAAATGTATTGATTATTTCAAAACAAATATAACAAATTTTAAGTATACTTAAATAGGTCTTAATATCTTGAATCAATACACTCACACACTCAAGACGACATGATTATGCTAATTTCGGATCTTGTTATTACTTATTCACAATCATTAGACAAGTTGATTTGCGTCTGAGCTTTTTGACTTCAAAAAACCAGGAGGTAATCAATTCGTATGTTTTTAAGCTTATCGTTAAGTATGAACGTCAACAAACAATCTGTTGTACCATTTAGTACGTCGTTGTACAACACAATCATGAGCAAATGTCGGTCGAGTCGAGGGTTTTATCAGACCCAAGGCCTGCGCCGGCGCCGCCCACTGCCTCTAACGAATTAATTCGAAACGCGCTTTAAGTATCTACGTCATTTTCATATTTGCATTTAGCTGAGTGATATGCTGGTAAATATTGCATTGCATATTATTTGCAGATTTTTGATTTAGATTTTTGATTTTGATTGAAAAAAATTGGAGTTTTCTCGGATGACACGTGATGTTAACAAGTAGGCAAAAAAGTCCCTATCTCAAAAACATACTGAACCGATTTTTATGAAAGTTGCAACATTCCCTAAGTTGAACAATATACCTAGTACAGCAAAAAAAAAGAATTACTTAAATCGGACTTGTAGTTCCAGAGATATGCGAACACAAACATAAAAACATACATACATTTATGAAATTTTGCACATTTGTTCAGACGCTTATAGACTAACAAATTCGAAAAGTGTGTGTATTCGAGAACTGCCGTTCTGGAAATATTACATACATACGGGTCGAATTGATAACCTCCTTTTTTTGAAGTCGGTAAAAAAAGAGACTTGGAGTTTTTTAATGTCTAGTAGTTATGTTCTATTATGTCAGTAGAATTGACACGTTTATAATGATAATTATAATTGAGTAATAGTGACACGTGCTCATTGGTATTATATTTACGACCTTGCTTGTATTTATTTATTAATAATTACTATAATTGGATTATAACAATAATAATTATTATGCAATATAGCTTGGCTACACGAACATCTCATGTAATAATAAAGACAAAACAAATTTAATTTATTCAACTTATTTTAAGACTAAACATTATAAAGAATTCATTTTACAATATTAAGGCGCTCCCTCATGCTAAATTAGATTTTTGCACAGCAACAAAAGAATGTTACAAGATGTATCGTTACAAGTAACGTTTGATTCACTGATGTAATGTAAAATGCTCGAATCCTGAACTGTTACAATTCATTACAAGCAAAATATGCGGGTGAGCTTGTTGACAAAAGATTAGTCAAATCTATTTTGTTGGCATACCATAGATAGCAAAGTCAATCAACCACAGACAACAATTCCAAGATAAGTGACAGATCCTATCAACAGCCACGACGTCAATATAATATAATGCAATAAGAAAAAGTATACCTACCGTACCCGCCTTACCCAGTCGCTCGTCCCCGAAAATGTTTAAGTTGCGATGCGATGACGAATTTTCAATTGATTATTGCACCCAACCAACGTTAAAAGACTGAAAAAAGGCCTTCCCGTTCCTGACCACCACATCAAACGACAATCCGCCACTTGCATTCATCGGTAGACCGCGACTCTCACGATGTCGTCGGACCACCGTCACTAGGTGGCCCCCCACTAGGTCCTAGTGGGAGGCCTGCCTACGTTGAATCTTCCGGTCCGTGGTTTTGAAACTTGAACTTTTCTTCCCCATCAGTCATCAGATCTACGAGCGATGTGGTCTGCTTTGTCACTTCAACTGTCATAAGAACTGATGTGTGATATCGATGGCTCTGGTTTTTCGGCTTATATCCTCGTTTCGATTTTTATCACATTTTGAGCCGAAACTGAACACTTTAAATATTCTATCATCACTTGATAACCTGAAATCTCATCCATAAAATATTGTGTGGAAGATATAATTAATAACTTTTTCTTTAACTATTTTAAAATAACATCAGATCAGATTATAATACAGAAAAACTTCGAAGTGCATCTCACGGAAATGTTTACAACACAAATACATTATCCTTCAGCTCTCAATAAAACTTACCTGGGTGTCCGATAGCTCAGTTAGTTGGCACCTACATAGTTACCAAACATGGGCACTTTTAATTTCGAGCCGACCGGTTTCGGTTCTACGTACGTCAAAGCCGCGGCTTAAAATGTAGCGCACGGTTTTAAATGGATTGGCTTCGTGACTACGTTTGGGCGCGGATTGTCGTCATAGGAGATAAGCTTTTGTCGACTTGACCGCCAGTGACAGATCGATACTGACTTGTAACGAAGGCATCGCCCTGTAAACATGCTGGCCAGTTAGTTTTTATCGGTTGTGGCGTGGCTGCTCGCGAAGGGTAATGTCAAACTTTACGTCACTTAATAACATTTGAAGATCTCTCTCCTCTCTTTAAAAGGACGTTGCCTAAGAATTTGCCATGTCTCTTGGCTGCGTTTAGAAACATTTAAACTTAGACACACACAAATAGCCAGAACCGGAATCAGTACGGGAATTTATAATCGATCAACCACTGTTACAACCGTGACTGTATCTGTTATTTGAGCCATTCAAGACATGCTGGGTGCAAACGCCATAGTGTACGAATGTCGATCGCTGGCGGGCACGTCACGTCGCCTTTCCGTGTGGGGCACTTCCTGCCGGCATGGTCCCCGCACCACGACGCCGACAACCTCTGCATTCTGCTGATTAGACACTTCCGCACGCATAACCGACAAACGCGTTTAAGCAACGGTTCCGTCGCCTTTTATACCCCATAGATATGCAACAGTAACTATTTAGAAAGCTGACAGATATTGTCAAATAAAAAGAAAGAAAAAAAAAAAGATTTTTCTAAGGTTTGCTGTAAGAAAACCCAATTCTGGGTTCTCGTCTTTGTTACTTATCCTTATGCAAAATGTTATATTATGTGTACAATAAAGAATAATAATAATAATAAAGATTTATTGACAAACACAGGACAGAACTACAGAAGAAAAGGAAATACAAATCACGTTCAAATGACAAATTCTGCCAAATTTTGACAGCAACGAATATCGTGCACTGAAACCATTGAGCAAATCAATGCCCATTATAGTGTTGTCCCATGTTCGGATTTAAGGCTTTGTTATCCTCAATTCACAAGGTTGTTTTAACAAAATCTCTTCGGAGTATAATAATTAATTTGCATAGCTATGTGAATTTCTCAAAAGAACTACACAATCGATATGATGGTGGAATAGAGTAGAGCTTTCTAGATCAAACCGACCGAGGTTTTTTAATTCCGTTTCCAACTTCAATTTTATTAATCTTGCGTTTATAAATAAAAACGTTTTTGACAATCTTTTGAAGATGAGTTATGGAAAGATCTTTGAAATGACTGTTTAAGTTGCTTTATGTATTTTAATAAGTAAGTGGTTTATATACCTACGAGTAAATATATATTTTGATCGAATACGGTCACATTTTCACACACAGAAGACGTTAATAAAATCTTATTTTTCCAAAAATAAAATATAATGTTTCTGAATACTAAAACGGAAAAAAAAGAATAAAACGGTTATTAACCTAACGTACCTTACGGATCCAACTTTTAATTCAAAATTCAGTTTTTACTTAGTTCATGTAAAAACACACTCTTAGCTATCATCACCAAAAATAGAATGTTTGACCTATTTAATGAGATTAAGACTATTTAAGACTTAATTGAGATGCTAGATTAGAGTTTTCCTAAGCCTTAATTCGATAACATAAGCTAGTGCCAGCGACTTAGCGCTCAAACAAACTTGGAATCCCCCATAGATTCTCTTAGGGTTGTCATTAAATAAATTGTTGTTATAATATTAATTACCAAGAAAAAAAAGATTAAGAGACCAAATTGTCATAGTGATTTTGCTGCACGATGCCTACTTTTTGTTGCTTTCAAGTAACCGGTAGCACAATACCAAGTGTTTTTGTTTAATTGGTAGATAATAAACTCATAATGACATACAGTAATAATCAATGATATTATAAAGATAAAGAAAGATACGCCATGTTCATACTGAATGGCGTTCAGATATCGTTGTGTTGTTATTATAGTAATTTAAAACTACGACAGCGATAGATAATGCGGAACGTTTTAAGATAGAAAGAGAAAGCAGATAGCAAAGAGCAACAATTGTCTTACTCTGTCCTCAACAATTTGTGCGTGCTACTCATCTACCTCTTTTTATTTATAATATCATTGGTAATAATATTTAAAAAGTCACAACACCTCAAGTTATATAAAGGTAGTTTTTTTGTTTCTTGTCAAAAATATCTAATAGCAACATAATATTATTATCTTTTACGCTTGATTCAGCAAAGGATGGTGACAGCTATAATTGCTTTAAAATTTGTCTTGATTTATTTTCTTCTTAAGTACCCAGGTTATTTATATTATGATATGTATTTTTTGTGGTATTTAATACGTAGGTTTATATTTCCATACCTACCACGGGATATAAAAACAGGGATATTAATTACCATTTATTATTGAGTGAGCAGTTCTTTCCGCCATATTGTTTCTTCAAGAAATATGTTAGTTGCAGTTACGTTATGAAGTTTGTATACCTAGTTAACTTCGTAACTTATAATTTTGAGTTTGCAAACGATTATCAATTTAATTTAAAAATTAAAATAATTGCACTGACCTGTCGACTTGTCTACAGGGTTTTATTTCTCAACTTTTAGTTATTTTTTATCCCTAACTTGAAACCCACAGCCCTACAGTTTACTAAATATCATCTCTTCACAAATTAATGACCGTTTGTTCTCACAACAGAATTAAGAGTAAGATAAAGAAGGATTAGTTATTATTAGGTATGTTTTAATACAATTACAGATATCTTTAGCAACTTAAGACACTTATTCGACATTTTTGGGATTTTCATTTCGAAAGAGTGACTTTGCAAAAAATAACTTAAGTATTTACTTTTATAATGGCACTTAATTGCCGTACCTACTCACTTAGTAAGACTTATTTGGATTCCTAAATACAGCTTAGCACCGAAAAAAGTTACACAGAGTATTTATATTTCAGCATACCTACTTTTCATGATTATATTTAAGCACTGTTTATGCTTATGTTTCATTTAATTCATTATTTGCAAAAATGAGGAAACAGTTTTATTAAAGTAGTAGGTAGTTGTAGGTAGTCTATTTTGAGAATTTCATCATCACTCGTTCTACTTACGTCTATTCTGAAAAGTAAAACATTTTTTCAGTGTCTGCGGGAGTAATGACGTAGGTATTAGGGTTAAGTAAACTGTGCAACATAAACCGGTTATTTTTATACTCTTACAAAAGCATTGTGGAGAATTTTCTGAGAAATATATGAAGTTAAGTGGCAGCGTTAAAACTTTCCGTTTGATCTTTCATTTTACCACGCTAAAAAAAAAAAGATCTTTCATGATTTTGAAAACATTGTTTTAAAGAATTTTTTGCATATCATTACAGTAATTCATCTGTATGACTTTTAGTACAAATATCGAAGAACCTCTTAATCTTGTAATGCATATTTAAAAAGTAGTACAAAATATGTGCTATGTAGTTCCTGGATAGCCCTTAAATAGCCATAAATGTTATGCATTTAGAGGTAATACACATAGTTGGTATTAGTAAAAGTATTAGTAAAAGTTTGGCATAGAAAAAGAAACGTAGCTTTAATGAAAAACATGAATCTAATACAAAACCTGCAAAAAAAAAAACTACTAGTCCTCAAAAGGTCGAAACCAACACAAAGATTATAACCTGAAGTGAACCATTGAAATAACCTGAATGTCGGCGACGGGACCCCACGAAACGACAAGGGGTGCAAGTAGTGGGTGGCCTTTTGACGTCGAACAGTGCAGTGTTTACAGTGAAAGTGACGGACAAGTGTTTCTAATTAGAATCTGTTGATTAATTAGTGTAAATAGGTAATACTTGTAAGATTGTGTTCTATTTTAGTAATAAGATTCTAGTAAGATAAGGTTTTATACGGAAAAATTGTAAATACTTTAGTTTTCTTTAAAAATTACGTAACTTGAAAATTGACTTTTTTGTTTATGGTTATTTTGGAATTAAACTATTTGAAAGGGGTGTGTTTTACTATAAAAATAGTGGCACAAGTTGTTCCACGCAAATCGGATAAGTAGTTTTTAAGATATTCAAGTTTTTGTATAATCAAACTTTGTTCATACGTAATTTTAATAAGTTTTTGTTCTAAGAAATTTTTTGTATTTAGTTGTAAGTTTATTTTTATTGTTTCATGTAAAAATAGAGTTCATAAGGAATCCAAAAAGGTAACATACGTAAATATAAGGTTTAAAATTCTATGTAAATAAAGGCAACGAAGGCCTCGGTCTTAGTAAAAATTGAAAGGAAAACTGGCTCAAAAAACGGGTGTTCTCGCTAAGGTAAGGACGGGCAGTATAAAAGGCGGTACGACCGCCCGTACTTCGTTCAGTCGCAACCGAGCCATCGAAGAGGCAACATCAAAAGGGAAGACCGAAGCCTTCAAAGTTAACTCTTCAAAAAGGGTGTTCTTATTTCCGTTGTCCGTGGTTCCCCTAGCTATTATTTCCGTAACCTTCCAAAAACGGTACGCATTCAGGGGTGCGTGGGTGCATGCGTCACCAGCAAAGTAAGGCACGTGTGCACAACAATAAAAGGCCTGTAGTGAACGGGCTGTGGCTATCCCGGTCCGTCCATTACAGTGTTGGTCCTTCGGAGTTCCGGATCCCTGTTTGGAAGAAAGAAGTTGGTGTCAGAAGAGGTACCAGAAGAGGTACCAGAAGAGTACCAGAAGAGTACAGAAGATAAGAAGATGCCCGTAACCAGGTCGCAGAAGGATGCTCCCTCGCGTCCCCCGTCACGTCCTTCCGTTAGGGACGCGACAGAAGATGCGTCAGGGGGGGAGGGGTCACGTCTGCGTCAGCGTCAACGGGAACAACGACTACTTCGGGTACAACGACCACGTCGGGCACGAACACATCGTCAGGAACTACAGCTACGGAGGGGACCACGGCAACGGAAACCACGCGAACGACGGTTGCGACCACAACCACAGCGGCTTCAGACAAGAAGGAAGGAGAAGCCACCCGCAAGGAGGCGACAAAGAAGACCCCAGAACAGGCCCCGGCTGAAGAGTTGTATGGGTCGAGGACCACTCTTAAGCCGATGGGGGTCAGTCGCCGCGCCAGGTCAATGAAGACCACGAGCACCGCAGCCAGAAGACGTGAACTAGAAGCCAAGGAAGAATTAGCGCGCATGGAGCTGAAGCAAGCCCAAGCTGAGGCCAAGCTAGCACGCGTCAGGTTGGAACTGGCACAATGTGAAGATGATGACTCCGTCGATGAAGATCAGGAAGATCGAACAGCACAGGTCCAGAACTGGATCGAGACGTCAGTACTGAATGAAGACGTACAAGAACAACCGGAGCTACGAGGTCAACGCCCTCCTGAGGAGTCGAAGAATATTAAACCTGAAGAGAACTCTGCAACCAAAGGAGCTACGATCGAGATTCAAGCGTTGGCGTCGGTGTTGAAGGAAGCTCTTACCACACGAGAAGGACCAGCATCGCAGCCCAAGTATATCCACGAGTTACCGTTCTTCGACGGCAGCAGCAGCGAGTGGTTGGCCTTCAAGGTTGTTTATGAAGATACTGCGCCAATGTTTAATGACGTTCAAAACATGGCACGGCTTAGAAGGGCATTGAAAGGAAACGCGAGAGAAGCAATCAAGAGCCTGTTGTACTCAGAAGCCTCTCCGCTGGAAGTTATGCAAGCACTAAGAAGAAGATACGGGCGACCGGATGCACTGGTGCTGGCGGAATTGGAGAAAATCAAGACTCTACCGAAGATATCAGAGAACCCGAGAGACATATGCATCTTCGCGAGTCAAATCAGCAACAGTGTAGCAGCCATCAGAGGATTGAAGAAGCCCCAATATCTTCATTCGCCAGAAATGGTGAAGCAGATCATAGAGAAGATGCCAACGGTCCTCAAGTTCCGCTGGTACGACTTCACTGCAGCATCGGAAGAAGGCGAGTTCTCCAACCTGACATTGGTGTCCAAGTTCCTGAACATAGAAGCAGACAAGTGTGGAGCCTTCGCTACTACAGAAGAGAAGAGCGGGTTCAAGAGGACTCATCGACAAGCGGCGCATTCTACGAAGGAAAAGGAAAGGAACTCTAACTCGTCGAAGCAACAAGAGAAGAATGAGAAGACTTGCCCTATGTGTGAGGGTGGTCACTTCCTCCTCGAGTGTCAGAAGTTCCAGAAGGCGTCGGTTCAAGATCGGTGGGCAACAGTTAAGAAGAGTCGCGTCTGCTTCAAGTGTCTTCAAGGAAACCACAGGAAGGAGAGCTGCAGGAAGCCATCGTGCAAGGAGTGCAAGAGGTGGCATCATCATCTGCTGCACGTGGAGTCGGAAGAAAGGAAACCCGAAGACAAGAAAGAAGATACGCCACAAGAAGAAGCAAGTGTCACCGCATCAGTGAACGCGGTCAACAGTACAAGGGCATACTTGAAGATTGTTCCTGTGGAAGTCTTCGGGTCGAAAGGATCCAAGAAGATACTGGCCCTCATGGATGAAGGGTCAACGGTATCACTACTGGATGAGAAGATAGCAAAGGAGGTCGGCGCTCAAGGAACGACAGAAGAACTGGTCATCGAGACAGTAGGAGGCAAGTTACTAAGGAAGAAGGACTCTCAGACGTTGGACCTGATAGTGAAAGGTGTTCATCAGGGAAACAAGAAGACATTAAAGAGGGTCCGAACTATCGACGAGTTGAAGCTTGCACCACAGTTCTTGGACAAGAAAAGGATTCAAGATTGTCAACATTTGAAGAAGATCGCCGACTCTCTCTACTACACAGGGGAGTCACCGCAGCTACTCATCGGGCAAGACAATTGGGAGCTGATCGTGACTCAAGAAGTAAGGAGAGGCAAACCAGGGGAACCAGTCGCTTCAAGAACGGGACTCGGCTGGGTACTACATGGGTCGGACAATGGAAGTACGAAGCCCGTACACTACCTGAATACGTGTCTTCACATCAGCACGGCAGAAGAAGAGATGCATCAAGCCATCAAGGAACACTTCGCCATTGAAGCACTAGGGGTGTTACCGAGAAGACCTACGACCGACTCAGAAGGAAGAGCACTCGCCATCCTGGAAAAGACCTGCAGAAGACTAGAAGATGGTCGATTCGAAGCTGGACTCCTATGGAAGAATGAAGAGGAGCAGATGCCAGAGAGCTACACTTCTGCCCGGAACCGATTGATCAACATCGAGAGGAAGATAGACAAGGATCCTCAGCTGAAGGCAGAGTACAGCAAGCAAATCCAGCACCTCATCGACAGCAAGTATGCAGAAGAAGCGCCTGAGGGACAGGAAGACCCCAAGAAGACATGGTACCTGCCTCACTTCGCCGTGGTACATCCGTTGAAGAAGAAGATAAGGATCGTCTTCGACGCGGCAGCCAAATCAAAAGGAAGAAGCCTCAACGACGCTCTGCTGCCCGGACCAGACCTACTGCAGTCTCTTTTCGGTGTGCTGCTGCGGTTTCGACAAGGACCACTAGCGGTGGCAGCCGACATCAAGGAAATGTTCCTGCAAGTTCGCATCAGGCCAGAAGATAGAGACAGCCTACGGTTCCTGTGGAGAGGGGAAGATCGCAACGTGCTACCAAAGAAGTTCAGGATGACATCCGTAATCTTCGGTGCGACATCGTCACCAAGCACAGCGATCTACGTCAAGAACCGGAACGCGGCGGACTACAAGGAGCGGTATCCAGAGGCTACAAGGGCAATCGAGCTGAATCACTACATGGACGATTATCTCCATAGTTTCCATTCAGAAGAGGACTTCAAAAGGGTGACAGCAGAAGTGGACTTCATACACAAGAAGGCAGGCTTCGAACTAAGAGGTTGGGCATCAAACCGACCTAAGCTGCTGCAAGAAGTGAAGACTGATACCACAGAGAAGACAGAAGTGGACCTCGGCGAGAAAGAAGAAAAGACTTTGGGCCTGCGTTGGTTCACAGAAAGGGACTCCATCGGCTTCAGGGCAAACCTGCGAAACACGCCAGAAGAAATTATCAAAGGGTTCCAGGTGCCTACGAAGAGGGAAGTCACCAGCGCAGTGATGTCGACCTTCGACCCATTGGGGTTGGCGTCACCAGTTCTCGTCCAAGGGAAGAAGCTGCTTCAAAACGTATGGAGAAGCGGCGTTGGATGGGACGACGAAATAGAAGAAAAGGACTACGAAGCATGGAAAACTTACCTGGAGAAGATGAAACTGCTCCGAGATCTTCACATACCGAGGTGTTTGGCGCCACATCGCACCGAGGGGGAGCTGCACACGTTTACAGATGCGAGTGAGACAGCGTACGCAGCCACAGTCTACTGGAGGACGGAAGAACCGAGCGGCACCTATCACGTCAGCTTGGTGGCAGCGAAGGTCAGAGTCACACCTCTGAAGCCAGTATCAATCCCGAGACTCGAGCTGCAGGCGGCACTCCTGGGTAGCAGACTAGCGCACTCAGTGGAAGAAGAAATGGACCTGAAGGTAGTGAAGAAAACATATTGGACAGACTCCAGCATCGTGCTCTCCTGGATCAAGACAGACCCGAGAACATTCAAGACGTTCGTGGCTCATCGCTTAGCGGAGATTGAAGACCTGACCAAACCTCAAGAATGGAGATGGGTACCTACGGGGAAGAATCCAGCAGACGACGCGACGCGTGACGTACCGGAAGACTTCGACTGCAATCACCGATGGTTCACCGGGCCTGACTTCCTACGGAAAGAAGAGGTTCACTGGCCGGCAGCAAGGACTTTCAAGAAGGAAACCACCGGTGAAGAAAGGTCAACGGACGTCGTGGCGACAACAAGCATCGCGTACCCCGTACCCGACCCTGAAAGGTTTTCGTCGTGGAAGAGATTATGGCGAGCTACAGCGAGAGTACTACAGTTTATTCAGCTCTGCAGAACAAAGGAGAAGGTCAACGTCAGCAAGGAAGATCCAACATGGAGAGCAACGGGAAGAAAGAAGACAATTGCGACAGAGAAGCGACATCAGTCTTCGAAGAACGCCGAGAAGAAGTACATACCCTTAGACGCCGGACTACTGGAGCAAGCCGAAGTTCTGTTGCTAAAGAGAAGCCAAGAGAAAAGCTTCAGAGAAGACATCAGGTGTCTACAGCAAGGAAAGCAACTAGAAGGCAGTAGCAAGTTGAAGAAGCTCGACGTAGTACTGGAAGAGGGTCTTCTGCGGCTGAAAGGAAGAATCGACGCGATACAGGGCGTGACCAGGGAATACAAGCGACCCATCGTGCTCGACAGCAAGGAAAGGACAACACGACTCGTCATAGAAGAATACCACTGCCGCTTCAACCACGGTAATCACGCAACGGTCATGAACGAGATAAGGCAACGCTTCTGGGTGCTGGGACTGAGGTCAGCGATCAAGACAGTTCAACATCAGTGCCAATGGTGCAAGACGAAGAAGGCAACGCCGCACGAACTCCCTACGGGCAACTTACCCTCAGAAAGGCTGATGCACGGTCACTTTCCCTTCACGTGCACTGGCGTAGACTACTTCGGCCCGCTGACAGTCACCGTGGGAAGACGTCACGAGAAGAGATGGGGCGCTCTATTTACCTGCCTAACTACAAGGGCTGTACACATTGAGCTCGCTCCGTCACTCTCCACGGACAGCATGATCATGGCGCTACGAAGATTCGCCGCGAGAAGAGGGATGCCGAAGACAATCTACAGCGACAACGGGACCAACTTCGTCGGCGCTAACCACGAACTGAAAGAAGCGCTAGACAACATGAAGCAAGAAGACCTCACCTCAGAAGCAGAGAAGATCGGCGTGCAGTGGAAGTTCATCCCTCCTGGTGCGCCAAACATGGGCGGCGCATGGGAGCGTCTGGTGCGATCGATCAAAACCGCACTGGGCGCCACACTCAACGAGCAGCATCCACGAGAGGAGGTTCTGCATACCCTCCTCCTAGAGGCCGAGCACATAGTCAACTCTCGGCCTCTCACCCACCTCTCCGAGAACCCTGAAGAAGAAGCACTCACGCCCAACCACTTTCTCATTGGGCGTTCCTGCGGCGCAGCGAGAATCGGCAGCTTCACCGACAACGAGCTCGTGGGCAGACACAGCTGGAAGACTACGCAGCGGCTGGCCGACCACTTTTGGCAACGCTGGCTGCGCGAGTACCTGCCCACTCTGCTGCCAAGGAAGACGTCCGGAAGGAGCGACGCTGCTGATCTACACGTCGGGGACATCGTGCTCATCGTCGACCGCAGCCTGCCGAGATGCACCTGGCCACGCGGAAGGATCCAGCAGGTGTATCCTGGACCAGACGGGCGGACCAGAGTCGTCGACGTCGAAACGCGCGGAGGAGTGCTGAGAAGGCCGAGTTCGAGAGTGGTGCTGTTGGTGCCGGGAGTGTCGCCGAGCCAGGGAGATGGTGCGACGCACGAGGGGGAGACTGTCGGCGACGGGACCCCACGAAACGACAAGGGGTGCAAGTAGTGGGTGGCCTTTTGACGTCGAACAGTGCAGTGTTTACAGTGAAAGTGACGGACAAGTGTTTCTAATTAGAATCTGTTGATTAATTAGTGTAAATAGGTAATACTTGTAAGATTGTGTTCTATTTTAGTAATAAGATTCTAGTAAGATAAGGTTTTATACGGAAAAATTGTAAATACTTTAGTTTTCTTTAAAAATTACGTAACTTGAAAATTGACTTTTTTGTTTATGGTTATTTTGGAATTAAACTATTTGAAAGGGGTGTGTTTTACTATAAAAATAGTGGCACAAGTTGTTCCACGCAAATCGGATAAGTAGTTTTTAAGATATTCAAGTTTTTGTATAATCAAACTTTGTTCATACGTAATTTTAATAAGTTTTTGTTCTAAGAAATTTTTTGTATTTAGTTGTAAGTTTATTTTTATTGTTTCATGTAAAAATAGAGTTCATAAGGAATCCAAAAAGGTAACATACGTAAATATAAGGTTTAAAATTCTATGTAAATAAAGGCAACGAAGGCCTCGGTCTTAGTAAAAATTGAAAGGAAAACTGGCTCAAAAAACGGGTGTTCTCGCTAAGGTAAGGACGGGCAGTATAAAAGGCGGTACGACCGCCCGTACTTCGTTCAGTCGCAACCGAGCCATCGAAGAGGCAACATCAAAAGGGAAGACCGAAGCCTTCAAAGTTAACTCTTCAAAAAGGGTGTTCTTATTTCCGTTGTCCGTGGTTCCCCTAGCTATTATTTCCGTAACCTTCCAAAAACGGTACGCATTCAGGGGTGCGTGGGTGCATGCGTCACCAGCAAAGTAAGGCACGTGTGCACAACAATAAAAGGCCTGTAGTGAACGGGCTGTGGCTATCCCGGTCCGTCCATTACACTGAACTTACCATAATAATGTTTATAAAAGAAAAGGTGATTGACTGAGTGACACATCAACGCCCAGGTCAAACAGTTTACGTTAGAGATTTGAATTATTTATTAATATATTCTATATTGTACAATTTGTAGGTACATAATCACAAAAAAACGAAATAGTAAATAATTATTTCGTAAGACAATGTCCACAAACTCAGGGGCAGCATGTGACATCTGCAATTTTACACGAAGTTGCATCATTAGCATTACACTTAATTAAATCAATAGATATTAATAATAAATAAATATAAAAAGTAATTATATCAGGCCTTCATTCCAAGTTAAGAGATATTTTTTTATAAAAATAGCAATGCAATGTTACTTGTGCGTATATATTTAAATATAGATAACCCTTGATACGGTTGGTATTAATGTCATTGTTGAATAAGCCGGCTGAGTGGCATGCGGCCGACGGACTCAAGTGTGACGACCATTGACGCACATGCTACCGATTAAGTGCGGGTCAAAATCTTGCGCCCGCGCCGCTCTTATAAATAATACGAGTATTTATGGGTCGTTTACTGGAGACGAACAAAAGCTGTGTTGAATCGGTCCTTTGTCGAAATATTGCTCATTTTGAATAACAGCTGGTCTTATAATTCATGTATTTTGTCATCTCGTGCTTCCTGTTAAATATTATTTATGGGTCAATTCTATTTTTTAAAGCTATTTATATGTTACATCGTAATCGCATATGACGCAAATGAATAAATTACCAAAATAGTCAAAATCTATTTCTGTTGGCTAATTTACTAAATAAACTTATAATTGCAGGACGTCAGTCGTAACCAATTATTCTAAAAATATCCTCTTAAATGTTTCAAACCTAAAAACAAACCTAGAAACTCGTTATCCATACAAAAAACATCTAAGTAGTTACTTAGATACAGATCTAATCGTTGAAACCACCTAATCTGTTTAAACTATAGACAAACACAGGATGTCCGAGCCACAATACCTCGTGCGTTTTAGTTCAAAATCAAAGGTGAACGTTCTCTCGATTTTGATCTTATCCAAAGCTAATGGAATTAAAATAAATTCAATAAATTAAAATATTCACATAACTTGCAGCGTCATATTGTTTTCGGTGACTTATATTGACACCAAGTTGAGTGACAGGACACAACAAAATGTCGACTTTGCTTTGTAACTTCGTTTCAGCGGGAGATAGAGGCTGACGTACATTGATGCTGTAGCTGGATCTAGTTTTACTGGATGAAACAATAGGAACGTGCTGAATTCTAATCCAGCGCTAAATTACTTAAAGATGATTGATTAAAAACGTGTTTATTTGAGTCCAGTGCCAATCCAGTTCTAGAATCAAGACGTGGCGCTGGATCGAGCTATTGGATCAATGTAAATCAGCCTAAAAGTAAGCAACTTCAAACTAGTACATCGTGCAGTACCTAATCCAGCGCTGGTTGAGGAATAGAGTACGATCCTATTTAACAATCCAACAACGCTCGATCCAGATAAAGGATAAATGAACCAAATATAGCGCCAACAAAATTTGTCGTTTTATCTCAATTCTGACGAAGTTGATGTGCCTGTGACGTCAAAATCATACGATATCGTAAAAAAAACCCACTGGACGTCAGATAACGTATTATTGGCATTGTTTTCTAAAAAAAAAAACCTTTTTTTTTGTTTAATTTATGCAAAAGGCGTGAACTCGCAATCATACGAGCAGTTGTTATGAAACTCTAGATAATTCAGCTGATATGCAGAATCAACAATAGTCGCTATGACAATACCAATGTGGTTAAGAATTTAATTATTTAGTAACATAATTTCGTACTGGAATTTGCTAAACAATTCTAGAAGCGAAATCTCTAATATAATTTTAAATTTTAATTAATAAAATTTTCAATAATAATAATCTACACAGTATACTGCAGTCGATATAACGACCGAAATGTAAAAACCCGGTACGTTTGTACCTCTATTTCAATGAACTTCAAGTAAATATAAATATTTAGCCTTTTTTTCTTATTGAATCTTAGGTGAGCTAGGTTCAAAACCACAAACATCGTGCGATGCATGATGTGGCTTGCGCCTGTTTTTTCTGATATTGACGTAGCTATAGTTATTAGTACAATATAACCATTTACATTTTAGAATAAAAGATCAATTCTAAACAAAATATCAAGTTTGTACTTCGTATTATGATTTAAAAATAATATACGCTTACCACAAAAAAATAAACACCCGTTGAACGCTTGTCTAAAAAAAGTGTAACTGCAAAACGACCCATAAATCAAGGAGAAAATGTCGTTTTGACGTTGTCAATTTTTTTAGATAAGTGTTCAACAGGTGTTTAATTTTTTGTGGTAATACGGATAATGTTTCGATCTATAAACGTTAAAAACGTATTACCACATATTACATATAACGCACTCCATACAAAATGTTCAATACCTACCGCTTTAATAGCCTACACTTTCAAGTCGATAGACGCTGCGAACGAAAATGTGCCTTAACCATACAAACGTAAAGTAAATTTCGCTTTGAAGATGCGCGCCGCCGCGTGGAAATTCTAAATACGAGGGCTGCCTCTATCGACAATGATGTTAGTACCTAGGGTTTTTTTTTGACACAGTACACATATTTTTGTACGAATTTGTTTGTTTATCAACACTTAATAATTCAGTTTTTTTTTATCTTATTTTTTTTCCTTTTGATATTAAACATTCGATAATTCGTAATAGCGAGAGTAGTGAAACTCGGCTGTACCTATTATTACGAGTTCGTTCTGCTCAATCGGAAGCCGGGAAGTAAGTCAAATATTATTATCAACTTATCAAGATTTTATTACAGACCGCCAACGGAACAAGTGAAAATTAAAAATATACACTTATAAAAAGAAATAAAATGTTTTTTTTTTAATTGTCTAACACCAGAAATTTCTCCTGTGTCGTGGGTACGTTTAAAAGTAATCGAAACGTAAGATCGTCGATGAAAAATGTTCCTACCTACTTTATAATAAACGACAGTATTAAATAATTAATGTTGTCGTTATATTACATTTCAACATTCATTACCTTTTCGCGTAAGTACATTTCTTCATAACAAAAAAAAAAAAACCTCCACGGGGAAAACCGTAAAAAATAGTTTTTATCTCTTCAACCATATCTTAGTATTTGAAAACTAACATAAATTCGACCGAAATATGCGTACGTGCGCGTCGCGCGGCTATTGACAACCCGCTGCGCTAAGGTCTTTCTACGGACCGGCGGCCGGTAGGTAGTTAGCGCGTGTAAGTACATGGAGTGCATTATCTGGTAAGTATTACTTCTATTCACGGACTAGATATTTGATTAAAATCTCGATGTTATTTAGATGTTATTTATTCCAATCCAATTTCATTAAAATATCTCAGATTTCATCGATAACATGCTCAGCTCAGTAGCCATTACAATTTACATAATTTATGCAACGAGTTTTTTTCTTAGCAATAAAACATCGAGTTTATTGTACAGAGTATACATTTACTAGGTTATTGCCGATAGGAGACATATCTATGTGTATTAAATATAGTTTATAATGAATTGCAAGTAGTTGACATGTTCGTCGAGAACCTTTTACATCGGTGTAGATAATACCGGAAGTCATGCCGCGGCTGCACATTTCCTGGTTGGCACCTTTAACCTGAAGCGTTAACTGCAATGGCACAAACATAATAATACATCCGATTTTTTATATATATACTTGACATATTCAATAAAAATACCGTGAATAAGCACGCTGGGAAACTGAACGGGTTCGCTAGACAGTCTGTTTTTATTATAACTATCCAATACAAGAATTACATAATTTACCTCTACATAATTCTATCCAGCCTTCTAAAACTCATTAATAATTTAAAGGGATATAGTGGGTCTACAACGAAAAGGGAAACCGAAAGAAAAGGATGAGTTTTCTAGTAACAGTCTGTGGCGGAAGTAGAAGTACCCATCCACCCATTTGACGATGTTACCAGTCCATAAAAAAAACATCGAAAGCTTTCGTGATGTTTCAAATAGCTAATCTAATATCTTTAAACGAGCAATTCTTGTATATTTATTTATATATAATCAGGATCTCGGAAAAGGCTCCAAGGATTTTCATGAAAGTTACAGATTAGGGCTTTTTCGGCTCAAGGAATCGATTTATTAAGGTCCCAGGTTCGAGAAAAGCTCGGTTCCCAAGATATAGACATTTTAAAAACCGAGCGAAACTCGGTCAACCAGATATTTATGATATTATTATGTTACCAGTAGGAAGAAGAAGTTTGTTTTATTAACATAATTATTTGGAGACTCTATTGGCAAAATATCATTTAAATTCAATGAAAAAATTAATTCGGTAATACTGTCTTGAAATTAAAATTATTTACAATAAAAAACTTAACACACTTTCTTTGTTCAAATGTTTTTATTTACATTTTTAATATTTTTTACAAACCACTTTTAAATCAATTTTACCTGTTTAAAAGTGTTGTCTCCTTTCCGTTAGACCGCTTTCAACCATATTTTACCTGAAATATACGGTACGTAACAATTCGTTTCTCAAAGTCAAGTGCGTTCAGTTAACTATGGTACTCGAAACAATTTAATATTACCTACGTAATAATGTGACACAAGTGGTTTGTTTAATGATTTTCATTCTATTAATAACAGGCACGTTATTACTTTTTATCAATTACGTAGGTGCTCCGATAATACATAAGCTTATACTAAGCTTATTAAACGTTTTGTCGATAACGTAAGCTTTGTTTGACGTACAAAGCTACAAAAAAAAGGCTTGCCTTTATGTAAATACACTGAATTTTATATACCTAAACCATTGGACATACCAGATTAACCTGTAACCAACCTATGAACCTAATAACACAACCTATGAACATAATTATGATCCACAATAAATGATTGGATCGAATTTGGACACCTCCAATTTAATCGTGAATAGAAAGATAGATAGAATTATTTTAGGTATCTACTGAACACCGTAATTGTTTCACAATAAAATTGTTTCATAAGACGTTTTGCTAGTTATATTATGGTTAATATCTGGTTGACCGAGCTTCGCTCGGTTTTTAAAATGTTGACCTTGATAAATCGATTCCTTGAGCCGAGAAACCCCTAATCTGTAACTTTCATGAAAATCCTTGGAGCCGTTTTCGAGATCCTGATTATATATAAATATACAAGAATTGCTCGTTTAAAGATATTAGATAAATGCGATATTTTCCAGGCAACTTTTGGATGGATTGCACGAACTTGAAATAAGAAGGTAGAGGTACTGTTTGCCTTATTTAAAAAAAATAATATAAGTACCATTAGTATAGGTTCCAAGATTTATAAAAACGTCACGGCTGTAATTCCTGTGAGGCAAGACGAGGGTATACCTAAAAGTCTTCATATACCATATCCATAGGTATGTATGTTACCAATTTTGTTTAAGTACCTATGAAAGAGGCCAATAATATTTATACTAAACCTGAAACTGAAGTCCAGGACCACATAATAAGCAATGGAACCAAACAGTCTTTCGAAGAATTCTCAAATACATATGATAAAAAATGTTGCTTCCTGAGTCTGACGATTGATAAAAAATACATGATGATGTACTTAGGTCAGGAAAACGAGATACGTAATATTTACGGAAGACAATTGTTATACAAAATAGGTGTCGCATGTAAATCCCTTAGTGTCACAATAATAAGCAGATAGACATGGTCAAGACTAATCAATCATTGATTACATTGAAGTAAACTGCTACTTTTTATTCGCAAGTGTAACTAAGTCAATCTTTACTACTAACTAATATTATAAATGCGAATGTTTGGGCGTTTTGATGGATGGATGGAAGCATGGATGTTTGTTTCTCAATCACATGAAAACGACTAAACGAATCTGGATAAAATTTGGCACCAACACATTTTTACAAAACACATTTTTATCGTGGCAATAACATCAAATGAGTCCTCCCATACAGGAAAGGGCGGGAGGGAAACTGTCAGACTCGATAGGTACCGACTATGTATAGTCGGTATCGAGTCTGACAAACATTTTTGCTTCCCCGGCACCGGCATCGGCACGGCGCCGTCGCCGCCGTTGCCGTGCCGTCTAATGGAAAAACGCCCGTTAAAATACACGGTGATTCTTCAGTAGCCTTCGTTCCAGGGTCACTGTTAAACCTGATGAGATAGACCCGCGACCATTACGATACCGTGAGATAATTTTCGATTTAAATGCGAGAACAGCTAGTAAATAATAATGATTCACAAACATGGCGCCACTCTCAAATATTTTTTTATTTATCTGTTCACATTATCGCGTATTGTAAGAATATGTTAAGACGAGATGATGTAAACATTTACGTAATTTAGAGTATTATTTAAATCACAATCGCTGCGATGTAAATTGGCGTATGAAATGTAGGCATTCTTACTTTTTTTTACTACTATTATTAATGCAAAAAGATTGTGGTAATAGATGTTTGGATGTTTGTTACTCTTTCACATAAAATCTACAAATCAAATCAAATCAAAACGTTTATTTCAACTAGGCCAATTACAGGCACTTATGAATTGTCAAAAGATATAAAATAAAACAATTACAAAAATAGTTATGGTGCTACAGTCCCAGTCACAAGACATAAAAACTATGAAATTACCGTAGGTGCTCATTCCATAGCGTAAATCTCTATGGAGAAGAATGAGCAAGAACCTCTAGTAAAGATTAAAAGGTTTACACAGATAACATATTTTTATTCCAGCATTTGTCCATGTTAACACGTAAGATATTTTTTATTCCACTTGTCGAATAAATGAATTCTGTGCGAAGTCGAGGGCACAGAGGGTATAAATAAGCTTGTCATTGTTATTATAAAGTTTCCAGCATTTACGAGAGAGTTTGACCCCAATATAACACGTGTTTGTAACTCTATATTCACTCAGTCTGTTGTCAATTTACTGAGAGCCAGTTGGATAACCTGTTTAAAAGAAAGAACTAGCTAGTCTTTTGTAGAAATCTAGACATAATAAAAATATATAATAGGTTAGTTTATAGTACCTACCCAGTTTTATTTATTTTTAGGCACCAAAACCGATGTTGTGCGTAAAAATAGCTATTACTACTTATAAAAACTTTAAAAATTATTAACCGACTTCAAAAAGCCACCACTTAAAGTGTAAAATAGTTCCAAGTATAGTGTTTTGTGCGATAGGTGGGACAGCCCTATGAGCTGGCTCACTGGATACGGCTGCACTATAAGTGTACCCAGTCGTTTTGAATTTTGTGTTTTGGTGTCTACTAACATTAGTTTTAAGATTTTTACTAACAAAATATGGATTTAAAATCTGAAATAAATAAATAATAATAATAATATTCAACACAAATCCTTATCAAATATCTTTTTTTTTTTTACGTGTACTGTACACTATTATTTTGTAATCGGTAGCGCCGGCAGTAACATTGTCCAAGTACACAAAATTGCTCCTAAAATAAAAAATGTACTGAACCAAGCTGAATCAATTTTATAAGGGATCCAAAGACAGGGTTACTGCATCGAACAAAAAAACCCACACAAATCAGACTAGAAACGTTGGAGTAATCGGTACATACATTTAAAAAATACCGACCGAGTTGAGAATCTCCTCCTTTTTGAAGTCGGTTAGAAATAAGATGTCTCAACAAAAATCCATAACCCTGTCAAGTCAGTAAGTATGACCGATTTACAAACAACCTACGAAACAAGACTTGGTGTGAATGTGAAACGGTAAAGTTCTATATGTTCAGAGGGGTGATTTTTCTGCCGTTACGTGCACTTAAAATACAAGAAAATGCGACGTATCCAAAGGAGTTTTATAAAGTTAGAGTTTTAGTAGAATAATATTTCAATTTGGTGGCGAGAAGTTAGCTCTATATCCTTATTTGGCGGTCTACTCTTTAACACATCGGACATATTCATTTTAATAATAATAGCAGACGTCATAGCTCATCACGTTTCTTGTGCAACGGTCGCCATTTTGGAAACTAAACGTGTTTTTTCTTTATATTTAGGAACAAAGTATGGATTTTGGTGGCGATGTAACTTCATGGGTCATGATCTTCTTCAATACCCTTTTTCTCTTCATAGTATAAAACAAACTCGTTTCCCTTTTGATCCTCTCAACGGTTTTTTTTGCGGTTTTTATCAATAGACAGAGCGATTCAAGAGAATTTTTTATTAATAATACACTCGTGCGAAGCCTTGGCGAATCACTAGTCTACAGTGATGATGATGCCCCCTAGCCGATTTCGGTCACAGCGACTGCAATCGATGGCTTATAGAGTGGTTGAGAGCTTTGATATGCTCTCTTTCATGTGCTCTCCAGTGACTCGCATATCCAACTTTTGCCGTAAAACTCCGAGCACAAAGTGGACATGTAAGAACACCATTGATGACATTGTAAGTTATATTTGCAGGTGGTCTAGCCTTTAGGTCATCACGCTTCTTGTCCAATTGCAACCTTCTTGTCTCTTCAAATCAAATTGTTCTTGTGTCTACAGTACACTATATTATAAAAAGGAAAGACTTGTTTTTTGTGTATGTTTGTAATGAATATACTGAAAAACTACTGTGCCGATTTCAAACATTTTTACACCATTTAAAAGCTGCATTCATCCTGAGTTACATAGGCAATTAAATCATGTCCACCCGTGCGAAGCCGGGACGGGCCGTTTGTATACTCGTATTAAAAAAAAAAACTATTTTTTTTATCCGACTGTGCCAGAAAGAGCATTCTTAGTTGCGTATACGGCGTAGAAGTCGAAGGTATGCAGTAATTATACATGCTGGTTGTATGTATGTGATAACATCTGTTTGTCTAGCTAGGTACCGCTGTTATTGTCCAAGCTCGCTGGCAAATAACAGCGGTACCTCGGTCGCCGACTTTGCCCCCGTTGTTTTTCCTAATTACAATTTCAGTTATCTTTAAATGAATCATGTGTTTTTTAATTCAAAGAAGTCCCCATTTTGCTGAATGGTATCAAAGTTTATGTACTTTGTATTTTACGATACAGATATATTAATATAAACAGAGTCCAATTTAGTTTATCTTCTCTAGTAACGTTTAAGCATCCGTGACTTTAATATCAATTAGACATTTAATTACTTAAGAAATGATAATGACAGGTCCATTAAAGTCTCGGTAAATCAATTTACTAAGGTAATAAAATCTGTATTAGAAGATAAAGCGTATTATATTTTCTTCACGTGCGTAAAGTATCTAAGTAGTTAAAGTATCAAGTTTATCTACTAAACAGTAGAAAATGTATAAGGTATATTGGCCTTTAATTGTCATGTCCGTAGACTTTTCATACGTTTAAAAGTTTGGTACCTGTATAAAATTAGTATCTAATCTAAATGACAATCTTAAATAGATCACTCGACATTAGGAAATAGTTTTATGTGTTCAAATCTTTCACTGCTAAAAAAAACATGTTTACTAGAGGCGTATCAGGAATTTCTGTATTTTAAGCCTGTCATGGAAAAACGAGCTTATGTATGTATGTACAATGTGTTTGTGAGTAGTTCACACAAAGAAAGGATAAACAACATGTTCAAATCTTCCACTGCAAAAAAAATCTATTTTAATCCTACAAAACACCATGAAATCGTGTTTATTCGCATGTAGCCATGTTTTATTTATTCCAAAAGTCGTAATGCTCTCTCGAGCGTCTGTCACCCCATTACGTAACGGGTTTATTTGAAGGACAAACCTAGTGTACATGTTTCTACGAACAAATCAGTTCATTACCCATACAATTTATACACTCAAATACATTTACAGGGAGCAAACAACTTTATTTGTACTTTTATGTACGATGCCATAATTCAAATAGTTTTGCGTCATCAGAATAAAACAATACAGCTATAATTTTGTTGTGGGTACACAAGTAAATACATAAACATTTGTTTTTATTTCACAAAGTATAAACCTGTGGTGTAGGTGCCCTTATAATTCACATTTTCCTTAAACTATCAGTAGTTGAATGTCGAAACTGTTCGGCCTTTTTCTATGTTATTTAAAGCATTAAATAAGTTTTAAAGTTCTAATTTATTTAAAACTTTTAGCGGCGGTTTAGTTGGCTCTGACAACGGAGGTTGGCCACATCTTCACTCAAAAAGAAAAACTAACTACGTACGATCTAGCCTTAACATCTATTTTTACCGACTTCAAAAAAAAGGAGGTTATCAATTCGACCCGTATGTATGTAATATTATCAGAACTGCCCAGTTTTCGCATATGTTAGTCTATATCAGCGTCTGAACAAATGTACCAAATTTCATAAGTGTATGTATGTATGTATGTATGTTTTTATGTTTGTGCACGCATATCTCCGGAACTACAAGTCCGATTTAAGTAATTCTTTTTTTGTTGTACTAGGTATTGTTCAACTTAGGGTACACTGCAAGTTTCATCAAAATCGGTTCAGTAGTTTTAGAGATATGGATTTTTTTCGTTGTGACGGATTACAAGATTAGTGCACATCATGTAAGAAAACTTTGTATTTTACAAGAATTTGAGTTGAATATTTAATAAATAAATAAACTAAAAAGGGTAAAATAAAAACTTTAAAAAAAAAAGTACCGACTTCAAAAACAAATACAAAAAAGTTTAAAATAAATAACCTTACTTTCGGAAGTCGGTGGCAATAGTCAATGAAATAATAATAAAAATCAAAGCCACCGACTTCCGAAAGAAAGGTTATTTATTTTAATTTTTTTTTGTATTTGTTTTTTATATTATAAGCTCACCCTGTATGTTATAACAATGACAGGTAATCGATTTCACTTCACATTATAAACGTAAAGAAGCGAAGCAAAGCTATTACATGATTCTAAAGACCAGTTTTACATCGACACCTGACTTATCGTATACCGCCGGTTGATAAACATCGTCTGATTATGCAGTTGGCATGTTTACTAGCTCTCCAAATATTTTTACAGTATGAAACGTGTACTCTTGTAGAGTGAAACATTTTAGGGACAAAAAAATGCGAATAAATATTAATGTGCTTCAAGTCAATAAATTGAGGCTCAGTTTCGAAACGTTTCGTGAATAATGTGGATAAGGTGACGCAAGCTCTAGCCTTGTGGATGCGCCCCATTTCACAAGCGCTCCGATGCACGCTCGCGAGCACGTTGTGATGATGAATCTACCCACTATTACTTTACAACAACACTAGCCACTTAGTATTCATGAATGCCTCTTATCTTTGCATCGCTTTTTAACTACTTCATTATGTAGGTAACATATACAGCAACATCACAAAGTTAAATCATCATAAAGGCATCTGCCTCTCGCTAATACGTGAGTGCACTAACTCACTAAACTGAAGGTCGGCCCTAAATTATACATCGTACGCTTTAATACCACTTGATTTGCTGAACACGTTTTTGGGACATAACATCAATGTACAAGACACGCAGAATCGGATCATATTAATGAAGTCCTTGAAGCTAAATTCCGATCTTAGTACACCATAGTGTTATAAATGGGTATTGTGTAACCTGGGGCGGAAGTTAGGACTTGATAAAAAAAAAAAACTTTCAGTTAGATAAAAATTGTTATTTTTGATCATACTGTACTCTTAACTTACTGACGCATGGGCACGCCATCTCATTTTGAAGTTTTTATGGAATAATGTCACGATCTGCCACGTTGATCGTTTGAAAAAATATTACAATTTGGAGTGACTGAACTCAGATTCACAA
Source organism: Agrotis segetum (assembly GCA_036375495.1). Lineage (NCBI taxonomy): Eukaryota > Metazoa > Arthropoda > Insecta > Lepidoptera > Noctuidae > Agrotis > Agrotis segetum. Next base: position 164,809 of record JAQSVV010000004.1, on the reverse strand, counting down.
GGTTGTGTATTTTTTGTACTTGCCATGAACTGTAAATTATAATCTAAGAAGTTCAGACCAGTGAACAAATAGAATTGATAAATAAAAATAGAGGAATATCAGCTTTTTAAGTTTAGTAAGATATCAGTAAATCCTGTTAGTAATAAAATTTAAGATAACGTGTTTGTAAATATCACTTGTATAACTGGCATATACTTACAGGTTGTGTTAGCCATACTCGTTTGTGCGGACTTTTTCTACAAAATTTTCTTTTATCGCTGTCAAATGCGCTTTGGCGCTCCCTGGGAGAGGACTTTGTCCAGCAGTGGACTGCAATAGGCTGAAATGATGATGATGGCTGTCTGAGTGTGGAGACAAACAATCCGTTAGACAAACAGTCGGACACTGAGCCTACAGCTAGTATAATTAACACTCTTAAGATGTATTCAACAGGATACATGCAAGGATACTGTACAAGGATGTAAGGATATTCGCAGTTTCCCCCTTCCGCTATGTACCCTGAATTTTGATTTATTTGGCTTGCGTCTGTTTGTTTTCATATTGACAAGTTTCTCGTTTTGGCCAATTCAGTTTCTTTGTCCAACAATAAGGAAAATTCTGCTTATAATGGTTATCAATATCATAAACTTATAGTATGTCGCTCTAACATGACTTCACATTTTTTGAAGATACTATCGACCTTACTATAAACTGGACGTAAATGTTCTTATTTGTTTTCTACTATATTATTTCCTAAAAATGCAAGAAATAAGTTACTTATAGTAACTTACTTATACACATATAGGTGTTTATTGGGCATTTTAAGCGCAGGACAGGTTAAGAAGTAATAGTTTCAAAATGTTGTTCAGAATCGCTCAACGATTCATAGGCACAAAATATTTATTTTAGGGAAACCCCTAATTGTAAAAAACTTGAAAGGTCATCAATATTATTCAATCAGGTTGAGACTCCTTCAACAAGTAAACAGCAATTACATAACAAGAATTTCTGTCACTATTTACATAATGGACATGAGCAAACTATATTGTCATGTTAAATATTCGTATTAGTCACCATGTTTTCCCCGTATACCTAATTGTTAAATTTACTGAAAGAAGTTCTGTTATCATTGACCAATAGACAACTAATGATGGGGTCTTTCATTTTAATTGTCTATGAATTAGCTAGTCTATGCTTCTGTTTATGCTCTGCATACGTTTTTTTTTTGTAAACCCTTAATGATCACTTACGCTACATACAAGCATTTCTATTTTTAGTTGCAATTTAGATCGAATTGTTAGCTTTGCTGAACGGGACTTTGATAAAGAAACTGCGCATGCGGTGGCTATTTGGCTAATGCATCTTAATCGTTTATGACTTAACTACTCTATAATAATTTAACTTGGTGTAACTCACGTAACCGTTAACAATCTCATATGATGCTCTCGAGCATGTATAAGTATTTTTAGATGAGTATCTCACGTGTGTCTGTAATTAATTTTGATGGAGAGAACGAAAAGCAAGCAATTTTAGTTATTAAGTAAATCTAGCACTGAACTCGTATTTCCACACGAAATTATTACTGACTCAGCATCGGAAATAACCTGTCACCCATGACCTAGACATGAGAAAATTATTTTCAAAACTTAATTTTACATTTTCATTGGTTGGAGATTTGTCTCCCATAGGGAAATTGGGATTTGGAACGTACTTGGAGGATAATGTGAGTGAAAGGGAGAGTAAGAGAAAGAGAGAGGTCAGATGAGGTGCAGTTGCCATTAAATAGTTGACCTATGAAAATTTATAAAGATTTTAGACGTTATACCTAGTGTATAATGAAGACTATTTCTTCACCTTCGAATCTACAAGAGGCTCACAAATATCTAACAAAACAACTTGAAATTGTATTTAAATATTTATCGTTTTGGGATGGATTTTTTTCAAAAGTTTCCTTTACACCGACGTAAAGGAAAACTTTTGACAAAGCGACATCAATAGCCTACAAACAAGTACATACGATGCTGCATTCCATACATACCAGTAATTATAACTGAGTAAACAGGAATCATACTAAAGCTGCGGGAACTGCATGATATCGCCTATGACTAATATAACTCGTAATAATTCTTGTAGTACTGTCCCCGTGCGTAAATAATTGTGAGGAGACTTGTCGGACAACCTCACAGCTTCTTGATTACTCATGGTGTCACTTTTGCGGTATTTTACAAAGAAATAATACTTACTCACCTACTTTATGAAGTGCGTAAGTGATTCTGTAGTATTACGCGCGTCGCGTAAGTGATTCTGTAGTATTGTCGGTCTGATATATGTATTTTATTGGGGCAACTTGATTGAAATTGAATTTTAAACATTGGGAATGACTTTAAATGTATCTGTTGGCTGTGTTTTTATTACTTTTGTTTCTATTTTATGTATTTTATCTATCTTAAATATTTAGTGTGAGTATTTAAAATTTAATTAGATATTTTTCTAATAAATTCTCAAATCTCATATTATAATTATTTTGATAAGGTGCAACAAAATATCTGTTAATTGCAATTCAGTGACGCAAATGCGCAGTTTGAAATATTAACAACGCCTTTACATAATAATAGTCATTACACGACTTTAACCGTGTTGTGTCTTTTCAATGTTAAACTATTTACTAATTACCGCAAACACATAAAATATTTAGAAATAAGTAGATTCTAATAGGTAAGTGACTTTACAAAGTGACTTCTTACAAATATTTAACTGACTAAAGTCATATTTTTAGAATTCGATTCAAAAGGTATTAAATATGGACTTCATAGAATGCCGAGGGCATTAACTATTAATTAATAATACGTTAAACGATATTCATTATTTTTAACACGTTTGGTAACATTTCGCCGCCATTGATTTCCGATGAACTTAATACTTAGTGGTAGCCTGGTAGGCCAGGCACAGACATAGAATATGTTCTGTTTTATTTTTAATTTTACCATCTAGGTAATAATTGCTACTCGCAAATTAAGATATTAAAAATAGATACTGTGTTAACTTACATAATTAAGCAAACTATAACTTTTAAATCTAAAACTGGGTCATTTGATTCCATAATAAGTATGAATTCTATTTGCGTATTGAATTAAATGTAGAACCTCATAAACAAGTTGTCTTTTTGCAATAAAAAAAAGTTTAGGCCGCAAACACTGCGAATGTTTTGTTTTGTCTTTGGCAACCAGAAAAGGGACAATCATCGACACGGCTTGTGAGTCATAGTAACGCAGTTAAAATTAAATACTTCCTCTACGGCATATTGTTTGGCACCAATCATGCATCCTTTTATTGATTACAAACCACTGCGTACAATTTTATCAACGGACAGCGGACACAACATGATTTTAGGTACTTATAATAAACTTCTCATGTACTTACTAATATTCTTCTTCCTTTTAGCGTGTCGATGGTAAATATTTATGTAAATAAAAGTCCAAACCATGAATCAAAAATTATCAACATAAACTCTGCTTACTGGCCAGTATTTTTAAAATAAATAATGAATCTAAGTAGGCGAGTTATTCAACCCGTAGTTATAAGTTACTAAGACTAAATTATGTAAAACAAATAAGTACTAATTCGTGACCTTTCTCATGTTTGAATGTTTTTATTGTGTTAATTCTATAGCTTTACAAAAAACTGATGTTCTCCTATAGAGTAAGGTTAATATCCAGTTTTTGTGTTTTACATAGCAATTATACAACGACATCGACATGAATATTTTATAGAAACTAAAGTATAGCAGCGTTTCTATAATTTATGTAATAGCCGACAGACAAGCCTCCTAATTACTCAAAGAGATACTAATTATGAATATTCAAATTTATTGCTTTTTTTTACTTTTGTTTATTTAATGCGACTGTTTGCGACATATTTAGAGTTTCAAACTCACAATAGCCTATTCTGCTTCACGCCTACCTAGACAATATTTGAGATTACGGTCCTCAATTTCCCAAAACAAAATTAGTACTGGGAAATAGATATTTTGGCTAACAATGGCCGGTGTATCTAAAACAATGAAACTTCATCGTTTGCTATTGTAATCGATTTATATACCTACTCTATGCGGGATGTCCGGGAATGTAAGGTTTCAACAAGCGGAGATATTCTGTCGGGTACACAATACGCCGAGGTAATAGACGTTTAAGGTGGCGTTAGTCGCGAGCTCGAACTCACTGGCAGGCACGGCCAAAAACTATGATATTTCATCTGACATCGAGCCATATTGTTCATGTGTGCGTGAGCGTCATCCCCCCGTGGTGGAGAAAATAGGGGAAAACATTATTCAGCACGATCATTCAGAGTAAAAGGATAAATAATTATGTTGTGTCGGTACGGACTTTGTTTTGGAAATTTGATGCTTCTTTAATTTCTAATTTACGCCCAAAGATGTTTTAAAATTAGCAATAAAAACGAATCTTTGGAAGCTCGTAACTTTTAAATGGCTTGTTATTTCAAAATTCTGCTTCCGTACAGATAAGATTAATAATGAGACAAAATGGTATCATGTTTAACTTTGGATGTACAGTGTCAAATAGTGGAGTAATACCCCTCCCCTCCCCGAAGTTTCTATGGAAAAAATGATGACTAGTTTCACCTTAAAGCCAGTTTCCACCGTAGTACCGGCCGCCTTGGCCCGGTTAGCCTCATTTATCCTCAAGCCATGGCGAGCTTATCTTCCGCAGGCCACACTTGGTCTGTTATTTTGTATTCGCGAGAACAGATTTCCGCTTGCCGATATTATTAACATTTGACCCCGAATTGTCTGTTCAACATTTTGTGCAAACCAAGTGCACAAGTTGCTGCTAGACATACTAATATTTGATTTCATATCGATTGGTAGATTATTTTAGAGTCATAGGATTTCCGTGACGCGTTTTTTTGTTTATTTAACCATGCAAATTAAGACAAAGTAGGAGAATACGTCAATAGGAAAAGAAAAGACATTACAACATATTTTGGAACTTGTTTGACAGGTTCCAGTTAGCATTTTCCTTGAAGGAAAATGACCTTTAAAGTAATCTGACTATTTATATCCTACACACACAAGAATCCAAGATTATTTTAACACCTACTGCAACGTTTGACATTTGCTTAACTGTAGGCACATTATTAGCGAGTGCGATATAGTAGCGACCTTTTATAACCCTCAGAAGCAACGGGGCTGAACGTAAACCACAACAGTTGTATGAACTTTTAAAACAATACAAAATTATGCAACTTCTACTGAGTAAGTTTAAAATATACTCGAACATATACGATGTTTACTGAGGTGTGGTATCGCGATGGCCGATACCATACGGTCGGCAAACGACATGCGCACACGCTTCCTATGGCTAACGGCCTATTGTGAAACTTTTCGGACATCTGTTTGTCTGTCTTCATAACATTACGAAACATTTACTTAGCATTGACACGTACTGTATACGTAAGTAGAATATTTACTTAGAAAGGGCTCGTAGGTACACAGGTGTTTTATGCCCGTTTTCACCAACACTATAAGCATACTGTTTGATTCTCAACGCACAGCTCAGCGCAGGAAAGTTTAAAACATTGACAGTGCTGTTTTATTCAGCAGTATTTTTAGATATCGCATAATGAAGTGAAAACTGCCATGATGCAAGACAAGCATTTGATCAATAAAGTAAGATACTTAACAATATACAGACACGGCAATTTTTTACGATTGGCGTTACGTTTATTATTTAAATATACAAATAAAAACAGTTAGCGTCATTACTAACTTATGTTTATGTATAGCCTATATGCTAATACAATATTTAAGTAATTATGTAAATAAACGAATTGTAATACATGGTTAATTAAAACACATTAAAATATTGCCTACTTAATGTAAACGTTAGATTTACTTTGAAGGATTTGTATAAAAACTTTGATCATTAGCGGCCCATCCACTACCGTTCCTGCCAAAATCTTTAATCCTTAAGGTATGAACGCCAGTGGATTTGCAAGAGCGCGAAAGAATGACGGTATTAAAACCCCGCCACCCCTCCTGTTTCGATGGACGATGTATACCTAAACGTGTGTCTGGTCACTGAAGGATTGTTTATCAAGGCGTGCTGTGATAAAATCAGGGGGAAGAACGTTAGATTGTGGTTTAATTAGTGGCTTCAACGGTTTTACTTCTTCCGTCGCTTTTCTGTACAGTTTTCACAACGGGACAAGTCAGAAGAAAAGAACGTTAGTGGATGGGCCGCTATTATCTAGAAATAAACTGTTTCTTTTGCAAATGAAGTTGACTCATCTTTCATATTGTTAAAGTTTTATAACATTTATTAGTTACGGTATCAGAGCAGCTGAACCAATATCAACACCTGCGCAGAACCAAACGTTATCCTGCGTCATTTGATTAATTTCGACACCGCGGCGCGGGCGCAGACAAGCGATCCGTACAACACTAGTTACATTCATTAAGCTAAATATTCAACGACAATAACACTCACTGACGTTAGTATGTTACCAACTGCCACTACATGTGTCACCGCTTGAATGAAATTCATTCCACATTTGCATACAAGTATTTTATTTATTCGTCAAAACTGGAACTTAGAATGAGTCAGCTAAAACTTAAGTCAAAAACAAGAGGTATTCCACATTGGGCATCCGCAGGAATAGCACCTGAGGTAATGGCACCTGAACTAATGGCACCTGAGCTAATGGCACCTGAGCTAATGGCACCCGAGCTAATGGCACCTGAGCTAATGGCACCTGAGCTAATGGCACCTGATCTAATGGCACCTTAAGTATTTCATACGGGCCCTGCCAAAATTTATCGCTGGTGCCAGACCAGGTGCCCAATATGGAATACCTCAAAAACAAAAGAATACGATACATACAGCGTCAAGAAATACCTTTATCTATTTCCTTGAGAAAAACAAAAAAAAATTAGCTATGGTTCTAATAATAGTGCGTATAAAAACGTGTGCAGTAACCACAGGAAGGGCGATAAAAGGCGCTGTTCGTCACGTGACGTGCCTGGACAAAGAGAGTGTTGTAAGCTCAATGCGATAATTACTAACATTCGATTAGGATAAGAGAACACGAGACTTCAAAACAACGAAACAATCGCTTGTTTTTACTTATTAATTTTCAACAAGCTCAGAATTAGAATACAATTTCATATTAGATGGGGACTTATATATTTTTGTATAAATAGACCTATTGTAAGATTTTGGATAGATAGATGTTAGTCAGAAGCTCTAAAGTCTGACAGCCAGTCTTACCATGGGGTATCGCATTACCCAGTAACTGGGTTGTGGAGGTCCGACAGGCAGTCGCTCCATGTAAAATACTGATATCCAGCTGAATCTGGTTTGACTGGAAGCCGACCCCAATATAGTTGAGAAAAGGCTAGGCAGATGATGATGATGTAAGATTTTGGATACATGGGGAAACCTAAGAATATTAGCAGTCATTTACCTAAGTAAAAATTGCTTTGTTAAATATAGTGTTTCTTGAATAATCCTAATTCGTTATTCAATTTGTTTTGGCAGACATAAATCTCTGTCAGAAAAAATTCAAAACATTAACTAGACCCGTGGTATTATGTAAGCTATGTACACAGAATACATAAGTACATAATGCAGGTATACCTAAATGTAGGTTCGTTTATCACAAAACGCATAAAACTTATTTACTGCGTATGCGCATAAAACCGTTTCTAATCCATTGAACACGAACATTACGATTTCATAAAGGTTAACGCACTACACTGAGCTACTTTCAACAAAATCATAACTCGAAGATTTATTATTAAACCATTTGAGCTCAATTTATTAATTTTACAGAAGTTATTTATATACCTAGGTACTCCTAATACTAGCACTCCGGCCACGACTACGTCAGAATTTTCAAAATCGAATATTCCAGAGATAACTAAAATGGCTTGTTGTAAGTTCGCCACAAAAATAACGAAAAAAAGTGTTATAGTTTAGGCAAAGGCTTTTTTATTTTGGTTATTGTACATTCGACCAATTTTTTCAGCACGGGGATACCAGAACAATTAAATTAAATAATCCAGCACAAAAGTACCGAGCACGAGGAAACAATGTGGAATCTGAACAGAAAGTACTAGGAGAACAGGATCAAAACTTTTTTTCGAAGGGAGTCATTTTTGTGGCGAACTTACAACAACCCACTAAAAGCCTTGTTGTATACTCCCCCATAAACAAATTTAACAATTTCATCCGTGTAAAACATTATTAAAATAGAAAATATATAACTTTACTATAAGAGATGGATCATACGACAAATAAGTTATTCAAATATTATCCGTTTCAATATTGTTATCGTTCTCAATGATGAAACAGTATTGAGCGTGTCTTAGCTAGAGCAAACTAAAGTTCTATTAGCTACTGTTAAACTTATTTGATTTTAACAAATGCTAACGCCACGAACAGACTGGCCACATCGCAAACATTGGAAAAGTACGAGGAGTCTGTTAGTACGCGTGCACGATTATGACTAGCATTTTGTTGTACCCACAGTCGACGAAAAACTGGTCTACGACTTCAAAACTGGAATTTGAACACGTGAAAATGAATTTCTATCTTAAACATGCACAAAAATTAAGACTATTTTCGCAGTAAACCTGCCCAAATGAGAAGTCTCACCGGTGTTATTGTGTGGAAATATTTTCGCAATTGTTACACCACTTTCTTTGCTGACCATACATACATTTTTGTTTTTTTGTGATAAGAAATGTAGAGCGGTTCAAACTGGATTACTTGTTTACAGTGATACGATTTGCAGATTTCTTGACTTTGCATGAACCTTTACTAGATTAAAACCAGTTTCCCTTTATTTTTAGAAAAAAAACAATGCTAGTGAACGTAAAATGAAGATAATCAAGTTCGTAATATTACAATAGCTTATTGACTTGACATACAAAACTGAATAAATACTTATTCGTTTTTTAAGGATGCTTGGATCTTTTTTTTCTTAATGTTCGTCAAGGGGAATGAAATGGCAACGTATTTGTTTTGTTTTACTACGATTTTTAATAAGTACCTATTAGCAGTTTTTTCAGATGTATTACTAACCGATATGATTAAATAATCTGTTCCTTACGTCAATGATAAACAGATGTTACAAAACACTAGTATTTATTAGTTATTATAGATTTCATGGAAATGATTAGAATACAGATAATTATTTTAACTAAATAAACAGTAGACTACTTACATAACACTTTAAATGAAAAGTGGGATTACCAGAAATTTGTAAAAAACTTTACAATTTAAAAATGTTTCGATGTGTGCAAATAATTAAACGTGCATAAGGAATCGTTAAATAACTAATTATGCAGACTTAAATATACATGCGTACCGCATAATGTTTCACATTATTATTAATATCTAATTAGGTAAACCTTTTAAAAAGAACCATCCGGTTGATAACAGGTAAAAAAGTGGGTGAGCAGACCTTTTCAATATTTATTACTTTATATCGAAAGGGATAAGTTTTTAATCCGACATCCGTGTCCATGACCTAAATTTTAGGACATTTATTTTCAACAGAATTCAACGGACCACGATCATTTCGGAAAAAAATATACCGTCCTCTTTTTGATTTTTACACATACCTACCTATCGAGAGGTTTTGCTATTAACGTGTAACGTTAATAGCAAAACCTCTCGTGGGGTAACTCATCCCATGTTACTGAACAATGTTTGTTCCAAGACTCTTGGAAATTCGCAAAAAAAAAAGATTTTTCATACTGATGGGCCCGACCAATTTCTCATTTTCTATGAAAATGCAAATCTTTTTTTGCGAAATTTCATATGTCGTGCAACAAACATTGTTCAGTAACATAGGCTGAGTTACCCCACGAGAGGTTTTGCGCTACTTATTAACGTTAGACGTTGTATACAGAAGTACATAGGTATTCTACCCAATATGATAATTTCTAGAATTCTTAAACACGTCGGAACGACAACGAATAGGTACCAGCACATCAAGCTACCACAATCTGACAAATTACTGTACCTAATAAATTTTAACTTTATCACAAAACAAGAAGTTTCATGTTCGATTGGCAAAATTTTACAGATTCGAATACGTTGACGTGCTGGCTTCTGTACACTCACATAATAAAATATCTCATTTGTATTTTACGCACGTTGTGTTGTTTTCAACGCAATTTACGTTGTATTTTTTCAGAATAAATTTGTAACATAATACACGTATGTTTTTCTCGTAACTTCGTAGTTCCAGTCGAGCCCATTTCTCGACCACACCCTTTTGGCCTTTTCCGATTTACAATCTTATGAATATGGTCTTAAAATATAAACATCGAGAGATTTCTTTTAAATTTTTGACGGTGTGTTATGAAGAAATATGAGTTATGGCTGCCATGTTCCAGTTAATTAACTAAGGTCATGACATAGAAAACAACTTTAACTGCGAAGAATATTTTCTTATTATGTCATACATGATATTTATTTGCCTATAAAAATGTCATAGTAAAGAAATATTTCAATATATTATACTTGAATATTCCACAAACGTAGGTGTCTTACACCTACATATTCTTAAACGACGTTCTTCAAGCAAAAATGAAGCAACACTCAATACGTAGCATATTATGTATTTGGTAAATAAATATATCTATCATTCTTAATACCGAAAACATTGTAGCCAATAAATACGTTTTAGCATATTAGGGGCGGAGGGTCTACGGTGCTACGCCAGGGGCTACGCCGCGCTACGTAAAATTTAGTCGACAGATGCTTGAATCGTTTAATTTTTTGTAATGCCGTTGCCGTTGGGTTCAATAGTGATTATTATTTTACGCTCTTTTATTATTTTATTTACAATCTACCGAATCAGCATTTGCAGATAAACTAATTTATGACTTGATTGCCTTTATGTACCGCTAACCGGTTTTACAGCAACTTTTTTTTTTAACTTGACCCATGTTTTTTTTAAGTCCAAGCTGCTACATTCATTAATATAACGCATCCACCGCAGCAGGTGCGACTTTTTACCTAGAATGATAAAGTAATAAAAATGATATTTATTATGAAGATCGAGTTGTCATTATACAGCTTTTCCGATGTATTCATGTTATGTGGTATGGTGCAGTCACGGTCAATAACAACTATACTAATATATTCTTTTTAACGTAACAAAGAGTGCAACACAAGATCTATGTAAACGGACGACCTCGAGACGTGCGTTGAAGCGCATTAAGTCCACGCGCCTGTCTGGCGCATAATGCACTTTATTACATCTAGGGATGCAGTTACAGGAGTTATTTAACACTAAAACTGGAAAAATATCCTAGTAAAACAAAAACCAAGCTTTTCTGTCAAGCCACTGAAATGATTCTCACCTTATCTTAAACCTAATAGCTTGTAGGTACACACTGTCATATTTAGGAAAAAAAATCATCAACATAAAAGTATTTAGACTATTTTTTTCGTCGTGTTGCAACCCTATAACTCCGGTGCAGTGGAACAGCGCAGTAACTAGCAATAACTTTATGGAGTGACCCTGACCTGACCTCCAATAGGACAATATAGTCGGCATACTGCAGTTAGTTATGTCTTGTTTGTCTTTCCCCTATCTTTTATATGTGTGTTAGGTACATAAAAAAACGACGAATAAATTCAGTGAACTTAGGCCCGGGCCACATAGAAAAGACGTAAGACGAGGACGTGTCGCGGACGTGCGAAAATGTTTGAGAGTCGCGCCCGCGAGCCCCTTCTCCTCTGTATGTTTTACGTCGCGACGCTTCTATACGTTTTGTATGAAAGAGACGCAGCCGAAGAGACATAATTAATATGTCTTTAAGTCAGTTAATGTGTGTGTATTTCTATGTGGCCTGCGCCTAAGACGGGACTTAAGTTCACTGAATTTATTTGTCGTTTTTTTAACTGACTCGACGCGTTATTGAACCACGAATATATATATAGCTATTTACCTAGTTTAGTCTTCAATTCTTAATTTATTTACATTGTCAGCAATTTAGGATTTAGGTAACGTGATAATGCGCCACTACGTTAAGCTACGCTTATGCTAATCCTTGGTTATGACCATCGATAGAAAACAGAGTTTCTTCCATGTGTCGACTAATGTTAATCGGTTGGTCCCGGTTGTCACTTGTAGATCTTTGATACTGAAACAGTGGCTTTAAAGTCTAACAGCCAACAACCTTACCAAGGGTGTACCAGTACTTTATCTGGATTTTTGAAGGTTTGATTAGAAACTACTCCTTATTTAAATACTGAATGAATAATGGAAGAATGGCCAATGACGTTGCTAAGTAGCCACTCTTTAGCCGATTATACCTCGTTCCTTCAGGTCCACCCTCCAGCCACATATCCTATAAATGATCCGATTTATAAACCGTAGTTATCCTCTGGTATTCATATCATACGGTTAGAATGAAGCCAACTATGTTGGGGGTGTGGCTAAACCATGGCAGCTGTATGATTCGTCAGGAATTACCAAATCAAACCCAAAAACACTGATTGACAGCCAAAGTACTGCGTTCCAAACTATTTGACACGCGCAAATTCTAACCTGTTGACCCGGACGTAGCTAAACATTTATGACATTAATGAGTGACATGGAAATACCATAAAATCTCATGAAAAATTAGTACCTCATTATCCGTATGTATACGACGATTATGTATATTTTCTACCTACTCAAGAAGCTACTACTGCCGAAGAAGGCTTAAAAGTGATTATGCAGGATTAGCCGGAGAAATCAACACAGAGAAAAAAAAATGGAAGGTTATGGGGAAACTTTTTTCACCAGGAGTGGAACAATAGAGATTAAAAATATGACCTCATAGGAGCAAGGTAACCGCAGTGTTCTATATAAAAATGTGGTTTGATATTTTACCCTAGAAAAGCCTGCATAATAATATTGATATTACAGATTTACTTGACCGACACGGAAACATCATAACTAAACAAAACTGTTTACGTTCAGGCTATTGACTTTGATACCGTATCATCCTCTCACATCGTGCTTTTTGATTGCAATCGACTCGTTGACAAACTAAATTTTGATATAACAGATGCGATTTGATCATTGAGGTCTTGTTGCTCTATTAATATCATTTTGATTCAATATTCGTATCAATTTCAATGGAATTGGGTGCCCACGCCGCCATGGCGTGCATAATTATATTAGAACACGCACATTTGCTGTGTCATTTTTATCAGTCTGGTCAATTCACCTATTGCTAATATAATGCAAGTTTTAGGAACATTATAAACACAACACCCAAGTGTGTTTGTTGTCAGTTGTGTTCATAATGTTCCTAAAACTTGCACAGTACACCTGTACCGATTTCTCATGACGCACGGAAGAATATTTTTGTTTATATTATTTGCTAAATATCTACGCAAACGCATTCATTAATTCAATAAAAAATGTCTAACAGCGTGCTGCTTTTTTTTTTGTATGAAACTTCCCAAAAAGGTTGTATACTTTGTAATAGATAACAGTAATAGTTTCACTTGATAACTTAAGGACTTAATGGCCTTTAAAGATAAACGTCTTTGAATTCCTTAAAATAAAAAATGTCTGTCCATCAGTATTAAGAGAAAGTTGGTCTGCTGTTCCAGAGAGCACTGTACTAAAGTTTCTCTAATAAGATTAATTGCCTCAGGATTATAATCTCAGTTTCTCCGTATCTTAGTTAAATATTAACTGTGTTTAGTTAACATTTCCGTTGTGTAATATATGCTCTATATCTACAACAACCAGACAACCACATTCCTGTCTTAACGGTTTTTGTACAACGGTAGTTTGGGCAAGACAAAGTATGTATTTTTAACAGACTTCTGTTAAATTGCATTTGCAATACTGGCAATAAATTTTAGTTTTATTTAAATATCTGTCGTCTGTAATATATATATCACTAGACAACTTAAAGGGCGTGTTGAATGTTAAGAAGCAAATGTAGTTAGAAAACACCTAGTGTCATTTACTTATTAAGTATTTACTCACATCGTTAGCAAATCATTTTCTAACACCTGGTACTACATAGTTTCCCTACCATATTTCGGTAATCTTTATTTACATAATTTTACACACCCAGCTACGTACATACTATACCAACATTACTAACACCGAGCCCCGAGGTCTACCGCATTTGTAGATACTCTTCCGCAACTTTCTCAACTTTCATTGTTCTATTCACTAGCAAAGGTCATTGGTCGGCTTTAATACAAACTATTGTATTAGGCTCTGTGTTTTAAGCACTTAGTTTTTGTTCAAATCGTACCTACGTCACTAAACAACGAGCATCACCTTCAATGCTTCAACTTTTTGCTTTTTCGTAACAGAATGTTTCTAATGAAGACTTTGTTCATGGACATTAATTTTAATGAATATAACTATCATTTTTATCAGTCAACCTGCACTTAATTTAAAGTAAATGACAGTCATTAGCTGATTAGTACACAGTGCGCGTAATTAGTAGACATGAAGTGTTCGCGCTACGTCACTATTTGAGTTAGGCGACTCGTGCGCATTCAGCGGTCGGCTATTGTGGTTGCCTGGATCGCTATCGTCACTTGTTTGCCCACTACGCTTCTTCCTTCCCCCTGCGTCACACACTAAGGACATTCATGGACTACGTCATTCTTTCAGGCTTGCATTTTCATGAGTTATCTCTATTTGACATGCGTAAGAAATGTGCCTTTATAACAAACAAGATTTGGTTCTCACGGCATGTTTATGTATCAATAGGAAGTTGATAAAAATTTTTGAATAATTTGAACGAGATTTTTGTCATTTATGTTTCGTTTGTGGGAACCGTGTAATTTGAAGCGATTAAGATTGCTATTTGTGACAATGAAGACGTCAATCGAAACAAGATACCCAACTACTGTTGCAGTAACATTATTTTGTATTATGTACCTTTACACTACAAGTATTGTATTAACAGTTAGGTTACAATATTCTTCGTATAATGATATAAACCTTCGTCAATCAAACTAAGTTTAGTTTGTTACTCGTTACGATATTGATAATCACCTATATACCGTCAGATTTCGTATAATATTTGTTTTTCTTGACAAGAATTAATACAAAGTCGTCTAAATAAATACACGAGCTGTGGGAAAACACAGAATTAAATAAAAATGAGCTGGATGAGGGAGCATAAGTAAAATACAAATAATGTAAGCAATGCATAATTTATGTCGGGAATAAAGATTGTCTGGAAGCCTGAGCTAAGTGGCGCCGCAAGTTTCACATAGCTTTTCCCGCCGCTTCGCTCTGAGTAGCTGGAAATCTGAGACACGGTAAAGAAAATTGTAAAAAAAAAAGATTAAATAACTACTTATTCCATTCATCTCGTATTGTTCCATTAAAAAAAATAACTTGCCAAATAACAGTCCGTAGTATTAAAATTTATATCCTAAACAAACAATAGTCCTAGTGAAAACTACAGGATACCGAATGGACCAACATACATGTTTTTTATTAATACTCGTACGACACCGTCACTTGAAAGATCTAGAAGATTTTTCTTTCAATAAGTTGCATTTTTAGAAAATGGTAATCATACGTATCAAAACACAGGTGCGTATTTATGTTACATGTAAATAAATAATAAGCACAATAAGGTCGAAGGTTCTGCAACTGCACTATTAGGAATGTTGGTAATTTATACCCCTAATGATCGCACGCCCTTGACACTAATATTTCAGTAGATGCCTATTATAATATTTGCAATAATACGCGTTATTAACCCATTAACGCCCACCATTAAAGTGCAATACATTTTAGTGATTTTTTGTTATTATTATAACTAAATGGTGTACAACTAACCAATAAAACCGAAAAAATAAAAATAAAATTTAAAACAATAAAAATAATACCCTGTACACAGGTGTGTACAACGGGCTGATCTAGTGTGAAATATTCGAAAGTAGGGTCGCTCTAAGAAAAGAGTTTTCAAACATGTAGCGCAACGCCTTTGGCTCTGCTATGACAAAAAATATCGAAAGGGGTTTACAATTCGTTCTGGGTTATATCCATCACTGTTTTATGATAAATTTGGTGGTGATGATGGACAATGGATGACTAGGTCTTCGATTTGTTTTAGGCAAACATAATCAGCCTTAGATCTCCTGAAAGCTTATTGATCAACACATTTTCTATTACTATTTATACCGCCTAATTCGCTACATTGGTGAGAGAAAGGTCCTATTTTTATTCGTCTCATGCTCAAATGATTGAGGCTTATACTGGTCCATTTCATACATACCATCTATATCTATGTTTTTTCACACCAGAGATGAATAATTTCCAACGATACACCCTGAAAATTGTTGGGTTCAGAGATGAGAAAGTGACTTCATTGAATAAGAAGAAGAAATTGGTAACATGTAAGGTTTTCAGCAACTTAGTTTCGTGCAAGTTTTCGAGGAGAACAGACGTTAAAAGTTGGTTCATCATCACTACTGTTTTATCCCGGCTCTTCATTTGTAGATAGTCATGATAGCTTCTCGAGGTGCCTGGTGTGACACGTGGAAGTGCTAAAGAAGCCAGACCAATTTTATGCGCCTTCTTCTAACACATCACTCTCTACACTAACAACAGCTGCATCAAGTTGTAGCACTATCACGAAGATCACCGTGTCTAATCAGTTCGAAATTAGGCAGCCATTATGAAGTCGAAAGCTTCTTCAAGCTTTAGGAATTCATTTAGAGTAGATAAACATCTTTTAGTCAACATCTTCAATGATCAACCAAGTCCCGCGAATATATTTTTTCGAGTACACATTCGCCCAGTGTACACGAACGTGTACACCAACATTTTCAAGCACTTTTTGGTATGTTATATGATAAAATTTGTTATTATTTTTGTTTATTATAATAACTAACAATATAAGCTAGCCTCAGAATGTAAAATTCCATCAAATTACGGCTCCAATTTATTTAATCTGATATAATTAACAATTGATGTCAGTTACTTTAAAAACTTTCAGGAAAAAGTTGTCATTCTAACATTTATTTCTCGTGACCCGCCAATTTTCTATTTATTTTATAACTCCTAGGGGCATGTATATTTAGTTTAAAGAAACAATTCAATTTGATATTTGTGGGTTATTTTTTAAATAAATATTAAAGAAGTGTACACACTTGTGTACGGCGGGCGGTAATGGGTTAAGTTACTAACATGAAATAGGTAATACCTATCAGATAAAATACACTTATGTAAAAGCATACATAAAAACTGTACATGGCATGCATCTTCCCAACTGTCCGATACATCAATGCAGTTCAGTTTTGTGAAAAACTGAGGCGCTAGGAAAACTCATGGGCAGCGCGGAGTGAGCGCGGTGAGGCGCGGAGTAGCGAGCGGGCCGCGGCGCCTACGTCACGAGAAAGCCGAGGTCTCTATAAAACCGCCGGCGTGCCTCCCACTTACATCACACGTTGGCTAGCAGTAGTCGCTTGCTCACGCTCGTCCGCTCGCTACCCGCGCTCTAATTGTTTTATCGCTCACTCGTGTTCGCGCATTCTACGCACACACTCGTACGCCATGACCGTCACCAGCAAGATGAACAGTGTCTCTCGCCAGTCCGTGCTGAGTCGCCTCGGCCCTGGCGGGCTACTCTACGCTGCCAATAAGATTTTAGCGGTACGTCATCGAAATGTGCTCAGTGTTCGAAAATTTATGTGAAAGTGAATATTTCCTAAGTGTTCGATGGTGTGTGACAAGGTGTTTAAACGTGTGTTTTTGGTTGTCCTCAGGTCGCAGTACCTGGCAAAGAGGAGGAACGCTGGCGCAGCAAGGATGAAGGTGCGCTGTTCAAACGTTGGCGGCGCACTCCGTCCACTGTTGAAGCCCCCACCTCTACGCCGGCGCCTACTACGCCCACCCCTCAACCCTCCGAGCTACTCAAGTTCCTAGCTATTGTAAGTATTGCTTTAACTACGAAAAATTTATTCGAAAAAAAAAAACAAATTATTTTCCATTATGTAGAAGAAAAAAAAAAATAACGATCACGGATGTAGAACTCGATTCTAATAGTTATTTCTTTTGTTAACAGAATGCATTGGAATTATCAGCACCCGCATCTGATGCGTTGCTGAAGTCGCGCTCGTCGGAATGGTTCCAGCTGGCCGGCCACCCCGGCTCGCTGGCCCCCGCCGGGCCCGGCACCGTGTGGAAGCGCCGCGCCGCCGGCGACCACCCCGCGCACAACCCCGAGCGCGACGCCTACGAGGCGCTGGCCGCCTGCCCGCACATGCGCTCCGCCATCCCGCGGTACTACCGCGAGCTGGAATACGGCGGCGAACGGTTCATTGAACTGCAAGACTTACTGCACGGCTTCAGGGACCCCCACGTTATGGATGTGAAGATGGGCACCCGCACTTTTCTGGAAGATGAAGTTAGCAACGCTCGTGCTCGTTCGGACCTCTATGAGAAGATGGTGCGTTTGGACCCGAAAGCTCCCACCGAAGCCGAGCATGAGGCTCGTGCTGTAACAAAACTACGCTACATGCAATTCCGTGAACAGCGCTCTTCTTCTGCAGAGCAAGGTTTTCGTATTGAAGCTGTCAAGGTCCCCGGAGAACCACCCCTCACTGATCTGCAAAAGATTCGTGAACCTCATCAAATTGCTAACACAGTGGCGAGGTTCCTGGGCAACAATGAAAAAGCGCGTCGTGCTATACTTGCGCGACTGCGCGAAATCAGAGAACTTTTTGAAAATTCAGATTTCTTCAAAACTCATGAAATCGTCGGCAGCAGTATATTCATCATTTACGATGATGAACGTGTTGGAGCCTGGCTGATCGACTTCGCCAAAACTAGAAGTGTACCGGAAGGTCTTCAAGTAGACCACCGCGCTGAGTGGCAACAAGGCAATCACGAAGAAGGTTTTCTTTATGGCTTGGATAGACTTATACACACTATAGAAACGGCAAAACTTCCAACGCCGGGCGACGAAGCAGCGACCGAGCCGGACGTATCACGTTGAACATGATCTGGCGAGAGACCCTGGACTCGCCCCTCGGTCGTTGTCACCGTCTGCCTGGCCTTGTGCCCCTGTGCCGCTCCACTGGCGCCCGAATCGACGCACGGAGAGATGTATCATAAAACTATGTATATTTTTGCATATGAAGAGAATTGCGATTTATCGCTTAATGTTTCGATCTAGTCCTTAATTATTTAAATAAACTCGTCATAATTTTATTGTAATTACTTGTTTCTTTTTTTTATTCCTTAGATTTCAAACTAGTAAATCCACTTAACTAACTACGTAGGCAGCGTAACTAGCTAGCATAAATTATCTACAAGGAACAATTAAAATAATGTGCCACTGATGACTAAACCTACTTCCACTAGGCCAATGATCTAAATAAAACTGAAGTTTTGTCTTGAACTCGGAAAGAAACTGAGATTTTATTGAAGGAGGAGGCTATTGCCCTCTGATTTTCAAAGACGGAAAAAATAGGTTCAGCTTGAAAGTGAGATTAACTTGACTACTCAAAATGTCACTGGCTCACTGCCACTAAGCTAAATAGCGATTCTGTCTTGGTAAAAATTGGTGGTCCTGGGTTCGACTCCCAGGTCGTACCCACTCATAAAATGGTTATAATGCGCCCTGTGTAAGCGTTAGACTGCCACATAGGGGAGCAAATACGTACTACTTACATAATTATAAAACAAACCGGTCACTATTGATCAATTACTGTACAACTAACGCCATCTATCGGCAAGTCATAATTCTTAATGGCAAAATTAAAATATTCACTGAAAATGAAAACAAATGATACTCGTATGACACCTAGACCGTACGGTTGGCACAGTGGCTGAGCGATTGACTGTGTGCAGCGTATCGTGGGTGCGATTCCCAAACGGAAAAAATATTTGGATGGTTATCAAATTTTTTTACAAGTCTTGGGACTTTTTTCTGTTTAAGTGATATTTAATAACCGTAAACTCACCCAAAATACAGGCAGTAATTCCTAGTGTGGGGCAACGTTTTTAAAAAAGACGATCTGCTCGTTTTTTCCTTATCCGCTAAAGTCAAAGTAATGGTGTTTCTTCATGCAAATTACATAGCCAGAGCACCTAAAAGCCAATAGATTCGTCACAACGCAAACGTAATATCACCAAGTCGGTGGGAGATTTTTAACACCAGAAAAATGTTACTTTAGCTGTTACTTCCATAAAGAAACTGGTCATCAGTAGTCCTAAGCTTGACCTGTGATGGCCTAGCTTTGGTAGTGGTTAAACTATTTTCTTGCTTCAAGATTGAATCTTAAGATTATCGATTATATAGCTAATAGGCCGTTTCCCTCAATTCTATTGTCACTTCAAAACCATGGCTACAAGTTATAAAGGTGACTCTTACAGGAAAACTGGATGTTTACGCGCTATTAAGTGGGGGACACTTTGATAATAGTAATTAAATAAACTAAGCTAATATCAATGAATAAATAGGTAAGTATCAATAATATTGACAATGGTAATATTGTAGCAGTTTTTTTATTGTGGTAATATCATCAAATAAATCCTCCTACCCTATTGTCAGACTTGTATTGACTAAAATCCACGGTGATCCTTCTATAGCCCTTTACGTTCCAGGGTCACGGTAACTTGATAAGACAGTCCCGCAACCCCGGCAGGCTTTGGTCCTCTAAGGGGGGCCCTGTCAAATTGCTGACAGGTCTTTGAGGTACAATATGCATGGGCATGGTCCATGACAGACGGCGAGTTACCCATTACTCACCGTCCGCATGCCCAATTTTGTAGCGGTCATAGTGAAGTGGCGCGCATATTACCGTCAAGCGGGCGCAAATCCTGACCGCGTGTGGCTGCTACTGCGAAATTGCCAACGTAAAAAACCTAGTATAGCACTTTGCCCTTCCTGAGAATCAAACACAAGACCTTATTTTCAGCAGCCGTTCTTTCGACCACTAGACCAGCGAGGCAGTTTGTGCAGTAAATGAAGAAATAAATTATAAAAGCAATATTGGAATTCTCGAGTTAATAACATAACAAGAGTAAGTATTACAATAGAAAAACATCCGAACTGTAGGACAAAAGCCAAATAACCTACGTCTGGTCGGCGGATCGTTCCTTTTCAAACGAGATTGAGGATCTTCACCTTCCCTCATCATCATCATCATCCACAGCCCGTCTTCACCCACTGCTGGGTATAGGCCTCTCTCTGTTTGTGCCAAGCTCCACGATCTTGCGCCAGCCTCATCCAGGACACTTCCTTCTTTTCAACCTTCTTCTTCTTCTTTGACCTTCCACTACTTTCCCTACTCCTCAAATATCCTGAAAAGGTTGTGTAGTATTGGTACAAAATCTTGAATCCTGTAACAGTATACTTACCTTTTTCTTTACTTAAACAAAAATGTAACAAAAGTGAATAGGGCGATATTGTGTTTTTAAGCCCGATGAAGAATCTCATTCTAGTGCTGGATTGGAGGCCAGTGGACTAGCGATGAAAACTAGCTAGGGTGTTTCTTTGATACAGAAAACTTACAAGTATCAGGGAGCGCTAAGGCAATGTTTATCATAGAAAGTGACAAATATATAATGATCTGTTTCTAGACTGCCGCAAAAATTATAAATCTGTATTATGTATTTTTTCGTATGACTAGCGCCATCTAGTGTCCTAATTGGTATTCATTAGAAAATCAATCCTACTAATTTATCAAACGTTTGATTGGATGTTTGTTACTCTTTCACACAAAAACAACTGAACGGATTTGGATGAAATTTCGTACACATATAGTTTACTAGCGCTACAACTCGAAAATTATCCCACGGGAACATAAAATCGGGATAAAAACTATCCTATGTGTTAATCCAGGTTATAAACTATCTGTATACCAAATTTTAGCCAAATCTGTTCATCGGTTTTTACGTGAAAGAGTAACAAACATCCGTACATACAAACTTTCGCCTTTATAATAGTAGTAGGATAATCTAGATTAACACGCAGGATAGTTTTTATCTGAATTTTTCCGTAGCATATTTTTCGAGATGCAACTTGTAGTCACGAGCAATAACATGACGTAAACACTTAACAAAATTCAAACGAAATTTACTCATGGAATACTGGTTTCCACTTTGAAATAAGACCTATTTCGTAAAAGTATGGCTTCCAAAAATAGAAGTTTATTGAAAAGGCAAAAGTTTTATCAAAATCATAGCAGAACACTAGTGTTAAATACACTATTGCTCGTGACTGTACCTCTTGCAACAGCCTATAATAAAATATTATAACGCCTGTGTAAAAGCCTGCTGAACTGATTCGTTTAGCCACAGGACGAAGATTGAACGTAACAGGGGCATGATGGATGATGACTTCAATTAAAAAGCATTTTCCAGATAATAGGTAAGTATATTATATTTCAAATAAACAATACAATTACACATGAAAACTAATAATAACATAATTGTAATTATTTGACATAAATCTATTGAAAATTAAATAAACCAAGCACTGTCAATTACTGATTATACCGGTGTATAAACACCTCTAAAAGATAAAGGCTATAGCAAGTTCTAAGACAAAAGACGAAAATACATTGAATAATAAATCATAGTATGTACATGAACATCTCAATGTCAATGGAAATTATTAATTATGTTTAAAGCATTAGTCCTAGAGCTTGGATTCCAAGACATTAAGATTTAAAATACTAACGTTGGGAAAAAAATATATTCAGTGCTTCTAAAATAGGCACAAGAATGACTGGCAAAGGCGCCAAATTAAGAAATGTCAATAAAAATACCATAATTAACATACTATACTGTCCTAAATTATTTAGAAAGCTAACTTCCACTATTCTATTTTAATAGTATTAACTGTTACATAATAATAATGTCAAATTTAACAAAACAATTATTAATTGTTATTATGAGTCAAACATAGTTATATTTTTCTTGGCTTTAACAACTCTACAATTGTTAACCTGTGTGGCAAAGCGTAGGGAGTTCAGAGTCTCATTGAAACATTCATCAAATTGATTGATATTTACCAACATAAGTGTTTTTGAATTACCTCCTAGACTGGGCATCAACAAGTGGGTCAGTTTAGAATTTCTGTAAGGTATATGAGACTGATTAGTCTGTAGTGACAAAATTACTTTGGACAGCTCTGACAAAGACCTGTTAATATGTTTTGTCTCATCCATTCGTTGTGTAGTTTTGCCACTCTCTGATCCAGCCAGATCCACCAAATTCAAGTTGCTTGTGTACTTTTCTTTGCGTTTCTCGTGTATCGCCGATATTTTAATTTGGGCGACTGAGTGAGACCGGGAACTGCGTTCATTGTTCAAAGTTGCAGCTGTTTGTCTGTTACGTTGTGCAAATATCATCAGCCTGATGAAGTCATGTGAGTTCTTAACTTCCTCTTCCTTTAAGTTAGAAACATACACATCGGTTCCTTTAGAATTCGACATTTTGATCTCATGAGACACTTGGTCTTTGCTAGAATTCAGCAGATCATAAATGATTTCATTGTATATTTCCAAAAATGATGCTTTAATTGTTAACTCCCATCCCATGCGTTTTAAATCATCCATACATGTAAATATCATGTTGAATGCTCTTGGTATGATTCCATACTCCTCAGTTCCACAGCCACCTTCCATTGTGTATGTTTTACCAGAACCAGTCTGACCGTATGCAAAAATACACACATTGTATCCATCTAGTGCAGACTGGACCATAGTAGAAACTTCTGCAAACACATCTTCTTGTGATGCATGTGGTGTAAATATACCATCAAAGGTGAATCCATGTTGTGGCTTGCCTTTCCTAACTGAATTTAATAGTTCAACTTTTTCTACCTCAATAGAACAAGCATCAAGAACATTGAGATTGAATCTTGGCTTTGATTGCTCAGACTCTAGAGGAGGTCGTATTCTACAGTATACTCGAATATTTCCTTTCAAGTCCTGAATAGTATTTCTTAAGTCTCTTTGCTCTTTATGCATTGCAGCTAGAATATTCTGCAATATTTCTGATTCTGACTTATATTTGGCAATAGTCTCTTGTGCTTCTTTGTAGTCAAGTTGTAATTTTTCAAATTGAATTGATATTTTCTTCAGATGATCTGTTAAGACTCTCAATGCCTCTGTTTCTTCTTTCAGACTCTTATGTTGTCTGGAGAGTTCTGTAAATTCTGACTGTACTTTGTCCAGTTCCGCTGTTTTCTGCTTTAGACTGTTGGTTATTTCATCCAACAATACAGTCTTTCGCTGGAGGTTTTCATTTTCCATTTTCTGAATATCAAAATCAACTTTCATTTTGTCAAATTCTGCAGTCTTTTCTCTTAATTCGGTGAGAGATTTTAATAAGTTTTCCTTAAGTCTGTCTCTTTCATTAATACAACTCTGTACAGAATCTTTTGTCTTCTCGTAACTGTCAAACACTTCAATGTGTTTTTCTTTCAAGTCGTCAAATTCACTTTTCATATTCTTATGCTTTCCCAGCAAGTCATTGAACCTTGCTTTATAATCATATGGTGCTATTTTTGGAGCTACAGTAACCTTCTTTTCAACTTTATTTACTTTCGGTGGTGGCACATAGACAGATGATGGTGCGGTAGCTGATCTCTTGAGGCGCTGAGCTGGAACTGTAGTGGATGGCCCACCACGGCCAGCAGGCTTGGTGTGATTCATTATCAAATCCTTCTTATCAGCATCACTGAGAGCACTGACCAGTGTTCTAGCCAATGGACGACGATTTAACATACTCGGTTTATTTTCTTTAGTGGCAGTCACTGGCATTTTGGGTATCCGCGACATCTGAAATATTAAAAAGGAAAAGTAAGTAAATATTAATGCAGAACTAGGTTTTTTTACTGATTCTTTAGTTGTAAATAGAACCTGTTGAGCTATGAAAGACATTAATTTATAGTACTTTTATAGTACTATTATTATATGTTTAGTACACAATCTACGCAGTCCTTATTAAATAACATCTAACAACTACGTTTAAAAATTGATTTTTACCTTATTCATCACAACGTTCAAGCCAGTTTATTCGCAAAAAACACAATATTCACGATTCTGAAACACAAAATTGCTAGTATTACTTAAAATTCGTTGCACTCACGGATGTTTTCGAATTTGTCTTACTAATACTCTCCAAATAGATAAATGATAATCAAACGTAACGTTCTCGACATTAATTGATTTAATTATTACCTACGAATCATTAAATTTTTCGCCTTCCGTTGAATAAAACAATCGTTTGTCAACACGAATCGCAACGGATAATTTTCAATTCAAAATTCAAACATGACATGACGCTGGTCCATAGACATTTTTGTACTATTTCTGGCATGGGTTCTGGGCTTTTGTGTCATGGTCCATAGACGTTAATGTTGAACGAGTTAAAAAAAACATGGGCTATTGCTTTTTGACATAGCAAATACTTTTCGATACCTACATGTTACCAAAAATTCGAAGACATGTGACATCCACCAATCCGCACTGGGCCCGCGTAGTGGATTATGGCCCACCCCCTCTCACAGAGAGGAGGCCTGTGTCCCAGCAGTGGGAACATTAATAGGCTGATGATGATGATGACCTACATGTTACGTCAACAACAAACCACAGTGTGCAACATGTTTGAAAATTGCACTACAGTGCACTACAGACAATTTTTGAGCAGTGCTTTAGAAATAAGAATAGATCAGAATAGATTGAGTTATCCGTTGAGGATAATGACGCCCTATACTTTTACTACTAGTGCAACCATCCACTAACAAAAAATTTAAATTAATCATGATGTACAGCTTGGACAGAACGGATTGAAACGGAACTAATGTTTTGTTCGCTGACAACGTTTTAAAATCTTTGATATTTGATATAAACAAAGAACGCAGGTTTGCTAGATTTATTATTGTGCCGTAAAACTAACGTAATAAGTGAAAATAAATAAAATATAATCATTCAAAGTGCTGGTAGCGAGAGCACAGGGGCGACTTCCGGTTTTCTACTGTTTTTTGCCAAGCTGTAGGAAGTTTTTGTGAATGTATGAAAATACATTATACAGCTTGGCCAGAACGTCTTGAAACGGAACTAATCTTTTTATTTGCTGACAACGTTTCCTAATATTTAATGTAAACTAAGAATGCAGGTTTGTTAGATTTATTATTGTGCCATAAAACACCTGTAAACCTACCATATTCTACGACTAAATGCCTTTATCTTTGTTTTCAAAGTGCTGGTAGGGAGAGCACAGTGACGAGTTCCGGTTTTGGGGAAGGCAAGTGTCAAAGTGACAAATGACAAGATGGTCCCAAAAGAACTGCCAAATAAAAGGAATTTTCTGGAAAAAAAAAACGATTTATTGATGTAAAATGACTAGATGTTGTGTAACAGACTGTAAAAATGATGGAACATACTTTCCGGCAATTCACACTGTCAAGAAATAATGGCTGCTGTGACTACTATGAGAACAAAAATTGTATTATCACTAAGGATTGGCTGTTTAATAAACAAATATCTACCGTTGCGAAGCCAGGACAGGACAATACTTTAATTTATTAATAAAATTTTATGATTATACCATAACTAAACAATCGAATACACCTTTCAAAATAATCTACTTTTCTATTGGAGGTTAAGCACTGTAACTACTACATCGCTCTTTATATCTTGAAATGGGTCGTCTGTTGTAAGAATTATCAACAGGACCGAGATTTGTGAGGGTACTGGTGATAAGAAGTTAATTATGTGTTCCAATCAATAGATGTAAAATTAGATGAAGAAAAATACAAACACAAAACTTGATGACTTTTTCTCATTATAGAATGTCAGAAGCAGTACTATATTCTTTGTAAAAGCTAATACAATGTAATACCTACTTAAAAAAAACCGGCCAAGTGCGTGTCGGCCCACGCACAGTGTAGGGTTCCGTAGTAGTTGCCCATCAAAATACTTATGCGAACTAACTAAACTGATTCGCTGAATTTAATTTTAAAAAGAAGAATTTTCAAAATCGGTCCAGGAATCGGTCGTCTTTGAGAAATCGGGGAAAATACATAAGAAAAAAGATTACAACGAATTTAGAACCTCCTCCTTTTTTTGAATTTAGTTAAAAATAGTTGACGATAAAAACCTACCTATCCCCAAAAAACATACATATAAAAGCTGTAAAAATAAAGTTGACAAACTTACATTTGCAGTTGTCTCCGATACATTTTGTTTAAGAAAATATGATATCAAGTACATTTTATAAGTTGGTCGACTATTACTCGTAAAGTTGTAAAGCCTACTTAGTCATGATAATTTTCTTTTAAACTTCGTTATATATACTACTATTGTGAATTTTTTCACACCCCCAAACATAACCGTTTAGCTGGTAGAGGGGGGGGGACACTCGAATCGAGCAAAATTTAGCACTTCAAAGCTTAATATTTCAGAAACGAATTTTTTTATCAAAAAATTGTTAAGGGAAACTCACATTATTTTTTAAAGACCTATTTAATGATACCCCACACTAAGGGGTACGCGAGAAAAAAAAAATCCTCACTTTACGTGTAAGTACTGGAGGTACCCTAAAAAAAAAATATTTTACGAGATTTTATTTTACCACTTTTTCGGCACAACAAATCCGTATATTTACACCAAATTACAGCTCTCTAGTACTGTGCGTCTCTGAGCTAAACTGCGGACAGACGGACGGAC
Source organism: Agrotis segetum (assembly GCA_036375495.1). Classification (NCBI taxonomy): domain Eukaryota; kingdom Metazoa; phylum Arthropoda; class Insecta; order Lepidoptera; family Noctuidae; genus Agrotis; species Agrotis segetum. The sequence continues at coordinate 137,111 of JAQSVV010000004.1, read as the reverse complement.
GGACGGACGGACGGACGGACGGACGGACGGACGGACGGACGGACGGACATGGCGAAACTATAATTACAATTGCAAATCCCTACTACGGTAAATGAGTGTTTATGTAGTATAGTCAAACTAGCCTCACAACTAAATCATTTTTTTTCCTCCGGTAGATGCACCACTTCTTCTTGTACAAAATATTGCACTTCCATTTAACAAATAATTTTCCATATTTGTTTTGTGCATCCAGTTTTTATAACAATAAATCTTGTTTTTTTTTTTTGTACAAGGTAGACAAATCTGACATAGGGACCAACTATCGCAACGCCATCTACGATTACCTTTGAGTTGCTATCCCCATTTGCACAGCTGTACATTATTTTATCTGTACCATCATTAATAATTATTTGGTGAGTTGCTAGTTAAAATAAATTGAAACCATTGTTTCGCCTATTTTTAAAACTGGCAACTCTATTTCGTTCTTCTGAACGAATAGTTTGCGGAAAAGCAATGTTTCCGCCAGTTTCCGCCTATCCGTTCCTTGTTCCCATTGGTTTTAATAAGAAAACGCGTGCTGTTCAACCAATAGAAAATGTAGGTTATGGCCAGCACGCTGTTGAAGAGTAATGTGTGAAAACTAAAACAAATGAAATCAAATTGCCATTGCTATCCTATCAAAGTATTGCACGAAGTGCTGTGTTTAATTTTGAAAAGTGGATAGTTATCTTAATGTGTTTAAGTGTAAAGTGTAATATTTACATAGGATCGTTTTATAGTTTTCTAATGTCGTGAAGGTATACGTTTTAGTGGCAAGTAATAATAAAAACAAACCGCATTGTTAAACTGTTTATCACCATTGACGGATGTCCTTGTAGGTTTTGCAAGAAGTGAAGTGGCGGCAAATTTGACTTTTCAAATGATTTATTAAAATATAATGTAGTTATCGTTGTGGTAAGCATACGTAATGGGTAGCCCAGAAGAAAATGTAATTGCTTGTGAAAACAACATTGCAGAGAATGCTGACAATGAAACAGCTGGCGATGTATCTGAGAACGAAGTGGGTGACTCCACAGAAACGTCTCTAAACGTAAGTGAATCCAATGCTCTGAATTCGTGTGATGCCAACACTTCCAAGGAAGGCGATGCAGCAGGAGGGGGAAATTCTAAAAAGACTAAAAAGAAATTTCGCCATGGCAAGAAGGGTCATACACCTGCCAAGGATAATCCTAATGATAGAAGTACAATACGCCGAGTATCGTACATTGGTACCAAGTTCAAGCAGCAAGGAAGAAAAAGGGCTCAGAGCTTCCCATCAATCTCAAAATTCTTTCTACCCCACAAAAGACCACGCAAAGATGTTTTCATTCCACCCACAAAATTTTTGCTCGGGGGAAATATATCAGACCCCCTCAACTTGAACAGCTTACAGGATGAAGACATTAACAGAGCTATGAATGCAGTGACTCCAGAATCTTCACCATTACCTACACCACCACGTCACAAAGCTAAGATTGATGTTATTATTCCTCCTAACATAAGGGACCCATTGAATTTAATGGAACCATTGGATAATGAAGAGTATGAGAAGAGACTTGAGATGCAGCAACGAAAGCCACGTAAGAAGGCTAGGCTAAGGAGACGCACTACAGATAATACGTCTCCGGTGACAGAGGAACCTCCTGAAGTTGTAGTTGAAGGTATCAAGGAGCCACCTCCACCAGAACCCTCAACATCAGCATGTAAATCACGCAAAAGATCTTGTAGTGATAGTGATAATGCATCACAAAAAACAAAAGATCCCAAAAAGTTACGTAGGATGGATTCATTAGATAAAATAGTAAGTCCAGTTGTGCCTCAGCCTGGAGCATGGATGCGGGCGCGGCCTCAACAGCGCACGGCGCCGCCCGAGCGCCCCGCCTCTCCTCATCGCACGAAACTCAAGAGCAGCACTGATGAAGATTTAAAGTTGCCTACGTTCCATGCCAAAAATTCAAGATACCAGTATGGAAATTATGACAGGTAACACATTTTAACCAGTAATGGTTCCCTTAGGGGACTGTATGATTCAAATGTAAATTTTATGATTTCTTTATGTTACATCTCTTATTTTGCCAGCTGGTAATATTTGCATGAGAACTGCTTGACCTCTAAGTAAATCTTTTGTCATTCAACATTATTGTGTGCAATATGAATAAATTGTTGTTAATCACAAAAAAAGTTAAATTTCAAGGAGAACAACTTACAAGTGTTGAGCATACAATTTTGTGTTATGTGTACATTTGTTTATAATTATTATTTTGATATTTCAGGTATTACGGATACCGAAACTTGAATGCAATGATGGATATTCGACTGCAAGTATTTGAGATGCATCGACATCTTTTCCAGAACAAAGATGTGTTGGACATAGGGTGCAACGTGGGGCATATTTCAATAGCAGTGGCTCGCACCCTTGGAGCTCGGTCTGTTGTTGGCATGGATATAGACCAAGTTTTGATAGGTATGTATTGTATACTAATAGTTTACGTTGAATAGATGTGAAACTGCACAAAATTTATGCTAATGTAGGTCACTGACTTAACCTGATTAGGTGGTATTCACTTTTGGCTAGGGGCCAATAACATCAATAATATTGTGATATTCTAACTTTTTAGGGTTTTTATTTTCTTATGATGAAGTAATATTTCGAAATTTGGGGTAGCCCAACAAATCTTATTTATCAAAGATTTGTCAGTGTGAAATCTAAAATTTTCTCTATTATTTTTTTGTTGTATAAAACTATAGCTTTCAGAGCCTTATTTTATTACTGAAGAAAAAAAAAACTCTGACTTCCCAGTTTTATCTCCTGTTGCTTATAGTAGAGAACATGCATTAATCATGAAATCATTTCCAAATTCCAGGACGAGCAAGGAAGAATTTACGGTCCTTCATTCCAGTTCCAACTGAACCTAAGAAGGATGATGACAAGAAGGCAGATCTAGAAGATGATAAGAAAGGTGATTGTGACAAGTGTAAGGAAGAAAAATGTGATGATTGTACCATTGATCAGAAACTCGACAAAAACGAGGATTTGAAGAAAGTTCTCCCACTGCCAGGAAGGAAACTACGAAGACCAAGAAAGAATAGGAAGACAGTCCATAAACAAGAACAAGGCCAAACATTCTTCCCCATGTCCATGTCTATGCTGTACGGACCACTGGGAGACTCCAGCGCGGAGGTGACACCGCCGGCGTTTCCCTACAATGTTACATTCAAACAGGTATGTTTCTATTGCATCTGTTGGTGTAATTCTATTGAAAATGTATGCAAAAATATTCCATGATGTACATAATATTTCATCATGTCTGTTCGTATTGTGAAATAAATGACTATCTTATACCATAATGCATGCTTTCAACTACCTGTCATGGTGTATTTAGTGACTCTTCATAATTTGTCATGTACATAATCTAATTGTAAAATGTTGTTTTTCCAGGGCAACTATGTCCCTCGCGAGGAGGTTCCGGTCGGCAGCGGGCCCGACTGTCCCCAGTTCGATCTGATTCTATGCCTGTCTACCACCAAGTGGATGCATTTAAACTGGGGCGATGCCGGTCTCAAGCGTGCCTTTCGGCGAATGTTCGCCGACCTGCGTCCCGGCGGGAAATTGGTGCTAGAAGCTCAGAACTGGGCCAGTTATAAGAAGAAGAAGCGTCTAACGGTACGTACTTAAAGCGCTTTTTAATTTTATTATTTTAATATGGATTTTACACTTTTACTGTTTTATACAAGCTAAAAAGTAGATACCGATTTTCACAGGTGAAGGCATGTGAAATTTGGCAAAGACGAAGTTTATAGGGATTTTAATGAGTTATGGTCGAATATCCACCAATAATAATTATGTAAGTAAGTAATATGCCACTTTTATTGCTTTCAGCCGACCATATACGAGAACTTCAACTCGATCGAGTTATTTCCGAACAAGTTTCGTGATTACTTGCTATCACCCGAAGTTGGATTCAGCAAGTGCTGCATACTGGGCGTGCCGCAGCACGCGAGCAAAGGTTTCCGGCGACCGATACAACTGTACATAAAGGGAGACTTCACGCCGAGCAAGGCGAGCTGGTCGGACGCGTACGCGCCGTCGTCGCACCACCGGCCCGAGGCCGAGCCGCCGCGCCGCACGGTGTACGCGCCCGCGGCCCCCGCCTACCGGCCCAGCGACGACGCTCCCTCCTGCGGCGCCGCCACGCCCTACTCGCCCAACCTGGACTGCAGCGCCGACGACTCTCCATTCTACAACCCGCGCAGCGACTCGTACGCGCCGTCGTACCAGCCGCCGCGGCCTACAGTGTACGCCACGCTGCCGTCGCCGCTGGGCACGGCGTCGCCGGCCGCGTCTCCCGCGGCGTCGCCCGCGCCGCACGCGTCTCCGGCGCCGGACCCTCTGTCGGCGCGCGGCTTCCCAGAGCCGCGCCCCCACGACGATTAGTCACCGCACAGCGGTGCGTTTGTTTTAAGTTTAGAAGTGACCGGAACTTATAAATTGTGATATTAATCACTAAATTTGAGGTTAGGACTGTCTGTGAACTCTAAAGAGTACATAAATTCATGCACCAGCTCGGGACCTGGTTGTCACGAATCTTAACCTGAGCACGCGAGCCTTTACTGACTGTTTCCATGATCATGCATAATAAGTAACCGGTAAATACGTAGTCCGGCAGGCACGGGATATTGTCGGTACTCATTTCTAGATTTGTAATGTCCTCCCGCCTTTCATATTTCTATGTAAATATCGATTAGAACCCATAGGATTATGTTTCGATAGGCTGAAAGTATTTTATAATATTATAACCGCACATTAATCTATTTTGGTGTTTTTATTTAACCCTACTATGTACCCGTAACGTATTGCAATAACTTGTATTTTTGTCTCGAATAGGCCGGTATTATAATGATTTCCTGTAATTTCTTAGAAATCTTAGATTTCTTATAACGGTGTCTCTACAATATAAATTTTATCATGTAAGCAAAAGTAGCTGTAACCAAAAACCAGTGGACAATAAAGAACAATCTATACCGATCTTGGAATAATTGTATTGTTTACATACAGTTGGTGTTTTATTTGTATTACATTGTGTCAAAGTATGAACGACGCTATGCGCAAGTTTTAGGTTAAAATAACATTATACATAATGTGTGTACGTAATATTGGGAGTTGCGGCATTGATAACAAGTCTGGCCTGATAAGCGGTTAGGCGCCTCACAAACAATCCTTGGGAGACACGTTCTAAGCGATACTGCAAACTGCTGTTGGCAAAATTATGTACACTTTTGAACCTTACGTGATCAGAATAAGGTTCAAAAGTAGGTAGATATTTTCGAACTCTAAAAAATAATTAAAGATACCGTATGTATACATATATAGTTCAAGTTTATAAGGAAAGAAAAAGTGGATCCGCGAGCAAGATTTGAATAAGAACCGGCACAATGAACTGCGTAAGTTGAGACATTTTAATGCATATTATATTGTTAATTGCACCCAACATTGCACAATATTGCACAAGCAGATCTCAAGTGAAGCGGGCGACGACAAGCAATTGGTTACTCGCCGTCTGATCAGGAACTATGCCCGGGTCGATGACCGACTATGACCGGACGATGTCCGACCATGGCCCCTGGGCCATGGTCGGACAGCGAGTCGCCCATTACTTGCCACCCACCCCACGTGCCCGCGCCCATAGTGGCCAGAGATCGTCTGCTGACGTCCGTCATTGCAGCTGGGGTGAAGGGGGAATGCTGTCCTCTCACTCTTTTTTTTGGGCTCAGGCGCGGGGCCCCCTAAGGCGCGGGGCCCGTAGCATTTGCTGCCTCCTGCTATATGGCTAATCCGGCACTGGATACATCTCATTACATCTTTCCATAGAAATCGTCAGGAGACCCACTGAGACTGCACTGAGGCAGCTATAATGTATTTTTTTAAATCTTCGAATTTCTATGTAATGAGATGTATCGTGATATAATGTACATCTTTACATTATAGCTGCTGTGTGTAAAGCCCTTTACATTGAAGGAAAATGTAATTCCTGAAGGGGTAAAACTACAACTCAGCCTGACATGCTTGATCTGCTACGTCAGCAGATCGTTGGGAAGAGGGATAGGTTTACCGTAACGGACAGCCTCCGGGCTCCTGTAGTCATTGGCCATAAGAAAAAACTGACTGAAGGGTGGACAGATGGACACACGAGTGATCTTATAAGGGTTTTGCTTTTTCAATAATGGACGTAGGGAGGGATCCCTTAAAAAATTAATAGATAGGTATCTACCAATTTACCAGAACTCTGAGTCCAAGTCAAAACCCGTGACTTGCGGAGTTGAGGATAACTTTATGAAGGGTCAAGGGAGTGGTTTTAAAAATAAAATACCTGTTATTTATTATATCAAGTCTGACAGCGTAACAACCGCAATGTCCGTTAATTATTACCTGTGAAGAGTTTTTTTTTTGCGTGGCAATCCTTTGTACAGTATTTAGTATATTTTTTATTTATGAGTTTTCGCGTTTGCGCATTTTGTTACACAAACATTGTAAGTCAAATACATGTGCAGCACAGCAACGTCAATATCTCACCCAAGTGGCCTAGAACTCGTAAATTTTTATCGTAAAGTACACACCAGTTATGTTTTAATTAAACTGATACCTACGATTTCTTTTTTGTATGTAAACTAGCTGTTTCTCGTGGTTTCACCTCCTATACCACTGCGACTGGGATGGAGAGAGGACGCTGTCCTCTCTCTCACACGGCGCGCCTCCTCCTTCGCTAGCGTGACTGCTTCGCAGAAGGAGGCGCCCGCTTCCCACTCGGTCTCGTCCCGCAGCATTTTCTCGACATGTAAAGCACATAGTTTTCCTTGATGAATATACTAGGTATCCAACACAAAAATCCAATTCGAACCAGTAGGAAGTTCCTTAGATTACCGCATTCAACCAAACAAACCCCAGCTTTTAAAACATTAGTTTACATAACATACATTTATTCATGGAACAGTATGAAAAAAGCTGCAGCTCTCGTATGCAGTGATTTAATTAAAGTCTAAGCAGCTGCTTAAGTCGGCTTGTGAGGAAGCCGAGTGTCAAATGAAATGAAAGTAGCCTCTTAACCCAGAATCCGTGGAAGAAAGTCGCTGGAAGTGTCGGTTGCTGTTTGTAAATACATGCTAACGGACCCTTATCTACAAGAGTAAGATTAGGTAAGTGAAGGGAGGTTCTAGTTTATGTACACGTAAGCTTATTTTCCTACAGACTTTGAAATACAACTAGGTCCACATTCGCGTAAACATACATATCCATGGTAACAACTTTGATCTTTGTCAATTTGACGGATTCAAACGATTTATTATCAAAATGGGTCATGATTCAACTTTGTCGATTGGTACACAATGTTCTTCGAGTTCTGGACAGTATGATGTTCTGTGACTAAGTAATTAAGTGGTACACCTCCGATTGTACGTAGGTAGGTATGGTACGGGGGTCTAATCTTTAAGCATGAAACGTCTATTGTCGCCCTTAGTTTCGGACTTTTTCTACGCCCCGCCTCTTCATTTTCTCGGTATGGGTCGAACACGTCGCACCGTTCCTGTAAGAAAGCGGTAAGTGAATTCGGACAACTTTTCAGGAACCAAAAAAATACGTGTTCAACATTGTAAAAAAAATCCAACGAAAACCTTGTAAATAACAAAAGATAGCATTTTGCAGCGGCGAAATGATAGAGTTTCCGATTTTTCATTGTGTTATATAATTATACTGTGAGATATGGTTGAATTATACGGTTACTTAAATAATCCCCGAAACTGTTACTTAGGAAGCCGGTGTAATAATGGATATTGCTTTGTTGTCATCTTTGGTGTACCGCATTGGCTGCGGTAAGTGTAGTTACTCCATTATTCATGCTCCAATTTTAGGCTAGTCCGAAAGTGTAAGTATCACTTACGTAGTTTTTACACGCAACAAGTTTCGTGCAAGTAAGTAAGTGGACTTGCAAGACACGCCTTTGTAATAGTATCCAAGAAAAAACGCCTATGTTTATTTACTTTTATAAAGTTAATTTAATTCATCGTGTTAGTTGTGGGTATGTATGTTTATGGCTTTATACCCTGGGAAAGTTTTAAAATAAATAAATGTATGTATGTATACATCTTTATAACAATGGAAAATTATTTTATTTTCTGTCGCAGAAATACACATTTTTTGTGACAGTACCCTTATTTTTGGCGCTAGCTTCATGAAAAATTGTGAGAAGGTGTATTAGAGTCCGCTCGATTTTTTGCATTAGTAAAAAAATTGACGCAAGTCGAGTTACGCGTTTCTTCCAGGAAGGGTGTAACGTACACCCGTTCAAAAATCAACCACGAATAATAGGTAGATACCTAAAGCTTTTTTATCATGGTAAAAATTAAATCATCATAGAGTCTTCCCACTCAGGACAGGGCGGGAGGGACTGTCAGACTCGTAATACTGACTAAAATCCACGGTGTCCTTCTATAGCCCCTTAACGTACCGGGGTGACGGTAATTCATGAGTCCCGTGACCCCGGTAGGCTTTGGCCCTCTCAAGGGGGGCCCCGTCATTATCCTGACATTCCTTGAGGCGCGCGTCGACCCCGGCTATATATACCTATAGGTAGAGAGAAAAAGAAAACAATAGAAAAAGAAAGACACTATACTAACATAACTGATTGCTTTAGTTGCCCGGTGAGAAAAATAACGGATTTTTCTCATCGGGCATGCAAACATTCTAGAACTGCAATTCCAATTTGCAGTTAGTCCATTAGCAATAAGTCATAGATGACTTTTTTCTGGTTCGCCGCGCGACATAAAGAGAAACTGACGACTATTTGATTGAGAAAAATAAATCTAGTTTCTAAATAAAGTTTTTCTGCACGGGTTCCATCTAGCAATCAATTTTATTTATTAGTAGGTATTGAAGTACTAATAAAATGATTCATGAGGAAAACATTGAGAAAAATACGCTTTTTAAAATTGCTTCCTTTATCTAAGTTGCTTCCATTAAAATTCATTCGTTCACGGTACGTTCTAGAATTACAGTATGAAAATGTGAGTATTTTTTAAAAATTATAATGAGTTTGCTCGTGGACTTAATCTACCCCAGAGGGAAAAATGTCGGAGGTTCCCGGAGGAATTAGAACATCTGCTCATTGATGCCGAAGGATCACAGTAAAACTGTTTAGTGCAGGGCTCTGGACTCTGACAGGATGATGGTCGTGAAGTGAGAAGCCCTAGCGCTTACCACTACCTATCGGACTGGTCACTGCTCGGCCATCACCGCAGGTGGTGCCGTGGTGGTCGAGGAACCTTCTCATCAGGTAAACTGACCCTACTTAACTGCTTCGTAAAGGGTTATATATACATATATTGAAGAATCACCATAGATTTCAGTTAATAAGTACGAGTCTGACAATCCCAGTCCTACCATGGGGTATCGTATTGCCCAGTTACTGGGTTGTCAAAAATCAATCAAAATCAAAGCATTTATTTCAAGTAGGCCAGTTACAGGCACTTTTGAATTGTCATTGTGGAGGTCCGATAGGCAGTCGCTCCATTATAATACTGATATCCAGCTGCATCTGGTTCGATTGGAAGCCGACCCCAATATAGTTGGGAAAGGCTAGGCAGATGGATGATGAAGTACGAGTCTGACAGCGAAGGGCGGACTCATGAAATGATGTGTCACTACATCTTGTCCACTTTAGTGGTAAACTAGTAATTGCATCATTTCACATTACAGCATGCATAGGTAATGTTTTGAGAGATTTTTCAGACTCTAGCACTGAGTTACCTGTCTCACCAAATAATCTCCCTTTACCCTACCTACTACTTTGCATTATATTGATTTTATTTCCAACATAACAGTAAAAGTAGTTATTGTTCTAAATGTATATAAGGACTTTAATTAAAAGTCATTACAGAACATTTTCGAAAATGAGCATTTGAGAGAAATTAGACCCACTTTAAATCCAAAGGAATGGAATTATCCAATCTGGGGGCACGGTAGTGCCCCCGTCAAGACGAGCCAAGCGAAGCGCAAGGGCACTACCTACCTTTTCTCGAAGTGTTTCGTCGTTTTTTTGAACCCTCATAGAGTTGGTTTCCGATGTACCAGAAAGTTCATATTCGCAGAATATGATACCAATAATAGACTTATTAGGCATACAAAGTATCAATAGAATAGCTATAATACTTTAGATTTTCTTGATATCTAAAATACACGGATTTCGTCACTGACACACTGACACACTGACATAATATTGACACACTGACACACTGATGATCATCAAAATGTTTGGCTACTTCCTGAAGTGCTAGAGAGCTGAAATTCGGTATGTAATTTAAGTTTAGTATACAACCAACAAAAAAATTGATAAACTTAGAACTTTCGCCCCACATCCCCCTAAAATGGGGGGTGGAAGTTAGTATGAGACCTTAAAATGTTGGGGTACATCCTGAAGGGCTAGAAAGCCGAAATTCGGTATGTAACCGTTTCGCTACTGCCGTGGAGGTGATGCTAATATTTAGTTTCTGAAATTAGTAACGAAACAGCCAAGCAATACATTTTTACTGATGTGTAGAATTTGTGAAGTTAGGGTCGGTAGAGTTAGGCCGTGTAGATTCAGAAGCTTGGCTTTACATGAGATCTGATATCTTTTTCACAGAGCAAACCTTATTTGGTCGTCTTGGCAACATTTTTCATGAAATGTTTTTGGAGGGATTAATTTTTTTCTAAATAAAACATTTCGAAAATGTTCTCTGTGTAACCATGTGAAGAGCTTAATAGATACGATGAATGCCTAATAAAGGTAAACCTGGACGTCCGATGTAAATTGAGACCCTCCAAAATAAGGTTCGTTAACATTTTAAATATTCATTGAACTGGAAACCGAAAGTCTCGTGGACACGGACCATCATAAAACGAATAATATCACAACTGAAGTTATGGAGGGAAATTTTTTCAGACTGATTCAACGAGAGCAGTGGTGGTCCAGCGAGCAGTGGTGGCCCAGTGGTATCGGTCCCGACTTACGAGTTGTAGGTCGTGGGTTCGAACGCCGCCAGGCGCATTGCTTTGTGTAATGTATTTCATCACCACTGCTCTCTAAACGGTGAAGGAAAACATCGTGAGGAAACCGGCATGTCTTAGAATCAAAAATTCGAAGACATGTGACATCCAACAAACCGCACTGAGCCCGCGTGGTGGATTATGGCCCACTCCCTCTCACAGAGAGGAGGCCGGTGTCCCAGTAGTGGGAACATTATAGGCTGATGATGATCAACAAATTCCATTTTGAAATTGGTTCGGGTTTACTTCGGGAAAAGAAAAGGAAAGGTATAGAATGAAAAGGGAAAAGTGAAATTGTAATACGACTTTCAAACCAATATCATGGAATTGCCGGTATATTTTTCTATCTCCATTTTTTTCGAGATCCAATTCAGTAGAAAATGGAATTTCTATGTAAGTGTTTTTGAAAGTGTAGGTACAGTTTGATATTTGAGAATTTGCACAGCGATGTAGACCGAGCTTTAAGCAATGTCGTCTGCGGTTCTAGGGACAATGAATTCTCTACTATCATTGTGTTCACCAAGTTAATAGCTACTCTGTAGTACAGACTACAGAGTGGTGGCCCATTATTTACTGGTTTTTTAAGGAACGAAAGAAAAATATCTATAATTTCTTTAAGAGAGGTTCCTTAAAATAAAGTGATACAAAACATCCTTTGAAATGTATAATCCAAGTGAGCAACAAAAACGTATCTATGCGGGCAAGGTCACAAGATATCCATTATTGGTAAATAGGTTTTATTAAAACCTTTAACCCAGAATGTAACAAACACTTTTTTGAAAACCGCATCAAAATCGGTTCTGCCAAACGCGAGATAATCGCGAACAAACATGCAAAAAATTTAAAAAGTCTCGAGTTTATGTTTCCATGAGATAGTTTTCGAGTTGTTACGGGCAAAGGAGATGGCAGCATTTAGTGTATCCACATTCTAAAGCGATACTACCATGACGTGCAAGATGTCGAGTTTTGTTTTGTAACATATACTTATTTACCCCAATCATGACGTAGGCATCCTTATCCATTAAGCTGTCAGACATAAACACCATTACTGCGTAACAAAGAGATGTTGAATCTGAGTACAACAAAGATCCTGTTGTCTACGTGAATGACCAGGAGCAATGACTCTAATGCTTTTACAACGAAGTTTTCGGAAAAGAAAGCTGTTATTGTAAAGGCATTAACCGCATCGAATTGAAGGAATCCTCCTTCGTATTTTAAGCATACTAGCTCGAACTAGGGTTGCCATCCGTCCGGGTTTACCCGGATTTGTCCTAGATTAGAGTGCATCCGGGGAGCGTCCGGAGCTTCATTTGTAGTCCAGGTTTTAACATTTACCCCCTTACTTATAAAAACTTGTGTTGCTTAGCTACCCATTAAATATCACCTGTCCTTCTATCTTCTCTCTTCTTAGTCTTCTATTTCAATGAATAGAGATGGCAAGTGACTTCAGAGCTATTTAAGATAAGTAACGTCTAATCAATGTTTTTAAGTAAGTCCCTTAAAGTCTTGGGCCGCCAGCGACACACGCACACTTCACCGTCTCACCACCATTCCCGACGCAGTTGGCACGGTTCGCACTTCGACTCATGTTCCTGGACTCCGGGGATTTCACCCGTCTTATCCTAGTTTTCAAACTTTTGAGATGGCAACCCTAGCTCGAACTAATGTTATGTAAAACTAAAAATGCTTTTTATGCGAGCCAGTGTGAGCTTCTTTAACTGCACCCTGGTGGCCTACCATGAACTCTTAACGCGATCCAATTTAGGCTGTGGGAAAGAGATGGCGCTAGACGATTTGTACAGTTCTGTCTCTTTCCCACAGCCTAAAGACTCACGCTTTAAGACGTCATGGTACAACCTGGTTTGTTCAATTGTGACCCTGGTCTAGCCTACTCCTTGTGCCTGAACACCGTTGGCACGCCCCTGTTTTAGGCACTGATTGTGCAGTAAGCTTCGTAGAAAACTAACCCCTTGTAGTAATTTCCCTACGAATGGGGGTTAGTTTTCTTTGAAGCTTACCTCTTACTGTCTGATAGCTTTTGGTACACGCTTTAGATGATTGAACTTGGATAGGTACACGGATAAACTATAATTTTTAGCAGGACAGGATATACTTTTTACCCTACGAAAGGCGTGTAAGGTGTAACTGTTAAAGGTAAATAAATTCTTCTAGGTATTTTTATATAGAAGTGTGATAAATGTGGTTCACCCTTGTTTGGCAGAACAACTTTTCGTCGAAAATCACTCCGGCTAATTTTGGTTACTATAAAGTCGTTTAGTCGAATTATTCATTTCACTGAATAATTACTATTTATATTTTTATTAGGCCTATTTATTTCTTTGAAATAATTTCATTTGACCAAATTTTCAAATTCACTAATTTTATTTAAACTAATGTTTCACTAGACTAATAATGATTTAGTCGAAATATCGCATCGAATATTCATTTAATTAATTATTCGTTTTCTTTCATTGTCTATAAAAAAATCGGGCTCCGCCGAGCTACCTTGGTAGGTGGTAATCAGCAATTTTACCATGGATGCAAGAGCGAGCGAAGCGAGCTCGGAACCTGGGGCACCCCGACTCGGACAGGTTAGGTTCGTTGTTAGGTTACTTTAAACCTTGCAAACAGAAACAGGAGCCCCGCGAAGCGGGGCTCCGTCGAGCTACCTTGGTAGGTAGCAATCGGCAATTTGACTAAGGATGCAAGGGCGAGCGTATATTACTGATGACCACCTACCGAGGTAGCTTGACGGAGCCCCGCTTCGCGGGGCTCCTATTTCTATTTGCAAGGTTTAAAGTAACCTAACATGAAGAGGATGGCGGGGTCTGAAAGACCCCGCCATCCCCTTCGAACCTAACCTGTCCGAGTCGGGGTGCCCCAAGTCCCGAACTCGCTTCGCTCGCTCTTGCATCCTTAGTTACTGATTACCACCTACCAAGGTAGATCGACGGAACATAAATCTTTACAATGTTTTCTTTTCTGCATTACATTACACCAATCGAATATTCGATAAACTAAATTTTATACCACCTGAATATTATATCAAATGAATATTATACCTTTTGATCAATAGCGCAAATGTTGTTATCGCAAATAAATATTCGATGAAATGAAAATTAAGTTAACCGATATTATACAAACTGAATATTTTCTCAAACGTTGTTCGAATAAGTAAAATTATATCAAAAGTTGTTCGACCAAACAAGGGTGAACCGATAAATGTACCGGCTCCAATGTAGGAGTAGCTGCAATGTGCGCTTGACCTTACCATGAAAGTTGAATACTACTGATGTTTACTACTCGATCACGTCACTGCTGCAAGCAGAAATGTTGTTTATTCCTTCAAGTTTGGAGTTAGCTTGCGAGCCAGAATGTTGATACATGACCCGGATTTGATAAACTACAGCAGGTAAATAACAATCTGCTACTGGAAACTACGATTTTTCCTACTGCTCTATTATTTTCTGATTAATTCCGTTGCAGGATCCAAGACAGGTTAATTAATTCTCCGGGACACGTTGAGCTTTATTGTCCTGGCACTTTTTCTGGTGGTTACCACTTTTGATTCTATTTTTCAGAAGTTGCAGTGGTTTGGGAATAGTGTGGTGAATTTTTACCAATTAAAAAAAAACTTATTTACTTAGCAGTGCTTTGCAAACGCAATTTAGAACGTTATAGCGGCTATTCAAAAAAATGCAAACTGTATACAGGGAACTAAAATGGCGTTGGGCAGGCCACATGTTAAGAGAGAATAAAGAAAAGTGGACAAAAACAATAACTGAGTGTGGTACCCAAGGGGAAATAAAAGAAATAGAGGAAGACAGTTGAAGCGATGGGAAGATGGTTTGAAAAAAGTGGCTGGCCCAGAATGGATGCACATTGCAAGAGACAGGACAAAGTGGAAAGCTTTAGAGGAGGGCTTTGTCCAAAGACAAGCTATGAAGGAGTAACTGGATGCCGTTCAAAGTGCGACATAATCAAAACATATTAATTGTATATTTTTAAATTGAACTGTAAAGTAAAAATAGTTAAGGAAAGTCACAGCAAATAAAGGTATAATTTATTTTATTTATTTTTAACGGCTATTCACTTCCACCGAGACATTATAAGGAAGCCTCAACAGTGTTTAATATTTATGGTAATGCTCGGCTAGTCCCGCTTGCTATCCCTCAAAGGTCGGTATCTTGAAAGGCGTCTCAGGAGAGACAGAGACACATCTCAGTCGAGAATGTATTTGCCACCTTTGAGCTCTTGTCAAACAAACAGGCGAAGCGAATGTGTGCGGGAAAGTTTTTACTAATGTATGGAAGTGTTTGAATTTAGTCACTTAAAAAAGCGAAAGCGGACCGATAGCGTGGCCGAACGAAAGGCGTGTGCGAAGTTACAAATCACCGGGACCGAAGCGAATATAAAATATGCTTTCATAGTCCAGCAATCTATTGTAGTAGATAACGGTTTTAGGAAGAAATAATAACGCCATTTACAATGCAGCTCGTGCAAATACAATAACAATAAACTTTGTAAGTAGTATAAATGTTTCAAATTATGCAAACAGTGTTAGGGATGGCAAATATTTATTATGCTGGTTTGTTTGGTTAGAATAATATCTTCCTCGGTAGTGTTAAATCGGCAACGATTTTACAGATCCATGTACTTACTTACATATTTATTTATTCATTAAAAAGATATACCACAAGTTACCTATCATAAATTACTCGAATTTTTCAATCTAATGATAGATTGAAAAATTCGAGTAGGACTGATGCTACAGCCTTCTTTCATTTTTATTTTATTTATTCGTAAAATAAGAATAAGCATGATAATT
The DNA here is from genome assembly GCA_036375495.1 of Agrotis segetum. NCBI lineage: Eukaryota > Metazoa > Arthropoda > Insecta > Lepidoptera > Noctuidae > Agrotis > Agrotis segetum. The sequence goes on along the minus strand of JAQSVV010000004.1, from coordinate 121,191 downwards.
TACTGGCTACATTTTCTTCTTTTTCGATGACGAAAAAGAAGAAAATGTAGCCACTTAGAGATGAGCAAAAAATATGAAAGTGGACTTGGGGGACGTAGACACGACTAATCCATACATTTTTACAAATTGCGGTAGCGCAAAACAGGCCTCAAAGTAAAAGCGGTATGACCGTAGTTAGTTCTCTATAGACATGGGTATGTTCGCGAACGATTGAAGTAAATGAACTAGTTCATTTCCCAAAATGAACTTTTCATTCATTCACTGGCCATTAAAATGTGTCTTTAGTTCAGCATTTCTTAACGTTTAGTTACTCTATTCACCCTAATAAGTATGAACTTTATTGTAATAGGAATATAGTCTTTACGGGAAACGGTAGGTCCTTTTCCCGTTAAGACTATATTCGTATGGGTCAGAGCCCATTCGTACCCTAAGATTCGCACCCTGTGCCCACTCGTACCCTGGAAGTTTTGAGGGGCCCACTCGTCTCCTGAACAATATTTATTTTTATTCATTCTTCTAATATAAGTACATGTACATATGTATACTGCAGCTTGGTAGTCCTGGTACAGTCGCTCAGAAAAGGGTAAAAAATAAAATATAATATTCTGTAGATATCATGTTTATTTCGAATAAGATTAAGTTTCATAAATGCCTCTAGGCTCTAGGCATTAAGTCAGACTTCAAAATATTTAATCAACTTTTGGTTTCTTGTACATTTGTAAATGTTTAGCAAAATATATGATAACTATCATAATCTTTATGCAGTAAATAAAACTGTGTAACTATTTAAATAAAATCGAAAGTTTTCGACTTTGTCTACACCGATTACTCCGAGGTTTCTGATCCGATTTCGATGACTCTTTTTTTTTCGATATACTTAGTATATCTGCCATTTGGCCCCATAAAATTTGGGTTGAACAGTGAAACTAAAAAGGATAAAATAAAAACTTTTTCCGACTTCAAAACAACCACAAAAAAATATTGAAAATAACCTACAAAATAACTTTTCTTTCGAAAGTCGGTGACAAAAACATAAACTTTTATTTCGTTAGGCGAACTTCATTTAATAAAAGATCAAAGACACATTGAACAGTCTCGTATTCGCAGTCAAGAACCAAAATGTCACCGAGGCAGCCATAACATACAAACAAAACACCTTACCTAATTTTGTATACCCATTTTTTTTTAACAAGCCATTCGTAGAGAGACAATTTTACATCGTAAGCCTATCGGCAGGTTACATTATCATCATGACGGATTATCATTCATCATACCTCTTTTTTCAATGAGCTGTTATGATTTATTAAATTAATTCCGTTAATAAACTGTTCACAAGTGTATTCTGTTACCCGTTTCTCATGTAAAATATAGCTTATTTTATCTCAGAGGACCAATAGGCACCTGAATAGGTGCCGAATCTTTAACTTATATTGTATTATATTAGAGTGGACGAATGGGTACCTTAAAAATAATATTTTTTATTAAAATATTAATTGGTACCCTACCAGGAGACCAATGGGCACCTATATAGGGGCCGAATCCACAACTTTTATGCTGGGGTACGAATTTTAGGGTACGAATGGGCTCTGACCCATTCGTATTAAAGTATGAAGGAATATCGATATTCGTATAAAACTGAACTAGTGATTTAATGAAATGCACCATTTCTCTAAATCACTAGTTCAGTGAACTAGTCCAATGAACTAGTCCAGTGAACTAATTCAGTGAACTAGTCCAGTGAACTAGTCCAATGAACTAGTTCAGTGAATCATCTCATTCAGGAACTCGTTCTGATTTGTTGGACTAAATGAAGTATTGAACTAAATGAATGAACTACTTCATCAAGTGAAAAGATATACTTCATTCATTTTCTTTTTACTGACAGATTTTGCGCTAGAGATGCGCAAAATGTGTTCTCTATACCCTTCTCGAGCCATAATGACTTGTGAATATTATGACTCTCGTATTTATTGCTTTTGAGCGTTATGTACTTACTACATTGTTTATTTACTCAGTTCAAAAGAACCTACACTCGAAATCATTGCTTATTTCAGTTTTGTATTGATATAGGATTGACTGTGAGTTTGATGAGACATTTTCAAAAAATTGTTCAATAAGGCAACGCCTTGTTGAAGGGTTTTTTACCGACCTCAAAAAAAAGGAGGTTATCAATTCGACCCGTATGTATGTAATATTATCAGAACTGCCCAGTTTTCGTATATGTTAGTCTATATCAGCGTCTGAACAAATGTACCAAATTCCATAAGTGTATGTATGTATGTACACACATCAACAGAATCTAGGGATATTTTATATTTCATCAAATATCTAAAAATCTATGAAGAATTTTCTGATATAGTAAATGGAAGAATGATAGGTTATTTTAAGGTCTTTATTAAAAAATAAAAAACATTTCGTGATTCTTTTGTTTTAAATAAAAATGATTATTTTTTTAATCGCCGTACCAAATTAATGTGGTAAAAAACTTCATTTCTTCATAAAAACTAGTTAACTTAATGAAAATTGAAAAATTCTTACAAAATCTTATTACTAATAATCAGTGTTGCCACTTCTTACATTAATTACACATCGACATCGGTTGTCCATGCTTAAAATTAGATTGTCAATGTCTTGCTGCGGTATGAGGTCCCATGTTCTTTGCAAGTGTTCGTAAAGTTGTTGTTCTGTCGTCTAATTTGGCGGGAAATCTCTCAAAGCTTTTCGTTGTAACATGTCCCAGGCATGCTCGATAGGATTTAAGGCGGGCGACTGTGCAGGCCAATCCAAAACTTAAATATCGTGGTCTCGGAGAGCGGCCGACACCAGGCCGCGCCGTATGGGGAGGAGCATTATCGTGCATGGGTAGAAATTGCTGGCCCATTTGGATTCTGTGTGGGACAATAACAGGCTCTACTACCTCCTCGTGGTATTTTTGTGCAGTCAGGCTACCTTGGATCCAAATGAGCTGGGTTCGTCCGCCAAGACGAATTCCTGCCCACACCATGATTGTCCCGCCTTGGTATGAGTGGACCTCCTGAGAGTGCCGTAGACGTCTAACTTTCCCGGGAGTTCTTCAAATGCGTGTTCTTCGTGAATCCAGATGAAACCCAAACCGGGACCCACCGGTGAACAGCACCAAAGACCGTTGTTCGTCACTCCATGATAAATGCTCCCTAGCCCACGAAAGCCGCCGACCGCGATTGCCACGTCGCAATGCTGGAACACGTAGCTGTCTTCGAGTATGAAGACCAACTTCATGCAACCTCCTTCGCATGGTTTGGTCGCTTACCAGCAGCTGGTGGTCCGCCTGGAGCCTTTGTACTAGTTGCATCGCTGTGATATTGGGTAGTCTTCTAGAGGTCATTTGGAGAAATCGATCCTGTCTCTGCGTAGTAACGCGATATTTACTCGTGTGCCGTCCAGCTACATCCCCAACGAAAAGCTTTGATAGATTTCCCGCCAAATCAAACGACAGAGCAACAACTTTACGAACACTTGCAAAGAAAATGGGACCTCATACCGCAGCAAGATATTGACAATCTAATTTTAAGCATAAACAATCGATGTCGATGTGTAATTAATGTAAGAGGTGGCAACACTGATTATTAATAATAAGGTTTTATAAGAATTTTTCAATTTTCATTAAAATTAATAGTTTTATAAGAAGAAATGAAGTTTTTTACCACATTAATTTGCTACGGCGATTAAAAAAATATTTTTTTTTAATTTAAAACAACAGAATCACGAAATGTTTTTTATTTTTTAATAAAGACCTTAAAATAACCTATCATTCTTCCATTTACTATATCAGAAAATTCTTCATAGATTTTTAGATATTTGATGAAATATAAAATATCCCTAGATTCTGTTGATGTGTGTATGTGTATATGTATGTATGTATGTTTTTATGTTTGTGCACGCATATCTCCGGAACTACAAGTCCGATTTAAGTAATTCTTTTTTTGTTGTACTAGGTATTGTTCAACTTAGGGTACACTGAAAGTTTCATCAAAATCGGTTCAGCAGTTTTAGAGATACGGATTTTTTCGTTGTGACGCATTACAAGTTTAGTGCACATCATGTAAGGAAACTTTGTATTTTACAAGAATTTGTGTTGAATATTTAATAAATAAGCTAAAAAGGGTAAAATAAAAACTTTTTAAAAAAAGTACCGACTTCAAAAACAAATAAAAGTTTAAAATAACCTTTCTTTCGGAAGTCGGTGGCAATAGTCAATGAAATAATAAAAAAAATCAAAGCCACCGACTTCCGAAAGAAAGGTTATTTTAAACTTTTTTGTATTTGTTTTTGAAGTCGGTACTTTTTTTTAAAAAGTTTTTATTATGCGTCTTTACTCAGAATTATTACAAAATGATAGCAAAAATCTTTTTTGTACTAGTACATACTACGGAATAACATACACCGTGACTTTTTAGTCGTCTTACAAAAGCAGCCCAGTTCATGTATCCAATGACTAGAACACGTTTATAATAAAAAAATGGTATTTAAGAGATTTGTTTTTTTTTTAAATAACCTTTAAATTCGTTATTATGACGCAAGGCGTAGTTAGAAACAACCTTGTCTCATAGAAAATGGAGATGGAATGAATCTACAGCTTGATACGTAAACATTTTAACAGGGTGTTTCATATTTCTAATGTAACTATTTATTAACAATAAAAATTATTAATAACGATTAAAAAAAAAACTTGCCTTGAGGTATTTTAGGTCGGAGACATTAAGTGGACCCTTTTTGTAAGACTACTAAAAAGTCACGGTGTATAATGTTCCACTATATCGATCTTACCAAACTAATTTAATGCCACTTTAGCCGAGGTTTAATGCTCGATTAATCTGTTTACTGCTTCGCCGCCAACGCCTACGCGTCTACGTTGACTGTCTCTTAACTGTCACCGCAAAGCACGTGCCCAATAAAGGTGCTTAGTTAAGTAAACACAATTATAGAACCAAGCATAGTAAGAAGCTTTTATACAGGGTTGTTAAAAGAACTGGTCTTTCATATAAAATGGAATATTTTTCGGCTGACGATGTAAGAAACGAGATGTTTAAGTTGTTTATGACCTTTTTACTTTCAGCCCATGAAAGGTTGTTAACGTTTTCCAAATAACCCTGTTTACTTTTAAACACAAATGTATTTATGGGTGAATTTGAAACAAAAAGAGAAAAATTCTTTTACTAATGATACTTGGCGTAGGTACAAGTAGTACAAATTGTTTGAAATCAAAATTATTTTATTTTACAAATTGGCCTCTATGGCCACATAGAAAACGTCGAGAAAAAAAATTGGCACGGTTCGGGTTGATCGCTTCCATGGAGAAGAACCGGCATGAAACTCCATGGTTGCTCTTTTAAAAATTTTTGCTTGTTGTGATATATTTACTTATAAGGCTTTCAAACGCGGTTTATATGTTCATGTCCATGAACTGGTTTAATTTCATTGTTAAGGATGATGACTTAATTGTTTTAGTTTTCGTCGATTATTACCTACAAACAAACATTTCGAACAACAGGGTGTTATTACAACATCTTTGAACAAATTAATCACAAAATAATCGTTATTTTTCAATTTTCTGGTCGATGTCCACGAAATATGAGAAGAATTTATAGTACCAACTTTGTCTGTGTAACAGCGATGGAACATTAATGAGTACCGCGACATTGATGACATCGTTATAAAATTACTTCGACATAATTATATTGCAGATTATTTTTGGCTCGCTCTGCACTTGCTGATTGAATTTAAGTTTAAGCGACGTCGTTGCCGAAGTGAGCATAATTTATGAGATCGAATTATGTGTGATCTGATTTACTTGAAATAATATAGTTAACTGAGGTGTAAATGAGTTACAAATATTAGAATTAAAAGGGCTGATTTTTCAATAGTCAGATAACTTTTAACTTAAAGGAATAGAAATGGCAGTTTGACAGCTTGTCTATAGAAAATATGTCAAATCGCTTTTTTATTCCTCAGAAATTATCTGACTATTAAAAGATCAGCCAGAAGTAAATTAAGAAGCGTCGGTTCTCAGACAAGGTTGACAATAAATTCATACTACTAAGGAATGATTTTTTAATAGTCAGATAACTTTTATCAGAGGAAAAAAATAGCGGTTTGACATATTTTCTATAGATAAGCTAAGTCAAACCGCCATTTTTATTCCTCAGATAAAAGTTGTCTAACTATTGAAAAATCAGCCCTTAAACAAACAAATTACATGAGGATAGTAGACAGTGGTGGTATTTGTAGCTTATTTTATAAACAATTTGCTTCCTATTTGAGAGTAAGCTCTTCGTACACAACGCGATATAAGTCTCCGATACCTACCCATTGCAATGAACAGTGGTTCGTACACTGGCACGCATCAATGGATACCAAAAGCCGATACGATGTTCCCGTGGGATAATCACCGAATGCAACACTAAGAGAATAAGATAGGGTCTATAAAGATTTTAGGATCTATCAAAAGTAGAAAACTGTATATTACGAAGCAATAATATACTCGTAGATGTCTGTTGTTGTGTCCCTTTCCCAAGAAAAAGACATTACCTCTTTTTTTTTAAGAACAAAAAAGAAAATATTATAGCATGGCTCTTCATACCTACCTACAACTTTTATGCCTGAAAGTACTTTTGCGAAATATTCTTTTCAATTTGTAGAACAGTGTAGAACGATGTTACTGGCCATCTTCAGACAGGATGATTACCCAAAAACACTTTTATATTAATAATAATAAGAGATTAGCCAATAACATTTATAGACGAAGTGAACCATTAGAACATTGCTTAGCGTGGCCGTGTTAGACCCGCAGTATAATTTCATATTCCGTACCTACGTTTTGACGTACGTCTGAGTACGTGCACCACATTGATTTGCATTCAAACTCAGTAAATATGCACGCAAGAGAATATAATCTTGTTGACTATGTATTAGGCTCCGTTTATAGCTAATCCTAGTAGAGCTTCCTAATACCTAGATAGTTCTATATTCTGGGAAAGTGCTTTACCTACCTTCTGGTTAATTCCTAGCCGAGATGTGGAGCACATTATAATTTCATCATGTAGTGTGAAAATGATATGCGGATTAGATTATAAAGCAAGCATCATTGTCTTATATGAGTATTTATAAGCAAATTGTTTTGCACCAAAATTGATTTATATAGGGTGACTGGTAATTAGTGACCGATATTTAAACACGTGATTGTACTAATTATTATTTCTTCATCAACAACGCGGACGCGAGACCTCGCTGCTAACAGCTGATCGGGCGATGGCGCATGAAGTTTGAACTTTACATGTGCGCCAGTAATTTTCTTATAGTGAATATAATAAAAAAAAACTAATAAGTATACAAAAAAAGCTTTTTTGGGAAAGTTGTTTGTAATCATGAGTACAATCACGTGTTTAATATTGGTCATTAATTACCAGTCACCCTATATAAATCAATTTTGGTTCAAAACAATTTGCTTATAAATACTCGTACTTATTATTGATTTCAGCTGACATCTGCTGCAGTGTGATTTAAATATTTTAATAAATATTGGCAGAAGAGTCGAGCTCTCATTTGCATCCGTAGTTTAAAGTGCGATTTACTCCAATAATTTGCAGCTTGCGTTCAAAGTGACGGGAGAGACAAAACGAGTAAAAAGTTAAGTAATTATCAGCATTTTATTTAATGTTGTTAATTACTAGGAAGCACCCCGAGTGCCTGACGTAAACAAAAATACGACAATTATTAATAAAAAAAATGTAAAGTAACTATCCTTTAGAATTTAACATTTAGCATTTTTGGCCAAAAGCACGATCAGTATTCCTTACATTTTATGTGAGACGAATATTTATAATTTTGAAATGAAAGTTTTCACTTTAGGTACGGGCGCTTCAGTTCAGACATAGCACAAAGTTGATTTTTTTTTTCTTTTTGGCTGTCCAACAGTTTTTTTTTTAATTTTTGGGCCGTCTCAAAAAAACATTTTGCTTTTCGGTACGATGTTTCGTCGGTTTAATTTTTTGTTAAAAGGTTTTAAATTAACAGCTAATTTATAGGAAAACCTTCCTTGGCCCGTTCAAAATAAATAAAAGTGTCAACACTTACGAGTAGGTAGGTACGTGTAAAATGTATCAAACATTTAAACTATGTGAAAATTCCTTCATTCAATTTTAAATTAATAATGCTCTGAGGGCACCAGCTTCGTTTCTACAAATCTTGTCTAATCCCATTTGGTTGAGCCCCCAGACAGAGGGTTTGTAAGCAATTGAATATTTTACGAATTACTGGTGCTTTTCTTGAGTTTTTATTAATTGTAACGCCAGATGTCGCCAGCGATGCCAGGCAAGCCTGCCAAAGCCAGCCAGCCAGCCAGCTGTCCAGCTCGCCACGTCACTGCCCTACCACGTGAGCCATCCCCGCCAAATTCTGAGCGGAGCGGGTGAAATAGCCGCCAGCCGGCGAGCTATATAAAAGCGAGGAGCAGTGATTTTGGTGTGTCTGTTTATAACGATAATTGTAAGGGAAAGCTCTGCCCAAATAAAAAGCGTAAATTATGTATTTTCTATTTATTTTCATCTTTGTCGTTTCAACTCAGAAGTGTGATAAAAAAACCTACGTTAAAACGACGCTCTGCTACACATTAATTTCGACGGTCGTCTTATCTGGAGGACGAAGATTCTGCTTTGGTAAGCCAGACTTCTGAAAATAAAAACGAAGAAAGGCGATGCACACCACCCGCAAGGAAAATATTGAAGTCTCCTTGCACAAGAAGTTGAAAAATCATCAACAATGATCTGGATCACGAAGTGTCTACCCTCACGTCGGAAAGAACACCATGCCGCATCGTTTATTCCGTTAATGATCGAGTTTCAAGAAGCATTCTTCTCGCTACCAGCAACGCTTCTCTGTGGAAATGAAAGCTACCTCAAAGTCGTCAATAGCGGATCCAAGGACATCGCAGGCAGGAGGGATTCATCATACTTTGCGCCGAGAGCTGCCAGGAATCATGCTTAAACAACCAGGTCAGTCATGCCATGCCAATGTTTGCAAAATGCCATCAGCCAAATGTGTTTTATATTTGAGTGCCTCGTGTGTCGATAAATAATCATAAAATGCCATTGGTGACCTTGACAAAACTAGGATAAGCCTGATAAGCAAATCTGATTGTAATCAATTTATTAGTTTACTAGCTGTTGCCCGCGACTTTGCACGCGCATATCCCGTTTTATTCCCGTTCGCGTGGGAATATCCCGTTACCGTATAGCCTATAGCCTCCCTCGATAAATGAGCTATCTAACACTGAAAGAATTTTTCAAATCGGACCAGTAGGTCCTGAGATTAGTGCGTTCAAACAAACAAACTCTTCAGCTTTAAAATGTACCTACTATAGTAAATAGTACCTAATATGGTATATAGTATAGATATAAAATTAGTATAGATTATCTCGGTATAAAACTGCTTTGCTAGCTATACTAGGGAGCTGGGAAGTTGGAATATACAGATTTAGTCCAAATGCGCATTAAGTACACGTAGGCCGAGTCAAAATTAATGAGCCCTTGAGCCAGCAGGTATTATAAAAAGAACCCGAATTGATGAATGCCACTCTTATTGTTTAGTTATGAGAAAGAACGGAGATAGTTGCATAAGTGTCGATAACAGAGCCTTAAATGCATTAATTGTCCGCGATAGATAACCATTTTAATATAATATCGATAAGCAAACTAAATTATCTGGTAAGAAGTACCTACTTCACCAGTCTGAATGTAGTCCAAGGGTACCCATAAACTCAGCATCCATCCTAAAGATACATTTAGCGCTCCCTCAGTTTTTATGCGCTGAATTAACAAGTTCGTAGATAGTTTAGTAATTTCAAAGTAAATTATCAAATAAAAGTAACTCCAATAATGTCGTCAAATGGTCGGGATCAAACGCAGAATTTTTATTTAATTATGTAAATGTAAATTTTTACAAAACAGGATTTCTTATTTAGCTGTGTTATTTAGTGATGAATTATTATGTTCATGGCATTGAACCGGGTAAGTTTGCAGCTGTGTCTCAATTTCCCGTTCTGAGTAACATACACAAAGTGCGTCAGTTCATTGGACTATGTAGCTACTTTACGAAGTTCATCCATAATTTTGCAATAATGGCTCGTCCACTAACGGAACTAAAAAAAAAAAAAATGAGATGTGGGTATGGTATAAAATCTTAGTTTTGCCAATAGAAATTCACACGGATGCATGCAAGTTACCCATAGCAAGTATTCTTTTACTAATACGGATAGGCGGTAGTTTGAGCTCTGTCTTGTATTTTAGTTGCGTTACAAGTCGAAAAAAAAAGTGTTTTTCACAGCGTTATTACGAAGTTTTAGAATCTGTGTTGTGTAAAAATGTCCGTGTAATTACGGATTGTAGTGCAGTTCGCGATACAATGACTAACGTGATCTTATTGCACGCATTGCCTACTGGTGACTTTCAATTCGAGACTTTAAAATTGCCGTTGACTATTTTATAGACCAGGTAAGCGCTTAGAGCATATCAACGCCTTGAGCAGGAATCCGGTGTTCCGTTTAAAAGTAAACTGTTGGTTTCGAAGAGTGCAACGTATATTGATCTATTGTAAAGTGGGTGCACAGATAGTGATACTGTAAATAATTATGGGCTGCCTCGTAAAACGCTTTACGATAACCGATCAGTTGTGCCAAATTTCGCGCGTAGAAAATATTTCAAATGCATCAAAACGATGGCCATTACATATAGGAAATATGTGACGTCGTGTTTACATTGTGCGTACGATAAAAGAGAATACGGTTGAAAAGAAGGCAAATTACATCGAATCCCTAAACCTATTAAACCAATGAAAATGGTAGACATCGATAATTTGAGCCCTTTTGAGCAAAATTAAAAAGGGGTGCCAATAAGTGTTAGTTTTGACAAATTCTTTCTCTAAATTCGTTGTTTCTGAGCCTACACGTATTGTCAATTCTGTAAAGACAATTACCGTCTTATTACAAAATAAAAGCGCGTAAAAAAAAAGGGTTTAACTAAAAACCCAGGATTGAATCTCGTAAAACGGTTTGCACAAACGTTATTACAAGTCGTGGTTTTGTGATAAACCATGGTCTAACAGTAGTAGCTGTCAAATGTGTGTGAAAGTTTCTGATAGTAACTTTTTCATTGTGTTGTTGTTTTTATGTTGATTTCAGCCAAAATGTATTTAAAAATTGTAGATTTAATTGTTTAGACAATGGTTCAAAAAAAAAAAAACGGCACTAGGTCAGGTCAAGGTTTAATCTATGTTTTGTATACGGAGAAATTTAAACCGCGGTTCCGCAGATAAGCCTGAACTTGGTAGTCCAGGTTTAAACTAAGGTTTATTCAGTTTTTGTGATTATTAGAGTTTAAACGCATTTCTAGTTTACTTAGTTTCCCAGATCACGTAGTTTCTGTCCATGGTAAGGCCTTTACCAATAGATACTTTAAGAAGTTCGCAACAGAAAAACAGTTAAAGATAAAGATATTTTATTTGTTCAAAACATGCGTTTACACACAAATTAAGCATGCAAGTTCTTATAATTTAGTTTGTACGTACATGTTTTACCTGGTGAGGTTCACAAATTGTGCTTTTTTTACAATTTACTAGATAAATTACAAGTTTGTCTATTGTTGTACGTGTAGTTAAATAATGTTAACAGCTATTGCGTGGCCTAGGTGTTATGGGCAGGTAGAACACTCTAATTGCACAATTCTCGATGCGTTGAGAGCCACGGAACCTAGCGAGGCCTCTCTTATTTGGGACAATAGTTTACCAAAGTCATATGGAGTATTAATAATACTGTTAATGTTTTAGCAGGCTATAATTTATACGAGTTAATGTTTGCTCGTGTAGGTAGATCTGAATGTGATGTTTCCATCCCTGGTTGGTTTATGAGTCAGTGCGATCTAGACGCAATAGGACTATATTATAATCGAATTAGAACAGCTAGCAAGAAAATGAAACGTAACTGCGATAAAAGGCGTAAAAATAGTCATCATCATCTGCCTAGCCTTTTCCCAACTATATTGGGGTCGGCTTCCAGTCAAACCAGATTTAGCTGGATATCAGTATTTTACATGGAGCGACTGCCTGTCGGACCTCCACAACCCAGTAACTGGGTAATACAATACCCCTTGGTAAGACTGGTTGTCAGACTTTAGAGCTTCTGACTAACAGTAACGACTGTCAAAGATCTACAAATGACAGCCGGGACCAACGGCTTTACGTGCTTTCCGAGGCACGGAGGAAACTCGCTATGATAGATGGTCACCCATCCACAGACCAACCTCGTCAAGCGCGGCTTAACCCGGAAGATCAGCCTGTGCGGCTGTGATTATTTAGCCACGAGCTCAAACACACGAGCGTAAAAATAGTACAATTTACAAAAAAAGCGATTAGGTACAGTTAGTAAGTACGTACTTTGTTGCCAGGCTCAAACTCCTTGCTGCAATAAGGTTAATTCCAGTCCGTGGTTAATTCTAAGTTAGATGATCTATATTCTGGCCCATGTGTTATTGCCTAAGGATTTAGGTAATATATAATAGCTGTAATATATAGGTAAATGTCTTAGAGGATACAAGAAGTTCACAGGCCCAATATGCGCTGATTTATTACGACCATATCGTAGCATTGCTTTTATACCCGATAGCGCCAGTAGTGTGAATCAACAGTAGGAAAACGAAGATCTCGTAGATCTCCTAGACAGCTAAATTATAGTCCATGTTATCGATATGCCATTTGCTCTGAGCTGACTTGTAATCACTGTTTTGTTGTTCCCATTGCGGGAGCAATTGTTCCAGGATGGCCGATTGTAACGCCAGATGTCGCCAGCGATGCCAGGCAAGCCTGCCAAAGCCAGCCAGCCAGCCAGCTGTCCAGCTCGCCACGTCACTGCCCTACCACGTGAGCCATCCCCGCCAAATTCTGAGCGGAGCGGGTGAAATAGCCGCCAGCCGGCGAGCTATATAAAAGCGAGGAGCAGTGATTTTGGTGTGTCTGTTTATAACGATAATTGTAAGGGAAAGCTCTGCCCAAATAAAAAGCGTAAATTATGTATTTTCTATTTATTTTCATCTTTGTCGTTTCATAATATTTTGTAGGTAGGAGATTTTTACAGGCATGATGTTCTTATCAATAAATTGTAAACCTATTTACTCCGTTGGTTTTAAAATCCATAACCTATAGTAAAACAATGGCATGCTTGACACAGACAGAAGTATATTTCTTAAAGCCAGCCGAACACACATAAGGTAAAAAGGTTTATAACTAACAAGTCTTATTTCGTTACCTACATCTTCAACACCTCCACTTAGATGAATAGTCACAAACCTCATCAAAACTTAAGAGTGACGTCATAGCAAGATCATTTCTAGAAGTAACTTCATCATCAGCCTATTAATGTTCCCACTGCTGGGACACAGGCCTCCTTTCTGAAAAAAGGGCCTTAATCCACCACGCGAGCCCAGTGCGGTTTGGTGGATGTCACATGTCTTCGAATTTTTGGTTCTAGGACATGCCGGTTTCCTCACGATGTTTTCCTTCACCGTTTTGAGAGCAGTGATGGTGAAATAAATTACACAAAGTAATGCGCCTGCCTGAATTCGAACCCACGACCTCGTAAGTCGGGGCCGATACCACTGGGCCACCACTGCTTTTAGAAGTAACTTACTTATCATGAATTTTAAAAGCGTCGTGGTTTAGTGAATTTTGGCTTACATAACAAAAACAAAAAACAAAAAACACCCGACAAATATTTTAATAATTTATTAGACAGACTAATTAGTTTTCCAGACATCTTGCTAATTACTTGAAATATTTTAAAGCCTCTAGGCACAGACTTTATTAAGTTTTTTAACGTAATTCGAAAGTTGATCCAAAATAGTTTAGTTGCGTAAGTCGTCTAGAGAAAGATGAAACGGAAAGTTTCAAAATGGATTTGTCTCACTTCTCTATATTGGCTACATTCAACGACGATAAATAATACTAGACTCCGCATCACGATCTAAGGAACAAAAATTATTCTGTCAACTCGCTGAGGTACTACGTAAGCGAGGGGGACGGGGTACTGCGTTGTGATTGGCTAACTCAAGGTCTGTTCTGTCTCAACGTCTGTTTACGGCTCACAGGATTGGTCGAAATGAGACGAATATAAGACTTTTTTGCCTAATGTGCCTAATGTGTTGACAGACATCGGTCGCCTGTTATTAGAAGTCTAGTATTATATCGTCGTTGGCTACATTGAAAGTTCGGAATCTAAACTCAAGCCAGATTTAATGATATTGAAACCGTACGCTTGTCACGAAGCTTCATTATTGGAATTTGTGAAATTTGCCTTCTGAATTCTTCAGTAAATTATCTTTTGCCAAAATTTTACATAAAGCCTGCTCTACACTACTCGCGAAGTTGGTCGAAGTTGACCGAATACGATAGTGTAAAAGGGCACTTCGCTTAGCTTCGTGCAACGACGATATAATACTAGACTCCTAATAACAGGCGACCGATGTCTGCCAACACATTAGGCAAAAAAGTCTTATATTCTTCTCATTTCGACCAATCCTGTGAGCCGTAAACATACGTTGAGACAGAACAGACCTTGAGTTAGCCAATCACAACGCAGTACCCCGTCCCCCTGGCTGACGTAGTACCTCAGCGAGTTGGCAGAATAATTTTTGTTCCTTAGATCGTGCATGCGGAGTTTAGTATTATATCGTCGTTGGCTTCATGCGACTTCGGCTCGCTTCGGACGACTTCCATTTGTTGTCGGTTTTTGCGACGGAGTCAAAGGGCACAATGATGACACAGGCAACTTCGCGTGTACCTAGTGTAGTCACCAAATTCGGGACTTCGATCAACTTCGACGAGTACTTTGTCGAGGCAACTTCGCGAGTAGTGTAGAGCAAGCATAAGAAAAAATAGCATTCTAAAAAAACTGTGTTCATATTTATAGCTATAATATGTTTCTTGATACAGTTTCTAGTAGAATTTAAGTTGATTGAGGTCATGCTTTTTTTTCTTTATCTATGTCTTTTGAGACTGTCTTTTGCTAGAGGGATGCCGGAGGGTCGCTGTTTCGACTCATTCATCATTCAGGTTTTTTCTTGCTTTGATGTCCCGACAAAAAATACACATTCTACTGTAGATACAGCGATAGTGTAAACATTTAGATATTTTTTCAGAGTCAGGATAAAACAGTTTTTGTGAGTGGGTTTTTTATTCAAGCATTTTTTTCATTTTGTTTTTATTGTCTTAAATTAGTAAACGATCTAGATAAACAAGATGTGTTCTACACTGTATTTCTTGTGTTTAGGATTAGGTTAAGCTTTGTAGAGTATCTAATAACAAATAGTAAAGATTGTTTCTTTTCGACATCTACATGACATGACATTTCAAACTCACAAACCCCCAGACCCGAACTATTACCTACATGTAGGTAGATCATACTAATATTAGTTCCGAGCAGGGATCAAACCCGCGACGCAATGCTCAGTAGTCGATCGCTTAGTCACTGTGCCAACCGATACCGTCGAGAAAAGTATTCTTTGTAATTCTTTTTTCCCACGTTTTTATACACTCACTTTTCTTGTTTGTTTGTTTTACAGTCGCACATTCTTTTGGAGATCTTTTTAACGTAAGTCTACGGCCAAGATGTAAATGATCCATTTGTGAGCCAGTTTCCAGGGAATACAATCAATTAAAGACCTACCTTCTGGGGATACAATGGGTGGTTTCATCGCAATCAGCGATCTCATTCAGAAAAAAACAGATCTTTTTATAAGTAACTCTATTCTATTTCAGAGACGATTCTGTATTAAGGAAAATGATTAAGTTGGAGTAATAATATGTACCTTTCCCAACTTACATTCAAAGTTTAGTCACGGTAATAATATCTACAGTATTTGATCTTCATACAAACGGACGAAACGCGAGCTATACCACGTGACTCGATGTCGCGGCGCGCTCGAGGCGCTGACAGTCGCGGCCGTACCGTAGTGATGAACGGACGGTGTGTTGTTTTTTTAACAAAATCAGTTCATGGACATAATTTAATATGACGAGTAGGATATATTGTGCTGTTTTTGGGTGTATGAATTCGTCAATAACGTATCCAGTCATAAGTTTTTTTTAAATACCTGTATACTCTGAAAAGTACTGACTATAAAATAATTTTACTTAAGTACTAGTAGCTGGCAGGTAGGTACATAATGTGTGACTTTTTAATGGATAAATATTTTCTATTATCTCACGAAAAAAAGGGTATTTGGATTAATAAATACAGTGAATATACTAAAGGAAAGTTACTGAAACGAGTGAAATAGGTAAGAAGGCAGTTCTGAATGATTCATGATACGGTAGGTACTTACGCTTGTGTTAAAATCCTTCCTATTCAATATACAAAGTATTTTATTTGTTTACTGATATAACAAAAGTACATTTACAATCACAAAACTAAATAGATACAGAAAGTAGGCAAATGTAATTAAAATGCTGGAGACGGGCGTCGGATCGAACAGCCCTAGCGCATGTTTACGTACCGCGCGGCTGTAGGTATTTATTTCTATCATGCGGCCGAGATCCACTACTGTAGATATTTATACTGTGGTTTAGTTTTCGTGATTTTTTAATAAAAGTAATTTGATGTAAAAGCTATCTACAAGTAAAAATGTGTTAATGTTTGTTAGACTTTTTTTTTGCGGCGAAAAACAATGGTAGGTAAGTTTTGAGGTTGGTCTGTGGATGGGTGACCATCTGTCATAGCGTTGCCGTTGCGTAAAGCCGTTGGTCTCGGCTGTCATTTGTAGATCTTTGGCAGCCGTTACTGTTAGTCAGTCAGAAGCTCTAAATTCTGACAACCAGTCTTACTATGGGGTATCGTATTACCCGGTTATGGGTTGAAGAGGTCCGATAGGCAGCCGATCTATGTAAAATCCTGATATTCAGCTGCATCCGGTTTGACTGGAAACCGACCCCAATATACTCGTAGTTAGGAAAAGGCAGGCAAATGATGATAAAGTGACGGACTTTTTTTGCAAGTTATATGAAAATTTACCTCAGAACTATTTTTATAAAATTATTCTTTCTTCAGTTAATACAGTTTTCGAAACCTCCGCTACGAAGCCTCGTACCCTCGTGGGAAGGACTGAATTTGATTGATTTGAATAAAGGAGAGTTAAGAGCGTTAGTAATTTCTCAAGACTAGACACAAGACGCTATTAACCTTTTTACCCAACTGTGATTTTATATTTAATTTTCTTAATGGATACTCTAATAGGGTAAAATGGGTGTGAGTCAATACAGCGTTATTTCTCTTTGTTTAAAACACGTTCTGAAATGCGTCTTTTATAAGTTGAATGACCTCAGCCAGTTTAACCTCAAACAAATACTAAAAATTAAAATTAACCGGAAAATATTACCAATATTTGCAACGTATTTACGGCCACTTAGCGCTCATGTACACGACGCCGCCGCCGCGCCGCCGCCGCGCCGCTACCGCGCCTCTAGGCTGTGTACACGGTCACTACCGCGCCGCCGCCGCGCCGCCGCCGCGCCGCCGCCGCGATGCCATTCGCTAGTGTTTTATTTATCTAACAAAGGAGATGTCTCATTGCGGCCATATAATGTTTTTTTTTTTGATAATTCAAGGATAACTTCTCCGTTTATGAATCGGTTTTGATGATTCTTTTTTTGTTGGAAAGAAGGTATTTCAAAGGCGGTTCCATGATATGGAGATTAGGGTTTGATGATGGAAGACCAGAGAAATCGAGTGGAGCTAAATTGTAAGAAATATCTGCTTTCCAACAAAAAAAGAATCATCAAAACCGGTTCATGAACAAAGAAGTAATCCACATTACAGAATAATAAACATTAAAAAAAACATTATGGCCGAAATGAGAAACCTCCTTTTTCAGATAAATAAAACACTATCGAATTGGATTCGCGGTGCCAGCGCGGCGGCGGCGCGGCGGCGGCGCGGTAGCGACCGTGTACACAGCCTAGAGGCGCGGTAGCGGCGCGGCGGCGGCGTCGTGTACATCAGCCCTTATTATGAGTGACGTAATTGACGCAGGGCTGCAGCTAGTTCCACACCTGAAAGATCCCACTACCCGCAAAGAACATGTAAGCTATTGTCAAACAGACAGGCGAAGCGAATGCGATCCAAAGCGTTTCATTTTGATCTAGTCAAATAGAAAACCGAAAGCGATCCGATAGTCTAGCTTTGAGTTTAAATGTTGAATAATGTTTAGGTCTTGCTATTTCTAGCTTAAAATACGTTACAGTTTATTCGTTACTATTCATATAACTACGACGCAGTTTCTAAGTAGTTTTCTCACATAACAGACAAAACTGCTACAGAAGTGAAATAGACGCGTTTAAACGACGTTTCTATACAACCAAATCACTACTGAAGCAGTAAACAGAAAACATATTGTTAGCATTCAAGTTAATGGTTCAATTCAACCATGTCTCGTAAGTTTTAACCTCCTGAAATGGGACCCGGACTAGACCGAAGCTATAACTGTAGTGAGACAGAAATAAATGTGATCCCAATTTCAGGCAATAAATGCTCCGTGAAAGTAACACCGAACACAACCTCTTGGTGGCCCAAAAGAATTCAATTAGGAGGGATTTTCAAGTAATATATCTGTGTGAGATATTTCTAATAGGATGATAAGATTTTAGGGGGAGTGGAATAACTTTTTCTGGAACGAATCTGAGCCTTTATTCCGCAAAGAAACAATTTAACTGAAAATGTAATAGGGAAAATTATTTTAAGTAAATGCGTATTGTTTTAAATTATATTTAATTTTTTGGTATTCCCGTTTCAGCAATTATTTCCAGAGCACCTAAGTGTAGACCAACTGTTTATTCCCGATTGAGCACCTATCAAAATTTTGACAAATTACTCAATCGGGAATGAAATTATTTTAAGTAAAATTCAAATTTATTTCTATTAGAGCAACAACGGTTTGATAACTGGTAGTGATGGGGTGTTTAGTATTTCAGTTAACCTTCTCAGAATGGTATAAGAACAGACCACCAGAACCTAATGCCTCTAATACACCCCATCACTAGAAACTACCGTAGTTGGTCTAATGGGAATAGATTTGAATTAGGGTGCTAATTAAGGCAGCTTCTTTAAAATGTCATTCTCGTCTGGAAATATATTTAGTTGTCTAATGAATTAATAGGTCAGCGACAAACTTTTAGCGTCTAATAAATGGTTTATAAGCGACCATATATTGTAAAACAAGCTACTGTTAATATGACGCAACATGGTGATAATTCTTAAGCAACTAAATTTGTGATATGTCTACTCATTGCCAGCTTTTTTTTCTTCCTGGCAAGTAATCTAACACTGATGTACCTAGTAATAGTACCACCTGCCGTGAATCTTTGACGGAGCCCCGCTTCGCGGGGCTCCTATTTTTGCGTACAGGGTTTAAAGTAACCTAACACGAAGGGGATGGCGGGGTCTTTCAGACCCCGCCATCCCCTTCGAACCTAACCTGTCCGTGTCGGGGTGCCCCAAGTCCCGAGCTCGCTTCGCTTGCTCTTGCATCCTAGGTCAAGTAACTGATTACTACCTGTCATGCTGGCTTTACAAATAAAATAGTTGTTTGGTTTTAATTTTCCCTAAGGTGTGTCCAAACACAAACAACTGTTAATATGACGCAACATGGTGATAATTCTTAAACAACTAAATTTGTGATATGTCTACTCATTGCCAGGTTCTTTTACGCTCGTAAATTGACGCTGGTTTCTTGATATTTTGTTGGAATAGTAAAGATGATGAATTAATATAATTGAAGCTGTCCTATTAACTCGTCGCTCACATATAAAAAAAGACGCTAGGTTGCAGGTGCTAAAGAAAACTTTTGTTGCCGCACATATAATTTCCCTTTGAATTATACACTGTTTTAGGCTATCACGGTTATTTTCATAACTTAAAATGTCACTTACGGGATATCTTCCGTGATTGTTTTTTAATTTGAGTTACCGATATTTCAAACTAAAAAACAATCACGGAAGATATCCTGTAAGTGACATTTTAAGATTTGAATTATGTTTCTATTCTCGATTGAGCAACTCGTCAACATTTCGAAAGGTGCTCAATCGGGAATAAATAATTGCTCTTAAAATTGGTGCTCTGAAAATAGTTGCTCAAAGGGAATATCTCTTTATTTTGCTTGCTGTTAAGCAATAAGTAACATAGTATCGTTATCTTGACAGCTGCTCGACATTTGATGATGACCTATTAAGCGCAGCCGTGAGACACACAATTATTCTTCCTTTCCTATCTTTATTACCTATTGTTTAATATTTAAGTTTTTTCTTTTCTTTTGGTGCTTATTTAATTTTAAAATATTGTGTGTTTATCGGTTTCATTGCGCCACAAAAATGTTTTTTTTGTCTTTCTTTTATTTTCTTTTCAACTACCTATACATACTCGTTTTGCATTATTGCCATTATTACATCTTGTTATGTTATACCACTGTATTTCTTTCAACTTTTTAATACGAAAGTATAGGTTGCCAGAGTCTTCACCTTCGGATAACTAAAACGACATTAAAAAATAAAATAAAAATTCAGTTCTCACCACAAACCAACATTCAATGTGATATACTTAGGCCCGTTTTTTAGTTTATCGAAATCTATTCAGCTATACTGACGTGATTCACTAACACATTTTATTCATAACTAGTGTTTGCCCGCGGCTTCGCTTGCGTTATTTTAGAATTTGAGAAACAATACAGATCGTGTGGCGCCATCTGGAATATGAACGTAATTGTTTTCTCGGAAAGAGCTCTCTTCTGTTATTCGGGATGTAAGATACCTTAAATCCGTGTCTATACTCCTGACAACCTATCTGCTAAATTTTGGGACGATCGATTCAGTAGGTAGTAATGCGTGAAAAGGTAAAAAACAAACATACTTGCATTTTTATTATTAGTTTAGATCAATAATGTTATATCTAGGTACATAGTTTGCATAGGAAACGTCCTTATTTGAGCGACATTAATTTCAAAGAACCGTGTTTATTTTAAACATTAGACTATCATTTTTGGGTCGATTTACAGTATCGCTGCAAATTGAACGTACGATAGCATTGCTCTTCTCCCTTTAGCATACCGCAAGATACCTAAAAAAT
Organism: Agrotis segetum; assembly: GCA_036375495.1. Taxonomy (NCBI): domain Eukaryota; kingdom Metazoa; phylum Arthropoda; class Insecta; order Lepidoptera; family Noctuidae; genus Agrotis; species Agrotis segetum. The sequence continues at coordinate 100,001 of JAQSVV010000004.1, read as the reverse complement.
AATTAATTATCTGACTCGATGAGTACAACTTGTCGTCGTTTAAAACAGAATCTATGCACTGGTTTGAGCACCAATTCAAAACATAAATACATAAACACAAATTATGGAAACCCTGATTTTTTTTCTAATCTTTAAAATTCCACACCTCGAAACAATTACAATTAAAAAAATGTCAAATTACTACCTACAATTTAAATCGGTGTAGATTTCCTAGAGAAGTATTGAAAAAAAATAGTAATTATTTAAAATATATATTAGATTTAAAATATATATAGCGAATAATATTGAAACAAAAGTATACACATTTTTTTTTAAATTATTTAAAACTCTCAGGACAAATAAAAAAAAAACTCAAAAAGAGAAAAAAAAACTGCAAGATTTGATCCAGAGACCCCTTGCACGAAAGTCAAGCAGGTTACCGACCGGACTGGCTAGTACGCTGACAGTGATTTTCAAATAGCGGTTCTTGTACAAATGTCAACAATGACTGAAAATCAACATATTATAAAATTGCTAATCCCCCAAGGGGAATAGCGTAATTATACATATCCTATTAATTGAAGAACAGTTTAAGGAATATTTGAGGAAAAATTGACTAAATAATATCCAGTGGTTTAGCTTCCAACTATCAACAAACACATCAAAACAACAAAATTCAAAATTGCTTATCTCCCAGGAAAAATGGCGTAATAATACATAGCCTAATAATAGAAGCATATTAGTAGGAATATTTGAGGAAAATTTGATCGACAACTTTACAGTAGTTTCGGAGATAGAACAAATCAAAAAAACATAAAAAATTTCAAAAAAAAATAAAAGTTGATCTGGCATCAGAATCGATCCCTTATCTCGAAAAAAATACAAAAAGAAAAAAATATTCAATGTACAGGAATGACATCTCTACGATTTTATTATATGTAAAGATAAAGAAGATAAAGAAAAGATTTCGCATTTATATTTTAAGTAAGGTTTTTTTTTTTTTTTTTTTAACGTGGTAAAATCATCAAATGAGTCCTCCCACCCCGGGCAGGGCGGGAGGGACTGTCAGACTTGTACTGACTAAAATCCACGGTGTCCTTCAATAGCCCTTTATGTACCGGGGTCACGGTAAGGAAATAATCCCGCGACCCCGGCAGGCTTTGGCCCTCTGAGAGGGGGCCCCGTCATTATGCTGACGCTCTTTGAGGCGCGCGTGGGACACAACGCGCCGTCGACCCGGGCATGGTCCATGGTCGGGCAGCGAGTTGCCCTTTACTCGCTGCCCGCATGCCCGCGCCTACGGTGGCCGGAGATCGTCGCGCGACGTCCGTCGCCGTGGGCGTCCACCACCGCGGGTGGGGCGGAGGGAGGACGCTGTCCTCTCTCGCTCGCGGCCAGCCTCCTCCTTTACGAGCATTACTGCCTCGCAGAAGTAGCTGACCGCTTCCCACTCCGTCTCGCCCCGAAGCATGGCCGCAACCAATGCCGGGCGCGAGAGGTCTCCGCCTATCGCAGCCGTGAGGACACGTCGGTGCTCCGCCCAAGCTGGGCAGTCTTGCACCGTATGCTCCACCGTGTCCTCCGGGCGATCTTCGCAGTGGTGACACCCAGGCGTCTCCTCCTTATATTTTAAGTAAGGATGGGAATTGAAATAGGAAAGTAATCCATTGCTTTTAGATATTTATATTTTAAACCACGAGACGATCATTTTATTTTTCATGAGTACCTATACTTCATTATTAAAATAAATACAAGACCTAATTAAGTAGAATTACAGACTTACATAATTTCACGTCAATCATGTTATAACGTTACCAAGTCTTTACAAAACACAAAACGGAGTAATTAGTTTTAGTGAAGTAATTTCGTTTGTGAATTTTATGAGCTCGTCAAGAAACCGCCTACTTAATATTCCAGTCGTATTGTTAAAGGAAACTTTTCATGTTTCAGGTTTCGCATTTTTATAAATGAAGGCTTGTTTTTAAAGACCCAGACTTCTTTCAAAGTGAATGTCATTGTATATATTGTCTTTCAAGCCTAAAACCATTAGATATAAATGATAAATCTTTACATATAATAAAATCGTAGAGATGTCATTCCTGTACATTGAATATTTTTTTCTTTTTGTATTTTTTTCGAGATAAGGGATCGATTCTGATGCCAGATCAACTTTTATTTTTTTTCGAAATTTTTTATGTTTTTTTGATTTGATCTATCTCCGAAACTACTGTAAAGTTGTCGATCAAATTTTCCTCAAATATTCCTAATAATATGCTTCTGTTTATATGCTATGTATTATTACGCTATTTTTCCTGGGAGATAAGCAATTTTGAATTTTGTTGTTTTTAGATGTTTGTTGATAGTTGGAAGCTAAACCACTGGATATTATTTAGTCAATTTTTCCTCAAATATTCCTTAAACTGCTGTTCTATTAATAGGATATGTATAATTACGCTATTCCCCTTGGGGGATTAGCAATTTTATAGTATGTTGATTTTCAGTCATTGTTGACATTTGTACAAGAACCGCTATTTGAAAATCACTGTCAACGTACTAGCCAGTCCGGTCGGTAACCTGCTTGACTTTCGTGCAAGGGGTCTCTGGATCAAATCTCGCAGTTTCTTTTTTTCTCTTTTTGAGTTTTTTTTTATTTGTCCTGAGAGTTTTAAATAATTTAAAAAAAATGTGCATACTTTTGTTTCAATATTATTCGCGATTTAAAATAATTACTATTTTTTTTCAATACTTTCCTAGGATATAAATCTATACCGATTTAAATTGTAGGTAGTAAGTTGGATATTTTTTTTAATTGTAATTGTTTCGAGGTGTGGAATTTTAAAATTAGAAAAAAATCAGAGTTTCTATAATTTGTGTTTATTTATGTTTTGAATTGGTGCTCAAACCAGTGCATAGATTCTGTTTTAAACGACGACAAGTTGTACTCATCGAGTCAGATAATTAGTTATTTTTTAGGTATCACGCGGTATGCTAAAGGGAGAAGAGCAATGCTATCGTACAGACGCCAGCAGGTCAACCTACCCGAATCTGTCAGATTTTACCATTCAAACCTTAACCTTCTACTCTTGTGATAAGGTTGAAATTTTATTAAAGAAATCTGACAGATTGTGGTAGCTTGATGTGCTGGCGTCTGTACGTTCAATTTGCAGCGATACTGTAAATCGACCCAAAATTGATAGTCTAATGTTTAAATAAACACGGTTCTTTGAAATTAATGTCGCTCAAATAAGACAAAGACATTTATTCGTAGAATATGGTAGGGTTTACAGGTGGTAAGGACGTTTCCTATGCAAACTATGTACCTAGATATAACATTATTGATCTAAACTAATAATAAAAATGCAATTATGTTTGTTTTTACCTTTTCACGCATTACTACCTACTGAATCGATCGTCCCAAAATTTAGCATATACGTTGTCAGGAGTATAGACACGGATATAAGGTATCTTACATCCCGAATAACAGAAGCTGTTTCCGAGAAAACAATTACGTTCATATTCCAGATGGCGCCACACGATCCGTATCGTTTCTCAAATTCTAAAATAACGCAAGCGAAGCCGCGGGCAAACACTAGTAGAAGATAAAGGTAAAACGGTCGACAAACTACAACACTGTCTAAGAATAGAATTAGAAAGAATAGAAGTACAAGCGTTTTCTCATTTGGAGTTTATTTATATCTTCTCAACATAATTGCATGTTATAGCATGTTTCCGGAGAATACTTTTTGTAAACACGGAACTTTTCTTTCTGAAAAACTTAACTACATTGAGAAACATACTTGAAGCGTTTATACGTGATCCAAAAGCAGTAGAACACGACTCACAGTATGGAGTGTTACGTCAATAAAAAACCGGCCAAGTGCGTGTCGGGCCACGCACAGTGTAGGGTTCCGTAGTTGCCCATTAAAAAACTTCTGCGAACTAACTGAACTGATTCGCTGAATTTAATTTTAAAAAGAAGAATTTTCAAAATCGGTCCAGGAGTCTTTGGGAAATCGGGGAAAATACACTCGGTTCCAAAAATAACGGGTCAGTCACATAAACCCGAATATCTCCCGAACTACGTATCGCCATCCTAATGAAACGAAGACTGTTTAATTGAGAATTTAATTATACAGATAAAAAATAAAATAAAACTTAGTTGCACTCACAATATCAATCTCTAAATTAAAAAAAAACTAAAGTAGTCATAGATTACATTTTTTTTATGATTGTTTTTTTGCTTTTTTTCATCACTTTCTTCATTTAATACTTTGCATTGCCTCCACGAGCTCTTCTGACAGCTTCCAGGCGATTAGGCATGCTGTAGGGAAGACAGACAACTGGTGGCTACAATGCTCCGAAATCGTTTTCAAACTGCTGTTGGTCTAAAAACTCACTTTATTCGCTTTGGAGGTGGCAATTTAAGCACTGAAACAGTAAGAAGACGTCTTGTTGAAGCAAATTTGAAACCATTGAGGCCCGCAAATGGCCCCAAACTGGAACGGGTCATCGAATTGCAAGAGAGAGATACGTGCGCGAGAACCTAAACTGGACACTAGACGATTGGTCTAGGGTAATGTTCACGGACGAGTCTAAATTCATGCTTTATAAGCATGATGGTAAGCAGTTAGTGTACAGAAGACCAGGGGAGCTTTTCCATCAAGCGTGTGTGGAGTAAAAAGTGGCGTACGGTGGGGGCTCCGTACAAGTTTAGGCTGGGATTTCTGCTGAGGCCCGCACCGAGCTGGTACTCATTCAAAATGGAACTCTAAATGCAGAGAGGTACGTGGAAGATATCCTCAATGAACATGTAGGTCATTTTATGGCCAGGATGGACCGGCATGGCATATTAATGCATAATAATGCGCGTCCCCATACCGCCAGAATTGTACATGACTACCTTGAAGAGGTCGGTATCGAACTCATGCAGTGGCCAGCGCGAAGCCCGGACTTAAACCCCATCGAGCACGCCTGGGACAAGCTTCAGAGATGCGTGAAAGGTCGAAACCCCCCACCAATCACGCTTCCCGAGCTCAAACAAGCACTGGTGGAGGAATGGGTAGGTATTCCTCAGCACCGGCTCCGAAATTTGGTGTACAGCATGCCTAATCGCCTGGAAGCTGTCAGAAGAGCTCGTGGAGACAATACAAAGTATTAAAATATGAAGAAAGTGATGAAAAACACCAAAAAAACAATCATAAAAAAATGTAATCTTAAGAAAAATATGACTACTTTAGTTTTTTTTTAATTTAGAGATTGATATTGTGGGTGCAACTAAGTTTTATTTTATTTTTTATCTGTATAATTAAATTCTCAATTGAACAGTCTTCGTTTCATTAGGATGGCATACGTAGTTCGGGAGATATTCGGGTTTATGTGACTGACCCGTTATTTTTGGAACCGAGTGTACATAAAAAAAAGATTACGACGAATTTAGAACCTCCTCCTTTTTTGAAGTTAGTTAAAAATAGTTGACGATAAAACCTACCTATCCTCAAAAACATACCGTAAAAACATACCTATAAGGGCCATACCTCACCGGGATGCCATGGCGACGTAGCTAGCAACGTCGCCAACTAGCTCTTATAGAGATGTATGACGGTTAACTCACTTGGCGACCAACTGGCGACTCTGCCGGCCCATAGAAAATAGTTGGCGACGTCGCTGGCTACGTCGCCATGGCATCTTGGTGAGGTATGGCCCTTAAAGCTGTAAAAATAAAGCTGACGAACTTACATTTGCAGTTGAAGAGCATGTTCTCCGATACATTTTGTTTAAGAAAATATGATAACCAAGTACATTTTATAAGTTGGTCGACTATTACTCGTAAAGTTGTAAAGCCTACTTAGTCATGATAATTTTCTTTTATACTTCGTTATATATACTACTATTGTGAATTTTTTCACACCCCTAAACATAACCGTTTAGCTGGTAGAGGGGGGGGGGGACACTCGAGTCGAGCAAAATTTAGCACTTTAAAGCTTAATATTTCACAAAACAATTTTTTTATCAAAAAATTGTTAATGGAAACTCACATTATTTTTTAAAGACCTATTTAATGATACCCCACACTTAGGGGCACGCGAGAAAAAAAAAATCCTCACTTTACGTGTAAGTACAGGAGGTACCCTAAAAAAAAAAAAATATTTTACGAGATTTTATTTTACCACTTTTTCGGCACCACAAATCCGTATATTTACACCAAATTACAGCTCTCTAGTACTGTGCGTCTCTGAGCTAAACTGCGGACAGACGGACGGACGGACATGGCGAAACTATAAGGGTTCCTTGTTGACTACGGAACCCTAAAAAGTTGAGTACGAGAGCTTTCGACTTAAGATTCCACTTCCAAATTTTCAACAGCCACCTCGAGAACCGAAGAACAGGAATCTTTCTTGCATTCGTATTTCGTTTTTTATTACTTTTTCATAACTTCTCAGAGACCCTCGAGGTTTCAGTCAACAGATTGTCAAAGATTGTTATGTCGATGGGTGGGTTCTTGTAGATGGCTCTCGAACTGCGAACGGTTCAATGAAACTGCGTTCACAGCTGAACTAAAGCCACGTTCGAGGCTTTAGACCTTTTTTAAGTGCTTTTTAAGAGCTTTTTTTAATGTCTCCTTTTGTATCGTTGTACGTGAGCGGTTGTGCGTACATGCGGAATATTATGCACCAGATTAGTGAACAGTAGAAGGTTCTTAAAACTGTTTTATTTAGTTTGACCTCGTCAATTCTTGTGAGAGCTTGTATTCACGACTTTTGTTAAAACGGTTAAGAAATTGAACACATTTATTTATTTATTTATTAGATAAGAATATCCTACTACTATTATAAAGGCGAAAGTTTGTATGTATGGATGTTTGTTACTCTTTCACGCAAAAACCACTAAACCGATTCGGCTAAAATTTGGTACACAGATAGTTTATAACCTGGATTAACACATAGGATAGTTTTTATCCCGATTTTATGTTCCCGTGGGATAGTTTTAGAGTTGTAGCGGGTGAAGCCGCTGGCAACAGCTAGTACACAATATAACAGACGGAAGTCTAAAAAGTTGTATTTATAAAAAAAAAAATATCACTAGGCCAGAAAACATCGAGAGAAAGAAAAAGGAAAAATACTAATAATAGTATTATACTCGTATAACAATTGTCTTTTTACATCCATCTTCTCACAAAAGCTCAAACATCCACGACATACTTCCATCCATCTTGACGCAAACAAATCCAACTCAGGTGTTGATGTCAGCATACTATTTAGCATAGAAAGTGCGCGAACCAGGGGAGAGTTCGCGTGTGAGACTGTTCGTGCAGGGGGAACATCTAATAGACAGTGAACCCTCGGCCTAAGGTCGTATTTGGGCACAGAAGGAATAAACAGTCTCACAAGCTGAGCTACTAATTCCGGGCAATCAGAATCACCACGAAGGACACGACATGAAAACAAAAGTAAGAAAAAATTACGCCTCACTTCAAGAGAATTGAATTTTAACATTCCAAGTAGATATTTGGTTGGGTAAAGGAATGGATAGTACCCAAAAATTTTTTTAAATAAAAATCTCAGAAACGCTTTTTGAATTTTTTGAAATTTTTTTCACATGAAACTCCAACCAGATCAGAACATGATCTAGTAGTTAAACTAGAAAGTAATAAAATGTAAAATATTAATGTTATAAGCCATGTCACAATTTCATTTGAACCGTCACGATTTTATAAATATGATCGTGTGGTGATAATAAATATTTTAGTAGACTTTGAAACATATAATATTTTAAACACGTTCTTAATTTTTTTAAACTGTTTTTCTTAAAAGCTTTTTAAAAACTTTAAATGTTAAGTTGAAGTTATCTTGTTCCATCTGTTTTCACCCATATAAAATCCTGACATTTTCTATTCCGACTCAGAACACTTAAGGCTGCCGTCTTCTTTTGCAAAAAATTGAATCGCGTTCGGCCAGTGGATCGTACGTCAAATTTCGGGCTCCCTTCCCGCAATCCCCCGCATACATCCTGCCCACTGAATTATTATAAAACAATTTTGATGCGGTATGAACATTGCTCTACTAAGGATTATTTAAAAGGAGTTATAGAATTTTTGCTTAATAAGGAGTTTTAATATGACTTGGTTTCAGGGTTGGAAAAAAACCAGTTTTTTTTTTAATTTATAAAACAAACAGTAACAATTCAAAATGTTTTAAAAAAGTGTTTTTTTTTTTAATTTCTGGTTCTTTTTTAAAATTAATTCCACCTTGTTTGTTGATGTCTAAACGTATATATATCAATTATGTTTCATTTCTAGACTACATCTTTTCAAATTCACCCTTTGTAATGAATTTTTTACGAAAAATGATCAATGGAATAAAAACATGTGATGTTTTTTTTCTAAAAATTTTAAGCATTATTTCATTACAGTGTCAATAAAAGTTAAAAATATGACATAACAATGGCATTAAACTCAAAAGGTTTTATGTGAAACTATTTAGACTCCTGAATATTAATTTGTTTTCATTTTATATGCATTCATCTGCCTTAAAAAGTAGTTGAAACGGGTAATAAAAAACACTGTTTAATTTCAAACTGTTTTAAACAGGTGTTTAAAACAACTTGTTTTAATCATGCCAACCCTGTTTGGTTTGTATTAATAGTATTAAAACACTTGTGTGATACTCGTATTATACGAGTATCACACAAGTGTTTTAATACTATTTAAATATTCTCATAGGTTAAATTCTGTTAGGTTTAATTTGTTAAACACATGGGCCATGCCCGGGTCGACAGCGCGTTGTGTCCTGCGAGCGCCTCAAATAGCGTCAGCATGATGACGGGGTCCCCCTTTAGAGGGCTAAAGCCTGCTGGCGTCGCGGTACTCATTACCGTGACCCCGGAACATTAAGGGCTATTTGAAGGACACCGTGGATTTTAGTCAGTACAAATCTGACAGTCCCATCCAAGGACTGCACTCCTTGTCATAGGCACAGTCCATTACCACCGGGAGACAGAGAAACCAACGGGTTTGTTACTTGCTGGATTTTAATGAAGGAGCAATGTTAGCGAACGTGAAAGTGAGAAAAAACAAACTAAATTTTAAATGTCAATAAGGTCGAAAATAGTTTGAACATGTTTTTTAAATTGCTTAACGATAGCAAGTTAAAAAAACAGCTTCAAGCGATTTTCGACCTTATTGACATTTATGCAAAAACCGGATTTTAATGAAGGAGCAATGTTAGCGAACGTGAAAGTGAGAAAAAACAAACTAAATTTTAAATGTCAATAAGGTCGAAAATAGTTTGAACATGTTTTTTAAATTGCTTAACGATAGCAAGTTAAAAAAACAGCTTCAAGCGATTTTCGACCTTATTGACATTTATGCAAAAACCAGATTTTAATGAAGGAGCAATGTTAGCGAACGTGAAAGTGAGAAAAAACAAACTAAATTTTAAATGTCAATAAGGGCGAAAATCGCTTGAAGCTGTTTTTTAACTTGCTATCGTTAAGCAATTTAAAAAACATGTTCAAACTATTTTCGACCTTACTGACATTTATGCAAACACCGGATTTTGACTCCTAATGAAGGAGCAATGTTAGCGATCGTGAAAGTGAGAAAAAACAAACTAAATTTTAAATGTCAATAAGGTCGGAATTCGCTCCAACTTGGTTAGTTACTTCTCCATATCTTTTAACAATAATCGGTTCACAACTGAAAATTCTGTAGGAAATTTGACAATTAATTCCTCTTTTTCTACCCCTATAGGCCGAGTTTAATTTTGATATTTAAATGGGACCAACTTTCTGATAAAATCTGTCCAACAAAAAAAAAAGATTTTTTGATATTGGACCACCTTAGAGAAAGTAAAGAATGGTCATAAATAAAAAAATATAAAAAATATATACATGTCGAATTGAGAACCTCCTCCTTTTTTTCCGTCGGTTAAAAAATATATTTTAACATAATACAGTAGAGCAACCTGAGATGCGTAACTGCGCGTCATCACCGTTAGAGCGAGAGAAGGTGCGAGCGAGAGGGACCAACAAAAATTCGTCGTGGACCTCACGTCCAATCGCTCCGGCCGTCCACCGCACAGAGTACTTTTATTATATATGGGATAGAGGTACAACTCTGCGTCGAAACTGAGAAACGTCAAATGTCGCCCTCTGGACGCAGGTTTTGGAACTAATGCCAACACACAAGCATACTACATACGTACATACATACACACATACATACTTACATTCGTACCTACTCCACTACTTGAATATTGGTTTAGGCGGTTTAGGGTACTTATGTGAATTACTTAATCGCTTGCAGATAAGTGAAAAGCGAAAAAGTAATTCACAACTATTAAAAAAAAACAATGATCTTAGACTTTTTTGAAGTGAAAACTTCTTTAGCGGCGTTGTACACTTTTTCTGTAATGGGTAAAAAATTTAAAACTCGCGTCAGGGTCACGTGACCAAAACTCGCGTCAGGGTCACGTGACCCTGATCGAAAATGAGTAAGACGTCATTCAAATTAAAAATAAAACATAGTAACAAAAAAGTTTTCACTTCTACCGGCACTCCTGGAGTGTTTTTTATTTCTTTCTTTTAAAACACTTCTTACTTAGTTTTCTTGCTTTAACTTTATACAAATCCGTATCATCATCATCCGGGGACGCAACACTGTCTGTTAGACATGATAATAGGAAGATTTAATGTCACAAACACAAAAGTTGCGGCACCAAACGGTTCGTCAGAGTCCTGTCTCAAAACTTGATTTTAACAACAACACAAGCACAAAATCAACACGGCCGGAGGACCCGAGACTCGACGACAACGGACTTAGGTGGAAAAAGCACTTTAGGACGGTTAAAATCTGGAAAAACAAACAAGACGCGGAAAATACGTTAACGCAAACCGGCGGCCAAGTTTGTTTGTCATTTGTTGTAGTGTTGCTGTTGCTTATAATATAAATAAATTCAGTTACTAAATCTTGTTTTTTTTATTACTTTATATTTAATGAGCTTCCAAATAATATTTTACTGTTTTCTCGTTGTATTGTTTATAATAAATAAGTTTATCGAGATTATACTACTCATATAAATTGAGCAAAGGCTGGTCATACCAAAGAGTCAAATGAATGACTGTTTGCACGCCATCTTGCGTACATAATAGAACTACGTAGTCACAAATCTTGTAATACTGCCATCTATAAGCGGGTTTTGTAAAAGTAGCACAATATAATGTAACCAAATTAAAATGTCAGTTTCATGTGCAAGCCGGCAGTACTTCTGGTGTTCAATCTTATTTTGCATACTTATACGAGAACGATTACCCGTTTCCAAGTACTAAGATTGTCAACCCTGGTCCACCGGCCACTAAGGAATTTCTCTTGCAATTCTCGTTTATAAACACTTTTTGAGAGGTTATTTGAGATATTTTTTATTGTTAAAAAAAAAGCGCTTTAGGTACAATTTTTTTTTTGAATTTGCTTTATTGATCTGTTGACATCAAGATAATGTAATGTTACATACCTACGATGCATAGTTCCTATGAAAAAAAACCATTTATTAAGAGATGAAATCCGAGAATTTTGATGATATTCTGCCATCTTAATTTAGAAAATGGAAGATAAATATAAAAAACTAATCAGCGCAGTTTGAAGACGAGGATATTGCGGTCATTATGCGCTGATCAGATTTTTAAATGAATTCTTCATTGTCTCAGATTGAGTGCACCAACGTAACTCGAAATGACGTTGGGCAGGAAAGAGCTGTTTTGAACGCTTGATTTACCTAATACAATCTACTTAAATCAACTTTAAAAAAATAACTAGCTATTACTTATATTATGGTTATTTATGTGCAATAATAATATTTCAAGCTATTGCACTATTTTGTTCAAAAATCACAAACAAAGTTACGCAAATAATTCGGCGCGCGTGAATTTTAGAAGACCTGCCCCTTAAGAGTTATACGAACTGCAGACTTTCCCTATATTATTACCATAATATTACAATGTGTCGAAGGATTTGCATTCTAACCTAATGTAACTTTACAATAGAATCTGTTGGCCGCCGGTGCCTCACTCACTTCATTTTATTTCTAACCCGGGAATAGATAACACAAAGAGAATTTCCTGCTTATGGTATTTATGATCGTTACCTAGAGATTTCCTGTGCAGGCTGGTCCATCCTTATAGAAAAGCCATATTGGTTTTCACTGATCAAAGGATTGAGGAATAGAATACAGCTAATATTATAAAGGCAAACGTAAGTTGTGTTTGTTTGTAACCTTTTCATGCCCAAACCACTGATTCAATCAAACTGAAATAAAAAATCATATACTGGAAAATAAAATATAAGTTATAAAGTATACAGGGATGGATGATATATGGTGCACCTTTCCCGAGAAAAACAACGACATATTACGTTAATATGAAAATAGATGAGAAACACTTTTTTTCTAATCATGATTGATTTGTAATAATTATAACAAGCATAGTACAACAGGAATTAATTATCAACCCGAGAGAAGCTGAGGTCAAAACCAAGTTTCATAATTTTATAATTCAATGGGATGATAGAACAATGGCCGTCTTCATAGCAGCTGATGTAATGTGTGGAGCGGACAGTTGCTATTTTTCAAATCCTTTGTAAATGGGTATCCTATGAACAAACGAAAATAAAATGAAAAACTTAATTTATTTATTTATGAGTCAACAAAAGAGGTAAGTACAAAGGCAAAAAAAAATAACAATTTTCACACATATTGTTGTGGCACATACGGCTTGGTTTTACATACACATTGAAAATAATACAACATTTGAAAACCGTTTCAAAATTACTCCTTTTGTTGACTGTATACATACATTACCTACACACAGAACACATGTCATGGCACAGGAAATGACATACATTTATAAAGGTACTTATCATTATTAAACATTGATCGTAAAATGAAAATAAAGCATTTCAATTCGTGTAAAAAGATTTCAGAATGAAAGGGTTCCTTTTTATAATACGAATTCCAGAAAGTAATTACTTATATATTTTTCGGTTTTTCTTGGAAATATTTTCATTACTCGCTGGTAATCTTATTTAATAAATTTCTTAAGACAGTATTTTATTTATTCTACTCATTTCCTAACACAATTTGTGTGGTTTTCTGTGACATAAATTATATGGACTAACAGAGGCCTTTTCACAAGGTTTCTGTATACTATCGTATTTACAGCGTTGTGCAATATTTGCTGCGTCTATTGTATTGAAATTTGAAAAAGCCCCTCTAGTGTACAAATGAGGAATCTTTTTTTCCATAAAATTAACATTAAAGATCCATTTAATAGTAGGCTTTAACCGTCTGTCCATCCAAACTATTATGTTATTAATATAAGGTTTTCTATCCAAACTTAGTTTATAAGCCGATGTCAGTCAACCCGATCTAAAACAAGGATAACTTCCAAGGTTTACTTAATCAAGTTACATATGTATTTCGTAACCATTATGTAACCGTAACTTTAGTTAAACAATAGTTACGCAATAGATGGTATACTAGCCTTTGATCGTGGTTTTATCTGTGTGAAGTGTTGTAATTTTACAACCAGCATGAATGTATTCTATGTGTTTATCCAGGGTATCTGTATGTGTCGCGGGATTATTTCCTTACCGTGACCCCGGAACATAACAGGCTACCGAAGGACACCGTGGATTTTAGTCAGTAGAAGTCTGACAGTCCCTCCCGCCCTGCCCGGGGTGGGAGGACTCATTTGATGATTTTACCACGATGAAAAAAAGGGTACTCTGTATGTCAAATTTCATCCATATTTGAGCAGTACTTAGTTTCTATTATAAAGAGTAACAAACATTCATCCCTTCTCACACACTTTTTATAGTCTGACTTGAATTTTTGAGGTAAAGACATCCAACCAACATTTTTTTTTATTAATGAACCACTAAAAGGCTTAGTCCGGAAATGCCCAATTCTCAAAATGCCCAATTCGTAAATTGCCCAATTCATAAAAAGCCCAATTCGTAAAAGGCCCAATTCGTAAAATAAGGCTAACACAATAATCAAACTAAATTATAGACGTCAGTTCATTCCTACTCTATTTAATTTATTCCTAGTTCAAACCTAGACAAACAATACTCCTTTATTTGAGTACGTCTCGTTTGATTAATTTGTAGCAGAGTTGTACCCATAAATAGGATATTCGATCATCCTAATCAACACGTAAATTCAAGCTCGACGTATTCTGAATCACCGCAGGCATGTTGAATAATTGGGTTGTTGTACATTTGCCACAGTTTTTAAACATCATATATTGAAAGTTAATTTGTCACAGCTTGATTATGTTATTGTGCCACATAATATCTTCATTTCACATATTTTTATTGATGACGGCGGCACCAACACCTTCATGATACTGTTCTCCTAGTACTTTCTGTTTAGATTCCACATTGTGTCCTCGTTTTTTGTAGTTTTGTGCTGGATTTTATTATTTAATTGTTCTGCTATACATGCGGAATAAAGAAATGGGGAGATTTTACACAAAAAAAAAAACAATCAAAAATTGTGGCTTATTTAATATATTTTTTTTCGTGGTGAATTAACTTTGTGGCAAAATAACAACAACCCTAATATAATTCAAAGTACTATTTTATACGTGAACGCAAAATATCACATTTCCTAGCAAATGTTCTGGGCTTCGTGAAATTAATTTGTATAACACACAAAACTAATACATTATTTTACTAAAGACAAACGACCTCGGTAGCTGGTCACACAGTCATACAAACGAATAAGTCGTACATGAATAATTTACGAGCAATAAAATCTTCTAGTTTAGATTTTATCCCATATTCTGAATTTCATGAGTGAACTTTAATAAAACATTACTTTGTAAGTGAATACTTGATTGAATATGTATAAAAACGTATATTAAATCAAGTTACAATAAAAAAACCGCAAAAACAAAAGTATTATAAAAGTGTTTGCGGCTAATAAATGAGCTACGCGGCTACGGTGCTACGCAACAAGCTCGGCGTAGCGGTTTCGTAGCGAGCTCGTAGAGCCAGGCAATGACCATTTATTTTCTTCCGTTGCAAAGTGCCTGGCTTTAGACTTTCAGACAAAGTGCTTCTACGAGTACCAGCCTGATATGTCACCATTCTTTACTAACCTGCCTAGCTTTTTACTAACAATATGAGTATTAGCTTCCAGTCTAACCGGATGCATCAGAACACAATGTAGGTACTTAATTTACTAGTGATTTTTTTCTCCAGGTATCTCAATCCAAATCCTGTTCCGTGTTCTTTAAAGTCAGCTTGTGATTGGACATTTGAGACTTGCATTGGCGGATTCGGTCGTTGATTGGTTCTAGACAAAGACTGGGATCAAGATATCAGCAGAAATACATTAACTTAAATTTCAGTCGTAAAAAGGTTGTAGAAAGAGCAAACGCAATAACACCTAATACACGACAGATACATAAGGAAATACATACCTTCTAAGGGTAATAATAAAAAGGAAGTAATAACACGTGTTCTGTAATATATTTGACTCCCTTATCAATAGCGGGGGAGGAAAAATTGCGACCTCGTTTCCAAAGTACCTACTATTGAATACTAATAATTTCTACTTCAGTTACCCATTCATTTCTTTTTCAGTTTCGGTTCTAGAAACTTCGTTTGACCTATTTTGTAAATTCAGTTTTACTGAAGAAAGATTTAATACCGACCGTGTGGTTCTGGGATATACAGAAACTTTTCTATTCATCGTGACAAGTATTGGATCACCATCTGCCTTATTTGAACTATATTGGGGTCATCCAATCTAACCGGATGCAGCTGAATTTCAATATTTTATATGGAGAGACACTTTGGTAAAATTGGTGGTCATATTGTCAGGTCTATGACTTCCAAAGATCTACAAACGACAATTGGGCTTTCCAAAGTGCGGAACAAACTCAGGATGGAAGTGTCACATGCGGGCCGCGAGTAGTGGGTTACTCGCCGACCGGTCATGGATCATGCCCAAGTCGACGCCGCGACAGTGACGTCTTGTTCCACGCGCTCCTAAGAGCTGTCAGCGATCTGTCGGGGACCCCATAGAAGGCCAAATGCCTGCCAGAGCCGCGGGATTTTATAAACAGGTTACCATGACCCTGGAACGAAAAACAAAAAAGGTTTTAAACATTTTGCTTTAGCAGATAGTCGGTCAGCCAGCATAGCGGTCTTTTATCGATTGTATTTTTAGACTTTTTTTGTTTGTCTGTCTTTCTGTCTGTCTGTTTGTAATAGCTTATCTCTGAAATGATTGGGCCGATTTTGACGGGACTTCTATTGGCAGGTAGCTGATGTAATAAGGAGTAACTAAGTCACTTTTTAATTTTCAATTATTTTTGAAAAATAAACTTTTATAAATAAAAAAAATACATTGTTGAGTTCTGCCATCCACATGAACGCAGTCGCGGGCACCGCTAGTGAATTCATAAAGTAAGTACTATCTTAAAACCAGTGACTTTAGCCTATTAAAATTAATAAAAAATACCTTTATCCCACAACTTTTCAACTTTCGTGTACCGTTTCCTTTTCCATTTATAAAATTACTATGGATTATCTCAAATCCTACTGTCTAATTAAATTTGCTAATCTCAGCTTATTCTTGTATAACAACGCGGGCGTCAAAAGATAATAAACGTCTCAAGTTACTAGGGCTTATTATAAATAGAATAATGAGTTTATCCTAAGTTATATCGGTTCGAGGAAAACTTGCTTCTAATTAGGTCACACCTACAGCTGGGGCCAGCGTTCACGTGGGGTTGAAAGAATTGAATTACGTCGTATCTGCTGTAATCAGTGTAAGCTTACAATCGACTGGAAAAAGTAGGTTACCCTCGATCAATCGCCTAATAGATGGCTTGATCGTAAGAGTTTCCGTTTTCGCGATTATACACCGTGATTTTTAAGTTGTCTTACAACGGCAGCCCAGTTTATGTATCCAATGACTGTTAAACGTGCTTAAAAAATAGGTATTTGTGAGATTTGATTAATTTAAAAATAAAAATACAGTTGAATCCGTTTATTATGACATCGAAGAGAAATAATGGGGGCATGTCTCCAAATGCAAAGTCATTATATCCGAATTTGTTCAAAGAATTTTGAATGGAAACCAAATGTCGATGTGTAATGCGTCATAATAAGCGGTTGGTCATTATTAGCGGAGTCATAATAAACGGATTCTACTGTATTAATAATTATTATAACACAAGGCGTAGTTGGAAACACCCTTGTCTGATAGAAAATGGAACTGAGTAGGTATACTCTACAGTTTATACATAAACATTTTTAACAGGGTGTTTCATATTTCTAATGTACGAGTACCTATATCTTAATGATAAAAAATAAGAATCGCGCCTAGAGGTATTTAATGTCGGATAATTGAGTGGACCACTTTTGTAAGACGACTAAAAAGTCACGGTGTACTTATATCTTTTTTTATATTAATCGTTTTTTTTTTTGGGCTTAGGCGCTCCACCCACTGCATCGCGCCCCATCGCGTAGCGCGGGGTCCATTGTATGCAAGTATCTCATAATATTATACAACGTGTAACGCTAAGAGGAAAGAATAGCTGCTGCCATTTCAAGAAATAGGTATTTAGAAAAACTCGTACTGTCGCTCTCACGCGTTGAAAAAACCCCGATCGTGCGATAGAGAGCGTTGCAGCTCGCGACTGACTGTAAGTATTTTTTACATGAAATTTGTCTCTCGGGAGAAAACGTTTTTCACATACTAAGTCACGACCAATCTCTTAGATTCTGGTGTCAATCGTTTCAGCATATTATATTCTAGGTTTGTAGGTTTTGCTTTTTTTCTTAAACTTTTTTGTTTTTTAAATACTCGTAAGGTTTTACTTCAATGAAGATTTTGTCATAAAAATAGTAACTTTTAGGCGCCTGTAACTTTCAAACTATTATAAATTTTGAAAAAAGGAAAACCTATAAACCTAGTTTTTTACTGTGTCAGATGCATTCTAAAAAATCATTGAGATAGGATAACATCTAGGGGGAGGAAAACGTTTTCTCTTTTTGTATGGACGAGCGCTCGGTAGACGATCGTCTGCAAAACCTCTCGTGGGGTACTCAGTCCATGTTACTGAACAATGTTTGTTCTAAGACTTTTAGAAATTCACAAAAAAAATACTGATGGGCCCGATCAATTTCTCATTTTGTATGAAAATCCAATTTTTTTTTTGCGAATTTCCAGAAACATTGTTAAGTAACATGGGCTGAGTTAACGCACAAGATGTTTTGCGCATTTAACTAACGTTACACGTTGTACTCGTATATTACTACTTATGTATAATGTTCCAACCCTACGACACAGACTTCCTCTCTGTCTCTACGTTACTAAGGTCTAATTCAATCAAACTTTTTGTCCTAGTACCCAACTAATATATCTTGTATCATAAATCCGTGCCGGTACAAGTAAACGGCGCAAAGAATTTTAAATAGTAACAACGGGCGCGCCAAAGTTCACCTAAAATTTTAACTCCGATCATTGGAAACCCGAAAATTGTATTCCTAACATTTTTAATCCTAATGATCACAACTCCTAATTTCTCTGTCACTAATGTTCATACTTCCGAATCATTCGACTTCATAATGTCAGTGGCAATAAACATCTGTTCTACTATTATTTGTTTTCCTATATTTTCTCAACATAACCTTCTTTTACACTATTATTCAAAGTCATAATTATCTTTTTTGTTTAGATTTCTTTTTATTTTGTTGGCAATAGCACGTATACTTGAGGAAGTGCTTGAATTGCACTCACTAATTATATGAATTGGTTTTTTTGTTTTTATTAATTCAAGCGTCTTCTTTAATTTTATTAATAGTGGTGTGTACCTGAAAAGATATCCATAGGTTAGGTTAGGTTAGAACTGTGACCACCTCGAAATTTGTCGCGAAAATTTTCGAAGTAGTGCCCCCAAGACGACACTCTGACCAAACGACTGGGGGCACCCCGACTCGGACAGGTTAGGTTAGAAGGGGATGGCTGGGTCTGAAAGACCCCGCCATCCCCTTCGAGGTTATTTTTTTAAACCACCCAGAAGTACCACCCAGAACCACCCGTCGACCTTTCTGACATTTTACTGGATTTAGTTTGACTACTAAATCCAGTAATAATGTTTAGGGATAAAAACTTTATGATAAAATACAGTAGGAGTTAAAATATATTTACAATACGATATTATTGATAACAATTTTCGGAAATATGAGTGTTATGAACATCGCCGGTAGCGCTACAAAAAGTATGAATGAAAACTTTAGGATGAAAATTTTTAGGAAGAGTGATCATTCGGATTACAAATCGTTAGGAAGAACAATTTCGGGTAAACAACTTTAGGTGAGCCAATATGGACCCAGTAACAACACCTGCCGCCGCCTTCGAGACCAAGAGGCGAAACTTTTTGAACAAAATAATTAGCTTTCTTGTTTCGCCATTGTTTTTAAATAAGACCCTGTCATATTCTGTTATCTTCAAACTTTACTCACTCAAGCGTAGATCTATCTTTCTTCAATATATTATATTATATTAAATTTAATTAACACAAACCCAGAACCCATTGTTTTCTGTTTTGCGAACGACCGTTCGATTTACATAGATCAATTCGGGTTGGCTCAGTCTGCCATTAGGATGGGACAGATGTTGGAGGATGTTACGTAAAGATCTATTCTATTGTCAACAAATTCTGAATTGCTTCCAAAGTATTCAATTCAGACTGTACCTTTACTTGAATAGATACGTATAAATCAAACAAAAACGTGATACTGATTGAGAGATATTCACTGTCTTTCGGAAACATAATGGAAATAAATTAAACTGATTCTAATTGCTGAGTGGAACGGATTCCAATTTTAGGGTAACCAAACCGATCGGTAGCCACTAGCCATACTTTGCCTGAAAACGATTCATGGATAAAAATAGACTTTACAAAAAGCTAAGACAGGAATTGATCGTGAGGTCTTGAGGTGGACAGCGCCGTGTCGTCGGCTGAGTAAGTGCCGCTTAATAAACTGGAGCCTGCGGGTCGTTGGATAAATGGCGACACTGTCCGTGTCTCCCCTTGAAGGATATTACAGGTTCACTCACCTGGCAACACCGACACGACCGACAAATACGTGCTCATTTCGCACTAAGAAAAAAGGACCAAAGAAATTAATTACCGACGACGTAATTCTTGTAAAATTCGCAGAATTATCCTAATTTGGCTGTTACAACTTGAATAAAACAACTCAGCTAAAATATAAGCCGGATTAAATGCTTTACTACATTTGAATTGTTGTTTACTTTTACAGTAACAGCGTAATGAAGCCGTAAATAATACAGAATTTATCTCGTACATACATTACTTTAGGGTGAAACATAAAATTTGTTTCAGAATAAATGAGTGAACGCGTTTCTGCCTCCGTAGTCTATCTCTGCGGTATTTTGTGTGTAAACGTGGATTTTTGTCAGCCATTCGTTAAAACTGTGAAACGCGGTAACCGAGTAAGCAGTTGTTGAAATTTTAACATTGTAACTCGTGAACATAGACAACATTTTGTTAATGAGTTCCGTGTATAGAGAAATGTTGACGAGTTAGATTAATTAATATTTAGAACATGATACGGTTCCGCAAAAAAAAATATACATGTCGAATTGAGAACCTCCTCCTTTTTTTTCGTCGGTTAAAAATGTCTGAATGTTTTTGTTTGTGGAAAGCGGTGGAGTTTGGATCTATTTCTGAATGGAGATGCGGCGTCAACGGAATATAGCTCAGCAAACAACTCACAAGATTAATGCAGGGGCTCGGGTATCGCATCGCTAACGAACTGTGTATACAGTTTTGGTTTGGCAATCACTCATACTGCAAGATGAATTGATTGAGCCTCACCGAAGTGTAGATGAAGCGCTTGTACCAACACTTGAAATAAGTTAGCCGTTGTTTTCAATTTCTAAGTTTACTTGATTCTATTGGCTCGATAGTCGCAGTGCCTGAGCTTCGTGTTCAACATTTGTTCGCGAAAGGAATAAGTTTTTCTATAGCCTTTAAGTAATTAGTTGTTTTCGATAAATTATGGAATCAGGCGTTACTTTGCGGAAATCCATGACATTAAATGTTATGAAAAATGTTTAGTTTTAATTCCGCGCCAAAAACTCAGGCTTGTTGCAGGATGCAATCCCACCCTATGCAGTCATGCATATGCACATGCAGCAAAGGAAATCATGCATATGCACACATGCAACAAACGGAAAAACAAGCCAAGCAATTAAACCTATACTCGTATAAGAGTATAGGTTTGATTGCATGGCTTGTTTTGTCTAGCTGTTTTTATATGTGACTTTAACTGTTTCCTAACACATTTACCTATGAACATAATTAGGAACAAATCCTAATATAGGGCAAAGCTTTCTTCTAAAAAAAACTTACTCCATTTTGTTTGTATAAGCTGGCATGATCTTTAAAGTGAACAGGCAATGAAATGAAAGTATATATGATAAGCATATAGTTTCTAAAGAAAATGTAATAAAGTCTGAAAGAAGTAATAAGCTCAGGAAGCGATTTGAATCCATCATCCTAAAGTAAACGCAAGTTTGCGTTCCACGTGCTGAAGTAGCAAGCTGCGATCAAACAAAGTTCTGTTCTAACAACTAACCCGACGGAGCTGAACCCAGCTTTATTATTTTTAATCAAATGTAAAGGTTTATTAAAGAACAAGTGCCAAAATAATTGATTTTACAGTTAATTTAAAAACGTCGCTGCATTACAGAGAACTGTTTAGTTTAAGATCTACAAAGGAGGCAGCTTATAAAAAAATGCCTCACGAAGTAACTGCCATAGTTTATTAATCAACTTTTTTTTTTTTTTAATAATTATATTTCACAACTATCACAAAACGCCATCTAGTCCCAAGCTAAGCAGAGCTTGTGTTATGGGTACTAGACAACTGATAAACATACTTATATATTTCTAAATACATACATATTATAGATAAATTACACCCAGACACAGAACAAATGATCGTGCTCATCACACAAACATTTGTCCTGGGTGGGAATCGAACCCACGATCTCCGGCATAGCAGTCAGGGTCACTAACCACTACACCAACAGGCCAGTCAAGGCCACTTGGTCTCCTAAATTCTGGAAAATAGTTGGCCTTCTGCCGAATAATTAGGTTCTTTGAGCAATTGGTTTTTTAATCTAAGGCATCCCATTCCATCTTGTATAATAGTGACAGCCACTTAAGGTGCGAATATTCAACTAACACACAATCATTGTAGGACTGTAGGTAGGTTATTTTCATCATCCATATTTTCACGAAAGTACTGATACCAGACCATGCCCGATGCCCGGGTCGACGGCGCGTTGTGTTTCACGCGCGCCTCAAAGAGCGTCAGCATGATGACGGGGGGCTCTAGAAGGCCAAAGCCTGCCGTGGTCGCGGGACTTATCTCATTACCTTGAACCAGGAACATAAAGGGCTATTGAAGGGCACCGTGGATTTTAGTCAGTATGAGTCTGACAGTGTGGGGGTGGGAGAACTCATTTGATGATTTTACCACGCTTAAAAAAAGTACTGACCCCAAAAATACATTCTTCAACCTACATTCACTGAGGCTTACTTGTAATCGGCCCAAGGGAAGGTAAAAAGAAAAAAACATGTTCAGCGGTTTCAAAGAGTCGGTACCTAGCAAAGTTTTGCCGTGAGCTGAAAAGCTAAAGGCTTGTGATGAATTTCATGCACTTTTGCGTAGGTACTTTGAAACTTTACAGTTGGAGGTTTTTATCAAAGTCAGAACATTCCCTGTGCTGTGCGGTGTTGATTCCGTTTCCTCTATTTTTAATTACCTCACTACATAGCCGTATAGGTACCAACCCGCACTGGGCACTGGTGGATTAAGGCCCACTCCCTCTCACAGAGAGGAGGCCTAAGTCCCAACAGTGGGAACATTATAGGCTGATGATCTGATAGTCGTATAGGTACATTATATTATGCAAAGAGATGATGAATAAATAAAAAAAAGTTTTTTGGTGATCAATTTAAAATACCTACTTATATTTAACTATCTTTTGCGAGAATTCTGTTATATTCTCAAAGAATTCATTTACATCACTACATAGAATAAAACAAAGCCGCTTGCCCCTGTCTGTCCCTATGTATGCTTAAATCTGTAAAACTACACAACAAATTTTGATGCGTGTTTTTATAATAGATAATGTGATTCAAAAAGAAGGTATAAATGTGTAATAACATGCATAATATCATAGAAATTGCACCCGTGCGGAGAAGGGGCGGGTCGCTAGTTATTTAAACATCTTTATAATAACCTACACATAATTCAAACGTTAAATATAAGTCATACCTATTTAACGTTTGAATTATGTTTTTTCTGAAGCTTTTTTTAAAACTTTGTTTTTTGTTATTCTGTCAAAACAGAAACGTAGTTCGTAGATATCATTTTGTTTTTATATAAATGATTTATATAAAAACACAACAGAATATAAAGCCACAGCGACTTTCTCTATTTCTCTGTAAAATCAGCGTGGGAAACATCAACGTTTGTGGTAAATAAACTTCTCAAAAAGTTCTCCTTGCTAACAATATGTTGCTAAAGAAAGTTGTCTTTGTATATTTTACTTAACATTCACTTAAGAACTTGTACATTGGCGTATAACACATTGTTAAAACTGTTAAAAGATATGTAATACCCTAACGTACAAACTGCTTGTTTACGTAATGTCGGTGAAGTACCAACTTTTGTTTGAATCTTGCGTTGAATCTCTTTACGAAGGAAAGTTGCGAAAATAATTTGGCTAAACACGTGAAAACAATTTAGATTACATCATAGTACCTACAACCTTTAATGCGAACGCTGTTTAAAAAAAAATTGCAAACCTAGTGTTATTTGTTAGGAACCGGGGCCTTACCACGAGGTCTCAACGCGATCCAGTTTAGGCTGTGGGAAAGAGATGGTGCTAGACGACTTGTATATCTCTGTCTCTTTCCCACAGCCTAAACTGGATCGCTTTAAGAGCTCGTGATAAGGCTACTGATTATAGAAAAAAATATGAAATTGTTTTTTGTAATATTTGTACACAAACCAGGGCCGTAGCTAGGGTTGAATTTAAGGTAGGACAGCAATCGTTAAATACAGTTTTTGATTAATATATTGCATCATAATCATTGGAGACTTATTTTGACATTCAGTGTAATATAAGAGAGGTTATAAGGAATATAAGAGACCGGAGTGAATGATTGCGACAAATGGTTTGTTCAGCTGTCGCAGCTAGGTACCTACCTATTCTAGTTGATTTTTTTTCGTCATAACCATTATTTACAAAAAAAAAAGTGCATCACAAACACTTACCATGCCATTTGTCATTTAAGGTAGGGCATTGCCTCACTCGGCCGACCCCCTAACTAGAGCCCTGCACAAAACACGTAGAGAGGATAACATAGCCGCAATATTTCTTGTGGAATTGGGTCAGTACGTGAATGTCGGTATGTACTATGATCCGTCTTGAAATATATTGACAAGCAGACGCCACGTCTCGTAAATTAAGACAAAGCGGTATCAAACTTTTATTGGCCATTAAAACAGACCTAAACAAGAAATAACTTAAACAACACTTTACAAAGGTTAGCAAAATTATCTTAAAGTTCTTACATAAATTCGATATAATAAACCAAGATAAAATATTCATGAACGTATTCGCCCTTTAAGTGCCTACTTATCCTGTTTTATGTTTTACGTAATTTAAACCAAAATACGTTTTGCTTTGAACTGACGATAAACCTTTTTAGTCAAATTAAGGTTAGACATGACGTTCTTTTAAGTTTTGGGCGGCTGTAAAAAGCGATGCAAAGTTTGAGACACGGCACATGTTTCATTCTTTAAAGTTTTGAAGTTTGCCGTGAGCTGAAACAAAGCGCTTCAGGAGGGTCGACTAATTCTTTTAAGGCTCGTTGAAATTAATTACAGTACAAAGAAAACTTTTAATTCATTTTAATTTGCGTGTGATTGAAATGGTTTTTATGCTGTAGGCATATTATGTCAAGGATTAAATAATAGGTACCAAAACGTTACAAAAATGAACTTAAAGGTTTTTTTTTGTTAATGGTACTGATCTTTTACCAAGCTCATAGAAATAGCTTAAAAGCTTTTTTCGAAGGAAATATTTACGTTTCTTTATGAAAATTAAAAGTGTGATGAAAGTTGTTATTTGAAACTAATTGCAATTTACTGAATAGTCATAGTACGTATTACAAATAAAAGAGATGATAGGTAAGTTTCTAATAAAAATAGATGGATTGAAAACTGTTATTAAAAGATCGTTTCAACCTGAATAGTTGTTTATTTTGTGAATGGCTTAAATTGTCTTATAATTTGCAAAGAGAATATTTTCGTAGTTACTTACGACTAAAACAGTTTGAGGATAGTTTCAATGTTAGAGTAGTCTGTGTTTGCATTTTGGAAAAGGTCAATTATTTCTTGTTTAAGTTCGATCTAGGTTATAGGCTGATATCGATTATTTATGTTTGGTTCTAGTAGGTATGAATTTTTACGTGACAAATTCTATGCAAATAGTTCTTCAGTCCTATAGTTTGTACAGACGCCAGCACATCAAGCTACCACAATCAGTCAGATTTCTTTAATAGAATTTCAACCTTATCACAATAGAAGGTTAATGTTTGATTGGTAAAATCTGACAGATTCGGGTAGGTTGACCTGCTGGCGTCTGTACAACATCGTTAAACCTTTAAATATGACTAGGCACACTTTACTGGTACACTGTATTAATAAATCGAAAGGTTTTTGCTTCGCTAAGAAAGGACGCAATTATTTCAAGGATTTATGTTTTGCTTTTTGACAAAACCCGAGATCAAATAGGTACTTGCTTACACATGGCAGGACTGAAACTTCTGTGTTCCTGAGTTTTCGTAATATGTGTGGTACAATGTAATACTTACTGGGTGGTATTTATTTTCGTGTTGCGCCGACCCCAAGTAAAATGGGGTAAGTTAAGTGCATAATTTTAAGTACTTTCAAGTACATAATTTCCTTTCATAATTCATTCAACCGTTCTGCCTTGTATTAATAACTAGCTGATTCTCGCGGTTTCACCTGCTGCTCGGCTGGCGTTGCTACAAATACATAAAGATAAATTGGTTCTCGTGGCATACGAAGAGGAAAAGACTACTCGACACTATCTTATATTTAAAATTTAACAGCTTCACATGGGCGTAGCCAGCCGTGTGTACAGAGTGGGGCGAAATTCTAGATGTGCGCACAGGGTGGGGCATTTTTTTTTTGTGTCGTCTGGCCATCGTCGAGTGTGAGGTTTCTTACGGATATTAAGTTGGTACTGTATTAGGTAAGTACCTACATTATTTAATTTTGGTTAAAAGACACTTATTAAGCCGGGGTCAGGGTGGGGCAAGCTCACCACCCTGCCCCACCATGGGTATTCCCATTTGAGCAACTTTTTCCAGAGCACCTTTTCTAAGGGCAACTTTTTATTCCCATTTCAGCAATTTGTCAAAATTTTATATACTTTTATTTTATAGGCTCGCTGAACATTGTTAGTGGTGGGTGTGCTATTAGGTACTCTTCTGCCAAACCCTTTTAAGATTACAGGCGTGATATAAAGCAGAAATAAGTGGTTTGGAAGGTACAGCGAAAAAAGCCACATACAGTACGTTATGGTATGAGCACGCTGATGCTAAATACCGCTACATTTTTGTTACAAAAACGCGATACTTTTTCATACATTTGTTTATGTTATCTCAACGTTTTCGCATCCCGCAGCGTTGTTGTGCTAACGGCTTTACACTTAGATACATTTCCGTATTTCGTAGTTTACATTTAACTATGCGCAGCGCTCGTGTACAACCACAACAAAGACGTTAGACGCCAGCTTATTAACCTATCTCATTTTGCAAAATTTCAACTTTATAACAATACAGGAAGGTTCATGTTCGATACGGAAGTTTTTACGCTATTGCATAGCTTTAATCGCGGGCTCTGAGCGTGGCGACCGAATCAATAAATTCCGTTACGATTATAAACCTAACCCCGCATCGTCTAACATCGTTT
The DNA here is from genome assembly GCA_036375495.1 of Agrotis segetum. Classification (NCBI taxonomy): domain Eukaryota; kingdom Metazoa; phylum Arthropoda; class Insecta; order Lepidoptera; family Noctuidae; genus Agrotis; species Agrotis segetum. The sequence continues at coordinate 72,898 of JAQSVV010000004.1, read as the reverse complement.
CAGGCACACTTCGGTACAATGTTTGTCTTGACGTTTCACTTGATTGACGTGACTGACCATAACCTAAAAATAAAATAAAAATATTGCATAAGTTGACAGAAAAATGCTTTGCAATAACTTTACCACGGCCTGCGGCAGTCCCCGAGTGCCACACGTATTTTTTTTTCATGAGTATTGTAGGTATTCTGGAAACGAAAGGTCTTACTCGTACTTTTCTCTAAATTCTTTCACAAGCATATCGCTTTTGATTTTTGCTTATTGTGTACATTATTGTTTCTGACAGCAGCACTCTTGTTATTTTCTTGCTCAGAAAGTCTTATAACAAGAATATCGACTATAGCCCAATTACGACTTCTAGTCAAAGATATGGGTAAACTGGAAGTTGTTACGTTGAAGTTTTTATCTTTGAATATTTAGTTTTTATAAGGTTCTACCAAATTATTTTCCAGTACTCACGGCACACGGACTATTTAAATTTTCAAAGCTTTAATTGCATTGCATTAAGCCACGCAGTGGTGGCCCAGTGGTATCGGTCCCGACTTACGAGTCGTAGGTTCGAAACCCCCAAGGCGCATTACTTTGTGTAATTTATTTCATCAACACTGCTCTTAAAACGGTCCAGGAAAACATCCTGAGGAAATCGGCCAGTCCTTTTTTTCGTCTTGTTTGTCTTTTTTTCCGTCCCGCCCTGAGTCCTCCCAGACTCATTTGATGATTTTACCACGATCAAAGCGACAGAAAGCTGAGCCAGGATTAAAACTTTGTGGTAAGTAAAATAAATGTGTGTTGTCACTCTATTCAGGCTTTCAAGCACTAATGCGGAAGCTCGCTTCCTTGTTAAGTGCGAACAATATCGTGCTTCGCGCTTCGACCCAACTTCTATTCAAACTTGATTGCTTCTACCGTCGAACAATCACTTTGTCGCTTCATCACAAACGTACGGTACAGTATAGTTAGCAAAAGAGTTTGGAATAAGGGTGATTTAAAAAAATTCAAACTTGTTCCATCACCCAAATATTAGTTATTTGGTAACTAAAAAAAAACCAAAGATTTTTAGTTATGAATAGCCCAGAGTACGCCGAAAGTAGAAAATTAAAACTGAGGAAGTCTCCACTTGCGTGTTATTCTTGGTTGGCGGAAGTTTTTTTTTTTTTTCTAGCTTTCTCTGTCCCACTCCTGGGCAAAGGCCTCCCTCCACTCCTTCCATCCTTCACTACACTGTGCCTCCTCCTTCCAATTCGGGCAGAATCTGTCTATTTCGTCCTACCATCTCCTGCGTGGTCTGCCGCGGCCTCGCTTCACTATCTGGCGGAAGATACTAAATTATAAGTAAAAAGCTCCGAATTAAACTTACGTGTTTAATCATGAGTCTAAAACTGCAAAACGATGTAACTGATAGCTTCTATTCAACCGCACTTACTATAGACGTTTTTGGGTGATAGCTTTAAAGTCGCATTCAAATAGAATTAAGCCTTTGCGTTGCTAAGCGGCTTTATGTTTTCAGCTATTCCCGGCTTTAAAACAAGTTATCTATACTCTATACTAATATTAAAAATAGGAAAACTTTGTTTATATGTAATGAAAAGGCTCACAAAAACTACTGGACCGATTTCAAAAATTCTTTCACCAGTTTAAAGCTGCTTTGGTCCTGAGTGACATAGGCAATAATGGGGGGAGCGAGCGAAGCCGCTGGGAAAAGCTAGTAGTAAAATAAGGGTAAACTTTTGAGAGGACAGCAGGCGCACTTCAATCTCTTAATTGATTGTACTAGCAACTGTTTCGTATTGTTGTGCAGAATTTCAGTCCGAAAATTGGAAGGATTCCACTGAAAGGATTTCTGTGGTAGGATACGTATCCTTTCAAGATATTCTGAAAGTGTGCTCGATATTACTGCTTTAGTATAAATGGGTAGCTAACAAAGGGCCGAGATTGCCGTAGATCTTGTACTGGATTTCTAATCAAACTAGTAGACTTGACTACATCTCAATAAATACTTGAGTCTGAATGGTCGCTGTTGGCGACTCCGTACATTTATTTTCAAGAACGAATATGTATGACGGCGCGCGATAATTTAGTTAATTTATTGTAGAATTTTTTATAAGTTGCAATCGATTATTTTTAGTCTGTGGTGTAAGAACTATTTCTTTATTGGTACTTTTAATTTAGAGCGGGTAACGTCGAATGCAGCTGTAAGTGTCATGGCGCCGCGCGCCGGTGACGAGCACTTTTGAGGCTACCGTCAGCCGAGCGACATGCACAAACCCATTAGCTCTAGAGTAAAGTTTTTAATCAGTAATTATCATTGTAATCATACGTTATTTTGGTGAAGTTTTGTTGAAATATCATAAGTTAAATTCCGTGAGATATTTTGTGAATATTATTTTTCAACTACCTGCAACAACACGCCCATAATGGAAGACGAACTGATGACGGAGAAACAGCGACACGTGGTGTCTCAGCCGCTCGAACCTCCGTCAATTGAGTTAAAATACATACCTACAGGCATGTATTTTAACTCAATTCACCGCTGATAACTACCTGACTTTTCAAACGGAGTTTCTCATTTCATTGTTCCACGAAGTCCGTATTTCTGAGAAGGATCTTTTTCACGGTTATCACAATACCTTGTTTAATAATCTGTTGTTCACCAATTTGTAAGTAATTGTACTCTATAATTTTGCATGAAAACCGGCCCAACATCCAACAAATACAGTAAGAGAAAAAAATAAATATCGAAGGTAAAATTGTAATTAATTTAATTAATTTCACTGTATTTAAAAACATAACGAAACGGTCCTACGCAAAACGACAGAGGAAAGTAAAACAAAGATAATGGGCACATAGATTCATGTTTCAGAAAAACAGATAATACTGCTTTTGAAAGGTACCTACCACACTAATAGTATTCCACTCTGTTGACTTTGAAAAGCGTGTAAACATTTGTGTTCCGTTACAGGGCTCGTGAAAAGCCGTCCCGTGTTTCTCGTATATCGGGACAAACCTTTATGGCTTGGCGGTCGAGTACCGAAAGATTAACGCGAATAAAAAATATATATCATCAAACTTCGCGCAGTGATGTAGAAGAAAGCTGGAATAACGTTCGAGAATCTGACGCGTCGTGGGTGTGACGTGTATTTTTTACACATCAATGGGTTTTCGTTCCATACACCTGGCGTAAAGATACTATACATACTCGCAGCTTTGATCGTGTGTACAAGCAGTCTGTTAAAAAGTAAAACATAAACGGAAAGAAACATGACGTTGTACTACTTTCAAGAACGATAAAAGCTGAGCATAGTACAATAGAACTTTGTCTAACAAGCTCAGTACACGCTCCTTCACAAACGGATTGTTCAGCAAACTTCCCAACTTAAATATTGTCTTGTTTCTACTAAATATTTGGTTTTATAGCGAAGCGACGTCTTTTATATAAATGTCCTCTTGAATCACCGCTGAGATGAAACTCGAAGCTTAAAAATTTTGCTCATCTTTGTCTTGTGATCCACTTTCATTTGGTTTTACAATATTCATGAAAAGAGAAAAGTAATGGTTGATCTTGTGAAATGAGACGCTTTCTTAAAAACGGTTTCTTACTTAAACGGGATCGGATAGGTTAAAGGATATTTTAATTACTGAATTGTTTAAGATAGTTCTGTAGATACCTTATACTTGATGGTTTGTTCTCAGGTTTACTTAATTTGACGATTTACTTCTGCTTCGGTTTATTTAATATTCCATGAAAATTTTCAATTGATATTATTACACAGGTTTTAGAAATTTCATGTCCATCATCTGCCTAGCCTTCCCAACTCTATTGGGGTCGCCTTTCAGTCGAACCAGAAGCAGCTGGATATCAGTATTTTACACGGAGCCACTGACTATCGGACCTCCACAACCCAGTAACTGGGTAATATGGTACACCATGGTAAGATTGGTTGTCAGACTTTCGAGCTTCTGACTGTGATTAACGACTGTCCAAGATCTACAAATGACAGCCGGGACCAACGGCTTTACGTGCTTTTCGAGGCACGGAGCAAACTCGCTGTAACAGATGGTCACCCATCCACAGACCAACCTCGGAAAGTGCGATTTAATTGTTTAGCCATGAGCTCCTTTTAGAAATTTCATGTTACGAAGGCGAAAACAAACACAATAACCAAGTTATACCTACATAAAATAGGTAGGGTGGGATAATCATTTAACCGCTTCTATTGATATACCCGCTATATATTGATGCTCCATCCAGAGCAAACTCTGGATGGAGCATCAATATATAGCGGGTCGCGGTGACTCTTTTGAACATTCCCGGAACCCTGGCTCATAATGACATTTATTTTTTCAAAATATTTATAAATTTTACTTGCTTACTTGAAAAATAAATTGGGATATTAACCTTACCCGGTTATTATCCCAATTTATTTTTCAAGTAAGCTCAAATTTATAAAAAGCTTGGAACGATGTGTATTTTCCATGCGGTGTAGGTACCGTAGGTAATTTATTTATAAAAAAATGTAAACTGGGTTCATGTTGCGGCCTCATTATGTTTAACAGAATTTAATGAGATGTGAAATTTCGTCCATAAAAATACTAAAAACATCGAATACTCAAAATTGATGAGATGTTCTTTTTAATTTATATTCTATTTTTTTTTTATTTGCGTGAAAAGGTTAGACTTGTGTTTAAATGCACAAGTCAGTCAGTACCTACATGTTTATTCTGTACTAGTAACTGTCCCCGACGTCATCTGCGTGAATGCTTTGAAGAAATAAAGGTTGATAATATGCAGCCTATAATTATGTTGACCCGACGTCTTAATAATGATGATGATGATGACATCAGCCTATAAGCCTACTGCTGGGACACCCTCTCTGTGAGAGGGAGTGGGCCATAATCTCAGTGCGGGTTGGTAGATGTCACATGTCTTCGAATGTTTGGTTTTAGGACATGCCAGTTTCCTCATGATGTTTCCTTCACCGTTTTGAGAGCAGTGGTGATGAAATAAATTACGCAAAGTAATGCGCCTGGCTGGAATCGAACCCACGACCTACAACTCGTAACTGGGCCACCATAGCTCTTCTCATTATTTTGAAAAAATATTCAATGTACAGTTTTGTCTTTCCTACCATTTTATTTTGTAAAGATATTTACAGCATGTCATTTTAATTGAATGTAGCTGATAACTACATAACACGCCTAACTTTTCATGCTACACTGAAGTTTTGTGTTGTGTTGGCGCTACAGCCCACTAGCAATTAACTTTATGAATGACAACTGCATGCCTTGTTTGTAAAACTTTCATGAAAAATATTCATTTGCGCAGTATGAAACAACTCGTGCCCAAACAGTTTTTGTTCGTAAAAAAGTTTAATATTTCACGATAATGGAAGCAATATAAATATCAACTACGGTACCATTTCAGATAATACTTTTGGGGAAGTCAGTAGAATTTATATTTATTTTTATCTTTTCACAGAATTATGAGGTGCCACAGTATTTTCCTTTATGTATTTCTGAATTCCATAATAATATTATTCGAATTAGCCAAAGGAAGCGAACGGTGCCCAGATGTGGCGGAGCGATAACAAAGTAATACGTCCTAAATAAACTTGCATAAAGTGATTGATTGAATTATATTAACTGGCCTATACCATGAACTCTTAAATCGTGACTCTTTAGGCTGTGGGAAAGAGATGGCGCTAGACGACATGTATAGCACTGTCTCTTTCCCACAGCCTAAACTGGATCGCGTTAAGTGCTCGTGGTAAGTCCTGAGGTTATAAGAGAGGTTATAATGTGGTAAAATCATCATATGAAACCTAATTCAAGACGGAACGGGACTATCAGACTTGTACTCACTAAAATCCACGTAATGTTCAAGGGTCACGGTACCTGATAAAACAGTCAGTGAAATATATTGATTTTTTTAGTGCAATTTTCAGAACTACTCACAAAATGCTTTTCTATTACTTATGTTCCACATTTTATTTCGTTATAATACTTAAATAAAACCACAGTTATGTTTTAAATTAAGAGTAGTACCTATGAAACAAATAGAATTTGAGATGTAGTAATTATGAACGCAACATGCATATTTTTATTGTATAATTAAAGTCCAAAAATAGCAATTTTGTTACTTAATTTAAATTCTATGCTAGTTCTTCGTTTGACATAATTATGGTTTATAAAAATATAATATTTTAAAACATTGCGATTTAAACTAAAAAAAGTCGCACGAGTGCATTATTGTAATGGGTTTTGCTCTTGACTCTAGTATGGGTCAAAGGTGACTGTGACATAGCCTACGGTGGTGTGAACACACCCAGAAAAAAGTCTGGTGGCATACCATGAACTCTTAAAGCGTGAGTCTTTAGGCTGTGGGAAAGAGATGGCGCTAGACGACTTGTATAGCTCTGTCTCTATCCCACAGCCTAAACTGGATCGCGTTAAGAGCTCGTGGTAAGGCCTCTGTTCACTTTAACTATAAAAAAGAGAATGTTGCATGCGTTCGTAAATAGACGCAGGAATCAGGAAGTGAGTTCCACTATTTGCTGTGCGCATTATTAAGGATAGCGCTTTCATACAAATTGTTAGAATACTATTATTAGTATAAACTATTCTATATTCTATCTATACTATCCTATTATTACTACAAAAACTGCTAAATGAATATCAATAAAATTAGGTACCTACTCAGATAGTAATATGGATTAAGCCATAGTTTTTGCCCCGATATTCCCGTGGGATAATTATAGAGTAGGTGAAACCACGTGAAACTGCTGGCAACAACTAGTGGCAACTAAGTATAGATGGTATATAATTAGCAGTAAGGTTAATATATGTCCAACGTTAGAAGTGTCGTAAACTAAAGACGTCGTTTTCTTTAATTAAAGAAAATAGAATTATACTTAATATTTACGTACAATTCTTGAAAAAAGCACAAATAAATAAATCCATGACATTGAGTAAATAATGTGTGAAGCAAGTATTTGCAATTTAAAAATTAAAGTATTTACTTTACGTTTACTTCTCACGTACCTACTCCTGAACCTCTAAACAACAAAACGCGAGATAAGAGAATTCTTTGTATCAAAATGATTGATTTACGGTTGAGACACAAGACACATAATTCCACATTTAAGTATAAAGGGTGTATCACACGCACAAGCTTTTCGCATGAAAAAGCAATACACGGTCGGCAACCCAAATCCCCAATCTTTAAACGAGCAAATCTTGTATATTTATATATAATCAGGATCTCGGAAACGGCTCGAAGGATTTTCATGAAAGTTACAGATTAGGGGTTTTTCGGTTCAAGGAATCGATGTATCAAGGTCCCAGGTTCGAGAAAAGCTCGATTCCAAAGATATAGACATTTTAAAAACCGAGCGAAGCTCGGTCAACCAGATATTACTTATTAACTCCGACTCCTAAGATACAGGTCTGCGTACCTAGTTTAGGAGCTTGGAAAAAAGACATTTTATCTTAATTTTGATTGTACAACCTGCATTATCCTTATGCTACGTTCTGTGCTGTTGTTTAATGTACAAATAAACAATTTTATTATTATTATTTGAAATGCTTTGTAACATCTCGGGATCATAGGATCCCGGACTTTTGAAAGGCGTGCCAGTATTATTATTATTTCGTTTATTCATTTAAATATACATATTTTTACATTTTTAAATATTTTTAAAGAAGGAATACAACAAAAAAAAATATTTAAAAATACAAAAATAGAGGTCCGCCGGTGTGGGAGCAGGGTCCAAGCTACCGGTGGTTAGGGCTCCAGAGACAGGAACCTCCTCACAATACGAGCCGTATCGAGAAGTACTGCCTTCTGAATCAGGCCCTTGATCCAACCCCCTAGAGAGAGCCTCGAAAGGTGTTCGTCGAGGCTCTTTGCCATCAGGCCATTGGCCGTAACGACAATCGGCACAATGATAGCCGAGCTCACATTCCACATGTCGACAACCTCACGTGCCAGATCGAGATACTTGATTTGTTTATCTTTCTCTGCCTTCACGAGGTTCTCGTCATGCGGGATGGTAACATCGATTATCATTGCGCGGCGCGCTGATCTGTCTATCACTACTATGTCAGGCTTATTGGCGACAATAGTCCTATCAGTAATGATAGGCAGATCCCAGTACATCGTGACATGGTTTTTTTCGAGAACTGGGTCGGGCACATACCTGTAATACGGCACCTCAGAATCCACAAGTTTGTACTTCAAAGCAAGTTGCTGGTGGATAATCCTGGCTACTTGGTTATGCCTGTGCAAGTACTCGCCGTTAGCAAGACGAGAACAACCAGAGATAATATGTCGGATGGATTCACCTGGACGATGGCATGCCCGACACACGTCAATCGTCCCATCCTTTATAATATGTCTCCGGTAGTTGTTCGTCAAGATAACTTCGTCCATAATCGCACAGATAAAACCTTCAGTTTCCCCGAAGAGGTCACCGAAACGCAGCCAGGACACGGACGCTAGAAAATCTACATCGGGCCCATGAAGAGCCCGGTAGAAGCGTCCGTGAAGCTCCTTGCCTTTCCATACCTCCCTGCGGTCTTCAGTACTCAGTACCACAGGTTTGCGCCAGTTCTCTTTAGCCATGGACAGCGGAGTGAGTCCCTTGTCCACTGTGACCACATCTCGGTGCATACCCACTTCCATTTTCAAAAAATATTCTCTGAGACTGCACACCTCGCGGTTGTGGAGTGTCTTAGCATTCAAAAAGCCTCGACCCCCGCACTTCCGCGGGATGTACAGCCTCATCACCGATGATCGTGGGTGATGCATCCGGTTTGCGGTCAACAGCGTACGGACTCGTCTATCCAAGGCGTCAAGTTCAGTTTGAGTCCATTTGAGTATGCCGAAAGAGTACATTAAAACCGGCATGACCCAACCGTTGAAGGCGCGCACCTTGTTTCCGCCTGAAAGAAGGCTATTTAAAACCTTTTTCAGGCGTCCAAAGAAGCGCTCCCTCAACGATTGTTTCACGTCCGGTACATTAATGCCTAGTGCTTCCGACATACCCAAATTCTTGTAGGTTTCGGATGAGGAGAGTGATCTAAGGTGTATGGAATCTGAAAGCTGAATCCCTTCAGATTCCATAATCTCCCCTCGTTTTACATGCATGACTGCACATTTGTCCACACCAAATTCCATCCTGATGGCACTACTAAAAGTTTCAGTTACTTTCAGTAGCTCCATTAGTTGCAATTTGCTGGGGGCAAAGAGTTTCAGATCATCCATGTATAAGAGGTGAGATATGACCTGACCGCCTCTCCTCAACCGATAGCCCAGACTTGAATCCTCCAGCAATGTGCTTAGAGGATTCAAGGCTAAGCAGAACCAAAGTGGACTCAAACTGTCGCCCTGGAATATTCCCCGCTTGATCCATACAGGTTCATCGTTCGCCTGGATCTGTCGGCACCCTGGATAGCGAAGGACCGTTCTCCATTGCCTCATACACGACTCAAGAAAGGTGCGTAGAGTTGCATCTATCTTGTACAACTCCAGCACCCTCATGAGCCATGTATGTGGCACCGAGTCGTAGGCCTTCTTATAATCTATCCAGCATGTGGACAGATCCCTGCGAGATCGACGAACCTGTTGGCTAATGGCCATGTCAATGAGGAGTAACTCCTTCGTACCACGGGACCCATTCCTACATCCATTTTGAGAGGCAGACATGTCATAATGGAATTATTATCTATGTGTGTACTAATTTTTGCTCTCAAAATGGATGTAAGAAGTTTATAGACCGTCGACAAACATGTAATCGGTCTATAATTCTTGGGTTCCGCAGTACTACCGGTTTTATAGAGAAGGTGGGTAACCCCAGTTGTCAGAAACTGTGGTAGCGACCCAGACTCTAAGGATGACTGGAATTGAGATGCCAAACAAGTGTGTGAACTATTGAACCATTTTAGCCAAAAGTTGTGCAGTCCGTCCGGTCCCGGGGATTTCCAGTTCGGTAACGGACGGACTGCTCTTGCTACATCTAATGGCGTAATTGATATAGGTTCCATTTCTGGAATAGTCTCACACACCCGTTCGACATCACGCATCCAATCAACCTCAGTATGACTGACAGGTACCGACCAGATGTTGCGCCAGAATGTACTTGTAGCGTTATCATCCGGGCGGCACAAGTCAGCCACATTTTGTTCAGGTCGCTCCCAAGCTCTGTATACCCACCTCTCATCGCGCTGGAACATGCGATTCTGCGAGTATCGATCAACCCACCGCCTGTACCGCCGAATACGGCTTGCCCATGCACAAACTTTTTGCTTCAGGAAGTCGATGCGCTCTGTGACACGGGCGACGTATTCTTGAGGACTTATTCCAGTCCCCGAGAATGCCCGTCTCACAAAGCGCATCACACGTGGTCGTGTATTTCCCTCCCTGAAGCAATATAGTTTGCCAATGAGTACCCTGGCCCCGTCGATACGTCGCTCGATCCTGCTCTGCCAGGCCGGAACGGTTGGTTTAGGTCGTTTAGCTTCGTCATGAATTGGGAATTTGACGTTAGCTAAACGACATGCCGCGACAGCCTCACAGTACGGGATCGAGTGTGTATCGACAAGATCCTCGCTGCTCTCGAACAAATTCTTAAGCAGCGAGTTCAAGGCACTCACCAGCGCCCTATTTTTTTTGTGCATGGGCAACCGTGGTAGTCGGGGTCTAAGTTCAGCGGGAATTGAACGATAATCACAGAGGGCATCCTCCAACGCGCTCCTCAATCTTTCGATGCACTGGCTACTTACCGTGGCAACCGCATCATCCTCCTCCACAACAATGTTCGACAGCGGCGGCACTCCATTATTAGATACGGATGCCGTTGGTGGTGGTGGAGTTAAGATGATACGGTTGCTTAGTACCTCTGAGCGCAGCCTATCAAGCGCGGTCTCGTCCAACAAGTGATTACGTTGGATGACCCGCACCTGATCCGACAGTCGTTGGGCCGAAACGTTAAGGGTTGGTTCTAGTACCTGGAACAGAGACAGCATCCTAACACGGTACGCAGTGAGGTTAGTTCCCCCCTCTGTAGACCCGTAGTATGCGCGCATGACATTCTCATTTATGGACTGAGTCCACCGCATGCGCTGCACACAACCACCGGCAGCGGGGACCCGGCTCGGGGCCGGTTGGCCCCTAAGTCCCAAGCTCCGCGGTGGCCGGCCTCTCCCCTGCCGACGTACAGGTGTTGGCGACGTCGGCGGGGAGAAATATTCGTCGCTCGAGCTCGACGCAACTGCCGCTGCCGGTGACGCAGTTGATCCGGGGTCCGGCGGCGGCGAGGCGGAGCTGAGCGACGACTCCGGAGGTGGTGGGCGTGTGTTCTGTCTTGCTCTGGCTCTAGTCAGCATCTTTTACAAACGTTGTAGCATATTTTCCAAATTATCATAGATCGTGGATCGTGTGACATTTGTCATTCGGTGTCATAATTTGATTTTTTTCTTCATTGTTGTATTTACCGTTTTTCCAGCGGTTTCACGATAACTGTTTTATTATTATTATTCTCTTTATTTATTTTTACACTTATTAATTAAATTTTTAAATATTTTTATAAAAAACAAACTAAAAACATTTAAAAATATAAAAAATAGCAGTCCACCAGCGTCGGGAACAGGGTCCGGGCTGCCGGTGGTCAGGGCTCTTGAGAGAGGAACCTCCTAACAATACGCGCCGTGTCCAAGAGTACTGCCTTCTGAATCAAGCGCTTGATCCAGCTACCCAGCGAGAGCCTCCCCAGGTGTTGTTCGAGGCTCTTGGCAATTAAGCCATTGGCAGATACGACTATCGGCACAATAACTGCCGTATTCACGTCCCACATGTCAACAACCTCGCGAGCCAGATCAAGATACTTGAATTGTTTATCCTTTTCTGCCTTCACGAGGTTCTCGTCATGCGGGACCGTTATATCAACAATTATTGCGCGACGCTCCGATCGATCTATCACCACAATGTCAGGCTTATTGGCAACAATAGTCCTATCAGTGATGATAGGTCGATCCCAATACAACGAGATATTGCCATTTTCGAGAACTGGGTCGGGCGCATACTTATAGTACGGCACCTCCGATTCCACAAGACTGTACTTTTGAAGTACAGTACACCAGCAAGTTGCTGGTGGATAATCCTGGCAACGAGGTTGTGTCTATGCAAATACTCGCTGTTAGCCAGACGAGAACACCCAGAAATAATGTGTCGAATCGATTCTCCCGGACGGTGGCATGCCCGACATATGTCAACCGTACCATCCTTCACAATGTATTTCCGGTAGTTATTCGTCATCATAACTTCGTCCATAATTGCACAGACAAAACCTTCGGTCTCCCCGAACAGGTCACCGAAGCGCAACCAGGATACGGACGCTAAAAAGTCTACATCGGGACCATGTAATGCCCGGTAATAGCGTCCGTGAAGCTCCTTGCTTTGCCATACCTCCTTACGATCATTAGTGTCTAATACTTTAGGTTTGCGCCAGTTCTCGTTGGCCAAGGAGAGCGGAGTAAGACCCTTGTCCACTGTGACCACATCTCGGTGCATCCCCACGTCGGCTTCTAGGAAATATTCCCTGAGACTGCATACCTCACGGTTGTGCAGGGTCTTAGCATTTAAGAAGCCACGACCCCCGCACTTCCGTGGGATATACAGTCTCATCACCGACGACCGCGGGTGATGCATCCGATTTGCTGTCAGCAGTGAACGGACTCTCCTATCCAGGGCGTCAAGTTCTGTCTGAGTCCATTTGAGTATGCCGAAAGAATACATCAATACCGGCATGACCCAACCGTTCAAAGCGCGCACCTTATTACCACCTGACAAAAGACTGTTAAGTACTTTATTCAGGCGGCTAAAGAAGCGCTCCTTCAACGATTGCTTCATGTCAGCATTATTGATGCCTAATGCTTCCGACATACCCAAATATTTGTAGGTCTCTGTTGAAGAGAGGGATCTAAGGTGTATGGAATCCGAGAGTTGAGTTCCCTCTGATTCCATAATCTCCCCTCGCTTCACATGCATGACTGCACATTTGTCCACACCAAATTCCATCCTGATGGCGCTACTGAAAGTTTCTGTTATCTTCAGTAGCTTCATCAGTTGCAAGTTGTTGGGGGCAAAGAGTTTCAGATCATCCATGTAAAGAAGGTGAGATATGACCTGACCACCTTTCTTCAACCGATATCCTAGCCCCGAACCCTCCAGTAATGTACTGAGTGGGTTCAAGGCCAGGCAAAACCACAAAGGACTCAGACTGTCACCCTGGAATATGCCGCGCTCAATCCTTATCGGTTCGCCGCTACCTCGGATCTGTCGACATCCTGGATAGCGAAGGACTGTCTTCCAGGTCCCCATACACGACAACAGGAAGGTACGTAGAGTTATATTAACTTTATACAACTCTAGCACCCTCATGAGCCATGTATGGGGTACCGAATCATAGGCCTTCTTATAATCTATCCAACATGCGGACAGATCCTTTCGGGAGCGGCGAACCTGTTGGCTAATGGCCATATCAATGAGGAGGAGCTCCTTAGTACCGCGGGACCCGTTCCTACATCCATTCTGAGAAGCGGACATGATGGAATTAGTCACAATATGTTGATTGATTTTAGCTCTCAGAATGGATGTAAGAACCTTATAGACCGTTGGTAGACAAGTGATCGGTCTATAATTTTTGGGTTCCGCAGTACTACCTGATTTATAGAGCAGGTGGGTCACTCCTGTTGTTAAGAATTGGGGTAGCGACCCTGACTCTAAAGCTAATTGGAGCTGGGATGCCAAGCGAACGTGTGATCTTTTGAACCATTTAATCCAGAAGTTGTGCAGCCCATCCGGCCCTGGAGATTTCCAGTTCGGCAACAGATGGACTGCACAAGCTACGTCTTGGGGGCTGATGGTGATAGCCCCCATTTCTGGAATGTGATCACACGCTCGCTCAACATCCCTGATCCAATCGCCCTCAGTGTGACTGACAGGCACCGACCAGATGCTGCGCCAGAATGAACTCATGGCATCATCATCCGGCAGGGGCGAGTCAGCCACACCTTGTTCCGGTCGCACAGTATTATTATTGCCTCGAAAAGCGGACATTCCCTTTTTATTAACTTATCCGATAGAACAAGTTATTTTAAAAGTAAGAGTAATATACCCGTGTGACAATTTTGTCTCAATCAGGAGATATAATTTTTTTTTTAAATTTTCTATGGTTTCCATAAAAACCATAGAAATCGCAATAACTTTAGATCCAATTAGGTTTTGTTATATCTTTGGTTGCAATTACTTGATGCTTTATATTAAGTAAATTACCAAGCAAACGCTCAATTTTTATCGTTACCCGGTGGTGAGTAACATCGAATTTTACATATTTACGATTTTATTTTTTTATGGGCTTATTTCCTGGTATTTGGATTCAATATCGAGACAATCTGTTGCTTTGGCACTAAGAAACACCAATTTAAAATATCATATCCAAATCTTATGGTATCCAGAAATTATAGGATTCTGAAATTTAGGCGCTAGGGTTGGCATAAGTCGTATTTTCTTAAATGTTTTTTTTTATTGTAAAATATAGTAACATAACAATAGGACCTGTTACCAATACCGGTGGGCCACTTATTTTTATATTTTTAAATGTTTATCGCACATAGCACTGAATTTTTACCGACGGAAAATTATAATTAAAGTAGGTATTTATGCAAGTGAAGTCTTTTTTTTTGGGACAAACCCACCGCACTGTTCCTAAATCACAGCAACTCCTGAAAGCCAGAATCAACAGTGGCGACCGCCAGAAAAGCGCCGGCAATGAAGCTCGACGAAGTCCCGGAGAATGAATTTAACTGTCTTGGATCCCGCAACTTACGTATACGTCGATAAGTAACCAACATAAATTTAAAACTACAAACAAAAAAAAAAATATTTTTTGCGAAGTGATGACCCTAAAATCAAAATTATCAGAAAAAACTTTAGAAGTGAATAACTCCCAGATACCGCAAGATTTGGATGTGTTTTTTTTTTCTACTGATTGGTTGGGGTCTATATATGATTTACCACTAATATTGAATCCAACTAAGCAAAGATACAACCATGAAAAATCAAAATCTAAAAACACAAAAAAAGGATATTTCTTAAAATCTCTACTAGGTAGTACCCTTTTGTATTTTTTTTTAAATATCTTTAACATAGTTTTATTACTCATAATAAAGACATGTGTAAAATAATGTGTATTTATTTTTAAATTAAATAATTTAGAAAAGTAAAAAAAAACACATAACATTTTGTTACTCATGTTTTATGTAAAATTGGTACACGGGTATTCTACTCTTACTTTTAAAATAACCTGTTCTATCGGGTAAGTTAATAAAAAGGGGATGTCCGTTTTTCGAGGCAATAATAATACTGTGGGTCGCTCCCAAGCCCTATAGACCCACCTTTCGTCACTTTGGAAGGTGCGATTCAAAGAGTACCGCTCCACTCGTCGCTTGTACCGACGAATACGGCTTGCCCATGCACAAATCTTCTGCTTCAGGAAGTCGATACGTTCTGTGACGCGGGCCAAATAATCACGAGGATCGATATCGATTCCTGTGAACGCCCGCCTCACAAAACGCATCACTCTAGGGCGAGTATTACCCTCCCTGAAGCAGTGCAATTTGCCGATGAGTGCACTAGCCTCACCGATACGCCGCTCAATCCTGCACTGCCAAGCTGGAGCTGCTGGTTTTGGTCGCGTAGCTCTGTCACTGTCACGGAATTTGACGTGAGCTACACGACATGCCGCTACAGCAGCACAGTACAGGATTGAGTGGGTATCAGCAAGATCCTTACTGTTGTCAAAACAATTTGACAGTTCTGAGTCTAGAGCACACATAAGCGCCTTGTTTTTATTGTGCATAGGCAAACGAGGTAAACGTGGTCTAAGTTCCGGTGGTACGGAGCGGTACTCCCGAAACGCACCCTCCAAAGCGCTCCTCAATTGTGCGTTGCATTGGGTACTCACGGATATAACTTCGTCATGATCCTCTTCACAATCGCGATCGGGACGCGGTGGCATACCAGAAGAACTTTGTTGCTGCACCGCGATCATTGGCGAAGCAGGAATAACTCGGTTACTCCGTGAGTCCGAGCGTAGTCGATCAAGTACGGTGTCATCCAGCATACAGTTACGCTGAATGACCCGCACCTGATCCGAAAGTCGTTGCGCCGACACACTGATACCTGGCTCAAGCACCTGAAACAGAGAGAGCATCCGACCACGGTACGCAGTCAAGCTGCTTCCCCCCTCAGTAGCCCCATAATATGCGCGCATGACGTTTTCATTCATGGACTGGGTCCATCGCATGCGCGACACATTTCCACCGGCAGCGGGGACCCTATTCGGGGCCTGTTGGCCTCGAGGTCCCAAGCCCGCTGGTGGCCGTCCTCTTCCTCGTCGTCGCGGTGGTGGCGGTGTCGACGGCGGGGAGAAAAACTCGTCGCTCGAGCTCGACGCAACTGCAGCGACCGGAGACACAACGCTCTCGGCTGAGGCGCGTGCCGGCGGCTGCGAGGCGGAGCTCGGCGACGAGCCCGGAGATGGTAGGTGTGCTTGTCGTTTTGTCCTGCTTCTAGTCAGCATTCAGATCGTATTTTTTGACATTTCATGTTCCCTAATTCTGTTTGTATTTTCATATCCTTTTTTGTTGTATTTTTTAGTTTAAACTTTAATTTTGGTATTTATTGTAGATAACAACATACTTATTGTTCAGTATTGTACGATTTACAGTTATTTTCTTGGAAAAATAGGAACACATAAAATTTTTACGTCTTTCAGCTTGACAGGATTATTAACGCAAGTAACACGATCTGTATGAAAACCAAGCGTGCCATTATTTGACTACCTGTTATGACGTTACAAAAACTATTTAGTCATGGAAAAACCAAATCGATTGAAATACTCCCCCGCTTACGGTGCCCCCTCGTCCCACTTAATATTAAAACTGACGTCCAACTAACGATGGACCGATTTAGACGAACGCGACAATGGCCACTTACGATTTATGGTCGTAAGCTAGCACGGATTTTTGGCACACGAAGTAGTTGCTCTTGCGTTATCTAGGTAAATCTATATTTATGTAGGCAACACTGACCACTGAAGAACGCCCAACCACACAGGCAAGTACGCGCCGCGCCGGGCTTGTGCAGGCAAAACTGTGTTGAAGCTTGTGCGTGTGGTAGGCCTATTAGGAACAGAATATATTTTTATAATACGCAGCTGCACATCGTACTTGTGAATACTTTTATTATGCTCAGAGTTTGAATTAGTCATCCGAGATACCTACTTGATAGCTCTAGAGGCAACGTTCATTCGTACGTGTATCTCATAATTCCAGTTTGTTTCCCTTTTATTATGTAGTAAAAAATATATGTCTACCATTTCGGCTTTGTGTAGTTGGATAAAAAATATGATATCATGTTAAGCAAAGTGAAGTCATTTAAACGTGAAGGATGCTATTATTTAGATAACTCTTTTCATTGTACTAGGTGCCGTCTGTTTTAAAGGTCCCATTTCATTTCGTAAAGGTATTAATTATGAAGGAAACGGCTTATTTTGTAAAATAAACTGGGTTAGATTTTGTAAAACATTAACAATCTTTTATAATCAAAAAACGTTAAAAAAATCAAATGTTTCATACATCGTCAACGGAAAAATATTCCATTTTGTATATATTTTTTGATCATAGTGGGTTTGTTTCGTAGTAAAAGTTGTTTCCCTCTTTAAACCTACCGCATGAAAAAGGCAAGCTTTAAGGTTTTCGGGAAATCGATTACTTATAGGCATGGCCTGTGTTTAAACACACCTAGTTGCTCTTGCCGAATAATTTCCCACGAAAAAAAGTATGTATACGTATAAATTAGTCAAAGGTTTTTTTTTTTAATTTGATTTATTGCATATTCAACCCATTTTCCACACGGGGATAGCAGAACAATTAAATTATAAAATCCAGCACAAAACTATCGAAAACGAGGACACAATGTGGAATCTGAACAGACAGTATTAGGAGCACAGGATCAAAAATTTTTCGAGGGGAATATTTTTATGCCGAACTTACAACAACCCCTTTTGTCAGCTTTTGTTTTGATAGTACTACTATTTATTATTCAAAGAAAACACTTTCGCAATATATTTTCACAACTAAATAAACTGTTATGCACTCAAAACTTTATACTTTTCAAGTGAATTATGCGATATTCGTTCACTAACAGGGTCATATTTCTTACATTTTACGGTTAGTGCTGGGAGCACCAGCTGCACAATACTATATTTTCATTCTCAGACTACGTGACTCCATAAAAAAGTTAGATTTCACTGTCTTGAAGAATAAAAGTAAAAGGTACACTTAGCTTCTTTCACCGACGGCGACTTTCTTCAAGTTCTTCTCTTCGTGACAAATTACTGGAGATATATTAAGGTAAAGTAATATTTTAAATGTGTTTTATATTCTAGAGGCGGTCTCGAAGGAAATCTTTCTATAACTTAACCTCGTTTGTGTGATAGGGAGCGGAAACCGAGCGCAGCCGCGCGGCTGTGGCAATCCCAACACTATTAGTTCCTTGAGTATAATAATTTTAACAAATTATTTTTATAATCTAAAAGGATGTTTAGTATTTATTTTTCGAGGGAGACGTAAAGTAAGTGCCTAACTAGTATTTTTTTGTTTTAATTAAAGAGATACAAAGAATATTCAAAGATCAAAAGGAAACAAAACAATTAACCTACTTTTAAAAGTTTCTAATCAAAAAACTTTTCAAAGAATTGGGATCGATTTTAATGAACGTTTCATTATATTATCTAACAATGGCGAACGACGGGATAAAAAGTTTTCTTCTTTTAACAACCTAACTATTGATTATATAATTGAGTGCGTTGTGTTCCACGCGCGCCACAAAGAGCGTCAGCACAACGTAATGACGGGTACGAGCCTCTAAAGGGGGGGCCCCTTTAGAGGGTCAATTCTGCCGGGGTACTGCGGTACACAAAGGGCTACTGAAGGACCCCGTGGATTTTGGTCAGTACAAATCTGACAGTTCCTTCCGTCCTGCCCTGGGTGAGGGAGGACTCATTTGATGATTTTGCAACGATAAAAAAACCCCACAGGAAAAAAAAGACTAGAGTTTATGTACCTTAAGGCCCGCCGCGCACTAGCCTCTCTTCGTAGCCAGGCTGCGGCAGCCAGTGAAACAAATGACGCTGTATGGGAGTCCGCTCTAGGAAGCCATACAGCGCAGCGTCATTATTATGTTTTACTGGCTTCACAGCCAGGCTGTCTAGTGCGCGGAGGATCCAATAGAATTCAGTCAATACTATAGCCACCTATAGCTGTCAACAAATCAGTCTGAAAATCGAGTTTACTTAGTTATATCCAATCTCCGGAGAACTCAGTCAAATCGTTTTACAGTTGTTAGCACTAAAATGTATGTATTTCATAGTCAGTAAAAGAATCATAGAATATAAAAATCACCCATAATGTTACCTATAATAAATGAATGAATAAACTATATTTTATTCGATGAAAATGGTTCGGGTCTTCGTCTCCTTCCAACCAAGGACAGACCACATTATTAGGTATTAAAATGAGGATTGGGTAGTAATTTTGTAGGTCATGTTCTAGTAGCGAAGTACAATCAAAAGGTTTCGGAGAAATATTGGAATATCTAAGAATACACTAGCGAGAATACTTTTATTTGAAAATAATGCAATTTAAGTTTATTTTGTAGAACTAAGAAACTTCCCATTGAATAAATGTTTATAGATTTACTAGCTGTGCTCGTAACTTCGTCCGCGTGGATGCTGGAACTTAACAACGTATTTTTCATGTACCAAGCTTCCATCCCCTATTTTATCCGCTTGGGAGTAGAATTGATCAAAATCCTTTCCTAGCGGATGCCTGCGTCATAACATCTACCTGCATGCCAAATTTCAGCCTGATCCGTCCAGTGGTTTGGGCTGTGCGTTGATAGATCACTATGTAAGTCGGTCACCTTTGAGTTATATACCTATATATTTAGAAGACTAGCAGTTCTCCGTGGATCACCTCGCTGCTTGGATCCTTTGGGTCTTAGTTTGATGTTAAATAGCTTAAAGCCTTCCTCAATAAAAGGCCTATCCAACACAATAACAGGTTTTAATTCGAACTAGAAGTTCCTGAGATGAGCGTGTTCAACCAAACAAACTAATAACTCATCAGCTTTATGATATTAGTATTTTAATTTTTTTGTTTTATTTTTCAATATTAGTTTTAGTTTAGTACCTATCTGTTGTAAATATTAGTAAGTACCTAACACTTGTAGGTATATTTCAAATTAATTATTGTTAAATACATAATAAACATTCTTTGTAAACTGTAACATGTTAAGAAGTAAATTTCTAAAATCGGAAAACAAAGGATACTTTCACTACGTGGCTCTGTGAGTTTTCTCTTCGCCTTTTTTGTATGGAAAGCTTTCCTCGCACATAACTTCGAATATTGATTTCGTGACCCTTGTTCCTTTGAATAAAAAGGACGCGTTTTGGAGGACAGATCACATGACACAGCGGCATGGAGAACGTGACCGCGTGGTCATATTTGTCAACTATTTTGTAAGTTATTGTTTCTCTGCCTGCCTTGCCTTAGTAGAAACTGTTGTTAATCTTATGCAGGATCTGAAAATGTAACACTGATTTTACAAAAAACTATGAGTGATTTTTATAAATCTAAACAATATACAACATGTAACATACTTAGTTAACGCACATCCTGAAATTAGTTTGTTCAGAATCGTTTACTGAATCGATTTCTATCATTTTTAATATCTATAGGTAACTTTTTATCAAAAATAATTATAGTCACATTACCCCTGTACAGTCAAAACAAACTAAGATAGATCGTAAATCAAGGCAACAAGACTTAAAAGTGCAATTTTATTTGTATTAATGCAAATTCCGTCATTCAATACAAAATAAAGAAAAAAGGTTAGTAAGGTTAAGCACAGTATAGAAATCATACAGTAGGACGACGCCTTTGATCTCGGGTAAAATGCCGACATCGTCTAGACAGTTATGCATCGGCCAGGGTTGTCACAAGTAAAGAATATTTATGAAATTATTTATTTATTGCAGATCAACATGGATGGCAGAATTATAATGAAAACAATATTAACACTTATATAATAATGAAAACAAGTTTTAACCCCCTCTTTACTGCATGTATTATTAAGAAGTTGAATGAAAATAAAAAATGCAGATAAGACGTATACTAAGAGATTTAAAAATTGAACTGATGCATTTGATAAATAGTTACTATGTGACACTGACGACGTGGACTGCGATTTTTTTTTAATTTTAACTTCCAAATAAATAAATATCATAAATACAATACAAATTAATAAATAATAAGTGTATTCTAACCGAAAGGGTACTTACATACATGTGAAAAAAAAAATTGCTACAGACTACCAAAATGAACAACTTTTACTATAGGACCAACTCGAGACAGATTTAAGTTATTTAGATGGCATTTCGTAACCAGCACCCCAATTTATCACGGAATTGGCGTAATACATTTAAATTGACGCCCGCCATTTTCGATTTCAAAAAGAATGACTTTTTCGTTACAAGCACCCTAATTAACCTCGAAATTGACACCCATATCAAATTCTAAAGAAAAAATGACGTCCGCCATCTTGGATTTCAAAAAGAATAGCTTTTTCGTAACAAGCACCCCATTGACCTCGAAATTGACACCCATATCAAATTCTAAGAAAAAAACGGCGTCCACCATCTTGGATTTCAAAAAGAATGGCTTTTTCTTTACAAGCACCCCAATTAACCTCGAAATTGACACCCATATCAAATTCTAAAGAAAAAATGATGTCCGCCATCTTGGATTTCAAAAAGAATAACTTTTTCGTAACAAGCACTCCAATTAACCTCGAAATTGACACCCATATCAAATTCTAAGAAAAAAACGGCGTCCGCCATCTTGGATTTCAAAAAGAATGGCTTTTTCGTTACAAGCACCCCAATTAACCTCGAAATTGACACCCATATCAAATTCTAAGGAAAAAATGACGTCCGCCATCTTGGATTACAAAAAGAATGGCTTTTTCGTAACAAGCACCCCAAATAACCTCGAAATTGACACACATATCAAATTATAAGAAAATGACCTCCGCCATCTTGGATTTCAAAAAGGATGGCTTTTTTGTAACAAGGACCCCTAATAAACTCAAAATTGATACCCGTACTTGGTAAATTAAAATACGTGCGCCATCTCGAAATTCACCCTTGGTAATTAATAAAAAAAGTCCACCATCTTGTCATGGGACATACAAATTATAACACAGTCATATAAATATAATATTAGTAGAATTTCCAAACAGATGCCCTGTGCAATAACCTATTAAAAAAAAAGGCGTGCGCGGGTCGGCCATTTTAAATGAACAAATAAAAATAAATACGCACGTCACACGCGATAGCCCTGAATGATAGAGCCCAACATAGTAACATCGTTTTGTTCCCAAGTTGGGCTCGGCTTACCCGCGTCTCACCTCTCACACCCCGCACGATTGCCCTGTCTAGACGTCTTCGTCGGACGACTGTAGGATTATTAGACTGTGGGTTAAGTAAGGAACAGTGCACTTTTATTTTATCACAATGTTGACCCACCCCTAAGTGGTTCATTTTCGGTCGCGAGACTTATCTCATTACCGTGACCCCGGAAATTAAAGGGCTATTTGAGGAGAAGGACAAGGTGGATTTTAGTCAGTACAAGTCTGACAGTCCCTCCCGCCCTGCCCGGGTTGGAAGGACTCATTTGATGATTTTACGACCCAAAAGAAAAAGTGGCTTATTCTCATGACTGTACTCCCTTCGTCACGTACAAAACTTCATAATTGGCATAATAAGTTTTGGAATTCACTAACGTTTTACTCATGCGTTCTAGTAATTTCTTCCAAAAAATACAGTAGAAAGTTATCGCTGGATAACTTTGTAAGATTCTCGAACTTATAGAAAAATAAACAACTATCTTTTATATTAGTTGTAATGCCCTAAAATAGAT
This sequence comes from Agrotis segetum, assembly GCA_036375495.1. NCBI lineage: Eukaryota > Metazoa > Arthropoda > Insecta > Lepidoptera > Noctuidae > Agrotis > Agrotis segetum. The sequence continues at coordinate 49,801 of JAQSVV010000004.1, read as the reverse complement.
ATAATTACTAGTATTGCCAGAGCGGTTTTGCTCGCTCACCCCCCACCCTTATAGCCTATGTCACTCAGCAGGACCGAAGCAGCTTTCAACTGGTAAAGGATTTTTTTAAATCGGTCCAGTAGTTTCGGAGCCTATTCAATACAAACAAACAATCAAATTCTAGTGTAGCAGTGTTCGCTTTAGGAAGTCACAAAATAGGCAGTTACTGTATCATTGGGCCAGAAATGTTACATCATATTACTTGCCTAGAGGGATCAGTACATAAATGAAACGGATACAGCGAAACATCATAATTCCCGAAAAATTATACGTACTTTGTTGCCAGCGACAGTGAAATAATTAAAAATGCAGCCATACAAAGAGGAAAATTCCAAGAAATTAGGCTTTGAGAATTCCTTTTATCGTAAAGTGACCTCTAAGTTTATTATAATTTTGACATTCTTAGACTTTCCTCGTAATCTCGACAGATCATTAGGAAAGTTTTACGAGAATCGGAAGTTAGTTAATGTTGGTGAAAATTCTTTTTAGTTATCTAGGTACACCAATATTACTTGACCCGTTTTAATATTATTCTGCCGTATAAGACTGGTCATATAATGATGGGCACCGACTGTTGTACGAGTCTGTACAGTCAACAAAAGAAATAAGTATCCAGACAGATTTTTAACATGTTGATACGACCTAATTCGTTAAAAAGTTTTGATGCTTTATTATAAAACAAGCAAGTCAGTATAAATTACGAAAATAAATATATTATAGCAAATAATTTAAGAATCAAGAGAGATAGCATAAAAAATAGGGGTTATATACAAAACTGCGGCACGACGTCGCAACGCAATAATTTGCGGCGCAACACGTTAGTTTGGCTTAGGCCCTTCGTACACAAGGCGACTCAAGTCTCCGATACCTTACGACTTTCGTATCCAAGCGACTATCGCAATACAAACCCATAGAGGTTCGAACACACGCGCGCGTCAATGAATACCAAAATCGCAAGGTATCGGAAACTTGCGTCGCCTAGTGTACAAAGGGGCTTATTTTTATGTGATTTTACTAACAACAAAAATATTCGTTAAGTTTTGAAAAAAAAAAAATCTGTAAAGTCAAAGTGGCTTTAACTTATTTCTTTTTTGTGCTCTTTTAGTTTTATCCCATCAACGGAATAATAGCTTGAACAAAAAAAAAAAGGAAAATGGCGGCTTTTGTGAAAAACATTTAATAGAAGTAGAGTGGTCCCTTTGTTTAATAAAGATCCATTTTTTTATAAATCTGAACAAGTTAATATGCTCATTGCCGACTATAATTTGTCATAATAATATGTGTACTGCTTACTCAGAACTCCGAAAAAGTATAACGCTATTCTCAGTCAATATTTCTCAAAACAACTAAATAACTCGTAGATACTTATGTGGAAAGTTAATAATAATACCTAAGTAAATAGTAACCGTAAATTGAAGAACCTTGTGTGGGCTTCATGAACATAAGTAAATTATAATCTTAAGTGTGTATAAAGCCTTTCAAGCATACTTACCTTCGGCAGAAATTAATAAATCCATCTACTTATAATATCTAAGCCTCTTACGCCCGTTTTCCTTAAAATAAATTCGTTTTACTAACAGGATCTACGAGACACCCACTTATAATATTACGAAAAAATAAAATATACATAGATAAGAAGGGACTGTCTTTATGTAAACCTTGTGTGAGCGTTAAACATAGAAAGTTACTATGGATGGCTATTTAAAAAAAAATATATTTGTAGATATTTGTGTCACGACATTGAAAGAGGGGGAGGTAAGCCTAAGACGGGTAGCCCGCCTAAAACGGGTATGCGTCGCCTCTCCCTATGAGGCGCCGCGTCCTGCACGCATACAGCTTGGCCAGAACGTCTTGAAACGGAACTAATCTTTTTGTTTGCTGAAAAAAACTTGAGAGGTGTCAAGGGACACCCGGATGGAACGAAGTTAACAAAAATAATCGTCGCAACACCACACTGTTCAATGCGAAATAGAAAGACGATACGAAAATATCTGGCTTGCTTTCTATTAGAGAGAGAGAGAGAGACAGAGAAACATGTGCACGCCGCAATACGACAAGAGTCACGAGGAACGGGGGTTGAGTGAGGGGTACGGGGCACGGGGTGGGGGTAAAGTGTCGTGCCAACTTTTCGTAAGAATTTTTTCCGTCTAGCCCCCTTTCACAACGCGCGATAGAGAACTTCGTCGTTCCAAAATGACACGAAATAAATAAATGAGCAAATCGTAAATGAGTTTATTCACCCTCTTCCGAATTAAGAATATTTAGGATTTCAAAAGTTACGTTTTTTGTTCAACTTTCTAAATAACGAATCCCTTTTAGGAATTATTATTTCACAAACCACATTGTTCGCTATAATTTTGTTCTCAGAAACGGATTTCATTTTAACTTCTGAATGGCCTTTTATTCAAACTTTAACGTCGAAGTCCAGAGATAGACGCTTTCTTCTATGATCAATATCTTCAGAGGTTACTGCGGTCCTGGAATGCGAAGGTCAGCTGAAGGAATGGGATGATTTCTTGCACAGACTAGATAGGTAGTTAGTCAAGACTGACAGATCCTTCCGCTTTACTCAGAGCGGGGGGACTCATATATTTGTTGATGATGTTCCACCCAAAAACAAAGTACCTATTAGAAAGACATATTATGTTTTTCTGTCTTTGTTAACTCTAACGAATTACCGTGACCCTGAAACGTAAAGGGCTCTTGAAAGACGCCGTAGCTTTTAGTCAGCACGAGTCTGACAGTCCCTCTCGTTCTGCCCGGGTTAGGACTCATTTGATGATTCTATCACGCCAAAAAACCGTCTTTGTTAATTGCATCATAATATCCATAGACTAAGCGATGAGGATAATCTATCATAAAAGGCATAGACTGAACGACCAACTTTACGTCTCACATAAACCATAATGTAATATGACCTTTAACGACTTCACACTTCGCATAAAAAAATAAACACGTTTTTATGTGTTTTCAGGAATTCAAGAGGAAGTGTTTACGGAATACGACTGGACGAGTAATGTGGGACCCACATGTTGAACATGATCTGATTAGTTTATGATTTTCTGGTACATGAGTGGTTGTTTTGAGAAGTATCCAGAACAAAAAATTGTCATAGCAAGTTTTTGTTGCTCTAGCTATACCTACTTACCTACCTCGGGGTCGCAGGACTTATCTCATTACCGTGACCCCGGAACATACTGAAGGACACCGTGGATTTTAGTCAGTACAAGTCTGACAGTCCCTCCCGCGCTACCCGGGGTGGGAGGACTCATTTGATGATTTTACCACGCTAAAAAAAAAGAATACATACCAGGCAAGTCTCATTAGGGTAGTCACAAACTATACTACATAGTCACCTACCACGATCCCTTTATCTAGCCCACATTCATTTATATCTGGTTATACAAGCATACTTATAATATCTACATTATATCGATACTATACTTTGGAGTTCAGTTTCAGTTTCAAAAATCCTTTATTCAATGATTTCTTATACAATCACAAATACAGCGTACTTACAAGATATTTATGTTGAACATCTTCATACACTACACTTTATCAGGCTACATAGGCGCCTACAAAAGTATTTCACAACAATAACTCTTAATATTAATTCAAACATCATAATAATACAGAAATCGTTTTGAGTTCTAAATTGTGAACAATATGTTAACATTCACTTATTTCTTGTACTTATAAAATAACAATTAGTGGGTAAAACTACACAAAGTATCACTATCTGTGACCATAGTGTTCTAAATTGGGAACCGAATACACCCAACTAGCAAAAGATGTCGTAAGAATGCCAGCAGCACGTTTCTCATTCGGCTATTGATCGAGAGAAAAAGTCGAGAGATGGATCCGACCACGTTCTCTCGACGCGATTTGGGCGCACTTCTCTCAGCTATTTAGTGCTGTGAACATCGTAAGATTATCTTTGAATCGCCAAATTGTCGAAAGAATATAGAAATAATCGCAACTCGAATGCTATTTAGTATCATATTAATCGGAAGAAGCGCTTTCATTCGACAAATTTATCGTAAGATAGCAGTGCGGTTGCAATCTCTCGACTCTTTGATCGAATGAATGCATCCAACTGGCATTCTTACGACATCTCGATCGACTCTCGATCTGCGCATGGGTGTTTGTGAAATGAAAATTAATAGTTTAATGTTTAGTATTAAACTTTTCATTATTATTTGTGCCATACAATTTCAAAGTCATACGACAATTCGTGACCTAAGGTTAGCTAAAAGGTGCTACTTTCATATGCGGAATTAAATTTTTCGTCTATATTCCTTACATTTTAGTTAATATTTTCATGGGCCGTAACATTTCTTAGTAAATTATGAATTAAAAATAATATTAATTTAATATTTTATCCAATTCGCCATTATTAGCAATTCACTTATCATCAAAAAGCATTCACTCGGCTTTTTAGCCGAGAGATGGAAATGCGGATTCAATCTTACGACTTCTAGGACCGCAATTGCAGTTAGATTGGGGTTCCTTAGCGCAAGATGTTAAATCCTTAATATTAGATCAAAATACTGTCATATTATTAATACTCCAGAGGAATTTGAAAGATAATTAAACATAAACATAATATTCTATATTTTAATTATAAATTATAACAAAAAATAAAAAAAATTGTTTATGTTTAATTATCTTTGAAATTCCTCTTTGTCTAACTTTTTCATTAAGTTAAGTAATTTGGTTTGACTTGATCAGCACAGATATTTTCGAAAGTAGAACTACTAAGTAGTTGGCGGTTGGCAAATATCAAAAATATTTTCTACAGAACCCGCATTTATATTTAATTTTGTTTGCTCATCTTCTGTGGTTGCTGCCAATGCAGATGTTGATTGTTTTAAACTTTTATAAATCATGTTCACTTTTCGTCGGGACCCTCCGCTTCTTTTAATTTTTTTCCACCAATTGTAATCCATTTTTGACGTAACGCAATACGGTACGTACGTACAGATATTATACAAAATGGCGTTCCATATCACAATTATGTTGTAAGAAGGCTTTCAAATGATGTTTTGAGCACCTTTTGGCGCTGAATTGATAATTTGAAAGCGTTTTCTCAACTTCAAAAATTATGCGGAATGAAAGCCGTGTGAGAAGCTATCTTAGGACATTAAGTGTCGGTATAGTAACTGCGGTGCTATTTTGTCGAATGAACAGCGTTCTCTCGATAAATATGCTGTAAGAAATACATGTCGAAAGATAGCTTCACGAAAGCTTCTCTTACGACAAATTAGCGATTCAGTTGCTTTCAAAGAGCTTTCATAGGACTTACGGTTGGTTGCTCATAGAGCTAAAAAGCGCTGAAGGCTAAAAAGCCGAGAGTGCGGCTTTTAAACGGCTTTTTGAATTATGGGATCTTTCATACGGCTGTCTTTCGATCTATAGTCGTAAGAGTAATTGCTCATAGGATCTCTTTGCTAGTTGGGCAGGAATATTGGTTTGAGCGCAATCAATCAAACGTTTACTTCAAAATCAAATTCGTGATTGTAGGTATAATAGGAGCAAATAGGTATTTGGGCTAGATATATATTTGGTAGTCAGTATCTGACTACATTGATGTTCATTGCTGAGCAAAGAAGTTATTTTAATGCAATATTTATTTTAATTTTCAAAAAAAGTTAGATAAACAATAATTTAACGGTTATTGTACCTACTTCGGTTTGCCAACAGAAAATGGCAAAAGTCGAAAAGAGTGTGCTTGTTTTGTTGTTGCTTGCTATGTTGAAGAGTAAAAGGCGACAAATATTAGGTTTTACGACTAACACAAATGGCAGATTTGAAAAGCAAAGCAACGCCGGAAGTGGAGGCTCTAAAAGGACATTTACGTACCTTAGTTCTTCAGATAGGCTCACAACCAGCATGTTTGTATGACCTTATGTACTTGGAGTATAGAATTGTAGCAGATGGCCTTTTGTAATTTCTGCCTATCTCCATGAGAAAAAGGCGTAAGTATATGAGGAGAGATACTGATTAAGGCCATTGTCTACAAGTACCCTAAGTATCTACATAACGACCCTCTCAATCGCCTCTTGGAAGTAGAATGAGCAGTTGCTCATGCGTCTCTTCATCTCAGTTAATGTGATGAGTCTACATTGCGTGTACAAAAACACTTGCTGAAATGAGTAAAACGGGCAAAAAAGTTCTTATTTATGTACCATTCAGGTTAGGCATAATTTTCTCAAAGAATCTTTGTATTATTTGGGAGCCCAAACTCCCAAAGTCAGCAGGCACGTTTATGATCGCTAGACAACGGAATTCGACTTCATCCACAAAGTATTGCTCCCTTCCAAAGTAAGTCAGGTACAGAATGAAATAAAAATGAGGCGTGAAAATAATAAAAAGTTTCATAATACGGCACATGTTATTAGAAGTTTAATTTGATCCGGACTTGCGGTTTTTAGGGGAAACCTTTTCAACTAACTTTGTTAAAGCTTTTTAGGAGTTGGTGTTTGGAGGCGAGGTTTTGATGGACGTGTTCTGTTTTCATTCATAATTTCACCAAAAATTACCATTTTTCAACTTATGTAGACATTTTAATATTTAGAATGAAACAGAATAAACATTTCAGATTTCAGTATGTTGAAGTTATAATGAGTTTGTTATCGCAGACAGTTGGTTTAGTTTTTTGTTTGTTTTTAATAGGCTAGTTGCCTAAGAAAATTTAATTAGTCCGTCTTTTAGATTATTCAAAAATAAGGGACACATATTTTTTTATTTGTAAATTAGACCAAAAATGACAAAGATATAGCCTATTAAAGTTACGTGTGACGTCACGATGCGTGGCATTTTTCGCGCAGAGTGATGTCACAGGTAACTTAAATAGGCTATTATCTTTGTTCTTTTTTTGTTTAATCGAAAAAAGAAAAAATACGTGTCCGATATTTTTTTATCTAAAATACGGACTAAATAGAATGTAATTATTTGGACCCTGGAAACTTCCCTATTGTCTGGATTACCTTTTTTTATCCTTCTAAAATCAATGTAACAAATGAGTACTCAGGGCATGAAGAGAAGGACTGTCAGGCTTGTACTGACTAAAATCCACGGTGATCCTTCAGTAGCCCTTTAGGTTCCAGGGTCAATCTGTTGAGATAGTCCCGCGACCGTCTGGATTACCTTGAGATGGAATTATGGATATTATTAAGGGTAGTCTCAACGATGTCAGGAGATGAACGACGCTGCTGAGGTGGTAATAGTTGGTTGACCTCGATCCGAATCATGAGTGCCGGTTGAAAATGAATTGAATAAGAAAAAAAATGTCAAATATTGTTTATTGTAAGTATTATGTGTTTTGATGAAACATTGGAAAAAATCAACATTATATAATATCGCTTAGGCTCAGGATGTCCATCTTCCCAAAATGTCGCTTGGTTTCAAAAAGTCCATTTCCAAAAATGTCAATTTCCCAGAATGTGCCTTTCCCGAAACATATGCATAAACTCATATTTTTTGAACATATAAGTATGAAAAAGCACAGAATACTCGTACTTGCTACGATTTTCACTTTTTAAAATCCTTGCAATATTCTGTTTTATAGGTACATACTTTTTCTGACCAAGTTGTGGCCGCTTATTGAATTGGCTACGTTATTACGGCTGCAAACTACGACTACTACCTACTTACAAACTTAATTTTAAATCGAGAAATTTGATCGATTCACTGAATCCATTTTGTTTCTTACCGATTAAGCAAAGTAAGTAAGTACTTGGTACGAAGTTGAACGGTTCAGGCAAAAGTTTCTACAACAAGTTCCTTCGGTAGCAAAGTAATTTCAAATAAATGCCAACGAAAGTTATTTAGTTTGCTTAAGTAAAAGTTTATTATACTTATCGTAATAAATCACTTGAAGGTTTTCGTCTGTAATGTTAAAATACCGTGTGTCAAGAAAATAATGAAACTGGCGCCATCACGTCATTCGAATTTTGACGTCATGCACTTTTTTTCTATAATTATGTTTTTGAATAAATAATAATCATGTGAAAGTACCAGTAATAATGATTATTTTTGAAAATTAATTTACACAAAGTTTCTAAGCGTGGTTTTCAAGTGACATTAGACGGACCGGTAATTTTTGCATTTCGTCCTTTTTCAAAGTAGTAAATTCACTGTGTAAATATATCTTTATCTGTCTGCCAGAGTAATAAGCTTTCAACGTGTTTTTCCACTCATATTTTTTTAAATAAAAAAGGCATGACTTCCTACTTTGCTTCAATTTTATATTGCCTGAGGTGGCCGTCATGGGCAGGACGATTCGCTTATGATGGCAATTTTGTTTCGGGCACCCCACCTAATACAATTTACTTACTTCAAAAAGCCTCATAATGCGTACATTTTATTTATTTAATCCGTTTTTTTTCAAGTAAATATAATTTTCTAGGAAATACAGAATGCGAAAAGAACGGATTATAGAATTTTAATGATCTTTATAAGTTACTAGCTTTTGCTCGTGGTTTATTTACGTAAAACTATTCCATGTGATTTAAATATTTTTTTTTTTTTTTTTACTTTTCTACTGTGGGTGCGTTTACAAACATAAACACACATGCACATACGCCCAGACTCGAAACAACTAAGTTAAAGGATTATTATTTGGTGAGACAGGCAACTCAGTGATAGAGTCTTAAAAATCTCTCAAAACATTACCTATGCGTGCTGTAATGCGAAATGATGTGTCACTACATCTTGTCCACTTTAGTGGTGAACTAGTTGCATCATTTTGCGTTACAGCATGCAAAGGTAACGTTTTGAGAGACTTTTAAGACTGAGTTAGCTGTCTCACCAAATAATCTTTCTTTACCTTACTTATAGATCAAATATTTGCTCCATGCGAGAATCGAACCAGCGACACGCAGCGCAGCAGTCCAATCGCTCAGTCAATGCGCAAACCGTGCCGTCAAAATGAGTGAAAAAGATGACAAATAAGTACTGAGGAAATAATATTACGCAACTTATTAGGTGTGTACATAAAGCGACCATTAGACGCCACAGGTTCAGGGCACCTATGCGATGGACTGACTAATCAAGTCTGCTGTAGGTGGTCCGCTACAAGAGTGCATAACAATTACAGACAACATGGATGGCGTCGCATTGTGAGGCGAATTATGGCAGCACAACGTCTCGCTGCAACATGCTGTCCACGTATCGAACTCTGTCAAGAGTGAATCGACGATGAAGAAGAACATAAGCGACCATTTTGTGAAAACATTAAGCCTTCTTTCAGATTAATGTGGCCCAATTCATGCTTTCCGTAAAGCGATTACACCAGTAATGCCTGACTGACGCGTTGGCATTTATTTAGAGGATTTATATAAAAAGCCTGATGGCTTGGTACCTAGCTCACATACGTTACGTAAATCCTGATATGTGAGCAAATGTATTTGAACTCGGATTTTGTCAAAAATAAAAAAGGTCTAGAAGTGATTGCACCTCTTAGCTCCTGCAGCACGCGTAGCATGGCGATTCTATCTCTATTCTACCAAGAAAAGACAAAGTTATTTCATCGTTATTTCTACACAAATCAACTGTTTTTTAGCACAAATATGACACCATTCGTACACCATTGAAGAAAAGAACGTTTATTTTCTATATTTTTTACATTACCATGCTTAAAATACTAAAAATATTTCTACGTTCTGTCATTTTGTCTATTCTTCCGTCGACAAAACTTTCTACGGCGCCATGCTACGCCTGCTGAAAAGGGTTCGTTGAATCCGTAAACAAATAAAGAATACAATTAATCATCAAATCAATCAATTATTAAAGTGTTCATCATACAGAACATCAAACCAAACCATTTTTTATACTGGCAACATCGTATTTGCAAAAAAAAAGTATAAACATCTGTCCCGCATTAAATTCCAATACTGCCTACTGGACCGAATTGTTTGATTGATGATTTCAATTTAATTTGAACACACACTGTAAAGGTACCTAAATAATGTAAAGGGAGAGTGTACATTGTGTATTGATATACGAAAATAATTGGTTGTTGTACATTTGCCGCAAAGTTAATTTGCCACAGTTTTTCAAACCTCACCTCACCTTTAATGTTAATTCGTCACAGCTTGATTTTGTTATTGTTAATTTTCCAAGTAATTATCTTTATTTCACAGAATTTTTAACGAAGACGGTGGCACAGTTTCTGTCTAGACTCCACATTGTGTCCTCGTTTTCTGTAGTTTTGTGCTGGTTTTTTTTATTTAAATGTTCTGCTATCTGTGCGGAAAAAAGAAATGGGGTGAATTAACACTAAACCTAAAAACTGTGGCTAATTTGCACACACTTTTTTTCATGCCGAATTAACTTTGTGGCAAATTTACAACAACCCAAATGTTTCATAAACAAAACGTATTAGGAATTTTGGTCTGAGAGGAATCAAGTCAACATTAAGAAATCAATCAGATGGGCAAGTAATTTGTGAATCAGATTAAAAAGTCGAGAGACTCCTCTTTAATTCGAAGTGATACGTACAAAGAAACTCGTTTCCTGAAAATTTCTTCAAGTCGAAGGTTTGGCGACACATTTCCTTTTAAATTGGGTCAACAAAGACGAAAATTGTTTCTACTTTTACGACTTCTATCTAATTCATAATTTTGTTGTTCTAGCCATAGAAATGTTAATGTAAACGATAATTACTTTAAAAGTATTAAAATCAATTAATTTAAGTAATTAACTTCTAATTTATGAGTATTACGAGTATAAATAAAACGTACTAGGCTTTTTTTTTTTTTTTTTCTTTAGCGTGGTACCGTGGACCGGTAATTTTTGCATTTCGTCCTTTTTCAAAGTAGTAAATTCACTGTGTAAATATATCTTTATCTGTCTGCCAGAGTAATAAGCTTTCAACGTGTTTTTCCACTCATATTTTTTTAAATAAAAAAGGCATGACTTCCTACTTTGCTTCAATTTTATATTGCCTGAGGTGGCCGTCATGGGCAGGACGATTCGCTTATGATGGCAATTTTGTTTCGGGCACCCCACCTAATACAATTTACTTACTTCAAAAAGCCTCATAATGCGTACATTTTATTTATTTAATCCGTTTTTTTTCAAGTAAATATAATTTTCTAGGAAATACAGAATGCGAAAAGAACGGATTATAGAATTTTAATGATCTTTATAAGTTACTAGCTTTTGCTCGTGGTTTATTTACGTGAAACTATTCCATGTGATTTAAATAAACATTTTTTTTTTTTACTTTTCTACTGTGGGTGCGTTTACAAACATAAACACACATGCACATACGCCCAGACTCGAAACAACTAAGTTAAAGGATTATTATTTGGTGAGACAGGCAACTCAGTGATAGAGTCTTAAAAATCTCTCAAAACATTACCTATGCGTGCTGTAATGCGAAATGATGTGTCACTACATCTTGTCCACTTTAGTGGTGAACTAGTTGCATCATTTTGCGTTACAGCATGCAAAGGTAACGTTTTGAGAGACTTTTAAGACTGAGTTAGCTGTCTCACCAAATAATCTTTCTTTACCTTACTTATAGATCAAATATTTGCTCCATGCGAGAATCGAACCAGCGACACGCAGCGCAGCAGTCCAATCGCTCAGTCAATGCGCAAACCGTGCCGTCAAAATGAGTGAAAAAGATGACAAATAAGTACTGAGGAAATAATATTACGCAACTTATTAGGTGTGTACATAAAGCGACCATTAGACGCCACAGGTTCAGGGCACCTATGCGATGGACTGACTAATCAAGTCTGCTGTAGGTGGTCCGCTACAAGAGTGCATAACAATTACAGACAACATGGATGGCGTCGCATTGTGAGGCGAATTATGGCAGCACAACGTCTCGCTGCAACATGCTGTCCACGTATCGAACTCTGTCAAGAGTGAATCGACGATGAAGAAGAACATAAGCGACCATTTTGTGAAAACATTAAGCCTTCTTTCAGATTAATGTGGCCCAATTCATGCTTTCCGTAAAGCGATTACACCAGTAATGCCTGACTGACGCGTTGGCATTTATTTAGAGGATTTATATAAAAAGCCTGATGGCTTGGTACCTAGCTCACATACGTTACGTAAATCCTGATATGTGAGCAAATGTATTTGAACTCGGATTTTGTCAAAAATAAAAAAGGTCTAGAAGTGATTGCACCTCTTAGCTCCTGCAGCACGCGTAGCATGGCGATTCTATCTCTATTCTACCAAGAAAAGACAAAGTTATTTCATCGTTATTTCTACACAAATCAACTGTTTTTTAGCACAAATATGACACCATTCGTACACCATTGAAGAAAAGAACGTTTATTTTCTATATTTTTTACATTACCATGCTTAAAATACTAAAAATATTTCTACGTTCTGTCATTTTGTCTATTCTTCCGTCGACAAAACCCCTTTCTACGGCGCCATGCTACGCCTGCTGAAAAGGGTTCGTTGAATCCGTAAACAAATAAAGAATACAATTAATCATCAAATCAATCAATTATTAAAGTGTTCATCATACAGAACATCAAACCAAACAATTTTTTATACTGGCAACATCGTATTTGCAAAAAAAAAAGTATAAACATCTGTCCCGCATTAAATTCCAATACTGCCTACTGGACCGAATTGTTTGATTGATGATTTCAATTTAATTTGAACACACACTGTAAAGGTACCTAAATAATGTAAAGGGAGAGTGTACATTGTGTATTGATATACGAAAATAATTGGTTGTTGTACATTTGCCGCAAAGTTAATTTGCCACAGTTTTTCAAACCTCACCTCACCTTGAATGTTAATTCGTCACAGCTTGATTTTGTTATTGTTAATTTTCCAAGTAATTATCTTTATTTCACATAATTTTTAACGAAGACGGTGGCACAGTTTCTGTCTAGACTCCACATTGTGTCCTCGTTTTCTGTAGTTTTGTGCTGGTTTTTTTATTTATTTAAATGTTCTGCTATCTGTGCGGAAAAAAGAAATGGGGTGAATTAACACTAAACCTAAAAACTGTGGCTAATTTGCACACACTTTTTTTCATGCCGAATTAACTTTGTGGCAAATTTACAACAACCCAAATGTTTCATAAACAAAACGTATTAGGAATTTTGGTCTGAGAGGAATCAAGTCAACATTAAGAAATCAATCAGATGGGCAAGTAATTTGTGAATCAGATTAAAAAGTCGAGAGACTCCTCTTTAATTCGAAGTGATACGTACAAAGAAACTCGTTTCCTGAAAATTTCTTCAAGTCGAAGGTTTGGCGACACATTTCCTTTTAAATTGGGTCAACAAAGACGAAAATTGTTTCTACTTTTACGACTTCTATCTAATTCATAATTTTGTTGTTCTAGCCATAGAAATGTTAATGTAAACGATAATTACTTTAAAAGTATTAAAATCAATTAATTTAAGTAATTAACTTCTAATTTATGAGTATTACGAGTATAAATAAAACGTACTAGGCTTTTTTTTTTTTTTTTTTTCTTTAGCGTGGTAAAATCATCAAATGAGTCCTCCCACCCCGGGCAGGGCGGGAGGGACTGTCAGACTTGTACTGACTAAAATCCACGGTGTCCTTCAGTAGCCTGTTATGTTCCGGGGTCACGGTAAGGAAATAATCCCGCGACCCCGGCAGGCTTTGGCCCTCTGAGAGGGGGCCCCGTCATTATGCTGACGCTCTTTGAGGCGCGCGTGGGACACAACGCGCCGTCGACCCGGGCATGGTCCATGGTCGGGCTACGAGTTGCCCTTTACTCGCTGCCCGCATGCCCGCGCCTACGGTGGCCGGAGATCGTCTGCTGACGTCCGACGCCGCGGGCGCCTACCACTGCGGTTGGGGCGGAGGGAGGACGCTGTCCTCTCTCTCTCGCGGCCCGCCTCCTCCTTCACGAGCATTACTGCTTCGCAGAAGGAGGCGACCGCTTCCCACTCCGTCTCGCCCCGCAGCATGGCCGCAACCAATGCCGGGCGCGAGAGGTCTCCGCCTATCGCCGCCGTGAGGACACGTCGGTGCACCGCCCAAGCTGGGCAGTCCTGCACCGTATGCTCTACTGTGTCCTCCGGGCGATCTTCGCAGTGGTGGCACCCGGGCGTTTCCTCCTTCCCTATCAGACACAGGAACCTCCCGAAACATCTGTGTCCGGTGAGGACCTGCGTCATCCGATAGGTCAGGACGCCGTGACGTCTCTCCAGCCACTCCTCAAAGAGAGGTCTTACAGCCGCGATTGCGGCGTGCCCGGACCTCGGTTGCGACAGTCGTCCCCTCCATACTGCCCTGAGATCGCGCCGGAGCTCTTCCCGCCGCGCCTCGACTTCTCGAGGCAGCGGGGTTATACCCCGGCGCTGCGCCTCCACGCGCCACTCATAGACGCGCTGGAGGGCAGTCGCCTCCAGATCCCAGGGCAGCAATCCGGCAAGGAGGTTGGCCGATTCGCCGGCGATCGTGCGGTATCCCCGGATCATCCGGATAGCCATGACCCTCTGGCATGCGACCAACTTCTGTGGTCGCGTCCGGATGCTCAGGGCCCACACAGGGGCCCCGTAGAGGGCCATGGACCGCACGATACCGGCGTACAACCTCCGGCAAAACGTACTAGGCTAGGATAATTTCAAGGTAGTATGTTTGTTATCATTTCGGTAGGTTAAACGAAATTATTTTGATTATGAGAAGAAATAGGGTACTAAAGCAATTTAAATTAGGTAGGAATGTGGGCCAAATCGAGAAAACATCGAAAAATCTTTGTAGATTAAAGTTTTCCTAGAGTTTCTTGTTCAACAAACCAGTGGGCTTGCCTCATTGAAAACCTGTGACACAAAAACCTATTGTCGACCGGGCGGTCGTAACGATGACTTTACAGAATTTTAAAGACGAGGCCGGAGTTCAGTTTTATACCCTTTGTAATTAGTTTTATCTTGCGGCTCATTTTAGGGAATTCAGCAAAGCTTTTAACAGGGCGTACTAATTTTAATGTATAGACCGTTCTACTCATAATACTGTTTGTTACCTACATTAGCGTAGACAATTATACATATTTTCCTTGTTTAAGTTTTCTTTGTTTGATTTATTAATCTACTCTTAGAACATGGCGGTATGACTTACCCACCCTTTTTGATTTTAAGATCTAGAGTACGAGTACGTAATCGCAACCCGATTAAGTTTAAAAAACAAATGAAAGAAATGTTGGATTTTCATAAAAGGAAATGTTCGTTGCCGCGTTTTTCTCTAAACATTGTAGGTATGCAGTGTATTTAATTTAATATGTTGAGGAGAGAATGAATGCAACTGTGAGCGTTCATGTATAGGTACAATAGTCTTTGTGCAGAATACAAAGTACCCTATGCAAAGAAATATGCTTTGTGAAGTTATTTTTAAAATCCTTTGTATTCTTCCCGCTGTATTTTTTTTTTTGGTGAAACTTAAGAAAAGAAGCTGAAAGTAATCTGTACCCTTAGCATGAATTTTCAGTATTTGAGACAGTTTTCAAGGAAAAAATTAGTTCCTTCTTCGCACACCAGAGGCGCTGTTCCATTTTTTCATACAAAATCGCTGTAATTACTGGAAAGACGCTGTAAAGTAAAAGAGTGAAAATTCGTGCCAAGGGTACTGATATATTAGTCCATTATTTGAACCAACAATTTTGTCATCATTTTAGTAATGGGGGGGGGGGGTTAGCCTAAGCATGACGCGTCGCCTCTCCTATTGGGCCAAAACTAGATCCTTGAAAAGCGCATTCCCTCACATTGTTACATATGGAGGACATTACATTATTAATTCCTAATCACCGACGTGTGACTTTCTTTCTTTTATCTCGATTTTCGGCCATTAATGTTGATGATGGTTAATTTTTAATACACTTTACACTTATCGTACCAAGCTTTATTCATCATCAGCCTATTAATGTTCCCACTGCTGGGACACAGGCCTCCTCTCTGTGAGAGGGGGTGGGCCATAATCCACCACGCGGGCCCAGTGCGGATTGGTGAATGTCACATGTCTTCGAATTTTTGGTTCTAGGACATGCCGGTTTCCTCACGATGTTTTCCTTCACCGTTTTGAGAGCAGTGGTGTTGAAATAAATTACACAAAGTAATGCGCCTGCCTGGATTCGAACCCACGACCTACAACTCGTAAGTCGGGGCCGATACCACTGGGCCACCACTGCTCCTGCTTTATTGTACCCACAGAAATATAAAAAATAGGAGAAGTGGCAATGGGGCGTGTCGATCACCACGTGGTGCTGAGCGTTTCGCTCAGCTATTGACTTATTCTAAGTACTTTATTTTTGTCTACCACTGAGTAACTGGACAAACAATGTAAACCTGACATAACGCTACCTCATCAAGCCGTAATATCGCATGGTGCGTCTGTTGTATTTGAGCGGGACTAGTCGTATCCGCCCCCGTGTCTCGACAGCACACAATGAATTGTTTTAGTGTGAGTAAATTATACGGAAAAAGTACGCTACAGTGTAAAGGATTAGGTTTATATTTAAAAGCTTTATATTTTATAGTATGACTGAGTTATCGATGGCGCGTGTGTGCACTTTTTCAAAGTATTGTTTTGACTGATTATTTATATATAATTATACATAGCGTTATCAAGCGTTATGGAGGGACTGTTGTGACTTCACTCGTTTTCTATACATTTTGAACTCCACGCCATATCTCCTTCTTTAATATATCTATGATTGTACCGCAAGCTTCTGAACATTGCATAAAGCTTTATTTTATTACTGATCGCAATGTAATTGCATTTCAATGTAAACCTAGTTGGTAATTTAATAAAGTAAGAGCATGTTAACCATATAAAATATAAAATTAAAAAAGGGTTTTTATTCCTTTGGAACTGTACTTTAAATCATCAAATGAGTCTTAACCCAGGGCAGAGCGGGAGGGACTGCTGTCAGAATCGTACTGACTAAAATCCACGGTGTCCTTCAATAGCCCTTTACGTTCCGGGGTCGCGGTAATGCATTAGTCCCGCGACCCCGACAGGCTTTGGCCCTTTGTTTTTTCTATGATGTTTAAATTGAAAAACAAGGCAAATCGTAAATGACAGATATATATGAAACTTCCTATCGATTTGCGTAGGCAAAGTCTGAACCAGTTTTTGAGAGATTTTAGCTGACATTTTAGATCTTCCTGTGTCTTCAACAACCTTAACAGTCCGTTTATATGCAACGTTTAACTAATTAAGTATTGTGGCTCTAAAGGTATAATACATCCCATTGAAAAACTCTTTAAAATTTGCAAAGATTCAAGGAATATGTACGGGACGGACGTGATCGCCCGGACGCGATGATTCGATGAGCTGTCCGGAGCGGCGTTGACGTCCTGTACCGATGGTTGCTTGCTGTTTGTGCTATGGCCTGAAGTCTTGAGCAGCAGGGACGTGTAGAACGATTTTGTAGGAACGGAGTAAATGAAACAACTGATAAGTCTTCATAAGTCTTCAGGAAGCGAGTTGCTTGAGTTTTCAGGAGAGAGAGAGAGAGAAGATATTGTGCCGCACCGTTGACTACGATTTGACCGAAATTACGAATTACTATTGTACCCCTGAACTTTACCTTAACGAGAGCCGCAAATCGCTTCCTTGATTTATTGTTTATTTCTATTATCTTAAAACTATTTAACAATGGAATTTCTTATTTTTCTAAGAACGGATTACGTGTTGTTTGGTATCACTATAATCCTTATGAAATTACCTATCTCCTGACATAGTGACCTTGACTGTAACTGAAGGGACTGAAAAGTTATGACGAGTTAAAACTAAAAACTATTAAATTTTTTAATTAAATTACATTTTCATAGATCACTATCTCAGGAGTTTTGGTGGTTATTCCACAGATTTAGGTCTCGTTAGGTAGCCTGGGTAACAGCCTAACGAGATCTAACATTTATAACGATATATCTATGTATTTCAGGAGTCTAGGGCCTGAGTAATGATAGACACAAAAAAAATAATCTTTATTAAAGAAACAAATTGTGTACAGGACATCTTGCAACGTCAAATGAGTGGGTTTTCGAACGGATTATGGGTTTAAAAGTTAGGTCCAGGCCTAGGTCTCAGTCTAGGCTACCTGGATATACAAAAAACGAAGCTATTGAAACGACAAAGATGAAAATAAATAGAAAACACTTAATTTACGCTTTTTATTTGGGCAGAGCTTTCCCTTACAATTATCGTTATAAACAGACACACCAAAATCTTTTTTTTTTTTTTTTTTTTTTGATACTGGCATCTCGCAGGTCAACCTCTACTAGGTTGTGTGCTGCTCAACCGGACTTTCCTGTGGCTGCCAAAGATTATTCTAAGGCCTCCAGCCAGGGGCTTACAAACTAAAGTTAAAAACTAGGTGACCACACGCTAAGGGCACCCCCTGTGGGGTACGGACCTCGGCTTAGGGCGTCACTGACAGAGGACAGCAAGGGACAGGCTGGATAACTAAATATTCATTATTTAGGGGCTAATTTAAAACTACTGGCTCAGCATCGCGGGCTGGCTCTTGCAAGGGACGGGGGGGGCATTGACTTGGGCGTCGCGACGGGCGGCCTCGGCGGCGAGGGCGGAATGACGGTTTGTGTCTGTGTTTTCGAAGCGTGCTGGTTTCCCTACGGCTCTCCTGGAGGAGAGTGATGGGGTCATCGGGGGTGATTAGAGAATGCCTTGGACGGCGAATGGAGCTAATGCGCGATGGATCGTATCGAGCGGACGATGCGATTAACGGATTGGGGTGCCTAATTGCAGTTTCGAAGAAGCGCGTGGCAATGCGCTTCATGAACTGAGCGATGGTCGGAATCCTAAGGTCTAGGTGGAGGGTGTCATTACGGACAAAGTAGGGGGCTCCCGTGATTTTCCTAAGAAATCGGTTTTGGAGGACCTGCATTTTATAGAGGTGGCGGGGATTGGAATGCGCAAAGATGGCACACGCGTACGTCATGATGGGGCGGATTACCGCCGTGAATAAGCGCAATTTGCACTTGCGGGACAGGGGACTCTTCGGAATGAGAAGAAAGTGAAGTCGACCCATAGCAAAAGCGGCCCGATTACGAGCTGCTTTGATGTGGTCTTGGAAGGAGAGGTGACTGTCTAGGGTCACGCCTAGGTACTTGGCTCACACCAAAATCACTGCTCCTCGCTTTTATATAGCTCGCCGGCTGGCGGCTATTTCACCCCCTCCGCTCAGAATTGGGCGGGGATGGCTCACGTGGTAGGGCAGTGACGTGGCGAGCTGGACTGCTGGCTGGCTGGCTGGCGTTGGCAGGCTTGCCTGGCGTTGGCTGGCATCGCTGGCGACATCTGGCGTTACAATCGGCCATCCTGGAACAATTGCTCCCGCAATGGGAACAACAAAACAGTGATTACAAGTCAGCTCAGAGCAAATGGCATATCGATAACATGGACTATAATTTAGCTGTCTAGGAGATCTACGAGATCTTCGTTTTCCTACTGTTGATTCACACTACTGGCACTATCGGGTATAAAAGCAATGCTACGATATGGTCGTAATAAATCAGCGCATATTGGGCCTGTGAACTTCTTGTATCCTCTAAGACATTTATATATTACAGCTATTATATATTACCTAAATCCTTAGGCAATAACACATGGGCCAGAATATAGATCATCTAACTTAGAATTAACCACGGGCTGGAATTAACCTTATTGCAGCAAGGAGTTTGAGCCTGGCAACAAAGTACGTACTTACTAACTTTACCTAATCGCATTTTTTTTGTAAATTGTGCTATTTTTACGCCTTTTATCGCAGTTACGTTTCATTTTCTTGCTAGCTGTTCTAATTCGATTATAATAAATAGCCTTATTGCGTCTAGATCGTACTGACTCATAAACCAACCAGGGATGGAAACATCACACTCAGATCTACCTACACGAGCAAACATTAACTCGTATAAATTATAGCCTGCTAAATCATTAACAGTATTATTAATACTCCATATGACTTTGGTAAACTATTGTCCCAAATAAGAGAGGCCTCGCTAGGTTCCGTGGCTCTCAACGCATCGAGAATTGTGCAATTAGAGCGACTACCTGCCCATTACACCTAGGCCACGCAATAGCTGTTAACATGTATTTAACTTCACACGTACAACAATAGACAAACCTGTAATTTATCTAGTAAATTGTAAAAAAAGCAAAATTTGTGAACCTCACCAGGTAAAACATGTACGGACAAACTAAATTATAAGAACTTGCATGCTTAATTTGTGTGTAAACGCATGTTTTGAACAAATAAAATATCTTTATCTTTAACTGTTTTTCTGTTGCGAACTTCTTAAAGTATCTACTGGTAAAGGCCTTACCATGGACAGAAACTACGTGATCTGGGAAACTAAGTAAACTAGAAATGCGTTTAAACTCTAATAATCACAAAAACTGAATAAACCTTAGTTTAAACCTGGACTACCTAGTTCAGGCTTGTCTGCGGAACCGCGGTTTAAATTTCTCCGTATACAAAACATAGATTAAACCCTGACCTGACCTAGTGCCGTTTTTTTTTGAACCATTGTATAAACAATTAAATCTACAATTTTTAAATACATTTTGGCTGAAATTAACATAAAATCAACAACACAATGAAAAAGTTACTATCAGAAACTTTCACACACATTTGACAGCTACTACTGTTAGACCATGGTTTATCACAAAACCACGACATGTAATAACGTTTGTGCAAACCGTTTTACGAGATTCAATCCTGGGTTTTTAGTTAAACCCTTTTTTTTTTTACGCGCTTTTATTTTGTAATAAGACGGTAATTGTCTTTACAGAATTGACAATACGTGTAGGCTCAGAAACAACGAATTTAGAGAAAGAATTTGTCAAAACTAACACTTATTGGCACCCCTTTTTAATTTTGCTCAAAAGGGCTCAAATTATCGATGTCTACCATTTTCATTGGTTTAGTAGGTTTAGGGATTCGATGTAATTTGCCTTCTTTTCAACCGTATTCTCTTTTATCGTACGCACAATGTAAACACGACGTCACATATTTCCTATATGTAATGGCCATCGTTTTGATGCATTTGAAATATTTTCTACGCGCGAAATTTGGCACAACTGATCGGTT
Source organism: Agrotis segetum (assembly GCA_036375495.1). NCBI lineage: Eukaryota > Metazoa > Arthropoda > Insecta > Lepidoptera > Noctuidae > Agrotis > Agrotis segetum. The sequence continues at coordinate 28,689 of JAQSVV010000004.1, read as the reverse complement.
ATCGTAAAGCGTTTTACGAGACAGCCCATAATTATTTACAGTATCACTATCTGTTCACCCACTTTACAATAGATCAATATACGTTGCACTCTTCGAAACCAACAGTTTACTTTTAAACGGAACACATTAACGGCATCTATCGGATTCCTGCACAAGGCGTTGATATGCTCTAAGCGCTTACCTGGTCTATAAAATAGTCAACGGCAATTTTGAAGTCTCGAATTGAAAGTCACCAGTAGGCAATGCGTGCAATAAGATCACGTTAGTCATTGTATCGCGATCTGCACTACAATCCGTAATTACACGGACATTTTTACACAACACAGATTCTAAAACTTCGTAATAACGCTGTGAAAAACACTTTTTTTTTTTACTTGTAACGCAACTAAAATACAAGACAGAGCTCAAACTACCGCCTATCCGTATCAGTAAAAGAATACTTGCTATGGGTAACTTGCATGCATCCGTGTGAATTTCTATTGGCAAAACTAAGATTTTATACCATACCCACATCTCATTTTTTTTTTTTTTTTTTTTTCGTTAGTGGACGAGCCATTATTGCAAAATTATGGATGAACTTCCTAAAGTAGCTACATAGTCCAATGAACTGACGCACTTTTTGTATGTTACTCAGAACGGGAAATTGAGACACAGCTGCAAACTTAAATTCACCCGGTTCAATGCCATGAACATAATAATTCATCACTAAATAACACAGCTAAATAAGAAATCATGTTTTGTAAAAATTTACATTTACCCACATGTACATAATTAAATAAAAATTCTGCGTTTGACCCCGACCATTTGACGACATTATTGGAGTTACTTTTATTTGATAATTTACTTTATAATTACGAAACTATCTACGAACTTGTTAATTCAGCGCATAAAAACTGAGGGAGCGCTAAATGTATCTTTAGGATGGATGCTGAGTTTATGGGTACCCTTGGACTCCATTCAGACTGGTGAAGTAGGTACTTCTTACCAGATAATTTAGTTTGCTTATCGATATTATATTAAAAAAAAATGGTTATCTATCGCGGACAATTAATGCATTTAAGGCTCTGTTATCGACACATAGGCAACTATCTCCGTTCTTTCTCTTTACTAAACAATAAGAGAGGCATACATCAATTCGGGTTCTTTTTATAATACCTGCTGGCTCAATGGCTCATTAATTTTGACTCTAACAATCTCTTGTTTGTGATGTGCTTATCTATTCCTAAGGCCTACGTGTACTTAATGCGCATTTGGACTAAATCTGTATATTCCAACTTCCCAGCTCCCTAGTATAGCTAGCAAAGCAGTTTTATACCGAGATAATCTATACTAATATTATATCTATACTATATACCATATTACTATTTACTATAGTAGGTACATAATAAAGCTGAAGAGTTTGTTTGTTTGAACGCACTAATCTCAGGACCTACTGGTCCGATTTGAAAAATTCTTTCAGTGTTAGATAGCTCATTTATCGAGGGAGGCTATAGGCTATACGGTAACGGGATGTTCCCACGGGAACGGGAATAAAACGGGATATGCACGTGCAATGTCGCGGGCAACAGCTAGTAAACTAATAAATTGATTACAATCAGATTTGCTTATCAGGCTTACCCTAGTTTTGTCAAGGTCACCAATGGCATTTTATGATTATTTATCGACACACGAGGCACTCAAATATAAAACACAATTGGCTAATGGAATTTTGCAAACATTGGCATGGCATGACTGACCTGGTTGTTTAAGCATGATTCCTGGCAGCTCTCGGCGCGAAGTATGACGAATCCGTCCTGCCTGCGATGTCCTTGGATCCGCTATTGACGACTTTGAGGTAGCTTTCATTTCCACCGAGAAGCGTTGCTGGTAGCGAGAAGAATGCTTCTTGAAACTCGATCATTAACGGAATAAACGATGCGGCATGGTGTTCTTTCCGACGTGAGGGTAGACACTTCGTGTTCCAGATCATGGTTGATGATTTTTCAACTTCTTGTGCCAAGGAGACTTCAATATTTTCCTTGCGGGTGGTGTGCATCGCCTTTCTTCGTTTTTATTTTCAGAAGTCTGGCTTACCAAAGCAGAATCTTCGTCCTCCAGATAAGACGACCGTCGAGATTAATGTGTAGCAGAGCGTCGTTTTAACGTAGGTTTTTTTATCACACTTCTGAATTGAAACGACAAAGATGAAAATAAATAGAAAACACTTAATTTGAGCTTTTTATTTGGGCAGAGCTTTCCCTTACAATTATCGTTATAAACAGACACACCAAAATCACTGCTCCTCGCTTTTATATAGCTCGCCGGCTGGCGGCTATTTCACCCCCTCCGCTCAGAATTGGGCGGGGATGGCTCACGTGGTAGGGCAGTGACGTGGCGAGCTGGACTGCTGGCTGGCTGGCTGGCGTTGGCAGGCTTGCCTGGCGTTGGCTGGCATCGCTGGCGACATCTGGCGTTACACTATACTTTAACTATAAACCCACTCAATTGAGGCTACAAAATGCACTGTACTTACGGTTTTACATCGGATTTTTTAACAGTTAAGTTCTATTTAAAACACTATAAACACTATATTTCACGTTATTGTCTATAATTTTACTAAGTTATTATGAGCACTATGAACACTGTAAACACTTAGGTTTGTTGGTGACGCTTCGTCGCGAACATTTCTCCCGCCATGCAGCGCTGCGATGGCTCGGTGCGATGTCGGCGCGGCGCTGCATCACCCCGGTGAGCGACGACTGTTGTCGTGCTGTCCTCCGCTGCGATGCCCGCCGCCCAGACTTTGACTTCTGGGTCACTTTGGTAGCGGAACGAGCTTCTTCACCGGACGCTTCAGGGTGCCGCCGGCTGTGCGCACCTCAGCTGTCCGGACTTCTCCGTCGGCCCCGGGGAACACGGCGACTATGCGGCCTCGCGGCCATGTATTGCGAGGCACCTGGCCGTCTGCGATGAGGACCGGGTCGTCGATCTGCAGCTCAGGTCCTCGTCCGTGGGCCTCCCGCCGGTTTTGAAGTTCAGGCAGGTATTCTCGTACCCAGCGACGCCAGAACATGTCGGCGAGTATCTGTGAGCGTCGCCAGAGCTTCTTATTGTCGATGTCGTGCTCGGTGAACACGCCGGGTGATGGTAGTCTAGCTGAACCACCGAGTAGAAAGTGGTTCGGCGTTATTGACTCGTCGTCTTCGCTGTCGACTGATACGTGTGTTAGAGGCCGGCTGTTTACCGTGTACTCTGCCTCACACAACAGTGTGGACAACACCTCTTCTTGTGGGTGTTTTTCTGTGAGTACGGTGTACAGTGCGGACTTCACGCAGCGCATGAATGGCGCGGAGGGCGTGATGAAGCGCCACACGATGCCTCGGCGACTGGCCTCCTCTGCGAAGGCGTCTCGTAGCTCCTTGTCGGCTCCGTGCATGTTGGTCCCGTTGTCAGAGTAGATCTCGCTGGGGCAGCCTCGGCGAGCAGCGAAGCGGCGCAGCGCTAGTATAGCGGAGTCTGCGCTGAGGCTGGCGGCGATTTCGAGGTGCACGGCCCTGGTTGTGAGGCACGTGAACAGCGCCACGTACCGTTTCTGATGTTGACGACCGACGGTGACGGACAGGGGGCCGAAGTAGTCGAGACCGGTGAATGTGAACGGCCTCTGGTGATGAGCTAGGCGTGTTTTCGGATGGTCGCCGGTGGGAGGCACGTTTGGTCGCGCCTTACGGATGCGACACGGCAAACAGTGTGCGATTACCGTCTTGACGCTCGGACGCATTCTGATGACCCAGTAGTGTTGACGTATCTCGTTGATTGTGAGCTCCGTCCCACTGTGCTGCAGGTTACGATGGGTCCAGTCGATGTATAACTGTGTGATGCGATGATTCCCGTCTATTATCGGCGGCCGTTTCACGGTTTCTTCTATGTCTCGAGAGGCCGCGATACGGCTTCTCAGTCGTATGATGCCGTCCACGATTTCTATTTGCAGAGGTCGCAACCGGCTATCTTGACTTATCGGTTTGTTTCTTCGTAGGTCCGCTATTTCCTTGGAAAACGCCTCTTCTTGTATTACACGTACGAGTATGTTTTCAGCCTGGCGAGTGAATATACTTTCCATCGTATGTTTTGTAGCGGAGAGTTGACGACTTGTTGCAGGCAATCTTTTGACAGGCGTTAACGAATTTTTCTTTTTTCTCCAATCTGGATCTTTCTCTGTGTTTTTTCTTGTTCTCTTGTAGAACGTTTTTTCTGAGGGTCTGCGGCAGAGAGATATGAAGCGAAGAACGTACGCTGTTGCGCGTAATAATCGCTCCCACTTTGAAAATCGTACTGGATCGGGAATTGCTTCTGATAACTTTTGTTTGAGTGTGTTTTCTTCGACGGCGGTGAGCGTTCTTTCTTCCCCTGTTTGTTCTGTGATTGGCGGTTTCTCCGACGGCCACGACGCTGGGTCTTGATGCAGGAACTTGGGGCCGCAATACCACTCATGTTTCGAGTTGAAGTGGTGCGGCACGTCACGGGTAGCTGCGTCCGCGACGTTTAACTTCGTAGGTATCCACCGCCAGTCTTCGACTTTACTGTTTTCTTCGATGGCAGCTATGCGGTGAGCGACGAATGGTTTGTACGCTCGTGCTCCTTTCTTGATCCAGGTGAGTACGGTCTTACTGTCCGACCAGTACGTGGTTGAGGCGGGCTTGAGTCGGTGTTCGTGGATCACGGCGGTGGCCAGGCGAGTTCCCATGACCGCGGCCTGTAGCTCGAGGCGCGGTATCGAATGTAGCTTGAGTGGTGCCACCTTCGCCTTCGCCGCGACGAGATTGACGAATGTCTCGCCGCTCGGTGCTGTAGCTCGCCAGTACACCGCAGCTGCGTAGGCCATCTCACTAGCGTCGGTGAATACGTGGACCTGGAGCTCTGCGGCGTCACTATAACCCGGGTAACACCTGGGTATGTTGATGTTCTTGAGCTGCTCGAGGTGTAGTGTCCAGCTTCTCCATTGGGCCGCCAGGTCTTCGTCGATTTGTTGATCCCAGTCGATACTTCGTCTCCATGCCTCTTGAAGAATTTGCTTGGCTCGAATTGTGACAGGCGAAGCGAGGCCAAGCGGGTCGTACAGTGACATGACGATTTTTAGTGCCTCTCTTTTGGTGGGCGCTGCCTTTTCTAGGACGCCACTCGGTAGGCGAGCGAGGGTAAGGTTGAAACCCAGCTCGTCCGTACTCGGTTTCCATATCAGGCCGAGTATCTTCTCTATGTTCTCTGCGTTGCCGATGTTGACGATTTCAGTGCGGTTTTGCGACGGTTCTATGTTTTCTATAACTTCTGAGCTGTTTGACACCCATTTCTTGATGTTGAAGCGCGCCTGTTCATGTATGTTTTTTACTGTTGTTGCTATGCGCGTTGCTTCCTCTATTGTTCTGTAGGAGTCTAAATAATCGTCCATATAGTGATTTTCTATGATTGCTTCGACTGCCTCTGGGTGTTCTGTGTAGTGTTTCTTCGCGTTCCAGTTCTTTGCGAATATAGCGGTGCACGGTGAGCTGGCTGCGCCGAATATGATGGACGTCATGCGATATTCGTCCGGGGCTCCCTCTCGTCTGTTGCCTCGCCACAGGTAACGGAGTGCGTCTCTGTCTTCTCTTCGTACTTTCACTTGCATGAACATCTCCGCTATGTCACCGGAGATAGCTATGCGGTGACGGCGGAATCTCATCATGACGCCGGGCAGCGACTGCAGCAGGTCTGGCCCCGTGAGGAGGTAGTCGTTGAGTGACATTCCTCTTGACTTGGCGGCAGCGTCGTGTACTATTCGAAACTTCTCGGGCTTCATCGGGTTGTAGACGTCGAAGTGAGGCAGGTACCAGGTTCTTCCCGGTGTGCTGGACTTGGGTGCCTTTTCAGCGTATCCCTTCTTGAGAAGCGACTCCATCTGTTCTGTATATTTTTCTCGTAGTGTGGGATTGCTGTCGAGTTTCTTTTCTATTGAGATAAGTCTCTTCATTGCGGTTCCGTAGCTGTCTGGCATTTCTATGTTTTCATTTTTCCACAGCAGAGCGGTTTCTATGTGGCCATCTTCTAATTGTTTCGTGTGACGATTCAGTATCTCTTCTGCCTTCTTCTCAGGATCAGAGTCTGGACGTCGCGGATTGATGATCAGCGATTCTATTGCGAAGAATTCACGCAGCTGCTGCTCGATGTCGTCTGTCGTTGAGAGTTTGTTTACGTAGTGCACTCTCTGACCCAGTGTTCTGGTGTGCGCGCCGTGGAGAGTCCAGCCCATGGGAGTGAGTGATGCGATGGGCTGGTGCTTGGGTCCCCTTCGAATTTCGGTGGCCAGCAGCAGGTGCCAGTTGTCCTGGCCGATGAGGATTTTTGGTGCGCCGGTGTTGTAGGTTAACTGTTGTTTGAGGTCATCTAGGTGCTCGCAGTGTGCGATGTCTTCTTCGGTGATTGTCTGCGGTGTGAGATGAAGCTCGGGTATGGTGCGCGCTCTGAATGGCACCCTATTCTGCAGCTGGCTTGCGAGTGTGACGGTGATACGTCTCGAACAAGGGGTGTCGATCGTTGTGTTGCCGATCGCACCTATCTTCAGTGGATCGATGCGGCCCTCCGCCCCGACTTGCTTTGCGATGTCTTCGTCGATGAGTGACACAGTTGACCCATCGTCGAGGAGAGCGTAGGTGGAGGCCTCTCCCGCCGGTCCGATGACCCGGACCGGTACTATCTTCAGGTAGGCTTGACTCGAAGTTGCTCGGGAACTGGCCACTGTTTCTTTTGACTCTGACTTCTGTGTTGAGACGGCGGGCTTGTCGACTTCCTCTGCAGCAGGCTTCTTGTCATAGTGAAGAAGCTGATGGTGCGTGGCTGTACACCCGTTGACGTTGCACTTCTTCTTTTGACATGTGTGGCTGGCACGGCGAATCTTCATGCAGCGAAAACACAGACTATGTTTCTTCGCTAGCTCCCATCTCTTGTCGCTTGAGGCTTCTTTGAACTTCTTGCAGTCAGACGAGTAGTGACCCTCCTTTTCACAGATCCGGCATTTGTTTACCGGTTTCTCAACAGCTGTATGAGTTCTTTGCGTGACGCGCCTGGTTGATGGAGCGTCGGTGGCGGCGATGTTCTCAGGTGGAGCGAAGGCGCTGCAGAACCGGGCTTGCTCGGTGACGAAGTCGCTGAAGAGTGACAGGTCTGGTAGCGATTGGTACTTCTCGGTGTAGATTCTGTACCACTGTACACGCAGGGAGTTCGGCATCTTCTCGGTGAGTGCGCGCACCAGTTCTGCGTTGATGAGGTAATGTTCTTTCTTCAGTGCGCGCAGCGTGACGACACCGCTTCTGACCCGGCTTGCGAACGTGCAGATGTCCCTTGGTGATTCGCCACAGCGTGGTAGTCCTCGCAGTCGTTCTGTTTCGGCTTGAGCTATTGAGTCTGGTCGGCCGAACTGTAGTTCCAACTCCTTCATGATGTCATCAGGTCTGGCGTGGCCGATGAGCTCCGAGCTGACTGTTTCGAGCGCTCGTCCATGCAGGCTTCTTCTGAGTCTCGCTGTATTTTCGACGTCGTTGAAATATCTTCGAGTTGTTTCGTAAATGGCTCGGAATGACAGCCATTCGGTGTGTGCCCCGCTGAAGTTCGGTAGTGTCATGATGACCTTCGATGCCGAGGGGTTGTTCGATGTCCAATGTTCTGTCTTCTTGTCGGCGAGCGACGCTATAGCGGACGTGAGTTCCGTTATAAACGGACGGAGCTCCATGTTCCCCTTGGTGTCTTCTTCTTTTGGTTTCGGTGTTGACTCGATGCGGTTGTTTAAATTCGATGACGGTAGTTGCGTTTGGAGGTCCACTATATTGTCGATGTTCGCAGTCGGGGGCGCTGGTTGACGGCGCCTATTCTTCACTATGTCCCCTTCGGCGACGTTGTCCTCCCTCGGTGGCTCAGGTTCGGGTGCCTCTTCGAGCCAGGAACGCACGTACTCGTTGTTTGAATTTCTATCTTCTAAATAATCGTCGTCCGAATCTTCTTCGGCCCTTTGAAGTGCTAATTGTGCAAGTTCCAACTTAATCTTCAATAAGTCTTCACGTGCTTTTGAAATTTTTCTTGTTGATCGCGTCGTCCTATTCGTAGTCGACGGCGGCGGTCGGTTATGTTCGGTACGGGCGTCACCCCGGGTAGTCATCGGTACGGCACGGCTATTCGATGGCTTCACTGTTCTATCTGATTCTTCTTCATATCTGGTTCCCTTCCTGGGTCTGGGTGCGGTTGGTCGCTCGAAATCTTCAATGTGGGTAGGCGTAGAATCCGTAGAATATTCTTGAATGTGGGTAGGCGCTGAACGCGTAGAGAATTCTTCACTGTGGGTAGGAGGTGCAGAAAATTCTACACCGTGGGTAGGCGCAGAAAACTCTTCACCCCCCCGCGGGTGTGGGGGGGGCAGCCGCTGCCGGTCGCCTTCGGTGGTGGTGGTGGTGGACGGTGAACGCGGCGGTGCTTCGTGACGGATGGCTGTAGTACTAGGTTCCCCCATTTCGACGGTGAATGCTTCAGGCGCCTTCCCCTGGGATCTTGTCATCGGCATGTTGATTTCGTTGCGACGATAATTCTTCAGGTTTCAGGAATCTTCACAAACATCCGGGTCGACAGGACCAGCAGATGTACGGGACGGACGTGATCGCCCGGACGCGATGATTCGATGAGCTGTCCGGAGCGGCGTTGACGTCCTGTACCGATGGTTGCTTGCTGTTTGTGCTATGGCCTGAAGTCTTGAGCAGCAGGGACGTGTAGAACGATTTTGTAGGAACGGAGTAAATGAAACAACTGATAAGTCTTCATAAGTCTTCAGGAAGCGAGTTGCTTGAGTTTTCAGGAGAGAGAGAGAGAGAAGATATTGTGCCGCACCGTTGACTACGATTTGACCGAAATTACGAATTACTATTGTACCCCTGAACTTTACCTTAACGAGAGCCGCAAATCGCTTCCTTGATTTATTGTTTATTTCTATTATCTTAAAACTATTTAACAATGGAATTTCTTATTTTTCTAAGAACGGATTACGTGTTGTTTGGTATCACTATAATCCTTATGAAATTACCTATCTCCTGACATAGTGACCTTGACTGTAACTGAAGGGACTGAAAAGTTATGACGAGTTAAAACTAAAAACTATTAAATTTTTTAATTAAATTACATTTTCATAGATCACTATCTCAGGAGTTTTGGTGGTTATTCCACAGATTTAGGTCTCGTTAGGTAGCCTGGGTAACAGCCTAACGAGATCTAACATTTATAACGATATATCTATGTATTTCAGGAGTCTAGGGCCTGAGTAATGATAGACACAAAAAAAATAATCTTTATTAAAGAAACAAATTGTGTACAGGACATCTTGCAACGTCAAATGAGTGGGTTTTCGAACGGATTATGGGTTTAAAAGTTAGGTCCAGGCCTAGGTCTCAGTCTAGGCTACCTGGATATACAAAAAACGAAGCTATACTTTAACTATAAACCCACTCAATTGAGGCTACAAAATGCACTGTACTTACGGTTTTACATCGGATTTTTTAACAGTTAAGTTCTATTTAAAACACTATAAACACTATATTTCACGTAATTGTCTATAATTTTACTAAGTTATTATGAGCACTATGAACACTGTAAACACTTAGGTTTGTTGGTGACGCTTCGTCGCGAACAGAATATAAAAGTATTAACCCGTTCATAAGTAGTTAAACATTTGCTCAGGAAACACAAAAGTGAATTCTACAGACTTTGAGATGCTGATTTTCGCAAACTCAAAGAAATGTTCTTGTCTGGTTAGTGGTTTGATTTTGAGATTTCGAGATGTCAGTGAACACCCCCACACCTAATTTGCAATTGAAATTCACAGGGTTTCTGATTGTTCGACTGAGAAAATACTTCGAGTGGTATTAGGTAACTTTATTAAATGTTTGCGAATGATAGGATTACATCACTTTGCGTATGTGGGGCAAAGAAGTTTAGGGAATGCAAGAGAAATTGAAGAGGCGAGAGCTGTCAAACTGGCTCATTCAAGACTGAGCGCCTCCTTCCTTTTATTTATGGTACTCTGTGACCGAGCGCTTGTCAAGCCAGCATCTCCTGCGTATGTCCCGTGGAGGGGCGAAACACTTGTCGAGTATAGGTTTGATTGCATGACATGTTTTTCCGTTTTTCTTGCATGTGCAAACGCATGAGGGCGGGAAAGTGGCATTGTATACTGCTTCAAGCCTTGATTTTTGTCGCAGAATTAAAACTAAATATTTTTCAAAACATTTAATGTCATGGATTTCCGCAAAGTAACGCTTAAATCTATAATAATTTATCTTAAATGGTTAGGTTTACTGACTTTTGGAGTAAGTTCGGATTCTTAGACCATCGTCTTCACTAATTGTAGCTGTGGATGAGTGAGACCAATTTAGTGCCTGACTACCTGTAAGTCAGTACTTAACAGCAGTTAAGCAATACTTAAGAAATATACTTAAGGGTGAAACAAAAATCGCCGCTTGAATGTTTTTCCTCTCACAAAGAGGAGGCCTGTGTCCCAGCCGTGGGAACATTATAGGCTGATGATGATGAATGTTTACCATTATAAATTAAGTAAGTATATTTTATATGTAGAAAAGAATAAAGTTGGTTATTTTTAAAATAACAGCTCAATACTTACACAGCCCAAACGAATAGAAAATATGACAAAATGATGAGTTGGATTCCTGGTGGCCTACCACGTAAAAAGCGTGAGTGGTTCCGCTCAGTGAAAGAGAAGGCGCTAGACGACTTGTATAGCTCTGTCTCTTTCCCACAGCCTAAACTGGATCGCGTTAAGAGCTCGTATAAAGACTCACGCTTTAAGAGTTCATGGTAGGTCACCTGGTTATCGTTTGTGTGTTAATGTCTAAACCCTTGACTATTATTTAATTACGACTATATTCCCTTTGATTACGGCTATGATGTTCCTGATTACGATGTTATAGGATACTAAAAGCTTCCAGCGCGTCGTAAACTCCCATGACATTAAATAAATAGCTTGTACTAACTGATTTCTAAAGACGATGTTTCATAGAGAAAATTATATTTTTTCAAATCATAGGTACATAAACAAGAAGGAAAATTTCATATCTTTATGGTTACTGTAGTTTCCGACCGGCTAATTAAGGATAATTAAGGGTTGTACCATTATCATCATCAGCCTATAATGTTCCCACTGCTGGGACACAGGCCTCCTCTCTGTGAGAGGGAGTGGCTCATAATCCAAAACGCGGGGCCAGTGCCAATTGATAGATGTCACATATATCTTAGAATTTTTGGGTCTAAGACATGTCGGTTTCCTCACGTTGTTTTCCGTTACCATTTTGAGAGCAGTGGTGATGAAATAAATTACACAAAGTAATGCGCCTGGTGGGGTTCGAACTCACCACCTACAACTCATAAGTCTGGACCGATACCACTGGGCCACCACTGCTCTCAATTTCTAAGGGTTGTATCATGTAGGGATTTCATACCAACATTTAATTTGACTCCATTGCGACTTTTATTATCTGCCTAGCCCCGTCCCAATTATATTGGGGTCGGCTTCCAGTCGAACCAGATGAACTGGATATCAATATTTTACATGGAGTGACTGTCTATCGGACCTCTACAACCCATTTGATATGGGCAATACCATACTCCATGGTAAGACTGTATGTCAGATTTATGAGTTTCTGACTAACAGTACAGTCATCATCGTCAGCCTATAATGTTCCCACTGTTGGGACATAAGCCTCCTCTCCGTGAGAGGGAGTGGGCCATAATCCACCACGCGGGCCCAGTGCGGGTTGGTATACACAGGTGACACAGGTTTGTGAACAGTAGAGTAACGACTGTCAAAGATCTACATATGACAGCCGGGACCGGGGCTTTACGTGCTTTCTGGGGCACGGAGGAAACTCGCTATGACAGAACCCATCTACAAACCAAACTCGGCAAGCGCTTCTTAACCCAGAAGATCGGCCTGTGGGGTTGTAATTATTCAGCCACGAGTTCCTCGACTCCATTAGACCTAACTCCATTGCGACCTTATGAAAAAGAAATCGATCTTCTTTCCATTTATCTTGCCACTTTTATAGCGAAGGGATGAAAAACCGTAAAGGGGTGAGTGGAACGGGCAATATGATTAAGCAACACAATGTGTTATATGAATTTTCTGTTCAGATTTTTAATATATTCAAAGCTAGGCATAAAGCCACGTGTTTATGCCAACGTGGGCGTGCGAACGCACCACTTTATATTGGACACGTTCGTTTACAGCTTTTTTTTTTTTCTACTGACTAAAATCCACGGTGTCCTTCAATAGCCCTTTATGTTCCGGGGTCACGATAAGGAAATAATCCCGCTACCCCGGCAGGCTTTGGCCCAACTTAATTATAGCTTAGGAAAACAGAGTTTCAAAATCACTTCCGAGTTTAACTTATTAATTTATTCATATTTTTCTCATTTAATACAAGAAAGTTTTTTTTTTAAACGTTGCCCAACACTAGGAAAAACTCTTGTTTTTGGGTTCGTTTACAAACATTAAAACCCACATACACAAACAGCCAGTATGTTTGGATGGATGGACATTAACTCAAGCATTTTGTAATCGGCAGATTACAGTCTGGAATAACGGTTATCCCGATATAAAGTTCCCGTGGAATAATTATAGCTTATAGGATTCTAAATATCATTCATCATCAGCCTATAACATTCCCCACAGCTGGGACACAGACCTCCTCTCTGTGAGAGGGAGTGGGCCTTAATCCACCACGCGGGCCCAGTGCGGGTTGGTAGATTTCACGTGTCTTCGAATTTGATGGTTCTAGGACCTGCCGGTTTCCTCACGATGTTTTCCTTCACCGTTTTAAAAGCAGTGGTGATGAAATAAATAACACAAAGTAATGCGCCAGGCTGGGTTCGAAAACACGACCAACAACTCGTAAGTCGAGGCCGATAACACTGGGCCAGGGCCGCGCCGCCCCTATGTGCGAAGTGTGCGGCGCACACAGGCGCCAGGGTAATAGAGGCGCCGGATGACTAGTGACAATTGTTTAAATTATTTTTGTCACATTACAACATATTTAAATATATTAAAATACTTGAGTATGGATAAGTAAATAGATACAAGTCTCCCAAGACGATACTAATCTAAACTATTTCAATTGATCGACGCGTACTGGCAGGAAACTCATAAATTGATCAGTAATTCTAATGAAAATATTTCGGCAAAAAATTGAATTTATGAAAGAAATTCGAAAGACGACACGTAAAAGGCGCTTCATAGGTTTTGGACACAGGCGCTTCATAGGCTTTGCGGGCGCTGCAAGGGGTTGGCGCGGCCCTGCACTGGGCCACCACTGCTCTCTATGTTTGATTCTAAGTATAGCTAGTTTTTATAATAACTCCTGATGAAATTTCCAGGTACAGAAGATAAGTCTTGTACAAGATAATAAATATGTCATGAATGCACTGCATGTTTATAGCAGTTTGATAAAGTAATAATAAATAAGGACTGTCGATAATAAAATTAAGTGATTTAAAGTACTAAATCTTGTCTTCCGAATTGAGGTATAAACTTTGAAAATGTTCGCGTGAAACTGTAACATATGGCTGACCAAGAAAATATGTGTGAGGTGAGGTGAGGTGTAAGTACACGATTATGTGATAAAACCTGCATTTTTGCTGAATGAACGAATGCCTTCTTTTCTTATCAAATTGATTACCTGTTATTGATTACTTGTGCAACCCCAACTTCCTTTTCGTGGAACGGAAGAAAATCAACATGTTATAAATTTTTCAACTTCATGTCACCAGTTAGTAACCTTTTATTTTGGCTAGCAAAATCATCAAATGAGTCCTCCCTGACTGACAAGTCAAGACTGACAAGTGAAGACTGGGTGAAGCGAAAGAGACTATTCTGATAGTCTCTTCCACTTACATTCGGATTATAGGATGAATTTGTAGTCAGCAGACTACAAATTCATCCTGTTTGTTTTACGTTCCAGATCCACAGTATCCTGCTTAAACAAACAGTCCCACGACCCGTGCAGGCGCTTGGCCTTTTGGTGACAAATTGCCCAATTTGTCACCCAAAGATAAAAAAAAGTTTAAAACGTAATCCTCCTCCTTCCAAAACATGTAGCGACAGCACAGTGACAGTCTACCTAAGTACTCTTTGTTTAATAAGTCCAAGTAAAAGTTCTAGCTTAAGTCGTAAATCACGCCAGTAGATGAAATTGCGTGTGAAGATAAGCTTACAACAGATTACAGACTCCACGCTTCGCTTCACTCAGTACTTTAGCTCTACATTAAATTAATTAAAAGAACGTAAATCGTCTTGGGGCTTAGGGGTGCTAAATTTGAGTTTAGCTCTTAACGCGATTCAGTTTAGGCTGTGGAAAAGAGACAGAGCTACACAAGTCGTCTAGCGCCATCTCTTTCCCACAGCCTTTACTGGATCGCGTTAAGAGTTCATGGTAGGCCACCAGGGGCCGGATTACAACGTGTTAAAACCAGGCCTGTTCCAGTGAGTGAACGAGATGGCGCTAGACGACTCGTAAAGTTCTGTCACTTCCACTCGTCGGTACAAGCCTGGTTTTAAGACGTTGTAATACGGCCGCAGGACAGCAAAAAACGGTAGGTAATGCCGGCCACAAACGCTACAGTATACTTGCGCAAATCCAGACTTGCACTTGGTTGGTGCAGTGGTTGAGCCAGCTGACTGTGTTAAGTTGCAGATTTAAATACCGTACAGAATAAAAATCTGGGTCTAGCTATACATGTGTGTGTTTCGAAATGATTATTAACGCAACCACGAAGCAAGAAAAAAATCCTTGTGTGCGATGATCAAAAAAAAGTTTAATAGACATCATTGTTTTAGAAAAAGCTGCTTGGCTTACCTTCTGCCGAACTGTTTTGAACACAATTTGGCATGTAAGGAGGAAAAAAGTAGCGTATAGTACGTTCTTGACTGTTAGAAAGCATGAAAGGGGACCATTGTCCAGCAGTGGGAATAAACAGCCCACAACGAACTACTTAAAAACTTGAACAAAGAAAAAAGTTAAAGAAATGACAAAAGGTGGATGGAAAAATGGAAACCCTTTGCCCTATAGTGGGACAACATAGGCTCTTATAAGATTAACTTAAATATTTAAATAATGAAAACCAAAACTTTCCAGAAAATACAGAAGAGATATTGTATTGTTATACCCTTAAGCCTAAGCATATAAAAGGGTTTCACGATAATTGCTTATATGGGCAGTTCAGTTACAACTTTATAATTAGTAGATATTTTATTCAGGTACCAGGTAGGTAGGGCCTGTTAGTACCAACTGTGGTTTAACAAAATTAATTAGTAATAAAGCTTGGTTTAAACTTGGGCCTACATCGACTTAAATTTCAAAGTCCTTTGTTTAATTTAGATGGAACAGACAACCTAACTTGGCCGTCTTTTTAATTCGCCACGAAATAAAGTACGTGTAGATTAGCCACGGTTTTTGTTTTAACCGTACTGAATTTTGTTTTGTGTAAATTCGCCATATTTTTTTTTTTTCCGTACGGATAGCATAACAATTAAGTATACGATCACGCACCAAACTACAAAAATCGAGGTCACAATGTGTAATCTGAACAGAAAGTATTAGGGGAACAGGATCATAGAGGTGTTGGTGCCGCCTTCTTCAGTAAAAAATATGTGAAATGAAGATTTATGTGGCTATAAAATAACAAAATCTAGCTGTGGCGAATTAACTTTCTTTGAGTTTCAAAAAACTGTGGCAAATTAATTTTGTGGCAAATGTACAACAACCCAATAAAATAAAGATTTTTACTACCTGGCACGTCATGCTGAGCAGAACGTGGACACACATTTCGTGCAAACTCGAGACACAAAGCCGCACACGTTTTACGACCTTTTCTTTTTTTATTGTATTTGGTCACTTTTCTTTTTGTATTTTGCCTTTTGTGTACTTACCTCTGTTTCTTTTTTATCCGATAAGTGCCTTAACCACTTCCCTGTCCGATGAGTCACATGTGACTCACGACCATTGTTTAGCTATTGTGTCTGCTGCGCGGACAGTGAAAGTGTTAATGTTGTTTTTTTTATGTATAGTATTTTGTTTTTTTTTTTGTTGTAAATATATAAATCTATTTTTCAGTATGCTAAACCTGAGTTTCATCCTGAATTTTGATAGTTAATTAAGCTGGGCAACTAAATAGTTGGACCTATTGCGAGCAAACCAAATATATTCAGAAAATAAACACTTATACGATGTCAGAAACAGCTGTGAGCACAACTCACACGTGATAGTACGTTGCGACCTAAAAATAATAAACAAAATGTACCAATTATTATTTCGTCGAGTTCGACACACCAGCTCTCATTACTTAGCTGTCAGAATGGATCTCACACATGAGCAGGCCGTGTAATGGCGATGTTCCATCACACCACACCGAACAGTGAATAGTATCAACCTATATACAACTATAATACTTTCAAGGTACATTTACCTACATCATGTGTAATAAGACTTCTACACTTATAAAGTCCTTCCTTGGTCGTAAGGTCGTCTTTTGTGCAGCAAAGCAGTGTCCTTCAGTCGTGAGCTGAGACTGCTTAAGCATGTAAGAGCATAAATACAAAGTTGCAAACATGCAAAGAATAAAGTAGGGATAATTGTAAGATAGGTACCTATTCCGGGAAAATTTTAAAACAGGGAAGTTAATTTTTTGAAAATGTCTAATCAGCTGTTAAGGATATAAAATAAATAACAAAATACATTTGCAACTATAAAAAAAAGCGGGACGCAATATAAAATATCCGCTATGAAGCATTGCACTCGTTTCGCTGATCACCATCACGTTTCATGACCCGCAATCAGGAAAGGAAACATGATATTTTTCGAATCAAATCACTTTCCCCGCCATTTTCCGATCAAATATCTCGGATTTCTACGAATCGATTTATTATCACTGAATTTTATTATAATGTTAAAAGGTCGAATCTGAAGATGTCTGAGATATTTATAAATATCTAAGAATAAATTGGTAGAACACTTGACCCAATTAAAACAAATAAACGATTAATTATTAACCAATTAAATTGAAGAGTCACTTTATTTCAAATTAATGCTTCTATTTCTCAAACTCATTACAAAATAATATTGTTCTGTAATTAATTTCGATTTATATTTGAAATGCTGACATAGTCATTAATTTAGTGTGAAAACATTTAAATTTAAAAATAGGCCCACTATTAGCAAATTGTAACTAATAATTTTATGTGACTTTATACTAAGTGACACTTAGTTTTAGAAAAGGGACCATCATGATCTGCCCCGTTTACGGTCGTCCGCTGGTCTATGTTTTTGCTGAAAGGAATAAATTTTTGCGACCTTTTTACCACGCAAAATTTTATCCTGCTGTCAGATTGACATTAAGTTTTTTTGTTTTGCTAGATTCTCGCCGTAAAAACGAATATTATTTTTATTTTAGAGAGTAAATATTATTTGTGGATTATGGATTTGTATTAAACCGGCAAATTGATTATTTGTTCAATAAACTGAGCTGTCAATTGAATTTGACAACTAACATTGACAGAAACTTATGACTCCGTTCAGCGAACCCTCGCCGGTTTAATTTTTTTCCGGCGAAATACCGCAGAAGGATTTAAACGCACCCCTGAAGGATTTAAACGCACCCCTAGTAGATCAAAAAATGACGTGACGTTCCGTTCATTGTAGTCACATGCCAAGTTCAGCGCCATCTATCATTGACTAGGGAAAACATAAAAAGAAAATCCCTCATTATTATAAAATGGAAGTATAGTCACTTGAAAATTATGTCTCATATTCGTGCCTCTGTTCCCGTACACAAGTGGCAAAGCAGAAACGATTACATTCTTTTGACCTTATTATTGACAGTATAAAATATAAAATCTTTTTTTGCCACTTTCGGCAGGCCCCCAAAAAGGCCAAATTTTTCTTTCCAAAGAAACAAATATCAACAAAATCTTAACCTACGAAAACAATAGATTGCCATAATTGAGAACGTCTTGAGAGTTTATTATTATGAATGACAGAAATGATTGTGAATGACAGCAACGTCTGAGAACAAAAGAAAATTACGTTACTAATGAAAATGTTGAAACAAATAAGTTATTTCTTTTTCAATATAAGTCTATTATGTCTGATTGTAACGCAAAAATTGATGTTTCTAGAGAAATTACATAACGGAGAGCAAAATAGTTTTGACGAGAAGAAAATATTATCGGATACTAGGTTGGCATGTCTTGACAGGACAATTTCGTTTGTTTATTACCTTTCTACTAGACTTTCTACTAAACATTAACCGTCGTACTACAAAGACTTAAACATTTCTGTTGAACACCATGTCTAAAAAAAGTGTCATTGCAAAACGAACCTTAATCAATTTAAAGTAAAATGTCGATTTGATATTGACAGTTTTTTTAGACAAGTGTTGAACAGTATAGATGTTTATTTTTTTTGTGGTGACACGGTAAAGATATAAATATAGTTATAGAATAGAATAGAATAGAATTATCTTTATTCAAGTATCTTGGACTCAATATATTAGTAAAACTTAAAACTATATTAGTAAAATAAAAAATTAAATAACAACAGTAACAAAAACACAATAATCACAATACACAATAATAACAATAATCATCATAGTGGATCACTGCGGTGGCAACCCATGAGATATCGCACAACAGTGACTCACAAAAACACAGTCTAGGCGACTTGAAATCATGTCCAGGATACTGTTGGAGCTGCCCCACACCCTGCGCACCATGGAAGCACACCTTTTGCGCATAGTTGTGTAGAAACAATCTACATGCGCATCCGCGAACATACCCGATGCGCTACAGAAGCGGGGCAGGCCCACCAGCATCCTGAAGGCGTTATTATACTGAACGCGGAGAGCGTTGTACGATCTTTGCGTATATCTAGCCCACAGGGAGCACGTGTAAAAAGATGTACAGTAGGCTCGAAAGAGCGTTATCTTAACGGGCAGTGAGCATCGTGCAAACCTGCGAGCCAGCATATTCGCTCTAATCGACAACGCTCTCCGCTCCCGTTCAATGTCTTCATCGTCGTTGAGGCCGGGGGTTAGTATATGACCTAGATACTTAAACTTATGGACTCTATTTAAAGGCGTGCCATAAAGTAAAACTGGTGGTACCTTGTTCGGACTCCTACCCCCAGCCTCAAAGACCATGACCTCTGACTTTTTGACATTATATGCTAGGCCATGTAACCTAGCATACACCTCACACTGAGCAACCAGCTTACGTAATCCACAGATTGACGCGCTCAGCAGCACCATATCATCGGCGTAACTAATATTATTAACGCAGACACCGTCTACGTAACATCCAACCCTGGTGCTGCTGAGCTCGGCAATCAGTTCGTTCACATAAAGGTTAAAGAGCGTAGGTGAGCTCAACCCACCCTGCCTCACCCCACACTCCAACCCATATGGACGAGATAGCGCTCCAGCCCATCGTACAGTGTTTATCTGGTTTCTGTACCAAAACTTATAGATATTTAAAAGTTCTAAGGGAAAATCAACCCGTTCTAACTTACTCCATAACACATCATATGAAACCAGATCAAAAGCCTTGCTTAGGTCCAGGAAACAAGCATAAATAGGTGTCTCACGCTTTGCATAGTATGTAACAGCATGCTTAAGGCACAACACTGCACTCTCAGTTGACAACCCAGTCTTGAACCCGAACTGGTTGTCATGTATGGTTATTCTTTTATTCAGTTGTGCATTAAGCAAGCTGTCAAAAACCTTTGATATCACCGTCGCAAGGGAAATGGGCCTATAATTACTGCTGTCAGAGAGGTCACCAGTTTTGTTTTTTGCGATTGGCACAACCATTGTTCGCATCATCTCACTCGGCATGTAACCATGACCCATACAGAAACTATACAACATAGCTAGTACCCTAGGCAAGTGCGGGCCAGCATATTTTAGGTGCTCGATGCTAAGCCCGTCATGGCCGGGGGACTTACCCTTAGACATACACCTAATTGTCCGAGCAATCTCTGAAGCTTTAAATTTAACCCCTATCTCCATCCCGGGCCTAACATCGGGCACTGACTGGGACGGGCCTAGAGGAGACTTTACAAAGAACACCTCTTTAAAATGATTCGCAATATCTTCCGGCTCACACATGCCACCGACACTCACAGGAATGCCTGGTCTAGTTTTCAACTTATTTGTGTTTTTCCAAAAACTAGGAAAATCATTCTTAGCGTGGTGTGAGGCTAGAATATCCATTTTAACTTGGTCCTCATGGTCTTGGCACCACTTTAACCTAGACTTGAAGACTTTTCTAGACCCACACATTTCGTTATATACTAACCCACTTGTAGGTTTACCATTCCACACCCACAACAGATACTTCTGCCTAGCCTCCCTGTGAGCCTCGGCAACATGCTTGTTCCAGCCAACAATTACCCTCCCTGGGCGCCTATCGCTGCCTCCCCGACCTACCAAAGCAGCCGTACTAAGGGCGTTTATTATGTCTGCATACAGTTGATCAATAATAATTTTGTGATTTTGATTATTACACATATTATCACAACATCGACCAAGTTCGTGTGGAAAGTCAATCAGTTTTAATTTTTCATGACAAATACGCTGATAATCTTCTATCTGATTTTGAGTTCTTTCTCCCCACACTACCTTGTTCATACATTCATGAAGAAGTATAATTTTACTACACCTGGGACCTAGAGGGACATGAATGCCTCAAGAACCAATCTATTTTTCAGTTTTCTTTTGCGTTCTAGGGCCGCAGTGTTTTTAAGTCACTCCCGCAACCATGCAGGCAGGAATTAATTCAACACTTCCGTATTTGGGAAAACAAGAGTCACCAGCGCGTGATCATAATTTGTTTCAAAATTAATGGTAAATTAAGTATTTTTGGTAATATAGGAAAACCGTGTAAATTATTTTTTGTTAACACGTAGATACCGTACTAGGATTTTCACACTGTATAAAAAATATCCACTTTATAAAATTTTTCACTAGTTTCCGGATTCAAAATCATCACCATATCAAAATTAAACACGTATCCAGTGATGCGATTGGCTGTGTGATACTTAATTCGATCAATCAATCACCTCAGTTGACGTGCTTCGTAATCTGTACCGTTAGCGCGAATTTTCACTCTTACTTTACAGCGTCTTTCCAGTATTTACAGCGTTTTTGTATGAAAAACTGGAACAGCGCCTCTGGTGTGCGAAGAAAAAAAAATTTCCTTGAAAATTGACAATTTCACAATTTCATTGTCAAAGTTCCAGTTTAGTTTACGTCTCAAATACTGAAAATTTTTGCTTAGGGTACTGTTGCTAGGTGTAACTAAGTATACCTAATAAAAGTATTTTTCAGCTAATATAAATGATAACTACTACTAATAAGAGTAATTGTAACGAGAATTTATTACGTTAATGAAATCGTTCAAACGAATAAGTCAAAAGAGCCGAAAGTTTCCTTTCGCTATTAAAATAATGAGCTGGAAAGTTGTTACTATGGACTTCTTGAAAATATAAATTAAAAGATCGTAATTAATCTTTAGATCGATGATAATTATAGTAAAAGCAGTTGCGTCTCAACACGACACTTTAATTATACAAAAAAAAATGTTTCATACCAAGGCTTTTAATATTTACGTAAATTATACTTAAATACATACGTAACTAGCAAACCCGGCGAACTCCGTTTTGCCACCAGATGGTTTCGTTTTTTTCTTTGCTATAAACCTCACGAAGCCCGAGACCGTTCCAACGAATGCAAAACCGTGGAAATCGGTTCATGCGTTCTGGAGTTATAGCGTCAGGAAGGAAAACCCGACTTATTTTTACCGACTTCAAAAAAAAGGAGGTTATCAATTCGACCCGTATGTATGTAATATTATCAGAACTGCTCAGTTTTCGTATATGTTAGTCTATATGAGCGTCTGAACAAATGTACCAAACATAAGTGTATGTATGTATGTTTTTATGTTTGTGCACGCATATCTTCGGAACTACAAGTCCGATTTAAGTAATTTTTGTTCTACTAGGTATTGGTCAACTTAGGGTACACTGTAAGTTTCATCAAATCGGTTCAGTAGCTTTAGAGAAATGGATTTTTTCGTTGTGACGGATTACAAGATTAATGCACATCATGTAAGGAAACTTTGTATTTTACAAGAATTTGGGTTGAATATTTAATGGGTGAATCTTGAGAGGCTCATTTTACGTTGTCCGAAGAAAAAAACTACCCGTAGTATTTAAATTAGAAACCAAATTTTTTTTTTTATGCCACTATATTGTATGATCTTACTGTTGCACGATAGTTTTTGTGTCTAATTTGTAACTAAATAGTCGAAAAAAAATCCGAAAGGCCTAAAAATTGATACCCCTGGCGCGTCCGCAGCACATTTTGCAAACAAAATACCAACAAAACTCTTACTTACGAACGTAAACAAAATAAACAGTGCGGTCTAATCGCTACCAGGATTGTTGTAGATATATTTTAAAAAGATACACCATGTATATGTATGTTAGTTTATTTAAAAATTACAATATAAAGTTTGTCCGAGACTAAACAGTGATTCCCGTGGCGCGTCAAAAATCTTCGTGTAACTTAGTACAATTTTATAGAAGATCGTCTCCATACCGTCGCATGTTCGGTGCTGGTAGAGCTTCGTACGTCTTTGTGAAAGATTACGCCGCTCGTTGGTCCAGGACGAAATTATGAACATAAGTATTTGATTCCCCTGGTTTTGGTTTCGCTAGCTCGTTGATTATCCTGACCACGTTTTCAAATGCAATTTGTGATTTAACGGTTTGTGGTCGGTATTGAAAGTGATAAATTGTTAACGAGACTGATTAGTATTATCTAAAGGCTAAAGGGAACCATCCAGCCGAAAGTGATGCCAATGCGTTAAATGTGTTTATAATCAAGTTAAATTTTATATTACATTGTTACATAAAAAAAATCTGTTAAAATAAATTTCGCCAAGGGAATCACCTTAATATCGGGAATCTCAGGATTCACCCTAATAAATAAACTAAAAAGGTTAAAATAAAAACTTAAAATAAAAAGTACCGATTTTAAAAACAAATACAAAAAAGTTTAAAATAACCTTTCTTTCGGAAGTCGGTGGCAATAGTCAATGAAATAATAAAAATCAAAGCCACCGACTTCCGAAAGAAAGGTTATTTTAAACTTTTTTGTATTTGTTTTTGAAGTCGGTACTTTTTTTTTCAGTTTTTTTATATGGTAGATATAAAAGGCAATGTAGCTTGATGATCTTCCTGAAGGTTAAAAAAATACTGTTCAGTGGAAAAGTCCGTTGAGAAATTTGGCAACACCTCCACCATCACCTCCACCTCGACCAGCCAGATAGGAACGTATGGAACAAATTGGTGGAAATCAGCTCTTGACGGAAGTTTATGTTACTCTTAATCCTAAGAGCCTTTGCATACTATATTTTTTATGCTCTGACGACGTGCATAGAATGGAATCAGGACGCTCAGCAAACGCAAGAATGTAGACGATGCATGCGTTTGTCTCGGTAAAAAAGCGCAGACGACGCGCCGATAAAAACCGCGCGTCATCAGCGCCTACAACAAACGTGGAGACTTTAAAAATAAAAACAGTTGCCCCACACTAGAAATTTCTTCTGTGTCGTGGGTGCGTTTAAAAACATTATACACTCACATGCAGAAACGCATAGACCCGGAACAACTACCTGTAGTCATAAAAATATTTTGCTTCGTGCGGGAATCGAACCCGCGACACGCAGCACAGACTCTGCGCCAACCGTACCGTCAGAGTGCACAAGTTCAAACCTAACTTATCCCTATTGTTATGTAAAAGGTTATCCGCTGTACCATGGATACCGAACATTAACCAACAAACACGTAGTGCACATTAAAGCATTAACAAAAGGGGTAAAATGACAATAGTTTCAAGTTTAAGCGACGTTCAAGTCAACAGCGGAACCTTTTAAGTACGGTAGTCTTATTAAAAAGTAAACTAACACTAGTTTGTTATGTAACGTAAGTACTTTTTTTTACGTGATATAATCATCAAATGAGTCCTCCCACCCCGGGCAGGGCGGGAGGGCCTGTCAGACTGTTATTGACTAAAATCCACCCTTTATGTTCCGGGGTCACGGTAATGAAAGAAGTCCCACGACCCCGGCAGACTTTGGCCCTCCAGAGAGGGCCCCGTCACTATGCTGACGCTCTTGAGGCGCGCGTGGAACACAACGCGCCGTCGACCCGGGGCATGGTCCATGGTCAGACAGCGAGTTGCCTTTTACTCGCCGCTCGCGCATGCCCATGTAACGTAAGGTCTAAACTATGCTTTCGCCTATAAAAGTAAACAGAGAAATTGAAAACCTCGTCTGAAGTAGGCACACAATACTTATATATTTTGGTAGGTTATTTAATCTTGAACAGAAAATTGGTTTTTGTATCAGTTTTTACTACACTCTTAGGAATCTTGCCACTTACTTTTTTTGTTTGGTTATTATTTTTAAACCCACTAGGGACTTAAGAACTTTTACGGTAGGTATCAAATAGTGATTTTATGAAAAGATTTTTTTACTAAAATAAGGTAAGGGTACGAATAAAGCAGGCCATTAGATTACAAAAATAAGTAAAAAACATATTCTTAAAATAGATTAAGAAATCCGTGAAAAAGTAGGGAGCATAATGGGCACAAACCCACCAAATTTCAGATAGACCAAATATTCTGGAAACAGTAAAATTCAACCAACTGAATAACTTTCTTTCATCTCCGTTTTTTTTAATATAAAAGAAAAGCTATCGGTTATGTACTTCCAGCATTGTTTGCTTCAGTATTGTTATTTATTTTCTCAAACGCATTGTTTTCAAGACAATAGAAACGAAGTATCTAAACACGTTTTCAATTACATAAACACAATTCCACTTACAGGTAAGTGAACTGAAAATTAATTAATATTTCACGTATCATTAAATCATAGTGCTCTACACATTAAGTTGAAAATCCAGTGCACGATAGAAAAAACTAACGAGGGATTGAATTCAATTTTTTTACGTTCAAAGACTTGAAACTCAATCACGGATATCTCATCTAAGAAAACATATAATAATAAACATAAACAAGTATGATACAAAAAAAAAAAAATAGTTTAAGCCGATTTAAACATGATTAAATTACGTTACAATATTGCTCTGATAACATTTTGATCACAGACAAGTTCCAATTATATGAGACATAAAATTCAATTCGAGATTACGACGAAAGGTTTCATAATTAAACTGAAGTGGAACTAATCAAGGCATTAGTCGGAGAGTCTACTCATTTAGGTAGGTATTATTTAATGTTTGTTGATCAAGATTTACGGTCTAGTTTCTACATTATACACGTTGACCTCTAGTGTAACACCGTGTCATAAATCGTTCGATTTAATTTTAGTACAAGTGTCGTGGTAGTGTACAGTTGGAGAGAAAAGTATCCTACTGTAACACGATTTTCATACAGGAATTTTTAGATTGAAATGACTTACTCACCACAGCTATGCATAGGTAGCTACCTATACATCACGGGACGCTGAGTAATTATAAAATGCAAGATTTTTCTCACAAAAAAACTTTTTCAAAAAAAATGTAACCGCCTTCAAAAACAACCACAAAAAAGTGTAAAATAATCTACAAAATAACTTTTTTTTCGGAAGTCGGTGCCTTTGTTTTTTTTCTTTTCATTGTCTTTTTAGCCACCGACTTCCGAAAAAAAAGTTATTTTGTAGATTATTTTACACTTTTTTGTGGTTGTTTTTGAAGGCGGTTACATTTTTTTTGAAAAAGTTTTTATTTTACTCTTTTTAGTTTAAATATTCAACCCGAATTCTTGTCAAGAACATTATTCTCTTACATGTGCACTATAATTTTGTAATCCTTCGCACCAGTACTTACATCACTCATGTACACATTAAGCTAATAAAATTCCATATCTCAAAAATTACTAAACCGATTTTGATGAAACTTGCAGTATTCTCTAAGTTAAATGATACCTAGTACAACAAAAACACAAAGTAAATCAATCGATGCCTACTCCTTACTGTTAAGGAGTTGTACCTTCCATCATCAGGTCATCCACCTGAGATGATGATTATCAGATGCAAATACTTGAACAGCTTTAGAAAATATATGAAAATGGTACTATGTGCCTATAAAATTTGAAGGTTGCCCTCGATTTCCCTAGGATCCCATCATCAGATCCTGACCTGGTGATCATGGGACCAATTGGAAAGTATACCCTTTCAAACAAAAGAAAAAAATTCCAAATCGGTCCAGGCGTCTTCGAGAAATCGGGGAACATACATAAAAAAAAAAAAAAAAAAAAAAAAGATTCCGACGAATTGAGAACCTCCTCCTTTTTTTGAAGTCGCTTAATAAATTATCAATTCAGCTTTTACAAGAAACAAATATTTAATAAAAATTATGATGTTTCCACTGCTATGATCATCTATAGGCAAAGCTAGTTATCAGAAGTTCCATAAATAATGCCATTTCCGGGTTGTAGGAGGCTTTATTTTACTCTATGTCTTCCTGTTTCATTAATCAAATGCCACACACAGTCGGTTATATATACTTAATTTAGTAGAAAACAGCAGCCACTTGTGAAATTAATTGTATCATGATCATGACCACTCGATCATGAGATCTTATCACTGAGTGCAGAATTGTTCAAATTCTAGTGGAATAGATCGTGTTCATTCGTTTTGTCTATGAAAATTCGGTTAAATTACATAGATTCACTTTTGTAATGGTGACTAACTCAATAATTCACTACTCAGGAAAATATTTATAACTAGCACTTTGCCCGCGACTTCGTCTGCGCGTGTTTCTAACTTCGAACTCAGTAAATTTAATTCCAGCTCACCCTCCTTACAGGATACTTTTGGAAAATCTCTAGTAGTTTCAGCAATACAAACAAACAAAAATACGCTAGTGGTTGATTTTTTAAAAATAATATATACGTATCCTTTATTCGATTGAGAGATAATTTATGCCCACTTTAGAATTTATCGAAGCAAGCAGTAAATCCTTCCCTTAATTAATCAACCCTTTTCAAAATTTAGGGGGTGATTTTCGAAAAACCCAAAAATGGAGGGTAGTGTTGAAAAAAGAATAGTGTCCATCTTTTTTATTTACTTATACTCACATTCGTACCAAGTTTCAAGTTTATAAACCCAAAGAATAAGATTTTGCATACAAAGGTTTTCACCCCCTTAAAGGTAGATTTTCGCAAAATCCTTTCTTAATGCTTACTTACATTATAAACTGCAACTATCATCCAAAATTCAGGTTTCTACGTTTAGTGGTTTAATGTCCTCCCCTTAAAACTTGAATACCCCTTTTCACCAACTTGGGGGGTGATTTTCGAAAAATCCAAAAACACGTGTTTGATTAATTCTTATTTAGTATATAAATACTGATTTTCAAATTCATCAACTCACGCGTTATGATTTTTCCATACAAACTTTAAGACCCCTAGTTTACCAATGGAGGGTAGTTTAAAAAAAATAATGGTGCTAATCTTATTTATTTACTTGTGTTCTCATTCGTGGTAAGTTTCAAGTTTATAAACCCAAGGAATAAGATTTTTCATGCAAACGTTTTCACCCCTTTTCACCCCCTTAGAGGAGGATTTTCGCAAAATCCCGTCTTATTGCCAATCTACATGGTAGACTGCAAATGCTGTCCAAAATTCAAGTTTCTGCGTTTAGCGGTTTCGGCTGTAGTCGTGTCAAAAGAAAAACCCCTGTTCTTTTATATATATAGATTAGTCTTTCGAAATTATTATCGTAGTCTGGTGATACTTTGTATGGAAAATACTGTTCATCACTTATAGTTATTTCCTTGGATGGAAATAATATTTTTTCAGATTTCAGGTATTCATGAATAATCATTATAGTCATCATCTTTGATATTAAATGATATTAATATTGTCACCATTTGTACATTTGTATACAATATTATGGCTTGTCTTTCCCTGGACAACATCGGGCTCATAATAATCGTATAAATAACGCAAGTATTTACATTTGATACCGTCTTTTATTATGACAGGTCTATTTGTTATGACAAGCGTAAGGGTGTTTTTAGATTATTACTAACATTTCTACCTCAGATCAAATAAATAGGCAGATAGAACGCTCCGAACACGCGAGTGTCTCCACCAAACTTTACTGTTTGTTTACTGTCACAGATATATTGCTGAAATATTTGTTGAGAAATATAACATAAGCCGTGCGTCCGGAGACGGTGTTTTTGTATCACTAGGGACTTCGATCGAAATGCTTCATGTTTTTAAAAGAATTCTTAAGCTTAACTTCAGAATATTTCATGATTTTTTTTATTTACGTAGCGTTGGACAATAATATTGTACCAGATACCTGAAAATTTGTCTTTTTCATGATTCAACGAAAAACCTTCAGTTGAACCTACATAATTATGACACTCAAAGCTTACATTCACTTTCAATTTGCCTTTCGTGCCTTTTCAGTATTGACAGCGGTTTTACACAACATCTCACGTCCGTGCGGTCGGTCGGCGAAACGGATTTCACGTCGTATATAATAGGCTTGTATGAAATTAATTA